>CM042477.1:14185000-15460000 GCA_023621385.1 Quercus gilva
TGCTGTGGAGGCATATCACCAAGCACTACTTCAAAACGCCGTTCAAGGCGATTACCCCAATCGAGTAGCCACTGAGCATGTTTCCGCACCCAATCAACACCGACCTTCCCCCTCAAATCAATTTTATGAAGGACTGCATCAGTGTTAACATCATGGGGAATTTCTTGGATCATCCCGAATTGACGAACGACACGATCCGGTGTATGTTTCTCTATTAGGTGGAAACATACAAGCGGCACCGTTGCCGTCCACACAGCCCTCCCTGCAACGCACCACGGCGGAAGGTCTT
Organism: Quercus gilva; assembly: GCA_023621385.1. NCBI lineage: Eukaryota > Viridiplantae > Streptophyta > Magnoliopsida > Fagales > Fagaceae > Quercus > Quercus gilva. The sequence continues at coordinate 14,185,290 of CM042477.1, forward strand.
CTAACTCAGCCTCATATGGCTGCCACACCACCTACAATAGCCAAAAAACAAGTACAACACACATTAGACAACAATGTTTATATTTCAAATTTTATAAAACCTATAAGATTGTTCCTAAACATGTAAAACAGGGCATTTTCATACCTGGTCTGGCAACATTGAGCCTATTTGCTCACGATACCTGTCCCTGAATATGTGGGCGGGCCTATTTTTCTTGTTTGGGACCCACAACCACCTACAACAATCACAAATCAAATATCAATATCTACAACTTTCCTACTAAGATAATGTTATGATTAAAATTATAATGTAATCACATTAACAACTAACATAATCTTATAGGTATTTACTTAATTGGGGATGAGATTTAAGATACTTCATGGACAGTGGAGCACGCACTGGAGGACCGTAAGCACCCAATGGCGGGCCACGCTCAACTGCCGGGCACAAATAAGGGAACCTAGCCCATGCCCAGTACTGGACCAATAGCAAGCACCCACCGATCTGACTGGTGTCCTTCTCGCTTGCCCTGCATAACTCTCGGTACAGCCATGCAAGGCAGGCACTTCCCCAACTGTACATTTGTGGGTTGCGAAGGTTTTCCAACTGCTGTACCCACATTAGATGCACCCTATCGCCGGATTTGTCCCCGAATATTGTGTCCCCCAGTAGCGCTAGGATATAGCATCGTGCGTACTTATGCAATGCATCCTCTTCAGCATTAGGCGGCAATGGAGCAGCAACTTGCTCCAAAAGTCGGCTGATAAGAATCCTCTGGCCAGTGAGTTGCTTATGCGGTGCTTCAGTTGTAGGTTGAAACCCAAGGAACTCCTGGCACACGCTTGTCCAGATTTTCTGGGTGCTCCCTGTTATAGCAACACCATCAACAGGAAGCCCGAGAAGAACCTTCACGTCTTGCAATGTGATGCTGACCTCACCATGCGGCATGTGAAATGTGTGAGTCTCAGGCCGCCATCGCTCCACTAAGGCGGTTATCAGGCCGTGGTCAATCTCTCTACCCGGAAGCCAAAGGAGTCCTTCCAAACCAATTGCCTTAATGATGTTAACAACTCGGTCGTCCACCATTGGCTCTCGATTGGAGAACTCTAAATTACGACTGCGACAATTAAGGGTTCCTGGGTCCTACACAGAATAGAACCATGGATTAAAAGTGATATTGCATTAATCATAATTTGTCACTTCAACCAGTTGTGAAATATTTTGTTTCTACAAAAACGGAAAGCAATGTTTTGTAATTTAACTGTCTGTCAGAAAAAACTGCATTAGCACAGTTTTGTGTGGATCTTACTGCCCGTGCAAGTGGAGGGCTCATATATCCTGTTATTGGCCAAGAAAACGAACTTCAAAGGATCATTCAGATACTTTGCTGCAGAACCAAAATAACCCCATTCTTCTTGGTGAAAGTGGCGTTGGAAAAACAGCCATTGCTGAAGGATTGGCATTAAACATTGCAGAGGCAAATGTTCCTATTTTTCTCTTGGTATGCCATAATTCTTCTGTTTCTTTACTCTTATTCAGATGCATTTGCTTATAGTTTCATTATTTTTACAAACAATATAAGTGATTAGTTTATTGTTGTTTCCTTAGAAAAAATGTATAATGTCCTTGGACATAGCACTATTAATGGCTGGGGCAAAGGAGAAGGGAGAATTAGAGGCACGTGTTACTAAATTAGTTGAGGAAGTACTGAAAGCAGGTGAATACATTTTTGAAGTTCCATTTAAGAACAGAACTACTTTTACTATTGCTCGGTTTTGATATGCTTTCATTTGCAGGTGATGTCATTCTTTTTATTGATGAAGTTCATATACTTGTTGGACGAGGAAATAGGGGTTCTGGTCTTGACATTGCTGATCTACTGAAACCTTCACTTGGGAGGGGTCAATTACAGGTGATTGTTTCTTGTATAATGATATAATCATGCTCGTCTCATATCTTGTCATGTTAGTGAGACTTGAAGACCTAATATATTGGCATCCCATCTAAACTGATTATTAAAGCATGATTATTAAAATCTAATTTATATAAAACTGAAACTTATTGGAAGTACTCGGAATAGATAGTGAAGTTAGGATCAATGCTATTAGGCAACCAAACTCCATGTATGGAATCAGTCACCATGTGGCACTCATGAACAACTGGGATGCCATTTTATCCTTGGCTTATGGGATTAGGCTCACAGCTTGATCGATGGAATCCTTCAAACAGAGGGCCAAATCAAAGAAATATCAATACTATGCCTTTTACTAATCATCTAACCAGTGTGACCTTAGATTTCAAATGAATATAACAGATACATCACTCATGAATCTGTTTGAAGAAAGTTTGCTTAAAAGTGTGTAGTTGGAATTTGTCCTAGATGATGCTTAAAACAGTATCATAAACGGTTTAGGTGCAAGTGCAACCTAAACAGACTATCATAACAATTTAAGTACAACAAAGGTATATGAATGTTGAGTGTACCAATATGAAGGAGCGATTTAAATGCACTTGAATATCAGTATCATGGTCAAAGTGATGCAGCCAGAGGCAGTTATCAAAGACATGATTGCCCTGGATTAAGTAGCAAAGCCAGATAACATAAAAGGATCAATGTAGCTGACCCCTAGTTGCTGGCTTTTGGGCTTTTTTAAGTTGACTCTAGTGAAAATGTGAAATGTCCACTATCAAACCTTAGTTCTCTAACAATACTCATTGTTACAAGATTACATAGTAAACTTAAACTCAAGTTCTTTCTCCTCTTGGGATTGAAATGTAATTGTCGTCAGGAAGAAATCTTTACTTTTTGCTCTGAAGGTGTCATGAGGTGATCAGTGGAAAAACTTTATAACATCCTCGGATCATTTTTGTACTTTTTGAATAATTTAATAGAATTATGAGTTATGACAGCAATGTTCGTTCATGCATTTTTATGTTCCAAAAGCAATTGTTTTATTTTTTCCCCTAATAACTGCAAGTCTCTGAAGGGTATATAGCAATTTTAAAATTCTAGTATGAATCAGTTTTAGCACTTTCTATATGGTTTTTTTTATCACTTGGCACAAGTCTGTGCATGTACAGTAGTTAAAGAATTAGTGGTGCATTTTACCTGCCCATTCCAAATGGCTTCGGACCGATGTTTGGCCTGCTGTGTCAACACCGACGCGTCAATGGGTCCAGGCTCTGCATGGTTAATCCGACCAGCATTTTCAGCAGCCATACTGCACAAACAAAAGAGAAGCAATTAGCACGTAATAGATATTATTTAAAACAAAAACAAAAACAATCTAAGAAAGATTCCTCTGTTTCTTATACATGATGATAACATAAGTGAATCAAATAGCTGTAAAAATTTTGGGCATGATAACAATCATATTCTACCACCCATGTTTAGCATTCAATCATTCACACTTTCACAAGCGGGGGGACTAGTTCGGAGTCGAAGGGAACAGAGGCAGGTGATACACATAAAACACAGAAATGTAAGAATCCTGAATTTGCAATTCAAAAAAATACCATGACCCATCAAAACCTAAAAGCACAAAACCCAACTTTCCGAAAGAGACAATATCTATATTGAAACACAAATCATATTAATTATATTTAAAAGCCAAAAAAAAAAATTTACCCAGATATAGTCTTGAAATGTAACCGATTCCACAAACCAATTCAATCTCAAACAACAATAAAACATTGATCTTTTTTAAAATTTCCATTAGAACCCACAAACCCACTGTTTCCCGGCAACCAAACGGTGAAACCCATTTTCCATAAACACACTAAACATCTCACCTTTTAACTTTCCGGCGAAGCTGATGTGAGCGTGGAGACTGAGTGAGAGAAGAGGGTGACTGAGAGAGTGGAGAGTGTGTGTGAATGAGAGGCCCTGAAGTGTGAGACAGAGAGGGTGACTAAGAGAGTGGAGTGAATGAGAGAGTGGGGAGGGTGAATGAGAGGGGTGACTGAGAGAGCGCGATGTCTGTGTGTGAGAGGGTGAGTGAGAGAGGGCGCAGAGTGAGGCGTAGTTTTTTAAAAATTTCTATTTGAAACCGAGTCTCTAAGACTCGGTTTCTTTTAAAAATTTTCGTATTTGAAACCGAGTTTTAGAGACTCGGTTTCGCTTTGAAACCGAGTCTTAAAGACTCGGTTTCTTTCAAAAACCATCCACGTGGAAACCGAGTCTCAGAGGCTCGGTTTCCACGTGGAATTCAACACATACCAAAACCGAGTCTCAGAGACTCGATTTACAGTGCAAAATCGAGCCTCTGAGCCTCGAGATGTTAGTAACTGATATACTTACATAACTGGGCCAACTAACTACATTGTTGGGTAATTTGGGTTAGTTTGCAATTTTCGCCGGACAAAACCAAGCACAAGTAAGGCACGTGGGCAATTACGGTATACTATTTGTTTTTTAAAAAAACATCTGATAGCTCCTACAACATGAATTGTCCTATTCACCGAAATCACAATTCGGTAAACCTGTGCAGAGCCGGACCCATTAAGCCAAAAAATCTGAGGTCAAAAGTTATGTTCAGTATTTTAAGTACTATTTTTTAAGTTTTTTCTGTAAAATTTTGTTATATGACTATTTAAGCACTGTATTTAACCTTTTGTCAAAATTTGTATCTTATTTTTACAGATAACGCAACAAGGGGCACAGAAAATGCAAATTTAAATCTTTCTTTTTTAATATCATAAACACATTGAAAATTTAAATAGCTTACTACTGGCCAGAAAAAACTCAAATAAAAATATTCTAATTTCATATAAATTTTAGATTTGGTTAAGGATGAAATTTTTTAGGTTCTTACCTTAAATGTGTCATTAGGTTTTTTTTTTTTTTTTTTTTTTTTTTTTTTAGAAACAAACACATACACGCACACAAGAAAGAGGAAAATGTAGTTTTTCTCTACTTAAATATACTGAGAAGTCCTCCTTTAAAAATATCTATAGTTATAAGCTAGCTTAATTAGGTCATATATAGCTAGGATTTCAACTTTATTTTCTGAAAACTCTCTTAATAATATAAATTATAAAATTAACCCCATAAAGAGATTTACTTAAATACCCCTCCTGTTAAGTACCTTTTTTTTTTCTTTTTCTTTTTTTTTTTATGGGTATTACAAGTTCAAATTACTAAACTTTTAAATAATTATAGTAATAGAGAAATAAAGTTGAATTCTAAATATTTTTTAAAAGCAATCAAGGCATTGAGACGATCTACAACTTTCAAGGAGTATTGCTATACTTTTATACTTTATATTGAATTATTTTCTCAATTTGTTTTTGAGTAATCAAATTACATGTTTAAACTTTATTTACTAAGTTTAATTGCTTGAACTAATTGTCATTTGTTATGAATTGATTATATTTTTGTTTCTTTATTTTGATAATATGAAAAATCGTTGATGGAAACTAAGTAAATTTACCTAGGTATGAATTATACATTATAGATTACATTTATATTGCATTTTGTATGAAGTTTACTTTATTATTATATAATTGTTTATTTGTCAAGGGCCTTGTAACTGAACTGACGCCTCCCCATGTACAAAGTGCTTGAGAGTTTAGGGGAAAAATGGTTCGAATTGCAGGATTAACATCATGTTGTAATTATCTATCTATCTATCTATATATATATATAATTGTTTAATTATTTTTGTTAATGTCCATTAATATTTTTTGGTTCTAGTACCATTTTCCTCCTTTATTATAGTCCTTGAGCTCCCATATGAGTACATTTTCTTTTTGCGGATTATCCAAAACCTAAATTATCCTCGGGCAGTTGTTTCAGACGGCAAGACCATCAAAACTTCCATGGGATAGGTTCTATTTTACAGGATGTTCAAAGAAACGGCAACATGTGTTGTTGAATGGAACAAACTTGATAAGATCAGAGCAAGAAAAGAGACCAAGGCACAACACCTTGACTCAGTCCATTTGTCGCTTCTGTCAAGTGTATCAATGTGCACCACCCTGTAACTAAGATGGCTATGATTTTTGTCCTAGTGATAGATGAACCCCACCCAGAAGGACAAAAAATATCATTTTCAAGAGATGTATAGGGTTCAAATATCTCATTTTTCATTGTTGGGTTAAGATAGCTTGACCCTAGTTAGTTAATTCAATTACCCAAATTAATTAATTAGGTTCAATTGCATGCAAATCGTGAAGACACCAACAAATCACCAAAAATACTAAGTGCAACAGAAAATAAATTAGACACAGTGATTTGTTGACAAATGGGGAAAACCTCGCAAGGAAAAAACTCCACCGAGTAATTTTAGGGTCACCACTCCTAAGAATTCACTAATTAACAATCAAGCAGTTACAAGTATAAAGAATCTTACCAACTATCTTGACCTATCCCGAAATACCAACCTACAATTGAACCTTTACTCCAATACCCAATTGGACTTAATCTTGTAGTAGCCTTCTTTCATTTGACGCACAAACCTCCAATTTGTGACTGACCCTTTGCATGGATCTCAATTCGTGACTAACTCCAACAACTTGAACAGATGTTGTTGGCTGCAGAGTTCTTCACTTCATCAATAATGACGATTATGAAGCACTTGGTTACAAAACCCTATGGCGTACAAATGCAGTAACTTCTCACAAAGAAAATAAGGCCCCGTTTGGTTTAGAGCTGACTCAATTCTCAATTCTCAATTTTCAATTCCCATATCTTAAACCCAAAACTCATAACTCAATTCTCAAACTCAGTTTCACTCAAAAATTGCAAAACACATGTTTGGGTTGAGTTCTCAGCTACATATCTCTACCATTTTTCTCCAAACTCGTGGACCCCACCACTGACACTACACAGAACGGTCATATGGGTACCCGCGTGTGACATTTTCTCTCTTCATTTTACTGCTCTTCCACCCATCACAAAACCCAGCAACTGATTTCACGCCTCTGTACGCCAGAAAACCCATTTTACATAACCTAGCAAGAGACTGGTTCCCTCCCACTTCCGGCACCATTTCTCCTTGATTTTTTTCTCTACTCATAGCACATATTTTCCCTCTTCCCTATTCCAAATTTCATATTTTTTTTTCTCTTACCCACAGACCGAAAACCATATATACAATGGCAAACTCAGAACCCACCACTGTTAACACCACCAACGGCCACACAAACCCACCTCAATCACAGGCCAAGCTTCAAACCACAACTACAAACATAGAAAACCCAAACACACCAACACAAAATCTTCAGATCAGTGATCCAAAATTGCCAAATCCAAACCCAAAAATCCTTAGATCGAAGACCAAAATCATGAAAATGAGAAGTGGGTTTCTGTTTCTGGGTATACATGTATGCGTGGATGAACATGGTGAATGGGTCTAAAGAAGAAAAGAAAGAAAGACAAAACCAGGAAGAAGAGGAGGAAAAAAAAAAAAAAAAAAAAAACCCCGTTGGTGGTGGAGTGGGTCTGATGAAGAAGAAGAAGAAAAAAATGTTGATGGTGGTGGAGTGGGTAAGAAGAAGAAAGAAAGAAGAAGTAGAGAAAAAGCAAAAAAAAAAGAAAAAAAAAAAAAAGGAAAAGAAAGGGAAGCCGGTGGAACTCAGTAGAAGAAGAAAGAAAGAATGAAGAAGAAGAAGACAAAAAAGTGGTTGGTGCTGGAGTGGGTATGAAGAAGAAAGAAAGAAATAGAGAAAAGAAAAAAAAAAAAAAAGAATAAGAAAAGAGGAAGTCGGTGGAGTTGACAGCACAAAAGCTGTGAGCTCCACAGAGTCTGGAATTTTACATATTTGCCACTGAGTTATGTAACTTAGAAACTAAAAAAACAAATTTGGTGTTTTCAGTTTTCTACACTATAGCTTAACTCAAACTGAGTTTGAGTGATGAAAACAAAGAGAGAAAATCAAGCCAGACACAAGGTTTTCAGTGGGTCCCACGCCAATTCTCAGTTTGAGTGATGAGAACTCAGTTTGAGTGATAAGAATTGGCTAATCCAAACGGGCCCTAAGTCTCTTGGTTTTTGTATCCATGTGTGACGGCTCTTAAAACAAGCCTTATATATGTCTGGAGTTGTGAGAAAAGAAACTCTAAACAAATATACAAGCCTAGGCCGAATTTCAAATCTAGAAATTCTGAAATCATAAATGACGAGTAGTACATGAATGGGCGTCTGTAACTTACAAACCGTTTATAACAATGATGATTAAGAGTGTGGACGAGTGTAAACGCATTAAGTCCAGACAACATTTAGTGATTGAATAATAAATGAGCACAGAACCGTTATCTCCATCCAATAATGTACAGTTAAAGGTCGGTTACATATAGCAAACGTAGGGATTAAATGACCATCATTGAGCATTAAATCCTCCAGCTACAGTGTAACGTGAGATTGAGCATTAACTCAGCATAAGGCTATATAAAGCCAGGAAAGACAGGTAAAAAGGACAAGATTTACATAGTACAGTATTAAGATTCCTAAATAGTTGAAACTAACTTGAGTATCGGAGGGTCCTTGGCAGGCCCCAAATGGTGCCATTATCTATTTTGTGTTTTCTCTTACATAGGATCTTAGGTCATCCATTGTATTGACGATGTGAAATCATGCTTCATCAGTTTGACGCCGTCTATGGGAATCTGAAACATAAGCCATTGAACTCCCTGTTGACTAAGTTCCACAGAACTGATGGACTCAAATGTTATTGCACCACCAAATCTAGTGGTAATGGCTCAACAAATTTAAGCACTGACAGCTAATGTGCAAGAATTGATGAAACAAAATGAAAACCTGAAGCGGAAGGCACATCCTGAGGGCATAAGTCTGTCACAATCTCGGTGTAACCGTAACGACAATGATGATGAAGCCTAGAGCCCATGAAATCGTAGAAGAGAAACTTCGAAATACACCGCGTAGTCAACTCGTGGCAGTGATCAAATGATGAAGAACATGAGGAAAGAGCTAGATGAAGTCAAAAATGCCATAAAGGGTAAGACAGCTGTAAACCTTGATGGTATGATCAAAAGAATAGACTCACCCTTTACTACCAGCATTTTGGAGTGCCCTTTGCCTTCCAAATTTTGTCTCCCTCAGCTGGAAGTTTACGATGGCACAAAAGACCCTTTGGATAACATAGGGGCATTCAAGACAGTTTTAAGCCTCCAGTAGACCCCATATGAAGTTATTTGCAAGACATTCCCGGCCACCCTTAGGGGAACAGCAAGGGTCTGGTTCAGTAAATTTCCCACAGCATCTATTGCAAATTTTGTTTAGCTGAATGACTCCTTTTTTCGTCATTTCATTGGGGGCCAACATTATAAGAGGCCCACCTCTTACTTGTTAACCATGAAACAGCAGGAAGGAGAAACCCTGAGAGAGTATGTAAAACGTTTCAACAAAGCAGTGTTAGAAATTAACAAAGTAGACAACCAGGTGATAATGACAACCTTCCAAGCAGGCTGAACAATCCTGACCTAGTTTTCTCTCTAGGGAAAACTCCTCCAACTTCAATGACAGACTTGCTATTCAAAGCGCAAAAATACATGAATTGGGAAGATGCATTAACTGTAAAGGGATTGATGGGTAAGCGAAAGAAGGAAGAAACCACTGAGTCCTAGGGCAAGAAGAGAGATCATAAGGATAATCTTACAGATACCAAGGCCAGCAAAGGTGGTCTAGAGACATCGTCAAAGAAGAAGCAAAATTTCACTCCTTTGCTGATGCCTGTTGACAAAATCCTCATGTAGATAAAAGACAACCCAGTGCTGAAATGGCCCAAACCTTTAAGCTCGTCCTCAAAGCGAAGAGATACAAAGAAATACTGCCGCTTCCACAAAGACCATGGTCATTATGCAGACAAGTGCCGAGATTTGAAAGAGCAGATAGAGGAGTTGATCCAAATAGGAAAGCTTCAAAAGTTTGTAAGGAAAGATTACCAAGCCCGCCAGCGAACAGAAGAGAAGTCTATCGATGACCCTAAGGAAGAAGATTGGGAAAATTCCAAGCAGATTGTAATAGAACTAAGGACAATCACTAGAGGACTGGTTATCGAAGGGTCATACAAATCCATGAGAAAGGTGGTCCAAAGGCAAGTAAATAGTGTTCATGTTAAATACCCAATAGCAAAACATCATTGTACCGGGAATGACGACATTGTTTTCTCTGAGTGAGATGTGAAGGTGATCAAACAACCACACAATGACCCACTTGTCATCATGCTAACAATTGAAGGATACAACATCCGAAGAGTATTGTGGATAATGGAAACTCGGCAAATGTGATGTACATGACGACATTCTAGCAGATAAAGTTGGATCCAAAACGCTTTAACCCTTTCTGATCCCCATTGGTCAGTTTTAGTGGAGACTGAGTTTATCCGAAAGGCATCATTTCATTGTAGATTACAGCAACATACCCCACTCAGATGACAAGGATGGTAGACTTCCTGATCGTCAATTGCCCTTCATCTTATAATGTAATTCTTGGACGACCGACCCTTAACCACCTTAAGGCTGCAACTTCCACATATTGCCTAAAAGTAAAATTTCCAACCCCCCATGGGATTGGAGAAATACGTGGAGACTAGTTTTTAGCCTAGGAATGTTACCGAGCAGTTTTGGAATCCAAAGAGAATCACACCTGGATGGTAGAGGAAGAACCACCCAAGCATATAAAGGAAGCAGAAAACATAGAACTAGTGGAAAGAGATCCATCCAAAACTACTAAGGTAGGAAATGAACTCCAACGGTCCTTAAAAGACGAGCTAGTGAAGTTTCTAAAACAGAACTTGGAGGTCTTTGCATGGAGCCACGAAAATATGCCAGGGATTGATGAACAAGTCATAGAGCACAGTCTCAAAGTTTACCCAATGAAGAAACTCATCCAACAGAAGAGACGAGTATTTGCCCTAGAACGGAACAAAGCAGTTATGGAAGAGGTGGATAAGCTTTTAGCCACTAGATTTATTAGAGAAGTTTACTACCCCGAGTGGCTTGCCAATGTTGTCAAGGTAAAATAGTCCAACAGGAAGTGGATAATGTGTGTGGACTTCACAGACTTGAATAATGCATGCCCCAAAGATAGTTTCCCCTTTCCTAGAATTGACCAGCTCATTGATTCGACAACTGATCAAGAATTGCTAACCTTCATGGATGCTTTTTTAGGTTATATCCAGATCCTAATGAAGAAGGAAGATTAGGAGAAAACTGCATTCGTCATTAGCCAGGGCCTATATTGTTATAAGGTCATGCTGTTTGGATTAAAGAATGCAGGTGCCACATACCAAAGATTGGTGAACCAGATGTTCAGTAAGCAAATAGGCAAGAATATGGAGGTCTATGTGGACGACATGCTCGTGAAAGCAAGGAAGCTAAAACCCACCTGGAAGACCTTTAGAAGACCTTTAGAAGACCTTCAATACTTTGAAAAGGTACAAAATGAAGCTCAACCCTAAGAAGTGTGTCTTTGGGGTCTCATCAGGAAAATTCCTAGGCTTCATGGTATCACAGTGAGAAATTGAGGCAAATCCAAAGAAGGTCAGAGCAATGCTTGACATGACTTCCCTAAAGACAGTCAAGGAAGTGCAAAGGCTAAAAGGATGAGTGGCAACATTAAACAAGTTTGTCTCGAAGGCCACTGATAAGTGTCTTCCATTCTTTACAACTCTTAAATAGGCCTTCCATTGGATGGACGAGTGTAAGGTAGCCTTTTAGAGCCTCAAGGAGTATCTAGCAAAGCCTCCATTGTTGAGCCCATCAGTCGAAAGAGAAGAGCTGTTCTTGTATCTTGCTGTGTCACAAATAGTCGTCAGCTTGGTGTTGATCTGTAAAGAATCCAAAATACAATGACCCTTGTACTACACAAGTCAGGCTTTTCAAGGAGCCAAGGCAAAATACCCACAAATAGAGAAGATGGTTTTCTCGCTAATCATGGCTTCAAGGAAGCTTTGTAAATACTTCCAAGCTCATACCATCATGGTAATGATGGACCAGTCGATCCAGAAAGTAATGAGCAAGCCAGATGCTACAGGGCGCAGGATCTAATGGGTCGTCGAGCTAAGCCAATTTGATATTGAGTACAAACCAAGAACAACAATCAAAGCCCAAGCTCTAGCAGATTTTATTACAGAGTTTACTCTTCCCGACTTAGATCAAGAAGTAGAATACTGGACAATCTGCACAGATGACTCGTCTGTTACAAGTCTCGGGGGCGTCGGTATCATTGTGTCACCACCTGAGAAAGACACCCTTAAGTATGGAGTTTAACTCCAATTTCCAACAACGAAAAATGAAGCAGAGTACGAAGCAATCCTCACTAGCTTGAGAATTGCAAAGGCCTTAGGGGTCAGGAATTTGAAATTAAAGACTAATTCAAGGCTGGTTGTTGGCCAAATGACCAATGAATATAAAGCGAAGGAAGAGAGAATGGAGAAGTACCTCAAGCTAACAACTTAGCTTATTAGCGAATTTGATGACGTCAAGGTCAAGCAAATCCCACGGGAGAACAACTCAACTGCCAACGAGATAGCTAGACTAGCTTCTACTGAAGATGCCTCAGTGGCGACAGAGTTGCTCATGGAAGTCCAAACAAGCCCTAGTATTGACGGGCTGCATACCCTTTCAATCCAGCAACTCAGTACTTGGATGGATCCAATCCTTTCTTATATCAAGGACGGTCAACTTTCATCTGACCCATTAGAAGCAAAGAAGGTTAGAGTTAGGACAGGCAAATTCACTGTCATGAATGGTAAACTTTACAAAAAGAGAATTTTCACTTCCATACTTGAAATGCCTGACTCCTGAAGAAGTAATGTATGTGTTGTGAGAAATCCATGAAGGCGTATGTGGAAACCATTTAGGACCTTGTTCCTTGGTGGGAAAGACGATCAAGGCAGGTTACTTTTGGCCGACTATGCAGAAATATGCAGTTGAACTTGTCAAAATATGTGATAAGTGTCAACAGTTCGAAAATGTACATCATATACCTGAAGAATTACTAACAAGCATTTCAGGGCAGGTTACTTTTGGCCGACTATGCAAAGAGATGCGGTTGAACTTGTCAAAATATGTGATAAGTGTCAACAGTTTGAAAATGTACAGCATATACTTGGAGAATTACTAACAAGCATTTCCTTACCTTGGCCGTTCTCCACATGGGGGATCAATATCGTTGGTCCACTCCCTCGAGGGAAGAAGTAGGTAAAGCTCCTACTTGTTGCCATTGATTACTTCACCAAATAGGTCAAAGCAGAACTACTAGCAGTAATCACAGAAGGCAAAATATAGAGTTTTGTCTGGAAGAACATTGTCTGCAGGTTTGGAATCCCAAGGATGATAATCTCTAATAATGGTCAACAGTTTGACAGTCAAAAATTCAGGGAATTTGGTGCAGAGCTAGGGATACAAAACCACTATTCATCAGTTGGGCACCCATATGCTAATGGATAAATAGAAGTAACAAATCGTACTTTGCTTAAACTCATCAAAGCATGACTTGAAGGCGCAAAGGATGCATGGCCAGAAGAGTTACCTAGGGTGTTATGGGCCTACCGAAAAACAGCAAGAACACCAACAGGAGAAACGCCATTCAAGTTGGCCTTCGATACTGAAGCAGTTATTCCCGTTGAAGTAGGAGTATCTAGTCTTAGGCGAGCTCATTATGACGAAGGTATAAACAATGATGAGCTGAGGCTCAACTTGGATTATTTGCTTGAAGTCAGAGATGAGGTAGCCCTAAGAATGGCTTGGTATTAACAGAAAATGGAAAAGTACCACAATCAGATGGTGAAGCTTAGAAGGTTCAACCCCGACGACATGGTACTGCGAAAAGTCTCACAAGCTACTAAGGACCTAGCTCAGAGGAAGTTAGGACCTACTTGGGAGGGTCCATATAAAGTCGTCTGTTACTCTAAAAGGGGAAGCTATTACCTGAAGGACCTTGACGGCAACTCACTGCCACGTCCCTGGAACGTGGAACATCTCAAGAAGTACTATCAATGAGAAGTACTTGATCTAGTAAGCTTTGTCTGTAAGAGCACCTCGTCTAATGATGCATCAGATAAGCAAGATTTCATTGTTTTTTCCTTTAAGTATTTCTTTTCCTTCAAGTATTTTTATCAAGTTATTTTCAGTAACTTCCTTGTAATCCCCTCATAAATGAGGGCATGAAATAATAAGGCTCTGTAAGCCGTCCCTTTTTCAGTAAGTTTGACAAAGCTTCAAGGTTAAGTTAAGATCAAAGAGAAGAAGGAGATATCCATGACCAAATAATGAGTTTAAATCATAAGCGTGGTAATAACTAGAGTGACGAGTAAAATCACAAAATATGGTAAAAACTCAAATGACGAGTTTAAATCATAAGCGTGGTAATAACTCAAGCAACGAGTAAAATCACCAAATATGGTAAAAACTCAGGCGATGAGTGTAAGTCATAGGCGTGGTAATAACTCAGGCGACGAGTGTAAATCACAAAACATAGTAAAAGCTCAAACGATGAGTTTAAATCACAAGCATGATAAAAACTCTAATGACGAGTATAAATCATAAGTACAAGAACTTCAAGTTCAAAACCTGTATTTCCAAAAGGAATGCTATATAATGGTCAAAAATCTCAAGACGATAACTTCAAGGTTTAAACAATAACAAACTTTCTTGAGCAAAAGTTGAATAAGTAAATAAATCCTAAACAAGTGCATTGTTTATAAAGACAAAAGCCTCAAAATAGAAGGCATTTAAAACATCCATTGTTTCTAAAATAAAGCCTCAAAACACAAGGCAACCAACCAACCAAAAAAAAAAAAAAAAAAGAGGTTATTTAAAAACTTCTTTCAAGGTGCATTGACGACCTCCAACATGGCCCTCGTCCATATGAGTTTCGTTCGCAACTCTACCTACAGTAGTACCATCTCCTTTGGCAGCATCGACAACCTCACAATAGTTTCATCTTCCTTCTCTTTGGTCTCGTCGGCAAGGATCTCGGTATCAATAGCTTCGAAATATGGGTTTGCAAAGTCCGCTACTTGGCTGTGATGCTTCATCATCCATCTACAAAAAAGCTTGAAGCCCTTGAAGTATTGCACGAATTGAAGATCAGAGAAGCAATCAGATTCAAGAAATTTGGAGATCACCTTATCATGTTCCTTATCCATCTTCAGGAGGGCAGTCTGAATTTCTTCATCCTTTTGAATGATGAACTTCTTCTCTACTTTCAGCGCGTCCTTAAGTTCTTGGTCCATTGCCTTGATCAGATCCTTCCTCAGCTTTGAACTCTTGGCCTTAATTGAGTCAACCTTGGAATTTGCCACCACCACCTTATCCTCACTACTCAAGTAATCCATTGTCAAGAGCAAAGACTCACCTAAAAGTGGCTGAGTAAAATACCTGCACCAACTTATGAATATGGCGGTTGACCAGCTCATAAGAAGGGATTGACGAGAGGCCCCTAAGCTTGTCGTCAATAATGATGTTATGAGCTCATCCGAAGGCTGTGGCAGGATCTTCCCAGACACTTTTACCAACCTTTCCCTTCCCTTTAGAGCGAGTGATTAGAGGAGTGAAGGTCATCATCTCAAGGGAAGGCATAGGAGAAGACGGGGTACCAAAGAGAGATAAAGGGGCAGGTGTTTCATCTTTACCCTCATCCAACTTGCGCTTTTTCAATCTAGGAGTAAGCAAGGACAAAGGCTCATTCTTTAAACTCTTCACACAAGCATACTTATCTTTGCTGTACATGGTAGCCATCTCTGCAAAATAGAAGGTTAGAAAACTCAACTCTTATAAAGAAAGAGGAAATAAGAAAGAAGATTAAGTCAAACCTACTTTTCTCTTCACGAGCAATCTTCTTTAAGACAAATGTAGAAGGTTTAGGTCTAAGGCAACACTTGTATAAATGACGAGGATCTACAAGATTGTCAAAATCGTCAATAGTAAAAGCAAACTCGAGAGCAGCTTGAACTCGTCCTTGATAAAGCTCTTCCAATGCAGGACGATCAAAAATTGCAAGACAAGTTAACTAGGAAAGATTAGAGAATGATGAGTTAAAATAGCTGATTTAACGAAAAGGTGTAGAGATGCACCAAGAGAGAGAATTTCCCATTTCCTTAGCAACTACGGGACCTCACCCCACAGGTCATCAGTCATGGTTTCCCATCTAGATCCAAAAATGAAGAAGTGTCATGACTTCCAGTCATAAAAGGAAGTAGGAAAGCTACAGACAATCCTAGACTCCTTATTCCAAGAAAAGCGTTCAAAATACCCATAGTGGGTAGAAGGTTTCAAACGATATAAATGAAGAAATTCATTTAAGGTAATCATGTTCCCATCTTGGACAGATACCCAAATTGACATACAGCCAATAATCATCCTTCATGCATTAGGGACGAGCTGGCCAGGTGCAACATTGAAAGTAGAGAGAAGTTGCATAATGAAAGGATGAACAGGAAAGTGAAGGCCACATGAAAAGGTAGCTTTGTAAAAACTCACCTTACTATGAGCAAAGGAGCAAGCTTTTTCATTGAGACGAGGTAGTCTTGTAACAAATCCTCCACAGAACTAGAACTGTATAAATTTCAGGTGCCTCTGTTCCAAAAAGCAAGACTCGGAGAGAGTATGAAAAACGATTGAAGACGAGGAAGAAGAGGGTTTTGAAGATGACAAAGGTTTCGACATCACGATTTCAAAATATTTATCAAAAGACTCACCACTCGATGACGGACCAGTCTCTAGTTCGCTAGACCTAACATCAGTATCCCTATACTCTATAACAGTCATCTCAAGGTGATGAACAATCAGAGAATGACAAATCAAGGGAAAAATACTAGTCAAAACAGGTCTAAAAGCTCTACAATCTTAAGGTAAAAACAATCCAACTTGAGGACAATGCCCACCAGAAAACTCAAGAAATACCCTTACTCTAGCAAAGAAGTACGATATAGAGGAGAATTCTAAGCAAACTAGTTACAAAACTTGCAACGAATAATAAGAATTCAAAATTCATAAGCTTATACAACAGAATCAACATAAGACAGATCCCAAGACAACATAATAAGCAAAAGCAGACAAATTTGGCATGTGACTGGCAACACTGAGACAGATAAGTTACAATACATACACAACAATATACACACAAACAATATACATTGTCTAAACACATCAGTATCCATTCTTCCTAGTCAATCCAGTAGACTAATCATAACTCAATCAGCATATTGAGTTTACCCAACAATATACATTGGCCAAACATGCCTATATTGGTCGAATGATTACCACACATCAGTGATACAGTTTGAAACTCCTATTCCATTTAGTTTTTTCACCATACACTATCTAATATTAATATTCCCAAGAAAGTTTTCATCCTAACAAAAACAATTGAGGCACAAAAAGTAACCATATTATAGCAAAAGTATTGATTCTAATTTACTTAGCAAACTTACTCAGAATTTTTAATTTTTAATTTCTGAAAATAAAACATATATTTGAAAAGGCCATACCTTAGTGAAGAACACGAGAATGGAAGAATCAATGGGTCTCTGGCAATATGACTGAGATGAGCTGTGTATTGGCAAACGAGCTATGTATCGGCGATAGTGAAGATGATGAGTGGGTCTTCTAGATGAGTCGGTATTTGTGGAATGCAGGTGGGTTTGGAAATGAAAAGACTAACAGAGGGAAAGTGAAAAGAGATTTTGAGGTTTGAAGAGAGTGTTTTTACTTTGAGGGAAAACACAAAGGCACTAAAATGAAAAGACAAATGGCGCTTAAAGGACAAAAAAAAGAGGGAAAAAATTAGACTACATTTAGGAAATTAAAGGGGTCTATTGAGGTGGTCAACTCCACCACTATAACTAAGAAACTATGCCGCAAAAAAGTATCTATTTCAGTGGTTTGACTATACCGTTGCTATAGCTAAATAGAACGCCGCTAAAACACATTTATTGTGGCAGTTTTATGACCAACGCTGTAATATACTGCAAAAGGATATATCTATTGCAGCGGTTTGATGGAGCGCCACTATAGCTACGTCCAACGCTGCTAAAATATATATATATATATATATTGTGGCCATTTTATATACCGTCATTGTAGTACACCACAAAAGGGTAGATTTATTGCAGCGGTCCAATTGAACGCCGCAATATACCTCAAATAAAGGGGTAGTCTGAAAAGTGCTGCAATATGTGACTTATAGCGGCGTTTTAGCAACCGCCGCAACAACTAGTTTTTTTTTTTTTTTTTTTTTTCCCTAGAACCGTTCTATCCCAAAAATGTCATTTTTTTTGCGTCAAAACTTACTTCATCTATTTTAACACACTATTTTATAATATACCTGCATTAAATAATCTATTTTCACATTTAACACATTAAAATAAATATATTCAACCAATTAAAGAATTCATTTTCCTCTGAAACCCATAAACTCAATAAAAATGTTTTTCACAAACGGCCACCAAATCCACCCATAAACACTGGTCGCCATGACCACAACCCAAATCCAACCAAATTTACACCAAAAATAATCTCAAAAACCAACCAAAGTTACCCAAAAAACTACTGGAGGAAGAGGAAAAAAAAAAAAAAAAACACACACACACACACACACACACACACAACACCTTCACTAGCTGAAATTCACCATAACCAAAGGGGGAAAAAAAAAATCTATCACAACCCACCAACCACACTTAGAACAACGAAGGGTGAGATAGCGAGTGGCTAGACATAGGCGGCTATGGCTGTGGAAGAGAGAGTTTGCAGGTTTGTGAGTGAAAGAGCTAGTGGTAAGATTGGTGGGGTGAGATTTGGAGGTAGCGTGCGATACTGGCAGTGAGATTTGGAGGCGGCGTGTGATGTCGATGACGAGATCAGCGACAGTGAGAGAGGAAGAGGCTAACTAGTGAGAGAGGAGGAGGAAGACTAAGAGAGAGAACCCAAGCCATGAAAGAGGAGGAAGTATACCCTATTACGGGTGTATGCTTCCTCCCTCTCACAAGTTGGTGGGACCCACAGCTATTGGGTCCCACCAGCTATGGGAGGAGAGAAACATACACCCTTAACAGGATGTATTTTCTCGTGAGAGAGAGAATCAGGTATTTGTACAAATAGAATAAAAAAAATAGCAAAAGTGTTTTAGCATTTCATCCGTACCATTCCATATTTGAGACGACACTGTTCATTCATGCTAAAATTTTAAACATTCAAAATATTTGATGTAAGTTTTTTTTTTTTTTTTTTTGAGATGTAACAGGTGTTTTGGTGTTTGGTGTTTGGTGTGTTAAATGCTAAATATTTGGCATTTGGTACGCTTGATGCTAATGCTCTTAAGGATCTTATCTTTATCACAAAAAAAAAAAAAAAAAAAAAATCTCACATTTCAAATTTAAAACTTATTATTATTGGTTTCTTAAAAAAAAAAAAAACTTATTATTATCTATACTATTATTTAAGGGGCTTCCCCTATTTGGATTCCTCATTTTTTAGTTCAAAAATGCCCCTACACCCCTATGTTTAAGTAGAGACAAAACTAAAGGACAATCCGATGAAAATGCAACTCTAACTCCCACTAAAAAATTGCCTAAAAAATAGGACCACTCTTCTGTTAATTTCCAAATTGCTTTATTTACTTACAAATTATATTTTCAAAATAAAAATTATATATATAAAATAAAAACACGAGTTTTTTTCGTACGATAAGGCTAGTATATATATAAAAAGGATATATGTGCTCTATCATCTTATCATTATCCCAAAAAAAAAAAAAAAGTAATCTACAGATTTTATATATTACTTTTTTTAAAAAAATTAAAATAAAAATGGTCTCTCAAACATTTTTTTTAATAGTATTTTGAAAATTATTCGTAAAAAGTGGGAGTCAAACACGTATAATGCAAAAATTATTATCTGAAAAGTAGTTTTAATTTTAATTTTTTGAAAATTGTTTTCATACTATTTTGAAAACAAAAACAAAAATCTTTCTATCAAACAGGCCCTTAAATAGGTTTAATTTAAGGAGTTAAAAAACCTTGAGGATATATAAGAGTGTTTTTTTTAAGGGAAAAAATATTATGTGTCTAACTTATTTTGATTAGAATTGGTCAAACAATAATATAGATCCTTGTGTTGATTTAAAAAAAAAATGAGTGAATTAAGATCAAGTTCAATAGCTATCAAGTGTAAAGATTGAGAGTTGAAAAAACCAATGTTATGAATTCTGTTCCATTCCGGCCGGAACAACTGGAATTTCTTGTATCGGTGTGTAAAACAGAATGATAATACCTGTTAAGACATATGTAGTTCACTCATTAAGAACATATGTCATTCTTTTATGTAATTGGCTAATCATTTGACAAAACGCACTTTACTTGTAATTGGGTAGTTCTAGGTATTTTTAATACTTCAAGAAACAAGGTTTTAAGATTAAGTGTTGAAGTCATCAAGTCTGTCCAAGGAAAACAAGCTGATAGTGCAATTTCATTAAATCTCGACAGCTGGCTCTATCGAGCTTAAGAAAGCTGTTTAAGCCCGTAAGCTCTACACCTGCTCAATAGCTTCTCAACACCTCCTATCTGTCGAGATTTAAGAAACTCAAAATTCTGATCTGATTTCTTGGGATCCGTGAATATGTCTTTGGGCCTTCTTTTCTTCTAACCCTAGACATATAAAATGATTGTTTTAAGAGCCGTCAAACAGTTCACAAGTTGCACAAGCACTGAGAAAACTCTGTTGAAGCAAATTATGACCAGAGACGAAGTTCTTGCCCTAGTTCATATCTTTTAAAGAAGCTGCTGTGTATTTGCACCTTTGGGTTTTGTGACCAAGCATCTTCTTGATCTTCATCATGTAGAATGAACCGAAGAACTTTGCAGCCAACATCTTCTTCTAGTTGGTGATTGAAGTTGCGTACTGGGATCCGCACATTGGTTAGTCACGTACTTGGGAGCTGTGCATCAAAAGGAGGAACTGTCACTACAGAACAAGTCCAATTGGGTATTGGGGTAATGGTTCAACTGTAGGTTAGTAAGGTACTTGGGATTCCTTTACTTGTAACCGCTTGTTATGATAATAGTGGAGTTTCGGGAGTGGTGACCGGAAAATCACTCGGTGGGGTTTTTGCCGTAAGGGTTTTCTCCATTCTTAAACAAATCATCGTGTCATTTAATTTTCGCTGCATATTTAGTTTATTGGTGATTTGTTTGTGCTTCCACGTGTTTGTATGATTAATTGATTAATTAATAACTTGGTTAATTAATTAATTGGTTTAATCACAATGGGTCATTCAGTTTGTGGCCTATCAAGTGGTATCAGAGCAGGCACACTCTGATTAGGTTTAATCTTTGCTGTGTTGATCCATTGACTCCTGTTTTGTCATGGATAGAGGGCAATCATTAATCATATCTCCTTTATTTGATGGCACTAACTATGCAGAAAGTACGCATGAGAGCTTTCTTGCAGTCTTTAGATGAAAAAGTGTGGCAAGCTGTAGAGATTGGCTGGACTAAGCCAAAGGAAGCGCCAGCCTATTGGGATGAAGCCAAGATCAAGGCGGCAAACTTCAACAGCAGAGCGTTGAATGCCCTATTCAGCGCAGTCACCAATGAGGAGTTCAAGAAGATATCCTCTACTGAAACTGCAAAGGAAGCATGGACCATCCTCTAGACAACCTATGAGGGTACAAAGGCTGTCAAGGATTCAAAGCTTCAGAGAATCACAACAAGCTTTGAAGAAATAAAGATGGAGGATGAGTTGTTCGATGAGTTCTATGCCAAGCTCAAGGACATAGTGAACTCAGCCTTCAATCTTGGGGAAACCATTCCTGAACCCAAGATTGTAAGGAAAGTGCTCAGATCTCTACCCAAGAGATTCCATACGAAGATTACTGCTATAGAGGAATCAAAGGACATTGACAAGATTCCTTTAACTGAGCTGGTTGGAAACTTGTAGACTTACGAGATAGGATTATCTAGGATTGGCAAGTCGGGTAAAGGCAAGAGCATGGCCTTAAAGACAAAGAGCAGTGATACAGATGAGTCTTCCGATGATGAAGATTCCAAGATGAAGTCCTACATTACAAGGCAGTTCAAGAAGTTTATGAAGAATGCTAATGGAAGGAGCTTCGATAAGGACCGCAGACAATCCAATTCCTTTCAGTCTAAGGGGCAAGACAAAGGGAAAAAGGATGCTAAGGATGGTGGTCAGTACACTATTCCTGCAGGACCAAAGTGCTTTGGATGTCATGGATTCGGTCACATGAAGCATGAATGCCCCACATATCTCAAAAGCATTGGGAAGAGTAAGGCACTTGCTGCAACCCTGAGTGACACTGAGTCTGAAGATGATTCCGATAACGAGGATGACGGAATTTAAATGCCTTCACTGCCACAGTCAATCCTACTGAAGGGATTGTTGATGAAGTGGAAGAAGAAGAAGAATTGGTGGATTCTAAGTGTGAGAAGATGGATGCTCAAGATGATATCCATTCAGCCTATGAGAAACTATACAAGCTCTCTAAAAAGCACGAGAAACTGTACAGGCTGGCAACCAAGAAGCTTAGTGATGTGGAACTTGATCGTGAAGAACTTTCCATAAAGTTTGATGAAGCTAATCAAATGATTGGTGCATTGAGGTTTGAGAACAATTTCTTGACTGAGAAGGCCAAGAAGCTTGAAGCAGAGCTGTTTCAAGTTAGAGCTCAATTGGAGAGGACTTCAAGTGCAAAGCTTGATGAGATGCTCAATAATCAGAAATCTGCTTCAGATCGAATAGGTTTAAGGTATGGTCTTTCTTCCTCTAATACTGCTTCTACTAGTGCTACTGTTTTTGTTTCTCCTGCTAATAATACTGAAATTGAAAACACTGATGTTAAATCTGAATTAGCTAGTGAGAACCTAGACAAGGGTAAATCTATCTTAGGAGCACCCTCTAAACAGGATAAGAAAGATATTAAAAACCCTAGGGCTAAGAAGGCTAACTCTCAAAAGCCAAAACAGAAGAAACAGCATCTCTGTCATCATTATGGAGCTGCCGGTCATACTCGACCAAATTGCTACAAGTGGCTAGCCACTCAACAGAGCAATGGCATCATAGCATTTGGAAGCCAAAATCTGCTTCAATCCTCTCTTGCTCATCTTGGAGATCTTCAGAAAGCCCTCATTTCCTTTCGAACTTGAATGGTTTCAATTCTTCCCCCTCACCACCGGTTCAAGGGTTTAATCAAAGGAAAGGTTCTTCTAAGGTGTGGAAGAAAAAGGACTCTAAGTGATTTCATCACTTTCTTCTATCTTCTTGTTTTTGTTTGTTGCATTACTTGTGTGTTTTGCATTTTTTTTAAGTCAGTCTAGTTTATGCTTTTCTTTGATAACATGTTTTTGTTTGTTTATTTTCAGTTTTGTTTATTTTGTTTTTGATATAAAAATAAAAAAATAAAAAATTTTGAAAAATTAAAAAATACAAAAACAATGTGTGTTATATGTACATTGGTACTTGTGTACCTTGAATGGCCATTGAAACAAAGTTTTCTAAATTTTGTATCTTTTGTAACTTAGATGAGCATCTCTATGCACAACTAAGCAAGTGAGCTTTGTGGCTCTTGTTTGTGATGAGTAAGATTAAGTTATCTCTTGGACTTAACACTCATATTACTCTTTTTGACGAGTAGGACTAGAAAATCCTAAGAGAAAGGCATAAATAATCATCTCACCACTGTTGCCCGCCAATCATAATATGACACTTGTATGCTTCGGCATAGCAAAAGTGTAGTGTCATAGACACCTGTATGCTTCGGCATAGCAAAAGTGTAGTGTCAAAGATATCCGTATGCTTCGGCATAGTAAAAGTGCAATGTCTATGCTTAACATGTTGGGTATTTCTTTTCTCTCTCTTATATGCCCATGCATGATATGCTTAAAAGAAAATATGCAAAGAAAATAAAAAGCAAAAAGATTAAAATGCTTTAAATATGATTGGAAGCATGCTTTCTAGGAGATGTGAGAGTTATAGGATGTACCTCAAAGGTGATAGTCCCCATCAAACAGTTATGATTGTGTGTGAGTTAAAGTTCTTTTCTCATATCTTAGATCGTCATAACTTGTAGACACATATGCAATCTTGCAATGTTTTTCACACACAACACACAATATTCTTTGCTACTCTTGATACATGTGTAGGTAAAATCACATTTGGCCATCACAAGTGTTTACATGTGCGAATGTATACTCACTAAACTGTCTTGACTTATTCTTGAAAAATAAAATTGGTTAGACTTGTTTAGTGTGTGCGTGTGTGTGTGTGTGTTTCTAAGGATCCATGTGCTTAAAATGTTTGATGAGAGATGTTTTTGAGAGCTTAATATGTTGATTGGATCATTGGTTGAGGTTCATGTTGGATTGCATTCATGTCTGTGTTTTTCACTTCTCGAAAAAATACCTAGCTATCTGTCAACTTCTCAAGCTTTTCTTCATCACAATCTCGATACCTCCTAGACACCTGGTGGATCGATCGAGAAAGTTTCTGTCTCCTCGATACCTTCTCAACACCTAGTGGATCGATCGAGCTTCTGTTCTTGGTTTTGGTGTTCATTTCTCGACACCTCCTCGACACCTTTAGCTATCGATGAGCATTTTCTTGGCACCTTCCTCGACAGATGTCTTGACACCTCTCGATACCTTATTTGTCGAGAATTACTGAGGTTCCTATAGAAGCCTCCTCTACGATCCGGTTCTCATTTTCTTGATCTGTCCGCGACTATTCATCTCCCAAACCCAGTTTTCTCACTCAAAACCTTTAACCCACGTGATTTTCGGCCCTTCCTTGCTTCAAATCACTTGGTATGATCTATTTTCCCTTCATTCTTCATGCATTTCATGTTTTGAATCTTAGGTTTTGGGGTTTTTGAAAAATTTTGGGGTTTTTCAAAATTAATGAGTTTTTCTTGAAATTTTAGGATGGGTTTTCATTTAAATGAGTTCAAAGTCTCATGCATTGCATCACATTTGCATTAGAATGGTATTTTCATGCATTTAGATGTGTGTATTATGTTTGTGTGCTGGTAGGTTTGGATTGGGCTGAGCCCATGATGAAATTTTTGTTGCATGTCACATGTTCATGCATCCCCATGCATACATACTCTCTATTCAATATATTTCATATATTTGAATTGCTTTGGAACTTTTCTATTTGTCTCTTTTTCTCTCTTTCTCTCATTCTGTTTACGTTAGTAGTGTCTATGGCACCTAATTGTAAATCTACTCCCGCTTGGAACCTTCTGCATTTTGGAGCTTCTTCATCTTCTGATTTTGCTCCTCGTAATCTTTGGTTCCGTGATGATGATGCCCACAAGGAATTTTTGGAGAACTTTTCTAGACGAGGTTTTCATTTGGAACGCCAAGTCATTTTGGCAGACTTCGCCGACACTGACCTTCCCTCTGTCATTCACAATAGGGGATGGGAGTCACTGTGTGACGTCCCGATCACATGTCCTCTCGTGCTCATTCAGGAGTTTTACTCCAACATGCACGGTATTGATCGTTCAGTACCTCTCTTTTTCACTCGCGTTCCAAGTACGTGCATTCCTGTCACACCGCAACTAGTTGCAGATGTGCTTAGGGTTCCTAGGATAGAGTTTCCTGACTATCTTTCTTGTGATCGTCTGAGGACTGTGTCCAAAGATGAGCTCATTTCTACTTTCTATGAGCGCCCTTCGGAGTGGGGTGAGCATCAGTTCACATCATGTAGGCCTTTTGCTAAAGGTCCTAGATTCCTAAACATGGTGATGACTTTTGTACTCCATCCACTTTCTCACTACAACTCCATCACAGAGCCTCATGCTTGATTTTTGCTATCCCTCCTTGAGCATCTTACCATAGATTTTCCTTCTCATTTCATTTTGTCTATCATAGATGTTCATTTGGATGTGGTGACCCATGATAAGCTCATCTTCCCTTCCACTATCACGAGGATTCTACGCCATTTTTCCATTCCTTTTCTCATATCTGACCATTTCACCTTCATGTGTGCCATAGATGCCGCTACCGTAAAACGTAATGAGGCTTAGTTTAGGTCGAGACAGCAGGATTCCACTATTCCCTCCCGTTCTGCTCTATCTACATCTGCTCCTTCTTCCTCTATGAGTGAGTTTTCACTTGGAGACATCATGGCACAGCTGCAGTGCATGGATGCTCGCCTCGATACACTCTCCACTGAGTTGTATCAGGTGAATGTTCGTGTTGGTCGTATTGCACGATGGCAGGCGACCATGGGTGGTTTTGTTCCTAAGGCTACTCCTTCACCACCTCCTCCAATGGCTTCTGATTCTGAGGATGATGATGACGAGGACGATGATGCTTCGAATGATGATGATGGAGATGTTAGCTCTACTGATGAGATGTCTACTTGACACTCTACCCTTTGTCACTCGTGACAAAAAGGGGGAGTAGTTTTGGGATATGAGAGTAGTCATCTTAGGGGGAGAGTTAGTATAGGACATCCTTGTTAGGGGGAATGTTGATACTGTTGATGATACTTGAGGGATGTAGTGAGAATATGATGTATCTTTTCTTTTCTTTTCTTATTTTTTAGATACATTGCTCTTGTATATGAGGTCTTGTGACCAATTTTACATACATTGTACTTATATTCATTATATGTGGATGTATGTTTCTTTTACCTATCTCTACATGTGTTGTTTCTTCTCTATCTTTATACACATGTTTCTTATACTTGTATGCAATCTATTATTTCTACTTCACACAAGATGCATTGATTAGTTTTGTTTAAAGTGTTTCAGAAATATAGGTTGTCAAAGTCTACTTGCCATAAACTCTTTTATTGCAAAGTTCTTCAAGGGTTTGTGTTAGGATAGATTTTATTGTATTCAACAAGTGAATATGAGTTGAGTGATTTATGACTTCTCCTATATGTTCATTTGTTTGTTGTGGTTTTGTCACGGATTGCCAAAGGGGGAGATTGTTAGAACATATGTAGTTCACTCATTAAGAACATATGTCATTCTTTTATGTAATTGGTTAATCCTTTGACAAAACGCACTTTACTTGTAATTGGGTAGTTCTAGGTGTTTTTAATACTTCAAGAAACAAGGTTTCAAGATCAAGTGTTGAAATCATCAAGTCTGTCCAAGGAAAACAAGCTGATAGTATAATTTCATTAAATCTTGACAGTTGGCTCGACAGCTACATCTATCGAGCTTAAGAAAGCTATTCAAGCCTGTAAGCTCTACACCTGCTCGACACCTCCTATCTATCGAGATTTAAGAAACTCAGAATTCTGATCTGATTTCTTGGGATCCATGAATATGTCTTTGGGCCTTCTTTTCTTCTAACCCTAGACATATAAAAGGATTGTTTTAAGAGCCGTCAAACAGTTCACAAGTTGCACAAGCATTGAGAAAACTCTGTTGAAGCAAATTGTGACTAGAGACGAACTTCTTGCCCTAGTTCATATCTTCTGAAGAAATTGCTATGTATTTGCACCTTTGGGTTTTGTGACCAAGCATCTTCTTGATCTTCATCGTGTAGAATGAACTGAAGAACTTTGCAGCCAACATCTTCTTCTAGTTGGTGATTGATGTCGCGTACTGGGATCCCCGCATTGGTTAGTCACATACTTGGGAGCCGTGCATCAAAAAGGGGAATGTCACTACAGAACAAGTCCAATTGGGTATTGGGGTAAGGGTTCAACTGTAGGTTGGTAAGGTACTTGAGATTCCTTTACTTCTAACCGCTTGTTGTGATAATAGTGGAGTTTCGGGAGTAGTGGCCTGAAAATCACCCGGTGGGGTTTTTACCGTAAGGGTTTTCCCCATTCGTAAACAAATCACCGTGTCATTTAATTTCCGCTGCATATTTAGTTTATTGGTGATTTGTTTGTACTTCCACGCGTTTGCATGATTAATTGATTAATTAATAACTTGGCTAATTAATTAATTGGTTTAATCACAAGGGGTCATTCAGTTTGTGGTCTATCAATACCCTCCATTCTACCTCGAATTAAATTTCACCCCATTTCAGCCCGTTCTAGGCATTCCGGCCAATTTCGACCGAAATTCATTTTCCAGCCGGTATGAATTTTGTCTTCTTATTTTCCCTTTCTAAACTTGATAGGCATCTTTTTTGCTAGACCACCAAAAATCCTTCTTATTCTCTCATCTATATCTCATTTTCACACTTGTAGCTCATTGTCTCTCTATCATCTCTCACTATCTGACCCTCTCAACGATGACAGAGAAGTTGAAAAGAAAATTGAAGAGCAAGATGAATAAAAAAAAAGTGTGACTTGCAAAACAAAAAGGGAGAAGAAGAAGATGAGAAGAGGAGAAAATAGCTTAGAATGTGAAATAATGAAGAAAAAGTAGCAATAATGAAAGAAGTAGCAATAATGAAAATAGTGTTGTCACTAGTCACGTGGGTGGGTTGGGAAATGGGAAAAACTGAAAAAGTAGTATATAGGAAGCAACACTAGTCACACAGATGGGTTGGGAAATTGGAGAAACTGAAAAGGTAGTTATTAGGAAGCTTCTTGAAAGCTCACTTGTGTACAATTACACAAAATGTGAGTTTTATTTTTTATTTTTTAAATCATAAATAAATGTTTTTTTAAAATAATTATCCCACTTCTTTTAATAGAAAAATATATTAAATTTATTATTTGATATAATAGTAATAATGATATAAATATATATTTTAGCAATAATTTTGAAACGGTTTTCAAAACGGTACCCGAAATTGACTGGTACCCGAATATTTCATTCCAATGAACAAACCGAAACGGGTTCCGAAACAGTATTCAAAACATTGGAAAAAAAAAAAAAAAAAAAAAAAACTTTCAATCTCAATCCATAAATTAAATTAAAAGTAAAAAACTTAAAGTTTAAAAGTAAAAATGGTAAAAATGTTTGTGAGTGAAGAGGAGGGTAATAGCACTGCTGGTATTGCACCGATCCAATCGGGGTGAAGAAGAGTATGGCACCTGATCCAATCGGGCTGAAGATGAGTATGGTTTATTTTGATGATAAATTCTAGAAAGTTCGAAGTTTATTTTTTATCTAATTGAAATTTCAGGTATTAACTTCTGAACTTATCTCCTCGTCTTCTGAGTTTCATTCCACAGTCATGAATCCTCTTAAAAGATTAGCAAAGTAGGAGATAAGCACCACATATATAGAACCCCAGCACAAAAGAAG
The DNA here is from genome assembly GCA_023621385.1 of Quercus gilva. NCBI lineage: Eukaryota > Viridiplantae > Streptophyta > Magnoliopsida > Fagales > Fagaceae > Quercus > Quercus gilva. Next base: position 14,214,446 of record CM042477.1, read on the forward strand.
ACTAAAGGAACTAATCCATCTGATTAAACATAAATTTTGTCCTTTTTGTCCATTTTGAAATTGCTGTGTTCTGCTCAATCTTTGGTCTGTTCGTTATGGCACATGAAGTTTAACTCTTGTGAGCACGCAAGGTTTTGAAGTTATTGATTTTTGCTTAATGATATGCTTTGCCTTTCCACATTCCATTAGGTCGTTTTCCATTTCAAGTGGAGAAATTAAAAAAAAAAAAAAAAAAAAAAAAGAAGAAGAAGAAGAAGAAGTTAAGGAGAGAACTATGCAATAAGAGGGAATCCATTTGTTTCATGGAATAAACATGATATCAGACATAAACACAAGTAGAGAGAGTATACGCTAGCATATACACAAGTAGAGATTTTGTTTCCTATTGCTGAATGTAAAAACAGAACGTGCGATAATAATCAATGTCAATATTTAATATACAGATTAAGTAGATAATTATTATTATTATTTTTTTTTTTTTGAGAACAAAACAAGCCATCATGTATTCATTAAAACTGAGTCCTGATACATAGCTTCCAAGGCAATTGGAGGTGCATCTTTCATCCAGTACATATCCTCATTTAAATTTCTAGCATATATTGCTAAAACATGAGCTATCCTATTACAATCCCTTTTAACCCAATTAAAAGACACCCTCCTTAGCCCACGGATGATCCATTGTGTTAAATATTAGCATTGATACACCAGATGCGGAAGCGAAAGCATAAAATATAGAATACAACAACACACGAAGATTGCGTGGTTCAGCCTAACGGCTTATATCTATGGAGGAAACCCTAAAAGACTACATCAATAATATATTAGAGCGTAGTATAAATCCTGTATTACAATGAATAATAACATGCGTATATATAGTAAACTAAACCCTAGACTAATAGATTTCTAGTACAAGTAGGAGACTTGCCTTACACACAAAGTAGTATTAGGCTTAGGCCTCAGCTAACAGACTAATATATCTCTAACACCCCCTCTCAAATTCAAAATGGAAGCTTGATGAAATCTTGAGATTTGATAAGGTTGAGAAGATTTCTTGAATGAAGTTTGGCTCTATTACGGTAGTTTGAGGAAGGCAATGGTCTTGTAATGTTGATGCGACTTCTAATGGTGGCATGACTATACCGAAGAGTTTTGACGGTAGCAGTAGGAAGCCAAAGAAGATGAACACAACAAAAAAAAAAAACACCAAAGAAGACAAAGATTGTTCTTAAATATATCGCAAGGATAAAAAACCATAGCCATAAGAAGGTAGCTTTGATACCATGTTAAATATTAGCATTGATACACCAGATGCGGAAGCGAAAGCATAAAGTATAGAACACAATAACACACGAGGATTACGTGGTTCAACCTAATAGCCTACATCCACGGAGAAAACCCTAAAAGGCTACATCAATAATATATTAGAGTGTAGTACAAATCCTGTGTTACAATGAATCATAACATGTGTATATATAGTAAACTAAACCCTAGACCAATAGATTTCTAGTACAAGTAGAAGACTTGGCTTGCACACAAAGTATTATTAAGCTTGGACCTCAGCTAACGGACAGGTCGGGATTGAGGAAGAAATTGCTTTCATGACATTAACACTATTGCCCTCGATCATTAGCTCAGAGAAACCCGTATCAACAGCAAACTCCATGGCTTTCCTGCATGCCGTTGTTCCTGCCTCTTCACTACAAGATACTGATGGCCCGATAGTGCAGCCATTACCTCTCCTTGTTCATTACGTATCACAGCAACCAAATCCAGACATACTTCTCTCCTTGATTATGGCAACATCAAAATTCAGTTTGAAGAAAGGAGAAGGTAGTGGACGCCACACATTTCCTACAGGTTGCTCCGGTGTGATAGAGAGATGCTGTTGTGCAAATAGCGCCTATCAACAAGAGCCACAAAAATAAATAAATAAATAAATAGTGGTCTATAATAATAGTAAGAAGATATGGGAGTTCGCCACCAAGGGAGCACAAAAGAGAAACCATCATAGCACCAATGGCTCTATGGTGCGATCTCTTGCTCTGTGAACTGTTTATAATAGATCACTTCTAGCGTTTTTCTCCGCATGTTACATGACACAACCCTCAAATGCCTCGCAGATTTAATTGGGAAATAGACAATATCCCCATCATTTGGATGACAAACTAGCACAGGATATTGACGGTATATGTATTGTGTGAGCTTAGAAGAATTTTCTGAAACCATTTGGTTGAAAAGCACCTCATTTTTCCAGAACCATTTACTTTTTTCTTCTTCATCATATTCCTTGAGCTCCCACAATTATAAAATTCGTTGTGGTTCCTCTAAAACCTGAATTATCCTAAGGTAGCCATTACAAACCCCAAGACCATCGAATCGTCCATGGAATAGGTAAATCCGATTTTATAGGATGCTTGAAGAAACTGTAAAAACACACTCAAACTCACTGGTGGAGTAACAAGCACTTTAGGAAGAAAACAGAGAGAGAGAGAGAGAGAGAGAGATAAGACTGAACAAACTCTGGTATTATTGATAAGAAAGAGTTATGAGTATCTGACACAAAATATATAGCTAACAGTAGAGAGAGAAAGAAGAGAGAGAGAGAGAGAGCGTGAGAAAGACGGAGCCAGTTACAACAGCTATGCAATAACTGAAATGCACACATGAGATATCTAACTCTCACTCAAAACTGATCATTAACGTAACACAGGAACGACACCGTTTAGATTAATGAGGAACGACGACGTTTGGCTTTAGGCGTGTTTTGTGTTTAACAGTCTATACTGACGACACCGTTTTGGGAGTTTGGAACAGTACTCCCATCTTCTTCATCTGAATGTTCAGAGACACTCCTACTGTTTTCAGAAACGACTGCTGTATGGATCAAAACTAATAAGGCTATCGCGACTTATAGTCCTCCAGAAAAGCATATTTTTATGAGGAACAGTACCAAGTATCAGAAAGTGAATGAACTTCTGTATTTTTCATTAATTCATAAAAATGAGATTACAAATATATATACAGATTGATTCAGTCTGAAAGCTTCTCTAATCAAATAACTAACGCTAACAACCTTGCTTAACTAACTCTCTCACGTGAATGCATATAAAAACTAACTCTCCCACGTGCAAACACTTATGCAATTAAAATAGAAGACTAAGCTACTTGTCGTTTCTACATAGCACTCAAAGTAAAGTTGATGTCGTTTATGCAGTTCAGTGCTTCTTACTCAGATCAAGCTCCTTTGCATCATGCACTGCTCTTGCTTCCTTGTCTGCTCTTGCTTCCTTCTGATTATCTTCATTACCATTCTGATACTCCCCCTCAAGAGCAGCTGGTGTGTGTATGTTCATCATTCCCAACTTGTCAACAAGATTAGAGAATTGATTGTATCCCAATGCTTTGGTAAGCATGTCTGCCAATTGGCAATGAGATCTCACATGATTAAGCTTGATAACACCTTCCAAGACTTTATCCCTGACAACATGACAGTCTATTTCAATATGCTTGGTCCTTTCATGGAAAACGGGATTGGAACCAATGTGCAAAGCTGCCTGACTATCACAGAATAATAATGCCTCTTTGTCATGTTTAATTCCAATATCCTTTAGAAAGTATAAAATCCATACAAGTTCACATGTTGCAACTGCCATAGCTCTATATTCAGCCTCTGCCGAAGACTTGGAGACTGTGGACTGCTTCTTTGATTTCCAAGACACCAAAGAATCTCCAATGAAAATGCTGTAACCTGTTACTGACTTCCTTGTATCACAGCATGAAGCCCAATCAGCATCTGCAAAACCTTTTAAATGTAAATCTGTCTTGGAAGAGAATAGAAGACCCTTCCCTAGTTCATTCTTTAGATATTGTAAAATTCTATAGGCTGCATCTAGATGTGGCTTTCTTGGTCTTGACATGTATTGGCTAAGTTTATGGACTGCAAAAGTGATATCTGGCCTTGTGATGGTCAGATACAATAACCTCCCAATTAACCTCCTGTAGGTGCTGGGATCTTTTAGTTCTTCTCCTTCTAACAGACTTAACTTGAGGCTTTGTTCCATAGGGGTTTTAGCTGGTTTACATCCCAACATACCAGCATCATTAAGGACTTCGAGAGTGTATTTTCTTTGACAAAGGGCAATTCCCTTGGCTGACCTGGCAACCTCCAATCCAAGGAAATACTTTAAGTCACCTAAGTCTTTGAGCTTGAACTTGTCATCCAGCAGAACCTTGAACTTGTCTATTGCAATCTTATCATTGCAAGCTACTAAGACATCATCCACATACACCAAAAGCATCATGAAAACATCACCTTCCCTCATAGTAAACAAAGAATAGTCAGCTTTGGACTGAATAAAGCCAAGTTGAAGCAAAGTGCTAGAAAACTTGGCAAACCATTGCCTAGATGCTTGTTTAAGCTCATACAAAGACTTATTCAGCTTACAAACTACCTCCCCCTGGCTATGAAACCCTTGTGGAAAAGCCATATAGACCTCTTCATCCAAGTCACCATGCAAGAATGCATTGTTCACATCCAACTGACCAAGAAACCAGCCCTTTATGGCAGCCACAGCAAGGAGGACTTTGATAGAAACCATCTTGGCCATAGGGGAAAAGGTCTCAAAATAATCCACACCCTCTTTCTGTGTAAAACCCTTAGCAACTAGCCTTGCCTTGTATCTTTCAACCGAACCATCAGCCTTGTATTTGATTTTATACACCCATTTACAACCTATGGGCTTCTTACCAGCAGGCAAAGGGCTTAAAGTCCATGTTTGATTTGCTTCAAGGGCAACTATTTCAGCAATCATGGCCTCTTGCCATTTGGGGTCAGAAGCAACTTGAAAATAATGAGTAGGCTTAACAAGGGAAGAAATGGAATAGCAGAAAGATTTGTAAGAATGAAAGAGGTGTTGATAAGAAAGATGAGAAGAGAGAGGATGAGAAGTACCTGAATGGGAAGAAGAGGCAGCAATGACAGAAGAGACTTGATTGTAGTGGTAAGCTTGTAAGTAGAAAGGCTGTTTGACAGCTCTAGAAGACTTTTTAAGGGGAATAGGATCAAGTATTGGATCAGGAGGCTCAATTGGAACCTCATCAAGCAGGTCATCATCAATAGAATGATGAATATGAGTGATTGAATCATGAGATACAGCAGAAGGAGATTTAGATGGAAACACAGGATCAAAGAAAGGATTAACAGCTGGAACACAGGACACAGGAATGGAACATGACTGCTGGGCAGAATTATTTGAATTGGAAACAAAAGGAAACACATTTTCATGAAAAGTGACATCTCTAGAAATAAAAATCGTGTGAGAGTCAAGATCAAAAACTTTGAAACCTTTAACATTGAAAGGGAAACCAAGAAAGACACACTTCCTTACCCTTGGAGAAAACTTGGATCTAGTTTGAGAAATGGTGGATGCAAAACATAGGCAACCAAAAATTTTAAGATTAGAATACTCTGGAATTTTGTGAAAAAGAAGTTCAAATGGGGTTTTATCATGTAACAAAGGAGAGGGAAGCCTATTGATGAGATAAGTAGCATGCAACACACAATCACCCCAAAACTGAAGAGGGAGTTGAGATTGAATTTGCAAGGCTCTAGCTATGCAAAGAATGTGCTGATGTTTCCTCTCCACAACAGAATTCTGTTGTGGAGTGTAAACACAGTTGGTTTTATGTACAATGCCATGAGAATTGAAGAAATCAGGCATGTTAAACTCCTTGGCATTATCAGTTCTAATAGCTTTGATCTTAAGGCCAAATTGAGTATGAACCATAGTGTAGAAAGAAGGGAAAAGCTGTCTAACTTCAAATTTAGACTTCATTAAAAATAACCATGTGGCCCGTGTAGCATCATCCACAATAGTTAAAAAATATTTGAAGCCATCTAAAGTAGGAATTGAGTAAGGATCCCATACATCCATATGAATCAAGTCAAAAGCACAAGAACTCATATTATTATGAAAAGGAAAAGGCAATCTCTTAAGTTTTGCCATAGGACAGATTTGACAACCTTTATTACAAGAAGTTTTCAAAGAAGGAATTACATGACATAGACTATTGAGCTTGTCATCAGAAGGGTGCCCCAACCTGTCATGCCAAATAGATGAAGTTTGAGAAGATAAGAAGGTAGTAAATGAAGAATTGGATGATTGTTGAAGGCTGTTTGACTGCAACAAGTATAATCCATCATGTGCCTTGCCTACCCCAATCGTTTTCCAGGGAGTAAGGTCTTGAATGAAGCAATAAGCAGAGAGAAAAATACAACAATATGGCTGTGAATGTGTCAAAGAACTAATAGACAAAAGATTAAAAGAAAAAGATGGAACACATAGGACATTTGTAAGAATTAGAGAAGGAGAAAGAGTAATAGTCCGAATGTGAGTTACTTGAGCTGATTCCCCATTAGGTAATTGAACCAAAGACTGCTTAATAGCTGTAATTGAAGTTAACAAGTCTACTGAACATACAAAGTGATCAGTAGCACCAGTGTCCAATACCCAAGTATTACCACCATAAACTCTCCTATTGACCACTTGTGCAGCAAAAATACTATGGGAGAAATCCATACCTGCCATTGCCACATTGGCAGAAGTGGAAGAGAATGTTGCATTGGCCATTGAGCTATCCAATGCGTGAGATGGTGTTACAAGGGAAGAGTTGGATGCATTGAACAAAGCTAAAAGCTGTAGGCACTGCTCAGGTGTGAAGGCAGAAAATTGATGCATTGGAGAAGCAAATTCTGAACTTGAACCTAAGGAGACTTGATGTGCCATAGCAGGCTTATTCTTGAACTTAAAACCTGGAGGAAACCTATGCAATTTGTAACATTTATCCATGGTATGACCAGTCTTGCCACAGTGGATACAAACTGGCCTATCCTTGCTCTTTCCACCAGAATTAACAAGATTGATAACAGAATTGACTTAATCAGTGGACACCTTAATAGCCAAAGCAGTAGAGTCTACTTTAACAACAAATGTGTTTGGGATTGACCTCTGGGTTTCTTCTTGAATCATCAAAGAGTAAACCTTGTTGAGGGATGGAATAGGATCCATGAGCAACACCTGAGACCTAACTTGAGAAAAAGACTCGTTCACTCCCATTAGGAATTTCATCACAGACTCTCGACCTTGCAGATCATTAAGTCGTTTGTTGATGTTGCACATACACTTTCCACAGGTGCAAGTGGGAAATGGACTAAGATTTTGTAATTGATCCCAAAAGACCTTTAACTGGGTAAAGAAATCAGTGATGCTTATCTCACCTTGGTGTAGCTCTGCAATTTCCTTTTGGAGATTGAATACTCTTGGTCCATTGGTTTGTGCAAAACAATTCTTCAAGTCATTCCATATTTCCAGAGCAGTATCTTCATATATAATGCTTGCTTGAAGCTTCGAAGAAACTGAACTGGTCAACCAGGTTCCAACCATGTTGTCACATCTAATCCACGCTTGCACAGAAGATGGAGTAGAAATCAATGGCAGATGAGAGAGTAAGAGTCCCATCAATAAATCCCAGTTTGTTCTTGGTAAGCAAAGCCTTCCTCACGGCTCGAGCCCAAGCTGAGTAATTTTCTCCACCGATTAAAGGCTATGTAGCCAACACCAAGCTTGGATTCTCAGCGTGATGCAAGAACAGGGGATCGTCCATTGGCGAATCTTGAGAAGAAGAAGATGAATTTCCAGGATTTCCAGGAACAGAACCATTGGCAGAACCAGTTGTAGTTGTGGTTGCGGCAGCAAAAGCCATTGTTGATAAAGAAACAAGAATTCTCTTTAAGGAAAGAAGAATCTTTAAGAAGAAAAGAAAATTTTCTCAGAAACAGAGTGTTTTCTCGAGAAAATTGAAGAAGAAATGCAAAACCCTAAAAAGATTTGGGAATTTGCTCTGATACCATATCAGAAAGTGAATGAACTTTTGTATTTTTCATTAATTCATAAAAATGAGATTACAAATATATATATAGATTGATTCAAGTCTGAAAGCTTCTCTAATCAAATAACTAACACTAACAACCTTGCTTAACTAACTCTCTCACGTGAATGCATATAGAAACTAACTCTCCCACGTGCAAACACTTATGCAATTAAAATAGAAGACTAAGCTACTTGCCATTTCTACATAGCACTCAAAGAAAAGCTGATGTCGTTTATGCAATTCAATGCTTCTTACTCAGATCAAGCTCCTCTGCATCGCGCACTGCTCTTGCTTCCTTGTCTGCTCTTGCTTCCTTGTGATTATCTTCATTACCATTCTGATACCAGGGCAAGCAAAGAGATCCGGACACAACATCATTGACTTGCTCCATTCACCAGTTTCTGATGAGAATATTTGTACCTTCCTTTCTTACAATTTCGTGAAAACTGCACTTGCTTGAAGTGGATCAATGCGCAAACACAGACATTTATACACTTAACTTAGTATCCTTCATAGAGAATCCTTGAAATTTTCATTTTTAATATAAATTATCAAATTATCTACCAAAGTGCATGAATAAATTTTCAATTAAAATATTCAACAACACGAATGATTCAAAACTTTAATAGATACAAAAACACATTTTACAATAAAAAATGAATATTAGGAAAAAAAAAATTTCTTTATCACTACTAGTCTCATTGGGCAGTTTTTTTTAAGAGCATCATTGGACTAATTCAAATATTTGTGGGAGCCAACTCCCATTTTAATTTGTAAACAAATAATTAAAATGTTAAATATTTATCTGTAGTATAAAAATATTTTGAAAATTTTTGGGAAAGCCATTCCCCCCACTTATACATGTAGCTCCGCCCCTGCATGTACTATTGAAGCTTCAACTCTGAGCTTAATATTCTTATTATTAATATCATCATCATCGTGGAGTATTGGAAATGGAATTGGCACTGCTACATGAGTGAGCGATTTTAAGTATTTGAATTCAGGTTCATCGGAGGTTATACTAGGAAAGCTTTGTTTACTTGGAAGAGCAAGGTGAAAGGAGGATGTATTGAAGAGCAAACGATTTTAAGTATTTCATTGTTCTGAACAATTTTATGTGAGGTAGGAGAGGGAGATTTGTCATTGTACGCTGGTATATATGTAAGCAATGTTCTCTTTGTTTTCTGAAATACTATTTGCTCTCCCATTAAAAAAAAAAAAAAATATATATATATATATACACACACATACATACATACACACACTAGTCTCTGAGAGACTCTTCTATTTTTTTAGATAGAAGTTAATAATTCACATATATTATAATTTAGGAATATAATTTTTAAATTTTCAAACAAATAAAAAGGATAAATTTTAAAGATAAAACCATAATGGTAATTTTTCTTTTGAACGTGAAGAGAAAAAAATTCTAAATTTTTTTAGAAGTTCTCTTTTGGATAAATGATAAAGTTGATCTCTATCTTTTACAGCATATCTTAATTTGGTCTTTAACCTTTTAATTGTATTAATTTGGTCTAACCTTTTTAATACTGTGTTAATTTGGTCCTTGTCGTTATCCTTTGGATGGAAAAAACTAATGTGTTAAACAAAATAATAAAAAATGATTTTTCATGCCACATTAACCGCTAACTACACCGACATAAAAAATAAATAAATAATAAAAAACTCAAATTGAAATGTTAAATGACACATGGCAATTTACTAATCCTACGGTTTAAAAAAAGCCCACTTAATATTTGTAATTTCCTCATCTTCTTTTCCTCACCTCATCTCTCTCTGCAATATTGCCACCATCACCTAAGCATGAGAGACCCATTGATGCAAGCTTTGATTCAACCCAAGATTCCAAAGAAAATAAATCCAACACCGTCTCCCTTCTCTAGACCTATTACCTAGTAAGATCAGAATTTTAAATAAAAAAAAACATTGAAAACAACTTTCCAGATCGGTTAATATTAATCATTGTTAAATATAACAATATAAAAATTTGAAGACAATACTAATATCAATTCATTCGAATCATATAAACATTTACAAATATAGATCACAAATAATAGGGAATATCACTAAATTGCAGAAGCATTATGCCCAATCTCCAACAGCAAACAATCCCATTCAGCAACCTTGTTGCTCTACTTTGCATCCTATCTTACTAGGTAATAAAGTTTGGCTACCCAATCGGCTTTTTGGCACCTACTATCTCAAGCTGCAAACCCATCCACACCATCTTATAATTTCCACATCTTGTGATCAACCCAATGTGATCCAAAATTTCCTAACGTTGGTGAAGTGGACGATGGGGACAAAAACTTCTGAATTACTAACTTTAGAATTACTAATTTTAATTTGGTTTTTTTTTTTTTTTAATCTGATGTGATGGTATAGTTAGCAGTTAATGTGGCATGAAAAATCAATTTTTATTATTTCATTTGACACATCAGCTTCTTTCATCCAAAAGATAATGGCAGAGACCAAATTGACACAAAATTAAAAAGGGTAGTGACTAAATTGACACAATTAAAAAGTTAGGAATCAAATTGAGATATAGTGTAAATGATAAGGATCAACTTTGTAAGTTACTCCTTTTTTTTAATTCAAAATGAAATTTGTTATTTAATATTTATGACCCTATTTCCAAAGGAAATTACTCTTTATTAATGAGGGTATTTTTGAACTATATAAAGTCCAGTTGAAAGAGGGGCATCCTCTTATATATATATATATATATATAGACACACACTATTTGCTCTATAACTCATAACATATAAACACTTTCCTAGACATAATGAAAAAGATTTGTAGAAAAAAAAAAGTATAATTTATACTTATTTATGTATATCATATCATATCATTTACTATATAATAAAAGTGGTTTTACCAAATTACAAGTATTTTTTTTTATATATATAAAAACAACAATTTAGTTTTTTTTTTTTTTTATCAGTTTTTTCACAACAATCTTATCAATTCAAAAGCTTAATAGTCGATGATATCAACTTATTTTTTTCCTTTTCCCTAATTGACCGCTATTTCTTTTTTCTTTGATATAATACTATACCTTTATAGATACTGTATTTATTAGGTTTAAATTTATTTTCCTAATACACGGCTACTTCTCTCTAACTTTGAACAATTTTTTTCCTCAAATTAAAAATAAAATTTAACAATAGTTTAATTTAGGTAGAGCGTAATCATTTAAATTTTATTCAAACTAAAAGTCTATTTTAAATTTTTTATAAACTTCTTTCCCTAAAAAAAATGAAAAAAAAAAAAAATTCTAAACTAAAATCCTACAAATCAGTACCCCACGTTTTGTTTTTCTCTCTCTCTCAAATTGCATCTTAAGCTTTATTAATTACTTTTTTTTTTTTTTTTTTTGAGAAAGCTATTTTTTATTTTATTAATTGTTAGGATATAATTCCTCAAATCAAAGGGTAAGTTTTAACAATGATCATTGCCTACAATCCCCTATTGCACCCCCACATTTTTATTTATTATATAAAAATTCAGATTTATTGTTGATAATCAGAATATATATAATTTTTTTCTAATTTCATAAAATTTTAATTGGAGTAACGTTTTAAAATTCTTGAAACTTAGATATTAGAGTTTAACTTCAAATAAACTATCTTATATCTTATCTTAAAAATTAGAGTCTCAATAGTTGATTTCCATTCTTATCTTCGTGATTAGCATAACAAAATGTAGAACTCTTTTTGTTTTGAAACAGAGTTATTCCACAAGTATAATTGCTTGAAGAGTGTAGGTGGATAAAGGCCGAGATTCAAGTCTTCAAGAGAGAGTTTTATAGGCATATACTCTTAAATTAGGATAGAGTAGAATTTTTATCTGGTATATATATTAAAAAAAAAATAAAATAAAGGCTGAGGACAATTTGCATCCATTAGGACCATTACAATTTACAATACGAAGGAATTATCTTTCAGATCATGCATGGCCGACACAGTAAGCAAACTAAGTAAGAGGAAAAAAAAATGCAAAAATGTTTTTTTTTTTTTAAGAATAAAAAAAATGCAAAAATGCTTTAATAAAAAAGAAACGAATAAAAATATTGTTTCTTTAGCAGTTTCAAATTTTCAATATACATTTGCTCTTTTAATAATGGTTGTCCATTTAAGAATTGGAGAAATTATACAATACTTTGGGAGCATAATAATGTCATAATCTCTCCTCTAATATGAATAACAATAAAATTCATGATAGGATCCACTATTCATATAAGAGAAGAAAATATATTATTGTACTTCTAAAGTATTGTATAAATTTCCAACAAATAGATCTGATTCTATGCCATCCTCACCACACACAAAAATCCAACTCTATTTATAGAAATTCAAAGAGATTTGTTGCCATTCTACTATACAATTCATGAATAGAGAAGACGGAAAATTATTGAACACTTTGAGAGTGTTATAAATTCGTATTCCTCACTCTCCTATGAACTGTGAATCCCACCATGAATTTAATTAGCAAAATCCACTATTATGTGAAAAGAGAAAGTATGCATTTATAGTACCCTGAGAGTATTCTATAATTACTTAGAGAAGATTGGCCCAAAAGCAAAAATGATATTCTACCTTTCTTTTTTTCAATCATACAATTTAATAATTATGGTACTTATTGTCTTATTGATAGGTATTTATTATGATTATATTTGTATATGAAACTATTGATTCTATAATCAAAAGAAAATACTTTCTCAAAATATATATATATATATATCTTATTCGATGACAAATTATATTAATAGTTAAACTAACTAAAATTCACCATATCTTTATCTTTATATCAATTTGTTTCCCAAGAGCCAGAAAATACCAAAATTACCCTTGGTTAATTTTAAAATTCCTAAAAGTGCCCTTGAGAATCATCAAACAAGCATTAAACCCATCCAAGGTTGTCAAAATTAGGATCTTACGTAAAATCGTGGGAGGTAGGTGGGATTGTAGATGTTAAAATCAAATTATAGATCGTAAGATCCTACATTATTTAAGAAAAAAACAAAAAATACACATTGATATGTTAAATAATCACATAAATTATACATTCATTGATATAATTACCATACATTATTACATCCATTTGTAAGCATCATTTAAAGAAGCTAAAAGTCTCAAAATGTGACACTCTATTGGGATATTTTTTTATTTAGGTCCAACTGACACTCTCTCTACATTAGAGTAGAAAAACTTGGTCTATTAGGATTTTATATTTCATTTGAATCCAATTGAGTCTTTTGTCAAGTTAAAGAAGATTATAAGAAACTAACGTTGTTTAGGATCGTCAGAATCATATGATCCTACCGATCCTGAACGATTGCTAAGATCCTTAAAAGATCTGGATTGTTTTGAGTAGGTGGAATCGTAAAATCATAGGATTGTAAGTTCCAGATCGAGATTTTGACAACCATGAACCCAGCACAAGCCTCCCAAAACTATAATTTTGCCTTGATTGCCCTAAAATGATAGATCTCACACAAAATTTACAACTTTATCCCAAAGTTACTAATTTCATCTCAAAAGTACAATTTTGCCCTTGAAATCACATATTTGCTCCAAAATACTCAAAATTAAAATTATGCCCCTTAATTTTGCAAATAGATCACAGACAACAACCCCATGCTATAATAAAAGCAATATCATTCCAAACATATCATGAACCACAATGTCACATGAATGTGAACATTGTTCTTAATTTGTTCAATGTCTTTTACTTTTTCAAGATATTAGATAAAGAAGGACAATTGTGGCTACCTCATCTTACTATTCTTATTGTTAAAATGTAAAAATATGACAAAACCCTAATTTCAATTGGAAAACAAATTAGGGTCATTAAAATCTTTCAAACACCTCAGATAGCAAAAAAATGGTTAAATTAGGATAAAATCAACAATCTTGTAGCAAAATGCGAGGTTTAACCAACTCTAACAAGAAAATCCAACATTCTAATCTAATCAATTAATTTTCACACAAACAAAAAAAATGTTTAAATTCCCTTTAAATGGTTGGTTGATCACAAAGATCATATTTAAATCGAACAAAATATCACGAAAGCACAAAAATTTCCACAAAACACATGAAAATTGGCTGTATGGAAAGTTTAACTTAAATTTGACTTTTTTTTTTTTTTTTTTTTGAGAAAACCCATCCAGCTGGGATAAAATTTATTCAACTGGAAAATCACTGGTTACAGAAAGCAAAACATTTGGTGGAACATCTTCCATCCAAATATGTAAAAGAAAAGACATTCTAGCCTCTCTAACTAAAGCATGGGCCACACTATTACCCTACCGCCTTACATGAGAGATAGAATAGGTTTGAAACAAACCCGCAATAGACATAAAGTCTTTTACAAGGTGCCCCACAAAAGCATTTGAGCTGTCCTCATCTTCCAAGCTTCTCACCACCCCCACGGCATCACCCTCAAACCAAACATTTTTGAAGCCCAGTTCTTGGACAAAGATGGCTGCTCTCCTAGCTGCCAGCATCTCGAGCACTTCCACCGACGATGGCATCACCATTTTTTCTGACAACAAAGCCATCACCTCACCTCGTTCATTCCTGATCACCACCCCAACCCCTACCTCGTGGGAGTCACCAAAAACCACACCATCAAAGTTTGCCTTCACTGCATTGGGGGGAGGAGGCTGCCATTTGGTCGGGCTAGCAAGTTCTTGGCCAACTACTCTCGGCTTTCTTTGCTGAAACTCATCCAAAAGTACCAGGGCTACTTTGTAAATTTTTTGAACCGGGGTGCTAACCTCCTTGCTCCGAAGCTTATTTCTCCATTGCCAAATTGCCCAAGCCACCATTGCAAAATTTTCAAGCTCACCGGTTTCTTCATGTACAATACTAACCAAGTCACACATATTTTCCACGTTAGGGTGTCTTGTTCATGTTGCTGCAAACGGGGCAACCCAGACCGCTTGAATACATTCACATCCCCAAATAGCATAAGCCTCATTCTCCATTCCGTTCAAGCACTAGTCACATGTTGAATTATCAACAACCTTTCTTTTATACAGCCCCACCTTCGTTGGTAGTGCTCTTAAGCATGCACGCCAGAGAAAAACTCTCACCTTATTTGGCACTTTGAGACACCAAATGTTCTTCCAGAATATTTTAACCCCCACATCCGAGGACCTCGACGAAACCTCCTTCGCCTCAAATTCACACAGCAGCTGGTATCCAGATTTTGCGGAGTATGACCCGGTTTTGCATTTTGGCCAAGCCATACAATCAGCTTGGTTAGTGACACAAACAGGTATTCCTTTGATCCTTTAAGCTTCGAAAGGGAGAAACATGGCATCAACTAACTGAGCATTCCAGCCAGAACCACACGGGTCCAGCAACTTGCTCACTGTCCACTCCACAGTAGTGTTATTTGAGGGCGAAAGGATCTTAGCAGGTTCCTCCCCAGGCAGCCATCTCTCCCCATAAATTTTTATTTGTTTACCATCTCCAATCCTCCACAACATACCCATTTGGACAAGGTTTTTTGCTTTTACAATGCTTTGCCAAGTGTATGACCCCAAAGATGGTTTGGCATCCAACACCGAGCCATTTGGGAAGTATTTGGCTCGGAAGACCCTATAAAACAAGGATGAGTGATCGGTTAGCAACCTCCAAATTTGTTTGCCCAACATCGCCTCATTAAACTTCTCCAAGTCTTTGAAGCCCATTCCCCCCAATGCCTTTGGCTTGCACAAGGTCTCCCACTTCTTCCAATGGATTTTTCGTTGATCTCCTCGCTGCCCCCACCAAAATTTCCTAATCAACTTCTCAATGTCTTGGATGAGTCTCGTAGGGAGTTTGAAACAACTCATTGCAAATGTGGAAATTGCTTGGATCACGGCCTTAAGCAAAACTTCTTTTCCCGCTTGAGATAAAAGCCTCTCTTTCCACCCTTGGAGTTTATTCCACACTCTTTCTTTTATGTAGTTGAGGCTCTCTTTCTTGTTCCGCCCCACCACAGCCGGTAAGCCAAGGTCATTTTCATACTCTCTAACCTCACTCACTCCCAAAAAATCCACCAGTTCCATCCTTTGTTCCTCCTTAGTAGCCTTGCTAAAAAACACCGTGGTTTTTTCTCTATTCAATTTTTGCCCCGAGGCTAACTAATACATCTGTAAAATGTGAAGAATTACCTCCAAATCTCCCATTGATGCTCGACAAAAAAGCAGGGTGTCATCGGCAAAAAATAAGTGGCTAATTCTTGGACCATTTCGACACAAAGAGAAGCCCCTAATTTCCTCGGACTTGTCTGCATACTGAAGTTGTTGGTTTAGGGCCTCAGAAAATATCAAGAAGAGATATGGGGATAGAGGATCGCCCTGCCTTATCCCCCTTGTTGGCCAGATATCTCCTTTTGGAACGCTATTTACCAAGATTTGATTCGAGGCTGAACCAATGCAAGACATAATCAAATCCACCCACTGATTACAAAAACCCATTTTTCTCATGGTGAGCTCCAAGAATCGCCACTCCCCTCTATCGTACGCCTTGCTCACATCTAATTTTAGGGCCATAAAACCTCCCTTTTTTGCCTTCTAATTTTTCATGTGATGAAGGGTCTCGAAAGCAAAAAGGATGTTGTCCGAAATTGCCTTATCGGATTGAAAGGCACTCTGAGAGTCCGATATAATATGAGATAATAAACCCTTCACCCTGTTTGCAACAACTTTGGATGCAAGCTTATATATAATGTTACATAGAGAAATAGGGCAAAATTCAGAAACTTTTGAAAGGCTTTTTACCTTTGGGATAAGAGTGATGAAAGTATGGTTGATGGATAGGGAAATAACCCCTGTAGATAGACAACTAAGCACCGCCTCAGTCACATCCTTCCCCACGGCATGCCAATAGTGTTGGAAGAATAATGGTGGTAACCCATCCAGTCCAGGTGCTTTCAATGGGTCCATTTACTTCAAAGCCACTACCACTTCCTCCTTAGTGAAATCAGCCAGGAGTTCTCCATTCATCTCATCGTTAATTGAGCATGGGATTTGATCGACCACAGCTTCAATCATGGCCAAGTTGGATGAGGTAAAGAGCTGTTGGTAGTAGTCTATCAAGATGTTTGCTACACCAACTTCGTCACTACACATCTCCCCATTTGCATCTTCCAAACTATCAATCCGATTCCTCCTAAATCTATGAGAAGCTCTACTATGAAAATACCTTGTGTTATTGTCTCCTTCTTGTATCCACAAGGAGTGAGACCATTGCTTCCACATTTGTTCCTCCCTCACTAAGAGTTTGGAAATTTCCTTTTTCAGCCTCAACACTCGTGCTATACTTCCCCCTCTAGTAGCTTCAATTTCGGCCCTTCCCAACAATATCTTTTTCTCCTTTAAATTTCAGGTCGCATTCCCAAATGCCACCTTACTCCACCATTTCAATTTCCTACGGCATCGATCAACTTTCCCTTCCAATCTATTAATAGCACTACCCGGAACTTCATATGCCCAAGCCTCTTCCACCACTTCCCTACATCCTCCATCCTCCATCCACATTTGTTCAAACCTCCATAGTTTGTTAATCTTTTTTGGCATACCTGCTGGAAAGATCATAAGAGGTTTGTGATCCGAAGAGCCACACTCCAAATGAACCACCTTCGATGCCGGGAACATGTCTATCCACTCCGCCGTACCCACTACTCTATCTAGCCTTTCCTACACCATGCGGCCTTCTCCATGCCCATTACACTAGGTAAACTTATTACCCTTGAAACCGAGGTCTTGAAACCCACATTCGTCTAATACATATCTAAAATCCTCCATTTGCTTACTCGGTCTCAACCTCCCTCCTAACTTCTCATATGCCTTAGTTATTTCATTAAAATCACCGGCACATAACCAAGGCAGTGAATATTTTGATTTTAGTCTCGTTAGTGTGGCCCAAGAAATATGGTGATTCCTCATGTCGGGTTTGCCATAGAAACCGGTGAACCGCCACTCCTCTTCCTTTCCCTTATTTATAATAGCATCAATATGGTTGGGCAAATATGTATCAACTGAAAAATCAACCTCTTTTTTCCACATGACAGCCACTCCACCACCTCTGCCTTCCCTTGAAAATTCCAACAACCCTTCGAACTTTAGTTTATCTCGAAAGAAAATTAGCCTAGACTTATTGAGCCATATTTCGGCTAAGAACACGACTGAGGGACCTTGAGCCCGAATAATGTCACCAAGCTCTTGCTCTATCTGAGGGTCCTCAAGCCCCTGACAGTTCCAACATAGGAGATTCATTGTTGTTAGCGGGGCTGTTTAACAGCCTCCACCATTGGTAAAATTGAATCTTGATCATGGAGGGAAACCGCTCTTTTTTTGCTGGGTAACCCACTACAATCCTCCTCACGAGTTCTCTTTGTGTTTGTTGATACCACGAAGACCATGTGTTCATCAGTGCTTGCCCTGTAAACTTTCTTCTTTCTTTTTCTAATTTTCATCCGTTTCTGTTTTATCCTTTCTGCCTAGCATATTAGTAATATCTCCCAAAATAACTTAAGTGATTGGGACACTTGCCAGGTCAGCCACCTTTACACGTGGCTGTCCACTCAGCTCCATGCCCAAGTGCTTCCCAATATGAACCCCATGAGTAGTCACTTGCTCTGCCTGTCTACGCTGACCAAAAACCAGATTTTGTGTTGCGTGTTCAGAGTGGATATCTTCCTCCAATATTCAGACCTTCTCATTATCCGGTTTTAAGCTTTCAACCTTATCAAACATCTTTAATCCCCTGTCAATCTCATCAATGCGCTCCTCAAAACCATCCCCAAAATCTTGGCTTTTCCCCGCTCTCTCCAACATTGTCATAACCTCGATTTCAGCACATACGTCCCTATCACGCCTATCTTCCTGAACATCCTCCCCTTCCTCGGATTGTGACTGCACTACCACCGGAGGCTGTTGTGAGCCCAGTACCACCACCGGAATCGGAGTGGGCTCTTCTTTCCTCACCTATTGCCTCTCCTTTTTCCTTGCCTCATAAAACCCAGGTACTTTGATCACTAGACTTCTTCCCTTAACAAACGGTGGAGCACGGATCCAAGACCCATACGCTTGCTCCTCTTTCTGCAACTGGCCTTCATTATCTATCCATAGCTCACAATCTTTATCCACATGGTTCAAGCACCCACACCAGTAACAGAGGTTGCGTAATCTTCATACTTGAAAGAAACCCACTCTTGCTCCCCCTGAGAAGAAGAGAAGCATCTCCCCCTGCAGAGAGGTTTATTGATATCTATAAAAACTCTTACTCTCATAAAGCTCCCACCATCCATTTCATTAATGTTGGTTCCTCTGCACACCGAGCCCGCAACCTCACACAACTCTTCAGCAACCTTTTTGTTCAGGAATCTCATCGGGATATCGTGTACTTGAATCCATACAAGTATCGTGTCGAACTTTAGTGCCCTGATGGGAACTTCTCTGTCATACCATTGCAGCACCACGAGATGTTTGTCGAAGCTCCATGGCGTGCTGCTCAAGATTTTTTCCACTTCCTCTCTGTTTTCAAACACAAACAACAGAGTGTGATCCCCTGCTCTTCGCACCTCAAACCCCTTCATTGATCGCCACAGAGGATTGAATGTTTTAATGACTGCCTCGACGCTCAACGCCCTTTTTGTTAGGAATTTGGTAGCCATAATAAATTCATTAGATGACTTCTCCTCAGATAGTTCTAAGTTTACGTCTTCTCTTTCATTCAATGATAGATTCTACCAATGCTCAACCAAGTTATCCATCTCTATTTCACACTAACCTTCGTGTTTCCCCAGTACCCTACAAAGGAGAAGAGAGGAAATAGACCCAAAAGACCTCAAAGTGACTACAGTTACCTGAGGTACAATGAAATCCTCACTCAAGGAACGGCTATTCTACTGTGTAAAGGAAGCTTCTCTGGAATCCTAGGGAGAGCGTACCTAATTTTGACTAAGTGTGAAAATTTTAACCTAATTTGTAGATAGGTTAATTGCCATAATGTAATCTCACGACAATCTTGCAAAGCAATGATTACACAATCCCACAAAGCAATGACAATACCGCAAGATGTACACTATTTATGCTCCTTTTCTCAAAAACTAATTTGTAACTAGGTTAATTGCCATAATGTAATCTCACAATGACTCTATTGTGACAATTATATGCACGAGTGAGTGTCTAGATAGTAATAGTAGATAAATAATAGCTAGAGATGGAGAAGGAAGTAGAAGAAGACTTGGAGGAGTAGGGAAACTTTCAAATAGTGTCAAGTGCAGTTTGTGCCTAATGGGAAAATTGGATATTTTGGAAAATTTTGGGTAGTGCTTGATATTAGCCTAAACCTCAAGGTTGGTTGAGAGAGAGAGATTAATTGAATCTCAAATAGGATCTCTTGTAATTTCTTACTAGAAATAGAAAAAAAATAAAATAAAAACTTTAGAGGACAATCTTACAAATGAATAAGAAAAACACACCATAAACTCCACTAAAAAACCATAATAACTTATAAGAGTGTTGTATGTCGTATAACTTACCTCACTCTCATTTACATGTTATCATAGAGATACCTTCTATTATAGGAAATGGTGCTTGGTAAAGTCCAAACATCTAAAATATTACAATCCATAGGATATGATGCTTGTTAATGTCCAAACATCTTATTACAATCACAACCCTTCCATATTTGAGAAGTCCCACAAGCTTTTATTATTCGTGAAGTGGCTTGAGAATGATCACAATATGCATGAGCATTAGGTATGTTTGAAATGAGCCAGTCCTCCCTTATGCGGCCTTCCTCCTGCAAATCTTCTCTCTCTGGCTGAGACTCTTGCTTTGCTATCATCTACTTGTTCCCAACGTTGGGCGAATAAAAGCATCAGTGGAACATTATATTAAAGGGACTCGTTCCCAAATTCGGACCCAAAAAATCTTGTATGGAACGAGATAGTGACTAATGAAATATAAGATGCGATTGGGCGTCCTAAATTTTGGGAACATCAACGCAGTGAAAATGAAGCTGAAAGTGAGAAGGTAGTAGATTCCCCCTGCCAAAAGAGAATACGAAATCCAAGGAATATTGCTCAGGGCTATGTATACAACGGCCATGAATGCCATGGACATCGTGAAAATAGCTACTATCAGTAGAATTAAAGCGAAATTAATGGAGAACTTTTCCCTGTCACTGGCTACTAATGCCCATATGAGGACGAAAGCCCCTGTCATGGAGAAATACATAGCTATGGAATCACAGATAATGAAAACATAGAAAGCCAATCTATGTCCCGCATCAGAGCGGTTGAAACGACCCGGAACAGTTAAGGCAGCAGAAAAGGTCACGGTGGCCACTAGCACTGCTATCACCAAAATTACGTTGATCAGGTTCTGAATTTGCTCCAATTTTGGTGCTTCTCTTTCTCGTTTCAAGCTAATCTTCCTTCCCATTTCACTGTAGGGTGTGTCAGCTGAACTTAAGACCCAAAGTGTTAAGTCCTGCATGAAAATTTGAAATTTTGAAATCCAAGTCCTTGGCACTAATAACAAAATGTTTTTTTTTTTTAATTTATTTATTTATAAATAAATATATTCAAGAGACACAAATTTTCTTATAAACTTTTTTCATAGCTACTAGGGTGTTAAATTTTTAATGATAGACAATAAAGTGGTCTTAATGTTGAACCCATATGATCATGAGAACCAATAATAAGTGGCAAGTTTAACAATTTAACTTTTTTAAAAAAAAATTTGAAAAAGCTCATGGTTTTAAAAACAATACTAGTCAAATAACTTATTTATAAATAAAAATAGGCAAGAAACAATTTTTCTCCTAAACTTTTTTCACAACTACTGGTATGTTAAATTGATAATAATAAACAATAAAGTGGTATTAATGGTGAACCCATATAAGAATCAATAATAAGTGACAAATTTAACAATTAAGCTTGGAAAAAAAAAAAAAAACACGAAAAGTTTATGGTTTTAAAAACTGTACTAGTCAAAGAACTAAAAAAGAGAGTAATTATCAATTCTTTGGTCTAACCGAAATTGAAACAATATGTGAACAAGTGATGTCATAAACAATTTAATTGATAATTTTAAAATTTTAAAATATATTAAACAAATTTATGATAACTCATAATATTTATTAAATAACATCCAAAATATATAAATAATTTTAAGCAAATTTTGATGCTTTATAATATTAAGAAAGTAGAAAATAGGGTAAAATATTATTTTGATCCCTAAATTTTACAAAAAGTCTGTGTTTCATCTCTAAACTTAAAAAATGCTTTTTTTATCCTTAAAATTTATAAAGAGTTTTTTTTTTTTTTTTAATAGTTTAGAGACAAAAATAAGGATGAAAAAAGAACATTTTCTAATATTTTAAGAATAAAAAATAATTTTTAAAGTTCAGGGTCCAAAAGTGAAATATTTTTCAATAATTTAAGGACAGAATATGAACTTTTTAATAATTTAGAAATAGAAAATTGACTTTTTAAAGTTTAAAAATAAAAACACACTTTTAGTAAGGTATAGGAATCAAAATACTATTTTATCCTAGAAAATAAAATAATAAACAAACAAATTAACGTTACAAAAATAATAATTCTTATTGACAAGTTTCTTGAATGAAAATGTACATTCCGTGGTTGTTGTCGTAGTAGGGAGAGACTTTTAGTGAATCTTTATTTGAGCCTTAGCCAAAGGGTTCAACATTTAAAATTTCAGTATTTGAGACAAAGGATTGATTAGCAATTTCTGAATTTCAAACAATTTTTCTCTTAAAATATGCGTCAATGAAAACTTGTCAAAAACTCAAGTTTGGAAGGGAACTTTT
Source organism: Quercus gilva (assembly GCA_023621385.1). NCBI lineage: Eukaryota > Viridiplantae > Streptophyta > Magnoliopsida > Fagales > Fagaceae > Quercus > Quercus gilva. The sequence continues at coordinate 14,237,239 of CM042477.1, forward strand.
CAATGTAAAGAAGGTATTTAAAAACCTTCAAATGAATTAGGAACCATCAAGAAATCCATGAAAAAAAAAAGGTTCACGGTTGAAAAGGAAGAAGCTTGTGATGCACATGAAAGACTCCGTCTTGTCGAAGGCGTGCTGAAAAAATGGCAACAAAGAGTGCTTTGCATGCTGCTTGGGCAAAGAAAAACATTGAGAAGACGCTTGAATGCAAAGAAAACTTAATGATAGAAATTGCACTTTCGCCATATAGCATAAGTAGGCATGTCTACAACTAGCGAGTAAGAGCTAGCTCTAAATGCATGTGAGACACATAAAAGGTGTCTTCAAAGCAGGATGCTGTAGATGTGGCCACAAGAAAGCTTGTAATTGAAACTGAGACTGTGCATTAATGTGAGTGCGATGATAAAACGGTGACGATGAAAGGACATGAATGCATATCTAAACAGATTAAGTATATTCTAATTAACATGATGCAATTACCACTAATTAGAAGACATACCTGCGTAGCTTTCAAATCGTTTTGATTACTTGAAGCAATATCAATAGCAGTCAGGCCTTCCTTGTTTCTGCGTTTTAAATCAACCCTCTTATTCCACGTGAGAGAACATAAGACTTTAGAATGAAGGTTCAGTGACGCCAAATGCAAAGCTGTGTTTCCATTCTCATCTACTGCGTTTATAAGCTCCTCAAGTTTTGAGTCACTCAATATGGCTTTTACCACATTGTTTTCTCCATTCTCAGCAGCAACATGAAGAATATTCTGGCTCTTTTTGTTGAGTAATTCTGCTGGATAGAGCCACCGTTGTTGAAGAAACTCTTTGACTACCTTTGTATGGCCTCTTTTGCATGCAGCATGAATAGGAAAGTCACCATTTTTACTCGTTTCAAAGGCATGTTGTTTAAATTCTGTTAACAGGAATCGAACGCCATCAATGTAACCTTTGGATGCTGCATAATGCAATGGCGTCTTCCCCTTTTCATCTCTTATGTGGAATAGTTGTTTATTCTTCTTGAATATTTTTTCCAACATATCTAAGTTCAAAAACCAATTATTTTAAAACATGAATAAAAGTAAAAAGTACTTAAAATAGAATGGTAGGAAGTTGGGGCTAATAGTACCTCGTCTTTTCATGAAGATGGCCGCATGAACAGCTGACTCTTTCCGAGGCCTTTCAATCAGCCCGCCATTTTTATATGGAGCTTTTAACAGATGTTCAAGAATTTCTATATTTCCAGTTGCAATGGCTAGACATAATGGAGATTCACCTCCGTCATTCAAATAGTATGACACTTTTTCATTTTGCGAAAATAAACATCGCACAGCATCAACACACTGAGCTATGACAGCTTCATGCAGGGCAGTGTTTCCAACGTTGTTCATCATTTCTAATAATTGTTCACGGTCATTAACATTATCATCAATGAGGACTTCGATTACGTCGATAAATTTGCTATCTTTGGTTGCAACATCCAACTTTCTAGCTTTGACTGCGACGTGAAGTGCAGTATCACCTAAAACATTTCTCCTGGTAAGAAGGAAGGGGAAGTGATCAATGATGAGCTTAGCTATCTTTATACTTCCAAAACTTGCTGCCTTGTGAAGCACTGAATTCCCTGATGCACTCACTTGTTCAACTTGTTCCAAGTTAAAAATGAAACCGCGAACGTCATCATTTTCTATAGCTTCATATAATTTAACTGCCATCAATCTATGTGTGCCATGGTCCTCCATCCCTTGAAATGTTTCCTTTAATTTCTCTAACTTCTCGATGTCTATTTCTTGCAACTGGTCAACATTGCTTTCCATGGGTATCACTAGATCCATCAGCCTCACGAAGGTTTGACCAAGAAATTACTGCAAATAAACAAAGAGAATAACAAGATTTTGGTTTATAAATTCTAATCCCTAGTCACTAAGATAGCATTCCAAAAGCACGGTCACATTGCTGCCTTCCTTAGTTTTCTTGGTGGTCAGTTGCTCATCCTTCTAGCCCTAAGAGTAAAACTAACTTCAAATGTTAAGAGTCTTGTTACTCCAAGAAGAGAATTAGGTTTGAATTACCCACCACATTTCTTTAAGCACGAAGGAAAAAACAAACAAATAAACCAATACAAGAGTTTAAGAAGGCAGCCCGTTAACTTTTCCGTATAATTAAATACTCATATTTCATTACGACGCAAATCTGACCTATAGCATGAATTGCCTCCCTAATTTAGAAAGGGAGACCAAGCCAATTTTGAATGAAAATCAAATGTCCATCACCGTGTCTAGACTGACCGGCCTCTCTCTAATTCTTTAGGAATCAATATCTTGAGAGAAGTTAAAGAGTTTAAGCATCTCTCAATAAATTTTCCTTTAATGAGTCATATACATTCTGAGTCTAATAATTAAATTTGAATGTAAATATATGCAACACACTAACTCAATTTTGGTTTGCTTCATATTCTCTCATATTGTGACTTCTCTTACGGTATGTTCGGTTGGTAAGAATTTTAATGCTTGAGAATTTAAAACTCCTACGAATTTTACTCATGACATGTTTAAATTTTTTAGAAATTAGACATCAGGCTTTGGTAGGTCCTAAGAAACAAATTTTCAAGATTTTGAGAGTGTCATTGTGCACTCTTGGCATGATGGTCACTTTAGCAAGGGACAAAGTTTAAATTTTTAAGAGAGAATTTTTTACACATATATATTTAGATTTTGTAGAATAGAATTCTATCCTAGAGCAAAAAAAAAAAAATGATTTTGAGAATTAAATATAAGTTTAATAGGGAGAATATATCCGGCATGACGATCATGGAAAATAATACCTAATAAGGAATGTTAACTAGTTTCAAAATAATGTGTTATAATCTGTATCTATCTATCTATCTATCTATATAGATTTATAATTGGATTTCAATTGTTGTCTAATTTAGTGCTAAGTATCCTATCTATGTATTTTTAATTTAAGTTTTAGGTGAGTTAATATTATGCAAAAGACGAAGAGTTAAATATAAATAAACTATAAAAAATTTAATAATAAAAAAAAAAGAGTAAACTCATGTGTATATTTTTAAAAAGAAATTAGAGAGAGAGAGAGAGAGAGAGAGAGACTCATATATGACTTAAAAATTGTGTAATTCTTACACAAAGTATAATTTGGACTCCTGTTTGTATGTGTGTAATTGTGATTGTTTTTAATTGTATCATGCTTATGTACGGGTTATACACTAGTATATATTTAAAGCTTTTGAGAGAAAATTCAATTAGATTCTAAATTAAATTTCAATTGAGGTCTAATTTTACGCTACGTGTCCAATTTAAGAATTTTAATTTTTTTTTCTAAGCTAAATTCATTGGAAAAACAGAAGAGTCCAATACTAAATGAATTAAATAAAAAACCAATCATACACTTAATCAAATCATTTTTTTTTTCGTACATAACAATGATCTAAACTAAACCAACTTAAGGTTGATCTTGGGAGAATGTGGCATTTTATGGACTATGTAATATACTAGAAGCATTATGTGCGCAACTCAAATGTTTCATTTTAGTACCCAAAAAATGATAAATATTTGTTATTGACTAAATCGTAAGTATATGCAGGTTAATTAGGATCAAAACACCTCTTTAAAATTGTATGATAGAACATTTAAAATAAGCACTAACAAAAAATTACATGAAATTATCATGGTCTAAGTTAAATATAAGCTATAATAAAAAGAGTTGTAAAATAAAAAAATATATCCTAAAAATATTAAAATACTATAGATAAACATATGATCTACAATTTTTAATTTTTTTTAGGTAAAGGAAGGATCTACAAATCATAGTGTACATAGAATTGCAGCCACACATGGTGCGGGCTACATGCTACTTATGATTAAGTGCAATATTGGAAAGTTTAAAATAGCAATAAAGCTAGGATCACAGCAAAACTTCACAACAATTTTACACCACCACCCAATTTGCCCACCTTGGCTTCTAAAAATCCCTCTCTCTCTCTCTCTCTCTCTCTCTCTCTCTCTCTCTCTCTCTCTATATATATATATATATATATAAGTTGGATAAAATTTAACTACAATACATTATATTGGCTTCAAACACTCAGTTGCATTGATTTTAACTATTCTTGACAAAGATAACATTATTTATATTTTATTGCCTATGCAATTAGATGTTTGAATTTAATTTAGAAACCTAATGTATTGCACCTAAGGTACTATACATTTATACCTAACTTTTATATTACAAAATTTAACTAATGGCTGTCCCTTGACTTAAAAAAAAAAAAAAAAAAAAAAAATGAACAGTTTTTTTTCAACCCATTATGTGGTGATTGATTAGAGCATCATCATATATTAAATCGCATGACTTATTAAATTATTTAAACAAGTTTTGTGACTAAATAATTGGTCATGTGGCAAAAAGTATGTGTGAATGCTCATTTGAATGGTCACATTATGGGTTGAAATAATTTTTCTCTAATTAAACTAGTTTGGAGGTAAATCTTGTGCCAAAAAAATGTATACTACATTTATGTAAATAATAATTAATGAATCGTTTTTTTATCTAATTCCTTTGTAAGCAATGCACACATGCACACACGTTCACTTGAGTAATTGAAACCAATGTGAATAATAATTCATTTATATGAATACTAAGCGATATTTTAATAAAAGAGAATCCTAAGAAGAAATAGCATATTTGTTATTTTATGTTTATTTGTTAGGGATTGTTTACACGTAAATAATCCATTTTTTTATTATTATTTTTTTTTCTAAATTCAAATTCGAAGATTCCCAAATGATTTTTAATAGCTAGATGATAAATCTCATAGCTCATGTGAATTCTGATATTTTGATTGATATATACTCATAAAATTATCCAATTGTAACATTTTGAATTCTACTCTATGAAACAGTATCAAACTTGGGAGTTTATTATGTAACTATCTTTATATTTTTTATTAATTAAACACAAATTTCTTAGAAAACCTTCCTTTTCATATATGACAAAGACACTAAAGCTCCCTAACTCCTAATTACAAAAATACAATTGTCCTTTTATACAGAAATAAAAACATAGTATCCTGGTTTAATTCTCCAAAAGCACAATAAAAAAGAGGGATTTTGATTTCAAAAAAGAAAAATGAATCTGTAAGGGAAAAACCAAAATCACAAAGTTCCTTGCTTCCCAACCAGCGCTGAAGGGATGAGACTTGTACACATGACAAGACGAGAAACTTTTCAAACCACTTTTTTAGAATTAAAGATCTCCCCAAAGGAGAAGAGGAGTTGAATTCTCTTTATAAGATTTTTGACAGATGACTTGATGAGAATTATTGGTAAAAGACCCATGAAATTTAAGGTTGAGAGAGAGGAAATTGGTATTGTTCAATACGGTTTTAGAGAAGTAATAGCTGGTAGCTTGATACCTCTATTGGATAACCACAAAAAGAGAGTTTTTTTTTCCCCTTTTTATCCAATCTTATCATTTTTAACAAATCAAACCTTCTGATCATACTATGTTTGTTTTGACGATTTTTTTTTTTTTTTTTTTTTTTTGTTGAAAATAAGTCATTTAAAAAAAAAATTTATAGAAATTTGTCTTATTTTCTTGTGTTTGGTAGGAACCTTAAAAATAAGCTAGAAAGCGTTTTCTTGTATTTGGTACACGTAGAAATTAGTAACTTTTTGTATAAACTAAAACATGATAGGGTAACTATGAGTTTTCATCTATAAATATTGTTTTCATCTAAAAAGTTTGCATGAATTTGGCTTTTCATCCTTTGATTTTAAAAAGTTCATTTTTTGTCTATGAACTTTTTAAAATTTTTAATGGTTTAGGGACAAAAAAAGAATAAAAAAATCTTTCTATAATAATTCGTGGATGAAAAACGAACCTTTTAAATTGAAAATTGATGAATTTAACACCTAAGGCTTTGAAAAAAATGCTTACCAGAAGGAATCCAGTTCTTGTCAAATGGTACTTCAGACGTTTTCTTTTGTGGGCTCAGAAATTAAATCTTCAAAACTTAGATCAACATTGTAGAATGCCCGAAGAACTTGACTCCTGAAATCTGCATTGACCTTGCTTTCCTAAAACCATCGATGAACACCCTTTAAAAAAAATGTGAGGATTGTGATTGACGGCAAGAGAGCACAGGATGAGACATTTAAATAGAGTGGATAAAGAAAAGGTTTTAAATTGTGAATCTAAATAGTCGACGAAGTTGGTACAACTTGTACAACTTTATTCACTCACACGTGCACACATGGCTACTCCACCTTCTCCTCCCCACTATTTACCAGAAAGAATTAAGTACTTCTATTTTATTCCCCTTACCGAAAAAAGAAGAGAGAGAGAGAGAAAATTAAGTACTTCCAAAACACATAAAACACCAGAACAACTTTAACCGTATTATTGGGGTTAATTTTGTAGCATTTACAGCAAAAGGTAGCAGGGAGTCTGTGGTACAAGGACAAGTTCTTTCTTGTCCTTTCTTAGCAGAAGACAAAAAGGTGTAAAAGAGGAGGAAAAATGCTATAACTATCATAAAGTTTACCACAAAACGTTAACAACCTAATAGATGAAATATTTAAATTACTTTGATGAGTGACATCATTTGTGTGAGAGGAGAGAGTGGTATGTTATTAATAATTATACATGGGAGTACTCTATTTTTATGTGAGATGAGGAAGTAGCATGCTTTACTCAGGAGTATCTAATAATTATACTCTCTTCTCTCATATAAAAGTAGTTATGTAAGAGAAAGATACTTTGGTAGGTCCAACTTGTTCATAATCCGGCAACTCCTTCCTACCAACCCGAACCCCATCCTTAATATTCAAACCACTTTCAGCTTGTCTCGCCAATGTAGCATCATGATATTCTCTCCCACTCGCAACATCCACACTATCATAGCTACCACCACCACCGCCGCTGGTGCCAAAGTTCTTAGACTGAAAACCACTCTCCCTTTCAAGCGACCTAACTGCCTCAACATCACCATGATAAGGGGCCGGTTGCTTCGATTGACATCTACCCAAAGACACCTTATCAAGTGCACTAGCATGAGCAAACTTCGAAACGGCATTTTGTCCAGCCAATGCAGCTTGCTGCACCAGCTCATTAACCCTCATTGCCTCTTTCCTAGGGCTCTAATGTTTTAGAAATTAGTCATCAGGGTTTGGTAGGTCCTATGAAACAGGTTTTCAAGACTTTGAGAGTGCCACTATGCACTCTTGGCATGATGGTCACTTTGGCAAGGGACAGAGTTTAAATTTTTAGAAGAGAGCTTTTTACACACACACACACACACACACACACACACACACATATATATATATATATATATATTTATTTAGATTGGGTAGATTAGAATTCTATCCTAGAGCAAAAAAATAAAAAGATTTTGAGAATTAAATATAGGTTCAATAGGGAGAAAATAACCCGCATGACGATCATGGTAAATAATACCTAATAAGGAATGTTAACTAGCTTTAGAATAATTTGTTATGATATATATATATATATATATAGAGAGAGAGAGAGGGTTGGGTTCAAGTTATACCTAATGTAACTTTAAGCAATGTTACACCACTCAATATTTTTTAATTAGATGTGAATTTTGACAAATCTACAGCTACATCACATTATCTTTGTCTATTCTCCATGTTTGTAAAATTTCAAGGTGATCAAAGATCAATAGTCATGTCATCAATCAATTGTCTAAATTCAAGTTTTTGTACTTTAAAATAATGCATAAAAGATGAGTTTATAAATCGAATGATAAATTATATCCGATTGACATCAAAATTGACATGCATGTTAAAAACATATAAAACATGTAATTCAACAATTGAATTTTCAAAATATGAATTTAATAACAAGTTATTGAGTGATGTAACATTACTTAAAGATTAGAATCCAAATTGAATTTTAATCGGAGTCCATTGTGCACCATGTGTCCTATCTAATTTTTAATTTTTGTGCCAAGTGAATTATCGAATGTAAAAATCAAAGAGTCCAAATTAGATTTTAATTAATGTCTAATTTTGCGCCATGTGTCCATTTAATTTTTTAATTTTTGTCACAAGTGAATTATTATGTGCAAAAACCGAATAGTCTAAAATCTAAATCCAGTTAAATTATAAATCATATATATATATATATATATATTCAATGAAAAACAATTACATTTTAGAAATCTATGGTTTAAAAAAGGTATAAGCTACTACAATGTATAATTTCAACATTTTTTTTTTAAATGTATAATTTGAACCGTATAAGTCTGATTACACACTAGTCTATATATATATATATATATATTAAAAGTCAAAGTTTAAAAAAAATCCATTTAGTTTTCAATTGGATTCTCAATTTTGCACCACATGTCTCATTTAATTTTTAATTTTTATGCCAAGTAAATTATTGAGTATAAAAATCAAAGAGTCCAAATCTAATTAGATTCAAAATTAGATTTCACTTGAAGTCCAGTTTTGTGCCACATGTCCATCTAATTTTTAAATTTTTGTTGCTAGTGAATTATTGTGTGCAAAAGTGAAAAAGTCAAAATATTGCTCCACGTGTCCATCTAACTTTATAAACTTTAAGATTTAATTTTTTTTACTTTTGCAAATGGCCAAAATATTGTTTTTGTCTCTAAAGTTTGCATAAATTTGGCTTTACATCCTTAACTTTAAAAAGTTCAATTTTCATGTATGAACTTTTTAAGAAATTTTTTTAATGGTTTAGAGACACCAAAAAAAAAAAAAAAAAAAAAAAAAAAAAAAAAAACCTTTTTTAAAGTGAAAATTGATGAGTGTAACACCTAAGGCTTTGGAATAAAAATGCTTACCAGAAGGAATCCATTTTTGTCAAACGGTACTTCAGACGTTTTTTTTTTGGACTCAGAAATTAAATCTTCACAACTTAGATCAACATTGTAGTATCCCCGAAGAACTTGACTCCTTAAATCTGCATTGACCTTGCTTTCCAAGAACCATCAAGGTGTTGGGGTTTATGCCCTAAAATCCAATTTATTGGCATGTCATAAATAATTAAATTGTTTAATTATATGAGACTATTTATAAATGAACTAATGGGACATTATCATAGTCTTTGAGATGCATTGAATGTGATTTATGTGATTTAGTCACAAAAGATATAAATCACAAGTTTCTTGTAAACTCAAAACGTAGTTCATAGTCGGTAATGAAATTGGGCATTTCATTTGCGAAGACTATAACACATCAACTAAAATGGTTTATCTTGATTATGGAAGTGAAGGCTTCTAGTTGATGTGTTAATATATCTTAAATGTTAAAACATATTGAACTGGATTGCTGTGAGATTAATTATTCAATCAATAACTGTCACTTGAATGATTATCTCACGACTTCTAATTTTATAGACTCTCAATCCTGGGAGGATAGTGAACCTGATCATGAAATGTAAGTTATTTTGGTATATCAGGAGTAAAATCTAATATTGATGGTCAAAACTTCAGTATGTTGGGTAATTACACGTAGTGTTAAGGGAACACATATTCTCAATATGGAATCCATAGTTTCTTTTTATAGAAACAAGAAATATCCCATTGAGATAAGTTTAATGAGAATTGGTTATTCAGGGCACCCACTTTAGTAAGGAGTTACTAAAGTTTATATTTATTGAAATCGGATTTTAATAAATATATGAATAACTAAAAGATTAAACTGGGTACTCAAGAATAAAATAGTTGTTTACAAAGTGACAGTACATTATGACTTTGTTTACTATGGATATTTCATGGAGGGGTCAAATTATATCATTAAAGTCTTGGGATATAATTTATTAGTAAGGCCTAGAGTGTAATTATATTTATATAGTGGTATTAAATATAATCAATGGTAACTTTGGACTTGTCAAGAGTTGACAGATAAGCCCAAAACCCATTAAAGCTAGAATCTTATTTGTTTCTTTTGGTCCCATCTCAAGCCACAAACTAAAACCCAATTGGGCTGGCCCAAAAAGTTAACCCAATTAGATAATCAATTTTTATTTAATAAGAGTTATTAAATAAAGTAACTACCAAGGTAGTTAGAATGTACGAATGATGATAAGAAAAGAAAACAGTTTTTCTCTACAACAAGAAGAATAAGAACTTTCTTTGAGAATCAACGTACATAAAGACTAATTGAGAGACCACTCTTCTCGGGCACTACGTGGAATTGGGATGTTGATTAGAGGTATTTTCAAGTCTTGGTTTTGAATTTCACTACATTAAGGTACACTTTTTATTCTTTGTTCTAGAATTCAAGGTTACGTATTATCTCTCATGAATGAAGTAGATCTGTATTTATTACTTCCACTGTGTGTTTTGTATGTGATACAAAACCAGATTTTCCAACACAAGGAACAACCTTAAAAAAAAAAAAAAAAAAAAAAAAAAAAAAAAAAAAAAAAAAAAAAAAAAAAAAAAAAAAGAGTGAGGATTGTGATCGAGGGCAAGAGAGGCACAAGGGGAGACATTTAAATAGAGTGGATAAGAAGTTTTATGACTTTTAGTGCTACTGTTTGATTCTCTTTTGGATAACAACCTAATAAATAAAAGAGAAGCAAAAGACCTTCCTTGTTCTTTCTTATAAGTTATAAACAAAAAGAAGCAGAAGACAAAAAGACGGTGTAAAAGAGGAAGAAAAATGCTATAACTATTATAAGACAAAATGATAACAAATGCAAATATGAATGAATGTAATTGGGTAAGCTTCAACAACCTAATAGATGAAATATATAAATGGTATGTTATTAATTCCTATACTTGGAGAGTACTCTATTTTCCATGTGAAATGAGGGAGTAACATGCTTTATCTGGGAATAACATATAAGGACACCACTTAACTTAAAAGTTTAACTCTATAAGTTGGGGCTCAACTGTCTTATGTTAATTATTCTTCTCATTATTATTCAATATGAGACTTCACTCAAACATATATATCTAACAGTCTTCCCTCACATGTGAGTCATCCATGGAAACCAGACCTACACTTCCATGTTCATGAGTAGTGCAACATTGACAATATTACTTTGTTAGGACTTTCACCAAGATTATCTATGTGTGGGTTTGATAAGCCTGCTTTGTGCAATGCACACTTTGTGTTGGCTCCAAATATATGCAATTTTTCCCTACTCCAACTACAAAAGAGAGACCTCATTAATATATCATATACAAGCCACCAGTGGCGGAGTTAGGAATTTATTTAGGGGCCCAAGATAAACACAATAAAATTCTTAAATATTAACAAAAAAAAAATTATTTAAAACATTCTTTATTTGACAAATTAACTTTAACTAAACAAAAATTTTCCCTACGCTTTTTTATGGAATTAAAATCATTTATAATTGATTTTAAACTAAATTTTATAGCAATCACTTTCTCTGTTTATATATAGTTAAACAGACACTCAAGAACTCATTGTCCGTCTTGTTTTGAAGCTTCATCTTGACAAGTCTATAAACACTAATTTAATTTAATTGGCCAAACCACTACTCTGAATTAAACAAAAATTTTAAAAATTACTTTTATCAAATTATAATAAATTCAATTTAAGTATACTAAACTAGGCTACTGTACAAAACAATCTATTATACTTACTAGCATGTAACTAACACAAACGCATGGATGCATTCAAAATTAAACACAATTTTTAATATAAATAATTTAAAAAAATAGCATGTAACACATACATTAATGTATACGTATAGATACATTTAAAATTAAAAACAATTTTTATCATAAAAATATAAATAATTAGTGATATTATTTTTTTAAGCAAACATAATTAATCATATATTAAAATTCTTACCTAAATTTAATACTATTTATGACAATTCATTTTCTAATTTTTAATAAGATAGAACCTAGAGTGATTTTTGTTGTGTGGTGATTTTTATCGAGTATATTTGATTGGTTTTTTTTTTTTTTTTTAGTTCATTAATATTATATTAGTATTTTTCACTCATTAACTCACTTAACACAAAGATTAAAAAACTTAAGTGGACACTTGGCACAAACTTAAGTTGATAATTATAGTGTGGTCCCCACATAAATTTAGTTACATGTCGCAAAATTGGATTCCAATTGAATTTTCTCTAAGTGTTGCTATTAATATATGGATCATGCTAACGAGAACCTTTAGAGTAATGGTTAGCAATCTATTTTAAAAAAGTTTTGACACCACTTTTGTGGGATTAAAACATCAATTGCATTTTTTTTTCTTTTCTCATAAAAATTTTCTTTAAACGGATTGTTAACCATTGCTCTAAAAGCATCCGTTAGCATTTCTCTTAATATATATATATATATAGAGAGAGAGAGAGAGAGAGAGAGAGAGAGAGAGAGAGAGAGAGAGAGAGAGATGGTCGCTTTAGGTTTTATATTATTTAATTTTTGGTTTGAATCACATTGTTGGAAACAATTAAGTGTTATTGTGTTGTGCAATCAATGGTGAGTTTGGCATCAACTTTAAAGTTTTTGCTTTTATGTACAGTTTTTTAAAACCTCACTTTTTTCTCGCATTTTCTTACTTTTTCAAATATTTTCAAAGTACAAATATACTTTAACACACTTTCAACAAAAAATTTTCAGCAAAAAACTAAATAAGTAGTTACAAAACAAACAACAAATGTTATCGGTTGTGGTGTCTTGACTTTATCTTAAAACGTTGCTATAAACCAGAAAAATGCTACTAAAACTATACTTATTGTGGTGTTTTCAAAAACCCTGCTATTGTTTTGAGTTACAACGACATTTTTTGGAAAACGTTGCTAAACACCCACTCTTTAACGACGTTTTTCAAAAACGTCACAATATACTACTTATAGTGGCGAATTTAAAAACATCCCTAAAAGAAATGCTACCTAAACCCAGATTTCTTATAGTGAGTTACTTTCATTGGTTACCAATAAATTTGTTTGTCGCAATTTATTTTTTATTATTTATCTATTTACACTTAATAATATAAATATTCCATTTAATAGAAATGACGTCACATATGATTACGTAGGGGGGAGGGAGCATTAACTTGGAGGATTAATCCCTCACCAACCGGATTTCCCTCACCAAGAGATAAGTATAGGATGTTATCTTTTGTATTTTAAAAAATAAAAATAAATAGATAACATAAAAAATAAAATAAAATAAATGGACCCATGGCATTTACTTCTTTTTTTTTTTTTTTTTTTGCATTGCCAAAATGAAAAATTTACCCTTTAAGTTTTACCATTTTTCATTTCAGTCTTCTAAATATGAGTTTTGTCATTTCAGTTTTCTAAGTTTCATTTATTCTCAATTAATTCCTCCATTAACAATTTGTTAGCTACTGCTATTATTTATAGCAAAACGACGCGGTTTTGTGTTTTGTTTAAATTTAAATTTATGATTTATGTGTTAAATTTAAGAAAATGTTAATTAAATAAAAACCAGAAATTAATTTTAAAAAATCGTGTTGTATGGAGAACAACATTGAAGAAAAAAAATTCAATCCCCACTCGATACTCTAGCCCAATTCTAAGAGACTGAGAGGGAGAAAGAGGGGGAAAGAGAGATCGTGAGAGGGAAAGAGGGAGAAGAGAAACCAAGAAGACTGAAATGAAAAGTGATGAAATTTAGAAGATAAGTTTTGCATTTTGGCTTAAAATATTTTAGGTTGAAACAAACGGAGCCGTAACAAATGAATGTTTGAAATGTGCTTTAGTGATTACCGCTACTTCAATTTATAAGTGTCATGTAGTAAAAAAAATTTGTAGCAACTTCAACATATATTACTCTCTTTTTTAATGGTTCTTAAACCTTTCTAGTTAGCATAATATAACTCGTGTATGAATATGATGCTAACTAAAAAAACCTAGCAATTCGTTGGTTAGTAATCATTTTTTGTTATTTAAATATTTATATTGAATGATATAAATGTTACATTTCCAATAAAAAATTTTTGTTACATTTAATAGCATCGACGACGTCAGGTAAAAATATGTATGGGTATTACGTTGGAGGAGGGCGAAATTACTATGAAGAGTACTTAGGTGGACACATGGCACAAACTTAAGTAAATAATTATGATGTAGTTTCTGCATAAATTTAGACACATGACACAAAATTGGATTCTAATTTTAAATTCTAATTGAACTTTTTTTAAGTTTTGCCTATTAATATATATATATATATATATATATTTTGCTTCAAGTTTTTTATTATTTAATTTTTGGTTTTTTTGGTTTGAATCATATGGTTGGAAACCATTAAGTGTTATTGTGTTGTGCAATCAAGGGTGAGGTTGGCAACATCATTAAACTTTTAGTTTTTTTTTATAATTTATTAAAACCTCACTTTTTCTTACATTTTCTTATTTTTTTAAATATTTTTAAAATATAAATATACTTTAACCCACTTTTAAGTTTCAATAAAAAAATTTTAGTAAAAAATTAAATAAGCAGTTCCAACAAATGTCATCGGTGGCGTGTCTTGACTCTATCTTTTCAAGATGTAGTGCTGTTTATTGCAAAGGAGTACAAATATTTATTGTGATGTCAGTGTGTCAAGTCCAAAAAACTACTTTACTCTCCGTGGTCTTCTTCTTAGCCTAAAAACATTTAAAGTTAATATATATATATATATATCATGGGAACTGTTTTTGTCCTGAAGGACCTAATAGTTTTCTCAAAAGTTATTAGTACATATATATATATATATATATATGTATGTTTACTATGGAACCTACCACAACAACTCCATTAACACTCTTCAGCAAAAACAAAAAACTCCATTCACATTCTGTACATAAACTTAATGGTTTGAATCATATGGTTGGAAACCATTAAGCTTTATTGTGTTGTGCAATCAAGGGTGAATTTGGCAACAATATTAAACTTTTAGCTTTTATGTACAATTTATTAAAATGTTACTTTTTCTTGTATTTTCCTACCTTTTTTTTTATTAATATTTTCAAGATATAAATATACTTTAAGATACTTTTAAGTTTCAATAAAATATTTTTAATAAAAAATTAAATAAGCAGCTCCCACAAATGTCATCGGTGGCAGCGTCTTGACTCTATCTTTCCAAACGAGTACAAATATTTATTGTAATGTCAGGGTGTCAAGTCCAAAAATCTACTTTACTCTCCTTATAGTCTTCTTCTTAGCCTAAAAACATTTAAAGTTAATATACATCATGGAAACTGTTTTGTCCTAAAGAACCTAATAGTTTTCTCAAAAGTTATTAGTATATATATACATATGTTTACTATGGAACCTACCACAACAACTCCATTAACACTCTTCAGCAAAAACAAAAAACTCCATTCACATTCTGTAATAAACTTAATGGACTCTCTCTACTAGAACTGTCGCACACAATAATTGTATTTTGGCTTTTGCAGATGCAACCATATTCATTATTTTGTACAAGGTAATTATTTTTTATGCCATGTGGTATGTGTAGTTTACTTGACAGAGTGGATTCGTAGTAGTTTAAATAAAAAATTAAAAAATATATATAAAAAGAAAATTTTCAGTTTCCGCAGGGAGTCTCTCTATTTTGAAGAGTCGCTGTTTATTAACAAAAGAATTTTTTTGACTTAAAAAAATAAAGAAAAAATAAAGAAAAATAACTAAAAGAATCTTTAAGAAAGAATAAAAAATAATATTTAATTGGGATAGATAAAAGAAAGATTTTGTTGACAAATATATTTGAAAAAGTAGGTAGACAAAAATTAATTTTAATGGTAGGTTCATATTAAAATCAGTAATAATGTGTCACTTATAGTTTGTTGTAAAAATATTATAAAAATATTGTGAAAGTAACACTTTTCAAACAAAAAATTAAGTAACTTCTACTCTACAATTAGGGTGAAAAAATGTCTGCACTGCTGGAGATGTTATCCTCAAAGCCAAGGCCTTTGGCCTCCATCTCTCTCAAAATGTTTTCAAAGGTTTCACCCCCAATAAACAAATAAAAGGCCCCAAAAATTGTATATAAAATCCCCAAAAAATGTATAATGATGGTAATTTAAAAAAAAGAAAAAAAGAACTATACATGGGTTTTGCATTTTTTTTCACTATTTTTGTTAGGTTCTGAAGACTTAGGAACTAATGTATTTAGAACTCTAATGTGTAATGTTAGCAAACCATGATCAAAACAGGTTGTTTAGTCTTGTTTTAGACTTGCTCAAAGTATGTATTTTATGTAAAGTTAGAATCGAGCTATTGCAGAATTCATTGTGCATTTCAGTCTAGCTCGATTGATCGAAAGTTAGGCTCGATCAATCGAATCTCGGGCAGAATTTTTTTTTGCAGATTTTTCCAACTCAGCCCTAGCCTATTAAAACGTGTAGGGTTTTATATTTTGCCCTAGGTATAAAAGGCAAACCTTAGCCACGTTTTTAGGTTGCTCATATTACTGTTTGTGTGAATCTCTTGTGAGATCTGAGAGGAGCTTTCCTTCACACAAGCTTAGGATTATCAAGAGGAAGATTTCTTCAAGAACTTGATGATCATTCAATTGCTGCCATAAGAGCTTAAAGATACACAAGTGGGTGTGCTTGTACTTGCTGGAGAATCCAAGAAAGAAGGAGTCCGTGGTCTCAGAGCTTGCACGTGGTCATGTCAGTAAGTTTCTACTGGTGGGTAGTAATAGGATATTAGTAGTCTAAGTTGCTATTATAAAACTTCAATTCTTTCTATAGTGGATTCAGGTTTACCTTGAGCATAGTTAGGTTAAATCCTCCCTAGGTTTTTTACCGGTTTGGTTTTCCTGAGTCATCATATCATTGTGTTATTTATTTTTTCACTGCTATGCATGATATGATTATATAATTATGATAACCTAGTTTTGGAATTTGGACTAAGTAATAACTTGGCTTGTTAATTAGGTTAATCCAATTGTGTTTTAAGGGGACTAAAAACATACAAGTGGTATCAGAGCAGGTAGCTCTTTTGTTGTAGATCTTTTGATCTCTGAGCTGATCCTTGACCCCTGTTGTCATGGATTCTTGGAAAATCTTTTTGCTTATATGTCAACTTGTCTACTTGTTGTTTTTGTCTCTTGTTGCTTTTGCTAAATCTTTCCTTGAGCATCTTGGTCTATTCACATGTGATAATAATTATTTGTGTTATACTGCCTTAACCACCTTAAAGGCACGTGATTTTTGTCTTTGGTATTTGGATAGTGGTTGTTCTAGGCATATGACAGGAAACAAAGATTTATTCGAGACACTCTTTGAAGGAAAGATTGGGACAATCACCTTTGGAGATGGAAGCAAATCTGTGATCAGAGGCATTGGAACTGTGAACGTTCCAGGGTTGCCAGTTTTCGAAGATGTTTGGTATGTTGATGGATTGAAGGCCAACATACTCAGCATCAGTCAGATTTGTGACAATGGACTGAATGTTCTCTTCACTAAGTATGAATGTGAGATACTTAATGGAGGAGGTGACTGTATGTGTGTTGGTGTAAGGACAACTGACAACTGTTATGGTATAACACCAAGTATAAACAACAAGTGTTTTAGTGCAAAGATTGATCAAGTTGATTTGTGGCATCAACAATTGAGGAATGCAAGTCATAAGCAATTAGAGAAGATTTCCAAGTGTGATGTTGTTAATGGTTTACCTAAGTTTGAGAAGATAGATAAGTGCACCTGTGGACTATGTCAGATAGGTAAACAAGTGAAATCCAAACATCGGTCTATAGCTAGTGTTCAAACTTTAAGACCTTTAGAGTTACTGCACATTGATCTTATGGGTCTTGCAAGAGTTTAGAGTTTAGGTGGAAAGAAGTATATTCTAGTTGTTGTGGATGACTTTACTAGATATACTTGGGTTGTGCTTTTGAAAGATAAGGTTAAGGCTCCTGAGAAGATAATACATCTATGCAAGAAATTGTAGGTTGAAAAAGATACTGTGATAGCCAGAATCAAAAGTGATCATGAAAGAGAATTTGAGAATACCAAGCTGGCTACCTTCTGCAATGATCAAGGCACACATCAAGAGTTCTTTTCACCTAAGACACCTCAACAAAATGGAATAGTGGAACGGAAGAATAGAGTTGTTTAGGAGATGGCATGTGTCATGCTACATAATAAAAAGTTGCCAAAATCCTTTTGGGGAGAAGTAATTAACACTGCTTGTCATACACTCAATTGGGTGTACTTCAGACCTGATTCTAAGAAAACTCCCTATGAACTCTGGAGAGGGAAGAAGCCTGTTGTCAAATATTTTAAGATATTTGATAGTGACTGTTACATTCTATGTGATAGAGAGAACCTTGAAAAGTTTGATGTAAAAAGTGATAAAGGATACTTTCTAGGATACTCTTTCACTAGTAGAGCTTATAGAGTGTACAATCTGAGAACCAAAACAATCATGGAATCTTCAAATGTTGTGATCAATGATGAAGTATGTTCAGAAGCGCATTCAGAAAACACTACTCCGGTTCAAGATAAGTCTATAAAAGTTGATGATTCACTTCCTGCTGATTATGTGGGGAAGCATAGTGAGGAAGAGCTATTGTTATTGAATGATACAGTTTCAATACCATCAAGTTTAGAACCATCCACACCGGTTCATGAAACTCAACAAGCACAAAGTGAGCTTAGTCCTCCATCTAAACAGAAAGGTACCTCCACATTTCTGGTTAAAGGTCCACCTTCTAGAGTTAAGTTAAATCATCCTACCACAAATATATTGGGTAGTCTGAATGATAACATAAGATTGAGATCAAAAGCCTTGAATGTGATTACTCACTCATGCTATCTATCCCAATTTGAATCGAAAAAGATGGATGAAGCATTTCAAGATGCTGATTGGGTTAATTCCATGCATGAAGAACTTCATCAATTTGTTCTGAATGATGTGTGGGAATTAGTTCCTAGACCAAAGAGAGTAAATGTGATTGGAACTAAATGGATCTTTAAGAATAAGTCAGATGAACATGGCACTGTTATCAGGAATAAATCAAGACTTATTGCTCAAGGATACACACAAGTGGAAGGGATTGATTTTGATGAGACCTTTACACCAGTAGCAAGACTGGAATCCATTAGGATACTTATGGCCATAACAAGCCATCTGAATTTCAAATTGTATCAAATGGATGTCAAGAGTGCTTTCTTGAATGGGATGCTGCAAGAAGAGGTATATGTTGAACAACCAAAGGGTTTTGTTGATCCTCACAGACCGAATGATGTCTACAAGTTGAAGAGATCTCTCTATGGTCTGAAACAAGCTCCTAAGGCTTGGTATGATAGATTGACTACATATCTCACTAAGCATGGATTCAAAAGGGGATCTACAGATACTACTCTCTTCATAAGAAATGATAAGAATGGTTTTGTTGTAGCTCAAATTTATGTTGATGATATTGTTTTTGGTGCTACTAATGATTCTCTTGCTCATTCTTTTGCAAATGAAATGAAGGCAATGTTTGAAATAAGCATGGTTGGTAAACTAACTTATTTCTTGGGATTGCAGGTGAAGCAAACGGACACTGGAATTTACATCAATCAAGCAAAGTATGCAAGAAATCTAGTCAAGAGATTTAGACTGGACAATGCTGCCCATGCTAGAACACCAATGGCTGCAAATGCAAAATTAACAAATGATCCATCAGGTGAGTCTGTTGATGTTACATTATATAGAAGCATAATTGGATGCCTTTTGTATTTGACTGCTAGTCAGCCTAATATTGCCTTTAGTGTTGGTGTTTGTTCTAGATTTCAATCTAATCCTAAAGTTTCACATTTGAATGCTATTAAAAGAATCATAAAATATGTAGGTAGAACTTGTGATTATGGATTATTTTATAACAAGGAGTCTAATCTGTCTCTTACTGGATTTTCTAATTCTAATTGAGCTGGTAATGCTGATGATAGAAAATTCTATAAGATTTTAGGCTTGGATGAGTAAAAAAGAAAATTCTGTGTCTTTGTCTACTGCAGAGGAAGAATATATTACTGTTGGAAGTTGTTGCTCACAGCTTCTTTGGATGAAAAGCTTTTGAATGATTATGGGATTTCACAGGATACCATGGTTGTTTATTATGATAACTCTAGTGCTATTGATATCTCTAAGAACCCTGTTCATCACTCTAAGACTAAGCACATAGAGATTAGATATCACTTCATTAGGGATTTTATTGAAAGAAAAATTGTATCTCTTAAGTATATCCCTACAGAACGTCAAAATGCTGACATCTTCACCAAGCCTCTTGATAGAAGTAAGTTTGAGACTCTTCGTCAAGTCCTTGGTGTGATTCTGTGTCCCTAATCACCTTTGGCTTTCATAGTCCTTGTACTTCATTACTCTACTCTTTGTGATCATTGTTCTTTGGTATTAGTTTTCTTTTTGTTTCTAAGACTTGCATTGCATAACATTCATGCATTTCATTCTAGGACTGTTTTTGTTTCTTCTTTTCAAAATAAATAATAAATAAATAAAAAAAGAGGAAAAGGGAGGCAAATTGTGTTGTGTTTATTTTCTTGGTTTTTGAAAACAAGGTTGGTCAATTTATTTTCACATAACATGTCTTTGTACCTTGATTAGCTTGGATGAGCTTACTTATTGCACTTTACTAGTTGAAGCTTTGTAGTGCATGTTGTGTGGGAAAGATGATTATGGTTTTTGATCACTTTGTCTTGATCTTGAAGTCACATGTCTTTGACTGTCGAACTTGAAGCTTTTGAGAAATACATAAATAACTATCTCACTACTGTTTACTAGCCAATCATGACCACCTTAGTGCATATCATAAGATTTTGTGCTCATGAAAGTGTAGCACATGCACAAAAAGAACATAAGGTGTAGCCTCGATTTAAATGCTTAAAATTGGTGTGTACATTATTTGACTTAAAGCTAAATCAAACATCTAAAATTGGTGTGTACATTATCCCAACTATTTAATAAGTTTCTGAACAATTAAAATTGATATGTATATTATGAGGCAGAAACAATAAACTTACATGATTGCAAAGTTTTATTCTAGGAAATGTGGGAGTTATATGATGTACCTATTTAGGTGATAGTTTCTTTCAAATTCTATGTGATGAATTTTGTAGACTTTGTGTTTGATTGCTATTCACATATCACCTCACATGTATCTCAAGCTTTTGCTAGTTGCACACACTACACAAGTTACACTTTGCTAAACTTCGTACATGTTATTGTGTGTGTTTTTGGTCTGACCAACCAAGTTTGAAAATACCTTGAGTTTTATGCAAAACATATTTGATGCCTAGAAATTTAAAGGGAGAATGTTTGAAAATTTATTTTTGGGAAACTTGGGTTCAAAACTTGTGTTTTTGAAAAGCATTTCATCTCATACTCATGCATTTTATTTTAAAAATTCAATGCTTTGGGGAGTTTATGCACAAAATTCCTTATGTTTTTCAAAAAAATTATTTTTTTTTACAATTTCGATTGATTGAATATGTTCTTCGATCAATCGAAATTGCGATTAAAAGTTTTGGTCAACCTCTGTCTGTTTCGATCGATCGAACCTAAATTTTGATCAATCGAAAATCGTATTGACAGTTTTTTAAAAAGATTGATTTTGACGTGTTCAAAACACTTTTTCAAAAAGTTTTCAAATCTCTCTCTCTCTCCTTAGACTCGGTCAAGGCTCCAATCCCATTTTTTGTCATTTTTTATCATTCTTTTTGCAAGGTTTCTCTCTCCAAAGGCTGGTAAGACACTTATACCCTTCCTTTTGAGTTTATTTTCAAGTTTCATGCATTTTTTCATGCATTTTAATTGGGAATTTTGAACCTATGCATATTTGGGGCTTTTGATGATTCAAGCCAAATTTGTTGAAATTGATCAATGGGTTTTTGTTGGGGGATGATATAAACATGATCTCTAATGTTTAATTTGATCAATTTAGTGTTTTGTGAGAAATTGGAAATTCTAGGGCTTGATTTTGTCCGAATTGGGAATTTTGTTCTAATTGAGTTTAATTGATGAAATTGGCTTGTTGATTTGATTAATTTGATCATTATAAACTGTTTTCTAGCTTGTGTGATGATCAATTGGTCAATTTTTTTTTAAAAAAGTAAACAAGTGGTTTTTCAAAATTTTGGGGTTTTTGTTATAAACTCTATGCTCAAGCCAATTTTGTCATTTTAAACTTAAATTGAACTCGTTATCACTGCATTAAAGCATGCATCATGTCATTGTAATTGTTCATGCATCATATAGATTGTTATTGCTATATTCTGTTGTGCTAACTTGTAGTATGCCCTTGGTTTTTTCTTTTTCCTTTGGTTCTTTCTCTGGTGTCTTTGTCCTTACCCTAGCAACATGCCTAGGAAAACTAGAGCTAATAGGTCTACCCCTCCCCCCCCCCCCCCCAACCTTCTTCTCCTTCTTTTGACCATGCTAGGTTTCCGAGTAAGAAAAATCAAGAGACCTTTGAGAAACTAAACCTTAATAGAAAGATATAGGCTGAGCGTAAGGTGTTGTTAGATAAGATTGATCCTGCCATTAGGGTGAATTTTGAGCATAGGTGCTGGTTGCCATTGTTGGATATTTCTCGTCCTCCTCCAGCTACCCTGATTAAAGAGTTCTACTCGAACATCTCTATCCGCATCTATGATTCCAATACTTCAGTTAAGAGTTGGATATAAGGTGTAAAGTTCACCATTACTCCTAATGTAGTGGCTGATGCTATTGGGGTACCATTGGTCCAGCACCCTGTCTATCCCTATGATGAGTCTCCTCTATTGGACGACGTCATGTCATACATCACTGGGACTTCTATCCAATGGGGTTCTAATCCTCGGATCACCACTACTGAGCTTCCTGAGTTGCACTATCTCTTCTTTAGGATAGCGTGCCATTCTTTATGGCCTATCTCTCATCTTCGTACCATTCCTCTTGAGCGGTGTGTCTTTTTGTATGCTCTTATTACTGATGCTCCTATCAATTTTCCTCATTTGTTTCTTCATTCTTTGAACAAAGTTTATAGGAGTTCTTTTACCGCTCATGCTCTTGTTCATCCTATTTTCCTTCATAGGATTTTGTTATATCTCGGTTTAGAGGATTTCCTCGCTTCTGAGTCTGTACACATTGTTGCCCCCATAGGTGCCTCCTTCCTTAGGCAGAAGGCTGCTCATTTGAGAGAGAGCTCTAAACGCCCTCACATTGAGCCTTCTGGTCCTACACCTCCTCCCACTTCTAAAAGTGATGCACAGGATGAGACCTCTAGAGCTGCTATTGCTACTAGTGATGCTGATGTTCCTCCACTGACTACTTTGGATGATTCAAACATTCGACATACGTTGGATCATGTCTTGACCGTTCAGGCGGCTCATGGACAGATTTTGGTGGACTTGCTCAATGAGGTTCATGCTTTGCATGTAAAGTTGGCACATTTTAAACAATCCCCTTCGCCACCTCCTTTTGATGATGGATTTTGATTACCCTTTGGCATTCCGTCATAAAAAAGGGGAGTAGCATTTGTGTAGCTTGTAGAGGTTGTTTTTTGTTGATAAGGGGAGTATTGATTGTTTTGGAGCCTGTGGTGATTAGATTGTATCTAAGAGCTGCACTTTGTATTTACTTTTTTGGCTCTTAATGTATTTTGTTGGGCTATTCATGTTAGGGGGAGATACATTTATTGTGTTACATGTTTCTTGTTTCACTCCTTATTGATTTATATTTATGAGTTATTCATTGATATATGTCTTTATTTTGTTTTGTGTGGATAATACAAGAATGTTCTGTTTTAGGGGGAGTTAACATTGTTTTTAATGTATCTAACTTAGGGGGAGACTTAGTTTGCATATTTGTTGATTTACTATTTTTCTGTCACACATGCGTTTATGCGTTTGTTGAGTATTTCAAGAAATACAGGTTGATTCAATTGAGCTGCTATCTATACTTGCAACTGATAGATAGTAGTTAGGATTGGATTTGTTGTGATGAGCAATTTGTTTTGTAAAGGGATTTTTATTTGTAAACTTTAAGCTTTTAGTTTGTGTTTTGTCACGGATTGCCAAATGAGGAGTTTGTTAGGTTCTGAAGACTTAGGAACTAATGTATTTAGAACTCTAATGTGTAATGTTGGCAAACCATTATCAAAACAGGTTGTTAAGTCTTGTTTTAGACTTGCTCAAAGTAAGTATTTTATGTAAAGTTGGAATCAACCTGTTTGTAGAATTCATTATGCATTTCGGCCTAGCTCGATCGATCGAAAGTTAGGCCCGATCGATTGAATCTTAGGCAGAATGTTTTTTTGCAAATTTTTCCAACTCAGCCTTAGCTTATTAAAACGTGTAGAGTTTTATGTTTTGCCCTATGTATAAAAGGCAAACTTTAGCCACATTTTTAGGTTGCTCATATTGCTGTTTGTGTGAATCTCTTATGAGATCTGAGAGGAGCTTTCCTTCACACAAGCTTAGGATTATCAAGAAGGAGATTTTTTCAAGAACTTGATGATCACTCAGTTGTTGCCATAAGAGCTTAAAGATACACAAGCGGGTGTGCTTGTACTTGTTGGAGAATCCAAGAAAGAAGGAGTCCATGGTCTCGGAGCTTGCATGTAATCGTGTCAGTAAGTTTCTACTGGTGGGTAGCAATAGGATGTTAGTGGTCTAAGTCGCTATTGTAACACTTCGATTCTTTCTATAGTGGATTCAGGTTTACCTTAAGGATAGCTAGGTTAAATCCTCCCCAAGTTTTTTACCGGTTTGGTTTTCCTAGGTCATCATATCATTATGTTATTTATTTTTCCGCTGCTATGCATGATATGATTATATGATTATGATAACCTAGTTTTGGAATTTGGACTAAGTAATAACTTGGCTTGTTAATTAGGTTAATCCAATTGTGTTTTAAGGGGTATAAAAACATACAATTTTCAATAAGACTCTCAAGATACTGAGCCAATAGAAATCTAATACAATTGAAACCCTACATTCTTTTAAGGAAAGAAAATTATGAGTTTGTTGATGCAGACTTGGTCTCCTCCAAGGCGATTATCGGTCAAGATTAATGTTGATGCAGCTATTCATCCAAATTTTTCTTCCTTAGCTTTGGTGGCTAGAGACCGAAGAGGAGATTTGGTTTTCGCTTGCTCTCCAAAAGCAAAAACCACCTTCTCTCTCTAGGCAAAGGCCGAAGCTGTTAGATGGGCATTCTCACTAGCTGCGAAGTTAGGGGCCGAGAATGTTATTATTGAGATAGATTCTAAGATTTGTCATGATCCTATTCATGAGCTGATTTTGCCCCTATCTTGGAGAATTTCTTCGTTTGTATTTATTTATTTGTTTTTATAACTAAGGGTTTATATGGATTAGGTCGGGTTGGGTTGAAAAAGAAAAAAAAAAAAAAAAAACCAACCCTACCTTACCCATCATAAGGATCCAACTCAACCCATGTTGATTGGATTGGGTTCATAGATTGAACAGTTTTTTTTTTTTTTTTTTTTTTAATCTAAGTATTATAACAATAGATTTATAAAATTACCAACACAAATAATAACATATTTATAATCTTATTTGTATTCATTTGATGCACTAATCAAACTTAAGCATAGGACCGAACCAATACAACTAAAAGAAGATTTATAACTTTTTAAATCTGAGCATAATATCAAACTAACATAAACTATTTGATTAGTACATCAAACCAACACATATAATAGCAAATTTATAATTTTATAATGTTGATGACGGTAATACATCAAACCAAATGGGATTTACTTTTATTTAGGGAAAAGGGAAGGAGAGTAAATTAAATAAAAAAGTCATATAATACATTTTTTTAAATATATATATATATATATTAAATATAAGTGGAACGGGTCTGGTTAGATGGATTTATGATTCCGCTGACCTACACCTAACCCAACTTGCTATAAAAATAATTAAATATGATAGGCCAAGAATGTATTGACCCATTGTGATAGATTAACCAATTAATTAGCCAAGTTGAATAATTAATCAAATTAACATGCAAGATGAGTGGTAGAACAAACAAATCACCAATTAAACTAAATATGCAATAGAAATTAAATTGACACGATAATTTGTTTATGAATAGGGAAAACCTACACGGTAAAAACCCCACCGGGTGATTTTAAGATCACCACTCTCGAGAATCCATTATTATCAAAACAAGTAATTACAAGTAAAGGAATCTCAGTACCTTATACCAACCTACAGTTGAACCCTTACCCTAATACCCAATTAGACTTGTTCTGTAGTGACAATCTCTCCTTTCAATGCACGTCTCCTAGTACGTGACTAACCAATTGCACGGATCCCAGTACGCGACTTGATCACCAACTTAAGAAGGATGTTGGCTGTAAAGTTCTTCTGTTCATCACACAATGAAAATCATGAAGTTGCTTGGTCGCAAAATGCTATGGTGTACAAACACAGCAACTTCTTCAAGAGAAAGAAGAGCTAGGGCAAACTAGGTTTCCGGTTACACTCTTTCTTCACACTATGGAATTGTGCTCTTGTGCAACTTTTGTAACCTTTTGCGGCCCTTAAAATAATCCTTATATATGTTTAGGATTATGAGAAAAGAAAGCCCAAACATACATTCATGGATTGGATGAAAATCAGCTTGAAAAATTGAACTTCATAAACCTCGATAGATAGCCATCTACCGAGCTAGCTGTCGAGCCACGGGCTTCAGCGGCTTTTAAACCTCGATAGATGCTAGTTGTCGAGTTTTAAAATCCTGCACTTTCACACTTGATTCTTGGATAGACTTGCATGACTTTAACACTTGAATTTGAAATTTTGTTTCTTGAAGCATTAAACTCATCCTAGATCTATCCAATTACAAGTGAGTTTTGTCAAAGGATTAGCTAATTACATAAAATGTAGACATATGTTCCTAACATCAAATCACATATGTCCTAATAATCTCCCCCTTTGGCAATCCGTGACAAAACCACAACAAACAAATGAACATATGAGAGAAGTCATAAATCACTCAACTCATATTTACTTGTTGAATACAATAAAATCTATCCTAATACAAACTCTTGAAAAACTTTGCAAGAAGAGAGTTTATGGCAAGTAGACTTTGACAACCTGTATTTTTGAAACACTTTAAACAAAACTCATCAAGGCATCTTAGTGTGAAGTAGAAATAATAGATTGCATACATTATATAAGAATTATGTGTATAAAGATAGGAAAAAAAAACAACACACGGAGAGATAGGCGAAAGAATATACATCAATATATATATATAAAGCAAATATAAGTACAATGTATGTCAAAATGATCACAAGACCAATATACAAGATGTAATGTATCTGAAATAGAGAGAAAAGAAAAAGATACATACAAGTCCTCACTACATCCCTCAACATATGAACACTCCCCATATCTCCTAAACTAACCCTCCCCCTATGAGTATGACTACTCTCATCTCAAAACTACTCCCCCTTTTTGTCACGAGTGACAAAGGGGCAAGTAAATCAAGTAAACATCTCATCATCACTAGGTGGGCCATCATCATCATCCTCAGCATCATCAGCACTGCCAGAGCCATCACTCTCATCCTCAGATGCCTCAGGAGAGGAAGCCACTGTGTAACCACCCATCACAGCTTGTCGTCATGCAATACGACCAACATGGGTGTTCACTTGACACAACTCATCACTGAGAGTGTCCGGGCGAGCATCCATGCAGCGGCGTAGCCAGAAATTTTTAGTTGGGGGGGCCGAGGTAATATTATCGTATTGATTTGCAATTCAAGAAAAATACAAAGTATGACATATATACATATATACATGTCTTCCTGAGTTAGTTTTAGAAAAAAAAAACATTAAATCTAACCAAAATTAGACTACATTTACAAGAAATAATATTTATAGAAATTAAGTATAACAAAGTCACTATAAGCAACTATAAAATAAATAGCAGTCAAATTCAACCAAATTAGACTACTATGGTAAAAAATAAATTCAAAATCAATTCCATTCATCTCAACTAAATTCAAAATCAATTTCATTCCTACTAATAGTCTAATACTGTACCCTCACAGTCTCTCTACTCTCTAATGATAATTCCCACACCAGTATAACATAGGTCTTTGAATAGCTATGGGATATGGCCTCACTCAAGAAAAAAAATGTGGGATATAGCTAACATGTCTTAGAGAATGAAAGGAAAAGTCAAAAAGATGAAAAGTAGGAATTTGGTGTGGGGCATTTTTATGACTATGAATTGGAGGAGGGGCTAAGTTTTTCTCATAGGGGGGCCAGCTCTTAAATGAGAAAGTGTGAGACCTATTTCTTCCTACTATTATAGAGGTTTTAAAAAATTTTGCGAGGGGCCATAACGTGCCTCCACCCCTGCATCCATGCATACAAGCTATCCTATGATGGCTTCAAATGTCACTCCACCCGCTGAAGAAGAAAGAGCAAAGGTGGACGAAGCGATAGAAGTTGGAGGAGCTACCATCTGCTTCTCGAGTGAAGCTATGCAAAACTCCGCTTCATGGTAGCGACGTCAATGGCACACATATATGAGAAGTGGGGAGACTCAGGATAGGAGACTGAAAATGGTGAATGAGTCTCGTGATAGCAGAAGAAAAATAAGCTTATCACGAGTCGCTGTGTCCTTATAGACATCTATAAGGGAGAGTATAAAGTGTGAAGAAAAGTCAATAGAGGTATCCTCAATGAAGGACAACAAAAATTGAGCACGAGACTCTGTGATAGTGTTATAGTGAGACAGAGGATGAAGAACAAATGTCATCACCATGTTTAGGAATGTCGGACCTTTAGCAAAGGCCAAGCAAGGGGTGTTTTGACGGTCACCCCAAGAAGATGGTGTCCCATAAAACAGAGTAGCGAGTTCGTCTTTGGACACTGTCCTCAGACGCGCATAGCTAGGGTAGTCAGGATGCGCTACCCTAGGCACGTGTAGTACCTCGAAAACAATCTCCGGAGTAACAACCTTGCGCATACCTCAAATGCGAGTAGAAAACTAAGGTAAAGAAAAATCAAATCCGTGCATATTGGAGTAGAACTCTTGTATGATCACGAAAAGGCACGTGACAAGGGCGCCACATAGTGACTTCCAACCCCTATTGTAGAAGATAGTGGGCAGGTTAGTGTCAGAGAAATCTGACAGAACAACTTGGCGTTTCAAACCAGAGGTGAGAGGGAATGGGGTCAGAAGGAGGAGAAGAAGAAGAAGAAGAAGAAGAAGAAGAAGCCCTGGAACGAATAGGGTTCCGGGATGGAGTAGACTTACACTTAGGTGCCATGATGCAACTAACGTAAGAGAGAGAGAAAAAAAGAAAGAGAGGGAGAAAATCAGAACAGTACCAAGTAGTTGTAATATCAAATGATAAAAATAGGAAGGTACGTATGCATGAACATGTGACATGCAAATTTAAATACATCATGGGCTTAGCCTAATCCAAACCTACCACACATCTAAATGCATGAAACATTGTTACAATGTAAGAGTAATGCAATGCATGAGGTTTTAAACTCAATTAAGCAACACCCATCTCAAGAATTTCACAAAACCTTCATCAATTTTGAAAAACTCCAAAATTTTTCAAAACACCCAAAACCTAGATCTAAATGCATGAAATGCATGAAGAATGAGAGGTAGAGAGGTCATACCAAGTGATTTGAAGTAAGAACAGGCTGAAAATCACGTGGAGTGAAGGTTTAGAGAGAGAAAAGTGAGTTTGGAAGGTGAAAAGCTTGAAAACTATCGAGAGAGATCAAGGGTCTGAGATTTGAAATCGCGATGGCTCCTTATATAGAAATCTAATAAATCTCGATCAATCGAGAGGTGTCGAGCAGCTGTCAAAGTTTAAAACGCGTGTTTCAACTATCGAGTTAGCTAACGAGGAGCTATCGAGGATCAACCAAAAGGTTTTCAATACAAGGAAGCTCGATGGATCGAGGTAGCTATCAAGGAGATAGAAAGTTTCTCGATTGATCGAACTAGCTATTGAGAGCTATCGAGAATGCGATAAGAAAAGGCTGAAGTGTCTTGATAGATAGGCTATCTATCGAGAGCTATCAAGAAGCTATCGAGATTACTAAAAAACAATTTTTCAAAGAAGAGAAAAACACAGATATGAATGCAATCAAGTATGCTACTCAAACATAGATCCAAACAACATTTTAAGCTCTCAAAAACATCTCTCAACAATAAAAATGATGGGCATTTAGATCTAAAACACACACACACACACGCTAAACAAGTCTAACCAATTTTATATTTCAAAAACAAGTCACGACAGTTTAGTAAGCATACATAAACACAAGTATTCCTTGTGATGGCTAAATCACATTGTATCTGCACATGTATCAAGAGTAGCAAAGAATATTGCGTGTTGTGTGTGAAAAACATCGCAAGATTGCATAAGTTTCTACAAGTTATGATAATTTGGGATATGAGAAAATCACTTTAACTCACAAACAATCATAACTGTTTGATGGGGACTATCACCTTCAAGGTACACCCTATAACTCCCACATCTCCTAGAATACACACTTGCAATCATATTTAAAGCATTTTGATCTTTTTGCTTTTATTTTTCTTTGCATATTTTTCTTTTAAGCAAATCATGTATGGGCATAGAAGAGAGAGAAAAGAAATACCCAATTATGTTAAGCATTTTACATTCCACTTTTGCTATACCGAAGCATACAAATGTCATTTCATGATTGGCGGGCAACAATGATGAGATGGTTATTTATGCTTTCTCTTAGGATTTTCTAGTCCTTCTCGTCAAAAAGAGTGATATGAGTGTTAAGTACAAGAGACTACTTAATCTTACTCATCACAAACACGAGTCACAAAGCTCACTTGCTTAGTTGTGCATAGAGATGCTTCTCTAAGTTACAAAAGATACAAAGTTTAGAAAATTTTGTTTCAATGGCCATCCAAGGTACACAAGTACCAATGTACACATACATATACTGTTTTTGTATTTTTCTGATTTTTCAATTTTTATTTATTTATTTTTATATGAAAAACAAACTAACCAAAACTGAAAAGAAAACAAACAAAAACAAATTAAACAAAGCAATGCATAAAATTAGACTGACTCAAAACAATAAAGCAAAACACACAAGTAATGCAAAACAAAAATATGAAGGGGAGAGAGAATAAGTGATAGAATCACTTGGAGCCCTTTTCCTTCCACACCTTGGAAGAACCTTTTTATTTAGCAAATGAAAGGAACATGAGGGCTTTGAGAAGATCTCCAAGAGGAGCAAAAGAGGATGGAAACTAACTCTAGTCTCCCGACGCAATCATGCTGTTGCTCTTTTGAGTGGTAAATCACTTGTGGCAATTAGGTCAAGTACGTCTAGTTGCGCTACAGTGATGACAAAAGTGCTGATTTTTCTGTTTAGGCTTTTGAGAGTTTCCCTTTTTAGCTGTAGGGTTTTTAATCTCTTTCTTACCAAGCTTAGGGGGTGCTCCTAAGATAGATTTACTCTTGTCTATATTCTCACTAGCTAATTCATTTTTATCATCATTGTACTCAGTTTCAATATTATTAGCAGGAGAAACAAAAACAGTAATACTAGTAGAAGCAATACTAGGAGAAGATAAATCATACCCTAAATCAGTTCGATTGGAAGCCGATTTCTGAAGATTGAGCATCTCATCAAGCTTAGCACTTGACATCAATTCCAACTGAGCTCTGACTTGGAATAGTTCTGCCTCAAACTTCTTGGTCTTCTTAGTCAAGAAATTATTCTCAAATCTCAGTGCTCTAATAGTCTGATTGGCTTCATCAAACTTTGTAAAGATTTCTTCTCGCTCAAGCTCCATATCACTAAGCTACTTGGTGACCAACCTATACAACTTCTCATGCTTTTCTAATACCTTGTATAACTTTGCATAGGCTGTGTGGATGTCATCTTGTTCATCCATCTTCTTAAACTTAGACTCCACCAATTCTTCCTCTTCATCCACATCTTCAACAATCCTTTCAGTAGTATTTACAGTGGTAGTGAAGGCATTTAGGATTCCATCATCCCCATTATCGGAGTCATCCTCAGGCTCAATGTCGCTCAAGGTAGCAGCAAGTGCCTTGCTTTTTTCGATGGTCTTAAGATAAGTAGGGCACTCTTGTTTCATGTGACCGAAGCCTTGACACCCAAAGCACTTTAGTCCTGAGGGAACAGTGTACTGACTGCCATCCCTAGCATCCTTCTTTCCTTTGTCTTGGCTCTTAGACTGAGAAGAACTCGACTGTCTACAATCCTTGTCGAAGCCCTTTGCATTGGCATTCTTCATAAACTTCTTGAATTGCCTAGTGATGTAGGACTTCATCTTAGAATTTTCATCATCAGAAGACTCATCAGTATCACTACTCCTGGCTTTCAAAGCCTTGCTCTTGCTCTTGCTTTTGCTTGATTTCCCTATCCTCGTCAAACCCAACTCATAGGTCTGTAGATTTCAAACCAGCTCAGTCAAAGGAATTTTGTCAATGTCCTTTGATTTCTCAATGATAATGATCTTGGCATGGAATCTCTCGGGTAGAGATCTAAACACCTTTCTCACAATCTTGGGTTCAGGAATGGTTTCCCTAAGATTAAAAGTTGAGCTCATTATGTCCTTAAGCTTGGCATAGAACTCATCAAACAACTCATCCTCCTCCATCTTGATCTCTTCAAAGCTTGTAGTGAGCCTCTAAAACTTTGAGTCCTTGACAGCCTTAGTTCCCTCATAAGTTTTCTAGAGGATGGTCCATGCTTCCTTTGCAGTTTTAGTGAAGGATATCTTCTTGAACTCCTCATTCGTGACTACACTGAATAAAGCATTCAATGCCCTACTGTTGAAGTTTGCCGTCTTGATCTTAGCATCATCCCAGTCGACCGGTGCTTCTGTAGGATTGGTCCAGCCTATCTCCATAGCTTACCATACTTTATCATTTAAAGACTGCAAGAAAGCTCTTAGTTCCCTCATAAGTTTTCTAGAGGATGGTCCATGCTTCCTTTGCAGTTTCAGTGAAGGATATCTTCTTGAACTCCTCATTCGTGACTACACTGAATAAAGCATTCAATGCCCTACTGTTGAAGTTTGCCGTCTTGATCTTAGCATCATCCCAGTCGACCGGTGCTTCTGTAGGATTGGTCCAGCCTATCTCCATAGCTTACCATACTTTATCATTTAAAGACTGCAAGAAAGCTCTCATGCGTACTTTCTAGTATGTATAGTTAGTGCCATCAAATAAAGGAGGTATAATGAGAGACTGTCCTCTATCCATGACAAACAGGGGTCAATGGATCACACAGCAAAGATTAACCCTAATCAAAGGGTGCCTACTCTAATACCACTTGATCGGCCAAGAATGTATTGACCCCTTGTGATAGATTAACCAAGTAATTAGCCAAGTTGATTAATTAATCAAATTAACATGCAAGATGCGTGGTAGTATAAACAAATCACCAATTAAACTAAGTATGCAGTGGAAATTAAATTGACACAGTAATTTGTTTGCAAATGGGAAAAACTTACACGGCAAAAACTCCACTAGGTGATTTTAAGGTCACCATTCCCGAGAATCCACTATTATCAAAACAAGCGATTACAAGTAAAGGACTCCCAGTACCTTATACCAACCTACAATTGAACCCTTACCCCAATACCTAATTGGACTTGTTCTGTAATGACAATCTCTCTTTTCAATGCACGGCTCCCAGTATGTGACTAACCAATTACGCGGATCTCGATATGGGACTTAATCACCAACTTAAGAAGGATGTTGACTACAAAGTTCTTTTGTTCATTACACGATAAAGATCATGAAGTTGCTTGGTCGCAAAACCCTATAGTGTACAAACATAGTAACTTCTTCAAGAAAAAGAAGAACTAGGGCAAACTAAGTTTCCAGTTACACTCTTTCTTCACACTATGGAATTGTGCTCTTGTGCAACTTATGTAACCTTTTACGGCCCTCAAAATAATCCTTATATATGTTTAGGGTTGTGAGAAAAGAAAGTTCAAACATACATTTGCGGATTGGATGAAATTTAGCACGAAAAACTGAACTTCATAAACCTCGATAGATAGCCATCTATCGAGCTAGCTATCTAGCCACGGGCTTCAACAGCTTTTAAATCTCGATAGATGCTAGCTGTCTAGCTTTAAAATCCTACACTTTTATACTTGATTCTTAGACAGACTTGCATGGTTTTAATATTTGAATTTGAAACATTGTTTCTTGAAGTATTAAACTCATCCTAGATCTACCCAATTATAAGTAAAGTGCGTTTTGTCAAAGGATTAACCAGTTACATAAAATGTTGATATATACTCCTAACATCAAATCACATATGTCCTAACAAAATAAATAAAAATAAAAATTTCCAACCCAACTCAACCTTCCAACACCTAAAAACCGACTAAACCCATTGAAAAAAAGTTGGTTGTACACCTATTACAAATAAGGAAGTTAAGTTTTTCTCTAAGACTCTTTTTTTTTTTTTTTTTTTAGGAAAATGCTAAAAGTAATACAAATTTTACTGACTAAAATTTACAAATTAATGTGTGTGTCAACATATGTGATTGGCAGATTTGAAATTTCAACCATATATAATAAATCAATATTTGAACTGTGTTTCGGTGATTACTGACACAACAATTTATATGCATTATATAGTATTAAATGTATAATATCATTTTAACATTTGTTTTCTTAATGTCACCTATTATTAGCACGAGTTACTTTAAAATCATTTGTTACCAATAAAATCGTTTGTCAGCAATCTATTTTTTATAATTTAACTATTTACACTGAATAATATAAATGATCCATTTAATAGAAATGACGTCACATATGATTACGTAGGGGGAAGGGAGCATTAACTTAGAAGATTAATCCCTCACTAACCGGATTTCCCTCACCATGAGATAAGTATAGCATATTATCTTTTGTATTTTGAAAAATAAAAATAAAAATAAAAATAAACAGATAACATCAAAAAAATGGACCATGGCATTTACAAGTTTCATTTTTTTTTTTTGGTCAAAATGCAAAATTTACTCTCTAAATTTTACAACTTTTCATTTCAGTTTTCTAAGCTTATTGAGTTTTGTCATTTTAGTTTTCTAAGTTTCATTTATTCTCAATTAATTCCTCCATTAACAATATGTTAGCTACTACTGTTATTTATAGCAAAACAACGAAGTTTTGTCATTTGTTTAAATTTAAATTTATTATTTATGTGTTAAATTTAAGAAAATGTAAATTTCTTTTTTTTTTTAAAGAAATTAATTTTAAGAAATGGTATCATATGGAGAACAACATTGAAGAACAAAGAGTCAATCCCCACCCGATATCCTAGCTGGATTTTGAGAGAGAGAGAGAGAGAGAGAGAGAGGAGATAGTCTAAGAAAACTGAAATGAAAAGTGGTGAAACTTAAATAGGTTTTGCATTTTGGCCTAAAATATTTTAGTTTAAAACAATTGGAACCGTAACAAATGAATGTTTGAACTTTGAAATATACTTTAGTGATTGCTGCTACATCAATTTTTTCTTTTAGAGTCTGCTACATCAATTTATAAGTGTCATGTAGTAAAATTTTTGTAGCAACCCCAACATATATTACTCTCTTTTTTAATGGTTCTTAAACCTTTCTAGTTAGCATAATAATATAACTCACGTATGAATATGATGATAACTAAAAAGACCTAGCAATTTGTTGGTTGGCAATCATTTTTTTTATTTAAATATTTATAATGAATGATATAAATGTTACATTTCCAATAAAAAAAATTGTTACATTTAATAGCAACGACGTTAGGTAAAAATACGTAAGGGGAATTACGAAGGAGGAGGGGGCAATTACTTTGAAAATTACTTAGGCGGATGCATAGCACAAATTTAAGTGAATAACTATGATGTAGTTTCCGCATAAATTTATTTACATGGCGCAAAATTTGATTCTAATTTTAAATTCTAAATGAACTTTCTCTAAGTTTTGCCTATTAATATATATATAGATTGTTGCTTTAGGATTTTTATTATTTAATTTTTGGTTTTTTTTTTTTTTTTTTGTTTGGATCATATGGTTGGAAACCACTAAGTGTTATTTTGCTGTGCAATCAAGGGTGAGTTTGGCATCAGCATTAAGCTATTAGCTCTTATGAACAGTTTGTTAAAACTTTACTTTTTCTCGCATTTCCTTATTTTTTAAAATATTTTCAAGATACAAATATACTTTAACACACTTTTAAGTTCAATAAAAAAAATTTCAGCAAAAAACTAAAAGAATCAGTTCCAAAACATACAACAAATGTCATCGGTGGTGATGTCCCGACTTTATCTTTCAATATGTAGTGCTGTTTATTTCAAACTTAAAGTACAAATATTAATTGTAATGTCAGTGTGTCAATTCCAAAAAACTGCTTTACTCTCCTTAGTCTTCTTCTTAGTCTAAAAACATTTAAAGTTAATATACATCATGGGAACTGTTTTTGTCCTGAAGAACCTAATAGTTTTCTCAAAAGTTATTAGTATATGTTTACTATGGAACCTACCACAACAACTCCATAAACACTCCAGCTAAAACAAAAAAACTCCATTCACATTCTGTACATAAACTTAATGGACTCTCCCTACTAGAACTGTCGCACACACTAATTGTATTTTGGCTTTTGCAGTTATTAGTATATGTTTACTATGGAACCTACCACAACAACTCCATAAACACTCCAGCTAAAACAAAAAACTCCTTTCACATTCTGTACATAAACTTAATGGACTCTCCCTACTAGAACTGTCGCACACACTAATTGTATTTTGGCTTTTGCAGATGCAACCATATTCATTATTTCGTACAAGGTAATTATTTTTAATGCCATGTGGTATGTGTAGTTTACTTGACAAAGTGGATTCGTAGTATGTGCATCAATATCGCCCCATCAGTTTATGTAATGTTCTATACAAAATTTCCTCAAAAGAGATTGTGAACAGATTGAAAAAAATTTTGCCCACCATAATCACTGAGCATCAATCAGCCTTTGTAAAAGATCGACTTATTTCTAACAATATTCTTATGGCTTTTGAGACCTTACAATGTATGATGCACCATAATTCCAAGAAAACAGGTTATATGGCTCTTAAGTTAGATATGAGTAAGGCTTATGATAGGGTGGAGTGGTCGTTCCTTGAGGCTATTATGCAGCAAATGGGTTTCAATGAGCATTGGATTGGACTTGTTATGTTGTGTGTGCGGACTGCCACCTATTCCATCCTTGTTAATGATGAACTGAAGGGATTGATTCATCCATCGAGGGGTCTGAGACAAGGGGACCCCCTTTCTCCATTCCTTTTCCTATTATGTACTGAAGGATTACATGGTCTTATTGGGCATGCGGGAAGTGTTGGCAATAACACTGGTTTTTCTTTGTGTAAGCGTGGCCCAAAACTGACTCACTTGTTGTTTGCAGATGATAGCCTTCTCTTTTGCAAGGCAAATCCGAATAAGTGTAACCGTGTCATGGCACTTTTATCTCTATATGAGGAGGCTTCAGGTCAGAAAGTGAATAGGAGCAAAACATCTATTTTCTTCAATAAATCCACTTTTGAAGATTTGAAGGTTACTATCAAGGGTATTCTGCGGGTTCAAGAGGTGCATCAGTATGAAAAGTATTTGGGTCTCCCTTCTCTGGTTGGTAGGGGTAAGAGGGAGAGTTTTAATTATATTAAAGAGAGGGTTTGGAAGAAGCTCCAAGGTTGGGAAAGGAAGATACTCTCTCAAGCAGGGTGTGAGATTCTTGTTAAATCAGTTATCCAAGCTATCCCTACCTATGCAATGGGGTGCTTTAAACTACCTTTGGGGCTTTGTAGTGACATTGAGGTTCTCGTAAAGAAGTTCTGGTGGGGTCAGCGTGGTGGTCGGAGGAAAGTTCACTGGCTTAAATGGGATAAGATGACAAAGTCAAAAATGGTGGGAGGCATGGGGTTTCGGGACTTAGCTTTGTTTAATGATTCCCTTTTGGCAAAGCAGGCTTCGTGCCTTTTGCATAATATGAATTCTTTGTTTCACAAGGTTTTCAAAGCTCGCTTTTTCCCCAGTTGTTCTATAATGGAGGCTAAGGAGTTAAGATCGGGTTCGTATGTGTGGCGAAGCATTTTATATGGACGAGATGTTATTCAACAAGGTGCTAGGTGGCGTATAGGGTCAGGTAGGAAGGTTCGGGTGTGGCAACACCACTGGTTGCTGAGAAAGCATCCTCCACTTCTCTGTTCTCCAGTGGTCGAAGGGTTTGAGAATGCCACTGTAGATTTGCTGATTGATGCTGAGACTCGGAAATGGAATGAGGAGCTTGTTGATGGTTTGTTTTCTCCTGAGGAAGCCGAACTGATTAAGTGCATTCCTCTAGCACGTGGTGTAGCTGAAGATATCATCTTTTGGCCCCACTCTTCTAATGGTCGTTACTCATACAAGACTGGCTATCGTTTCCTCAAAGAAGAGAATGAGCTAATCCCGGTTAGTGAGCCAGTGAACACCTAATTGTGGAAAGGAATCTGGGCTTTGAACTGTCCAAATAAGATTAAGAATTTCATGTGGTGCGCTTGTCATAATTCAGTGCCTTCAAAAGTTAACTTAATGCGACATACAATTTTGCAAGAGCGGTCTGTGAACGCTGCCACCAAGCAGAGGAGCCAGTTGTTCATGTTGTGTGGTCTTGCTCTAGTTTAGATGTGATGTGGTCTGACTTGACATTGTGGGGTGTGCATTGTACTCAGTCATTTATGGACTTCGAGGAGCTGCTGTCCTGGATTATTGTCAATCATTAGAACCCGGAATTGTTTGCTACTACTGTTTGGACGATTTGGCATCATTGGAACCAAGTTCGCCTAGCCCAATCCAATGCCTCTCTCTCACAGCTTGCTCGGCTCGCTATGGATAGGCATGCTAAATTTCTAGCAGTGCAGATTCCCTGTGGTCCAGCTGTTCCTCGCCCCAAAGCTAGATGGGTACCCCCCTCGACTAGTTTGTTTAAAATCAACTTCGACGATGCCAGCTTCGGAGCGGAGAATAAGTCAGGTATTGGGGTTGTGATTCGCGACGGTCATGGGATGGTTATAGCCTCACTTTCTGAGAAGCTTCCTAGAGTTTATGGTCCTATGGAGGTGGAGGCCCTTGCTGCGGCTAGGGCTCTTGTTTTTGCAGGGGAGATAGGTGTTGACAATGTTATCTTGGAAGGTGACTCTAGCATTGTGATGGCTGCTCTTCGAGGGGAGGATCATTATGTTTCAGCTTTAGGTCTTTTGGTGGAGGATGTTCAGTTACTTGCTAGCTCTTTTTCTGAATTACTTTCCTCTCATACTAGGAGGGATGGTAATAAGTTAGCTCATAGTTTAGCTAGGTTTGCAGTTAATATTTCCAATTTTCTTGTGTGGATGGAGTTTGTTCCTCCTCACTTTAACGATATTTTTCAGGCTGATTTAGCCGAGATTGCTTAATAAGTTGAATTTCAGGTTTCTTTCTCAAAAAAAAAAAAGAAAAAAAAAAGTGGATTCATAGTAGTTTAAATAAATAAAAAATTTTAAAAAGAAAAATTTTAGTTT
Organism: Quercus gilva; assembly: GCA_023621385.1. Lineage (NCBI taxonomy): Eukaryota > Viridiplantae > Streptophyta > Magnoliopsida > Fagales > Fagaceae > Quercus > Quercus gilva. The sequence continues at coordinate 14,276,806 of CM042477.1, forward strand.
CGACAGTGACTCTCTTTATATTGAAGAGTCACTATTTATTAACAAAATATTTTTTTTGGCTTATAAAAAGAAAAAGAAAAGAAAAATAACTAAAAGAATCTTTAAGAAAGAATAAAAAATAATATTTAATTGAGATAGAAAAATGAAAGATTTTGTTGGCAAATATATTTCAAAAAGTAGTTCGACAGAAATTAATTTTAATGGTGGGTTCAGATTAAAATCAATAACAATGTGTCACTTACAATTTGTTGTGAAAATGTTGTAAAAATATTATGGAAGTAACACTTTTCAAACAAAAAATTAAGTAACTTCTACTCTTCAATTAGGATGAAAAAAATGTATACACTGCTGGAGATTTTGTCCTCAAAGCCTAGGCCTTAGGCCCCCATCTCTCTCAAAATGTTTTCAAAGGTTTCAAGGCCCCCAGTAAACAAATAAAAGGCCCCAAAATTTGTACATAAAATCCCCAAAAAAATGTATAATGATGGTAATTTAAGAAATAAAAAAGAAATATACGTGGGTTTTGGATTTTTTTTCACTGTTTTCAATAAGACTCTCAAGATATTGAGCCAATAGAAATCTAATGCAATTGAAACCCTACATTGTTTTAAGGAAAGAAAATTATGAGTTTGTTGATGTAGACCTAGTGCCCTCCAAGGCAATCAATCAAGACTAATGTTGATGCATCTATTGGTCCAAATTATTCCTCCTTAGCCTTGGTGGCTAAAGACTGGAGAAGGGACTTGGTTTTTGCTTGCTCTCAAAAAGCAAAAACCACCTTCCCTCACCAGCAGATGCCGAAGATGTTAGATGGGCACTCTCACTGGCTACAAAGTTGAAGGTTGAGAATGTTATTATCGAGACAGATTCTAAGATCTGTCATGATGCTATTCATGAGCTGATTTTGCCCCAGCGTTAGAGAATTGCTTCAATCTTAGCTAACATGCAGTCTCTTCATGTATCTTATTCTAATGTGTCTATCTCTTGGGTTCCTTGGCTAGCTAATATGGCAGCTCACTCTCTAGCTAGCTAACTAGTTTCTAGCTTGTAATTTTTTTGGTTCCTTTGATTGGGGTAGTTGTCCTACCTGTTTTGCTTCTGTTGTTAGGGAGGAAACTAGCCTTTGATTTTATTTTGTTTCTCTTTTCAATAAAAAAAGAGAATATATTAAATAATCATTGAAAATTAATTTTCCTAAAAATTTGTAAAAGAGATATTAATAAAAGCTAAATACAAGGAAAAGAATAATTTTTGAACAGAGTAAATACAAAAAGTTGAATAAATAATATAAATTTTTTTAAATCACTAAAATTTATCGCCTTATGCCCGAGAATTTATTGATGTATTATCTTTGTTGCTAAGTATAAATGGTTGTTTTGTTTTTTAAATTATATAGTTTCGTTTGTGTATATATATATATATATATATATATAACTAAGGGTTTATATGGATTAGGTCAAGTTGGGTTGAAGGGTTTTTCAATCCAACTCACCATGGTCGGGTTGAAAAAAAAAAAAAAAAAAAAAAAAAAAAAAAAAAAAAAAACCCAACCCTACCTTACCCATCATAAGGGTCCAACTCAACCCATGTTGAATGGATTGGGCTCATAGATTGGACAATTTTTTTTTTTTTAATCTAAGTGTTATAACAATAGATTTATAAAATTACCAACACAAATAATAACTTATTTATAATCTTATTTGTATTGATTTGATGCACAAATGATACTTAAGCATAGGACCAAACCAATACAACTAAAAGAAAATTTATAACTTTTTAAATCTGAGCATAATACCAGACTAACATAAACTATTTGATTAGTACATCAAACCAACACATATAATAGCAGATTTATAATTTTATAATGTTGATGATGGTAATACATCAAACCAATTGGGATTTACTTTTATTTAAGGAAAGGGAAAAAGAGTAAATTAAATAAAAACGTCATATAATACATTTTTTTTGAAAGGGGGATGTTCATTCAATTAAAGTAGTGAAAGATCACGATACAAGGCTTCAACTGCTGGTGGGGGAGAGTCCTCCATCTAGTAAACATCCTCATCTAAACAATTTCTAGCATATTGGGCCAAAGCATGTGCCACTTGATTCCCACCCCTCCTAACACCGCAAACATTAACCCATTGCAAACTCCGTAGCAAGTGACGAATGTCATCCAGAACATTACCAAATGGAGAAGTGTTTTCCACAGAAGATTGTCTCCTTCAACAATCAATCTCGAAAATCCAGCATCTACTGCAAATTCTATGGCTCTTCGACATGCAAGAAATTTTGCTTCATCACTTGTACGCACCATCGAACCACTAGCACTCATAGCAGACATTACCTCACCATTTTCATTTCGGATAATTGCACCATAGCCGGTTTTGCCTGAATCAAAAAACGCAGCTGCATCAAAGTTCAATTTGAACTCTTCTGGTGGCGACGACTGCCATGTATCTCCAGTTGGTTGTTGTGCTCGCTGTACGCCCAGCCGAGTTTGCACTTCTCTGAACTCTGTGATATACTCCTCAGCCCGCTTAGTCAAACTACTTGGTACCTTCAGTTGTCCTCCATGCAGCAGGCAGTTACGTTGGTTCCAAACAATCCATGCTTGGGTCCAAAATAATTCAAGTTCATCTTGAGGAAGCCGCTCCAACAACTCCTTTAGTAGGTGCATCATATCAATCTGGCCGTGTCTAGCTTTCTGCAGCTTTCGAGAACTTCCAGCCTATATATCTTGGACTGCTGCACAATCCCAAAGGGCATGAATAGTAGTCTTCGTTTCCCTTGTACAAACCGAGCATCTGTCATCATTAAACACCTTCTTCTGGTCAGATTCGCCGCAGTTGGGAGGATCTCGTGGCATGCTCTCCAAGCAAAAACTTTTATTTTGTTTGGAAGCCGAAGCTTCCATATTGCCTTCCAAATATTTTTTGCAGCACCCTCCATTGATGTTCCACCCCGATTAGCATCAACTAAAAGCCTCTTCGCCACGTGATATGCTGACTTAACACTGAACAACCCCCTTGGATTATGCAGCCAGAAAACAGAGTCAGGTACATTTCTTCGGCTCAATGGAATTTGGCAAATGGCTTCAGCTTCATCCGCATGAAATATGGCCCTAATATCCTCATATTTCCATATGTTCAACTCCAGATTAATCAAATCTACCACCATCAACTCATCCCAATTTCCTTGAACCGAATTAAGGACTTTGTTTGTTGGGAAATTAGGCAACCACCTATCCTTCACAGCATTGATTGAAAGTCCATTCCCAACTCTCCAATAGTGATCGGCTTGAATGATTGGTTGTGCTGCCATCAAGCTCCTCCACACATATGAGCAATTAGGAGATTCTTTAGCCTCTAGGAATGATGATCTTGGAAAGTACCTTGCCTTAAAGCATCGATAAAGCAGCGAATCGTTTCCATGCACCATCCTCCACCCTTGCTTGGCCAACATAGCCAAATTAAAGGCTCTCAAATCTCTAAATCCCATTCCACCCTCTTTCTTTAAAACCGTTAGCTTATCCCAACTCCTCCAATGAATTTTTCATTCATTGCCAATTTGACCCCACCAAAATCTTGCACACAACGCTTTTAGTTCAGTGCACAATTTCAGAGGGATTTGGAATACACTCATATATATATACATATATATGTATATTAAATATAGGTGAAATGGGTCAGGTTAGGTGGATTTATGATTTTGCTGACCTACACCTAACCCAACTTGCTATAAAAAATAAAATAAAAAATTGGCAACCCAACTCAACCTTCCAACTCTTAAAAACCAACTAAACCCACCGATTCGAGTTGGTTGCACACCTATTACAAATAAGGAAGTTAAGAGTATGTTTGGTAACTGTTTTTTCCCCTTAGTTTCTGTTTTTAAAAACAATTTTCTATTTTTGAAACTAAAAAACTCGTTTGGCAACCCAAAATAGACAGAAAACAAAAACTATCCTCAAAATTCAATTTATGAAGGAAACTGAAAATATGCAAAAGGTTGTCTTTAGTTTCTAATTTTCAAAAGTCAATAAAAACACGCACTTAATTTAATGAATTTATCTCATTTAATGAGTTAGCATTAGAGTTCAAATCCTAGTAACAACATATTTTAGTATTTTCTATTTTTTTCTTCAAAAAACTATCTTTTTAATTTCAACTAACTAAGCATGTTTTTTATTTCAAAAATACAAGAAAATTGTTTTTTTTTTTTTTTAATTTCCAAAAACAAGTTTTTGAAAATAGAAAACAAAAACTGTTACCAAACATAACTTAAGATTTTCTCCAATACTCTTTTTTTTTTTTTTTTTCTTTTAGGAAAATGCTAAAAATAATACAAATTTTACTGCTTAAAGTTTACAAATTAATGTGTCACCATATGTGATTGGCAGATTTCAACTACATATAATAAATCAATATTTGAAATGTGTTTTGGTGATTATTGAGACAACAATTTGTATGCATTATATAGTATAAAATGTATAGTATCATTTTAACATTTGTTTTCTTAATGACACCTACTATTAGCACGAGTTACTTTAAAATCATTTTTTACCAATAAATTCGTTTGTCAACAATCTATTTTTTATAATTTAATTAACTATTTACACTGAATAATATAAATGTTCCATTTAATAGAAATGACGTCACATATGATTACGTAGGGGGAAGGGAGCAATAACTTAGAAGATTAATCCCTCCCCAACCGGATTTCCCTCACCAAGAGATAAGTATAGCATATTATCTTTTGAATTTTGAAAAATAAAAATAAAAATAAACAGATAACATAAATAATATAAAAATAAATAAAATGGACCCATGGGATTTACAGTTTTATCTTCTTCTTCTTCTTTTTTTATAAAAATGTAAAATTTACTCTCTAAGTTTGAGTTTTGTCATTTCAATTTTTTAAGTTTCATTTATTCTCAATTAATTCCTCCATTAACAATTTGTTAGCTACTAGAGTTATTTATAGCAAAACAACGCAATTTTTTCATTTTTTAAAATTAAAATTTATTATTTATGTGTTAAATTTAAGAAAATGATAATTTAAAAAAAAAACAGAAATTAATTTTAAGAAATGGTATCATATGGAGAACAACATTGAAGAACAAGAAGTCAATCCCCACCTGATATCCTAGCTGGATTCTGAGAGACTGAGAGGTGGAAAGAGGGAGAAGAGAGACTGAGAAAACTGTAATGAAAAGTGGTGAAACTTAGATGGATTTTACATTTTGGCCTAAAATATTTTAGGTTGGAACAAACGGAGCTGTAACAAATGAATGTTTGAAATGTAGTTAAGCGATTGCTGCTACATCAATTTTTTTTTCTTAGAGTCTGCTACATCAATTTATAGTGTCATATAGTAAAATTTTTGTAGCAACTCCAACATATATTACTCTCTTTTTTAATGGTTCTTAAACCTTTCTAGTTAGCATAATATAACTCAAGTGTGAATATGATGGTAACTAAAAAAAAAAAACTAGCAATTTGTTGGTTGGCAATCCATTTTTTGTTATTTAAATATTTATACTGAATGATATAAAATGTTACATTTCCAATAAATAAAAAATGTTACATTTAACAGCAACGACGTCAGGTAAAAATTAATATGTAGGGGAGGGGGCAATAACTTTGAAGATGGGTCGTTTGGTACATGTGTTTAAACACATGTTTTCAGTTTTTAAACAATATTTCATGCATTTTCACACACTTTTTCACTCACATGTATTTTCAAAAAATACAAACAACGTTACTAGAATAACATTATCAAACGGCCCCTATTACTTACCCGCCAACTAGATTGTCCTCACCAAGAGATATGTATATCATATTATCTCTTTTTTTAATTAATTAATTAATTATATTTATTTTAAGTAAACAAACAAACAAATCATATACTATATAATAAAAGTTGAATTTAGAAGCCGTGGTCGCGCTAAATGGCTTCACTAAATTGCAAAAATGTTTTTAGAATATTAAAAATATAAATATAATTTTTTTTTTTTTTTTTGTACTTATCTTCTTCTCCTATAATTTCTAAATTGATAAAAATCCTAATTTGATTATAATCCAAACTCTTAATCTTATCATTTTATTATTATAATTTATGAGTTGATAAAAAATTTTAATTTGATTACAATTCAAACTCTTCATCTAATCCTTTTTTTTATTTAAATTATATTACTACATTGGGCTTGCTAGGCCTAGATCCATTTACATTTTGGGCATGGGTTTCAAAAGCGCATCCTTACACCTAGCAATAATGAAAGGTCCCCTTTAAACTTTTTTGTTGGGAAATTTAGACTCCGGTTGATAGGATTAACAAGTTTTAAATCCAAGTTGTTAATTAGATTTATTATCAATAAAACTTGTTAAAACAAACAAACATCAATATCATGTCAAAATCATGTAGCGAAAAAATAAATAAAACAAGATATGATAACCCAAGAAAACCAATGAAACCAACCAGTTTCACAGTAAAAAACCTGGGAGGAAACCTTCCCGAAAAGCAATCCACTATAGTAAAGAGAAGTTTCAGATCTAGTACAAAACCTTTATCCCTAGACTCTACAATTCCCGTAGATGAACTCACAGCAAAAACCTTCTACCACTTCAAAATCTTTGAATTCTTCAATATATGAACGCCACCCTTTGATGATGCACAAATCCCAGTACATGACTAACCAATTACGCAGATCCCAGTATGCGACTTAATCACCAACTAGAAGAAGATTGTTGGCTACAAAGTTTTTCACTTCATCAAGAATGAAGATCAAGAAGCATTTGATTACAAAATCCTAAGGCGCAAAAGACGCAGTAGCTTCTTTTAGAGAAAGTAAGGCATCAGCCACCTTTTGCATATGTTCTCATTTTTTTTTTCTTATGTGACGGCCTCTAAAATAAGCCTTATATAGGTCTAGAGTTGTGAGAAAAAAAACCCTACATAAATACATAAGCTTGGGTCGAAAATCAGATCTGAAAATCTAAATTCCCGTAACCTCGATCGATCGGGAGGTGTCGAAGAGGTGTCGAGTTTTAAACTTCGACAGATACAGCTATCGAGAAGCTGTCTAGGAGACAGGAGCTTTCTCAATTGATCCACCAGCTGTCGAGAAGGTGTCAAAATTGCAATAAGAAACACCTTAAGAGCTCAATAGATAGCCTAGCTGTCAAGAGGTGTCGAGCAGCTGTCGAGCTATCTATCAGCAGGTGTCGAGCTATCTGTCCAACTTTATTGAACACCTTTTTTTCACTTGTTTCTTGGTTCAATCTTCATGGTTTTAATACTAGACTTGAACAACATGTTTCTTGAAGTATTAAACACGTTCTAGATCTACTCAATTACAAGTAAAGTGCGTTTTGTTAAAGGATTAGCCAACTAAATAAAATATGTCCTTAACATTTTTTTTTTTCAAACGTGAAACCTAAATAGAACTTTGTTAATGAATATATCATTAACAGAGTTGTCTATCCTGTTTATATTATTTTGGCAGGAAGAGATAAAGATAAAGGAAATGTGCGAACCCAAAATGTGGCCTATGGGCCTGCCTACTTTTGGGCTTACAATCTATTTGTATTGTGGGTTTGAAGTTTTCCTACTATGGGTAGCTCAAAATCCTAGAACTTAATGCTCCCTCTTGCTTTCTTCTTCTCCCTCTCTCTCTGCGTATTTTTTCCAACCCCTTCTCTCTCTGCTGTTTTCATATTTATAGTTCCTCCATAATGGGTTGGCCATCATTACGTTGTTGTAAGTGCAGCGAGAGGTCCAATACAATCAAAGGTAAATGGGTGGTTTGGTAGTGGTGGCATTGGAACTTGGTTCCTCACCTAATGAATAGTACGGCGGCTCCGTTCCTCGGAGAACCATTGAGCCAGTGAGATCCAGGGCATCCGCTCACGTCTCATCTATTTATGCTCGGGAAACGTGCTCGGCATGATCCTCGCTGTGAAGTCTGGACTAATACCATGTACAGTTATGGGCTGGACCCTTTGGGCTGGCAGGGACGGGGCCTAAACGTTGTTCCCACGTACTGGGGCTTAAACGGGCCTAGGTATTGGGTACCGTACAATAGCCCCCCCTTGATTCATGACCGGCTCTCGGCACGAATCAAGGAACTCCAAGAGGCTGCACGTAGTTGGTGCCCGGTGATGCGACGTCTGGGATCCCTCAGAGCGTCATTAATTCGCTCCTAAAAAGGTGTGCCAATTCTGGCCGCCTAGATAAGCCATCATTATTACCTGACGCTTCGTGAACCGGGGTGGTGCAGGCTTTAGCTGGCGCGGGAATCGGAATGGTTGCTAATTAATCCTTATAACGGCTAATTAACTGTTGCGTACGTCCCATGGGTCACCTATATAAGGTTTGCTTTGAACCATTCTGTCACTTTTTCGCTCTCATCTCTCTGTGTTTCCTTCCTCACCGTGCATTCATCCGAGCATTTATACTCTAGACCAGAATCCTCCTTCACCTTAGAACCCAAGTAAGTTCTTCGCAGTTCTTCCTTCGCATTTTCATTCATTATTCTCCTAGTGTTTTTAGGATGGGGTATTCATATCTCCTAGACACAGATGCGGCCCTGGCCACTTTCAAGCTGGCCTTCGATGTTCCTAGTGACGTCGAGATAGCCTATTGCCCTGAGAGTGAAATGGCTCTTCACAGAGGGGGAAACACTGTCTTCTTCCCCCTGATGGCCATTTTAGAGGGTGGGGTGAGGTTTCCTGTAGACCCCCTTTTAGTCAACACCCTTAGGTATTACGGACTATGCCCCGACCAGCTTGCTCCCAACTTTTATCGGGTGGTGAGTTGTGTGAGGCGCCTAAACCAGCTTTTCGATTTGCAGTTAGACCTTCACGACATAAACCATATGTATAGCTTATGTGGGGCAAATAAAACTAGTTATTATTTGAAAGTGAGGGACATGAGGGTACGGCTGATTTCCTGCCTGCCTGATTCGAATAGAAATTCTGCCAAGGAGTTCGTCAGGGTGCGCGGCAATTGGTTTGCCGGTGACTTCCCCTGGCCCCTCACCAGGCGCGAAGTGGGTTCGTCTTTGTTCATTTGTCCCTTTTTCATTTTGCATTTATTACATTTGCCGTACAATTGTCCCTCCCTATGGAACCTCTTTATTTACCTTAATGCCTCTCTGTGTTACTATGTGCAGACGGTAGAGTGTTCGTCCCAGATATCAGGGTCGTGCACGTACGTGACCTAAACTTCGTGCTCAGGTCCGAGATCTTCGTTCACACAGACGGACAACTCCGAGCGTCCCATTTGATACTCGGCGTAACTCCCGTTTACTCCACTTGGCAAGCCTTTAGCCAAGCCTTGTTGGTTGATAGCCCGCTTCTATCGTATATTGACATTCGGCTCCCAAACTTCCTTCCTGCGAAGTTTACAGTAGGAGAAGCTCGTGATCTCAGTCTACGATATATCCGTTCCGACGAGCGTCAGCCGATAAGGGACGAGTCTACCGAGCGCGTATCCCGAGCCCGCCGAGAGCGTGCCCACGACCAGATCCAGCAAGAGGCACCCGTTCAACCAGAAGGTCCTGTTGACCAAGGGGAACCTCCTCAAGAGGCTAAAGAAGTAGCCGTCGAGCCCGAGCAACACCGTGCCGAAGAAATGGTGACCCGAAGGACAATGACGATAAACCGGTTCATCCCAGGCGCCGGGCAGACCACGCAACCACAGCAGCAACACGACCGCGGTCAAACAACTCCTCCTCCGCCAGTAGCCCCCGCTCGGCAGAGGAAACGGCAACGTACAACCGAGCAAGCTACGGTTGTTCTTACCGTAGTGCCCGCGAAAACTCCTCCCCGGCCTTCCAGCGGTATAGTAATCTGCGAGCCAACAACCCAGACGGGGACAAACGTGGCATCTTCTTCCCGTGCCGTGCCAGCCTGGCAGCCTTCGTACATGCTGGACGGCAAACTTCTTCCCTCGGATGCAAGTGTGCATGTCTGGGCGAAGGGGGCGGGAGGTCACGTCGCCTAGTCGTTGGCGCGTGGCTTACTACTTCCCGAAGATGTTCGGGCATTCGAGGAGGGGACAGACGAATCCATGGCGCGGCAACTGCAATGGCATACCATCGCGGTAAGTAAATTCACTTTGTACTCTCCCCTTTTTTTTTTTTTTTTTTTTTTACTGGGATTGAGTCCCCGTTCTTGTTACATTATCAGGCGGCGCAGTTAGCGTGCATATTAGATAGACGCGTCAGCGATCTTACCGAGGACGCCGGCCGAGAAAGGGCTCTGAAGGACGTGGCTGACGCCCACACGAAGGAGAAGGCCGTGGCTGCTGCAGTGGCGGAAAAGAAGGCCGCAACGGCCGAAAAGGCAAAGGCGGACGTGGAGAAGAAGTACGCGGAGCTGCAGACTCGCCTGAGAGACATTGAGCTCAGGATGGCAGAAGTCGAGAGCCTGGGGACTGCCCGGGAAAAGGAGCTTGACGACCTCCGGGCTGCTTTAGAGGCGAGTGAGAGCAAGTGGTACAATGAAGGTTTCTCCGATGCAGAGAACTCGGCGGAACCGGTCATAAGGGACGCACAAAAGCTCGACTTCCAGGAGGGTTGGATGGCTGCCTTGCAAGCAATGGGGGTTCCCGAGGACTCGCCCTTGAGGAACATAGCGCAGATTCCATTCCCTGTCCCTCCCCAAGCACAACAGGCTCCTCTAGGGCCCCCTAACGAGGAGGAAACGACCAGTCTGAGGGAACTAGTAGAGCAGATTGACGCTCACGTGGAGTTGGAGGAGACCGAGGTGGCTAGCCAACTTCGCTCTAGTGATCAACTCGTCCAGGACCCTATGCAGACCGAAGTCTCCGTGCAACCTGCCGACTCTGCCTCTTAAGCAGCCGAGGAGTCTTTACCCCCTTTATTTTTTGCAAGTGTTTTATTGCCTTAGTATTTTATTCAATGCTCTTGACAAGTTTGCCCACGTCACCGGGCTGTGGTGACTGAACAATTTTTATTTTAATTTTTATTTTGTTATTTCGAATTCCTAACGTGTTTTGAGTACGTGAAATCCTTTTACTTATGCTTTTCTGCCAACATTTTCGTATTTTGTTTGCTTTGTGGCTATATCGTAGTGTGTTGAAAGGTTAAGTCTGGTCTCGGCATTTGCCGTGCAGACCATTTTGCTTGGCGATGTACTGCGGACCATGCCGTAGTTTTATTTAGCCCTTTGGCGGGTTTGGCGTATTAGGTTTTTGTCCCACGTCAGATTTATGGTTTCTATTTGCTCGGCGTTGTATGTTGAACCGGGCAGTAGTTTTCAGTCATTAGGCAAACAGTGCAAGGGTTCCACATGCTCAGCCATATAGGTTGGGCCAGGCAGTAGGCTTCCATCCTTAGAGAAATTGTAAGGTTTAAACCTGCTCGGTGAAGGGATTCGAACCGAGGGTCAGGTTTCTATCCTCAGATAGATTGAAAGGTTTCCACCTGCTCGGTGAAGGGATTCGAACCGAGGGTCAGGTTTCTGTCCTTAGGTAGATTGTAAGGTTTCCACCTGCTCAGTGAAGGGATTCGAATCGAGGGTCAGGTTTCTGTCCTTAGATAAATTGTAAGGTTTCCACCTACACGGTGAAGGGATTCGAACTGAGGGTCAGGTTTTTGTCCTTAGATAAATTTAGTTTTTACTTTGCTAATGATGTGCACAAACAATTGCTTTCACTAACGTTGACAAATGTACACATGGGGATACACAGCTCGAACCGAGCACATGATTGATCAGTGGTAAAATCTCTTCAAATTCTGAACATTCCAAGGTTGGGGAAGCGGCCTCTCGTCCAGTTCTTCCAAGTAATAGGCTCCCGAGCCCGCGATTGCTGTAACCCTGTACGGCCCTTCCCAGGTCTGTGCCAATTTCCCCGAGTTTATGTCTCGCATGCTCTCTACGGCCTTTCTTAATACCAAATCCCCGGCGCTAAACTATCTCATTCTCACACCGCGGTTATATCTCCGGGCAAGCTTTTGCTGATACTCTGCGAGCCGTATGGTTGAAGCTTCACGGCACTCTTCTAACCTGTCCAAACTTTCAATCAGTAGGGCGTCGTTCACGTCAGGATTGAACCCGAATACTCGTCTGCTGCACAGGTTTACCTCAGTCGGTATCACAGCCTCGGCTCCATAAGTGAGGGAAAATGGGGTTTCCCCCGTTGATCTTCTGGGCGTCGTTCGGTAAGCCCACAAGACGCTAGGCAGCTCCTCGGCCCAATTCCCCTTTGCTCCATCCAATCTTTTCTTCAGACTGCTTACGATTACCTTGTTTACCGCCTCGGCCTGGCCGTTGCTTTGGGGGTACGTGGGAGTGGAATACCTATTCCTGATGCCGAGGTCTCTACAGAAATCCTGGAAAGCTTTGCTGCAAAACTGTAGACCATTATCAAAGATGAGGGTGTTCGGCACTCCGAATCTGGTAATTATGTTTTTCCACACAAATTTCTTTACGTCCGTGTCCCGGATGTTAGCTAAAGCTTCTGCCTCTGCCCACTTGGTGAAATAGTCAACGGCTACCACGACAAATCGTCGGTTACCCGTTGCTCGGGGGAATGGCCCTAGTATATCCAGCCCCCATTGTGCAAAGGGCCACAGGCTACTGATTGGGTTCAAGTAGCTGGCCGGCTGGTGAATCGCTGGTGCATGTTTCTGACATTGCTCACATTTGCAGGCGTACTCGGCGGCGTCCCTTTGCATCTTAGGCCACCAAAACCCTTGAGTCATCGCTCGGTGGGCCAACGACCGTCCTCCCACGTGGCTGCTGCACACACCATCATGGAGCTCGGCTAAGACCTCGTCTGCCTTCGTGGGAGGTAAGCACAGGAGATATGGTCCCCCATATGACCTTCTGTACAGCTTCTTGTTTGGCGTTAGCCAATATCTCGAAGCTATTCTGCGGACCTTGGCTGCCTCCTTTTCATCGGGTGGGAGCTTATCTTCAGCTAGGTATTCAATGATGGGGTCCATCCAACTGCGCCCGAGCGTTGTAATTGGTGTGACACCGATCCCCGAGCCATGAGAGTTTTCGTTTTTTGAGATGCTCGGCTCCGGAACCAGTTCTACTCTTATCAACCGAGGTATACCTTCCGCTACTGATGAAGCTAGAGTGGCTAGGGAGTCGGCGTGCCCATTCTGTGTCCGGGCCACTTATACCAACCTTACGGTGCCAATTTCTGACATAGCCTGCTTCCCTTGCTCCAAATACGCCCTCATACGGGGATCCCGGGCCTGAAACTTGCCCTGGACTTGATTAACCACCAATCGCAAGTCCGAATATATCTCCACATTCCGGGCACCGACTCCCGAGGCTGCCCTTAGCCCGGCTAACAAGGCCTCGTATTCCGCTTCGTTGTTGGAAGCCTTGAATCCCAATCTAAACGACTGCTCCAGCTTTATTCCCTCGGGGCTTATCATGACCACACCTATGCTGGACCCTATGGAGTTCGACGCACCGTTCACGTATACTTTCCACGGACAACAATCCAGTTGACAGATCATCTCTTGAGAGGCTCGGGGTGAAAACTCGGCCACAAAGTCTGCCAGAACTTGGCCCTTAATGGCCTTTCTCGGCCTGTATCGTATGTCGAAAGCCCCCACCCGGGTTCCCCACTTTGCTATTCGCCCCGTGAAGTCGGATCTCTTCAGCAATGACTGCAGTGGGTACTGAGTTAGTACATACACGGTATGGGCCTGAAAATACTGAGGCAACTTCCTTGTAGCGTGTACAAGTGACAATACCAATTTCTCCAAGGGTAAGTATCTAGTCTCCGGGTCTACCAAAGTCTTGCTGACGTAGTACACAGGCCGTTGTGCGCCCCTGTCTGTTAGTAATACGGCACTTACGGCATGCTCGGAAACCGAGAGGTACATGAAAAGGTCTTCTCCGGGCTCTGGTGCCGCCAATCCCGATGCTTGCGATAAATATTCCTTCAGTCGCTGAAAAGCTTCCTCGCACTCATCACTCCATTGGAATCCTTTCCATTTCTTTAAGAGCTGGTAGAATGGCCGGCATCTATCCGAGAACTTGGAGATGAACCGATTGAAGGCAGCCAGCATTCCTGTCAAGACCTGCACTTCCTTTGGATTGCTCGGGGATTTGAGACGCTTCACGGCCTCCACCTGGTCCGGGTTGACCTCAATCCCACGGCAGGAGATTAGATACCCTAGAAACTTTCCAGCTCCCACGCCAAAAGCACACTTTTCTGCATTCAGGCGCAACTTATGTTGTCGCAGTCGCTCAAACACCTCCCCAAGATCCTCCACATGTTGCACTTCCTACTTGCTTTTGACCACCATGTCGTCAATATAAATTTCGAATGTTCGGCCCAGTTTGTCACGGAACATTCTCGTCATCATCTGTTGGTATGTTGCTCCAGCGTTCTTTAGCCCGAATGGCATCACCGTGTAATGATAGTTGGCGTCGGGGGCTATGAATGCCGTCTTTTCTTGATCCTCGGTTGACAGGGCTATTTGATGGTATCCTTGGAAGGCGTCCAGGAAGCTCATCCTCGGGTGCCCGCAGGTGGCATCTACCAATTGATCAATCTTCGGCATAGGAAACGGGTCTTTCGAATATGCTCGGTTCAAATCCGTGAAGTCCACACATACCCTCCATTTGCCGTTCTTCTTTCTCACTACCACTGTATTCGCCAGCCATTCCAGAAAGAAGATCTCTTTTACCGCCCCGGCTTCTTTAAGCCTCTGTACTTCTGCTTCCACGGCTTCCGCATGCTCCCTAGCCACTCTTCTCGGTCTTTGCTTCTTGGGAGGAAATGACGGATCCACGTTAAGCTTATGGGTGATAAACTCGGGGTCCACCCTGGGCACGTCATATGGACTCCATGCAAACACGTCCACGTTTTGTATTAGACACAACAATACTTCTACCTTCTCTTTGAGTGACATGCTAGCCCCTATTTGAAAACGTTTGTCGGCATTTGGCAGTATCTTCACTCTTATAAGTTCCTCGGCGCCCTCAGCCCCCGCTTCCCTTCGGGGCTTCTGTAGTTGCTATAACGGAGGTTCCTCGGCAGTCTTTTTATGCTCGGCACTCTGGACTTGAAGGTTTGCTGCTGCGATAAGGCATTGCCTCGCCATCTTCTGGCATCCTCGTACCACGGCGACGCCCTGATCTGTAGGAAACTTGACTTTTACGTGCAAGGTGGAGGGAACGGCCCCCATGGCGTGAATCCATGGCCTTCCCAGTATTGCTGTGTAAGGGGAGAAGGAGTTGACAACTATGAATGATACTGGGACCTCTTTACCCTCCATGCACACGGGTATGGAAATCTGTCCCTCGGGGACCACGATTCTCCCATCAAATGATACCAGCGGCGTATTATACTCTGTCAGATCCTGGCTTTTTAATCCGAGCCCTTTGAACAAGTCCGGATACATCACATCGGCTCCGCTACCTTGATCTATCATTACCCGTTTTACTAGAAAGCCGCCCATCCGGGCCGTGACCACTAGGGCATCGTCATGCGGTTGTATTGTTCCCTCCAAATCTTGCTCATCAAAAGCAAGCGTTTCTCGAACATACTTGGTCTTTTTCTTCGAGGGTTCTGCTCCCGGTTGACCCGCTGTTGGCGCGACGGTCAATACCTCCCTTTTAGACACCGAAGTCCCCACTGAGGGGACTAGGATCATCTCAATCACACCTAGGGGTGGTGGAAGAGGGTTCTCCCTTTGCTGTGTCCTTGCATCGGCATCCCGAACATCGTTGTCGACTACAAACTCTTTCAGGTGTCCTGCCCTCGCTAGCTGCGCCAGATGGTCTTTCAGCACGCGACACTGTTCGGTGGTATGTCCTTTGTCCTTGTGGTAGGTGCAATACAGATTCTGGTTCCTCTGAGCGGGGTTGCCGCCCATCTTGTTCGGCCACCTGAAGTAAGGCTCATTCTTGATTCGCTCAAGAATCCGGTGCACTGGCTCTTTAAACGTCATACTAACTTCCCCTGTCTGCCAGAATGGCTCATGCAACTTCAAATCCTTTCGAGGCCTCGGTTGAAATCCTCCCTGCCGAGAACGATTTACTACCGGGGCTTTGCCTTTACTCTGTAGCCGATCATCCTCCAAGCGCTTATACTCCTCTATACATCTCATGAGCTGTCTCATATCCTCGGGAGGCTTCTTCGTCAGTGACTTTCGCAGCTCGGAGTCTTCGGGGAGCCCCATCCTGAAGGTACTTGCTGCAATTTTCTCGTTCCCCCCACCTATTTCATTATAGAGCTCCCAGTACCGGCTGGCATAACTACGGAGGGTTTCCCCTACTCTCATCTTTATAGATAGTAAAGCGTCTACGGGCTGCGGCACCCGGCTGCACGTCACAAACCGCACACCAAATTCTTGGATTAGCTCGGCAAAGCTATGAATGGAACCCTTACGCAACCCGTTGAACCACCTCAGAGCGGTCGGCCCGAGGCTGGAGGGGAATACTCTGCACATCAGTGCGTCATCGTGAGAATGTAGGGACATCATATGGATGTAGTGACTGACGTGTTCCACCGGGTTTGTCCTTCCATCGTAGGTATTAAATGGAGGACGTGTGAACCTGCTCGGCATCACAGCTCTCTCAATATCTTCCGAGAATGGGGATCGCGCTGCTCTTCTCAATACACGGCTCATCACGTCCATTGCCGCGTTGTACGGTTTTTGCTCGTCGGGCGAGTCGGACCCTCGGTCCTCATGGCCCCATGATCGCAAGCGGTATCTGCGATGGCGGGATTCCCACGAATGCGAATGGCCTTGGTTCCAACGGTGCCCCGGTGAACGGGAACGCGGCCTATGTCGGCGCGATACGAGTTGGCTGGACCCCGTATCATGGCGACCTACCCCTGGACCTGCCTTCCAGTTTTGATCGTCGCCTCTCCTTCCTTGACGCCCGACCTCTGCCTCTAACTCCAACTCCCTCACTTGCCTATGCAACCGCTCCAGTTCCTCGTCTCTTTCATCGAACTGCCTATGCCCAGAGGCGCTTGATGCCTGCCGCTGTGTCTGGTATGACCCCTCCCCGAGGCCAGACCCTTCTGCCCGCTCGTCATTCCTATATTCGCGCCGCTTTTGTCTCCTCTCGCGCCAAGACGACCCCCGAGATCGTTCTGCCGAGCGACTTTCTACCTCATTCTCAGAACCTCTCCTTGACATCCCGCCGCGCGTGAGTCCTGGTTGAACTACAACTGCGTAGGAGATTCCCCACAGACGGCGCCAATTGTGCGAACCCAAAATGTGGCCTATGGGCCTGCCTATTTTTGGGCTTCAATCTATTTGTATTGTGGGTTTGAAGTTTTCCTACTATGGGTAGTTCAAAGTCCTAGAACTTAATGCTCCCTCTTGCTTTCTTCTTCTCCCTCTCTCTCTGCGTATTTTTTCCAACCCCTTCTCTCTCTGCTGTTTTCATATTTATAGTTCCTCCATAATGGGGTGGCCATCATTGCGTTGTTGTAAGTGCAGCGAGAGGTCCAATACAATCAAAGGTAAGTGGGTGGTTTGGTGGTGGTGGCATTTGATAGGCCACAAACTGAATGACCCCTTGTGATTTAAACTAATTAATTAATTTAGCCAAGTTATTAATTAATCAATTTAACATGCAAATACGTGGCAGCACAAACAAATCACCGAATAACTAAATATGCAGCGGAAAATAAATAACACGGTGATTTGTTCATGAATGGGGAAAAACCCTAACGGCAAAAACCCCACCGGGTGATTTTCAGGTCACCACTCCCGAAACTCCACTATTATCAAATCAAGCAGTTACAAATAAGGAATCCCAAGTACCTTATCAACCTACAGTTGAACTCTTACCCCAATACCCAATCGGACTTGATCTGTAGTGACAGTTCCCCCTTTTGATGCACGGCTCCCAAGTACGTGACTAACCAGATGCGCGGATCCCAGTACGCGACTTCAAACACCAACTTTAGGAAGAGAGGTTGGCTGCAAAGTTCTTCAGATCATCCTATGCAATGAAGATCAGGAAGATGCTTGGTCACAAAACCCTACGGTGCAAAGTACACAGCAACTTCTTGAAGAAGATGAACTAGGTCAAGAACTTCGTCTTAGATCACAATTTGCTTGAACAAGGATTGCTCAATGCTTATGCAACTTGTGTCTATGTTGACGGCTCTTAAAATACTCCTTAAATATGTTTAGGGTTAGAAGAAAAGAAGGCCCAAAAACACATTCACGGATCCCAAGAAAATCATATTGGAATTCTGACTTTTTAAATCTCGACAGATAGCAGGTGTCGAGGTAGCTATCGAGAAGGTGTCGAGCTTTAAAAATTCTACACTTCGACTTGCTTTTTCTTGGACAGGCTTGATGACTTCAACACTTGATCTTGAAACCTTGTTTCTTGAAGTATTAAAAACACCTAGAACTACCCAATTACAAGTAGAGTGCGTTTTGTCAAAAGATTAGCCAATTTACATAAAATATGACATATGTTCTTAACATGTGAACACATATGTCCTAACAATCTCCCCCTTTGGCAATCCGTGACAAAACCACAACAAACAAATGAACATATGAGAGAAGTCATAAATCACTCAACTCATATTCACTTGTTACATACAATAAAATCTATCCTAACACAAACTCTTGAAAAACTTTGCAAGAAGAGAGTTTATGGCAAGTAGACTTTGACAACCTGTATTTCTGAAACACTTTTAAACAAAACTCATCAAGGCATCTTGTGTGAAACAGAAATTAAATAGATTGCTTACAAATATAAAGAACATGTGTATAAAGAGAGAAAAGAAACAACACATGAAGAGATAGGTGAAAAAGAAAAAAACATACATCCACATATAAAGAAAGATAAGTACAATGTATGTAAAACTGGTCATAAGACCTCATATACAAGATCAATGTATCTATCAAGACTAGAAAAGAAAAAGATACATCAAAATCTCACTACATCCCTCAAAAATATGAACACTCCCCCTATCAAAAATGTCCTATACTAACTCTCCCCCTAAGATGACTATTCTCATAATCCAAAACTACTCCCCCTTTTTGTCACGAATGACAAAGGGTAGAGTGTCATGTAGACATCTCATCAGTAGAGCTAGCATCTCCATCATCATCATCTGAAGCATCATCGTCATCACCATCATCATCATCATCCTCAGAATCAGAATCTGAAGCCACTGGAGGAGGTGGTGGAGGAGAAGCCTCAGAAGCAAAACCACCCATGGTCGCCTGCCGTCGTGCAATACGACCAACACGAACATTCACATGATACAACTCAGTAGTGAGTGTATCGAGGCGAGCATCCATGCGCTGCAGCTGCGCCATAATGTCTCCAAGAGATACATCGCCTGAAGAAGAAGGAGGAGCCGATGTAGATGGAGCAGATCTGGATGGAGCCGAACGGGAGGGAGGAGTGGAATCCGGCTGTCTCGCCCTGAACTGTGCCTCGCTACGTTTTACGGTAGCGGCATGTATGGCTGAGATGTGTGTGAAGTGGTCGGACGAAGGAAAAGGGATGGAAAAATGGCGTAGAATCCTCGTGATAGCGGAGGGAAAGACGAGCTTATCACGGGACGCCGCATCTAAATGAACATCTATGATAGAAAAAATGAAGTGAGAAGGAAAGTCTATCGTGAGATGCTCAAGTAGAGATAACAAGAAACGAGCACGAGGCTCTGTGATAGAGTTATAGTGAGAGAGGGGATAAAGTACAAAGGTCATCACCATGTTAAGGAACCTAGGACCTTTAGCAAAAGGTCTACATGATGTGTACTGGTGCTCACCCCAGTCAGAAGGGCGCTCACAAAAAGCAGAAATGAGCTCATCCTTGGACACAGTCCTCAGTCGCTCACATGTAGGATAGTCAGGAAACTCTATCCTAGGAACATGAAGTACATCCGCAACCAGCTGCGGTGTAACAGCAATACGCGTACCTCGAACGCGAGTATGAAAGAGAGGTACTGAACGATCAATCCCGTACATGTTGGAGTAAAACTCCTGAATAAGTACGAGAGGACAAGTGACCGGGACGTCACACAGTGACTCCCATCCCCTACTGTGAATGACAGAGGGAAGGTCAGTGTCGGCAAAGTCTGCCAGAACAACGTGGCGTTCCGAATGAACACCTCGTTTAGAAAAGTTCTCAGTAAATGCCTTGTAGGCATCTCCATCACGGAACCGAAGATTATGAGGAGCAGTATCAGAAGATGAAGAAGCTCCAGAACGTAGAGGGTTCCGAGCCGGAGTGGATTTACGTTTAGGTGCCATAAATGCAACTAACGTAAAAGAATGAGAAAAGAGATAGAGAGGGAGACAATCAGAAAAGTCCCAAACAGTTCAAATATGAAAATATGTTGAACAAAATGGATGTATGCATGGGAATGCATGGTCATGTGACATGCAAACATAAAAAGCATCATGGGCTCAGCCCAATCCAATCCTATCAGCACACAGACAAGAATCACACAACTAAATGCATGAACATATCATTCTAATGCACATGGAATGCAATGTATGACATTTTAAACACATTTAAGTGAAAAACTAACCCAAAATTTCAAGAAAAACTCTTCAATTTTGAAAAACCCCAAAGTTTTCAAAAAAATCCCAAAACCTAAGATTCAAATCGTGAAATGCATGAAAAGGAATGGAAAAGAAGATCATACCACTTGATTTGAAGCAAGAACAGCTGAAAATCACTTGGGATGAAGATTGGATTGAAGAAAAGTTGTCTGGAAGTTGAACCGCCTCGGACAGATCGAAGAGAGATCGAGAAATGAGAGAAAAAATCGCGATCGCAGCTTAAATAGGCACCTCAGTAAATCTCGACAGCTGAGGTGTCGAGAGGTATCGAGGGTGCTGTCGAGGTAGGTGTCGAGAAATTGGCCTTCGACAGCTAAGGTATCGAGGAGGTATCGAGGTACCAAACAGCTGAACCAATAGAGAAGCTCGATCGATCAACTAGGTGTCGAGGAGGTATCAAGGAGACAGAGATTTTCTCGATCGATCCACCAGGTGTCGAGGAGGTGTCGAGATTGCGATAAGAAAAAGGCTTGAAAATCTCGACAGCTGATCAGGTGTCGAGGAGGTGTCGAGCCAACAGAGAAAAGCAGTTTTTCGAGAAGAGAAAAACACAAACATGTATGCAATCAAGACAAACACCCCAACCATGATCCAACCAACATAAAAAGCTCTCAAAAATCATCTCTCAATGAAAATTTAAGCACATGAATCTCCCAAAAACACACACACACACTAAACAAGTCTAACCAATTTTATATTTCAAAAATAAGTCATGACAGTTTAGTGAGCATACAAAAGCACATGTAAACCTTTGTGATGGCCAAATCACATTGTACCTGCACATGTATCAAAAGTAGCAAAGAATATTGCGTGTTGTGTGTGAAAAACATCGCAAGATTGCATAAGTGTATACATGTTATGATGATCTGAGATATGAGCAAATAACTTTAACTCACACACAATCATAACTGTTTGATAGGGACTATCACCTTTGAGGTACATCCTATAACTCCCACATCTCCTACAATACACACTTGCAACCATTTTAAAGCATTTTTAATCTTTTTGCTTTTATTTCTTTGCATAATTTCTTTTTAAGCATATCATACATGGGCTTATGAGAAAGAAAAGAAATACCCATTGATATTTTGACATTTCAATTTTGCTATGCCTAAGCACACAAATGTCATTGACATCACACTTTTGCTATGCCGAAGCATACAGATGTCATTAATGATTGGCGGGCAACAGTGGTGAGATGGTTATTTATGCCTTTCTCTTAGGATTTTCTAGTCCTACCCGTCAAAAAGAGTGATATGAGTGTTAAGTCTAAGAAATAACCTAATCTTACTCATCACAAACACGAGCCACAAAGCTCACTTGCTTAGTTGTGCATAGAGATGCTCATCTAAGCTACAAGAGATACAAAGTTTAGAAAACTTTGTTTCATTGGCCATCCAAGGTACACAAGTACCAAAGTACACAAGACACACACTGTTTTTGTATTTTTCAATTTTTCAAATTTTTTATTTATTTATTTTTATATGAAAAACAAAATAAACAAAACTGAAAGTAAACACACAAAGACATGTTAAGAAAAACAAAAACAATGCATAAAACTAGATGCAAATGCATGAGGAAGGGAAAGAGGATAGGGAAATCACTCCATGGAGATAACACCAATGTTTTGACGAAGGAATTCAAAGCGTTTGCTGTCAAGAGGTTTGGTAAACAAATCGGCCTTCTGATCATCGGTGTGAATGAACTCAAGAGTGAGAATACCATCTTCGACAAGCTCCCTAATGAAGTGATGTCGAATCTCTATGTGTTTGGTTCGAGAATGTTGAACCGGATTCTTAAAGATATTTATGGCACTGGTATTGTCACAATAGATAGTAAGATGATCTTGACAAATACCATAATCATGAAGGAGTTTTTGCATCCAGAGGAGTTGTGTGCAACAGCTACCAGCAGCAATGTACTCAGCTTCAGCAGTGGATAAAGAGATGGAGTTCTGCTTTTTGCTCATTCAAGAGACAAGATTGTTGCCTACATAAAAACAACCCCCTAAAGTACTCTTCCTATCATCAGCATTCCCAGCCCAATCCGCATCGGAATATCCAGCTAAGACATTATTAGTGTCCTTGCTGTACCACACACCGAACTCAGCGGTAGTTTTGACATACTTTATAATTCTTTTTAAAGCAGTCATATGTGATTCTTTAGGATTAGCTTGATATCTAGCGCACACACCAACACTATAGCTAATGTCAGGTCTACTAGCAGTAAGGTAAAGAAGACTACCTATCATGCTTCTATAAAGAGAAGGATCAACACTCTTACCTAACACATCTACAGTGAGTTTAACATTAGGGCTCATAGGGGTACGAACAGAACTAGCAGATTCCAAGCCAAATTTTTTCACAAGATTCTTAGCATACTTAGATTGGGATAGAAAAATACCTGAATCTTGTTGACGAATCTGCAATCCGAGGAAGTGAGTCAGCTCTCCAATCATGCTCATCTCGAACTCTGCTTGCATGAGCCTTGAGAAGTCGTGAGCAAGTTCATCCTTAGTCAACCCAAAGATGATATCATCAACATACACTTGAGCAACCATCAATTCACCATCTTCCTTTTTGATGAAGAGAGTTTGATCAGCTTTTCCTCTTGTGAACCCATGTGACACAAGATATTGTGTGAGTCTGTCATACCAAGCTCTAGGGGCTTGCTTTAGCCCATAAAGTGCCTTTTTGAGATATAATACATGATCCGGAAAGTGTGGATCAATGAATCCTTTTGGTTGAGCCACATAGACATCCTCTTTCAGCAGCCCATTCAAAAAGGCAGTCTTTACATCCATCTGATAAAGTTTGAATTTCAGGTGACATGCTAGGGCAAGCAGAATTCTGATGGACTCCATTCTAGCAACTGGGGCAAATGTTTCATCATAGTCTACTCCTTCCATCTGAGAGTATCCTTGAGCCACAAGTCGAGCCTTGTTTCGAATCACATTGCCTTCTTCATCGGTCTTGTTGCGGAAAATCCACTTTGTACCAATAATGTGCTCGCCCTCCGGTCTAGGTACAAGAGTCCAAACATCATTCCTCTGAAACTGGAAAGTTAGCAACACATTTATCAACTGTTCGTTTCCTTAATGTGAGTTCATTCAAGTTTCCCACAATAACTTCTGGAGGATGATTTAATTTAATCCTTGAGGAAGGTCCTTTCTCCTGACGAGATTCAGAATCAGGTGAAGTAGGAATTTCTGCAGACTCTTCCACAACACTTGGAGTACCTGGAACATCAGGAGATGCAGGTTCTCGATCAACAATGTCTTGAACTTCTGTAGGCTCAGTGGGAGGAATTTCCTTGGGAAGTTCATCAATGCCTTTTTCAGAATTGGAATCTGAAGACTCATCAATGACAACATTTACAGTCTCCATTACCTTCATAGTTCTTTTGTTGTATACCCGATAGGCCTTGCTGGTAGAAGAATAGCCTAGAAATATACCTTTATCACTTCTAGAGTCAAACTTTCCCACATTTTCTCTATCCTTGAGGATGAAGCAAGTACTTCCAAAGATTCTGAAATACTTCACATTTGGCTTTCTTCCTTTCCATAACTCATAGGGAGTCTTTTTGGTACCGGGTCTGAAGTACACCCTATTTACTGTATGACATGCAGTATTTATGGCTTCTCCCCATAGGTTTCGAGCCACATCTTTGTTATGCAACATGGCTCTGGCCATTTCTTGAATAACTCTATTCTTTCTTTCTACCACACCATTCTGTTGAGGAGTAATCGGTGCAGAGAATTCTTGAGATATACCTGATTTCAAGCAGAAGGATTCCATGTAGGAATTCTCAAATTCTTTACCATGGTCACTTCGAATTCGATCAATCTTCAAATTCTTTTCATTCTGCAGTCTTGTGCACAAGGCCTCAATGTGCTCGGGAGCATCAGACTTGGATCGAAGTAAGATGACCCAAGTGTATCTGGTGAAGTCGTCTACCACTACCATGATATATCTCTTACCACCAAGAGATTCAGTTCTGGTTGGACCCATAAGATCTAAGTGCAACAATTCCAACGGTCTGGAAGTAGTAGATGCCTGAGTGCTTGGATGCTTGGCTTTTGTCTGTTTCCCAAGTTGACATGGTCCACATACCACATTGCTCATTCTACTGAGTTTTGGTATCCCCAAGACAGATTCATGCTTAGAGACAATGGATAGATGCTTGTAACTAGCATGTCCCATCCGTTGGTGCCATAGATCTTCATTAGGCAAACGAATGCTATTACACACTATATCAGCATCAGGTACCAATCCATAACAATTGTCCAAAGTACGAACCCCACTGATGAGATTCTTTCCGGACTCATCCATGACAAGACACTTTCCTTTTGAGAACAGCACCATGAAGTCTTGATCACATATCTGGCTTATGCTTAGTAGATTCACCCTCAGGCCTTCTACATAGAGAACATTTGCAATGTCCGGCAGTCATGGTAGAGATATGATTCCTTTCCCTTTAATCTGTGACTTGCTTCCATCACCAAAAGTCACATTTCCACCTTTCTTAGGCTCAAAGATCTTGAAGAGAGATCTATCTCCAGTCATGTGTCTTGAGCAACCACTGTCAAGATACCAAAGGCATGTATCCATCACTTTGAATGCAGATTTCATCATGAAACATACTTCATGCTTGGATGACAAGTCAGACGAAACAGTTCTTTCTCTCAACTGCCATCTACTAGCTAAGCCTTGAACTTTTACTCTTCTCAAACGAACTCTTTTGCAGATTTTCATTCTGAGACAGTCTAGTTTCTTCTTAGCCAAACTGAGATCTTTTACCATAGTCATTATAAGTGAATTCAAATAACTTTTAGACTTGTGTTTTCTGAGACACTCAAACAAATAGTGATTAGAAAAACAAGATGTATTTGAAAACCTAGATCTCTTAAAGCCGGTCATAGCCATGACAAACAGGGGTCAATGGATCAACACAGCAAAGATTAACCTAATCAGAGTGTGCCTGCTCTGATACCACTTGATAGGCCACAAACTGAATGACCCCTTGTGATTTAAACTAATTAATTAATTTAGCCAAGTTATTAATTAATCAATTTAACATGCAAATACGTGGCAGCACAAACAAATCACCGAATAACTAAATATGCAGCGGAAAATAAATAACACGGTGATTTGTTCACGAATGGGGAAAAACCCTAACGGCAAAAACCCCACCGGGTGATTTTCAAGTCACCACTCCCGAAACTCCACTATTATCAAATCAAGCAGTTACAAATAAGGAATCCCAAGTACCTTATCAACCTACAGTTGAACTCTTACCCCAATACCCAATCGGACTTGATCTGTAGTGACAGTTCCCCCTTTTGATGCACGGCTCCCAAGTACGTGACTAACCAGATGCGCGGATCCTAGTACGCGACTTCAAACACCAACTTTAGGAAGAGAGGTTGGCTGCAAAGTTCTTCAGATCATCCTATGCAATGAAGATCAGGAAGATGCTTGGTCACAAAACCCTACGGTGCAAAGTACACAGCAACTTCTTGAAGAAGATGAACTAGGTCAAGAACTTCGTCTTAGATCACAATTTGCTTGAACAAGGATTGCTCAATGCTTATGCAACTTGTGTCTATGTTGACGGCTCTTAAAATACTCCTTAAATATGTTTAGGGTTAGAAGAAAAGAAGGCCCAAAAACACATTCACGGATCCCAAGAAAATCATATTGGAATTCTGACTTTTTAAATCTCGACAGATAGCAGGTGTCGAGGTAGCTATCGAGAAGGTGTCGAACTTTAAAAATTCTGCACTTCGACTTGCTTTTTCTTGGACAGGCTTGATGACTTCAACACTTGATCTTGAAACCTTGTTTCTTGAAGTATTAAAAACACCTAGAACTACCCAATTACAAGTAGAGTGCGTTTTGTCAAAGGATTAGCCAATTTACATGAAATATGACATATGTTCTTAACATGTGAACACATATGTCCTAACAGCATTGGAACTTGGTTCCTCACCTAATGAATAGTACGGCGGCTTCGTTCCTCGGAGAACCATTGAGCCAGTGAGATCCAGGGCATCCGCTCACGTCTCATCTATTTATGCTCGGGAAACGTGCTCGGCATGATCCTTGCTGTGAAGTCTGGACTAATACCATGTACAGTTATGGGCTGGACCCTTTGGGCTGGCAGGGACGGGGCCTAAACGTTGTTCCCACGTACTGGGGCTTAAACGGGCCTAGGTATTGGGTACCGTACAGGAAAAATTATTGATGATTTGTTTTATACTTTATCTCAATTGCTTAAATGATAAAGATAAAAGGTTAGAATTGTCAATTTATAAAAAATACAATTTCCTTTAAACTTGGAAATCTGGATACCACATTTTTTAAAGGGAATCTACATTCCTACTGAAAGGGGGTTAAAGGGAGAATCTAGTTTCTCCAGGCATCTGATTCCCTAGTGTGATTTACAACCAAATATGAGAATCTTTAGGGCTTGTTTGGTAAGACTATTTAAATATAGTTTTTTTTTTTTTTTTTTTTTTTTTGCAATCCATAAAATGGTGGGTCTCACACTTGAATTTATTGTTTAGCTAATATTTGCTAAATACAATTTTAAAAAAATTGTATCCTATTTTCCTAATTTAGAATAGTATTTTGAAAACGGCTAAGGAGGTGTTTTTAGGACACAGAAAATGTTTTTAATGGTATAGTTGTAAATAAATTAAAAATAGTTGACCCCACATATTTGTACAAACTTTTTTATCTCTTAAATTAAAGAGCTTATCTTTATCACCAAAAGAATTTTCACACTTTAAATTTGAAAATTATCATTTTAAAAAAAAGTACATGATGAGCTATATTCCCTTATCATTATCCACAAAAAAAAAAAAAAAAAAAAGTAATTTACAGATTCTGCACGTTACTTTTTGCAAATATATATTTTTTTTAAATCTCAAAAATAGAAATGGTCTCCCAAAAAATTATTTTTTGTTTTTAGTATTTTGAAAATCATTCTTAAAATAGGAAGTCAAACACGTATAATATAAAAATTATTATCAGAAAACTAGTTTTAAGTTCAATTTTTTGAAAATTATTTTTATATTGTTTTGAAAACAAAAACAAAAATCCTCCTATCAATCAAGCATTTAAACATTTCTAAGAATCATAAAACATTACCCCATATTAAATGCCACATTAGAGTTTAACTTCAAATAAACTATCTTATATCTTATCTTAAAAATTAGAGTTCCAGTAGTTGATTTCCGTTCTTATCTTCATGACTAGCATAACAAAATGTAGAACTCTTCTTGTTTCGAAACAGAGGACAATTTGCATCCATTAGGACCATTACAATACGAAGCTAATATCTTTCAGATCATGCATGGCCGACACAGTAAGCAAACTAAGTAGGAGGGGGAAAATACTTTCTTTTTTTTTTAAGAATCAACAAAAATGCAAAAATGCTTCCTTTTTTTTTTTTTTGAGAATCAACAAAAATGCAAAAAATTCTTTAATAAAAAAAGAAACAAATAAAATTATTATTTCGTGAACAGTTTCAAATTTTCAATATACATTTGCTCTCTTAATAATGATTGTCAATTTAAGAATATGAGAAATTATACAATACTTTAGGAGTATAATAATGTCATAATCTCTTCTCTAAAATGAATAGCAACAAAATTCATGGTATGATCCATTATTCATATAAGAGAAGAAAATATATTATTGTACTTCGTATTGTATAATTTTCTAACAAATAGATCTGATTCTATGCCATCCTCACTACACAAAAAAAAAAAAACCCAACTCTATTTATAGAAATTCAAAGAGATTTGTAGCCATTCTCCTCTTCAATTCATGCATAGAGAAGATAGAAAATTATTGAATACTTCGAGAGTACCATAAATGTGTATTCTTTATTCTCACACGAATTATGGATTCCATTATGAATTTATTAGTGAAACTCACTATTATATGAGAGGAGGGAGTATGCATTTGTAGTACTCCGAGAGTATTCTATAATTATTCCTGAAAGATTGGCCCAAAAGCAAAAATGATATTCTATCTTTCTTTTTTTCAATCATACAATTTAATATTTATGGTACTTATTGTCTTATTAATAGGTATTTATTATTATTATATTTGTATATGAAACTATTGATTCTATAATCAAAATAAAATACTTTCTCAAAAAAAAAATATATATATATATATATATAATCAAAAGAAAATACAATTTGGTAAAATTATAAAGATTGATATAATTAAATATAGGAAGTTTTTAACAGATCTTTATAAAAATTAAATTTATTTAAATTATATATTAGAATTATGACATGGAATATTGTGAGACCTCAAGCGTTCATATGGTGAAATTTCATGAGGTTAACAAAGAGTTAAACGTCTTCGGTTTTATATATATATATATATATATATCTTATTCGTCGACAAAATATTTTAACAGTTGAGCTAACTAAAATCCACCATATCTTTATCTGTATATCAATTTTTTTCCCAAGAAGCCAAAAAATACCAAAATTACCCTTGGTTAATTTAAAAATTTTATAAAAGTGCCCTTGAGAATTATCAAACAAGCATTAAACCCAGAAGAAGCCTCCCAAAACTATAATTTTGCCTTGATTGCCCTAAAATTATAGATCTCAAACAAAATTTACAATTGTACCCCAAAATTACTAATTTCATCTCAAAAATACAATTTTTCCCTTGAAATCACATATTCACTCCAAAATACTCAAAATTGTAATTATGCCCCTCAATTTTGCAAATAGATCACAGACAACAACCCCATGCTATAATAAAAGTAATATCATTCCAAAAATATTATTAACCACAATGCCACATGAACATGAACATTGTTCTTAATCTGTTCAATGTCTTTTACTTTTTCAAGATATTAGACAAAGAAGGGACAACTGTGGCTACCTCATCTTACTCTCCTTATCGTTAAAATGAAAAAAAGATGACAAAACCCTTAATTCAATTGGAAAACAAATTGGGGCCATTAAAACCTTTCAAACACCTCAAATAGCAAAAAATGGTTAAATTAGGATAAACCCAAGAGTTTTGTAGCAAAATGCGAGGTTTGACCAACTCTAACAAGAAAATCCAACATTCTGATCTAATCTATTTTCACGCAAACAAAAAAATGTTTAAATTCCCTTTTAAATGGTTGGTTGATCACAAAGATCATATTTAAATCGAACAAAATATCATGAAAGCACAAAAAATTCCACAAAACACATGAAAAATTGGCTAAGTATGGAAAGTTTAACTTCAATTTGACAAAGTGTAAAAATTTTAACCTAAATTTGACTTCAATCAGAACTTAGTTAAATGATCTTAGAATTGTGCGGGCCATAATAATTTCTTTCTTTTTTTTTTTGGTTTTTTTTTTTTTTGAGTTTTTAATGTGTGTGTCTACTTATGTGTAAAGACAAAATTATTTTCACTACAACAAAATGTATTTTCAATGACAAAAAAATTTGTCATTAAAAGTCCAATTTTTCATCACTAAGAACCTTTAGCGACGAAATCTACTAATTAGTGATGAAACTCATTTCGTCGCTGAAACCCCGTCACTAAAAGTCCTAGCGACGAAAAATTTCATTACTAAAAGTCCGATTTGTTTTTATAAAAAAAACTTTTAGCGACGAAAATATTTCATCACTAAAACCATTTCAGTTTATTAAATCATATTTAGTGACGAACAATTTCATCACTAAAACTATTTTTGGGTACATATAGTGACGAAAAAATTCGTCACTAAAACTATTTTTAAGAAAATCCAGGCACATTTAGCGATGAAGATTTTCGTCACTAAAACCATTTCTTACAAAATTCTGCTACATTTAGTGACGAAATATTTCGTCACTAAAACAATTTTTTGTTGCTATATTTGTGACAGAAAAATTAGTCACTAAAACTTATAGTTTTTATTTTTTTCATGGCTTTGATATTAACCTATAACCTATCATTACATTAGTAAAACCTCACATTTGAATAACACATTTATTTCAATAACATATTTATAAAAAAATCGATCCATACATTCCGCAAGTAAAAAATAAAACAAGTATCTAATTCAAACTCCTTCCATATAATAATTGTTTGCAACACATACAATAACTCAAGATGTTTTATAACAATACAAAAAGTGTAGCATAATATAATTAGAACCAACAGAAGATGTCCTCATATGTCTTCAAGTAATGCCAAAAGTAAATCCCCTAAAGCCACCAATAAGAAATCTGCATAAATATAAAAACAATACTACATTAAAATCATAAAGTAAAAAATATTAACTATGTTATAAGAAACATTTCTAACAATGCATTAAGAGTAGCCACACCAATGAATTAAAATCACAACTCTTAATGTATAAGGACAACTCATGCATTATGTATTCTAACATCTAAGTCTATAAGCTGCTTAGATAAAGTTCTATCTCATTCATGAATGCACAAGTCTATATTAATACTTAAACAAATATACATTGCACACTAAGACACTCCCAATATGAATTTAAATCACCTTATAACACCATGCAAGCCACCCGCTTGCTCCAACACAACATCCCACCACAAAATCAATCACAAACATCACAAGTATAGAATGTTTACAAGTATTGAAATCAATTAAAGTACTATTCATTACAACTAATGAACAAGGTTTATTCACATTTGCAAGAAACTAAAGACACTCCCAATATGAATTTAAATCACCTTATAACACCATACAAGCCACTCGCTCGCTCCAACACAACAACCCTGTTAGGTTCTAAGTACTTAGAAACTAATATATTAGAACTCTAATTTGTATTGTTGGCAAACCATGATCAAAGCAAGTGTTTAGTCTTGTTTTAGACTTACTCAAAGTACTCAAAGTATGTTGTTTATGTAAAGTTGGAATCGAGTTAACTGTAGAATTGAGTGTGCAATTCTGACTGGCTCGATCGATTGAGAATTAGACTTGATAGATTGAAAGTCAGACATAATGTTTTTTTTTGCAGAATTTCCAACTTAGCCCTAAGGCCATATGATTTGTAGGGTTTTATGTTTTGCCCTATGTATAAAAGGGAAACCCTAGCCACGTTTTCCAAGTTGCTCTGTTTCGCTGTGTGTGTGAATCTCTTGTGAAATTTGAGAGGTGGTTGCCTTCACACATGCTTAGAATTATCAAGAAGGAGATTTCATTAAGAGCTTGATGATCATTCAGTTGCTGCACAAAAGAGCTTAAAGATATACAAGCAAGAGTGCTTGTACTTGCTGAAGAATCCAAAAAAGAAGGAGTCCGTGCTCTCGGAGCTTGCACGTAGTTGTGTCAGTGAGTTTTCTACTAATGGGTAGTAATAGGATGTTAGTGGTCTAAGTCGCTATTGTAAAATTTCGATTCTTTCATAATGGATTTAGTTTTACCTTGAGAATAGCTAGTTTAAATCCTCCCCAGGTTTTTTACCGGTTTGGTTTTCTTGGGTCATCATATATTTGTGTTCTTTACTTTCCGCACTTTACATTGATATGATTGTATGATTGTGTTAACCTAAATCTGGAATTTGGACTAAGTAATAACTTGGCTTGTTAACTAGGTTAATCCAATTGTATTTTAAGGGGTCTAAAACAAACAAGTGGTATCAGAGCAGGTAGCTCTTTTGTTGTAAATCTTTTGATCTCTCAGTTAATCCTTGACCCCTGTTGTCATGGAACACGGACACTTTCTAGTTATTCCTCCTCACCTTGATGGGAATAATTATGCTTATTGGAAAGTAAGGATGAAAGCATTCCTGAAATCTATTGATGAGAAAGTCTGAAACTCCATTGAATACGGATAAGAGAAGCCCACTACTCCTGTTAGTGAATGATAAACTTCTCAAAAAGAAGCAGCCGCGTTCAATAGCAAAACTATGAATGCTATCTTTAACGCTGTTTCTATGGAAAAATTTAAGAGAATTTGTAATGTTGAGGTTGCTCACACTGCTTGGAATATCCTCCAAACTATGCATGAAGGCACAAAGGTAGTTAAAATTAATAAGTTGCAACAATTAACTTCTAGATTTGAGAGCATTAGAATGTCTGATGATGAATCTTTTGATGAATTCTATGCTAAAATTAATGATATTGTTAATTCTGCATATAATCTGGGTGAAATCTATGATCAGCCTAAAATTATTAGGAAGATTTTTAGATCTTTGACTGAGGACTTTAGACCTAAAGTGACTGCCATCACTGAAAGTAAGGATGTGGACTCCATCCCTGTTGATGAACTTGTAAAATCTCTTCAATCCTATAAGTTGGACCTACCTAAGACAAACAAATCCAAGGCAATGACACTTAAGTCTATTGATGATGTTGATGTGAGTGGATTTAATGATGATCTCTCTGCTATAAAGATTTCTTACCTTGCCAAGAACTTTAGGAATTTCCTTAGAAACAACAATAGAAGGGCAAGAGGTAAAAACACTACTGAACCTAGAAACTTTAGAAAGAATGATCCCACTAAGGTTAACAACACTGAAAAACATAGAGAAAAAACAAGTCAATCTTCTAATAATTCTATGGGTCCTCAATGTTTTGGATGTCAAGGGTATGGTCATATGAAATCTGAATGTCTGACTTACTTAAGGTCTAAGGGTAAAACTATGGCTGTAACCGTTAGTGATAATGAAGTTTCCGATGATGAGTCTGGTTCTGACGAGGATGGAAGCTTTATTGCTTTCACTACTACTGCTGTAGTTAATGAAAGCTTGTCTGTTGAAGAGAACCCTTCTGATAGGAAACTCTCTGAGGATGCAGATCTTCAAAAAGCCTATAATAAACTTTTCAAAGTCACTGCAAAGGATGCTATGAGTGTTGAATTAGGCTTAAAGAAAATTGCATCTCTTAAGCTTGAAAAGAAAATTTTTCTTATGAAACTGTTTGATGCTAATGAACTTTTGAACAATGTGAAAACTGAGAATATGCTTTCACTTGATAAAGTTAAGAATTTGGAACTTGAACTATCTATTGCTAGAGAACAAACTAATAGACTTGCTAGTTCAAAACTTGATCAAATGCTGAGTGTTCAAAAGTCTCCTTTTGACAAATCTAGATTAGCTTTTGTTGAAAGCATCTCTGTGTCTGCACCCTATTCCACAACCTTTGTTCCTTCTTCTTCTTCTGAACCCTCTATGAGTGAGGTTGTGAGTGAGACTGTTAAACCTGTAGAGGTCACACCTCCTAGGAAGATTAGGGTTGAACTGAAAGAGTCTAAACCTAAGGAATCTACCCTTTCTAAGGACAAGTTACATGGTAAGCCTGCTTGGGTTTGTCATTTTTGTGAAAATTCTGGACACATTTGTTCAAACTATTACAAGCTGCAAGCTGCTAAGAGAGCAAACAAACCAAAAGTACCTGTGCCTCAAGCACAAGATCCTATGATACTCATTGGTGAATTGGTAAAGGCTCTAAATCTTTATTCCAAACCTGGAGTTGGAAATCATTCCCATGTGAATAAGAACTCCAATGCTCGTGGTGCATCTAAAAAGCATTGGATGTAAAAGGCTCAATCTAATTGAGTCTTCCTGACATGGTCTTTGTGCTTCATTGCTCTACTCTTTGTGACCATTATTCTTTGGTTTTTGTTTTCTTTTTGTTTCTAGGACTTGCATTGCATAACATTCATGCATTTCATTCTAGAATTGTTTTTGTTTCTTCTTTACAAAAAAATAAAAAAATAAAAAGGAAAAGGGAAGCAAATTGTGTTTTGTATTTATTTTCTTGGTTTTGAAAAAAAAGTTAGTCAATTTATTTTCACATAACATGTCTTTGTACCTTGTTTAGCTTGGATGAGCTTATTTATTGCACTGTACTAGTTGAAACTTTGTAGTGCATGTTGTGTGGGAAAGATGTTTATAGTTTTTGATCACTTTGTCTTGATCTTGAAGTCACATATCTTTGACTGTCGAACTTGAACCTTTTGAGAAAGGCATAAATAACCATCTCACCACTATTCACTAGTCAATCATGAACACCTTAGTGTATATCGTAAGATTTTGTGCTCGAGAAAGTGTAACACATGCACAAAAAGAACATAAGGTGTAGCCTCGGTTTAAATGCTTAAAATTGGTGTGTACATTATTGAACTTAAAGTTAAATCAAACAACTGAAATTGGTGTGTACATTATCCCAGCTATTTTAACAAGTTTCTGCTCAATTATAATTTGTGTGTACAATATGAGGCAAATCAAGAAACTTTCATGATTCCAAGCTTATAATTGAGGAGATGTGGGAGTTATATGATATAACTCTTTAGGTGATAGTCTCTTTCAAATTCCATGTGATGAATTTTGTAGACTTTATGTTTGATTTCTATTCACATATCACCTCACATGTATCTCAAGCTTTTGCTAGTTGCACACACTACACAAGTTACTCTTTGCTAAACTTTGTACATATTATTGTGTGTGTCTTTAGGATTACCAACCAAGTTTGCAAATTCCTTGAGTTTTATGCAAAACATATTTGATACTTGAGAATTTAAGAGAATGGATTGAAAATCTTAATTTTGGGAAAACTAGGTTCAAAACTTGTGTTTTTTGAAAGGCATTTCATCTCATACTCATGCATTTTATTTTTAAAATTCAATGCTTTAAGGAGTTTCTGCACAAAAATACTTTGTTTTTCAAAAATTTATTTTTTTTACAATTTCGATCGATCGAACCTGTTCTTCGATCAATCGAAATTGCGATTAAAATTTTTAGTCATCCTCTGTCTGTTTCGATCGATGCTCGATTGATGTTGGATCAATCAAAGCATTTTCGATCGATCGAACCTAAATTTTGATCAATCGAAAATCATATTGAGAGTTTTTTAAAAAGGATGATTTTCACATGTTCATCTTACTTTTCAAAAGTTTTCAAACACACACTCTCTCTCTCCATACGACTCAGTCAAGGCTCCAATTAAATTTTTTGTCGTTTTCCTCCATTCTTTTTGCAAGGTTTTTCTCTCCAAAGGCCGGTAAGACCATATTACCCCCCCTTTTGCTTTTATTTTCAAGTTTCATGCATTTTTAGTGAAAATTTCGAACCTATGCATATTTGGGGTTTTTGATGATTCAAACCATATTTTTTGAAATTGATCAATGGGTTTTTGTTATAACATATTATATAACTATTCTTGATGGTTTAATTTGATCAATTTGGTGAATTGTGAGAAATTGAAAATTCTAGGGCTTGAATATACCCAAATTGAGGATTTTGTTCAATTTGAGTTTAATTGATGAAATTAGCTTGTTGGATTCATTAATTTGATCATTGTAAATTGTTTTCTAACTTCTGTGATGATCAATTGGTCAATTTCGTACAAATTGAACAAGTGGTTTTTCAAAATTTTGGGGTTTTTTGTTATAAGCTCTATGCTCAAGCCAATTTTGTGATTATAAACTTAAATTAAACTTGTTATCACTGTATTAAAGTATGCATCATGACATTTATCTGTTCATGCATCATATAGATTGTTATTTCTATATTCTTTTATGCTAACTTACAGTCTGCTCTTAGTCTTTCTTTTTGTTCTTTTTGGTTATGTCCTTGTGTCTTATCCTTACCTTAGCAGAGCACATAGGACTTCCTCCTCTTCTTCTGCTCCTTCCCCCTTGAGCGATTTGTTTCCGAGTGAGAAAAATCGAGAGCTTTATGAGACACTGAACCTTAAAAGAAAGATTTGGACTAAGCGTAAAGTGTTATTAGATGAGCTTGATCCAGCCATTAAGGCTAACTTTAAGCGTTGGGGCTGGTTGCCACTTTTGGATATTGGTCATCCACCACCTGCTACCCTGATTAAAGAGTTCTACTCGAATATCTCTATTCACGTCTATGATTCCAACACTTTGGTAAAGAGTTGGATATGAGGTGTAGAGTTCACCATTTCTCCTACTATAATGGCTGATGCTCTTGGGGTACTGTTGGTCTAGCACCCTGTCTATCCCTATGATGAGTCTCCTCCCTTGGATGACATCATGTCTTACATCACTGGGACTCCTATCTAATGGGGTTCTAATCCTCGGATCACCACTGCTGAGCTTACTGAGGTTCACTACCTTTTCTTTAGGATAGCTTGTCATTCCTTGTGGCCTATCTCTCATATGCACACCATTCCTTTGGAGCGATGTGCATGTTTGTACGCTTTTGTTGTGAATGCTCCTATTAGTTTTCCTCATTTGTTTCTTCATTCTTTGAATGAATTTCATAGGAGTTCTTCTACCGCTCATGCTCTTGTTCATCCTGTTTTCATTCATAAGATTTTGTTGTTTTTAGGTTTAGATGACTTCCCCGCTTCTGAGCCTGTACACATAGTTGCTCCTATAGGTGCCACTTTTCTTAGGCAGAGGGCTGCTCAAATGAGAGAAAGCTCTAAATGCCCTCGTGTTGAGACTTCTAGTACCGCACCCCCTCCTTCTTCTACAAGTCCTACTACTGGTGAGGCGTCTGCTAATCCTATTGCTGCTGCTGCTATTCCTCCGCCATCTACTTCGAATGCCTTTGACACTTGTCATACTTTGGAGACTATCATGACCGTTCAGGCGGCTCATGGTCAAATTTTGGTAGACATGCTTGCTGAGCTCCGTGCTTTACGAGCAGATTTGGTGCATCTTTGACGTTCGCCTTCGCCACCTCCTTTTGATGATGGATTCTAATTGTCCTTTGACATTCCATCACAAAAAGGGGGAGTACATTTGGTACATTTGGTCACTTGTAGAGGATTTTTTTTGTAGTTAGGGGGAGATTTTTGTTTGTTGGAACTTGTGGAGTTTAGATTGTATTTAGGTATTTCACTGTGTTTGTATCATTTTTGGCTTTTAATGTATTGTTTTTGGGCTATTCATGTTAGGGGGAGATACATTGTTATATATGTTTCTTGTTTCACTGCTCATTAATTTATATTTATAAGTTATTCATGATATATGTCTTTGTTTTGTGTTTTGTGAAGCCCAGAATTTATTTTTGTTTTACTTGTTTTTTCCACACATGCGTTTATGTGTTTGTTGAGTATTTCAAGAAATATATAGGTTGATTCAGTCGTGTTGCTGTCTACACTTGCAACTGATGGATAGTAGTTAGGTTGGATTTTTTGTAATGGGCATTATTTTTGTAAAGGGCCTTTACTTGTAACTTTGAGCATTGTGTTTATGTTTTGTCACAGATTGCCAAAGGGAGAGTTTGTTAGGTTCTAAGTACTTAGGAACTAATGTATTAGAACTCTAATTTGTATTGTTAGCAAATCATGATCAAAACAGGTGTTTAGTCTTATTTTAGACTTGCTCAAAGTATGTTGTTTATGTAAATTTGGAATCAAGTTAACTGCAGAATTAAGTGTGCAATTCTGACTGGCTTGATCGATCAAAAATTAGACTCGATCGATCAAAAGTCGAGCAGAATGTTTTTCTGCAGAATTTTCAACTCAGCCCTAAGCCTATATAATGTGTAGGGTTTTATGTTTTGCCCTAGGTATAAAAGGGAAACCTTAGCCACGTTTTTCAAGTTGCTATGTTTTGCTATGTGTGTGAATCTCTTGTGAGATCTGAGAGGTGGTTGCCTTCACACATGCTTAGGATTATCAAGAAGGAGATTTCAATGAGCTTAATGATCATTCAATTGTTGCACAAAAGAGCTTAAAGATATACAAGCGGGAGTGCTTGTTCTTGCTAAAGAATCCAAGAAAGAAGGAGTCTGTGGTCTCAAAGCTTGCACATGGTCATGTCAGTAAGTTTTCTACTGGTTGGTAGTAATAGGATGTTAGTGGTCTAAGTTGCTATTGTAAAACTTCGATTCTTTTATAGTGGATTCAGTTTTACCTTAAGAATAGTTAGGTTAAATCCTCCCCAGGTTTTTTATTGGTTTGGTTTTCCTGGGTCACCATATCTTTGTGTTCTTTACTTTCTACACTTTACATTGATATGATTGTATGATTTTGTTAACCTAGATCTGGAATTTGAACTAAGTAATAACTTGGCTTGTTAACTAGGTTAATCCAATTATGTTTAGGGGTCTAAAAACAAACAAATCCATCACAAAACCAATCACAAACATCACAAGTATAGAGTGTTTACAAGTATTGAAATCAATTAAAGTACTATTCATTACAACTAATCAACAAGGTCTATTCACATTTGCAAGACACTAAAGACACTCTCAATATGAATTTAAATCACCTTATAACACCATCCAAGCCATCCGCTTGCTCCAACACAACAACCCATCACAAAACCAATTACAAGCATCACAAGTATAGAGTGTTTACAAGTATTGAAATCAATTAAAGTACTATTCATTACAACTAATCAACAAGGTCTATTCACATTTGCAAGAAACTAAAGACACTCCCATTATGAATTTAAATCACCTTATAACACCATGCAAGCCACCCGTTTGCTCCAACACAACAACCCATCACAAAATCAATCACAAACATCCCAAGTATAGCGTGTTTATAAGTATTGAAATCAATTAAAGTACTATTCATTACAACTAATCAACAAGATCTATTCACATTTGCAAGAAACTAAAGACACTCCCAATATGAATTTAAACCATCTTATAACGCCATGTAAGTCACCCGCTTGCTCCAACACAACAACCCAAAACAAAACCAATCACAAATATAGAGTGTCTACAAGTATTGAAATCAATTAAAGTACTATTCATCACATCTAATCAAAAATGTCCATTCACATTTGCAAGAAATTAAAAACACTCATAATATGAATTTAAACCACCTTATAACACCATGCAAGCCACCCGCTTGCTCCAACACAACAATCCACCACAAAACCAATCACAAACATCACAAGTATAGAGTTTTATAGGTATTTAAACAAAGTTTACTTACTATGATCAAGCTAAGCGTACAAGTCTGATTTGTTGGCTAAGCTTTGGTCTTTGACTTTCACAGATCTAAGCCTCTTTCTATTCCCCCACAACAACCCAAACAATCACTAATCTTGTCATCACATTCAACCAAAAACCTTGTCACCAATGCTAAAAAATAAAAGCCCTTAGATTATGTCACCAATGGGCATTCATCAAAAGCCTTTACAAACTATATGCAAAGAAAATTCAATTGATGGGTCTCCTATTCACCAAACCCATATAGCCAACAATACTAATAATATCAACAAAGTGCACAGAGAGATAAACTCCAAAAAAAATTCAATTATGTCACCATGTCCATTCCTAAAGTATTAAGCTTTAATTTGACTTACAAGAGGTTCCTATCAGAAAGGCATTTCCTGTAAAATGAAAAAAAAAAAAAAAAAAGTCAGTACAGCTCAAACATTAAAAAAATTTCAACACGCATATCGCCAAAGCAAGTGCCGAACATGATTTTCTAATGAATTCTTATTTACAAACAAATAAAGATAACCATAGCCAGTTGGGTAGTCTCTGTTTGGCAGCTCATAAAATGCACGTAAATGAAAAACAAAAAAAACAAAAAAAACAAAAAAAAAAAAAAAAAAAAAAAGAAACAAACAAACAAACAAACAAAACAATACCAAAAACAGAAACTCAACCTTTGTTTTAAACCAAGTAGCCATATAAAGAGTAACTGGTATTTCCATTCTTGGGAGCAACCAACCAAAGCATATATAAGGCAAAATTTCATCTCTCTCTTTTCCTTTCCAGCATTTAATTGATCAAACAGTTGGTGAGCACAAAAAAACATTGCAAACGCATAAATTTTAAATATCAAGGCAAACATGTATCCCAGCTGATTGCTCAGTTGTGGTAACTAACACATCAAAAATCACATAAAAGTAGCAATAAAAGCAACAAACAAACTGGTAAAAAAAAACCCATAAATTTAGCATCTTTAACACTGTATAAGTACGTAGTAGCAAGCTAACATTTCTTTAATAGCAATACAGAAAATTACTCCCACAAAAAATCCCAACAGCCCAAATAAGCAAAACCATTACAAATTCACAGTATTTACCAATGAACTTTTGACTAGCTGATTCAGAAATGGGGAGACGGAGAAATAAGTAGAAAAAGGGTGAGTGACTTACTAGTTTAATGCCTACTTTCGTTTCAAAAGGTACTACGTTTTTATGTTTTTAGCGATGAAGTTAAATTTTGTCACTAAAAACCTAGATTTTGTTAAGATTTTTAGAGTCGAAATTAATATTTCGTTGCTATAGTATACTTTTAGTGACGAATTGTGATTTTTTTGCTAAAACAATGGAATGAAAAATTATGATTATTTTTAGCGACGAATATTTTCCGTCGCTACTTCTTCCTTATAGAGATGAAAAGATTTTTGTCACTAATACTATCCACAACAATACTTACAATGACGAAATATTTCATCACTAATACTTACAATGACGAAATATTTCGTCACTAAAAATTTCAACTTTTAGCATCCCCTGCTGGTGCCCATTTTTCAGATCACAATAGCGACAAAAAATATTTTTCGTCACTAAATGTTATAATTTTTTTTTTCATTATTAGGGACGAAA
This sequence comes from Quercus gilva, assembly GCA_023621385.1. Taxonomy (NCBI): domain Eukaryota; kingdom Viridiplantae; phylum Streptophyta; class Magnoliopsida; order Fagales; family Fagaceae; genus Quercus; species Quercus gilva. The sequence continues at coordinate 14,317,864 of CM042477.1, forward strand.
TTCATATTTCGTCACTAAAGCTGTACTTTTAGCGACGAAAAATATTTCCTCACTAATTTTTGTCACTAAAAATACATTTTGTTGTAGTGTAACTTGTTTAAAAATTTTTAAGGACAGGTTGTTTGTTTTGGATAAAATTAGTCAATTGGGTCTAATTGTTTTTATTTTTCTATCACTAATTTTTGTTATTGGACTAAATTTTTTGGACTTTTTTTTTTTTTTTTGACATTTTAGATGTATAAATTTTTTTATGGCCTTTGAAGTAAGGAAAATGCTAGAATTACAACGTTTTTTTTTACAAATTACTGATATGGTGAGTGGTTACTGATAAGGAAAGTGTGATGTAAGTGGTTGGCCTAAATGTGAAACAGTAAGAATGTGTACCTGAATAGTTTGTAATAGTGTTATAGATAAGTTTGTGGTTGTAGCACTACTCTTAAAAAATTCAATGATATTATTAAGGGGGAAAAGTTTAATTGTATAGAAAAAAATTGCTAAAATATATATATGTGTGTGTGTGTGTATACTAGTATTTTTTTTTTTTTCCCAAAGTCAATGTATAGCTTGCGAACAAAATTTAGAAAAGATTACATCAAATTCACACTTTTTATTTAATAAAAACTTAGTCTTACATATTTTTGTATTTATAATGTCATTTATATCTTCTTTTATTTTTACGGTCTATTTTATTATTCGCTTTTAATTTTATGACTTAAGTATTTTGTTTAGTTTACCAAATATATTATTTTAGATTAACTAATCAATAGATTCAATAGTAAATGTTTCAACTCATACTCTCCACTCTCCAGTAGTGGGTTGCAAATTTGTGATACAATTTTGGATGCTCAATGAGATCCATTATTTGGGTATTTCAAACCACTAAGAAAGTGTGATATTGTTATAAAATAGATTTTTTAAGTAGAGAAATTTTTTAAGGAGTTGAAAGACCTTTGAGGTTATATTAGAGTTTTTGTTTTTTTTTTTGTTTTTTTTTTTTTTTTGTTTTTGTTTTTGTTTTTGTTTTTTTTTTTTTTTTTTTTTTTTTTTTTTTTTTTTTTCTAAAGGGGAGAAATACTATGTGTCTAACTTATTTTGATTAGTATTGGTCAAATAATAATATATGTAAAGTTGTGATTTACAATTATGTTTTTGTTGGCTTTAATTCCGTGTGAAATTTTGATTGTATTTTTGTTCAATCATTTCCCTCTTTTTTTTTCTTTTTTTTTTCTTTTTTTTCTTTTTTTTTTTTTTTGTGGAATTCAATGTAAGGGTTGAGTGTGAGAGATTGGTGAAGATCTATGAAGAATGTGAATTCACGACTAGCTCGCGAGTGACAACCTGTGAAAGGCCGTGTGAGAAGCACATACTAGAATCTAAACAGTCTCATGCCAAGCTGGATTTCGCGAGTCACTTCGCAACTTAGGCCAAGTCGCGAGTGACTCGCGAAACTTACTATCTGGAACTTTTTAAGTGTGCTTTTTCTCATTCCTTTACCAACATTATATAAGCCCAAATTACCCACTAAATTGTAAAGAGTTTTTCTTGTTAGGACATATGTGTTTTCACTTATTTGAACATATGTCACTTATTTATATAAATTGGCTAGTCCTTTGACAAAACGCACTCTACTTGTAATTGGGTAGTTCTAGGTGTTTTTAATACTTCAAGAAACAAGGTTTCAAGATCAAGTGTTGAAGTCATCAAGTCTATCTAAGAAAAACAAGCTGAAGTGCAAATTCATTAAATCTCAACACCTGCTCGATAGCTCCTCGACACTTGCTATCTGTCGAGAATTATAAAGTCAGATTTTCTGATCTAATTTCTTAGGATCTGTAAATATACTTTTGGGCCTTCTTTTCTTCTAACCCTAAACATATAAAAGGATTGTTTTAAGAGCCGTCAAATTGTATACAAGTTGCAAAAGCATTGAGCAATCTCTATTCAAGCAAATTGTGATCAAAGACGAAGTTTTTGACCTAGTTCATCCTCTCTGAAGAAGTTGCTGTGTATTTGCACCAAAGGGTTTTGTGACCAAGCATCTTCCTGATCTTCATCGTGTAAGATGAACTGAAGAATTTTGCAACCAACATCTCCTTCTAAGTTGGTGTTTGAAGTCGCGTACTGGGATCCGCGTATTGGTTAGTCACGTACTTGGGAGCCGTGCATTAAATGTGGGAACTGTCACTACAGATCAAGTCCAATTGGGTATTGGGGTAAGGGTTCAATTGTAAGTTAGTAAGGTATTTGGGATTCATTTACTTGTAACCGCTTGATTTGATAATAGTAAAGTTTCGAGAGTGGTGACCTGAAAATCACTCGGTGGAGTTTTTGCCGTTAGGGTTTTCCCCATTCGTAAACAAATCACTGTGTTATTTATTTTCCGCTACTTATTTAATTTATTGGTGATTTATTTGTACTTCCACGCGTTTACATGATAAATTGATTAATTAATAACTTGGCTAATGAATTAATTGGTTTAATCACAAGGGGTCATTCAGTTTGTGGCCTATCATTTCCAATGAAATTTTAAGAGAGAAAGCCCTAGCAATACACTTGAGAGTTAAAGATTGTAAACCCACAATCATCTACACCATTTCTCTTAAGTTCTCATCTACTCTTACCTCTCCAATTACACATCCTTGAGTGATTCTTAGCCCAAACACTTACCTCACCCAATCTAAGTGTTGAGAGAAGTTTTGGTGCATGTGGAGAGCATTGGAAGAAGTCATTAATTGGCGGACGCAATTTGGAGCTAATTGTGGGATCTAGATAATTAATGAAGACATGACTCGGTGAAGCCCGTTGGTAGTTGGAACTTGAAGGGTTCAAGTACATTGGGTAGATTAGGCTTGAAGGGTTTTTTTGATATTCGTGTACTCCAACTTTATTCACTAATAAATTCATTTCAGTTTGGAGGGTTGCAGAGAGGTTTTTCGCCGAGTACTTTGATTTCCTCTTCGATAACACGTCTCAATATTATTTTGTGTTTGCATCTCTCATCCCTTACTCTTTAAGCTTTATATTTGTTATTACTTGCTTGTGGTTATAGCTTAGAGAGTAGTTCTGGTTATTGCGTGTCATTTACTTTTGTTTTGCACTTAGACAAGTTAGAGTAAAAACAATTAAATCGTAATTTTAAAATTTGAGGTCTAAACAAGCTATAGTGTTCTACACTATTCGAGCTTTCAATATAGATCCTTGTGTTAATTCAAACAAATGAGTATGGTTAGGATGAGTTATGATTTATTTTGCTTATAAATTTTGGAAAGTTTATTTTTTTTTTTGTAATAAAATTTTCGAAAGTGGAAATTTCATGTATTAATTTCTGGACTTATCTCCTCCTCTTCCAAGTTTCTTTCCATAAGCCTGCGACAATCCATATAGAACCCCTGCAGTTGCATCAAAATGTTTTACGAATGATGCACCAGCAGTAATATGTCATCTAGTGCTTCATCTGAATTCTCCAGTCCCGCAAAAGAAGACTAAAGGAACTAATCCATCTGATTAAATAGCTATTTTCTCCATTTAAAAGTGTTGATGCTTTGCTCCCTCTTGCTGGAAATATTTTAGTGAATAAGCAAATTATGATAGCATAATAATAAACCAAATAATTAACAGGAGCAACAAACAAAGAGTCAAGGAGCATTTTTTGTGTTATAGAATTACATAAATTAGTGTTGTTCTTAAAGATTGATTCACAACAGAGTAAAATGCAATGTAAATAGTTTTCTTGGTCAAACGAGCCCCCAAGTTCAAACAATAGTATCAACCTTTGTGTTAGATACATTTTCACACATAGAGGTTAAAGAACAACGGACATTTTCTTTAATCCTGATTGACCAAAAAATGCCAAATTGCATAAAAGAAATTATGTGGGAGAGGAAGAAAAATTTAAGGACAAGAAAATTAAAGAAGAGTTCTATTGTTCTGATCAAGGAAGAGAGCGATTGCTACTTGTGGTAAAGTGTTTTGATGATGTGTTAAATTACTTACAACAATAAGATAATGAGTTCGCTTACTAAAAAAGCTGATCTCCAACGATCACAGATAGCTCTTAAATGCTCAATGGGTTGGAAAAGAGAAAAAATAACAGTCCGAAACAAAACTGATCCAGACTCACATGCATGAGGCGAACTGGCAGGACGCTTGGGATTTAGATTAGAGTTGGGCAAGGCGTGTGATATAAACTAGGCGCAAGTCTGCACCAGGCCCACTATTTTAAGATATCAATAGAGATTTATAATGACTTATGAACACAAGAAGAACCTCACTCCAAACCAACAACTCATTGGTAAGTTGTTGCACATATGTGGCCCATGAAGTTAAAACTCTCGTCAGCACGCAAGAGGCATAGGTTTTGAACGTACTGATTTTTGTTTAAGTTCCGGATATAGGAGTTGTTTAAGAGGCCCATTTATAGATAGATAGATAGGTTAACGAGAGAAGTGTGCAATTACAGGGAAGTCCATTTGTTTCATGGAATTAAATAATTATAAGGCAAATCATATTATTACACAAATTAAAGAGGATAAAAAAAAAGTGCAAATAACCCTATCATCATAATATAATGGTCCATCATTTATGATGATAGTATTATTTGCACAAACAATAGTGAAAAAAACAACGCAGTAGTGGTCTATAAAAGTGAGAAGATATGCATGGGTGTTTGCATTACAAACTTTCTAACGACATATGTCTCACTCAATTTCAAGTTCTAAAAGGCCTCAAGCCTTGTGCACCAAATTACACCACAGTAAAACAAACATTAAAAATATAATTTCATAGAATAGTGATAAGATGATTATATATATATATATATATAACAATCCAACACCTTATATAATTCAAAGATTAAAGTAATTTTACCTCCTATTACATCATAAACAAAACCAATATAAATATTTTCAGACTTTAAAAGACTGCATGTCATGTTGCAATTAAAAGTAACTTGACTTAATACTGCACACTCTTGGTGTAATAATCCCTCCACATGTATAAATTTGTGTGGGATGAGGGGCAAGGGTTTAGGTTCATATCTCTAGCAAAAAACTTTATACGCATATATATACTTAGATTAAATTAAGTTAAAATAGATTTTCTATCTCAAATAAATAAATAATAATAATAATAATAATAAATAAATAAATAAAAATAGTAAAAAGTACGTGACTTGACTCTTTTTTTTTTTTTTTAGAGAGTTTCAACTTATGACGTCCGCTCCTGATAATTGCTCTTTATTATCAGACCAAGACACCAATCAGTTTTTTTTTTTTAGTATAGGCGGGGATTGAATCCCAGATCTCTTATACAACCATCAGAGACTTTACCAGTTGAGCTAACTGAAACCCACGACTTGACTCTTTTTAAATTGCCTATAAAACTCAAAACTAAAGATTGGTATTGATATTCAATTTTAGCTAGCTAGCTAATGTTTGATCTGAATATATCACTCTTCAATCATAGTAGTAGACTCACACGTCTATCTACGCATAAACAAATTAAACTAGTAAAAAAACGTTTTGACCCATCAATATATCTATATATTGATAAGATTCTTGTGTAAGAAATTTTTTAAAATAAAACTAAGAACACGCCAATCTTTACAAAATTGATTAACTATAACTGCTCACAATGAACCACTTAAATAAGTTGTGAAAATAGGTATGTTCGTAGTATATATTATTGAAAATTTAATGCTGATTGCAAATACAATTTTTTTAAAAATAAAATAAAAATTGAGAGAGAGAGAGCATAACCATTGAAAAGTTCATGGAATGATTCATTTAGTTTGTGTTTTAGATTGCATTTCAGTTATTGACTTTGTAAGCGTTATCTATCATAAGATGACTTCATTTCCCCTTCTTGTGAAAAATAGAATTGCGCGTACGATTTATTTATATTTTTTTAACATTCTTTCTAGTGGGTCAAAATAATGAGACTGGTAGTTTCTCATACAATATATTTTTTCCCCCTTTAAACACCCAAAAGTCATCCATTTTGCCTTAAAAGTTACTAAAAATAAAGAGGTTAAATATTGTCCTATTATTAGTTGAAATATTCAAAACACATCTAAAACACCCCATCTCAAGACATTAGCAAAGCTCACGTAGTCACATTCCCATCACCAATCCAAATTCACATCCCAAAAATATCGCTATGTACAACTAAATTTGTTAGGATCTCTTTCTCTCTTTTTCTCTCTCTCTCTTCTAATATATCTGTCTGTCTCTCCTTTCATTTCTCTCCATCTCTCATTTTGTTTCTCCTTTTCCTACGAGAAAATAAGGGAGAAAACACCAGAAAACAAAGCCCCCATCAAGCCAAAAAAACTGCACCTAAGCACCCCCGCCGGAAACGCAGTCGATATCTCTCACCCCTTAGCTCCCAATTACCAGCAAAAACAACTACAACAACAACAAAAACCTACCATGAACATTAATAATAATAACACTACTACTACTACAAGACATGGTAACGGCACCACCCAAGCTTGCGCTGCATGTAAGTACCAGCGCAGGAAGTGCGCTCCTGACTGCATTCTCGCTCCTTATTTCCCTCACGATCGCCAAAGACAATTCCTCAACGCCCATAAATTGTTCGGTGTCAGCAACATCACCAAGATCATCAAGAACCTTAATCAACCCGACAAGGACGAGGCCATGCGTACCATTATTTTCCAATCGGATGTTCGTGCCAATGACCCTGTTGGTGGGTGTTACAGGATCATACGCGAGTTGCAACGCTTGATTGAATACAACAAGGCCGAGCTTGACATTGTTCTTCATCAACTTGCTATATGTCGTGCTCAAGCTCATCAACAGCAAATGTCAGAGGCTACAGATCCTACAATCAACTGTGAGATGGTCGGTGTAGATCCTTTGAGTTCATACAATAATGCATTGCAATACCATTATCTTGGACCGCCTCAACAAGAACAGTTCTTTGTTGTTAATAATCATTTGCAAGAAGATGTCAATGCATGGACGACCGTCCAAGATTCTGCATCAACATTGTCATCTTTGCACGTTAATAAGCATGGCCCAGACAGTGAATGCGATGATGTTAAGCCGGTTTTTGATGTATCTTGTGAAAGAAATGAGATTAAGTTCGAGCCGGAAGAATTAATCGCAAGGAGGTTTGTACCATTGACACAATTACTCCTATCGTCGTGATTAGATTATCCATCTCATTTCTGGATGGATGGTCTATTTGTGTTTTTCTTGATTGTTCAACTCTTTGTGATGATGTGTTGTAAGAGAAGATTGTTGTTTTCTAATAATATTCAGAGGCTAGGCCCGAAAGATAATCAAGAACTCCTATTTCGTTTTGAATGTAAAAACTCTCCCAAGTTATTTTGCTATCAATAAATGTTTGTTTTATGTGAATAAGTTCTCATTTTGGATTTGAAATATATTGTCCATTTAGTATTGGCTTTTTCATTTAGCTTTTCTAACAGTTTTTTTATTTATTAATATGATAACTAGTGTCTTCAAATGGCACGAAACACACCATGGGAAGATCTCATGTCCTTGGGCATGTTAGATCTAATCAAAGAATTGCAACATTCTTTAAAACAATTTTACATTTCATTGTTTAAAGACATGAACTTATTTAAGCATCAGGAAATCGTTTCTAATATCCATTATCCATTTTTAAGATCAACCAGTGTTTTACAACATGAAAATAGTTATAATTGTATTAATAAAAATAAAAATAATTGTACTTGTTGGAACGGTGTAGTTCGTGGATATTTTTCCCCTAGAAAAATTAAGGTTAGCATGTAATCACTGTTTAAGCCTTAAGGTTAGCAAGTTTCCACATTTTCCTTCTGTGTTTTTTCGGCTCTTATTGAAATTCAAATAAACATTTGCAGTGATGAAGTCACCTTAAGGATAGACAATGCGACATTTAAAGAAGATGATGGTTCCATCCAACAAGCTCAGGATCATGATCTAAAAGGAGCAGCTACTTTGTTTACTCTCACAAATTGCAACAATTGAAAGTTTAGCAAGACATATAGAATAGCAAACCTCTCATATCATTTTGTTGTCAGTACTTAGTATAGTTAAAACACATATCCAAGGCCGACTAAAACACATTTTGTGGATTTAGGAGACAATTTTAAAGTGAGGTCTTTTTGTGAAGAATTATTAGTTCTTCCAATATTTCAATAGAAGTACTTGTTGAACACTTCTTTGTACAAAGCTATCAATTTGATTTGATTTTATTTTTTTTAACAACTTTAGCCTCAATCTAATTAGTTTCTCTATACTAATACCACAACAATCATGCCAAAATCAAGAAATATTAACAATGATATTGGCATATTAAATGTTTCATGCAAATATGGTCACATTTTTATTAAAGTTTTTCATATGCATAGAGTATTTTAAATATAAAATAAATAAAAAATTTTAAATCTTATAAATTTTAAACTGTGTCATTTCTAATGAATATCTCAATTTAGTTTTAAACAATTTCTTTTCGAACCTCGCTCAAATTCATTGTCTACAAAAATAGAGATGACTCAACACATTTTGGGACAAAATGCAAATGTAAAGTGTATTATCACTTAATGTTTTATAAGCGATATATAAATTAGAAAAATGTATCATACAATTTAATACATTAATTGGATTATATTCATATATTCATAAAAATGTATTTTAAAACTTTTGATTCTAAAAAAATTATCGAAACATTCAATATTAGAATAAATATCGTATTTTGAGATGGTCATTATCTTTCTTAGCAATGTTGGACTTCAATTATTGAATAATATAATTTGTCTCTAAAACAATTAAATTTAATAGAGAGAGGAAGGAAGAATAGAATTTTTGGAAGATTAAAAATTTTTACACTAATAAACTACAGCAAAAATAGTAAAACATATTAATAAAATGTTAAACACTCAAAAAGTGAATAATATTTTAAAAATAATTTTTATTTATTAAATTTTTGGACTTAATTAAAATTTTATATAGTAAGATAGATAGGAAAAACATTCTATCGTCTAATAGAAGATGTTTTTTTTTTCTTTTCTTTTTTTGTTCCTAAGTGAGAGGCCTTACTTTTTTATTATTATTTTTGTGCAATATTATAAGACAAATAAATATTATAATATATTCTATTTTAGGGGGCTTTTTTCCATTTGGAGATCTTAGGTCATTGTTTAAATGGTCTAATGGTTAAGGAACTTGTCCTTTTCTTTTCTTTTCTTTTCTTTTTTATTTTGAGAAAATTAATAATGCGTTTGACTTTTTGCCTGATAATTCTCTTGAAATATTGTTTCTCCAAAAGGTCATGCTTTGGAATCATATATAATTAGTACATAGATTTTGAAAAAAGAAAAAAAAATATGAATGTTATTGTAATTTTTGCTCCAATAGGTTAATTAGTTGCCAGAAGTTGATAGAGGCGAAAGCATTATGGAAAAATCTTCAATCATTTTCTAAGTTGCATGGAATGGATTTTATAACCAAAAATAGTAAAAAATATTTTACAAATAGCCAATAATATTTAAGAAGATATTGATAGGAACCTCTATATAGATAATAATTGCTGTAATGTTGCATTTAGTTAATTAGTTGGTTAGTTAGTTACAATTTTTAGCATGTTAATCACATTAACACATGTTGAAATTATCAATGAATGGAATTCTATACAAATCTTGATAGACATGATAGGCTACAGAACTTAATAGGCTTGATAGGATTGGCTTCAAGCTTTGTCTGCTCTGCATCAAGAGATGGCGAAGCCTTTTGGTTCAAAAGCCCCACCTCATGCTCTTGGCTTAACGAGTGACCAATTTCAATTTCGCTTGCACCTTCAATATTAGAGGCAGTTTTTGTTTACAATCTTGAGAGCTATTCTTTCATGGCTTTTTTAGATTCAACTAAGAGCTTGACCTTCTCTGAAACTTCATTCACCATTTTTCGTAAGTCTTTCAAGATTTCTGGTCAGTCATATTCACCCGTCTCAAAATCAACGATTCTGATACCACTTGTTACAAACCCATGGATAGAACTCACCCTTAAAAACCGGCTTGCAAAAGGACGGTGCCAAAGAGCTTATAAACACATAGTTAAGCTTAAATTTAATCCATGTGGAACACTAGGATCATAACATACCACCACGCTCTGCAGCCAACGTTCATGATTGCTCACTCTAGCGACACTGACCCAATGGTAGTCATTTCTCTTTTTGGTGGCTCTACTCATCTATCAGTAATTTTAATCTAGCCCCATCTAATTAGTAGAATGAAAGTAAATTATGATCTCGTATCTGAATGTAGCCAATTTCCAACTTCAAAGTACTACTGGAAGTGGAAAGGCTACTTTGATATTCCAAAGCTGAGGTTGAGGTGCTTTGGTTGACGGGCTGCACCAATACACCAAACTTGCATGTATGCCAAATACAACACGCTCGCTTATTTATAACATACGCCAGAAAGTACAAAGTGGAAACAAAGCTTCAATTCAATTCATGTCATAGCAAGGACTTAAAAAGAGACCATATAATGAATTTGCTTATAAAGCCCCAGTTCATGCACTGGACCCATCACTCTATAAGCTCTTCTTTTTGTTCACTTCTCTGCTTACAGCCATCATTTCTATAAATTACCTAGCAGTAGGAAAGGGAACACCTCTAAAGAGTATTTTTGCAACTTGTGGTGGAAGCCAACCAGCATTTCCCCCAGTCTTCCTACCCTGACTTTTTCCATAATGCCACTTCAAATTTCTCATTCCTCTCTTCAGTCTTGCACCTATATATGTTTTGTCCAACAAATCAGCCAAGCTTCATTGTTGTAAAAAAACTAAATGCCACACAGAGAGTAATATGACAGAATTGAAAGCAGACACATCAATCAAGAAACAATTGGAAATACTTAGCCAACTATTGATGTTCAAATACACAAATAAATTCCTGGTTCAACTATAGTCTACCAATAAGGAATTTATAAACTTCTCCTATCATGGGCTAAACTCAACACTCATGGCATCAATTGTTAAGGTGGTGGCAAAAGCAAGGTTTTGCAGCTAGTTTTGTGTCAGACTTATTTCTTAGCCCCATAAATAGAATGAGAGACTTCACAAATTTTCTCTCGTCATGATTGTGTTAGGAGGATATTACACACCAGACTATACTTATCATCAAAAGATTTTGCAAGGATTAGTATTTTGAGGTAAACGATTTTGTTGCTGGGACAAATCAGTTTCTACCAAATGAATAAAATCTTTCCTATATGATTTCACGTGCATTCTAAATTAGGTTATCAATTCACTTGTTTGGATCTGTTGTCCAACTTGTTTCTTTCTTCTCAATAAGCAGAGGTATCACAACTCATAACTGCTAAACTTCATCTTGATGAGAGTTAAAAATAAAAATAAAAATTTCAATACTATAGAAAATTTTCTCCCCTCATTATTGTTTCAGGACATTATACACCAGATGAATGGATTAACACCTCATCTTCGTAATTGATTTATTATCTACAGAATTTGAAGATTGAGTCACATACTTATCATGAAACTATTAGAGCATCTCCAGCAGTGTAAGTAAAGGCAAAATATTAGCTATTATAGAGAATGGAACCACAAAAACAAGCTCCAGCAGATTCTCTAAATCGGAAAAAAATTTTAGCTTATGAACAGTAGCCCATCAGATCTGATGGGCTACTGTACATTAGCAATTGAATATCTTTGATTAAAATATTACACCAACAACTTATTATATCAATTCTTTCTCTCTCTTCCGGATTTCTTTTTTTCTCATTCTCTCCATTGCTTTTTTTTTTTTGTTTTTTTCCCTCTCATTCTCTCCGTTGCCGTTGCTTCTTTTTTTCTCATAAACCAAATAAAATCAGAAAAAAAAAAAAAAAAAAAGAATTGATCCAAACACAAAACACAACAAAATCCAATTCTTAATCCAAACACAAAACACAACAAAATCCATTCTTAAAATAAAGTTGAATCAGAACAAGTAAATATGAAAAAAAAATATAAAAAAAATTAAAAAAAAATTAAAAAAAAAATAAAAGAATAATCCGACTGACCCAGCCTGGTGGCGGGGAGGACGACGAGCGGCAGTAGAGATGCTGGAGCGGCGGTGGACGACGAGATGCGGCGGACGACGAGATGCTGGACGACGATCTCTCTCTCTCTCTCTTTTCTCTGCAAATGTGAAATGCTGGAAGTTTCTTGAGGTGAAAAGAAAATAAAAAGAAGGGGGCTAGAGCTGGACACTTGGATGGAAGAGAAAAATAAGAAAAAGATAAAAGAAATAAATAAAATAAAATGTGGATGAAATTGAAATGAAAGGAAGAAAAATAATATAAAAAATCTCAATTGAAAAATACTATCACAATATTTTCACAGTAAATTTTAAATAATAAATTGTTATTAGTTAATATTGGCGAGAAAAAAATAATAATTTCAGTGGTGAGTTCAAATTAGAACTAGTAACAAATTTCCACATAAATTTTGTTGTGAAAGTATTGTGACAAATATTGTAAATATAACACTTTTCATTAAAAAATATAATTGTTGGGAATAAATATAGGAAGAATAAATGATAATAAAGAATGAATAAAGAAATAATATTTAAATGAGATAGAGAATCTGTTGGAAGTGTATTTGAAAAAGTGGGTGGGCAAAAGCTAAATGTCACTGTTTATTAGCCAAACAGTACAAAAATTTGGCTATTCTGCTGGAGGTGCTCTTAGGTTCAGAATTCCTCACATCAGTCTCCTTAACACTTCTGCAATGCTGGGGAAGATTAGCATTTTGAGTGATGCTCATTGTTTAGTAAATGATTTTGCTGTTGGAAAACATCAGTATTTTCTATCAGAAGAATAAAAACTTCCCTACCTGATATTATGTGCTCTCCAAATTGGGTTATCAATTAACTTGTTTGCACCTGTTGTCCAGCTTGTTTCTTTCTTATCAATAAGCAGAGGTGTCACAACTCATGGCTGCTAAATTTTCATATTAGTGAGAGTTAAGAAGCAAAAGAATTATTTTATCTCTTTTCATATTAGTAACTGTCTGTTAGGGCTTGGAACTTTGTTGGCAAAGAATGTGTAGGAACCTAAAAGTTCATTTTTTTTATCATGTAATTTGCTTTGAATGATGGAGTTGCTTATATAAACTCACATTCATCGAATCCAACTTGGATTCCAGAACATTGTCATCACTCATAATCATGCCAATAATGTCTGAAACATAATGAAGCAGTAGATTCAAGAATTGATATCTATTTTTAATCATTGTTACATCTATAGCACTATAAAGTTTGTGAAAATTGAGGAAATGAGTACATTGTAAAAGGATGACCCAACTGAGGAAATCAGTGGATAAAGAGAATTACAAGGGGCGTTTTGCATTAAAAAGATACCCATATGAACTAAGAGATAACAAAAACCCCAAAACCCAGAAATCTTAAACCGGGTTCTGAACTACAGAACCCTGAAACCTCAACTACTCAAGTTTAAAGACTATAATGAAGCAAAAAATGCAGAATCGGTACCTTGGAGTGCTAGGTCCGTGAAAATCTGGAGCTAAAATTTTGAAACTGTGATGGGCCCTTACAGATCTGCTCCCCAAGACCAAATCTGCTCAATAGCACACAAAAAAACCGTGAGATTTGGAAAGGAGAGAGAGAGAAAGGGAACAATAGAGCCAGGTTCTTGGTCCCTAACTAGAAGGAAGAAAGAGCTTACCAAAGTACACTTCCCTCAGTCTCCATCACGGTTGTGTTGCCTTGCCTTCAAAAACTCTCCAGATTCTCCCTTGTTTCTGAGTCGAGTACATGTTTCTTCTTCATCAACATTTTGTTCAAAGAAGCTGTTATGAACTGAACTGCACTCACTTTCCATTTGAAGTGCCAATTCCTCAAGGGTCCCATAAACTTCCTCCAACCCCAGTTGCAAAGTGTTCCCTGCTGAGAACACATGAAACTTTTTCTTCACCTCAATCCAACTCAGGCCAGGAACTTTCTTTAAACCCTTTGTCTTTGCTGAGATCCTCATCCTTGCAGAGTCCACCCATTTCCCACTTGCAGCAAAAATATTTGATAGCAGCATGTAGTTCCCAGTTGTTTCTGAGCTCATATTAAAAATATGGGAGGCAGTCTCTTCAGCAACATCTGTATTCTTGTACTTCCTACAAGAGTTCAGAAGGGCACCCCATACACAATCATTGGGTTCCATTGGCATGCTTTTCACAATGTCACTTGCTTCTTGTAAAAACCCAGCACGTCCAAGGAGATCGACCATGCAAGTATAGTGCTCCATTTGGGGTTCAACCCTAAACTCTTGAGTCATTTCATTAAATAGCCTACGACCTTCCACAACAAGCCCAGCATGACTACAAGCAGAAAGAACAGCAACAAAGGTGATATTGTCAGGCTTTAATCCAGATTCAATCATCCGATCAAAAGTTTCTAAAGCTTTTTCACCAAGCCCATGCATCCCGTACCCTGCAATCATTGAGTTCCATGAAATTAAATCTCTATTATCATTTTTCTCAAATACCAAATGGGCTTCCTTGAAACTTCCACACTTTGTGTACATATTAATCAAGCCGTTTCCAACCAAAATGTTACTATCCATCAAAGCCCTAACCACATGAGTGTGTATTTCCCTGCCGAGATTCACTGCTGCTAACTCTGCACAAACTGATAAAACACTGGATATTGTCACGCAATTAGGCATGACATTGGCAAGCTGCATTTGCCTAAAAAGTTTCAGGGACTCCTCCCATTGGCCCTTAGAAGCAAATCCATCAATAACAGAGCTCCAACTTATGACATTAGGTCTGATCATAGGACAATCACCTGGAGTCTTTAGCTGGGAAAATATTGCAAACGCCTCATCGCATAATCCAGATTCAGCATATGATGTTATCAAAGCATTCCAACTCACTAGATTCTTTGTTTCCATCTCTAAAAACAAACTCTGTGCATATTTTACATCTCCACACTTCCCATACATACATATTAGTGCATTCTTCACAAACAAGTAATTTTCAAACCCACCCTTTATAATATATCCATGAATGACCTTGCCCTTTCCAACTGCAACCAAATCAGCACATACAGATAACACGACAGCAAGCGCTTCAGCAGTTGCCCCAATTCCTCTCTTCCTCATCATACCAAACAACTCTACCGTCTCTTCATTCCACCCACATCTAGCATGACTTGAAAACAGAGATGTCCATGTGACAGGGTTTGGCTCCAATCCTTCCAACTCCATCTGCCTAAACATCTCAGATGCACCATTGCAATCATAGTTAAAGGCATAACCTGAAACTAAGGTATTCCATGAAATATAGCTTCTAACAGTCATTCTATCAAACAATTGGCGGGCACTCTCCATTCGCCCAAGCTTCCCATACATTCCAACCAATTCATTCACAACATGAAGATGATTTTGAAAACCCATTTGCAAAACATGAGTATGAACATTCCTGCACAAATTCAAACCACCCATAAACGCACATGCCTTTATTACCAAAGGCAAAGTGAATCCATCAGCCCAAACCCCAAGTTCTCGCATTTTATCATAAATTTTAAGGCCTTCCACATAATACCCATTTGAGACACTAGCTCTCAGAATTGAATTCCACAATAGCAAGTTTGAAAGACCCTCAACTGGAATTTCATCAAACACTTTCCAGGCATCCATAACAAGCCCGAAACGGCCATATACCGACACAAGCCGGGCAGCCAAGAAGGCTGACCTGTTCGTGCCAGTGACAACAACTTGGGTGTGAACGCGTTTGCAGTGTTGAACCGTGGTGCATTGTCGAAGAAGGCGGTCAAAGAATTTAAGAAGCTCATCATGGTGGGCGACAAAGGATTGAGTGTGGGTATTGTGAGTGTGTGTTATGATTGAACGGCTGAGATCACGTGGGAAAGAGAGGTGGGTTTTGTAGAAACGTGAAGAGATTGATATGAAACGTTGAGAGGGAGCATGAAGCATGAAGGTGAGGTTTTCAAAAATAGATCCGTTGACATCAATCAAGGTTTTTTTTTTGCGTGGTGGGTTGTCAAAATAATGAGCTTCAAATGTCGCCAGATGTGTGCGATAAGCATTGAGACTCAAATAACTAACAAAGTTTCAAATTTGTAAACATTGGGTGGTTGATTTTGAATGAATGAATAGTCTCGACTCAAATAACAGAGCTCCTCCTCCTCCTTCTTGCCGCCGGTAAGTCTCTCAAAGTCTCACTCTCTCTCTATCTCGCCTATATATATATATATATATATATATATTTTTTTAGCTGGGAATGGGTATGTGGGTCTGTGAGATATATACATAAAAGAAACATCAGAAACATCAACCATTAGATGATAAAACTTTTTATTTTTTTTTTGGTTTTGGTTTTCCACAATGTATCCTCAAAGTTTTCAACCAGAGATTAATAACTGTAAGCATTGACCTAGTACAAGCACCTTGAGACCAAGAGCCCAATCAACTCGGCCAACCCCTTGGGTTTAATAATAAAAACATTGGAATGTGGTATATTGTTGCTTAATTTAAAACTTAAAATAAACATAAATTATACAAAAATATTTAAATATGTCTAAAAATAAATATTAATTAATTAATTATTTGTCGTATTTTTGATATATCATATCCTAGATTTTTCAAAAAAATGTTGTATTCCCATACCCATAACTATACCATACCAATACTCGTATCCGTATCTACGTCGGTGCATCATAGGTTTAAAGACTCAAATTACATTATGTAACTGAGATTTACAACAAATACAAGGACAAAGGTTTGATTTTATTAATTTTGTTTTCCAAGTGCGTGGCACATGAGTAGCATTAGTTTTTTTTTTTTTTTTTTTTTTTTTTAAAAAAACTAATTGGGCATATGTGTGAAGTTTATACTTCTTTGTAGAGTAAGTTGGTTAAAATAAAGTTTGAGTTTAATGGTTGGTAGCCTAAAGTTTAAGGGGGGTGTTAGGAAATTTTACCCAATAAATCAAAGGACTATAAGGGTACATTTGTTCATGATTATTCTTAGGACAATAGTTAAGGAATAATAAATATTCAATTATGAAGTAAAATGTAATACTTTTTAAAAATTAAAATAAAAGTATATGTAGTTGTCACTAGTTTATTAGTTTGCATGTACAAATTCATTGAGGTTGTATGTGTTTTCTTGATATTTGCATACAATTTGACTTAATTTTTTCAAAAATGTATAAAAAAAATAAATAAATTACAATATATTAAATGCATCTTAACTTGTGCTCTTACAACAAACAATCGTAGACAAAAGCCAATAATTTTTTACTTCTATGAATATGGCTTCCTTTTAAAAATAAAGTTATTGAGGGATTTTTGTTTTCCAAATATAATTTGAAGGGTTTAAGAAAGAAGAAGGTAGATCATCCAATACTATGTGAATATATTGGGGGTTCAAGTATAGAGGACATTTTTTTTTTTTTTTTTTGGCTAAGTAATGCTTCCATTCAACAAAGAAAAAGAGAAGGGAACAACAAGGGGAAGGGATTTACCTCTATCTTGTGGGCCAAAAAACAGTGTTAAATGTATGACATGGGGACCAATCCTGAAATATTAAAAATAAAAGTCCATCTAGCAATATAATGTGCTATGAAATTTTCCTCCCTAAAAATATGATTTACAAACGAACCAGAAAAGGATTGAAGCATATTTCTCAATTTTTTTTAGGTGTTCTATAGAGCAATGTGGCAGAGATGAAAGACTCCATAATTGAAGGATCATATTCATAGCATCTTCTTCACAAATAAAAAATTTGTATCTCATTTTTGAGTGATTTTATTTTATAATTCGATTAGTTAAGGGTGAAAGATTTGAACCCTGAATATTTTTATTAAAAATATCAAAAAGTGTCAATCAGTTGAGTTACTAGGTTATTAGCTCATTTGACTGATTTTAAAAATGCTAGGAATAAAACCTATCTGTAGACAAAAATAGTTTCACTTATGTGATTCTTACAAATAATTGTCACACACACTTTTTCCTCTTCTGACAACTAATTAGAAATTGACCTTTACATGGGGGGATGTGGAGGATCCTATACACAACTTCTCGACTTCTCTCCAACTGCAAATTCTCAAAAGAAACATGATCGGTGTATATCTCTTTAGTTTGAGAAATTGAAAGAATGGGGTCTAGAATTTCCCTTTGTTGACGTTTCATGAGTTTGTTTCTTATCATCCATATCAGGCCGCTGTTGTGAATAGTGTGAAGTTCCAGTTCCTCAACCATTCCATTCTCTTGGAATTCTCAGCTTCTTTTGTAGTTGTATGATTAGCTTAACTCACTCAAAAATGGCAAAAATATTCATTTCCTCAAATTTAAGCGACCAAGGAGAATGAATCCATAGGATCCTTGCAATTGTACATTCCATGTTCATTGGGCCAGCTTGTAAGCTTATTTTTTAAAGAACTTTCCCATTGAACAGGAACCCAGAATTATTTTATTTTCCCTTTTCTAGCAACAAAAATTGGATAATTTTGCCATGTAACTTTTAAGATAGTTTAATTTTCCCTACGGAATATCTGTATTTGCTTTAGTAAAATAAATTTATCTTGAGCATTTTTCACAAAAAGTGTGTAGACACATAATAATATTTTTAAATTTTACGATAACTTTTGAGCATTATTTACATATTCCAAACCCTGCTTCAATGTGTCAAGTCCCCATATTAAATTCACCACAAATAAAAAATATCTAAAAAGGTCACACAATTGTGCTCTGCTTATTCCTTTATTTAGGCAAGTGCGAAAATTGGTCATAATAAACTTCAATATAACACAATTCCTTCTTTCTTTTTTCCCTGTTTGTCTTTTTTTGGGCATATTCTAATAATGTTCTTGTTACACAGTTGAAAGTACCTTAAATCATTCAGCAAATAAGAATTTCATTCAAAAGAATTTTGTATCGTGATTTAGTAACTCATTTTCTATATAGGGTATAAGCTCCTAAAAGAAAGGTTTGGACTTCCAAATTCATATTTTGGCAGATTTAACAAATGAATGACAAAAGGCCATATATGGATACAAAAATATGCAATAATTAAAAACTGGTTTTGAGATTGGTCCTCTAATAGGACATCTGATCCATATTTGGCATGCGGCTCGGAGATTTGTTTTTCTCATTTGGATGATCAAATACAGTTGCCTCACTTGTTGTCAGTAGCAATGAGATACTGTAACACAGAAGCACATGGTGGTGGTTAGTTAGTTTAAGGTATGAAACATATTAGATATGCATAATTGTTTTGCTTGACCAACTATGATCTTTACCTGGAAGCATC
Organism: Quercus gilva; assembly: GCA_023621385.1. Taxonomy (NCBI): domain Eukaryota; kingdom Viridiplantae; phylum Streptophyta; class Magnoliopsida; order Fagales; family Fagaceae; genus Quercus; species Quercus gilva. Next base: position 14,337,188 of record CM042477.1, read on the forward strand.
GACTAAAGCCGTTCTAACCACTTTGAGAGGATCTATGATTCTCTCCTCCACCATGTCAACATATACACCTGTTTTGCACAAGAAATATTATTAATTAAGTGGCCAGGAAAGTATTAAATAAACAGCTTTAAACAATCATCACTTGATATTAGTCCAAGTGTTGAGAAATTTAGAATGGACAAATACAGAAAAAACTAGAGAAGAAAAGAAAGAGAAACAAGATCCACTTGCAATAAATTGGATAATTCAACTTTCATAAGAATTCTCAATATAAACATGTTGGAAAGTTTTCCATTTTTTATTTAAAGGTTGTATACAATGCACAAGGCATTGTGAACGCTTCCCATTCCTTCAGGTTCTGGACAGAAAAAGAAATTTTCATGTACATTTTATTGGACAGAAAAAGCTCCAACTCAGACAACATGAAATTTCCTACACTATTTTGCTTTACCATAGACCAAAAATACCACAGAAGACATATTTGCAAATGATTCAAGCCCAATAGTCTAAGACCTATTAACAGAAAGAAATTGTAAGGTTGGCTACAATGGTAATTCTTGTAACAAATAAAAGAACAAACCTTTAGCAGCATCAAAACCCAAATTATGATTATCTTGTTCCAACAATTTGCCAATAACCAGCGCACCATCAAAACCAGCATTTGAGGCTATTGTGAATGCAGGTGCCTAAAGCAAATCAAAATGCTCACTGTCAGTATTTAACTGCAAATAAACACCAAGGTAGATGCTGGCTGAGGAAATTCAACAAATAAAACCTTTAGAGCGTTCTGGATTATCTTTACGCCTGTTTTCTGGTCTTCATTTACCGTTGGAAGGCTTTCCAAACCTTTTGCAGCATACAAAAGAGCAACACCACCACCTAATAAGGGCAAGCAAGTTAAGATTGTTCTTGATGTGCTGTGGATATACATAACCTAGAGGAATGACAAAAATCTAGTTACCTGGCACAATACCCTCTTCCACAGCCGCTCTTGTAGCATTTAAAGCATCCGTGACCCTATCCTTCCTTTCCTCAACTTCTGCCTCACTAGACCCTCCAACCTGACAGAAAATGGATGCATGTCAAGGCAATTACTCACCCACACTGCAGGAATTCAGACAAGTGAACAACATACCTTGAAAACAGCCACACCACCAGACAGCTTTGATAGCCTTTCCTGTGCTTTCTCCTTGTCAAACACGGCATCACTCTTCTCCATAGCTGTCCTCAGCTGTAGAACATCATTAGCATCAGTAAATGTTATGAATCTTCACTTCCATTCATTCCTATTTTTAATTTCTAGGGTCCAGATTGAGGCAATCAATTTTGAATCTTCAAAATCTAAATAATTTCCTTCCCAACTACAAAAAGAGTAAGGCTTCTGGTGTTAAGAATAAGTAGCTCTCATGTTTCTATGCTTCACTATAGTTGGTTTTAGAATGTATAAATTAGCTCAGGAACTCTTGCTGAAAATTTTTATAAAAATTTGATCACCAAAACACCTTAAGGGACCTCTTTTCATACAGATGATCAATTCTGAAAATGCTGATTGAGTTAGGGCTTCCTCTGAAGGGGAAAAGAGTAGTAACAAAAGTTTGATGGCATTTAACAGAGACTGAAGGATGAGATACTGCATATAGCAAGGATTAAACAAACTGGGAAATTTCCAAGGGAACAATAGACAATTATGCATCAACAAAAAGTTGTAAGAAGCGGTAATTATTTGATAGCACAAACCCAACAAGGCATATAGGGATTGCTTGCAGAATTTTTAAGAACCAGAAATAGTTTAAAAGTATTTGTCTGACATTGAAATAAGCAAACATGAATAACTTTACCAGGATCAAAAGTTAGAAGTGTTTTTATCAGAGTTCCCTACTTCTAATTCTATTCAAAAGCAAACACTTGGGAAAAAACCTATATTCTATGGCAAAAAGGTATGAGTGCATTCAAGGACCCACAAAGTGCAGTCACACCTTGATGAGAGAATTTGTTTAGGGGGAGGGGGATTGAAGAAGAGAGATGGGGAAAAGAGAGATCATCAGTTGGTGTTAACCCTAATTGCAACTTTAAAAGAAAGCAACCACTACCACCAATGTAATTTAAAATGAAGTTTTGTGAGTAAAGTTGAGTTGAATTTGAGTATTAAAAATAAAAACTAAAAAGCCAATGGGACAACCAAAAAAAAAGGTAATACCACCATAGGGAGGTCATCAGAATTGTGATTTCACCCATGCATGTAGCACTAAGTGCATTTCTAATGTGTCAAAATTATTGATCAAAAAAATTGGCAAACAATTCATCCAAGTGAATAGCACACTGAATAAAAATTTTGAAAATAAATAAGGAATTAAAGAGAAAAGCCAACCGCATACCTCTGCACATCTTTCTTCAATCAGCTTCTTATCCCCACCCCCATGTAGAATTATTGTGTCATCAAGAGAGACAGACACCTGTTATTTTATTTTATTTTTTGAAGTTAGTTATGTCCCAAAGAAATTCAAATATAGCACCGTAGCACACTCTGCTAAAAAACATAAACCTTTTTTGCAGTTCCAAGCATTTCAAATTGCACTTTGTCAAGGGTTAAACCACGGTCTTCAGTGATAACCTGTACAATAAAGGTCTTAGCATAAAAATAAAAATAAAAAAGAGAAAAGGAAAAAAAAATTCTGCATATTATAAGTGCATATATATATTAGAAATTAATTTAGGAGTAAAATATTGCATAACCTCTCCCCCGGTAAGAATGGCAAGATCATCTAAGTTTGCTCTTCTATTTTCCCCAAAACCGGGAGCTTTGATCGCACAAACCTAAACACATGAAATTACACTTGTGGATTATGAAAGTTGACACTACAACAAACAGAATTAATGTCAAAACATCTTGATAATGAAGAAATTAAATTACAATTGAAGTGATAACAGACCTTACAAATGGTCAATATAAAAGAAAGAAAGATACACCTAACACAGCAGATAACTAATGCTCTTCAATAAATAAAAATAATATAATCGAATATCCAAAACTTATAAAATCAAATATAGGATTATTTACAAATATATAGAGGTACATATGTATAGGCACTCATCAGACTAAGTCGCAAGTATTCACAAGACATTAAAAAAGGTATCATTTGATAGAAGTCTGGCATTATTTTTAGAGTCACATGTAATTTCAAAGATAGGCCCAGAATTATTCTAGAGCTTGAATTCTATACATTATTTTGTTTACTCCATGTGGAAAGATCTCTAGACCAAAAACTGTTGATTAATAACTCTTTACCTTCTTGGGCACTCCATTTGTTTGTGTCCCAATATATAAGTTTCTTTTTTTATTTCTTGACTTATGGGGGAAAAAACAACCTTAAGAAAACCTTTCATAATACAGAAATATAAAGTCATTTAACTACTTACAAAAACTTTTTTTTTGTTGTGTGTTGTGGGGGGGTTGGGGTCAGTGGATGCAATAATGTAGCTCTTCCCCCCAGATGTTTCAGTTTTGATATAGCTTCTTGTCAAAGGGCCTTCATGTACTTCAACTATCTATATAGCTCAAGCATGAAGAGCACACAACTGTGGAACATCATATTGCTACCAATAATCATGTGGCCCTCTTGAGAAAAATATTTTGATGTCCAAGGATGTATGAATTACTAGAAATACAAACATATCTATATCATAAGGATTTCAATATTATTGCAATTCATTAATATATACAAGATATACAGTTATCAATATATATATATATATATATATTTCATACATACATGCATACAAGATATACATATACAAGTCATATAATATAACCTGTACTATCTTACACGTTACACATTTTAAAGTAACTTCCAAGTAAAGCCAAGTAATCACCTTAAGCCCAGCATGATGCTTATTGAGTACAAGCATAGAAAGTGCATCACTTTCAACATCCTCAGCCACAACAAGTAGTGCTCTTTTTTTCTGTTAAGAATTGAATAGTAGCAGAAGCAAGAACAAGAACATTTTCTGTAAGTTCACTTGATCACCATTGCCTACGAAAATAGCCCCTCAGGAAAAGGTTAATTACCTGTACTGCTAGCTCCAATATTCTAACAAGTGAATTCATGTCTGAAATTTTCTTGTCATAAATGAGGATCAGGGGGTTCTCTAGTTCCTATGAATATGAAGAAACAAATTTTAGGTCACAAATCAGAGAAAAAGCTTCCATGTCAACCATACAACTGGTGCAACAACCCTCCCCCTCCTCCCCAAACAAAAGAAAAAGTAAAGGACGTGGAGAAAGATACGTGACAAACACAAAGATCAGATGGCCACCAAAATACTAACTGACAACATGTAATAGAAATAGCAAAAACTTCATGTCAAGATGGATATATGCAAGCTGAATTTACGTCCTTCAATGATATAAGGACATGTATTTTCTTTGATGTTGTTTGTTGTTTTTGCTTTTGTTCACCATCATGAACACCATGTATTTTCTTTCTTTGTTTTTTTTCTTCATGATTGATATTACTCTTATTACCTATGAAAAAAACATAAGGACATGTATTTGCTAATTAGAAAATAGGTCTAAGGACATGCACGAGAAATTGAAACACTTGCACCTCATCTGCGGGGAAAAAAGTCCAATATATATACAATAAGAGGGGGGGGGGGGGGGGGGGGGGGTGTGGTTATTGGGGGAAGCAGCAGCACATTCTTATTACTAGTGACTTAATTCTAGCACTAAGTCCTGTTTGAAGTACAAATATACCAGAAACAACAATAAAGATCTGAACTTACACATTTCTGGGTCTTATGATCAGTAACAAAATAAGGAGATATGTAGCCTCTGGCTAGCTTCATTCCTTCCACCACTTCTAACTCATTATCCATCGTATTCCCATCCTACAAATTTTGAATCATAAATAAGCAATATCGAACTGTATCAAATTTAACTATCATAAACATTAAAAGAAACAAAAAAGATGCTCACAGCGACAGTAATGACTCCTTCCTTTCCAACTTTCTCCATTGCTCTAGCTATAAGATCTCCAATCTCACTTTCACCATTTGCTGAAATAGTTGCAACCTAACATATTTATAAATTGATAAACAAACGTTAGAACAAGAGATCATATATAAAGTAGTAAAATACATATCAAATGTAAATTTAGCAAGAGAAATCAACATTGTGCATAGTACAATCACCAATGATATTCATGAACACTTATTAGAAGGATTTAAAACCCCACATGAATGCAAAAATTTCTCAGAACTAAGTTTGCAAGAAGTCATTTTCCCATCCTTTAAAAGTACCACACAGATTTTCTTTCCAACTAGAGTACAAAATAAATCCCACTTCTAGGATCATAATAGCAAGATGGTTCAAGAAAATATAACATAATACAACCTTTCCTACCAAACAAATCCAAAATGAGAGATTACTCTCTAAGAAGTCCATCACCTGTTTAATTTCTTCTGATGTGCTTATCATCAATGCTTTGCTTTTCAGATCAGATAAAACAGCATCGACTGCCATATTAATACCACTCCGCAAATCCATCACATTCACACCTGCAGCTACTGACCTGCACCCTTCCATGAGTATTGCCTGAGTTAGGACAGTTGCACAAGTAGTACCTGCAAACAGATAAGAATCAGGTTGAAACTAAGTAGAAGATATCTTACTATACATTAATGAAAAAGAGTAGTAACAACCCTTCAACATCACTTATGAACTTCTTTCTATTTGTATGTTGGACACACACCCAATGGATTTTGATCCTACGACCTCACCCTCCACCCATTCTTATGGAAGGAAGAAGTGTCATTTGAGTTAGAGCTGATTGGCTCACTTATGTACATAACATCAGGTAGAAATAAACTACATTATTCTAAGGATTCAAATCAAAACAAAATGCAATCCTAAGAAGCTGAGAGTTGAGAGCTGCCTGGAGCATTTTCTTTCTTTCTTTCTTTTTTTAGCTCCAAAAGAAGTACCTTCAATGTACATGTCTAATTGATACTTCATTGCATTTATCACTGCAGTCTTAAGAGCAATAAACTAACTCTTAATCAATAATAAAAATTAAATAAACCCGATTCAAAGCCTAAGTATCCACAGTATGTTTATAAATCCAGGAAAAACTATATAAACAGGAGAAAACAACGAGTTTACCATCTCCAGCAGCAGTGTTAGTAGCAATTGCAACCTGCTTTACAAGATCTGCACCAACATTTTTGGCTTTTTCCTTGAAGCTGATACTTTTGGCAACAGTAACACCATCCTTTGTGACTTGAGGATCCTTATGACTTCGCTCAATTATCACATTGCGGCCCTGAATCAAGCAACCAGAAAATTAAGAAAAAAGGAAAAGTTGTGATGAGAGCACACTTTAACTATTTATGAGCTATTCTTACCTTCATTAAATTTGGCACATAACTTGAGACACATGCTAGATTATCAAAAGATAGTATAAGGATCACAAATAAAAATTTTACACATAAAACAAAAAGGGCAGAAGCATCTTTATTTTTATTGGCTAATGAAGTTAATAAGCCTCTGAATCCATAAGGTTGTCTTCTTGTTCTGTTAAACTCATCCCATTATTGTGGAAGAAGGAAGAGCTATTTGACCCAGAGCTCACAGGCAAGTGAGTGTGCTTTTTTCTAAAAGCCTAGTTTCCAAAATTTTGGAGAGTTCTTAACAAGATAAATGAGTGTGCCATCATAATTAATTCATTCAAAGAAAAACAGTAATCAATTGAGATTTCTCTTTCACTATTATTGCATGGTTTCAAAGCAATACTAGAAAATCACGTATTATAACATCAAATGAGTGCTTTAAAGGAATCAATTTGAGCCTACAAAAAGAAATGGCTAATTCCCCCCCACCCCCCCCCCCCACCCCCCCAAAAAAAAAAAAAAAAAGTAGCCTTCTTTTTCCTCAACTCTCCATCAAACTTCATTTGAAAGTACAGAGAAGTAAAATAAAGAGATATATGGGTTCCAATTAGCTCAATTGGTAAAGTCTCCTATTGTCGAATGAGAGATAAGGAGTTCAATTTCAAACCCCGCCTACACTAAAAACCATTTGGAGTCTTGGCCTAATGATTAATCATCATGGAGCGGACGCCATGAGTCGAAATCATACCTATCAAAAAAAATTTATATATATATATATATATATAACAAGCTCCATCTACATATGGATTTTATACTGAATATATAAAAACAAGCTATTGGCTTACTGCCATTGTTGCTGCCTACACTAACGAGAGTCCAACAAAATCTAGAAATCACAAACTACATAAAATTATAGAACATAGGCCAATACCTTTGGTCCCATTGTCACTTTTACAGCTTCTGCAACCTCAGAAACGCCTTGCAGCATTGCAGCCCGAGCCCCGACACCAAAATTAATAGCCTTGGCACCATAATTTCTATTGCAGACAACTCTGCTACACACCTTTCCAATCCAAATCACCAACCAACAAACATTACATCACAAATTAATCCATACCCATCAAACACAATCCCTTGAATAACCCAAAAAAGCAACAGTGGGAGTCTATAGAATTTCAAAAAGTGCACATATTGCCACGTTTGGTTGCTGAGAAAAATGTGATGGAAAAACGAAAAGTAATCAAAACCCAATTCCCAAATTCTTGTTAACAAGTGGAAATTAAAGTAAAGATTGAAAATTTCCCAATCTTTCTCGGCAACCAAACGGAGGGTTAAGCAAATTTTACAGTAAAGTTGAGACTTTTAATAGTAAAAAAACACAAACAAAAATAGTTTCTTACAACTTTTCTTGAAGTAGATGAAGTGATCGATGAAGCTAATTTTGAAACTATTCGATGCATTGCTGAGAATTTACACGCACACACTCACTCGCACACACAAAGAGACTGATGAGAGATTTTGAATTTTATGAGATGGGCTTTTGGTAGGGTTTTAGCTCTGGGTTTATGTTATGCTATGTTATTGTGACTGTGAGAGTTTGGAAAAATCTGGATCGTTGATTTAAGTGGGTCCCGATGGAAAACTGAGTACTACATGTTTGACGGTCGAGATTTTATTATGGCTTTAGGACTGTTTTTGGATTAGTTGGCCCAATAATAAAAGCAATTGTGTCTGTGCATTTTTGTGTTTATCATCTAAATGGGCCTATTCCCATTACCCAAATGAAGCCCATGTTTTGAAAATGCCGAATCTATTGCCATTGTGGTGAGGCTTCAATCCTAAGTAACTACAAGAAAGGTGTGGAGAAAAAGATGTAAAGAAAAAAGAATTGTAAATTGCACTTTTCTCTTTAATTATGGTATAGTTACAATGATAAGTGACAAATAATACTATTTTTGGTAAAGTATAGAGACCAAATACTATTTTTACCCTAATAGAAGTGCAATTTACGTCTTTTAAGTGACAAATACTATTTTTGTTAAATTATTACAATGGCCATTCTAAACTTTACAAAAAAAGTTTGTTTTTCAAATTTATAAATTGCGCCTCTGATAGAACTTCTATTAAATTTTTTTTAAAAAAAAGAGAAAATAAATAATATGTTTCATTATAAGTGTTTAATAGGAGAGATAGAATACTAAACTGGAAAATAAATAGATATTTTCTGCCCTTAATACAATTTTTTTTTTTTTTTTTACTGACACTTCAATAATAACAGTGGGAGAAGAGAATTGAACTCAAATGTCTCTGTTGGAAACACTGTGATATTCCAACTAATTACTTACTAGACTCTTAGCATAATGTTATAATAGTAAGTTTAAAGATAAATTACAAGTATGTGTAGGTACAATATATTAATTTTTTTGTTCATTTTAATTCTTAATACACATATAAAGGACAAAATTTAAGCACAGTATCTCAGGCGTTGTTCCTTAAGTTCCCCTCTTAAAATTTAGTCATATAGCTATTTAACTAAAAAATACACTTCCCTCACATAAGAAAAAATTCATATGACAAAATCTGAAAAATGAAACTTAAAAAATAACACCAAAATACTATACTTAAGTCCTACTCATCTATATATATATATTGTAAGGACTCATTTTGTAATGGACCCTTCACAATAAAATTTGTAGAGAAGTGGGTAAATGGATTTGGCATCATCGAAGTGAACAACGGTTAATTTGGTGTTTGCGATATGTAACAGATGACAAGAAATTAGTAAGAATCTCATCAAATGAATTTGGTTAAGTATTTTTGTAGGGAATGATTATCACTTTGGCTATGTAACTAAAGTGCCTGTTTGTCCTCGGACTAGGCCGAGGATCTATTTTTCTTAGAGTTTTTCCTCTTTTCTTTTTTGGTGGGAGTCCTCTTGGTTATATAGTATTGCTTTAGTTAATCTCAGTCGTCCATCTGTCGGTTATTCGGTCACTCTAGATGAGAGTTTGTCCCATCATCTGTTTTTGTAGACTTTACGTTAGTTCTCAGCCGTCTTTGCAGGCTTTTCTATTAGTCGGAGTAATCGAGGCAATTGGGTTCGTTGGTCACATCATTATTAAAGCGGTCAGAATGTTGGTGGGATATTTTCGATGGATGGAGGATATTTCCCGTTAGTGATGTCGGTGTGCCGAGGACAGGTCATCCTCGGTTTAGGACTTGGATGTTGTGGGCTCTATCCCACTGTCCTCGGCTTTCGTTTTATCCTCGGCGCGGGCCTTGGTCCGTATGTAGTGGGTCGGCGTGGTTAATGTAATAGGGCCCCACAATAGCCCCTCAAAATTCTGCTGCACGTCCCCTTGGGCGGGGAGGAGGATTTTGATTATCTCGGCGCGTTTTCTCGGCCTGTTGGCTTTAACTTGTCGTTAGCGTTATCGCTATTTCAGCTAATTGTAGCTTTCTTTTTGTGCAAAGGGTTTGCCCGAGGATGGATGGGTTTGGGTCGTTTGTGCTGTAGTGCCCAGTTTCTCATGGTTCTCGTCCCCGATAGGGTTCACTACTTTAACGGCTAAGGGGGGTTGGCTTTACCTCAGTTTTGGACTCGCGGCCCATACATGCACCTTGGCTCTGTTCAGCGTTTGTATCGCCTCATAGTGACTGGTTCTCATAGGGGTTTGGGTCTGGAGACCATGCAAGACCCTGGTTTCTTAGCATTTAGTTTTTGCGAGGAAATATTTCTCCTACTGACCTGAGGCCTTTGATTATGCGATGTTTAAGCTTTGTTTAGTACTTGGTTTTCTCGTTTAATCATCTGAAGTATCTGGTTTCACCTTGAGGCTTGGGTCCGAGGACCATGCAAGGCCTTGGTTCTGTCCAGTACCTAGTTTTCTCATTTTTGGTTCATCTGAAGTATCTGGTTTCACCTTGAGGCTTGGGTCCGAGGACCATACAAGGCCTTGGTTCTGTCCAGTACCTAGTTTTCTCATTTTTGGTTCATCTGAAGTATCTGGTTTCACCTTGAGGCTTGGGTCCGAGGACCATACAAGGCCTTGGTTCTGTCCAGTACCTAGTTTTCTCATTTTTGGTTCATCTGAAGTATCTGGTTTCACCTTGAGGCTTGGGTCCGAGGACTATGCAAGGCCTTGGTTCTGTCCAGTACCTAGTTTTCTCATTTTTGGTTCATCTGAAGTATCTGGTTTCACCTTGAGGCTTGGGTCCGAGGACCATGCAAGGCCTTGGTTCTGTCCAGTACCTAGTTTTCTCATTTTTGGTTCATCTGAAGTATCTGGTTTCACCTTGAGGCTTGGGTCCGAGGACCATGCAAGACCTTGGTTCTGTCCAGTACCTAGTTTTCTCATTTTTGGTTCATCTGAAGTATCTGGTTTCACCTTGAGGCTTGGGTCCGAGGACCATGCAAGGCCTTGGTTCTGTCCAGTACCTAGTTTTCTCATTTTATTCGTTTATTTTAGCTATTTATCCATAGCCGTTTGGTTCTTTATTGCTATAGTTTACAGTAAGCCATAGATAATTACACTTTTCAAGCAGAAATAATAATAAATACAAGCTGGAGTTGGTGAAGGATAAGACCCTGCCGTGTTCTGCCTCTTCGTTTTGATGGGACTCCTCTGATTGCGAGGCGTCTCTTGGGTTGTCCAGGTAACGTGTTCTGACGCTTCGGTGCCTGCTCATTTAATGAGGCGCCTCCTCATTAATGCTAGCCGTGGATTCACGAGGATCTGACGGCTGTTAGGCTCTTTGGAATTTAGGGCGGAATAATGGTCTCCGGAAATCGCTCCCTGAAATTTATTGTGGATTGGCCCTCATTAATGTTCCACCTTCTATAAAAGGCGCTCCTAGGGCACCCTTCCCCTTCACACCTGATAGTCGTTCGTTCTAAACTTCTCCTAAAAACATACCGTCAAAAGCTCTGCAAGACACAATCATCTGAGCCCCTTCGAATAAGTTGGCCCTGGGAAAGGGCACTCTTGAGGATGCACAGCCCCTATCAGGAGCCGAGGATGTCACTTCAACCCTTGGTGCCACGCTGGGGTGGGTGTAGTGGAGATCCGAAGATTCTCCTTCTTTTCAACCTAACCGGAGACAGAGCCCTCCTTACCACCAGGAGGAGTATCCGGAGAGAACGTAATCTCCCTCCCTTGGGTATGGGTTCCTGACCCCCCAAGCCGGCTGCCTAGAGGGTGGGAGGGGAACCAGGCGGAACCTAAAAGCGGAACCGTCCTGTGCCTCGGCCTCTTCCGCCTTATAGGTTGCCTTCCTTTCTTCCAATCCTTCTTCTCTCTTCTCCTTCCTCTTCTCTTGCTTCACTTCTTTTCCATCTTCTGATCTTCAGCCAGCTTTGCTTTCTACTTATTTGCTCTTCATCTCTTCTTCCGTTTCTTTTTTCTTTCTTTTCTTTTGCTCCTCAACCAGCTTTGCTTTCTACCCTTTGCTCCCTTGCCGGTTTTATCAAGCGTCTGCCTTTGTAGTTAGCTTTAGAACAAGCCCCTTGGGCTTTACTTGTAAAAGATGTAATTTTTCTTCAAGTATGAATAAAAGAAGTAGACCTGTTTTGTATTATTTATTTCTTTGTTTCTTTTTTATATTTTCGTTTCTGGTAGTTATATATCTTCGAATGAATGTTGCCACTACAAACCGTGTTGGTCTTGACTGATAATTTTTCATTTACACTAACCGTTGCACTTGCTAGCGCACAACTCCTTCCCACAGACGGCGCCAATTGTAAGGACTCATTTTGTAATGGACTCTTCACAATAAAATTTGTAGAGAAGTGGGTAAATGGATTTGGCATCACCGAAGTGAACAACGGTTAATTTGGTGTTTGCGATATGTAACAGATGACAAGAAATTAGTAAGAATCTCATCAAATGAATTTGGTTAAGTATTTTTGTAGGGAATGATTATCACTTTGGCTATGTAACTAAAGTGCCTGTTTGTCCTCGGACTAGGCCGAGGATCTATTTTTCTTAGAGTTTTTCTTCTTTTCTTTTTTGGTGGGAGTCCTCTTGGTTATATAGTATTGCTTTAGTTAATCTCAGTCGTCCATCTGTCGATTATTCGGTCACTCTAGATGAGAGTTTGTCCCATCATCTGTTTTTGTAGACTTTACGTTAGTTCTCAGCCGTCTTTGCAGGCTTTTCTATTAGTCGGAGTAATCGAGGCAATTGGGTTCGTTGGTCACATCATTATTAAAGCGGTCAGAATGTTGGTGGGATATTTTCGATGGATGGAGGATATTTCCCTTTAGTGATGTCGGTGTGCCGAGGACAGGTCATCCTCGGTTTAGGACTTGGATGTTGTGGGCTCTATCCCACTGTCCTCGGCTTTCGTTTTATCCTCGGCGCGGGCCTTGGTCCGTATGTAGTGAGCCGACGTGGTTAATGTAATAGGGCCCCACATATATATATATATATATATATAGACATATATAGACACTAATATATTCGAAAATGAAGGAAATTACACTTCTCCCTTGAAACTTACTTCTTCTTTTTCTTTTTCTTTTTTTCTTTTTTTTTTCTTTTTTTTGAGAAAGTTCTCCCTTGAAACTTGAAAGTAGAGAGTGCAACAGGCTGCGCTATTACTTCACCAACTTTGCCTGAATTGGAAATTCCATTTTTTCCTTTTTCTTTTCGGAATTCGATGGCTATTATGTTTGGACTCTTTTCTTTCAATATAAAGTGACTCCTTATCATGCTTTTGGTCTAGCCATGGTGTGAGTGACCACAGTACCTAGCTAGCATATTCTGGAAAAGTCGATTTTGACTAAACTATAAGTCAATTATCAAAGTTCTAACATTCAAAAACTTTTGTCCAATAATTGTTGGACACTTGGATTACACAATATTAGTGGTGATCCTTTTCTCCACTTAACTCATTGCTCTAATTATAACCAGATTAGCTAGACTCCTCTAGAGGATTTTTTTTTTTTTTTTCTTTTTTGAAAAGATAGTTAACTTTCATTGAAAGGAACCATGAAAAACATTACACTTATGAGTCATTAATCCATTACCCCAATAAAAAATAATAATAATAATAACAAAATCTTTATATATGGTTGGATACCAATTACTTGAATTAATTGGACATTTATAAAATTATAACAGCTATCCTAACAATTATCTTTAATTAAGTAATAATGGGAAAACAAATAAGGGTTTTATTCTTAGACTTAGATATACCTTGAAATTTAAAATAAAGATAATTAATTTTTGTATTATTTATTAATGTACTTGCTTAAATATTATTGATTAGATATAGTTATTAAGTAAGACTGCACACCTTAATTAAGGTTTCTTCAACTTTGAGCAACAAGTACTCTGACTCTTCAGACCTTAATCAAGGTTTCTTCAACTTTCAGTAACTAGTACTCTCTCTCTAAAATTTTTTTGAGCTTACCACATCTTTTAGTCAGTTTGTTTGGAAACTTCACCTATAAAGTTTTGAAATTAAAACAAACATACACGTAAAAGTTATAATAGCATAAATCAAAGTAAATTCGTAACCATTTTCCATTGTCGTGGTTTCATGATTTGAGAAAAAAATAATACAACAGCCGCATAATCTCGCCAAAAAAAAAAAAAAAAAAGACTAAATTAGTGTATAGCTGTTGGCATGTTCTGGTCACATGGCAATCAAGCTAGCTCCTCAGCTCTTGTCTTCTTAGAGCACTGGTGATTGATGTTGAAAACTATGTTTACAAAACTAATTATATTTGCAAGAATTTGGAGAGCCACTCTGATATTATATATTTTAGAAGTCATGGAACCTTCAAATTCATATGACCATCTATATTTATTGGCCACACACATGGTTTGCTCATTTCAAGGTTTGAAATTCATGACCTCCACTAAAAGGTCTACAAAGCTAAGCTACCATAAACAAATGAGTTAATTAAATAAATTACTCTAAACAAGTATCCAATATGATTAGGTTGGTTTGAGTTGTCATGTTCCAAGTCAATTGATACATGTCTTTCCTTTTCTTTCTTTTTCTTTTTAAATTTCAGTTTCAAAACCCATGATTAACAATGCTTAAAAACAATAATAAGTCCTATGTATGACTAGGTAACACCACCAAGTTGCCCAAATCTAAGCATGAATTCCGCCACCAATAGTAGCACACCACAAAAGCAACTTCGTCTCCACAATTCCCGACAGCAAATTGAGCATACTATGATGTGTGTCAATCCACAAAGTATTCGTAGATATTTATGACATACAGAACTTTCAATAGTGCATCAATTTCACAATCGATATAGGAAGTTATCAATAACATAAATATCCATCACTCAACTTAGGTTATTTGTATTTTAATATAAAAGTTTTGTCCAAGAGAGTTGTAACATAATAAGTACTTTTTGATATTTTCAAAAGAAATGTCTAAGGTTGAATACCACCACTTCAATTATTGAAAATTTTAAAATAGAAGTTTGTAAGAAATAGTTTTACAAGGTAAGATAACTGGCAGGATCTAGTCTTTCGACAGAGTTTAGTCTTTCGATATGGTCTAGTCTTCCTATAGGATTGACCAAAAGACTATTTGATTAGCACACACCCAACTAATTGATGCATGTCACTCATGTGCTACCCATTCAACACTAGTCGTTCGACGGACAAGGTTGACTAATGAGTAATGACCAAGACTAACGAACAACCAAGAACTCTTGGCTCTCTATTGAATAGCACATGTTCACCACATATATACTTGAGATAGACAAACGACCGAGCCTGGCGAGCGACCAACGACACTTGGCTTTACAAAGATAGCACATGCCGGCCTCACTTCAACATGTACACTTGAGATAGAAGAATAACCAAGGCTGACGAACTACCAATGACACTTAGCTCCCTAGCCTTTGTGTGTCCTCCACTCTGCCATTTACACATGGAAAGAATTTGCATACTACGTCCAAAAACCCTCCTACAAATCTATAACCACTAAGTATGAGAAATTGAACCAGAAGATATTTTGGAGCCATTAACTCCACTCCCTACAAGAGAAGGGCCGAAATTCCCAAGAACTTAGTTAGTTCTAAACCATCATATAAGCACCAAGCTCTTTCCTTACAAGGTACATGCATAATTTTCTAATTCTCATATTCTAAGAAGTTTTGGAAATTACTATGACTTTCTAACTTAATTTTCAGAGGGTGGTTGACCACACCAATGCACTAGTGTTTCACTCTTTAGGTCTTTTAGCGGCACTGAGGTTTTTTTTTTTTTTTTTGGATAGGGTAACATCACGAGTTTAGATGATTGGCTTAGCACGATTCTAATATTACTTGATTCTCTTATCACAGCCCATTAAATTATATTGCAAAATTGAAACTAATTTTTCAAGGGTTGATAGGATTGTAGCTTACAAGTGGCCACATCCGGACCGCTGCCAGTAAGGAAAAAGTGAGACTGCCGGCGCGTGCCTGGTCCAGTCCTCCTCAACAACGTGAGAGTCATACACTGATCAGCTCATAATTGGGTCCACCGGCCAGCTCGTCTAAAGTATATGGAATAAAGGTCCATGCTTATGCTTTATAAGTCTGTGACGTTAATTTTTCAACTTTTCTTGACAATACCCACCTTCCTATTTCTTTCTTTATTTTTTTTTTTTTTTTCTCCGGCCAAATTGATAAACAGATGCCAGTTATTCGACAATTTAAGGCTTTTTCCTTTTTCTTATTTTTTGCTTTTTAAACTTCTTTCAAGCTGTCACTCTAGGATCAAATTCGTGTACTAAACAAAGAATTCCCAAAAAGAGTTCTGTAAAAGTGTAATCTTGTGTTTATTGGGAAGCGTGTAAAAGGATCAGTTTAATATAGGAAAATTATGAGTTTATATATATAGGTTTTTTGAACAAATTTAAAAAAAAAAATGATTAATGAGATTGAATTCAACAATGATTTTCCCTCAACAAAAAAAAAAAAAAAAAAAAAAAAATCAACAATGGTAAAGTGTAAAAGCCTTCATTACCTGTACCCAACAATAAAACAGTATCCAATCAAATTTTCTTTTCAAAGAAAACAATAGAAAATAATACATACAATTACATTTCCCTTAAAAACCTCAACAAATATACAATCTTAATATTATAAAAAGAAAAACAAAACAAAATCTTGGCCCCGGTCATCTAAAATCACCATGTCAAAAGAAGAAGTCCTTTGAGCAAAGCTAGAGACGCCTTTTGCAAGTGTGCAACTAGGAGAAGCTATGGGAGATGCAGTCTTTGAGGCCATCAAAGCCATTGGCAACAACAGATGATCAAATCGTAATGATATATGGGTGATTTTATTTGTTTGTTTGTTTTTTTAAAAATATTTAGATTATTTTCATTTTTATGGGGTTGTCAATTGGTTTATTAGTCTATATTCTTTTATTTGAAAAAAAAAAAAAAAAAAAAACCCTATGTGACACACCTTTATTGAAGGGTCTAAATATAGACTCTTACATCAAATCATTATTAAATTTAATACTATCATGCATGATTAATACTAACTTAGTTTATTTACTAACACTATGCTAGTTTTTTTTTTTTTTTTTTTTGCGGAGGAAGACTGTGCTAGTTAATACAATAGATCTAAATAAAATTTGCATCTTTTATATGTGAAAAATTACAACTTTATACTCAATAATCAAGATGATTTTTTTTTTTAAGTAACCTTTTAAGATCTACAAATAGAAAATGATTATCCACAAAACTTTTATTAAATGTTATATACCGACATTCCCCCTTTCAAAATGTAAAAAATAAGAAATTATACAGTTTTTATGGTGGACCATGTCACTTATCTATCATTCTTATAAAAAAAAACTTCCACATGTTTAAAATTGTTAAGTTAGTTTTACAAATTTTTTTTTTTTTTAAATCACAAGCTGACCTAACAATTTTAAATAAGTGAGAGTCTTTTAATGGAATGGTCGACAAGGGATGTAGTCCATAATAAGAACAATATACTTCTCATAAAAGATGGAGAATTGGATTTTAAGTTCTTTCCACAAGGAAGAATGAATAATATATTAAACTACAAATCTCTTAATTAGCCATTAGTATTTGGTTGATTGGTTAACGCTCTTTGAAAAAGAAATAGCTTTCATGATATAGAAATGTAAACCAAGTTCAAAATTAAGAAAAATACATTAATATACTACTTTTTTCTTGAATACCTCCAAAAAGTTACCATGAGCTTACTGTAAAATTTTCAAGTGAACCTTTATAGAAAGAATTATCTCAAAATAAGTTAATTTTTTTTATTGATTTAAAAACAAGTTAATTAATTGTATACATATATTCTTTTTTTTTTAAGGTGACCAAAAAATATTAAGATGTATCATTCGTGATTATGATTTTTCTTTTTTCATATACATTAATATTCTTTCAACCAAAAAAAGATATTTTTCTTTCCTTTTTTTTTTGGACACATTTTATGAATAGCTAATAAATTTAGCTGTATGATAACTTCTCGTGAATGGTCTCTTTTGCAAAATGTGGCATTTAAGGAAGAATTCATTTTATTTATAATCTAATTAAGGAAGAATTCAATTGTGTTCCCATCATTGCATGTACACATGTTTTTTCTCAAATTACCCAATCACTAGTGATTGTGAGATGTTGGCCACATGGTATGCACATGCAATCCTATGAATCTCCCAAAGGAATGCTTCCCATTAATTGTTTTCAAAAACACCTGGAAAACATTTTATTTTATTTTATATTTTCATTTGAGAAACTTTTGGGCCCTACTGCATATATTCACAACCACAATTATTGAAGCATGTAGAAGCCTATAGAAGACTGAGGACCCTCACCGACACTGATAAATCATGAAAACCAGCATGCACCAGATTGTGATTTCATCACACATCAAGAGCAGTTAAGACTTTACATCTTAGGAAGTGACTTACAGCCACTATATATAAGACAACACCAAGACTTTATTATATGTGTTGGGAAGTAACCCACCTCAGCACGTATTGTTTGCTTCAAAGGAAAAGCTGGAGCCAGTAAATTAATTACTTATTTCTAAGATAATTTGGTTTAGTTAATCATTTTACAATTAATTGCGCAGATTTTCTTGTTCAGAATCAGACAAAATATCTCCTTTCACGGAAAATGAATAGATGCACAAACTTTTTTGAGAAACAGATGCACAAACTATTTGACCATTTCTACAACTTGCCCTCATTTTTATATTTTAGTTTTTGAAGTATTTATTTATACAACATGACATACATATATGTACCAATCATAAATTATTCTATAGTTTTTTATTTACTAAAAAGGAACCAAAGCCACAACCACATGCCGTGTGAAAGGAAAAAAAATATCTAATAATTAACACTGGCAAACAACTTGATTGAATGGTTCTTGATTTTACACCGAATCACAAGGGAGATTTGAAATCAAATTTGATGCCTTGTTGAGACTATTTAAATTAAGAACCGACAATATTTTTTAACAATAAATTTCAACCCACAATAATATTTTCTTGCAATTACTTACCATTGAGCCAAAATTCGTGAACTATGCAAATAAGATACTTAAACACATCAAATCTAACTTATATACAAATTTGATTTACAACATTGAACTCTGTACTAACATGGATTTTGCCTTTTGGTTTTATTAAGAAGCTAAAGAAGATGTAGCCAAAAAAGTCCCCAGTCCCAAGTACAAGATAAACATGCAAAACAAGTTCTTCAGGTATTATTAATTGGAAAAAAAAAATAAAAATTACAGAAACGCAAACATTTTGAAAAAATATATAACAAATTTTCTCTACTTTAGTACAAATCAACTCACCAACCTTTTTTCCATTTACAAAATCACCAAAAAAAAAAAAAGAAAAAACTTAAAAAATAAAAATAATAGACAATTATTTAAAAAGAAATTAAGATAACCCCCCAACAAAAAATTTCACAGTTCACACATGCACCTTCTTCTTTTCCATTCATTACCTCTTAGAAAGTCCATTTCCAAATCTTGATTCTGATGTCAACCTTGCACTTAGAAGCAGAAGTGGATGCAGTTGCTGCTTTTTTTCCAGTAGGAACAGTAGCTGTAATTCCATCACAAGTAACCCTTATTCCAACCTTTGGGGTCTTCAAGCCTCCCATCTTGGCCTTCACCTTTGTTGCAATCTCTATCTTCAATGGAATACCACTCTTGCTCTTCAAGCCCGTCTTCAAAGTACTAACAGAAGCACTGTCAAGTGTTTTGCCAGTGTTTGTTATGTCAGCCTTCAAAAGGGTCGTGTCCTTTTTGCCTTGCACGAAGGCAGGTATGGTTGAATCACCAATATCAATATCGTTGGAGAGTAAAGAGACGGTGATAGTGTCGTAGATGTAATCAAGCTTTTTGTTAGGGTTCTTGGCTGTGATGTTTAGGTCAAACTTGGAGTTTATGGTTGAGGATGAAGTTACGTTGAGGTACGAGACTTTGAGGCTAGTGACAGAGAAAGTAGGGCGGTGGGGGCGGTAGAGGACGTAGACAATGGCACCTGCAATGGCTACGAGGAGGATGAGGAGGAGGAGAAAGAAGGTTAGCCAGATGCAGCAGGAGCAGCAGCAGCCTCGGCTGTGTTGGCGGCGGCGGTTGTGGGGTTGTGGGCGGTAGGCGGGGCGTGTGGCGCCGTAGAGTTGGGCCTTGGTGGCGGGGAATGCGCCGTTGGTGGCGGTAGCGGTAGCAGCAGCGGTACCATTGGTGGCAGGTTTAGACGAGGGATAAACCCTGTCTGCCATTTTGTTCAGAGGAGAGGAGAGGAGAATAGAATGAGTAGATGCTTGTTTGTTATGAGGTGTACTTAAGAGAAAGATATAAAGCTGTTTGCTTTGGTAGAGAGAGAGAAAGAGAGAGAGAGGTGATTGTTTTGGAATCTAGAAATAAAGAATAAGGTGCTTGATATGGTTGTGAGTGAGAAATAAAAGGAAGCTGCAGGTGTTTGATTTGGTTCTCAGAGAGGAGGAGAGAGAGAAATGCTTGCTTTTGACTCCAGAGAGTAGAAGAAAGGTGTTTTGTGGGTTGTGAAGTGATGAAAGGATGGTGAAATAGCAACTTGGCAAGAGAGAGAGAGACAGCAACATGATAACCACAACTAAAGAACTAGCTCCACTTTCTTATGGGGGAGAGTGGGAGCACTCTCTGTACTAGATAAACATAAAATAATAATCTTTGCTTAATTTTAATCTTACAGCTTACACGTGGTCGACATGCAACATTCACTGAGCATGCGTTTCTTTTCTTTTCTTTTTCCCGAAATATTCTTTTGTTACTAGAAAGCTATTTATTATCATAATACTCTCACACAACTATATAATTGAAACTCTCTTATTGACATAAAAGATATATTGTTAGTTTGGAATTTGGATGTAGCTTTTTGTTCATTACTAATTTTTTTTTTATTTAGTGAAAATTGGTTAAAATATAATCATGCTTAGAAACAATGGCGCTTTAAAAACTCTTATTCATAAGTAAATAAATTTTAAAAAAAAATTAAAAGAAAACAATTGTTGTAAAACCAGCCATAATGGATGGAGATTTGTAAAATTAAAAACCCTAGTTTCTATTTTGCAAAAGGAAGGATAATTATCAAAAAGTAATTTTACAATATTTTGAGAATATAATGATGTGATATATTTTTCTTTCGTGTTAGTTTTATTACTTAAATTTATAGTGTGTTCTATCATTCATAGAAGAAGAGAGAGTATATCATTTAACTATATTCCGATTATACTCAATAAGTTTTACTAATAAAATATTAGCAATAATTTGAGCTTTGAGGTTTCAATTATAACTTTTATTGGAAGACTAAAATATTTATAAATCAATGGTGCTGACATTGATAAATAATATAGGCTGCTTTAGTTTTGACACATATTTAGAGGTTGGTAGAATAGTATTAAAAGAGAGGGTTTTATTGATGTAACTAAACCATGCAGCACATTACTCCTTCAAATCCCACTCACCCCAATCAATACTCAATACTATTGATCACGCAACCTTGAGATAGATTCTTCAATATATTCTACCTTCCTCCTCTATTCTGACAAAAAGATCACTATATAACTAGTATTTAATATTTATAAAAAAATTAAAAAAAATTATATAGAAATTAATAAGCTATTTTAGAAAATTTTTATGAAAAAAAAAAAAGATTGATTTTTTAAAAACTTTTTTAATTTTTCATAAAACGTTTCTTAAAATAAATGATTAGTATATAATCTAAAGACCCGTTATCTGGACTTAAAATAATTCCTAATAATGTTTTCCTTTTTAGTTATTATTATTATTATTATTATTTATGGGGGTGTTACCCGTTTTAGCTTTCCGCACATTGTTAGGTGATTCACATGATGTGGTCCAAACGCGCATAGGTGAATCTGAACCTACCATCTCTAATAAAGTCTCAACCAACGCACACAGATGTCTCTATTTTACCTGCTTTGGACTGGCTCTCTCTCTACTGGGTTTCTAACACGTGTGGAAGTGACATTCATATGAAGTAGAGGCCCATGTTTTCATGTGCAATCTCTGATGACCCATTTTGCAAGTCTTGCTCACAGAAAAAATCAGAAAATCAAAGGGTTATAAAAAATATATACAAACTTTAGAGAGAAAACAAGTCAGTGGTTGAAGTTTAAGAACATGCAAATTTTAGTCATGGAATGATATAGTTGTGGTTGTATCACAAACATTATTCATTCTCAAAAAAAAAAAAAAAAAAAAAAAAAAAATTATTAGAACATTATATAACACTAACAAAATTCCAGCTGCTTAATTAGTTGCAACCTCTAGCCAATGTTGTTCTTTAAATTTTTGCTTACAATTTACTAATCATTGACAGAATGAAAAATCAAAGAACCAGCAAATTGATTCCTTACCTGCCGCTTCCATTGCTTAATAAGTCTTCTTATTTGTCGTATCAAAAAAAAAAAAAAAAAAAGTCTTCTTATTTGATGTTATCAGTTTGGCAATGATCTTTTTTTTAATTCACAAATTAGTGGGTGAATTTATTCTTTTACTAGTCATACAACTTGTGTTCTTGTTGTAGATTCAGTTAACTGTAAAATATACGATAGTTGAATAATAGATCTGGGATTCAATCTCTACCTACACCAAAAACTAACTTGTGTCTTGGTCTAATGGTAAAAAATATATTCATAAAAAATAGATGTCATAGGTTTGAAACTTTATAAATAATAATAATAATAAAAATAAAAACTTGTTCTTGCTCTTTCTTTCTTTCTTTATGTTTGGCATGTGAAGCTCAATTTAATCACTTATCTAAAAAGGAAAATAACATTTTAATCCAATCTGATGACTAGATTCAGATAATTTACTTATAAACTGTTTTTATGTCCTTTAACTGCAAAACTTTGGGCATGATTTTCTTGGACAAAATTTAATGCCATAGTAATGGTTAGGTAATATAATCATGTAACTAATACACCCTTTTATTGTTCTAGCGCTGATTCCTGATTAGGTAATTAGTCAAATGCCGAATGTCAGATCCAATTAAATATTAATGGTCACTGCATGGTAGTAATTTGGCAAAGTAATCTTTACGTTTTATCTTGGTTTTACTTCCAAGTTCCTACCAGCAACGACTTTAAATTATACGTGTATGTACCAATTCAAAAGAAGTACAGTGGCTAAAAAGTACCAAGTATTTACAATAGGAAAATAACTGGTCTTGGTTACCAAAAAAAAAAACAAAAACAAAAAATAAAAAATAATAAGAAGAAAAGAAGTAGTCCATTTTTTTTAAAAAAATGAGTAATTTTTTAGATCAAAATTTTTATTGTAAATGTCTAATGCATAAAATACGTGGTTCGGCTATATATGAGTCCTGTTTCCTTAGCTCTTTTTTTTTCTCCCTATTTCTTAGTACATTGTTGTTTTTGTGAAAGATCGTGACCTTGGAGATATTAGTCCCACTAGAATGGACGAAGTCGTGCTATTTTCCTTTCAAAATGCATGATTCAACTTTGAGCCCCTTGAATTGAGGATTTTATATGAAATCGCAAATTATTATATAAAATCAAAAAAATTAAAAAAATTATATTAAAAAATCCTTCATTTTATTGATTGAATTGAAAATCTACATTTTTTTTTTTTTTTTTTTTATAAGAATTGAAAATCTACATTTAATAGAACATAAAAAGGAAACTTACATATCTTTATTCCAAGATACAATCTATGAAATTACATAGCTTTGATTTCCTAGTTAAAGGATAGACAATTACCTAATGGCTCTATCTTAATAGCTTTTTCAAATCTTAACTATGTTGAGTGTCCTTTGGAAGTGAGCATGAAAGTTTTGGGAGAGTGAGTTTGACTTTTTCCAAGACTTCAAATGATTATCTTAGATAATGATATGATTAAGCTGCAAATTAGAAAAGAAAGAAAGAAAGAAAGGCTGAAAATTCATGATTTGGGCAACAAGTGTTAAAGTTCAGCCCTTGAGTGCCAATCGACACTTATTTAGGGTTCATAGTGCTGATCAACACTTAGACTTTTGGTTAAAGTTTCAGTCGACACTTTGAGTCGATCAGATTTTTAGTGTGATCCTAAATCGAATAACTTAGCAACTTACATCAGCCCCTCCCCTTTCCCTAAAATCCATAACATCCTCCAAAATTTGAAATGCCACTACCACCACCATCCCATTAAGTTTAGCTCCATCCATGTGTTATGTGTCTCGAGTCTTGAGTCTTGACTAGTCATTGATAGGGTGGGTGGCGTTCGCAACTTCGCATGCATATTCACAACAAATGGTAACGCTATAATGCATTAATTCCACATTATTGATTATACATGCATGTGTGGCTGTAATGAATCC
Source organism: Quercus gilva (assembly GCA_023621385.1). Lineage (NCBI taxonomy): Eukaryota > Viridiplantae > Streptophyta > Magnoliopsida > Fagales > Fagaceae > Quercus > Quercus gilva. The sequence continues at coordinate 14,361,426 of CM042477.1, forward strand.
AGCGAAAAACATCTCAGAAGAAAGAATGGTTAAAAGGAAAAGATTAGAAATAGATATTAAAAAGTCGATACACTACTCAACGGGCGTTTGTAGTCCAACGGTTAGGATAATTGCCTTCCAAGCAATAGACCCGGGTTCGACTCCCGGCAAACGCATTTTTATTTTGTTTTTGCACTTTTTAATTTTTTTTTTTATAATATATATATATATATATATATATATTTAGAATCAAAATACTATATTGTTACCTTTTTATTTAATTTTAAAGATAGAAATATTGTCTTGATTAGTAATATGAAACAATATCAATAATGCCAATATCCAGCAAAGGGACCACTAGTATTTATTTGAGTGTCCCCATACCTTCCTTCTTTTTATCTTTCTCCCAATCAACCCATTGCAATCTTTCATCCAACCAAATTCTCATAAAATGTTCCTTATCATAGCCTACAATTTTTCATTAAAATAAAGCATCCATAAAATAAATAAATAAAAATTGAAGTTTCTGCTAAGCCCGTGGCTGTCCTGTCTACTCAGAAACATCAGGGCGGTGCAAATGGAGATATGTTTGATCAATAAATAATGAAACTGTGCAAACCATGGATATTGAAATTCCTCTCTTGGGGCTTTGCTGAAAATGACTATATGTCATGACTCATGACTTGTACAACATCATATGCAGACTTATATATCTAGGCTTTCTTTACATATGTATGACCTCTGGTCATGTGGAAGCTTATTAAAATCTACTTCTGAAACAGTACCAAATTAGAATCTTGAAAGTTACAGCCAATCAATATAAAATGAAGAGTCAATTTTTTTTTTTTTTTTTGGTTGTGTGTGTGAAGAGTTTTGGACCTTTTGGTAACCAAAATAAATAACAAGAAAACTAGCAAGATATTTAAGTTTCGTCCAACGAAAGAAGAGAAATTTAAATTAATGACTCCTTGGTTAATGAGGGTTATTTTTTTTTGGTAGTTTATTTCTTATGCACAATCTTTTAAGTGTCATTTTTTCTATAATAAAGTACTTTCACCCACTTTAAGTAAGAGACTGTGCATGGGTTGAATTGGGCGGGTGGAGGGCAATATTTTTAACGAACCAGCCAATGACAAGTTAAAAAATTCCAATCTACCGCCAACCCACCAATCTATAAATCTGGTGGGTCGGTTGAAAATCTTAACTATTTCAACTTGGTGGGTTGAGTGGGTTGGGCGGGTTGCCAATTTCAATTGACTAGAAGAAATTATTTAAATTAAATTGGATAATTGTTTGCTCTCTCAAATAAAAGAAAAAGGAAATAAAATTTTGAATTTTTATTAAAAATAATTACAAATACTACATAATTTTTATTAGAATGACTGAAATTTTATCACACTAAATGAAAAACATTTCAAAATGTAAAATTAGAGGTGTAAATAGAGTAAGAATGACAACAAAATCTTAGAGTTAGCTGTTGGAGCTTGTTAGGGAAGAGAAATGTGAAAATGAAAAAAAAGAAAAAGAAAAAGACAAGAGAAATCAAATGGGTGCGTATGTAAGATAGAGTTTTGTGACATGAAAAATTGTGTGTATATATATAGGTGGGCGGGTCAGGTTGTGATGGGTTAGAAATATCTCAACTTGCTATTCAACCCAACCTGCTAAATTATCTATCTAGCCCACCCAACCCGATCTACCTTACTTAATGGACTCTCATGGGTTGGGTTAGGTTGGTTCAGGTTGGGCAGGTTGGTGGGTCAAGCGGTTTTTTTTTTTTTTTTTTTTGCACAACCCTACTCTTAGTAAATAAGAATATATATATATATATATATATATATATCTATTTAATCTCGCGTATCCCTCTGTATTATCTATTTATATACACTTATGACTTATTTCTAGGGTTTTAAAAATTGAAACGGTCAAAAAATCGGAAAAGAAAATGGTTCTTGGTTTTTATTGGTTCTTGACTAATTTTTTGCCAGTTTTTTCCAGTTTTGACATGACTAATTCTAGGTTCAACTCTCGATTGAACTGACTGGTCTGATTTGGTTTCTAAAACAATGCTTGTTACTTCCGTCCCAAATTGTTAGTCCTCCATTCCATTTTGAGATGTCTCAAAATGTAGTACTCTTTGAAAAATCAATAAATAGAATTTCAAAATTATCATTTATTTTATTTAAAAAGTCAATACCATTCTTTATGTAGAGTTTAAATTTATGAAGATAGTTTTATAAACCTTTTTTTTTAATTGACAAACAAGAGATCAAATGATATTCTTTTAAAAAGTTGAAATTTATAAATAGGACTAATAATTTGGGATGAATGGAGCACCTTTCTCTTTAAAAAAAAAATTAAAAATTAAAAATCTATAGTTTCCTCTCTTTGTCATTGCACTGCCGTTTTCTTTTTCTAAGCACTCACATCACATGTGAAGTAGGTAATTATTTAGAAAGCATTTCTTCAATTTGTTAAGCTCTAGTTGACCTGCTAAAGACAGCATAAGCCACTAAAGTTCTAGTAATTTCAAACTAGACAAACCTTATTCTTTGCTGTATTTTGACAACCACTAACACAATTTGCTAGTGAGGTGAGTGAGAAAGGGACAGGCAAGCCATTTAGATTTTAGAGTCTTTTTTTTTTTTTTTTTGAGAATCATTTAGATTTTAGAGTCTAATAATAAGATTTGTTAATAAAGCCAAATAGGTTAATGGGTATGCATTAACTTTTTGATTACCTCAATTATTTTTTCTTTCCACTTAATGCATTGAGGTGCAGAAAACATTGGCGTTTAATGGCTTGAAGAGTTAGGAGAAAGAAAGAATGGGGATAAGAATAATGTTGGCTGAACCATTAAAGAGAGTATGCTAAAGACATGTTCATAAATAGTTTGGTATTTATTTTTAGAACATACCCACCAAAGACCCAAAACCAAAAATATAATAAAACACCGACACATAACTGAGAGCTGTATCTAGTGAGTGATTGCCCATGCTTGAGGGTCACTGTCACAGTACCATTGTCATTATGTAAAGAAAAAGATGGTGTCCAACGCTGTATTCCAAAACACCTACCAAATCTTTTAGGGGCTTGTCGCTTGTGGGGGCAATATCTACAGCCTTGAATTTGTATCAGGTAAATTATGCATGAGTTACTGCAAACTAAAAATGTAAATAAGTAATGTGAGAGAGAATGAATGATAGTTTAGAATGTAAATATGAGAAAGACAATAGGTTGTAGTTACTTAAGGAAAAAAGAGAAGAAAAATAGATGATACTTGTAATGTTAATACCATCTCTTAAAATACTCGTTTCTCTCTCTTTTTTTTGTACTCTCACCATCACTATTTTTGCTTTTTCTTTCATTTCACTTGAGTCACTTTACTAGACAAAATATTTTCAATCCTCCTTGCCTAGACCTGCGCCTAATAGGAGCGGGTGAGGATGAGACACCTCTAATGTGACCTTATTTTGTTGCCATTATTAACCTCAAAGTTACTGATGATAACATCACACATTCAGTAATGGTCAAAGTCATTAATTAATTAATTAATTAATTACTTGATAAAACTAATTATTTTTCTCTAGTAAAATTGCATGATCATGATCAAGATCAAGATCAAACTTTTTCCCTCTTTTGATCAGAAGTCAGAATTGAGACCAAGCTACAACACATGACATGCATTTTGGATACCCTTTCTATTTCATGAGGGGTGACATTATAGTTAAAACGAAATAATTCCAAGTCATATAATTGCATTAAATGATCAAATATTCCAAACAGTGCACTCGATGTCATGCAGGTTGATCACGGTATTCACGTGGGGGCATTGCAGACATTAAAACAGAACTTCCATTTTGCTTATCTTAATATTAATTGCAACTTAATGACATTTAAAAGAGATTTTCCAAAATTATCTCAAATCAGAAGACTAACGATTAGGCTACCGAACAGGGTAGTCTAAGCAGAATTTGATTCTAGTCTTCTAGATCACTTGTACAACACTATCAATTATGCTAATAGACACCCACACAAAGAACTTAAATTAGAGTATCAACTTAATTAAACTTGATCCTATAATCTTTCAAAAAATAGTACAATTCCAATTGGATCACTAATCTCCATTCCATTGGTCACTTATGTTATGATTGCAAGTTTGACGTAACTGTGAAGGAATCTTTTTTTTTTTTTTTTTTGAGAAACTACTGTGAAGGAATCTAGTAAGCCTAATATACCCAAACTTCACTTCAATATGTATTTTCAAACATTAACTACTCTATCCAATCCATAACCAAAATTCTGTGATAGGATCATTGCCTCAATCAACTGAGGAAAAGTCAAGAATTCACGTATTAAACTAATGCAAAGTATTTCACACTTTCATCAGTCTCTCAGTAGTCGGTAAACAATAAAAGTAACAATGTCTGAATGAAACACGCTCTCTCAGTCTCTCTCTCTATCTCTCTCTCTCTGTCCCGTATATATCCCCACCAACCCCTCTGACTCAAAAGTATTTAGCTGTTTAAGTTTACTGTACTGCTTTTTGCTTGATCAGTTTTAGTGCACTTTAACCACCCATGTTAAGGAAAAGTGTTCCATTAGCATTCTCAAAGCTCTGCAAACTTCAGAGCTTATTAGTCCCAACAAAAGAACATTTGGGTTCTTCTTACCTAATCAGTTCTTGTACTTTCACAGTTTCACTACACTGCCTTCTCATTACTTTAGCTATACCATATGTGGGTCTGTTCCTGTAGTTTAACATGAGTATAGTTGTTTGTTCCTTAAAGTTACACTCATGTTTTGCCTGAGGGTGTTATTTCAGTTTTCACTTCTTTCTCTTCCTTTTCTTCTTCTTACATGGATGGTTGGGTGAAAGCTATTAGATCCTGAGAATTGAGCTCCAATTTCCTTGGAAGTGAAATGGGGATGCAGCTGATACTCATACTGATAAAAATATGTTTAACTCTCACTGCTACTAGAGTTCACGGATCTGCAGGTAATGGGATTGGATTTTAGAGTGCTAAGTTAGTTTTTATACTGAATTGTACTTGATTTATCTATTTGTTTGATAGTGTACGTGTGGATTCTTCAAATTTGAAGTGAACTATGGTTTCTGGGTTTCTTAAGATTTTTTATTTTATTTTTTATTTTTTTAAGTTAGATGAGTTTTGTGGGTTTCTGGTTTTTTAAGTTGATGAGTTTTGTCCTGATTTCTAAAAAATTTCAACTGGTCAGTATTTGGTGAATGTGTTATGGAAGTCAAACAACAATGTATAAGGTTGGCCTATACACAATAGTCTAGAGGTGGCCAAGGCTGAAGCTACCAGATGGTAGATGATTTGGGCTAAACATAAACTCTTTTGCAAAGTAGTTTTAGAGAAAGACTCGAAAACCATCTTGGATGCTTTATCAGCTCCAGAACTGAATGCAAATTGGCAGATCCACCATATCCTGGCAGAGGCTAGAGAGCTGGCTTGAAATTTTGTGCACTGCTCCTTTAACTAGGTTTACATAGGAGCTAACAATGCTGTTTATGTGCTTGCAAAGCAAGCACAGTTGTCAGTTATCTTCCCGTGAGGGTGATGTATCTTTGGACCCTGCTTCTGCTCCTGTGATGCATCTTTGGACTCTGCTCCTCCAAGCCTAGTCAAGGCACCATTGGAGGATGGATGTGTATTGTTAGGATGATATTTTATATAATTGGCTAATATTTTGACAAAATGCACTTTATTTGTAATTGGGTAGATCTAAGATGGGTTCAATAAATCAAGAAATATGTTGTTCAAAGCATATCAAGTGTTCATATTGAAAGTCATGACGAATGGTCCAAGAAATAAGTGAAGAAAAGCCATTTATTAAGTCTCGACAGATAACTCGATAGATGCCTGCTATTGAGACTTAATGTGACGCTCGATAGATAGCTCGATAGTAGCTCGATCTATCAAGACTTATGATTTTCAGTTTTCCAAATCTGAAATTCAGCCCAGGATTTTGTATTTGTTTAGGGTTTCTTTTCTCACAATCCGAAACATATATAAGACTTATTTTAAAAGTCGTCAACATGGATACAGAGACCAAGAGACTTATTTTCTTTGTGTAAAGCTACTGCGTTTGTACGCTATAGAGTTTTGTAACCAAGTGCTTCCTGATCTTCATTGTTGATGAAGTGAAGAGCTTTGCAGCCAATAACATCTATTCAAGTTGTTGGAGTTAGTCATTTACTGGAATCCGTGCAAAGAATTAGTCACAGATCGGAGATTTGTGCATCAAGAGAAAGAAGGCTATTACAAGATTAAGTCCAATTGGGTATTGGAGCAAAGGTTCAACTATAGGTTGGTATTTTGGGATAGGCTAGGGTAGTTGGTAAGATTCCTTATACTTGTAACCGTTTGATTGTTGATTAGTGAATTTTTGAGAGTGGTGACTTTAAAATCACCTAATGGGGTTTTTGCCTTGCGAGAGGTTTTTCCCATTTGTCAACAAATCACTATATCAATTTAATTTCCACTGCATTTAGTTTAATTGGTAATTTGTTGGTACCTTTGCGATTTGCATGCAATTGAACCTAATTAATCAACTTGGATAATTGAATTAATTAATCGGAGTCAAACTATCTTAACCCAACATGTATAATTCCTTGTGCTTTTGTTAATAAAAAATTTAATGTTGACAAGAAAATATAAAAGGTTGCCCGTAAATAGTACAGTATCATTTTATATCAGATGTAGCACTATTGCATAATACAATTTATTAATTCCATAAATACAAGCTGATTATGTCAGATTTAGGGAAAAAATAAACTGGTCCCTAAACTTTAACGCCTTATCAATTTTTGTCCTTGAAGTTTAGAATAATTGCTTTTAGTTCAGTAAAAAAAGTGATCGCTATTATTTCTTGAAGCTTATCGTGATCACTTTTAGTCTCTTTAAGTATCTAATATAGCGATGACGTGTTAGTTTCTAGTTTGACCACATCATCATTCCATGAGAAAGATTTAATGGATGTTGACAGAAGATCAAAAGTGATCACTCTGACTTCATGGACTAAATTGCTCATAGACCAGAGTTTAGGGACTAATAGTGTATTTTGGTCCATATTTAAATTCTTGATCAAATACCCTTCTTCTTTGCATTCTCTTGCGAGCTATAGTGTATCCCACATGCAGCAATTTCTTTGCTTCTTTATTTAGAAGAAGAAACACTAGTCTACCTTGTTCCTTATGGTAGCACCCTCAAGCAAGGTGACTAGGTCTCAATCATTATGCTGGTATCTTCATGAACATTTGAGATAACTGTCATTTGCTATTGCTAATGAGTGGAAAATGATCCTGAGCAGGTTTGAATGTGTCATCATTATGAATGTTGACTACCCTCTCATTATATATATCCTCTCTGGCTCTTTTATCTTTATAAAAGTAAACTCTAGCTCAAGGATGCATCCAAATCCAAATTAATATATTAAAGCAGTATAATGAAATTTCATAAAAAAGAAAAGAAAAGAAAGAAAGATGTTATAAGATAGTGTGAAGTATTAAAGTCTTTATTATTCTTAGAACGTTTCAGATGCACCGGATTACAATCAGTGTCATTTGTTATGAAGTTACTGTTTCACAGCCAAAGATTTACCACTGACCAACTCCTGAAAAATGTACTTACATATTAGGCAGAGGGAACACTTTGTGACACTAACTCGAGTATAAAAATTGAGTTAGAAGGATTACCACTTTTTCTTTGTGATGATGTCGCTCTAATGCTGCAGCACCAGTTCCATCACCATCAAGGACATTGCCACAAAAACCAGCAACTATCTACTCTTTCAGGCCAAGCCAACAGCCATCACAGCTTCCAGGTGAACCTTATAAAATGAATTCCATAATTAGACATTGACTAAAATTTTACATATCTAGATGTTGGAAATGCTTAATAAAGTTTTAAATAATGTTTGCATTTTCTCTCGATGATGCCTTGTTTCTAAATATTTTCACATGATTTAAGGGAGTAGATACTGAGTTGAACATGTTTTGCCATCAATATATATTAGCACATCATTTCGTGATTTCATATAAAGAAGAAGCCAACTTTTCTAATCAAATAAAAACTAGAAACATATCAACTATGTAGCTGTGTTTTTATACTCTTAAAGTTGGTCAGTGAACATTTGTGAAATGTTGATGATTTAGTTGATTGTTGGGTGGTCTGCTTCAATATGATGCCACAGACCATTCTGTTGCTCCTGCATCACATCCTCTCAGCTCTGGCAGGAAACCACATGGCAAGATAGTTGCTACACCTCCACATAAAGCATTCCCCAAATTTTCTCCTGTGAACCACTCTCCAGCTAAAGGTAATTGGAGTATAATACAGAATTTGTAATTTTCTAAATTTAGGTAGGAAAAAAAAGTTTCATATGCATAACTATTAACCTTCAGAATGTCTTTTCTTGTTGTAGCCACCCATCAAAATGATCCCATTAGGCCTTCAAGTATCGCACTTCCACCTTCTATGTCATCTTTTGGAGTTCCTGCAAAGAAATGGGGGCAGGGTCCTGCATCTTCCCCTTCAATCCCATATCATAAACATCATCATGCCAGGAACAAGTTCAGAAATTCTGCCCCAGAACCATCTTACTTGATTCATGCCCCCGCCTACAGCCAGGAAGGTTTGATTCTCTGAATAGAAAGATCCTAATAAGTTTTACATATTCCTTAGATATTAAATATTAAGATCATTAAATTTAATTTTTATCTTCTTAAACATATTTTTTAAATTTATATTCTATAGGCCCTTCTGTCCCTCCATTCCAACCTCCCTATCCTTTATCAATAAGCAAGGATTTGCCTGCACCTTCACCATCACCAACAATCGTCTCAAGCCACTTCAATAGTATGGAAAAGAATCCCTACAGTCTTTGCTTTTACTTTGAAGTTTTCTTTGGTTCATTTACAAAACTAATGATTGGTACCTTATTATGATCATGTTCTGTATCTGCAAGTGCCCATCCATTCGCCTAGAATTTCACCAATGGGTTCCTACCAGAAGAAGACAAAGGCTGCACCACCATCAACAGTTTTGACACTGCCACCTCCGCCTCCTAATGAAGGTACATTAACATTTAGCTGATTAGCTCTCATTACTTCAAATCTAAATGTAATTTCTATTAGGCTTGCAAACAATCACATTCTTATCATCACAAAGTATTCATCATTTTTTATCCTGCTTGCAGATTGTACAGTGGTGGCATGCTCAGAGCCTCTAACAAATACACCTCCTGGGTCACCCTGTGGTTGTGTGTGGCCAATTCAAGTTAAAATCAGCCTTAGTGTGTCTATATACACATTCTTTCAATTGGTTTCAGAGCTTGCTGAGGAAATTGCGGCAGGTGTTTCATTAAACCATAGCCAAGTTCGCATTACGGGAGCAGATGCACCTAGTCAGCAGCTAGAGAAAACCAGTGTCCTCATCAACCTGGTTCCTAAAGGATTAAAATTCAATGATACTACTGCACTTTTTATCTATAAAAGATTCTGGCACAGACAGGTTTCCATAAAGGCTTCAGTTTTTGGTGCCTATGAAGTATTCTATGTTCACTACCCAGGTAATATATTGTTCCTTAGTTAGCTTTGTGTTTTTTTGGACAAATTCAAGAAAAAATTGCTTTTAACAATATTTTGGATAATTGAGCCCTGTATAACTTTTAAGGGCATTTGAAGTTTAATAAAGTGATTTCTCAAATAAGCATGCACCACCTGCTTCTTAGAGCAGTTTATATGGGGATTTAGCATTTTTCTTTTTGTTACAATCATGAAGTTTACTAAGCCTGGCGAGAAAAATAGCAGTCCACTGTATCTATCTAGAGGTTACTTTGAAAAACATTTTGTTTTTCATTTTTACTTTCTGTGTCTGGATTTTTACTTCTGAATCTCTTACATCTGTACAGGTCTTCCCCCGTCTCCCCCATCAGCACCTTCAAGCATTTCTGCAACAGATGATGGGCCTTATGCTGGCCATGGAAACAATGGAAGGATAATAAAACCTCTAGGGGTTGATGTGCCAAGGAGAAAAAAAGACGGTCTTAGTGGAAGCATGATTTCTTTAATCGTACTATCATCTTTCACTGTTTTGATTATATTTGTGGGACTTGCATGGCTTTTTGTGTTGAAATGTGGCTCTTGTGTTCATCATCCTGAAAAGAATTCACATTCTTTAGTGTCCTCTCCTACAAAACCATCAGGTACTTCATTTTGACCTTATTCTTCTGATTGTTTTACCAGTTTACAAGTCGTGTATCTTGAACCTGGCAAATAATTCTTGAAGTTTTTTGTGTCTTTGGGAAATTTATGCAACATCTAAACAATATCTCTACTCAAATTTCATATTTTTATTTGAATTTTTATTAAGATCATTGCAAAATAGACTGAAATTTAATATCAACAGGGGCAGCCAGAACTATGCTGTTAGGAAGCATGCGTGGGTCTACATCAATGTCTTTTAGTTCTGGCACACTAACCTATATAGGAACTGCGAAGAACTTCACTTTGAATGACATAGAGAGAGCCACTAATAACTTTGATCCTTCAAGAATACTTGGAGAAGGTGGATTTGGGCTTGTTTACAGTGGCATTTTAGATGATGGGAAGCAGGTAGCTGTGAAGATTCTCAAGAGAGCTGATCAGCATGGTGGCCGTGAGTTCTTGGCAGAAGTTGAGATGCTAAGTCGTCTGCACCACCGCAATTTAGTTAAATTAATTGGTATATGCACAGAGGACCATACTCGCTGCCTAGTATATGAACTAGTTCCAAATGGGAGTGTCGAATCTCATTTACATGGTAAGTCTAAGTTCAACAAAATTTTTTTTTTTTTTTTTCATTACTATGCATTTGTTTGGTTGGAAGTGTTAGATATTTGTGACTTTTCTGTCATGAGCTTTAAGGTGTGATTTTCTGAATGCATTCATTTTGTGTGCTTCCAGGTGTTGACAGGGAAACTGATCCACTTGATTGGGATTCCCGAATGAAGATTGCCCTTGGTGCAGCTCGGGGCTTAGCCTATCTACATGAAGACTCAAACCCACGTGTTATACATCGAGACTTCAAGTCTAGCAACATCTTATTGGAATATGATTTTACACCCAAGGTCTCCGATTTCGGATTGGCTAGAAGTGCATTGGATGAGGGAAACAAACACATCTCAACGCATGTTATGGGAACTTTTGGGTATGGACTTCATTGCTCTCATGCATCATAATTTCTTTTAAGTCCTATCATGTTGATATTTTCGGAAAAAATTACATAGAAAATAAATTACTTTTGATCATTGAATATTCCACAATTTATCCTAATCCTTGTTTTGCAGTTAGGCTAATCTATTAGCTATGTTTCTATCCGTGTCTGAGAATTGTAGTTTCTTCATATGAGTGCTGTATTGTTTGTGTAACTTTTACAAATATGATATCCTCTCTTATCCTAGTAACATCTTGTTTGCAGTTACTTAGCTCCTGAATATGCGATGACTGGACATCTTCTTGTGAAAAGTGATGTTTACAGCTATGGTGTTGTCCTCCTTGAAAATAAATTACTTTTGATCATTGAATATTCCACAATTTATCCTAATCCTTGTTTTTCAGTTAGGCTAATCTATTAGCTCTGTTTCTATCCGTGTCTGAGAATTGTAGTTTCTTCATATGAGTGCTGTATTGTTTGTGTAACTTTTACAAATATGATATCCTCTCTTATCCTAGTAACATCTTGTTCGCAGTTACTTAGCTCCTGAATATGCGATGACTGGACATCTTCTTGTGAAAAGTGATGTTTACAGCTATGGTGTTGTCCTCCTTGAAAATAAATTACTTTTGATCATTGAATATTCCACAATTTATCCTAATCCTTGTTTTTCAGTTAGGCTAATCTATTAGCTCTGTTTCTATCCGTGTCTGAGAATTGTAGTTTCTTCATATGAGTGCTGTATTGTTTGTGTAACTTTTACAAATATGATATCCTCTCTTATCCTAGTAACATCTTGTTCGCAGTTACTTAGCTCCTGAATATGCGATGACTGGACATCTTCTTGTGAAAAGTGATGTTTACAGCTATGGTGTTGTCCTCCTTGAGCTTCTAACAGGAAGAAAGCCTGTAGATTTGTCACAGCCACCAGGTGAAGAAAATCTAGTTGCTTGGGCCCGTCCACTTCTCACATGCAAGGAAGGCTTAGAAACAATCATTGATCCAGCTATAAAGTCAAATGTTTCATTCAATAGTGTGGCTAAAGTAGCAGCAATTGCATCAATGTGTGTGCAACCAGAAGTAACTCATCGCCCTTTCATGGGTGAAGTTGTTCAGGCCTTGAAGCTAGTATGTAATGAGTTTGATGGAACACAGGATACAGGGTCAAAAACTTGCAGCCAAGATGATGTTTTGATTGATTTAGATAGTAAGGCCAGGACACAGTCAGGTGAGATAGTGGAAGTCTTACAATCTCATCAACCACTTCCTGGCTATGATTCTAGCTATGACACCAAGATAGCATTATCAGCATCAGATTTTCTAAGTACCTCAATGAGACCTGAAGGGCAAGAATTTGGGTCTTTCAGAAGACACTCTATTTCAGGGCCTTTAAGGATGGGGAGGAAGAGGCAGTTTTGGCAGAGATTAAAAAGTTTGTCTAGAGGCAGCATGAGCGAGCATGGTTTTTCATTGAAATTGTGGCCAGAATCCCATTAGATTTTGCCTAAGCCCGTTTAAAATAGAAATCTCTACCAAATAAATATGGAGTTGCTTTCATGGACAAGAATTTAGTCATTTTATCACATGTACATGTACATAAAATGCTGTCACATGAATCTTCTGGTTTTGAACAAATCATTTATCTGCTCCTTTTTGATTCAGTTCTTGGAGTTCCTGTATTGTTGACAGGGTTGTTTGAATAAATAATGGGGGAAATTACACTTTACCACCCTAAACTATGCACTAGATTACATTTTGCACCCTAAATTATCTAACTGCACACTTTGCACCCTAAACTATCACGCTTATCACACTTTGCACCCAGTGTTGTTTTTGTTGTTATATTTAACAGAATATTGTTGCATGTGACAATCACATGCTTCTTATTTAAGTGGAACAAAGTTAAAAAACTAAAACATCCTTCTTCAAAATCAATTAAAACAAAACCCAAATTTTTCCACATCTCCCTCTGTTTCACACGTCTGCCATCCTCTTCCCCAGATTCATAAAATACAATCTAATACTTTTTAATTCCGTCACTGACGAAAACGTATAAAAGAAGTTAAAATATTAAATCCCTAATGGCACGGCAGATAGGAACTATGCCTCATTAGCTGTGCTCACTTTTTTTTTTTTTTGGTAAACGCCGTGCTCGCCTTCAATTCGTAGAGCCTTCCATCGCGAGATGCATCACCTTTCACCACCAGCTAGAGTTGTGGAAAAACTGATGTATTTGTGGCCAATTTACCAGTTTTTGTACAGACTAGTCTCCCCTTACCAGCTATTTTTAATTATTTTAATAACTAGAAAGCTATAGATAGTATAAGAAATACCAGGAAGGTGGATGGGGTACTGTGAATGAATTCTGCTATGGAATTAGAGAGGTCAATTTAAATATTTTGAAACTGAATCTGGGGAAGAGGATGGCAAACACGTGATACAAAGGGAGATGTGAAAAAATTTAGGTTTTGTTTAAATTGATTTTGAAGAAGGGTGTTTTTATCTTTTAACTTTGTTCCACCTAAAGTAAGAAGCATGTGCTTATCACATGCAATAAAATTCTGTTAAATATAACGGCAAAAATAACAATAGGGTGCAAAATGTGATAAGCGTGATAGTTTATGGTGCAAAGTGTGCAGTTAGATAGTTTAGGGTGCAAAGTGTAATCTAGTGCATAGTTTAGGGTGGTAAAGTGTAATTTTTCCTAAATAATGACACGACATTCTTCTTTTAAGCGTAATTGCCATTCTCTATGTAGTAAATATATTAGGCTCATTTTGTTAAAGGAACTGAACAGTTTATAAAGGTTGTAACATATAAATTGTCTTTTAAAAAAAAAAAAAATTTTAAATAGAAAATATAAGTTACGTCTTATTTCTACAATTAGTAATTTAGTATGGGTTACTTGTATTGTTGATATACTTGTGCATTTATTTGATCAGCAGATTATAAGTTCATATGAAAATATTTTGTAAAATAAAATCCTTATATATGGTTCATGTATGATACTCAGGAAGTATTATATTTTAGAATTAATTATATTGCATATTATTAAAAATGAAGGAAATGTGAATTGTTATGATTGATATAATTTGTTCCTCAAAAAAAAAAAATGACTGATATAATTTAGTATGCAAATATATCATCTGAATGACCACAAAAAAAATGATTGATATAATTATAAAGTATTTTCTATATTTTCAATTGCATGTATTATTAATTTTTCTTTTGTGTTTTGCTTCTCACTGAATGCACCAAATGAAAAAACTTTAGGATATTGCAACTTGGAATAAAATATGTGGAACAAAATTATTAGTTGGTAACTTAGGATAACATATATTTGGACATCTTCTATTTCAAAATTTTATCAAATATCAACTAACATGTTAGAATACATACTTGGCAATTTTTTATACAACTAACATGTTAGAATTACACATTATCAAACATCAACTAACATGCAAAATATATTTTTTATATACATATACAAATTATGTGGTTGCCCAATTTTTTATTATTAAAATTTAATTACTAAGAAAATAAATTTATTTATTTTGAATATAAATAAATAATATAAATTAAATAATTTATTTAAAACTTTTGTTTGGTGGAAGGCTAAATGAATCAAGTTATTAAAATCTTTGCTTAGGTGAAAGGTTGAATCAATAGTACAATTTTTTTTTCTAAGGAAGAGTGACACTGACACATGACATTAATCAAAAGATGAGGCGGAAGGTTAAATTAAAATTTCTCTAACAATGTGTTGCGTAGCAAAATCTTATACTTATACTTTCCTGCATGAGAGTATATATACACACACACTAGTGGCACATGCACAAGGGGCATAAGATATTAATTTGTATAATTCAGATTTTGTTCTCAGAATTTTGGGTGAGTTAAATATATGGATTAATTGTCTTTAAAATATTACTTATATCAAAAGAATATTCAGTTTTAGGTGGATTTAACAAAACAAATTGAGTGTATTTAAGTCTTCTTGTGTGTATTACATCATTTATTTTCCACAATGCCCTTGCAATTGTGATCTATATACACAGAAGGAGACTTTTTATTTTTTATTTTTAATTTTGTAGGAGAAATTGCTAGGGCATTGTGGAAAATAAATGATTATAGCATTGTTGATGCAAAATCAAATATATAATTGATTATCTTGGCTCCAACAAAAAAGAAATTTAAATACCCACCAAACAAACCAAATGATATATATATATATATATATATTATCTTTCAATATTAATCGTCATAAAAAACTTGTTAAAATTGTGAAATATTGACATGTTCTAAAAATATTAATCTAGCTCAAGATTTGATCTCAAATTTCAAATTATTATAGCATGGTTTATGCTTTTAGAGGCAATTAATGTGTAACTCCGTGCATATGCACAAATATGGTAAAAAACAATCACAATTATAGATGATTCAAATTATACTTTTTTTTAGAAGATGTTTAAATTATACATGGTATTATCTTACAGCTTTTTTAAACCATACATTTCTAAAATTATGTAGTAGTCTCTCTCTCTCTCTCTCTCTCTCTCTCTCTCTCTCTCTCTCTCTCTCTCTCTCTCTCTCTCTCTATATATATATATATGATATAGAATTTAATTGGACTTAGATTCTTTGGTTTTTGCACCCAATAATTCACTTGCTACAAAAACTAAAAAATTAGATGGACACGTGTGTAGACACCTCATTTTATACCCCTTACAACCCAAACCCCCATCCCCCAATGACAACATCACTGTGAGGCCCAAGGTTGATTTAGGTCCCGATCTTATAGAATCTTGACTTGAGAAGTTATTTTTGGAAAATAACACTTATTTTTGGAAAAGAGAAGCTGTAGGAAACCCTAAGTGTGTGTACGCATACACGCATATGCGTATGCATACTTAGAGTATATGCACACATACTCCAAGTATGAAACACATCTAGGGTTCCAGAAACTATAAAAAATTGATAAACTTCTTGATAATGAACATTCTAATAGTGAGCATGATGATGAGCACAATGATAAAGATAGTCCTAGTCAACAAGCTATTCTATTTGATACTATTCTTATTGATACTAACAGACTCAGTCTGATTAATATGCTTATTTTAGTAGGTTCATGCTTGACCAACTGTTTATTGTGTTTGAAGCAGGTTGTTTATCTTTTGATCTCATGCTTGCCATTATGGCATTGCAGAAATTCACAAGTGAGAAAATCAGGGATAGAGTTTTGAGAACTTTTAGTTTATTTAATATAAAAATAAAAACACTTAAAATAGCTTGTCATCTGGCAAAAATATGTTTTGAAGCAATGTTTTCAACACCTTTTTCTATAACATATTTAGCACTTTTACAATCAACACGTAATAAAAACTTTTGGTTTAGTAAATCACTTTGAAATTTAGAAATACATAGTACTAAAGATAAAATTTCCATTTTTATAGTATTATAATTAATTTATGCAGAATTCTAGACTTTAGAATGGAAGCGAACTATTTGTTCAGATGAGTCTAGGTAGGGGTGGCAAAATTGGACACGATCTTCAAACAAGACACGAAACGACGCAAAATTAGTAGGTTATGGGTTAAGGTTTAATGAGTTCATGTCATATTCGGGTTGACACAACTGACTATTTAATAAATGGGTCGGGTTAATGTCCATTACATGGAACCTGTTTGACCTGTCTAACCCGTTTAATATAATGACATTTTATTAATATACCCTTCAAACTCAAGGTATATAAACTTATTAGTTGTTGTGGTTTTTTTTTTTTTTTTTTGACATATTATAACTGATTATTTATGATATTGAGATATGTTTTAGTTTTGAATAATTATTTGTGATATAGTTACTCGTTAGTTCTGAATTTTATATTAAAAATATTTATTTATTTGGTTTTTCATAATTTATATCAATTTGGTTAATACTAAAGTTATTATTATTATTTTTTTGGTTTTGATAAATTCTAATAAATAGGTAGACACGACTGACTTGTTTAATAAATGGGTTGTAAAGGTTTAAGGAATTTTGACCCGTTTAATAAACATGTCGGGTTAGGATTGACCCATATAGTCAAATACTAATGAGTTGCCACGACACGAACCTGAACATGAACACGAATTGTCACCCCTAAGTCTAGGGAAACAAGTTGTTTCCAAATACTTTCATAACCAATGTTAAAGGCATCAGTTTCAACAATTTTAAAGGCACTAATAGTAGGAATACCAAGACAAGGTAAAGTTTTAACTTGAGACTTGATTTGTTTAACAAGAGAAGTACGAATATTAGACCAAGGAGGAGGATTGTTTTATAATTGATTAAAGAGTAGTTTACTTTTTTTCCTCAAATCCTTATAAAACTCAGCAATATAGTTCAAAGATCCAAGGAACCTTTGTAATTGTGTTTTATCAGTAATGACATTGGGAAATTTGTCAACAAATTGAATAGCTTTGTCAATGGGACAAATTTGTCCTTTAGAAATGTCATAGCCAAGGAAATGAACCTTTGCTTGAAATAGTTTGATTTCTTAGCAGAGACAACAAGACCATTACGTATGATGATATCAATAAACAAACACAAGAGTTTCCAATGTTCATCAATGGAATTTGAGTAAACAAGGACATCATCAATGTAAACAATATGGCTAAAGGAATTAAAGATGTCATTCATAATGTTTTGGAATTCACTAGGGTCATTCTTTAGGCCAAAAGGCATAACATTCCGATTGCTGATGCCAACTTAGATGTTGTTCTTGCTAGACAATGGATTATGGTGGGGCAAGTTCTCTCACATCTAAGATGAGTGAAATGGCTAAAGGAATTAAAGATGTCATTCATAATGTTTTGGAATTCACTGGGGGCATTCTTTAGGCCAAAAGGCATAACATTGCACTCATAATGCCCAAAGGGAGTGGTGAAAGCAGTTTTATACTAATTAGTTTCACAAATTTGGACTTCCCAAAACCCAGATTTCATGTTGAATTTAGGAAATATGACATCATCACTCAGTCTATGTATATGGTCATTCTTATTAGGGATAGGATACCTAATCCATTCTAATAATTTGTTCAAGGGTTTGTAATTAATAACTAGGCGAGAAGTCCCTTATTCAATTTTAGCATTTTTTTTTTTACATAGAAAGTAGCACATGACTAAGGAGACTTACGTTTTTTTTTTTTTTTTTTCCTGATTAGTTTCTTAACAAGCAAATCATGAATTTCTATTTTGCAAAACTCAATAGTTTCACTATTCATTTGAATAGGACAAGCTTTAGTAGGAATATTCTTTTCATCAAAATCCTTAACATATGGTAGCTTGACAATATGTTTTCTTCTATGCCAAAAAGCATTAGGAAGATCATAACAGACTTCACCAATCAACCTTTTTATTAAAATTATCAATTTTTTATTGTAAAAATTTATCAAAGAGTTGTTCGACAATTCTTTTATATTTAACTTCTTGTTTTAAATAATTTAAATGTTTAGTTTTAGCATGGATCAAGTTTAAACAATCATTAGTATCAATTTCAAATCTAGAAGCAAACTTAAATTTTACCTTCTGCCCAAAGGGATCAATAGTGATACCATCATGTTCAGAAAGGAAAGGATATAAGGAATTAATGAAAAGAATTCCAAGAATTTTCAGCTATGTTTTTAACAAGAATAGAAGGAATCTTGAAATAGACATTATCATGGCAAACATGAGCATTATTCAATTCATATTTAATCTTCATTTGATTTCCATTAGAAGAAAACAATTTCTCAGTAGACTTTTCATAGAGTTCTCCCACACCCAAGATATCATTAACAATGTTACCCAAGATTTCCCTGTTACTTCTCATAGCACTATTAAATTTGCTGCACAAGTCAAAGCTCAAGTTTTGACTTACCCTCTTGTTTAGGCATTCATGCCCCGTCCTACTACATTTGCTAAGCCGTCTGCTAAGTCAAAAAAGAAGAAATCTACCTTTGATGGGCTTAGTAAAACCGCCCTAATTTCCTGGATAGAACAATCTTGGAAAAACGAAGGAGAAGTTGCCAATGCCCATGTGTAGACACTGCATTTTGTACCCCTTACGACTTGGGCCCTCGTTCCCCAATGATGCCCAAATTTTAAGACCCAAGGTTGGTTTATTACCCAATCAGATGTTAAATTGACTTGAGACGTGTTAAAATGGAAAATATAAATTGACTTGAGAGGTGTTAAAATGCAAAAATCTGTTTTTGGAAAATAAAGGCCAAAGAAAATCCACGGTACGCAGGCATAAGTCTGCATATGTAGCTAGGGTTTCAGAGACATAAAAAAAGCAATTTTTCTGTATTAAAGACTGAGGTTTGAAATTAATCTCACATCATTTTGGAACCATTCCAAACCCACTATATAAAGCCTTACATGGCACGTTTTCAAAACACACAGAAAATCCTAAGGGAAAACCTAAGATTCACTAGAAATAATAAATCAAATAGGGAGTTTTTCACAAAACATCCTCAAGTCAATTTTATTTGATTAGGGCCTTTCCTGGCCTTAATCATTTGAGTATAAGATTACTAATCATGTTTCTATTTATTTGTGAATAGATTGACTGAGGAGAACAGTCAAAATCAAGCTCGAAAAGCTTCTTGTTTGAGGTATTGAGCTTAACTCTTTCTTTTTCTTTTCCTTTTCTTTTCTGCCTTCTTGTTATATTTTAATATGTTTCTTTGCTTAGTTTATATTTATATATTTTTTTTAGGTTAGTTTTATGCTTTCTTTATTTTTTTAAGCATGTTAGGCTATTCGATTTAAGCTTTCAAGTCTTGCTCTATTTTTTCGCTTGTCTGTTTTTAGGTTAGGATTCAGGCGTGTCTGCGTACGCAAGCTCAAAGTATGTGTACGCATACAACTGGCCTACATATGCAGGCCTATGTATATGCACACATACTCATGCTCAAAAACCCTAATTTTTATTTTCCTATTTCTTTTGCTTTGTTTGTTTTACCTAATATGCCTCTATTTTAACCTTCTTATATGCTTTTTAGTTTCTTTTTCTTAGTTCACATGTTTGTTTTTCATTGTATGTTAGATTAGGGTTTATGTTTTTGTTCCTTAGTTTTAATGCCATGCCATTCATTCACATGTCCAGTCATTGAGGTAAAGGTAAGTCATGCATTGACATGTACATGCATATTGCTTGATAACATGGTTTGGTGATAAGCATGAATGTGTTTGGTTGAACAACATTTTCTTAATGATCTTCATGTTCCCAATGTGATCCTTTGATGTTTACATGTTGCTGCCTTGGATGAGATATATGATATGATGCTAGATGAATGTTAGATGGATGATATGTATAATGATAACGTATTAGGGTTTATGATGGGATGATATGCATGATTAGATGAATGCTAGGGTTTATGCTTTGATATGAGATGCCAAGATAGATGTATGCTAGGTTAATGAGATGCCATGATAGATTGTATGCTAGTTTGATTAGATGCCATGATAGATGTATGCTAGGATTTATTATGAGATGATTGCCATAACAGATGTATGTTAGGTTTGTTTGATGAGCATGATTAAATTTATGGTTAGGGTTTGGGATGAATAATGCCATGTTGTATGCTTATATGTATGCTAGTGTGTGTGTGAATTAGAATACAAGTATTGAACATGCTTTTAATAGGGTTAAGATATAAGACACAATGAAAGGAAACCAACCTTAAGGTTGGGCGATTTTGGGTGCCTAACACCTTCCCAAAACCGTACCTTAACTTTAAATTCATACTTTGGTAGTAAGATCAATGGTCCTTCCTTGAAAGGACGTTATATTCATGGTTCCTAGACCATGTAACTAGGTGGCAACTCCGACACTTTCCGTTGTGTCCATACCATGGTGCCAAGTTTCCTACTACCCTACATTTTGTTAGAAAATACAAGGTCCCCTAGATCTTGAAATGACAATATGTCAAGGAAGATGATGTTTGTTTTTTGTAAATCAGCAAGCATTTTTCAACTTTCTCAATTGGTTTAGCCTCAGTGATTTAAAGGCTTAGATTTTGCCTTCTATTAGGTAAATCAATTAGAGGTTTTTCAATCTTAATAGAAGAAGTAGGTTTTTCAAAATTTTCTTCAATACGATCAAGTTGTTAACCAATAACATAAAAGAGTTATCAAAAAAATTGATAGACCAAGAATGTATGGACCCCTTAGGTAAATTAACCAATTAATTAGCCAAGTTAATTAATTATATTCAATTACATGCAATACGCGTGGTAGTACAAACAAATCACCAAATAACTAAATGCAGCAGAAAATAAATTTGATACAGATGATTTGTTTACGAATGGGGAAAACCATCGAGACAAAACCCCACCAGGTGAATTTAAGGTCACCACTCTCGAGAAACCACTATTATCAAAACAAACGGTTACAAGTAAAGGAATCCCAGTACCTTATATCAACCTACAGTTGAACCCTTACCCCAATACACAATTGGATTTGTAATGTAGTGACAATCTCTCTTTTTAATGCATGGTTCCCAGTACATGACTAACCAATCGATGCACGAATCCAAGTACGTGACTAACACACCAACTTGAGAAAGATGTTGACTGCAAAGTTCTTTAGTTCATCCAAACGATGAAGATCAAGAAGCTCCTTGGTTAGAAAACCCTTGGCGCAAAGACGCAGCAACTTCTACAAGAGAAAGATGAACTAGGGCAAATTGTCTCTAGTCACAATTTGAGTGAATAATCACTTTGCATCAAGTTGTATCACCTTAAATGGCCCTTAAAATAATCCTTATATACGTCTAGGGTTGTGAGAAAAGAAACCCTACACAAATAGGTTGGATATGTGAGAAAAACAGATCTGGAAATTTGAATTTCATAATTTTTAATAGATACAGCTTCGGTCGAGAGCTGTCGAGAATTATACATTAAATCTCGATAGATATATCTGTCAAGCTATCTGTCGAGCTTTAATGAACAACACTTCTTCACTATATTCTTGGACAGATTTGCATGGTTTCAATACTAAACTTGAACTCTTGTTCCTCGAAGTATTAAACACATCCTAGATCTACCCAATTACAAGTAAAGTGCGTTTTGTCAAAGGATTCGCGAATTCTATATGACATATGTTCTAACAAGTTCTACACATGTCCTAACAAAAATTATTTTGTTCAATAATTTTTTTTTTCCAGTAGAAATTGGTGTGTTGGCATCAACATCAATGACTTTGAAAGGGGAGGCCTTAACCTTAGTCCCTTTATAGGTAATAATAATCGTCTCAAGGGGTGGGTTGCTAGATCTAACAACAGTTTTGTCTTCTTTAACAAAATTTGATTTTTTTTACCATATTCTGACTATGTTCTTTTTTACCATATTCAAGTTGTTTTGAAATAAGTGTTTAAAATAAAATAAAAACAGTAGGTATTTTAACAAGATTTCAATAAAAGATCTGAAATTAAACATTTACAGGAAGTAACAGTAGATACAAGATTTGAGCAGGATTTGGAAAGTGTTACAAGATTAAGAGCTTTTGTAGGTAGCTTAGAAACTAAAGGGAATTTGAAACTAGAAAAAATAAGTTTTGCCTCTAACCTGAAGGAAACAACTATTTTATAAGCAAAGTAAAACATTATTTAAACAGTGAATAGTGAACAGTAAAATTGATTTTTTTACCATTCATAGATGGTCTTTGCTAAGTGGATGTAAGCAAAGCTGTCAACAAATTTGATGATATGTGCTGTCTGTAGTGGGAATCAACTCATGTGGGGAACAATCAAAATCCAAGTAGCAAGAAACAGTCTTTAACATGTCTTTTGACATGATGAGCGGGAATCAATGCAACTTAAATAGATCATTCATTGGCAGTATGTTTAGCAATTTTGGCAACTTGTGCCAACAGAGTTAATCTTCAGCCAAGTCTAGAGCGGATACTATGTCATGCCCAAATAATTCCTAGTTATAGGGATAATATGGATTATCATTATTAGCAATAGAGACTTCTAAGGATGCCTTAGATTCTTGGTTATCTTATATAATTTAGAATTTAATTGATTTTAGACTCTTTGGTTTTTGCACCAAATAATTCACTGGTCACACAAATTAGAAACATAGATAGACACATGGTAGAAAATTAGGCTCCAATTGAAATCCAATTTAGAATCTAATTAGATTTGGACTCTTCGATTTTTACACTCAATAATTCACTTGACACAAAATTTAAACTTAAATGAGACACGTAGTGCAAAATTGAGAATCCAATTAAAATATAACTGGATTTTCTCTAAGTTTGACTATTAAAATCTAGGCGTAAATGCACTTTTAGTTCCTATATTTTGATTTTTTTTTTCCATTTTAGTCCCTACATTTTATTTTTACCACTTTTAGTCCCTAAACCAATTAATGCCCTTCATTTAAGTCCTTAAAACACTATTATGTCACCAAATTAACGGAAAGACTAACGGAATAATAAAATATTATTAAAAAAATTATTTAACATTTTTTAAATGCCAAAATTAAAAAAATAATAATTACTCAATTTTAATTTAAAAAGTAAAAAAAAAAAAAAAACAAACAAACAAAAAAAATTATTTTCTTTCAAACAAAAATTTTACTTTCTTTTAATTAAAATGAATTTTTTTTTTTTTTTTTCAGAAGATCACCACCGAATCAAACCCAAGCAAAAGAATAGCAACCCAGCAAAAGAACATTATTACTTATCATTATTATTTTTCATAAGAACATTACAACTTGTTCTTTGTATTCTTTCCAAATCAAACCTAGCAACCAAGAACACAAATCCAGCAACCAAAAACTCAAATCTAGATCATAACAACACAAAAGAAAAAAAAAAAAAAAAAAAAAAAACAGAAACCAAACACAAACACAGACCTAGTGTTCTTTGTGTTCTTACTAGATCAAACCCAGCAATCAAGAACACAAATCTAGCAACCAAAAACTCAAACCTAGATCACAACAACATAAACGAAAAAAAAAAGAAAAGAAACAGAGACCAAACACAAACACAAGCCCAGATCACAAAAGGAGATCAAACACAAACGAAACCCAGATCACAACCCAAGCCAAAATCATCAGCGGACCCAACCACCGATCCATGTTCACAACACCCACATGCAAGCCTTCAAATTTTTCCCATTGTTTTCATGGCATCAAGACCCCATGGCCTCCATGATCAAAACCTCAAAGATCAGCCTCTTGATCTGCTCGCCGCTGGTCAATATCGGGCTCCAATACCGAATTGGTGACTGGGTTTTGTACAACGAAGCCATAACTACACAGAAATAAACTATGGGTTTTCTTTCTGGGGTTTCGTACACCTAATCGGCGAACCTTCTTGATGGGTTCAATGGGTCGATGGCAACGGCAATGGCGACGGCAACGACAGACCTTCTAGGGTTTTTTTCTTCGACGGTGGTGTTGCTGTTGTTGTTGTTACTGTTGTTGTTGTGGTTATTTGGGGCTTTCTTTGGAGGTTTTCGCTTGGAATCTTGGGTGATTGGAGATGGGGTTGTGGTTTTCATGGAGCGGGTAATCATGTAAGCAAGGACTTCACGATCTTCAAGAGAAAGAACAGAAGCTAGAGCTAGAATCACAGCTGGGAGGAGCTTCAACACAGAGAGAAAATCTCCATTGGAATGGCATGGAATCGCTGAAGAAGAAGATGAGGAAGAAGATGAGGATGAGGATGGAGATGGGTATACTTTACCTTTGTTCTTTATCTTCATTTTTCTTTGCTTTGCTTCAGAAAAAAAGAAAAAAAAAATTGTATCTTTTTTTTTTCTCTCTTTTCTTTTGGTTTTTCTCTCTTGCCTCCATCTCTCACTCACACTCGCTCACAGAGTTTCTCAGTCTCTCTCTCTCTCTCTCTGTGCGTTAGAGATATTTTTAAAAAATTTGAAATTTTCAGATCGATAAAAAAATATCTTGGATGGTGTAAAAATGTCGTCCACCAGACTTATTTTTATTTTTTGCCATTTGGTTGCTGGGTTTCTATTCTTTTGCTTGGGTTTGATCTTCATGTTCTTTGATTCGATGGTGGTGATTTGGGATTTTTTTTCCAGTGAGTTTTTTTTTTGTGTTTGTTTGCCAAGAAAATTTGTGGGTTTGAAGGCTAAGGTTTGCTTTACTGGGGATATGGGTTTTGTGTTTGGTTAAAATCTAGGTTTAGGGTTTGTTTTTTGCTGGATATTGATTACAAGGAAAAACACGAGAAGAACACAAATAATGAAAAGAAAATTGAGTAATTAATTTTTTTTATTTAATTTTGGCATTTAAAAAATGCCAAATAATTTTTTTAATAATATTTTATTGTCCACGTCAGCCACGTCCAGTTTTTCCGTTAATTTGGTGACAAAACATTGTTTCAAGGACTTAAATGAAGGACATTAATTAGTTTAGGGACTAAAAGTGGTAAAAATAAAATGTAGAGACTAAAATAGAAAAAAGTCAAAATATAAGAACTAAAAGTGCATTTACGCCTAAAATCTATATAGTATGTAACCGTGCTTACGCATGGGAATGATGAATTGTAGTGGTGCTATTGATGTTAGTCTGAGTTATTAAATATATAGGACATAGTTTTACTAGGATATTTGAAGGTACTAAAATAGTTTTTCTTTACAATTTTCATGATGTTGGTTACACCAAATTTTTCATTACATTGTTGTTACGTATATAATTTTAAAAATCACTATTGGATATTACATATACAATATCAATTCACAATTATGTTTTGTGAAATTGTACTAAATATAACACATAATAAAATAAGAAATAGTATCTCCTAAATTGAATGGGGATAGGTGCTTGGGATTGTTCAGCTCAATTATAGTTTGTTACATTCAATATTTTTGCATACAAAATATATGAATAGAAACAGTATAAAAAAAATATGTTCATTAGTTCAGAGAAAAAACAATAGGAAAAATCTAGACTATTTAATTTGTATGAAAAGCTAACAAAAGAAAAATCCAATTTTAATTCTAATTTAATTTTCTCTAAACTTTGGTTTTAAAAAAGCAATATATATATATATATATATTACCGAATTATTAATGGACCGTACATAGTAATGGTATATTACATAAATGACTTATAAATTTGAATTGTTTTTAGTTATA
Source organism: Quercus gilva (assembly GCA_023621385.1). Lineage (NCBI taxonomy): Eukaryota > Viridiplantae > Streptophyta > Magnoliopsida > Fagales > Fagaceae > Quercus > Quercus gilva. The sequence goes on from CM042477.1 coordinate 14,387,762, forward strand.
CAAAAAAGTACTCATAAATATAAAATCATTCAAATTCTCTCTTCCTCTAATTTTATATATAGAGGTAGATATATGATTAAGTTTTTTTTATGGTTTATTTATACTGGATTCATCATTTTTTATACTAAATTAACTCATTTGGCACAAAAACTAAAAAACTCGGATTAGATAAGACACGTTGAGCAAAATTAAACTCTAATTGGAATCCAATTTTTACACCAACTTAACTCACTTGACACAAAAATTTAAAAACTTAGATTAGATGAGACATGTAGCACAAAACTAGACTCTAATTAAATTTCAATTTGAAACCTAATGGGATTTTCTCGATTTAGATTAGTAGAGAAAATGTGTAACTTGAACCTATCTCATATATATACGTATATGTATATATATATATATATATATATACGTATCGTATCGTATGTAAAAAGTTCTGTATCGTATCGGCGTATCGTAAGTACTCATGAATCGTACGATACAGTGTGTATATCGTATGACTCGTATCGTATCGTAAAATCGTACGTATTATATGATACATAGACAAATGCTTTAAAATGAGATTTTTTGTTAAAATTTGTACTTTTATTTGAATCTTACAAGTTGTTAAACTTGTTTTAAACACAAAATTATTAGGTTGCTTAATTTAACTTAATAAAATAATATATTCATAAGTTTTTTTTTTCCCTCTCTTTCTTCTACAAAATTTGGACTACACAGTATACACTTACACTTCACTTTAATATTTATAAATTTATTTTCTATATCATGAATAAGATATTAATTGAAAATATAATTATTTTTTTTTCACTATTGTTATAAATCCAAGAAACTAGAATGCTAAGAAGAATTTTTTTTTTTTTAATTATTAAAATAAAAAGAACAAGAAGAGATAGTAAATGTTAATGACGATGAAGAAAATTTTAATGAAGAAATAAATTTGCAAAATGATAAACATGATAATAGTGTTGACTTAGATGAGGTTGATTAGCCAATATGATAAATATGATGAAAATAAATTAATTTTTGGGTCATTTGTTATATATTATCACTTTTGAATTTAAGCAATTTGAATGCGTATGTTATAAACATGTGCTAGTTTGATTTATTTAGTTAGCTTGTTAAATATTATTACATAAGTGATGAATAAATTAGTCATTAGCTAAATATATTCAAAATTTATAATGAATATACTCTTTATATATGTATATCTATAATTTTTTTTATAAATTTTATTAAGTATTTGTGTATCTTACGATATACGATACGAAAAAATCAAAAATCGATTCACGATATGATTCACGTTTTAACAACTATGACTATTAATGTCTATTTCTTTATTTTATAATTGTTGAAAGTAGACACAATCATGTTTTTTCTTTGAGATTAAATTTTATAAGGATGTGGTATAAAACTTAAGTTTTACTCCTTCAATCCCAACATGCCACATCATTATACTAAATATTAAGAAATAGGCACTAATACTCATTTGAAAATCCTTTTTTTTTTTTTTGAGTAAACGGTAATACTTATTAGAATACACATGAAAATAATAATACTAGTATTTTAAATTGAGTTCATAATATATTATATAACCAGAGTACAACTACAAAAGGTCACAACCTTTATAGTTGTAGTTGTGAAATGTTATTATGTGTGGTGTTATTATTTGTGGTAGGATATATTGAGTTTCAAGAAAAAAGTTGATATGACAATCTTTTATTGGATGGTATAAAATATAAGTTTTACAACCCATCCTTACCGAATTTGGACTCTCTTTCTTATATTCATTAGAATTTTTTTAATTATTTGTAAATGCTGAAAATATTAATGCCTTGAGTTGCACTTTATAAATTTCTACTCATTCATGATATTTTTAAATATAGATTATATTCTATAAGGATAAGGTGTAAAACCAAAGTTTTACACCTTCTAATCCTAATACGTCACATTATCTTATCACATATTAAAGAATAAACATAATTACGCCCAATTAGTTCTAATACCCATCTGAAAATCTAATCTAATTGGGAGTTTATTGAGATGTTATTACGTGTTCTATGATGTATTAAGTTTTAAGTAAAAAGATAATGTGACAATCTCTTATTAGATGGCGATTTCACATCCATCCTTACCAAATCCAGACTCTTTTAAATAATGGGTCATGAATGCATATTGAAAGGATGCACTGGTAGAGCAAAATTGAATGAGAGATATGCTATCTATTATGGTAATTTTGTATTGCCTCATTGTGCATGTATAGAATGTGCACATAGGTGTTTCTTTTTTTGGTTTAATGTCAAAACTTTTCATTTATCCCAATTCAAGGTTTATGTGTTTGTTCAACGATATTTAGGCATATTCTAATCACTAATATAGCTAAGAGTGTGATGATACCTAGCACTACATACCCGCACAAACTAATGATTTCAATACTATTTCAATTATAAATTTTTGTTTAGTTTAAAGGAAATATATAAATTGACATTGTAAGGAAAATTTTTAGAAATGTCTCCTCCCACTCCCCTCCAAATTCCTCCAAAAAAAAAAAAAAAATTCCAAGTGGACCAAAATGCACTAAATGGGACCACATTGAACCAAATAAACTGAATTGGACCGATTCATTATTTTTGCATTATTTTGGTTGATATTTTGCGTTAGCACTTTAGTATCATAGTTTACAATAAATGATAGACGGTTGAAAAATTTATGGTCAACTTTAAAGGAGAAATAATATAGAGAGAGAGAGAGAGAGAGAGAGAGAGAGAGAGAGAGAGAGTTGTTGTAAAACTAGTTGAGGACAAGGCATACTATAACTAGATGAAGACAACAATGAGTTTGTGCAATGTATGTATATCCTATTTGAACTATGATACCAAGAAAGAGCTTTAAAAAGTAGGGTAAATTACCATTTTGGTCCCAAATGTTTACAGTGTGTTAAATTGGTCTCTAACAATTCAAAATGTGTCAATTTAATCCCTAATTTTTTGGTATTGTGTAAAAATAGTCTCTAAAGTTAAGTTTTGGATGAAAAACCTTTACATGGCTGACGGTGATGGTAAAAAGTTATTTTTATGCCACTTGGGCTTCCACATTGACTGCAACGTGGCTTGAATAAAAAAAATTCTCTCTCAAAATTTTCTCAATAACCTAACACTTACTTTCCCAAGAAAATCCCCAAGGAGGCCTAGGCTTTCTTGCAACAATGGCATCAAAGCATGATTCTGAGTCCCTCTCAAAGATCACCTTCATTGGATTGTGCTTTTTTGCCACCACTATTGCGCACATTCATCGCACTATAGTTTATCTTTATTGCTCTATGTTTCATCTTTCTCCACTTTGGCTCGTCTTTCCTTTTCTCTTTGTGCCGATGGATCTCATTTACATTGCTACGCATTGAGAATCTTTGGTTGATTTTTAATTTCTTTTTCCAAATCAATATTTTCATTGAATAGTACTTGATTTCTCACTTTCCACATATGATCTATGGCAATGGTTGCGAAGATTGTGAATTTTTCTTTCTATTGGTGGTCACTTGATGAGGGATTTTTGTTGCTAATTAGCGCTTCCACGCAAGTTTCATTGAGGATTCTTTTTGGTTTTTTTTTTTGTGCCATGTGTCCATCTAATTTTTTAATTTTTGTGGCAAGTGAATTATTGTGTAGATCTTCCAACCACACATCAGTATCTGCAGATAAAACTGCTCTACGAGTAAAGGCATGAGCTAATTTATTACCCTTTCCCTTAACATGCAAAAAACTACAACAAACAGTGGAAGACAAAATTCTAATATCATCAATAACATGTCCATACATAGTCCGTACTGGCTTGGCATCGTTGATGGCCTGAATAACCCGCAATAAGTCTCCTTCAACCACCATTTGATGAATATTGAGCTCCTTGGCAAAATTGATGGCTCTACTGGCTGCTAAAGCTTCCACCAAATCAACTGAACCCGAATACCTCACTTTCTGGCTTAATGCAGCAATGATCTGCCCCTCCTAATCTCTAATGACCACCCCTAAACTTACACTAGCTTGATCAGCAAATAGAGCCCCATCAAAATTGATCTTGTAAAGACCATAATTAGGCGGCTTCCACCGTAAATCTTCACTATGATCAACTACCCGACAAGCCTTCTTATTCAGGTCCTGAAACTCTTGTAATATATATATATATATATATATAATTATGATTGTTTTTAAATGTCCTCGTGCATATGCACGGGATTACACACTAGTTCGATAAATGTTTCTCACTGCACGACAGCTCCCAAGCCTTAGGCAATACCATTTTAAAAGTTTCATTGCTCTCTGCGAAGCTAGTTTCCAACTCCTACCTATTTCTGTATAGTGTCTGAATCATCAAATATGCCCCCATCCGGATGTGAGAGACCACACTCCCGATCTGTTTTGAATTGACTAGATTGGGCCAAACCCACGGGAATAAGTGGAGTCGTGTTATTGTCTCTTAAACTGGAGGTTTGACTGATTATATTCTTTCCTTTAGATTAAGAGTTTTACAATGGAGTCTCTACTTATTTAATTATTGTGAAAAAAAAAAAAAAAAAAGAAAACCATAACTGAAAAATTCATAATTTTATTGATTTGAGAATGAATGTACATTGATCATAGGAAATCACGTGGCTTTGGTCCTAGATACAATCTAAGATAAAATACATAATTTTGTTTCCTAGTTACAATCTAGAGATTCAAAATTACATGGATAAGTATTTGATTTACTAACTCTTGATCTAAGCTCAGAGGCTATGTTACAAGATGGGAAAGAGTTAGGCACTATAGACACTCAATTTCCCACCCATAATTTAACCTTGGAAGGTGATCCAACGAATCATTCTAAGTACCCAAAAATCATGATTTTTTTTTCATTCATTAAGTCATCCATCACATATCATAAAAATGACCTTGAGACTCTAACGATCACGATGATATGTTCGGTTTCCAAGTGTGACAGTCAAATCGAAAGATATTACAAGATCAAGTTTTAATGGTTTATATGCATTCATTTGGGTGGAACTGATCACACGTGATTAATTGAAATTAATTTTGATTTATTAACAATTAAAATTAAATAAATGTATATCTGCGATTGGGGGTTTATTTTGATTAAAATAAAATTGGTCGCATTGGAATAAAAGAAATGATCTGATAATATTAAAATTGAACTGATAATTAAGTTTTTAGGGTAATTATCATTGAGATAATTATTTTAAAGTTTTAATTATCAATTTAAGATGAATTTTATCAAGAATACAAGTCCAAGACACGTCCAAATACAATTCCCAACTTAGAAAAATGCCAAAAAGAGTCCAAAACGTGTAAGAAAACAAATTTTGGACGAAGCTGTCAGGAGTGCCAATCAGCACTTCAACAGTGCGGATCAACACTTGTGAAGTACCAATTGACAGTTGGGAAGTGCCGATCCGCACTTCAACAGTGCCAATTGGCACAAATTGCTAAATTGGCCCAGATACGTTCTATTCAAGTCATTACTCATCAAATTCGATTTTTAAGGGATAAAATCTGACCTAACTTGTGTCTGTTGACTTCAAAAGCAACCCTAGCTTATTTTTTTAAGCAGATACTCTTTTATAAATACCAAAAATTCAGCACCACTATTCCCCTTAACGTAAAAGAAACTCTGGAAGTTTTACTTTAAGATTTTCTTTTTTGTTAAGTGGCAATTCTTTGGATCCCAGAGAGATCCATTCTCTATGACTTCTAAAGTAATTCTCCTTTTGTTTAATCATTCATGCAAGTAAGTAATTAGTTTATGAGTTCCTTTCTTTCTATATTATAATGATTCACATGTTTGTTTTAATGCTTGTTCAAGTTTATTCTAGTCGAACTTAATTTGTGATAGTGCATCCCGAAAATGAAAACTTGATTTGACGATAACTCTCAATTTGATGGTTCGACTAAGGCTTATGACCAATCAGTTTGATCGTTATAACATTAAGATCACTTTGATGAAATGAAATTAAGGATCTAGAAATCGCAATTAAAATGTCTATTTCCAAGGTGAAATTACTCTTTTACCCTCTATGTGAGGTTAAATGCAAGTTGCAAAGTAGGGTGTCAACACCTGACATTTTTTTATCACCAGTTGTGTCAATATCGGCCTTCATTTTGAACTTTTGCCTAGACTATTCTTTTGGAACGTACAGATGGAAAGAAGTTCTCCATTATTTGACTGTTCATTGATTCATCTTCGCATGGCCCCATAACTTTTATCATGATCAATGGGAACTTCAACCACTCTATTAGGTTCTATGAAATTAGGAACTAATATATTAGAACTTCATTTTGTATGTTGGCAAACCATGATCAAAACGTTTTTTTAGTCTTGTTTAAACTTACTCAAAGTATATTTATATGTAAAGTTGGAATCGAGTTACTGCGGGATTTACTATGAAAATTTGCCTAGCTCGATCGATTGAAAGTCGTGCAGATTGTTTTTCTGCAGAATTTTCCAATTCAGACCAAGCCCGTTTGACGTGTAAGGTTTTATGTTTTGTCTCAAGTATAAAAATGAAAACCCTAGCCATGTTTTTAAGGTTGCTCTTTATGCTGTATGTGTGAATCTTTTGTAAGATCTAGAGGTGTTTGCCTTCACACATACTTAGGGTTATCAAGAATCAAGACTATGTCAAGAACTTGATGATTAATTCAGTTGCAGATTCAAGAGTTTAAAGATACACAAGCAGGAGTGCTTGTACTTGCTGAGAATCCAAGAAAGAAGTAGTTCGTGGACTCGAAGCTGTTACGTGGTCGTGGTAGTAAGTTTCCTACTCGAGGTAGCAATAGGATGTTAGTGGTCTAAGTCGCTATTGTGTAAATTTCAATTCTTTCATAGTGGATTCAGTTTTACCTTGAGGATAGCTAAGTTAAATCCTCCCCAAGTTTTTTTCCGGTTTGGTTTTCCTGGATCATCATATCTTTGTGTTCTTTACTTTTCGCATTTTACATTGATATGATATATTTGTGTTAACCTAGATCTGATAATTGGACTAAGTAATCACTTGGCTAATTAACTAGGTTAATCTGGTTATGTTATAAGGGGTCTAAAAACGCACAAGTGGTATCAGAGCAGGTAGCTCTCTTGTTGTAGATCTTTTGATCTAAGAGCTAATCCTTGACCTCAGTTGTCATGGAACATGGACACTCTCTTGTTATTCCACCATACTTTGATGGGAATAACTATGCTTATTAGAAAGTAAGGATGAAAGCATTCCTGAAATCTATTGATAAGAGAGTCTGGAACTCCGTTGAATACGGATGGGAGAAGCCCACTACTCCTGTGAGTGAGTGGCAAACTTCTCAGAAAGAAGTAGCCGCTTTTAATAGCAAAGCTATGAATGCTATCTTTAATACTGTTTCTATGGAGGAATTTAAGAGAATCTCTAATGTTGAGGTTGCTTATATTGCTTGGAATATCCTCCAGACTGTGCATGAAGGCACAAAGGCAATTAAAATCAATAAATTGCAGCAATTAACTACTAGATTTGAAAGCATTAGGATGTCTGATGATGAATCTTTTGATGAATTCTATGCTAAGCTTAATGATATTTTTAATTCTGCATATAATTTGGGTGAAATTTATGATCAACCTAAAATTGTTAGGAAGGTTCTTAGATCTTTGACTGAGGATTTTAGACCCAAAGTGACTGCCATCAGTGAAAGCGAGGATGTAGACTCCATTCCTATTGATGAACTTGTAAGATCTCTTTCAGTCCTATGAGTTGGACCTACCTAAGACTAACAAATTCAAATCAATGGCTCTTAAGTCTGTTGATGATGTTGATGTGAATGGATTTGATAATGAGCTCTCTACTACAAAGATTGTCTATCTTGCCAAGAACTTTAGAAACTTTCTTAGGAACAATGATAGAAGGGCAAGAGGTAAGAACAATGTTGAACCTAGAAACTTTAGGAGGAATGATCCTACTAAGGTAAACAACACTGAAAAACCTAAAGAGAGAATAGGTCAACCTTCTAATAATTCTATGGGTTAACAATGTTTTGGGTGTCAAGGGTATGGTCATGTGAAATCTGAATGTCCAACATTCTTGAGGTCTAAGGATAAGGCTATGGCTGTAACCCTTAATGATGATGAAATTTCTAACAATGAGTCTGGTAGTGATGAGGATGGAAACTTCATTACTTTCATTGCTACTGCTATAGTTGATGAAAGTGTTGTTATTAAAGAGAACCCTTCTGATGGGGAACTCTCTGAGGATGCAAATTTACAAGAAGCCTATAATAAACTTTGCAAAGTTGCTGCAAAGGATGCTATGAGGGTTGATCTAGGCTTAAAGAAAATTGCATCTCTTGAACTTGAAGAGAAAAATTTGCTTGTGAAACTGTTTGATGCTAATGAATTGTTGAATAATGAGAAGACTGAGAACATGCTTTTGCTCAATAAAGTTAAGAATTTGGAACTTAAATTATCTGTTGCTAGAGAACAATCTAATAGGCTTGGAAGCTCCAAACTTGATCACATGCTAAGTGTTCAAAAGTCTCCATCTGACAAAACTGGCTTAGGTTTTGTAGAAAGCATCTCTGTGCCTGAACCCCATTCCACAAACTTTGTTCCTTCTTCTGAGCCCCCGATGAGTGAGATTGTCAAACCTGCTAAAGTTACACCTCCTAGGAAAATTAGGGTTGATCTTCAGGAATCTAAACTTAAGACTCCTAACTCTTCTAAGGGCAAGTTGTATGATAAGCCTGCATGGGTTTGTCATTTTTGTGGAAAGTCTAGGCACATTCGTCCAAACTGTTTCAAGTTGCAAGCTGCTAAGTGAGCAAATAAGTCAAAAGTACCTGTGCTTCTGTAAACACCCAATTTTACAACTTGCATTTAACCAACCAGTAGATCTTCAAATTTGTGATACAAAACAAATCTTGATGCTCTAACGATCATAATGGTATGTCATGGGTTTTGATCGGACCATCTGATCAAAAGTTATCATACAAACAATTTTCAATGATCATGGCTCACCTACACGATGGGTCCGGTCACGTCCTATCTTAAACACTTAATTTTGATTGGTTCTCACAAGAATTAATTTAAAATTAATTAAGTGTAATTTTTGATTGGATTTCATTTTTATTTCATTTTTAAAATAAAAAAAAATGTTTTCCTTTAGGACATCTTATCTGCTCTTTTGAAAAAATTTGGAGATAGGAAAAATTCAAAAAAATGCTCAGGAACGTCATTATCTTCAGCAGCAAATTGAATCGTATTTTTGGCCTGAAAAACATCGAAATTTAGTTTTCTCTATTTCTATAAAAGTTGTAGAGAATTAAATTTCCTTTCAAAAAACATCAATCCCGAATCAATTGGAATCTTGAGCAGAAAGTTATGGCCAAATTATGAAACGGGTGCAGAAGATAACACAAAATCAGCATTATCTTCACTCATCTTTCAAAATTTCAAATGGGGATCAAACTCAAATTTGTTCAAGCTTGTCTAATAGACTGATCCTTTCCTTTAGCTTCAGAAGAAAAGTTTTTTTTTAAAAAGTAAATAGGATAAGAAACAGATACATCCTGGGAAAATTTTCAAAAATGCTCAAAAAACGTAACTATTTTCAGCAGCAATTTGGAACACATTTTCGGCCTAGATAACGTTGGAATTTGGCTTTCTCTATTTCTGACAAAGTTGTAGATAATTGAATTTCCTTTCAAAAAACACCCATTTTGAATCAATTGGAATTTTTAGCGGAAAGTTGGAGCCAAAATACGAAGTAGGTGCAGCATCATTTCAAAATTCAAAATCCAAAACCAAATCCGTTTCAGCTCATTTCTCCCCTTAGCTTCAGAAGAAAGCTAACAACTTAGCTTTAAAGCTAAGCCATCCCTCCTCCTATAAATAGAGAAGACCTCTTCCATTTTCTGGACCCGGAATTCCCTCTAGAGAGCTAGTGAGAAAGCAGAAAAGAAACGCTGTTGTGCAATCATTGTTCCTACTTTGGTTGTAGTTTAGTACTTCCTTGCTTTCTCTCTAGCCCTTTAAGTGATCACTTCCCCCTTTTTAATTTATGTTCTATGCTGGTAAGTAATTAATCATGTTCTTATCTTTCTACACATGCTTGAATAAATGTTTAACATGTCATTATTTGTTTTTTTGGATGAACATGCCTATATTTCTTATTATCATTCCTTTTACATGCTTAGATGAACACTTCTAGGCTAATGCACAATTTTTCTCTTGAATGCTTAGATGAGCACTTCTAGGCTAAAACACAACTTTCTCTTCAATACTTAGATGAACATGTCTACGTAATTGTTTTACTTTTTTTAATAAAAAATGCTTGAACGAACATGTCTAAGTATTTTGAGTTTCTCTAGATAAACATGTTTAGGGATTTTCTTTTACTTCTTTTCATAATTGTTTGGATGATCAAATATGCTCAAAGGTCTTATTTTTATTTGGTTCTCTCTACAATTATGGTGATTACAAATAACATGACAACATTATTTTCTTTTTCTCACATGCTTAGATAAACATGTCTAGGTTAGGGATTCTTTGCTTACTTTGATTTCTTGGATGAACATGCCATTGCTTTAAAGTTTTCTTTACATTAAAATTGTTATCTAACAAGTTTCATTTTTTTTGTGTCCTTTTTTATATTTGATTCTCTTAACACATATTTGTTTTCAATTCTTACAAATTACCATGTTTAGATGACATATTGTTTGTATTTGTTTGACATGACATGACATTGGCCACCTTAACCTAGGAGACCGGTTTTACCGGGCGAGATGGGTGCTTTATCCCTTCCCATCTCGTAAATTAGCCTCCGAACCAAGATCAAGGGTTCTAGACTTCGCTTTTTGCACATGTAATTTTACATTTTTTTTAGAATGTAACTAGGAAATAAAGCAATGTAATTTACTTTTCTTAGATTGTATCTAGGACAAAAAGCATTGTAAATCTTTGTTACAAAATGTGATGTAAATTGCAATATACATTAATACAAAAGAATTATTTTTTTTTATTGAAGATTTTCTTATTTTCCCTTTTAAAATTAAATAAGTGGCGACTCCATTGTAAAACCCTCGATCTAGGGGGGAGCACATTTCACAGCTTCAACCAAAAGATCCTATAGTACTTATAGGTGAATTGGTAAAAGCTCTAAACCTTTATTCCAATCCTAGAGTTGGTCATCATTCTAATGTGAATAATAGCTCCAATGCTAGAATTGCATCTAAAAAGCTTTGGATGCAAAAGGCTCGATCTAATTAAGTATTTCTAACATGGTTCTTGTGCTTCATCGCTTTACTGTTTGTGACCACTATTCTTTGCTGTTTTGTTTTCTTTGTTTTTTCTAGGATTTGCATTGTATAACATTCATGCATTTCATTCTAGGATTGTTTTTGTTATTTATTTATTTTTTTTTTTTAAAGGGAAAAAGGAAGCAAAATGTGTTTTACATTCATGTTTATGTACATTGTTTAGCTTTGATGAGCTTATTTCTTGCACTTTACTAGTTTGAGCTTTCTAGTGCATGTTGTGTGGGAAAATGTTTATAGTTTTTGATCACATGATCTTGATCTTAAAGTCACATGCCTTTGATTGTTGGACTTGAACTTATTGAGAAAGGCATAAATAACCATCTCACCACTGTTTACTAGCCAATCATGAACACCTTAGTACATATCGTAAGATTTTGTGCTCAAAAAAGTGTGGCACATGCACAAAAAGAATTAATATAAGGTATAACCTCAGATTAAATGCTAAAATTGGTGTGTACATTATTGGGCTATAATAACTTCACAATCAAATAAAATTGGCGTGTACATTATCACGGCTATTTTAATAAGTTTCTAATCAAATAAAATTTGTGTGTACAATATGAGGTAAATCAAGAAACTTACATGATTGTAAGCTTTTATTCTAGGAGATGTGGGAGTTATATGATGTAACTCTTTAAGTGTTAGTTTCTTTCAAACTCTATGTGATGAATTTTGTAGAAATTGTGCTTGATTTCTATTCAAATATCACCTCACATATATCTCAAGCTTTTGCTAGTTGCACACACTACATAAGTTACTCTTTGCTAAACTTTGTACATGTTATTGTGTGTGATTTTGGCTTAGCCAACCAAGGTTGAAGAATTCCTTGATTTTTATGCAAAATGTGTTTGACGTTTGAGAATTTAAGGAGTATTGATTGAAAATCTTATTTTTGGGAAAAATGGGTTCTAAACAAGGGTTTTTGAAAAGCATTTCATCTCATACTCATGAATTTTTTTCATAAAATACTATGCTTTGAGGAGTTTTTGCATAAAATTGCTTTGTTTTTCAAAAAACTGATTTTTCAAGATTTTCGATTGATTGAACCTGATTTTCGACCGATCGAAATTGCGATTAAAAATTAGGATTGGTTCTATCTGTTTCGATCGGTACTCGATTGATGTTGGATCTATCGAAGCATTTTCGATCGATCAAACCTAATTTTCGATCAATCGAAAGTCGTATAGAAAGTTTTTTAAAAACCTTTGTTTTTTTCACATGTTCAAACACTTTTCAAACTTTTCAAAACTTTTTCTCTCTCTCTATTCGATCGGTCAAGGCATCCAACCAATTTTTTGTCATTTTCATCCAATCTTTATGCAAGGTTTTTCTCTCCCAAGGACGGTAAGACCATATTACCCTTCCTTTTTCATTTATTTTCAAGTTTCATGCATTTTTGTCATGCATTTTGGGAAAATTTCGAACCTATGCAAATTTGGGGTTTTTGTTGATTTAAGCCTTTTCTTTCAAAATTGATTAATGGGTTTTTGTTGTGGGATGCTATAATCAGGATCCTTGTGGTTTAATTTGATCAATTTGTTGAATTGGGAAAATTTGGAATTTCTAGGGCTTGAAACTACTCGAATTGGGGATTTTGTTCAATTAGGTTTAATTTGATGAAATTGGCTTGTTGGATTGCTTTATATGATCATTAGATTGTGTTATTTATCTTGATTAATGATCAACTGGTCAATTTCTTGAAAATTGTACAAGTGGTTTTTAAAATTTTGGGGTTTTTGATATAAATTCTATGCTCAAGCCAATTTTGTGAATTTAAAGTTAAATTGAACTTATTCTCACTGCATTAGAGCATGCATCATTTACTTATACTGTTCATGCATCATATAGAATTGTTATTTCTATATTTTTATGCTAACTTGCAGTCTGCCCTTGTTTTTTTTTTTTTTTCTTTGTTTCTTTTTGGTTCTTTTCCGTGTATCTTGTCTTTTCCTTAACACTATGTCTACGAAGACTAGAGCCAATAGGAAGGCCTCCTCCTCTTCTATCCCTCCTTTTGCAAGTGAGAGGTTTCCGAGTGAGAAAAACCAAGAGACGTATGAGAAGCGTAACCTTAAGAGGAACATTTGGACTGAGAGAAAGGTTTTATTAGATGAGCTTGATCTTGAGATTAGACGTAACTTTAAGTGTAGGGGCTGGTTGCCATTGTTGGATATTTCTCATCCACCTCCGGCTACCCTGATTAGAGAGTTCTACTCAAACCTCTCTATCTACGTCTATGATTCCAACACTCTAGTTAAGAGTTGGATACGAGGTGAAGAGTACACCATTACTCCTTCGGTAGTGGCCGATGCTCTTGGGGTACCTATGGTCCAGCATCCTGTCTACCCTTATGATGAGTCTCTTCCCCTAGATGACATCATGTCTTACATCTCTGGGTCTTCTTTCCAGTGGGGTTTTGATCCTCTGATTACTACTGCTGAGCTCACTGAGATTCACTATCTCTTCTTTAGGATTGCTTGTCATTCCTTGTGGCCTATCTCTCACTTGCACACCATTCCTTTAGAGCGTTGTGCGTTTTTGTATGCTTTTGTTTCTGATGCTCCTATAAGCTTTCCTCATCTTTTCATTCGTTCTTTAACTGAGGTTCATAGGAGTAGTTCTATTACTCATGCTCTTTTCTTCCCTGTTTTTATTCACCGGATTTTGTTACATCTAGGTTTAGATGAGTTTCTAGCATCTGAGCCTGTTCATATTATTGCTCCCATAGGTGCCACCTTTCTTAGGCAGAGGGTTGCTTAGATGAGAGCAAGCTCTAAACATCCTATGGTTGAGTCTTCCCGTGTCGCACCTCCTCCTCCTTCTTCTACAAGTGATACTACGGCTGAGGAGTCTTTTGATCCTGCTGCTGCTGCTGCTGTTCCTCTGCCATCTACTCTGGATGATTCAAACATTTGTCGTACATTGGAGACTGTCATGACCATTCAGGCAGCTTATGGTCAGCTTTTGGTGGACATGCTTGATGAGCTTCGTGCCTTGCGCACAGATTTGAAGCATCTAAGACGGTTGCCTCCGCCACCTCCTTTTGGTGATGAGTTGTGAGTGTCCTTTGGTAATTCGTCACAAAAAGGGGGAGTACATTCGTAGAGGCGATTTTTGTTGTTAGGGGGAGATTTTTGTGTTTTGGAGCTGTGGAGCTTTTGGATTGTATCTAGGTGCTTCATTATGTATCTACATTTTTGGCTCATGATGTATTTTTGTTTGGGTTGTCCATGATAGGAGGAGATACATTGATTGTATATGTTTCTTGTTTCACATTGCTTATTGATTTATATTTATGAGGTATTCATGATATATGTCTTTATTTTGTATTATGTGAAATCAAGAAGTTATTTTGTGTTCCTTGTATTTTCTACACATGCGTTTATGCGTTTGTTGAGTGTTTCAAGAATATACAGGTTGATTCAGTCGTGCTGCTATTTACACTTGCAACTGATAGATAGTCGTTAGGTTGGATTTGTTTTGTTGGGCAATGTTTTTGTAATGGGCTATTTTTATGTAAACTTTGAGCATTTTGTTAGTTTGTATTTTGTCACGGATTGCCAAAGGGGGAGTTTGTTAAGTTCTAAGGAATTAGGAACTAATGTATTAGAACTTCATTTTGTATGTTGGCAAACCATGATTAAAACGTTTTTTTTAGTTTTGTTTAGACTTTCTCAAAATGTCTTTATATGTAAAGTTGGAATCGAGTTACTGCAGGATTTTCTATGAAAATCTGCCTGGCTCGATCGATCGAAAATTAGGCTCAATCGATCGAAAGTCATGCAGATTTTTTTCTGCAAAATTTTCCAACTCAGCCCATGCCCGTTTGACGTGTAAGGTTTTATGTTTTAAGTATAAAACGGAAAACCCTAGCCACGTTTTTAAGGTTGCTCTTTATGCTGTGTGTGTGAATCTTTTATGAGATTTAGAGGTGTTTTCCTTGACACATACTTAGGGTTATCAAGAATTAAGACTATGTCAAGAACTTGATGATCAATTCAGTTGCAGATTCAAGATCTTAGAGATACACAAGTGGGAGTGCTTGTGCTTGTACTTGCTGGGAATCTAAGAAAGAAGTAGTCCGTGGACTCGAAGCAGTCACGTGGTCGTGGTAATAAGTTTCCTACTCGAGGTAGCAATAGGATGTTAGTGGTCTAAGTCACTATTGTGTAAACTTCAATTCTTTCATAGTGGATTCAGTTTTACCTCGAGGATAGCTAGGTTAAATCCTTCTCAGGTTTTTTACCGGTTTGGTTTTCCTAGGTCATCATATCTTTGTGTTATTTACTTTCCGTACTTTACATTGATATGATATATTTGCATTAACCTAGATCTGATAATTTCAATAAGTAATCACTTGGCTAATTAACTAGGTTAATCTGGTTGTGTTGTATGGGGTCTAAAAACGTACACACTCTATTTCTATTTTTGCAAATATTAGTATTTCACAGTTGTTCACATTCACTACTTCACACACATATCCATGATTAATGTGAGAATATCTATATTTTAAAACATAAAAAAGTGTGAGAATCAAAGTAAACTCTCCCACCATCCTTCATCAATGTGACTTGCCATGTCCCTCACTCATCAAAAGCTCCCTCTCCATTAAAAGGCTTTGTACCTTTAGCCCCTTCAACGCCTAGTATTGCCTTTCCACCATTAGCATTTATTATTGCTGACTAATTTGGAATTGTCACCATGGATACAACTATTGAACTTACGCCTCTTCACTTGAAAATTTTCCTTTCTTTTACATCCTTATGATTAACATCCACAACCAGTTGTTGCCCATTACAAGCATTAAATTTATTTTTCTTTCAGGTGTTACATTGCTGGAATGGGTAAGGGTGCAATTACACCCTTTTCCTCTCACAAAAAATTTTACGATTTCCACTCTTTTTTACTTTTAATTTTTCTTATTTTTTTATTTATTTAATAGTTGAGATTGAAAAAAAAATAGTCATATCAAACTGATACAGAAAATGGGATTGATGTATTTGGAAAGATGAAACTAACCAAACACACAAGATTGATAAATATCGTACCACCTAGGTAAAATACTAATGTGATAAAAATTATTACCATCAAAAAGAATTTTACTAGAATACAGGGTTTAAATAAGTTAATCACTCAGTGAAATCCACCAAATAGGTTTAGAACAAGACTCACCACCCAAAGGAAATTTACCTAGGAAATAAGACCTGAAAGTAGAAAAATTCACTAAGTTTATGCCAAACATGCATTGATTTATTAATTGGAGCCAAATTATTTATATAGTAACTTAGAACAGCTCTCTAAGCATAGAAGAACCAAAGTACCATTTAAAAGAAACTAGTAAAATGGTAAAGTACTTATCTACCTTGATAGCACATTTGAAACTAACACATAGTGTAAACATTAGGAAATAAAATAGTAATTTACCCTAAAAGAATTGTTGCATATTTCATTTGATGAATTTTACACATCATAAATTTCATGGACTAAGTGTATTATAGAATAAAATTTAATATTATTTTATAAACAATATATTTTTTTTTTTGAAATTACATTGGGCATATTGATAGATAAACACTTTTCAAGGATCACAACAACTGTTACATTGAGAGTGGTTTTTAGTTTTCTCAATGAACGTATTGAGTTTGGGTGATAATCAAATGTGTATGCACCTCTAAAGAGGTTGCCGTTTTATGTATTAATTGAAATTTGGGGATCTCATAAAAATACACATGGGATGAGCAGGATAACTACATTCTACATAGTAGTAGAACCAATGCTTTAGGTCTCATTCTTCTTCACATATATCACAAGAATATTCACCAGAGTCATCTTTAGCAGAATAGCAAAGAGTAAATGGATACTAATGTTTTTTGTACATCGTAGAAAGTGGTAGTGTTGCACATATAGAGTCCAACACAAATTCATAAGCGATACATTGGAATACATAGTTTCCTCTAGCACCATGAGCAATGCAACTTTGTAAATTACTTGTGCTAGAGAGGAGAAGTTAGTGCTCATGACCTTCATGGGTAATGATTTCTGATGTCAAACAATATTGAATATCAAGTTCAAATATGCATGTCTCACAAGTATAGATAAAAGCATTGCAATGCCAACCATATGAATAACATGCAAATGTCTTAGTCCTACTAGGTGATTTTGCGAGGAGGGTGAGTGGGTGTCGATAAAGCGAGTGTCTTTTTTTTTTTTTTTGGGTAATTTTGCACAAGATTCATGAAGAAAGAAGCTACACTTTACATAACTATAAAAAGGAGGGAGAATGTCTTGTGCACACCCATTGCATTTTTGGTTATTTTGAGCCTCATTAGCAAACTTTAAGTCATGCTCATGACTAAAGTGTGTGATTTCTGTGGCTATTTGAGTTCCATCCTCTCTTTTGATGAATTTTTTGACTTTGTAAGTTATTAAGTCAACTAATTCATTGAGCTCTAAATCTTTATCTTCGCCTTTATGTTCCAAAAAATTTATGTACTCTACATTTTTTGTGGCAAAAGAACAATTGAGATGGGAAACAAAATTGCATTTGGAGCAATACTAAAGCCCATAACGTGTGTCTACTTTTTGAACACAAAGTTGACAAAATCGAGAGTTAGATTGATGGAATTCAAGAGAAGAATGGGTTTGGTGGAGCGGGTGCCTGTGACATATAACTTTGACTCTTCGTAGGTAAAAAGCACAACTTCTACGGATCCAAAAACTACATGGAGCACACAGATTAGGGACATCCTTTCCTTTTTTCCCACGAATGTCACAAGTGAACTTGATTAACTTGCCAATGGGAGTTAATGGGTGGCCATGGAATTAGACTTTAAGTTGTAAAATAAAAAATCAGATGTGAAGGTTAAAGTTGCAATAGTAACATCAATAAGTGTATTCAT
This sequence comes from Quercus gilva, assembly GCA_023621385.1. Classification (NCBI taxonomy): domain Eukaryota; kingdom Viridiplantae; phylum Streptophyta; class Magnoliopsida; order Fagales; family Fagaceae; genus Quercus; species Quercus gilva. The sequence continues at coordinate 14,405,982 of CM042477.1, forward strand.
CATGAGTTTCTTTACAGATTTCACATTTTCCATATTTTTCACATTTGCCATATTCTTTATACCGATATATCCTTTCGTTAAAAAGAATAAGAGGATATATTGGATGCAAAGGGTGGTGCACTCCAAGGGGTAGTTCTGCTCATAATTTATGATGAAGGAATGTATACCTATCACATTGTATACAACTATAACTAGGACCCAATATTTGGTTCCAACACCCAGAACAATACCCTTTATGTCTCTCATCTTCATTAAAGACCAAGGGATGTTCTAGATGGCAAAAATGTTGAAGTTGCTCCATCTTCTATCACATGCACAAATAATATAACATCCAATTTGTTTAGAAAAAGAAAAGAACATCTCAAAGGAAAACAAATAGAGAAAGAGGTGTGAGAATTGCTTTTGAGTCTAGTAGAATTTTTTTTATTGCTCAATTTATGTGTGGAAGACCAATTTTTAAGTTTTCTTTCGCTTGAAAGCTTGAGGTAGGGCTTGGTGGCTCTAGGATTTTAAGAAAGATTGAAGGCTTTGTGTGTGTGTGTGTGTGTGGTTTATATGGCTGTGTAGGAACATGCAAAGAATTTGGGCATGGTTGGTGTTTTATTGGCGTGATTGAGCAACACATAAGGTGTTTAATATTAGGTGTAATACTTGGGAAAAAAAAGACTTAAAAAGTGGGGTATTTACATAAACCTTTTTTTTGTGGGGGTCAATTTTTATAATTAATATTACAAAGGGAGTTTTTAGAAAACAAGGTTGAAAACCTAGCTATTTATAAGCAAATTAAATCAGTGTATATCTACAGATATTTTGAGAGAAAAGACTTCTCAGGATATTCAAGTAGAGAAAAACTGATATCACACTTGAGGTAAGAGTTTAAGAAATCTCATCATTTGTAAAAATCTAAGTTTTATATGAATTTAGAAAATTTTATATCGTTAATTTAGCCAATAGAAAGACTATCTAAATATCCTATGAGTTTTATGATGTAAACGAAGAAGGGTTTAGGCTTAAAATTTTGGGAATCAGGTGTTAAATCTTCTCGGTAAGAGCATTAGCATTGGTGGTGTAAAACCCCATAAATTGCTATTTAACCACTTAACACCAAAAACAGGTCATTATACGGGTTCTCAAACCTAAATATTTTTACAACCTTACTACAGTAAATTCCTACTTTCACACATTAATGTAGCAAGTTTCTAAAACTAAAAAAATTATATTTGATTCAACCCTCTATCCTCACATTCTCTCTCTCTCTCTCTCTCTCTCTCTCTCTCTTTTACTTTCCTCTGCCTCCCTATCTCTCATCTCAGCCTCCCTCTCTCCTTTGCTTCCCTCTTATTCATCTTTGCCTCCATCTCTATCTACCTCCCTCTCTCTCCACCTCTCTTTTTATCCCTGGTGGATTTGTGGGTTTTTGTGGGTATTTTCGGTGATTATGGTGGTTGCTGGCGCCTGTTGGTGGTGTGAAGGTAGCAGTTATGGATTTGGCAGTGATGATTGCTATGGTTTTTGTGGTTGGTGGTAATGGGTTGCATTTCCTATTTGGTTTTTGTTTTTGTTTTTTATTTATTTATTTTTTTTATTTGGGTTTATGGGTATGTATTTGGCAGTGGTGGCTGTTGATGCTGGTGGCGAAGGTGGTGGTGGTGTTGCTAGATTCTAAATGGGGTTGGTGGCTGCTGTGGTTAAGTTTAGTTTAGTTTTTTTTTTTTTTTTAGGGGGGGGGGGGGGGGCTATGGGTTTGATTTTGGGACGGGTTTTGATTGGGGGGTGGTGGTGGTTGTTCTAATGGTGGTGGTGATTGGTTATATTTGTGGTTGAAGAAAGAAGGAGACAGAGAGGATGACAGATAAGGAGTGAAATAAGTTAAAAATTGAATAGTATTGAGTTTGATGTGAAAAATAAGAAATGAGATGTTGGATGAATTTTAAAATGGTATTGTATAGTAGATAAAGTAACTTTTTAGATGGAAAAATGACAAATTTGTAGACTCCCAAATGCTAATGATCTAATATAGTTCTTTTAGATGTACCGTGTTGCATTTAATTGTGGATAGAAAGTACAATTTCTATGTTTGATTTGGTGACTATTGATCCAATAGACTACACACACACACACACACGAAGGTTCCAAAATACATAAGTGGGTCCTCTAATCCCGTTTCACAGGTGATGCTACTTCGTATTTCTAGCATAAGTCATATATCCTATATTGGCAAAGATTTCCTGCTTTGATCTAGGTAGTGCCGTAAATGAGTTGCGTTTTGCCGATTAGTGCTTGTTTGAGTTTGGCTTGTCAATAAAAGCCTAAAGCTCTAGACTGGCTCAAGCTCATGACAAGCCTAGAATAATGTTTGAGCTTTAGCTTGTGGGAAAACCAAAAAGTTTGAGCTTGGCTTGGCTGGATTAATTAGTCAAGTCAAGCCCGAGCTTAATATCAAGCCCAAACTCAAGCTTGAGTCAAGCTTTTGAGTTTGAGATCTAACAAAATTACATTAGCGAATACTTAAATCTTCCCAAACCAAGTTTTAAAAAAATAGCATACTCATTTTATCATGCTTCTAGTCCCATTTATGATTAGCTATTGTTCAAATTACAATTTCACATAATTAATTTCATTCTTCATTGTTTATAGTTTTATCATTTATTCAAAGTACAATTTTTGCATCCACATTAGATCAAAACTTGTTTTTAACTATTATGAATGAGATAGGGAAGGACCATACGTGGCCCACTTAAATTTTTATTTTTATTTTTTTTTTTAAAAATCTAACTGAAGTCCAAACTCTAAAGTGGTTCTTGGTTAGTTTAGAGGGAAGAAAAAAAAAAAAGCTAATAGGTAGTAGTCCTATGTTGGCCATGTCATTATTAAGATATGTGTAATAGGTTTATTTAACAAACACATATGAAGCTTATAAATGAGTCTATGCTCGACTTGTTTTGTATCGAGCCTTATAGCTCACTAGCTTGTTCATGAACAAATGGTTTTGCCTAGGCTTGGCTTGTTTATTAAACAAGCCAAAAACTAAGACTCAAGCTTGGGTTATTTATAAACAAACAAATATAAACAAGGTTTTTTTAAGCTGAGTCCGACTTGTCTAGGAATTAATGGTGGCACGAAAGTAAAAAAAAAATGTGAATATATGGACTTTAGGGTGTGAGATATTAGTAGCGGAAAATTTTTGGATACTTTAGAAGTTTCTCTTCTAGTCGGTACCATTGTAAGATTTTCTTTAATTATTTTGGTATTGAGTAAATAGTACATGAAAATATTTTTTAAGTGATATTTAAGTATTTTAGAGGAAATGTTAGGGAGGAGTGCATATTGTGGTGTGGTAGTTGAGGTAAGTAACTTACTCCTAATTTTTTTATTTTTTGCTTATACTATTGTATTATTAGGTACTGAATAATGTTTTACAATTGTTACAATGTTTATTTTAATTGTGTTAGCTATATATATTTAATATAAAGAATAAGGAATCATCATAAATATATTTAATTTCTATATATATAATTTTACACAAGTAGTTAAATGAGATATATTTTTGTTTGAATTATGTTTTTGGATAATCTGACTATGCTCTGAATCTTTGATTCCCAACTAATGAGAGTTATCCATTGGTATCGAAACTAATTTCATCTATAGCATCACGAGCCTATCGTGTTTTTGGATCTAGCTAATAAGGGATATATATTAGCACGTAACTAGTTTCATCTAAATTTGATGCCTAGTCATGAGGATATAACGTGACCATAGTCATATATATAAGATTGTTAATAATGTGAATATCTTTGAATATATGAACTATTTTAAGTCCATAAAACTTCTTATGTTTTTAGAATCCACATTATATATATATATATATATATATTATAACTTTAATACATGTGAAATATTTGACCTTATGCACAATGTATTATTTTGTCAATCTATATGCTTGTTTCAACTAGTTAGGATTTGAATACTTATTAAGTTGTCAACTCACCCCTCTTTGCCCTTTCAGATTCTGATCCTAAAGAGTAGCATGTTTATGGGCTTCCGCTAGGATGTGCGCATGAGTGAAATTTAGGATTTACTGGAGTAAGATTTGGACTTTTATGTTTAAAAATTATCTTTTGTTTAGACTCCTAGTCTTATGAGATTTAGTCTCTTTTTAGTTTTTAGTAGTGATGGAGATTATTATTATTTTGGACTTTTGTGCTTAATTTGATTTAATTTAATATAGCAATTGTTGAGGTTTATTATTGCCTTCTGAAGACATTACATGCTTATAAGGTGAAAAAACTAGTGTGTGGCTATTGTTGTGTGCTTAGCCCTCTTGGTTAGGTAATATTTGTGGTATAAGAGCCAGCCCGATAACGTTTTGTGGGCTCAGAGACACTACCCTACAAAGTGAGCGCTAATGATTACATCGGGGATTTAAGTGGATACAATGAGTTGGTGCAATGTATGTATATCTTATTCAAACTATGATACCAAGAAAGAGCTTTAAAAAGTTAGGTAAATTACCATTTTGGTTCCTAATGTTTACACTATGTTAAATTGGTCTCTAACGATTCAAAATGTGTCAATTTAATCCTTAATTTTTTGGTATTGTGTCAAAATAGTCTCTATAGTTAAGTTTTGGATGAAAAATCCTTACATGGTTGACAGTGATAGTAAAAAGTTATTTTTATGCCACTTGGGTTCCACATTGACTACCACATGGCTTGACTAAAAAAAAAAAAAAATTCTCTCTCAAAATTTTCTAACGAACTAACACTTACTTTCCCGAAGAAATCCCCAAGGAAGCCCTAGGCTTTCTTGCAACAATGGCATCAAAGCATGATTTTGAGTCCCCCTCAAAGATCACCTACATTAGATTGTGCTCTTTTGCCACCACTATTGCTCACATTCATCGCATCGTAGTTTATCTTTACAGTTCTATGTTCCATCTTTCTCCACTTTGGCTCTTCTTTCCTTTTCTCTTTATGCCGATGGATCTCATTTACATTGCTATGCACTTAGAATCTTTGGTTGACTTTTAATTTCTTTCTCCAAATCAATATTTTCATCAAATAGTACTTGATTTCTTACTTTCCACATATGATCTATGACAACGGTTACGAAGATTGTGATTTTTTTTTTCCCTGTTGGTGGTTACTTGATGAGGAGTTATCGTTGCTAATTAGCGCTTCCACCCAAGTTTCATTGAGGATTCTTTTTTTTTGTTTTTTTGGGAAAGTGGGTGTTAGGTTGGTGAGAAATTTTTTTGTGAGAGAGAATTTTTTTTTTTTTTTTATTCAAGCAATATGGCAATTGTAGGCATCCCATTTCATTCTAACCTATATCCAAGGCCCCCGATCCCAATGACGAGAAATCAAATCTCTACCAAAATTATCAGCACCATCTATGGAACCTAGTGAACTTAATAGAGCCCAAAATCTTACCCAAGAAACCAAGTACGAAGCCCAAATTCCTTTTTTTAAGCCCTAAACCCTTTTTGAAGCCCAATTTCTAGAAGGCTTACAAAAAGTGCATACATGTGCGTATGGACGTGTACACACTTAATTTAATACGTACACACTCTTTTGGTTAGAAGCCTAAAACTGATTTTTTCCTTTTTGGTGGGATTTTTTTATGAGGATTTGATTAAGTTTTTAAACTCTTGGTTTTTGTAAAACTAATTATTTTCTCATGATTTCTCAATCATACTAACCATTTTTGTGATCCCATAGCCATCTTTTCATCAATCTTAGGTTTCTTAACCATATATCCAAAACCAACATTTATCCAAGTTGTTAATTCGGTAGTTGATTTCAGCCGAGGGACCAGTCAATTCTTGTTTATTTGGTGTTTTTATGTTGTTTTAATTATTGAATACAATATTTATGTATCATGTCATGTTCTGTGTTTTTTGTTTGATTTGCTTTCTTTGTTTTGTTGCTAATATGTTAAAACCCTAGAATCTACCTCAAGGTGCGTACGCATCATCTTGTTCTTGTTGCTTTTTCCAGGAATCTGGCTTGAAGCCTAGATGCGTATGCCTGTAGAAGGATGTGTACACATCTTTCTTATGGCGTAGGATTCAGATCCTCTAGATTTTCTAAGATACTCTACAAGTAGATTTCCTTAAATCCTAACCACTCTTTAATGATTTAATGGTCAATATTCTGTCATGTCAGCAATTCACTAACAATATTTTTAAAATAATAAAATAATGTTGCAAAAAAAACAATTAAGATTATTATTAGTAGAATGCTGACATGGCAGAATCTAGACCATTGAATCATTAAAGAATGGTTAAGATTTAAAGAAATCTATTTGGTAAAGTACCCTAAGAAATCTAGAAGATCTGAATCCTATGGCGTATGCCAATCAAGGCAAAACCCAGATTTCTTTCCTTTTTTTCTTTATTTGCTTTAATGCCATGTTTTATTATCTTTCCTTATTTGTTTTATTTTCTTTAAATAGATATTTGCTGACATGTTTTGTTTCCTTTTGTATCACAAGCAATATATTCAAAATACCAAAAATACCTAAAAATCTTGTATATAGTTTTCTTTCCTTTTTAACTTCTGGGGTTAATCAAAGTGGTCATAAAATCTGAAAGATAATTACGGAAGGTAATTGAGCATTAATTGGAAGATTTTCCCTAAAAGATTAAAGTCAAATTCTAGATTAAAATCTTTCCAATTTGAGGTAATCACGCTTTAATGATAAAAAATGACTAATTTGAATTCAAACCTAAAAGTCAATTAAGAAAAAGACAAGTGAATAATGAGGTATTAGTTGCTAATCTTTCCCAAAAGGTTTAATGGTTTAATTCCAAAATGGTTAACAATCAAGAGATCATATTGCCTAATATATTGAAGATAGTTAAATTTGAATTTGAATGTTAATTAGGAAAGGACAAAGCATTTGATGGCTTCTCTAATTTACTGATACTTCCTAAGAGTCCCGTATATTTAAATTCAAACTAATTTGTTATCTAAGGGAATAAAAGTCAATTGATTAAAGAACACTTTAAAAGGCAAAAAGCACATTTAAAGACCAAGAGTACTTTTAATAAATGATGTTGAGTTTAATAAAGGAAAGACATTCAAGATTTCATGAAGACTCCACTCCAATTAATGGGAAATTATTGTGTACTCCTGGAGTACCAAAAATGCGTACTCCCTCCTCTCAAATGAATGGTGCGTCCCACTAATTAAATTTATGGTGTGACCCACCATTTATGTGAAAGGGTGGAGAACGCATTTATGGTACTCCGGGAGTACCTAATAATTTTCCTCAATTAAGTGTCACTCTTTCATAAGACTTAATCATTAATTATCATTAAGTATTCAACCCTTTGTTTGATATCCACATGTGCACACACTTGGATGATAATATGTTTAGATGCTTAAGCGATCATGCAGTTGGACGTTCGCTTACGCGCTTTAATGATCGTGCTTAAATGATGAGGTGATTGAGCAGTAAAAGGTACGTGCTTAGATGCTCACATGCTTATATATCCTCACATGCTTGTATGCTCACATGTTCACATGCATGTATTTTCTCATACTCACATGTCTACATGCTTTAATGATCGCACACTCACTTACTTTGATGATCACATGTTTGGATGCTCCCATGCTCATATGCTTTGATGATCATATTGTCACATGCATACATCCTTGGATGTCCATATCTTCACATTCAAACATGTCCACATGTCTTCATGCTTAAACGCTCATATGCTCACATGCTTCTATGCTCACATCTTCCCTTGTTTAGATGCTCACATGTTCATATGGTTAGATATTCCCATGCTTGAATGTTCATATCTTCACACACTTGTATGTTCACATGTTTGGATATTCACATTCTTTCATGTTCACAAGATCAGTTATGCATATGCTTACACATTCCTTGGAACTTCACATGATAGTTTGCCTTTTAGATGTCTACTACGCTTTCCATATTTATTTCACAGGACCTGTAGACAACCTCTAGCTACGACTGGGTAGGCTTGGGGTGCCTAACCTCTTCCCATTGTGTACCCTAACTCCGGACCTTGTCTGGTGGGAAGACCTTCATGGAGTCATGTTTTGGTTCCTAGACCTATAACCAGGTGGCGACTCCTTTTGCTTCTTTTTAAGAGGCATCTTGTATTCCCAGACTCACGTCAATTTTAGTCTAAAATTTCTTTTAGGGAGGTTAAGTACCATATACGTTGCCTTCGCGAGAAAGAACTGACATGCCAAAATGTCATCTAAAGGGGGTACGAATCACGAAACTTGTAGCTATGTGGAAATCCAGGTGGCATAAAAACAATTGGTACCTACCCTTGCACAAAGTACTTAGGGGTCTAGAGGAGAAAGGGTTCGAGTTGTGAATTTATTAGTAACATATTATAACTATCTCAAAAAAAAAAAAAATCATTATCACCATTAGCTTCATACGCATTTTTCCCCCAAATGTTAACGACAATGACTATTTTGACACAATAACAAAAGGTTGGGGACAAAACAAACAAATTTGAAACATTAGGGACCAACTTGGCTCATAGTGTAACCGTTAGGTAGTAAAATGGTAATTTATCCTAAAAAGAATTGCTGCATATTTCATTTGATGAATTTCACACATCAAAAATTTTGAGGACTAAGTCCATTATAGAATAAAAAAATAATATTTTTTTTATAAACAATGCTTGTTTTTATTGAAATTCCATTGGGCACATTGACAGATAAACTCTTTACAAGGATTACAACATCTGTGACATTGAGGGTGGTTTTTAGTTTCCTCAATGAAAGTATTGAGTGTGGGTGATAATCGAATATGTAAGCAACTCTAAAGAGGTTTCCGTTATATGTATTACTTGAAATTTGGGGATCTTCTAAAAATACATTCAGGATGAGTAGGATAGCTACATTCTTCACAGTAATAGAACCAATGCTTTTGGTCTCGTTCTTTTTCACATATATCACAATAATATTCACCAGAGTCATCTTCAGTAGAATAGCAAAGAGTGAATGGATGCTCATGTTCTTTGTACATTGTAGAAAGTGGTAGTGTTGCGCATTTAAAGTCCAATGCAAATTCACAAGTGGTACACCGGAATACATGGTTTCCTCTACCACCACAAGCAATACAACTTTGTAAATTAGCTGTGCTGGAGAGGATAAGTTGGTGCTCATGACCTTCATGGGTAAGGATGTCTGGTGTCAAACTACATTGAACATCAAGTTCAAATATGCATGTCTCACAAGTATAGATGAAACCATTGCAACGCCAACCACATGAATAACACGCAAATGTCTTAGTCCTACTAGGTGACTTTGCGAGGAGGGTGAGTGGGTGTCGATGAAGGGGGTGTCGTTTTTTTTTGGGTAATTTTGCACAAGATTCATGAAGGAAGAAGTTACACTTTACACAGCTATAAAAAGGAGGGCAAATGTCTCGTGCACACCCATTGCATTTTTGGTTATTTTGAGCCTCATTAACAAACTTTAAGTCATGATCATGACTAAAGTGTGCGATTTCTGTGGCTATTTGAGTTCCATCCTCTCTTTCAATGAATTTTTTGACTTTGTAAGTTGTTAAGTCAACTGATTCATCGAGCTCTAAATCTTCATCTTCGTCTTCATGATCAAAAAAATTTATGTATTCCAAGTTTCTTGTGTCCAAAGAACAATCAAGATGGGCAACAAAATTGCATTTGGAGCAATAATAAAGCCCATAGCGTGTGTCCACTTTTTGAACACAAAGTTGACAAAATCGAGACTTAGTTTGATGGAATTCAAGGGAAGAATGGGTGAGGTGGAGCTGGTGCCTGTGACGTATAACTTTGATTCTTTGTGGGTAAAAAGCACAACTTCTATGAATCCAAAGACTGCATGGAGCACACAGATTAGGGATACATTTTCCTTCTTTGCCACAAATGTCACAAGTGAACATGATTGACTTGCCAATGGGAGTCAATGGGTGGTCATGAAATTTGGCTTTAAGTTGTAAAATAGCACATCTGACGTGAAGGTTAAAGTTGCAATAGTAACATCGGTAAGTGTATTCATCATGAGTTTCTTTACAGAGTTCACATTTTCCATATTCTTCATATCTGCCATATTCTTCATACTTGCCATATTCTTCATACTGATATGTCCTTTCATTATAGAGAATAAGAGGATGTATTGGATGCAAAGGGTGGTACAATCCAAGGGGTAGTTCTGCACATGATTTATGATGAGGGTACGTAAATGTATCACATTGTATACACCTATAACTAGGACCAGATATTAGTTCCCAACACCCATAACAGTACCGTTGTTGACTCTCATCTTCATTTAAGACCAAAGGATTTTCTGGATGGCAAAAATGTTGAAGTAGCTCCATCTTTTATCACATGCACAAACAATGTAACATCCAATTTATTTAGAAAAAGAAAAGAACATCACAAAGGAAAAAAAACAAAATAGAGAAAGTGGTGTGAGAATTGCTTTTGTGTCTAGTAGCATTTTTTTATTGCTTAATTTCTCTGTGGAAAACCAATTTTGAAGTTTTCTTTTGCTTGCAAAAATTGTGATTTGAATAAATGCTAAAACTATAGACAAAGAATGAATGAATGAATTTAATTATGTAAAATTGTAATTTTAACAATAGCTAATCATAAATAGGACTAGAAGCATGATAAAATGAGTACACTATTTTTTTTTAAAACTTGATTTTGGAGATTTAAGCATTCGATAATGTAATTTTGTTAGATCTCCAGCTCAAAATCTTGACTTAAGCTTGAGTTTGGGCTTAATCAAGCCAAGCTCAAACTTTTTGGCTTTCCCACGATCTCAAGCTCAAATATTATTTTAGGCTTATCACGTGCTCAAGCCAAACTCAAGTTTTTGACTTTTACTTACAAGCCAAGTTCAAATATGCACTAATTGGTAAAGCTAAGCTCGTTTACAACCCTACCTATATCAAAGCTAGAAATCCTTGGCAGTATAGGATATTTTACTTGTGCTAGAAATACAAAATAGCTTCACCTGTGAAAAGGGAACAGAGGACCAATCTTATCTATTTCGGTACAATCATATATATATATATATACCTTTTTTTTTTGGGGGGATCTAGTAGTCTATTGGATCAATAGTCACCAAATCTTATAAATAGTCTACTGTTCCTCAAAGAAAAGCCTGCACCTAAAAGAATCTTGATTTGATTGATTGTGTGTATGTGGGTGTGTGATATTGAGTCCCACATTGGGCATATATTAGGTTAAACTAGCATTTATTAACAACTATAAGAACCCTCAATTGTGACTAGTCCTTTTGAGGAATAGCATAGATGGGGGTGGGTATTCTGTTGAGTGATTTTATTGTAAAATATACCTTTAACTTATTGTTTTGGAATGTAAGACAATGTTATATAAAGTTCAAATTATTGAGATAGATGGGAGTCATTCTAATTGATTTTTTTTTTTTTTTTAAGTTGTGATTTTTTTTTTTTAATTAATGGGAATGCCCCTAGAAAGTTAGGAGTGAATAGGGAAAAAAAAAAGATTTGGTAATGTTTGGAGCAAATGTAAACTATCTTACTATTAGTTTGGGGCAAAATGAAAAAATTGAGGAATTAGGATCAAGTTAGAGTTTATGTAACCCTTACAAAAGTTATATTGCTCAATGCTTTTTTTTTGGTTCCATAATATTTTTTTGATAAACACACTCTTAGAATAAATTTCTTTCCTACAACTATCATGCTTACCAAAAATTAAAGTGATATATTATTCTTTACTAATGTCAAGGTGCTTAGGCATTAAAAGTAAACCACCAATCTTATAAATTTAACAGTAAATGACAACCAATTATTCAGAAGTTTTGCATGTATTAAACAATAAAAGCTTGGATTCAAGAGAAAAGTGATTTAAAAAAAAACATGATATACCTTTTATCAAGGTTACATTAAATGTGACATAAACCAAACATTTAGGAGTATTATATCTCTCACAAACACAATTATAGTGTTATTTCAAGTGCAATAAAATTTTACTACATTTAACATCTGTATGACAAATTTTAAGCAAGTAAAGCAACCCACTATTTATGAATAGCGTTAGAATAATACACACACACACACATATATATATATTAAATAACTTTGCAAAAGTATTTATCAATGCTTATAGAAACACAAATCCAAATTTGGCTTCGAAACACACCTAGGAAAGCTTCAAGTCAACCTCAATTTCAATTTTGTTAAAGCAAATCTCATGTAGAACTCACCTAGAAGTTCTACTATATATAGGGTTATTATGCATATGTAATAGGCAAGACAAGACATTGCTTGCAAACTTAGACTTATGATTCGTGGAAGAAGAGAAGTAAGCATGCATCTCTGCTTGCTTGTGAACTTAGACTTATAACTCAGAACAATAAAAGTAAGCAAACATTTATGCTTTTCTTGCGAATTTGGACTTATAACTCATGTGGAACAAGAGAAGTAAGCAAACATTTATGCTTGCTTGCGAATATGGAATTATGTTAAGGCTAAAGTCCTAAAGTTGCAGGCTGGAACTTAAGTGGACCCCAAAGAGTCCAATAGTGGTTTTTTGTATTGGGTACAGCTCCAGATGTCTTTCATTTTTTGATGCTATTGTAAAGGAGCAGACCCAGCTAACTATCTTGTAAGAATTCATTCGGTTTGATGGAAAAAGAAAATATGGTAAAAAACGGTGGTGTGGTCGTGATCGTATAAACTTCTAAGAGTTTGAAGGGAGAGCCTTAGCCTCCACTGGGAGCGTGCTTGTGCAAAAATGGTGTTGCTGATGTCGACACAATACCAAAATGGAGGCCTCTTATTCAATCATCAATGAAACAAAAACCAGTAAAAAACCAAAGCTAAAGTTCAAAAGCATTAAAAAGTGTTTGATGATTGATGAAAGTACTAAAAGTCAGAGAGAGAGAGAGGTAGAGGTTACTGGCCGTTGGGATTGTGAGTGAACTTGAGAGAAGAGCGTGGAAATATGGAGAAGAAGAGTGGGTTGCCGTAGGCTGAGTGGGTTGACTTTATTGGTAGCACCATCGGCTGGGTGTGTCTCCGTCGCCATTGCCTAGCACCCTTAATCTCCTCTTCGTAATTTCTTTATGATGTCTCCATATCAATCCCAAATGTGGAGTCCGTGATTTTTTTTGGTTCTTTTTTAAGTTTATGTTGATGCAGTAGTAAACATCTATGTGGCATGAAAATAAAATTTTATTTTGGTTATTAGCCCATCAGTATTTTTCATCGATTACTTAATGGCGGAGTCTATTAAGTGACAGGTATGATCATGAAGAGAATGACTACTTTTGTGAGCAAGAATTATGTTCTATTGATTATTTTGGATCAAGTTTTCTTACAATATCATGTAACTTGATGAATTCTATATCATCTATTGACATCAATCGCAATATTAATTAGTGTAGTCCTTTTTTTATATATATAAGAAATTTACAGGTCAATATAACTTAAAAAAAACAATTGTATGCGTGTGACCTCAAGTCGCACACTAATTGACAAATGACAATAGGCTATTTGGTGTGATAGTCTTACAAGAAATGGGAGGACGCACATAATCACACAGTCATAATTGTTCACATAATCCATGCTTCTCAAAATTTCAATTGTCCTTCTCCTCGGTTTGGGCAAGTGAAAAATGAGGGGCCATTTGAGGGACTAAACCCAACAAGCCAAGTCCATCAGCCTAAAACCTAGCCTTGAAGGGCTTATAAGTCGAGCGTCGTCTTTAAGCCTTGAAGTTGAGTTTAGTGGGGTGCAGTGCCTAGTAATATCCTTGACTAAACAATAATACAATATCCAGAAGTGCCTCCTTGATGCTCAGCCTCCGTCACCATTTTACCCACCACCCTTGTCATTGCCTTTCAATGGGATTGAATGCCTTGAAGAGCTCAAATATGTGCCTAAAGGAATCTCCCATTTGAACGATCTATATTGCTCTCTTGAAGGGAATTGCTTCATATTTGTTACCAAGTGTTGACATCCCTTCACATTAGTAGTTATTGTGTCTCACTAATTTTCAATCACACTTACCATTTAAACATGTCCATATTTGCAACATGTTTTGTCGTAGGGTACACTCCACCCGCAAACCGAATGAAACAATCTTTGTCAATTGTTACACGCAAAAGCTAGCTAGTCTACATTATTATCTTCAAAATAATAGTCTCATGAGCGTTGCCAATTGTCGACTTCCCTTCACATTAAAAAATATTGTCTTGTCAAATTTCAATTTCATTTATGTGATTGATCATGTCCCTATTTGAAAACTAAGCTTGTCACCTAGGGTACATCTCATCAGCCGATCAAATGAAACAATCTCTATCGCATTCAAAAGCCTAGACTTGGATGTGATTCCCACCAAAACCAACCCCATTCCTTTAAAAAAAAGTCAATTATATCAATAACTTAGATCCACTTAGTATTGTAGTGTTGACTTAATTATCGAAGTGTTTTTGGCTAACCCTAACACTGGGTCAACCTAAGTTTTACTTAGGGTCTGTTTGGTTGGGGGATGGAGAATGGGAAGATAGAAAATAGAAGGAGATAGAAGAGATTTTAATTCTTCTCATTTTGTGTTTGGTTTGGGGGTGAAAAAATGGAGTGATAAAAAATAGAGTACATATAAATTTACTCTTATACGCTTATTTCATAACTTCTATGTATATTTTTTATATAAAGGAAAAAAAGGTATTGTTGAAAAAAAAAAAAAAAAACCTAACGTTCAACAATGAAGAAGAAAAAAAAAAAAAAGGAATAATGTTACTTAGTTTAGGGGTAGGGGGAGGGATAGATGAGTAATTTCTATCCAACCCCTTCTCCTCTCCATTTTCTCTCCCCCAAAATTACTCAAACCAAACACTCCTCCCACCTGAAACTTCTTCTACTTACTCTCCCCAATTTTCTATAATTTCTATTTTCAATCCAACCAAATGTTAGTCTTAAGGTTTTTCTTTTCCTTACAAACAGGGGTGATGTTTTTGTGGAAGTTTATCATATTTATTTTACCCTTCTCCTCCCATTTTCTCTCCAATTTTGGGAGGTTGAAAAATAGTGTGTCCGAGAAGAAATAGCTGATCTCACCATTTTCTCTCCCCAAAAATTACTCAAACCAAACACCCCTTTTACCCAAAAATCTCCAGATTCTCTCCCCTATTTTCTCTCCTTATTTTCACTCTAACCAATAGTAGCCATAAGGTTTTTCTTTTCCTTACAAATAGGGGTGATGTTCACGTGGAAGCTTATCATATTCAGTTTACCGAGGAAATCCCCTTGCAATTCCATCATCTTGTTTTACTTAACCCACCCACAATCTTCAAGTCTAAAAATGCTTCCATATAATCTTATAAATTCAAGCTAATCATTAATGTTAGTACAAATGTAAGAAATAACAGTGTAAGATTACATACTACTTATTGGTGTCTGATGGTTGAATACGAGATTTGAGGTTCAATCCTCGCCTACACCAAAAACTGATTGGTGTCTTGGTCTGATGATAAAGAGCTATCATCAAGAGCGGACGCCATAGGTTGAAACTATCTCCAAAAAATAAAAAATAAAATCCTTAACCATAAGATGTTCTTCGTACGCATAATTGTGTTTGTGGCTTGCAAGAAACAATGTAATCCATTTGGCTATTCATCTTGCAAGTGAGATAAAATAAAGTCTCTAAGCTCCCCAAATCTTCTTGGCCAAACAACTCGGACTCATGCTCCCTTGTGACGATTCTAGTTGCGTCAGAATCAACTTTGATGCAGTTGTTTGTCCCACCACAAAGTTGTATTATATGCTGTAATCATAAGGTGAAATCCTATTTGCTTGGATTGACTATTCTTCAAATGGGACTCTCTGTGGGTTGAGCCTGGCCCTTTTTCATTGTTCAAAAAGCGAGGAAAGTGGGTATCAAAGATTTGATATTGGGAGACAATTCTCTTAAATGTGTTAGAGCCCATCCAATATGTCTTCTTTTCCGGACTGGTCTATCCATTGTTAGCCTTTAATTCTTGGGTCATTCTCATGTTTTGATGCCTCCCTATTGTATGGCCCATTACATTGCATGTTGTGTGTTTCATATCTTTTTGGAATTTGGGTTTATTTGAATACAGCTTATTTTGTTGAAACTGAAAACTTATTACTGAAAGTTTGGTAAATAAAAGTAAAAATTAGTTAAAATAGTACAATAGGGCCCATAAATAATGTCAAAAAATACAATTAGGTTCATGAATAATAGCAAAAAAAAGTTAAATAGTAAAATAATTTATAATTTTAATCCAAGTCCAAACGTAAACTTATTCTCATCTTCAATCTTCCAACCCTGGTCCACGCCAACCATTTATAATTTTATATCAGTGGCTAGGATTGAAATTCTATAGTTTCTTATTAAAATTTTAATTTATATGTAATTTTACCGAATGATTCCATACGGTTTTTAAAAAGTAGTAAAACTGTTGTTTGGTTTTTTTTTTTTTTTTTTTTTTTTTTTTTTTGAGATAAAAAGATAGAAATTTTATTAGATAAAGTATAATAAACCGTACATAAAAACCCTGTAACATCAAAACAGGAGATAACCAAACTTATTCCGCAGGAAACAAATACTACCAAAAAAAAAAATGAACAACACTGTGCAGAAAACAAACCAGGCAGAAAAACAACACTGTACAGAATACATCACTGTACGGAAAAACACCACTGTGCAGAAAACAACAATATGCAGAAAAATTAGACTATTGGACATACAATACCAAACAGCAACAGAAACACCCAAAACAAATCACTGAGCAGCTACCAGCCTCCGATACACCTGCAGAAAACCAATTGCTCCATCAAGAATAATCTTTGGATGGGTTTGGATATGCTCAAAATAAAGTTTATTTCGAGCATTCCAAATTGCCCAAGCAGTACATCCCTGGAAAACAATCTTGACAAAGGCATCTGCAGAATCTCCATCCTTGTCCGATGAGCAAAGACATCAAAAACTTTTTCGCTATCCCATTGGCCCGTGCCATTATCAATCAACTCATTTACAAACAAATTTGGCCGAGCCTCTCCCAAAAAGATTGGCTTATGTGTCAGCCATTTATGGTTTGAAACTTCAATGTACCTTCCATCTCCCACCTTCCTTGATGACATCTCTAGCTGCCAATAGACTCCTCCAAACATATGAAGGGTTGCTGCTAATAGCCGCATCCATAAAAGCGCATCTTGGAAAATATCTTGATTTATATACTCGATAGAACAAAGAGTGAGTATTATGAATCAATCCCAAAGCTTGTTTTGCTAGCATAGCTAAATTAAAAGTTTGAATATCTCTAATACTCATACCACCACCTCTTTCCCTTCTATTACAAAGTTTTTTCCAATTGATCCTATAGATTTTCTTTTCATTCTTTGACTGTGCCCACCAGTATTTTGACAATATGGAGTCAATAGCATCACATAAAGCCTTTGGGATTTTGAAAATACTCATAGAGGCGGGACTGGCTGGAGCAACTATTTTAATTAGGACCTTTCTCCTTGCTTTAGAAATATATTTTTCCTTCCATCCCAATACTCTATTAGTAATCTTTACCCGTAGGTCTTTAATAGTATACACGTTTGATTTCCCAACAACCATTGGCAAACCAAGATACTTCTCACAATCCTCCATAATTCTTGCACCCAACAAAGCTTGTATATCATGCTTAACTTCTGCCCTTGTGTTTTTTCTAAAGAAAATAGAAGTTTTCTTACACCATGTATTATTAAAAAAAAAAAAAAAAAAAAAATTCCGTTCCTACGTTATTGAAGATTGGATTATGTCAGTTAAAAAAGAAGAAGATTGGATTATGTTAATATAGTCATTTTAATTTTTGAAAGTAGTTCAATGGCATCAAAATTAACGAACAGTAAAAACAATTGGACATGTTCTATTTAGCATTGTAAAGTCTCTAATATAAATTATTTATTAAAAAAAAAAAGTCTCAAATATAAATATACTTCTTTCAAACTACAATACTCAATAGAAAAAAATAATAATAATAATAAATAAAATAAAACCTATAATACTCCATCCCTATTCACTTTAAATTTATTGTTTGTAATGCTTTTTAGTATATATTTAATTACATTTAAAAAGAAACTGTAATATACTCTCTCTCTCTCCCCATAGTTACATACATTTATATAAATATATAATTTGTTTGTTTCTTTTTTACATTTTCCTTCTTAACTTCTAAATTTTTTATTTCTTTATTTTTTGGATAGGAACTTCTAACAATTTTAATTTCACTATTTGATTAATTTCCACAACATAGAGTTTTACTTGTAAAAATTATAAGTTTTAATTTTGACAAAAAAGAAGATTGAAATTCAAGGTTTACAGTTTACCAAATATTAAATATTAATAACTATAAGTGATGATGTGTGAAAATTATTAGGTTGAATGTTCTGGATTTCAACGACTGTTGGATGACCTGAAAAGAAAGAAAAAGACTATCAAAGGTGACCGAGGTGAACCGGCCAAGGACCTTCCAACAGTTAAGTCAGATTTCTCTCTAGGGCTTGAATGTGGAGAGTGGATGAAGAGTAGAACATACCTTGGTTAGATAAGGCTAGGTCCCTTTTATAAAGAATTTGAAGTGTGTCTGCATGTTAGGTGTTACTAACATCGTGGGAGATGTGTGGACTTAGTGGAAAAAGTCGAGCAAATTTCAGAGAATTCACTCCACGTTCCGAGATGAGGGATCGTGGTCTAATCATTTGCAATCATGAAAAATATTTAGAATTTTACTAAGTGTTTACTGGTCATCTATATCTTCTTATGGTATAGACGACCAGAATATCTTTGGATGGCAAGTGACATGCTTGGACGTTCTTATTTTATATTTGTGGTGCACATTTCTCATTTTTCTTCTTTGAAGACTATCTTGGACGTCACTAGTCTTGGACAACCATTATGGACAAAGACTACTTGTTGTGGATCATCATTAATAAGAATAATAAAAACCAACAACCATATGACCTAGTTTGAGAAATGCTATGTTCATTATATTTTTCACAATAAATCATAAAAGACAAGTTGTTATTGGTTTTACTATAAACCTATTATTGAATTTATTTTTTTACTCATCAATAACAACCTGCTTATTGCTTAAAATTTGTTTTAAAAGCATTTTAATCTAGAAATCAAGTCCTTACTCCTTAGAAAAAGTAAGGAGCAAATTTCAATAATAAGAAAAAGGGTTAAAAACTCCCGCCAAATTGTAAACCTTTTTCCTTCCACACTAATCACCGGCTACAGCCGGTAACCCCAACATTCCCTCTCCCAGATAAAACCCAATACCACAGCCCCATTTGATTCTCTTCTTCCTCCTCCATTTCTCAGTCACCGGTTCACCGTCCAATCTTTGTTTCAAAAGCTTCCACTTTTCAATGAGAAAAACCGATCCCTATCCACAACCCGAACCCGAACCATCAAATCCAAATCCAAATCCAAATCCAAATCCGTTGTATTCATATTCCGGGTCGAGACTATGAGCGCAGTGAACATCACAAACGTCGCCGTTTTGGACAACCCAGCCACGTTTCTCAACCCCTTTCAGTTCGAGATCTCCTACGAGTGCTTGACCCCTCTCAAAGACGGTAACTACATCACAAAACGCCACCGTTTTGTTTTTTTGTTTTACTTTTTTTTAGCTTCATCTAGGGTTTGTTGTTTGTTAATTAGTGTAACAATTAAACTACTACTTGAATTTAATTAGGCTTCTATTGCATTAATATTTTGTTAATTTATTGTAAAAGTTCGTAAATTTTAAGTCTTTTGAGTTTGAAAGCTGTCTTGGTTGTTATGACTTATGATGACGTTTCTGGATTTTTTCTTGTACTCTAGCAAGTCTTATGTTGTTGTTCTTTGCAACTAATTAGGATAAATTTTTTTTTTTTTTTTTTTTTTTTTGGGCATGAATTCTTTGCTTTTGGAATTTGTTGAATGAGTAGGAAGTTGGAAATCACAATTTCGACATTCTCGTTGTGTTCACAAATTAACAAGTGGCAGGTTGTGAGTTCGAGTTCGGGATTCAGCCTCTCCAAAAAAAAATTGGAGGTAAGGTTGTCTACCAATGCAATCACCTATGCCAAACCGTGCAAAAGTGGGAGTTTTGTGCATTGGGTACGGCCTTTTTGTTTGTTGTTTTCACAAAGGGGTAAAGTCTTGTTGGGTGGCTATGGGTGGTTTATATGGGTGTTTAAGGTCAAAAGATATGAATGCAAATCTTAAAATTGTTGTTGTTGTTGTTAGTCGAACCAAATATGCCTTAGATCTAATGCAAATAAATGGGATATGATCAAATGCATTTTTGTCCAACCATTGATTTTGTATTGTGAGAATTTTTACCTTTTGGCTGGTTTTAGGAGGATATGAGGAAAGAGAAGAAACCATGGTATCAAACCTTACGCAAAAGGTAGAGAGAAGAAAAACAAAAGGAAATGGAACCAGGAAAGTTGATTTCTCATTATACCCTCTCTTATTTTTTTGAATGGCTAAATTGGATACTATGAAAGAATTTATAGACCTTGTTACATTTCCTTTGAGATCCAGACGCTTGTGTTGAAGTCGGCATCTAAGGGACAATAGGTCACTTGTTGCCACTATCTCTATTTCAGTCTAGAGCACCGAGACTAAAGATGGGTTGTATATTTCACTCATTTCATCTCCCCTTCCCCCCCCTCAAGCTTGACCAATCTGAATGGGGAATTAGTACGATTAATGCAGTTTGTTTGGTGTTAAGAGTGCAGCTATCTGAAAGCTTCATTTATGCAGAATGAACAAGAAGTATCTGACCTAAAGGAAGATTAACCTGGGAAAAAAATTGTAACGCTTGAGCATTTGTAATCTGATTAATTCTTCCCATAAATTTGGATGCTTTATAATTACTTTTTAAGAAAACTAAGAATCCAATGATGTCTGATCCAGTCCTGATTTGATTTGAAGTCCATCTATTGAGATATGATAGGCTTAGGTAAAGTGTTTAATAGGAAGAGAAGTTCAAAAAGCAGTTTGATTTAGTTAGTCCTGTGTTAGAATCCATGTGTTTGTTTAAGATATGCCATACACAGGATGAGACAACAAAGAAGCCCCTGATGGATTGAAAAAGGCACTGGATCTAAGTGAGGCTTTTGGCCTGTTCCTTTTAATTTTTTCTTTCTTGCCCTGAATGAATAAACTAATCTTCATCTTTAAGCATGTAGATGTTTATATCTTTGATAGAACTCATAGAAGAAGCATTTCTATATTTCCTATAGAAGTTCATTTTTGAACTCCAGCTATCAAGTACTTGAATTTGAGATACTAAAATGCTTTGAGGATGTAGCATGTTTTGTCAAGATATTTTGTACATTTGCTTAGGGTAAAAGTGGCAGGTGCAGCTAAGCTGTATTTCAGTATTTGATGCATTCTTTAACCACTCGGTGCCTTCTCTCTTCACCCCCACTCTCCCTGTTAGGTGGAGTCACTTAATTATACTAATGGGAATCATTCATTTATCTCTTTGAACTTTTTAAATTTTTAAAATTTTTTTTCTCTAATATAAACTTTTTGTGTATTTCCCTTGTTTGTTATCACAATCTATGTAGTTAAATTTGTTTCTTTGACTTCTGCCTTGCTAGCCTTGCCATATTTTAACTCATAAAACACTGCAGATTTGGAATGGAAACTCATTTATGTGGGATCTGCTGAGGATGAGACATATGACCAACTTCTTGAAAGTGTGCTTGTTGGGCCAGTCAACATTGGCAACTACCGATTTGTCCTTCAGGTAGTTTTTGATGAATGCTTGTGCTAAGTCCTAAACTTGGTTTTCAATGTTAATTTGCTTATGAAAATAACACTAATTTTTTTTTTTATTGGGGCCCCTGGCAGGCAGACCCTCCAGACCCATCAAAAATCCGTGATGAAGATATCATTGGCGTCACAGTACTGCTATTAACATGTTCTTATCTTGGACAAGAGTTTATTCGAGTTGGATACTATGTGAACAATGATTATGATGATGAACAGCTAAGAGAGGAGCCTCCACCAAAGGTTTCGGTTGATAGGGTTCAAAGAAATATTTTGGCCGACAAGCCCAGGGTCACAAAGTTCCCAATCAATTTTCATCCTGAGAACAATGAGCATGGTGAAGAACCCCCTGCTTTAGCTGAGAATGCCATTGAGACCAATGCAAATGGAGAAGAACCACTCCCTTCACCTGAAGGACCAGCCATTGAGCACTAGGTTGTAAATTGAAGCAACTGCATGACATATTGTGACATTTTGACTTCAAATTTTAACTACTGCTGATTTTGGGTGAAACTGATTTTCCAAATTTCAAACATCTCCATCCATGATATGCTTTTGTGACCGTGATCTACTGTGAATTGCCAGTTGGAATGTGTTGTACGATCACTGTACTTGGGTTGCGATGTGGTACATAATGGGTTAAAGATTTTGTATGCCATGAAAATTAAAGTTTAGGTTTTGTTTTTTGAAAGTCTTTCATCACTTGGTCTTGTAAAATTTTCCAATTTTATCGGAAAAACAGTTAAATGTTTGACTGTGTTCTTTGGAGACAGTAAATCATTGAAGTGAATTGGAACTGAATGTAACCTATGCTTAAGAGTTACTGATATGAATATTTTGCCTATCTGTAAAAATTCTTGACTTCGTCACTGGGCAGAGATCATGAAAATTTTTGATATTACGCACAGTTACAAACTGAGACAGCTTTCTGAGTTTGCATAAATGAACATCAATAGAAGGACCAAATTAAAACCAGTTAAAACATTTAGGCATTTGATGACAACTTTTTAAACTTTGGGGATCAATTGGAACTTCAAGCAAATTTTTGGGACCAAAATTGGTGTTCGCCCGTTACTCCTAGTAATCTATAATTGCATGCATTTTGTGTACATGAAGGAAAATAGGATAGGATTGATATTGCCGGCTTCAGTCAGGATAGTTTGCAAGATCTAACTTCTAAAACTTTGCAGGACTAGAAATGATAATATATTTAAGGATATTTGTATTCAAAGTCTAAGCTAACTTGAAACTTCTTTAAATCTCAACAAGAGCTATAATTTTTTTTTTTTTTTAATTTAAATTTTTACAAGCACTTCATTTTCTTACTCAAAAAAAGAGAATTATTTATCAACAATTTATTTTCTTGATGTGTAATGAAAAGTGAAAATCATATCTATAGTTCCTCTTCGTCCTCAACAATTGTGCTGCCACCTCTTTGAGCACCACGCACAGCTTTATTTGACAGAAAAAGGAAGGAAATACAATTATTTGGCAAAATTAAACCCAATGTTAGTGGGGAATAATGTTATTCCTTTGAACAAACCCGGACACATTATATTGCAGGTATAAATTTGGCACCAGAATAAATTATGAGAAATTTTTTTTTACACTTAATTTTAAGTTTGAAAGCACTTTTCTTGTCTATTGCGTTTGGAAGTAACTTTATATCGAAAGCTTCTTTGTAAAAAGTTTGTTAAATATAATTGTATTTAGAAAAAGTGAGACAATAAAAAAAATTAGACATAAGCAAATAAATTGAAAAAGCAGTTGCCAAACAGATTAGCACATTTCCAATAGTCATGATCATTTTAGTCCTATGGCATCGTCCCAATTTATCGGATCATTAATTAATTAGTGCCTCTTTATAAAGAGCTAGTTTCTTACTTTTTTGTGTGTGCTGAATATGCTAGTTTCTTACTTGATTCCTTTAGGTTAAGTCCAAGTCATGGGTTAAACTTAAACAAATGACATTTTCTTACTTCTTTATTCCAATCAGCTCGTAAGTTTACTATAACAAGTGCCACAATTTGAACAGAAAGTCCACATATGATACCCATTCAAAGCCCCTAATTAAAATCAAATTTCACAACTCAAATATTAGTATAGCAAAATACCAAAATTGCTACCAATTTTAGCATTTATTCGAAGTACAATTTTTGCATCCACATTAGAACAAAAATTGTAACTATTATGAATGAGATAGGGAAAGACCATACGTGGCCCACTTAATTTTTTTTTTTTTTTTTTTTTAAATGTAACTAAAGTCTAAACTCTAAAGTGTTGTTTGGTTAGTCTAGAGGGAAGAAAAAAAAAGTAATAGGTAATAGTCCCATGTTGGCCATGTCATTATTAAGGTATGTGTGATGAGTTTATTTAACAAACACATATGAAGCTTATAAATGAGTCTATACCCGACTTGTTTGGTATCAAACCTTATAGCTCATGGGCTTGTTCATGAACAAATTTTTTTGCTTGGGCTTGGCTTGTTTGTTAAACAAGCCTAAAACTAAGACTCAAGTTTGAGTTATTTATAAACAAATATATATGAACAAACTTTTTATCGAACTGAATCCGAGTTGTTTATGAATAGTTTGATTCATTTACAGCTCTAAGTCTAGGAATTAATGGTGGCACGAAAGTTAGAAGAAGAAAAAAAAAAAAAAAAAAAAAAGGTGAATATATGGACTTTTGGGTGTGAGATATTAGTAGTGGAAAATTTTTGGGTACTGTAGAAATTTCTCTTTTGGCTGGTACCGTTGCAAGATTTTCTTTAGTTATTTGGCTATTGAGTAAATAGTACATGAAAATATGTTTTAGGTGATATTTAAGTATTTTAGAGGGAATGTTAGGGAGGAGTGCATATTGTGGTGTGATAGTTGAGGTAAATAACTTTCTCCTAATTCGTTTTATTTTTGCTTATACTATTTGTAGGGACCGGCCTTTTTCCCACGCAACGCGGGGGTTCAGGATTTTCACCCCACCAAGGGCTTGCCTTGTAGTGTAAGGCTTGACACCTTAATCCCACGTCGGTGAGTGAAGCGCCCTGATACACTAAATTTGTAGAGAGTGGGTAGAAGGACTAGGAATGAACGAAAGATACAACGGTCAGCGCAGGTTTACAGGATCAATAACTGAGATTTGGCTAAGTGTTCTAAGGGAAAGCTCGTCCTCGGCCCAGTCCGAGGAGCTCTTCCCTTAGAACTAATGAATGCAAGAGTTGTCCTTAGACACCCCGAAAAAACTCCTTAACCTCTCCACCTCCCTCCCCCCCCCCCCCCCCCACCCCCCAAAAAAAAGCCCCTTAACCCTTAGGGGTTCACTCTATTATATAGTCTTATTTAGTTGATCTCAGCCGTCCACTTGTCGGTCATCTGAAGCTATGTCTGAGGGCTTGTCCCATCAGCCGCCTTTGCAGGCTTTCTGTTAGTTGAAGTAACCAAGGCATCACTGTTCGCTGGTCAATTCACCATTAATGCGGCCAGAGTGCTAGTTGCGTACATTTAATGGGTGGATGACAGCTCCCTTTCTTCAATGTCGGCCTGCCGAGGACGTGGCCATCCTCGGCGTAGTTCCTTGATGACTTGGGCCTCTCCCACTTATCATCGGATTCTGTACTCTCCTCGGCATAGGCCTTGGGCCTGATATGGAGTAGGCCGGGGTAGCCAAATCTTGGGGCCCTACAATAACCCCTCAAAATTCTGCTGCCCGGCTCCTGGGACGGGGAGGAGGATTTTGATGTCCTCGGGTCCTTGCCCAGGCCTGGCGAACCTTGTCTTTTTGTCAGTGTCAAAATCCTTTCAACTGCCCAAGAGACGTTCCTGGAGTTTCGGTATTTGGGGCGCGCCTTCATTAAATTTTGGCAGCTCTGTGTCCTCCACGTTCAATGGTGTGATGATGAATGGATGGTAGGGATGCTTCTGATTTATTGGGCGGGAAAGCTTGCACGGTTACTTTTAATTGGGGGTATATACACCCAATCGAACTGATTTATCCCTTCACTTTTGCATTCATGGGTCCTTGCGCACATACGCCTTCTTTCAACATATAAAGCCTGTCCAATGAGCATTTCCTCATTTCTGTAAGTTTTCTTCTCTCTCTGGTTCATACTTTTTCGCCCGAGTTTCTTGTCCTCTCATTCTTCTTTCTCTTTCCTTCATTTTCCCTGAGCCCCTTGTTAGCTCTTTAGGATGGGTAGTTTTAAGAAGTTAGTCAAGTCTGAGGAGGCAATGGACAAATTCGTTGCTGACTACAAGATCCCTGACACAGTGGGTTTAAGGTACTGTGGAGAAGGGGAGTGAAGCACTAGGAGAAAAGAGGGTGAGGTGGCGATTCCTATAATCGCCTTTCTAGAGGGTGGTATGAGGATCCCTATGGGGCCAGTGATGAGGGATTACCTTAGGCACTTCAGCTTGTCTCCCACCTAGTGTGCGATTAATGTATTTAGGATCTTAGGCTGTGTGGATGCCCTGAATGAGAAGATGGAGCTGGGGTTAACCCACCACGATGTAAACTGGTGCTACAATCTCCAATGCTATAAGGGGAAGTCTTATTACATGAAGACGAGGGACGATAGGGTCCAGCTCATCTAGTGCCTCCTTGAGTCCAGTAAGGGTTTGAACAAAGACTTCCTCATTGTGTCCGGAGAGTGGCACGAGGGCCTTCCCTGTCCAATGGTGGAGGGCACGCCAGGTGAGACATTCAGACTGGGAGAGGGTTGAATTTCTTGTGCCTTCATTTTCTGCTTTACTTGACTGTTGACAGGAATTTGTTTTCTCTTATGCAGATCCGCGCGCTTTTGAGCGTGACTTCGGCTTGGTTAACAAGGAGGATTTGCAGACCGTATTGAGGTCGAAGATCTTAGTGAATAAGGCCGACGACCAGGTCAGGGCTGCTCACAAGATTCTGGGGTACGACCCGATCCAAACATCGTTCTCGGCTCCGAAGTATGTGATCCGAGCTAAAGATCCTCGGTTGCAGAAGATAACGGTAGTCGAGCACGGGTTTTTGATCCCCAAAAGATCTCCTATTTCGGAGGGCATACCATTAGTGGGTACCTCTTCATCGTCTCAAGTTGTCGAGGCTGAAGGAAGAGAGCCAGGAGAAGAGGAAGTTGCTGACTCAGGTCCATCTGAGGACAAGTTTGGCGTGTTCGACCAATTCCATTCGCCTGAGGACCCTCCTAGCGATTTAGGTGACCCCAGCTTAACTGAAGCGGACCTTTTATCCGAAGAAGTCTCTTCTAGGTCGAAGATGAGTTTTAGGAAGCGGCCCCAAACAAGCCTGCTGGCCTTGATTGAGGGACAGCCGGGGAAGGATACGCCGACAAAGTCTCCTCCCAAGCTTCCTCTTCCCCCGCCCTAACAGAGTTCACCATCTGGGTCCAAGCCCACCAGCCCCCTACAGAAGAAGGACAAAGGCAAGAGGCTTAGGGAGGGCGAAAAGTCTGATCCTTCCCGAGGTGATGGCGACGCTTGGCAGCCATCGAAACAGTTGAGGATAGGGTGCCGAGGGCAGGAAAAACAGGCCGACATCCAGCCCGAGGCCCAGGCTTGGCTTCCTACCCCTATGCTCCATGGGAAGCCTTTGACGGATGACGCCTCCCTCAGGGACACTAAAGGGGGCGAGGGTGCGCTCGTGGCCGATGCATTGGGGAGGTCTTTGCTACTCCCTGCGGACATGGCCCAGCTGGAGGCCCTGAAGAGTAAGGAGGTCTTCCTCGGCCTTAAGCAATACTTGGGCATACTAAGTTTTCTGTTCGCTTGTAATTCTCTTTACTTCCTGTTTCTTGGCTCCTTATTTGCTGCGCATTGGTTTAAATTGGCAAGCTATCCAGGCTACTTTTAGGTTGGAGGATATGGCCAGTAGCCAAAGCAAGGCCACGGGCTCAGAGCGTACCAAGCTGTTGGACGCTGTGCGGACCCTCAACGCCGCCAAGGCTGATCTTTCAAAGGCGATGAACCAGTTAGAGGAGCTGAAGAGGGCTCAAAACACCGTCGAGTCGACCCTTGCTGCCACTGAAAGGTTGGCCCTGGACCAAACTGAGGGCCTGCTTAAGGCGAAGGATCAGTCGAGGGTCGCCAAAGAGGAGATCGCGACCTTAGAGAAGAGGGTGCTTGAGGCAGACAGGGCTAGAGGTGCTGCTGAGTCCGCCAAGGACGAGGCTTTGAAAGCCAAGGAAGAGGCCGAGTCTGCCAGGGCCGAGGCTGAGGCCTCCAAAAGCAAGGCCGCGTAGGAGGCCTATGAGGCAGGGGTAGCTGAAATAGAAGACAACCTTAGAGCCGAAGTGCCTAGAGTGTGCAGACTTTACTGCTCCCAGGTTTGGAGTGAGGCCCTTAAACAAGCTGGGGTTGAGGCTTCGTCCGACCTATGGAAGGTAGAGAATGTATATTATCCCCCTGCCATCCACGAGGCTGCCCCTTCAAGTTCTGAGGCCAAGGTAGCCGCTGAGGGAGTGGGAATTATTCCTGAGGAAGGCATCCCAGCTGCTATTACTTCGGGCGAGCCCACCAAGGAAGCTGATCCTCTTGGGGCCGTTGAGACAAGCAAGGGTCCCACTACTGATGCGCCTTGGAAGGCTGCGAACCCCTTAGCTGATGTCCAAGCCCCTTTCGTTGGGGAGATATCTCATCCGGCTGACCCTCCCCAGGCTGCAATCCCAAGCGAGCGTTATCAGGACCCAGAGATTCCTTCTGCCCAGCCTTCTGAGGGAGGAGTTAAGATAGAGCCGAAGGAATGATCTTCCGCTGCGTCTTCATTTTTTTTTTTTTTTTTTAGTATTGTAATGGCACATTTGCCTTATATAACTTTTTAAAGATTCGATGAAGTGCATACTTTGTTTTCTCTTACTCGTTCTGTTTGTATTATTTTATATATATATATATATATATTTTTTTTTTTTTTTTTACTCGCACAATCCTATTTTTAATTGCGCTCCGACCGGTCACACACCTATCTTCTTGAGTGACTAGTTTCTCCATAGGTTTGGGTCCGAGGACCATGCAAGACCTTGGTCCTGTCTAGCACTTAGTTCTTCAAGTAATTGGTTTCCCCATAGGCTTGAGTCCGAGGACCATGCAAGGCCTTGGTTCTGTCCAACACTTGGTTCTTTTGAAGTAGCTAATTTCCCCATAGGTTTGAGTCCAAGGACCATGCAATACCTTGGTTCTGTCTAGTACCTAGTTCTTCAAGTAATTGGTTTTCTCATAGGCTTGAGTCCGAGGACCATGCAAGGCCTTGGTTCTGTCCAACACTTGGTTTTTCTGAAGTAGCTAGTTTCCCCATAGGTTTGAGTTCAAGGACCGTGCAATACCTTGGTTCTGTCTAGTACCTAGTTCTTGAAGTAATTGGTTTCCCCATAGGCTTGAGTCCGACGACCATACAAGGCCTTGGTTCTGTCCAACACTTGGTTCTTCTGAAGTAGCTAGTTTCCCCATAGGTTTGAGTCTGAGGACCATGCAAGACTTTGGTTCTGTCTAGTACCTAGTTCTTCAAGTAATTGGTTTCTCCATAGGCTTGAGTTCGAGGACCATGCAAGACCTTGGTTCTGTCCAACACTTGGTTCTTCTGAAGTAGCTAGTTTCCCCATAGGTTTGAGTTCGAGGACCATGCAATACCTTGGTTCTATCTAGTACCTAATTCTTGAAGCAATTGGTTTCCCCATAGGCTTGAGTCCGAGGACCATGCAAGGCCTTGGTTTTGTCCAATACTTGGTTCTTCTGAAGTAGCTAGTTTCCTCATAGGTTTGAGTCCGAGGACCATGCAATACCTTGGTTCTGTCTAGTACCTAGTTCTTCTAGACTGCTTGGAGTTAGAAAGCTCACCCTCAGCGCTGAGGAGTCTGCCCTTAGAGTGGTAGCGACCTTGAGCTTGCTTCGTCGAGGGGGGACCCTTCTTCGGTCTAACCCCTTCGTCCGACGTACCTCTTCTGATTACGAGGCGTCTTTTGGGCTACTCGAGTAACGCGCTTGATGCTTCGGTACACGAGGTGCGTCCTCATTAATATCCTTGCGGATTTACGAAGACCAGGCAATTGGTGAGCTCTTTGGAAATTAGGCGGAGTTAATATTTCCAGTAATTTCTCCTTAGAATTCTGTGCGAGCTGGCTTTCACCAGCTCTTGCCTTCTATATAAGGTATTTTGGGATAGTCTTTTCTTCAAACTTTATAAACACTTGGGTTAAAATTTCACAAACACACAGTTTTCTGGGCATTTCAAAGGTCTTGCCAGAACAGTATCTTGCGCGTGAGGAGATGAAGTGGCCTTGGGAAGGGGCGGTGACAAGGAAGCCGAGCCCCCTTCAGGAGCCAAGGATGCCACTCCGATCTTGAATGACACAATAGAGATGGGATAGGCAGAGGCCAAAGGTCCTCCTTCTTTTCAACCTAGCCAGAGATGGGACTCCCCTTACAGTTTGGAGGGGAATCCGAAAGGAACGTAACGTCTCTCCTCCGCGTGCGGATCTACCGACCCTCCAAGCTGGTAGTGATTCGCTGGCTCCCGGTCGTCGTGGGACTGGGAGGGAAACCAGGAGAAACCTTGGGGTTGGACCGTCAGGCGCCGCGGCCTCTTCTTTCTTCTCCTTTAAATCGCCGTCCATGTTGGTTGAGGAGCTGTGGACGGCCTTAGCATAGGTTTGTCTCCACCTCTCCCTCCATCCATGGCTTGGCTTTAAAACAAGCCTGCCTAGGCCCTTTTCTTCTTTTTTCTCTTTTTAGCTTCAGCATAATCCTGCCTAGGCATTTACCTTTGTAATCAGCTTTAGAACAAGCCTGCCTAAGCATTTACCTTTGTACAATGTAACTTTTCTTTGATTAATAAAGAAGTAGCCACATTTCATTTCTTTTACTTCTTGCACTTTTCATTTCTTTGTGATGATTGCTTTTTGAATGAGTATGTTGCTGCTGTTTGTATTTTTTTTTTTTTTTTTTTTGAACTTGAAAGAAGTGTTGTATACCAACTGCTGTAGTTGTTAATTCTCGAGTTCTCCCCACAGACGGCGCCAATTATAGGAACCGGCCTTTTTCCCACGCTACACAGGGGTTCAGGATTTTCACCCCACCAAGGGCTTGCCTTGTAGTGTAAGGCTTGACACCTTAATCTCACGTCGGCGAGTGAAGCGCCCCGATACAATAAATTTGTAGAGAGCGGGTAGAAGGACTAGGAATTAACGAAAGATACAACGATCGGCGCGGGTTTACAAGATCAATAACTGAGATTTGGCTAAGTGTTCTAAGGGAAAGCTCGTCCTCAGCCCAGTCCGAGGAGCTCTTCTCTTAGAACTAATGAATGCAAGGGTTGTCCTTAGACACCTCGAAAAAACTCCTTAACCTCTCCACCTCCCCCCCCCCCCCAAAAGCCCCATAACCCTTGGGGGTTCACTCTATTATATAGTCTTATTTAGTTTATCTCGGCCGTCCACTTGTCGGTCATCTGAACCTGTGTCTAAGGGTTTGTCCCATCAGCCGCCTTTGCAGGCTTTCTGTTAGTTGAAGTAACCAAGGCATCACTATTCGCTGATTAATTCACCATTAATGCGGCCAGAGTGTTAGTTACGTGCATTTAATAGGTGGATGACAGCTCCCTTTCTTTAATGTCGACCTGCCGAGGACGTGGCCATCCTCGGCGTAGTTCCTTGATGACTTGGGCCTCTCCCACTTATCATCGGATTCTGTACTCTCCTCGGCATGGGCCTTAGGCCCGATATGGAGTGGGCCGGGGTAGCCAAATCTTTGGGCCCCACACTATTGTATTATTAGCTAGTGAATATTGTTTTACAATTGTATCAATGTTTATTTTAATTGTGTTAACTATATATATTTAATATAAAGAA
Source organism: Quercus gilva (assembly GCA_023621385.1). Classification (NCBI taxonomy): domain Eukaryota; kingdom Viridiplantae; phylum Streptophyta; class Magnoliopsida; order Fagales; family Fagaceae; genus Quercus; species Quercus gilva. The sequence goes on from CM042477.1 coordinate 14,437,637, forward strand.
TAAAGAATCATCAAAAATATATTTAATTTCTATATATATAATTTTACACAAATAGTTAAATGAGATATATTTTTGTTTGAATTATGTTTTCGGATAATCTGACTATGCTCTAAATCTCTGATACCTAACCAATGAAAGTTATTCATTAATATTGAAACTAGTTTCATCTATGGCATCACAAGCTTATCGTGTTTTTGGAACTAATGAAAGATATATATTAGCACGTAACCAGTTTCATCTAAATCTGATGCCTAGTCACGAGGATATAATGTGACCATAGTCATATATATATATATATATATATAAGATTGTTAAGAATGTGAATATTTTTGAATATATGAACTATTTTAAGTCCATGACACTTCTTTTGTTTTTGGAATCCACATTATATATATTATAACTTTAATACATGTGAAATATTTGACCTTATGCACAATGTATTATTTTGTCAATTTATATGCTTGTTTCAATTAGTTAGGATTTGATTACTTATTGAGTTGTCAACTCACCTCTCTTTCCCCTTCTAGATTCTGATCCTGAAGAGTAGCATGTTCATGGGCTTCTGCTAGGATGTGCGCATGAGTGAAGTTTAGAAATTGCTGGAATAAGATTTGGAATTTTATGTTTAAAAATTATCTTTTGTTTAGATTCTTAGTCTTATGAGATTTAGTCTCTTTTTAGCAGTGATGGAGATTATTATTATTTTGTACTTTTGTGCTTAATTTGATTTGATTTAATATGGCAATTTTCGAGGTTTATTATTGCTCTCTGAACGCATTGCATGCTTATAAGGTGAAAAAACTAGTAAGTGTGTGGCTATTGTTGTGTGCTTAGCCCTTTTGGTTAGGTTTAGGGCGTGACAATATTTATGGTATAAGAGCCAGCTAGGTAACCTTATGTAGGCTCAAAGACACTAATCTACAAAGTGGGCCCTAACAAGGATGTCAGGGATTTAAGTAGGGGAGGACTATGCATTAACAACAACTCTTGTTTGGTTCTAAAAAGTGGCGTATTCACTTTTCATTTTCCCTTTTTCTGTATTCAAATTCTAAAATTGAATATAAAAAAAAAAAGGACCAATTTTTAAATTTGAAAATGATTTGTAAGTTATTTTGAATACATAATTTAGGTATAAAATTTATCATACACGATTTAGTACTGGTTTTTTTTTTTTTTTTTTAATTTTTTTTAAAGTTACTCTTTTCACTTGCACACACTCAAATCAATAAGGTCGGGCCCTTTGCGTTTTCATAATATTTACGGAATTACCACTATAATCGCTTTCTATGAAAATGAAACACTGAAAAAATGTTTTCATTTTTTGTATTCAAATCCAACTTTTAATATATTGAAAATGAAAACCGAGTACAAGTTCTTAAACCAAACAAGTTTTTTGTGGTGAGTTCCAATGAAAACTTAAAATAAAAACAAAAAACACCACTTTTTTTAGCTAACCAAACAACCTCTTAGTGCCAATTTAAGTTACACTCCATTTGGTTAAGGAGAAATTTAGGAAAAGAATATTGACTCTTAGAACTTATACAACAACCCTTAGTCCCAAGTTTTTGGGGCTGGCACTCTTAAAACATATAATACCAGAAAAACATCCACTCAACCAAACCTAATATAACTAGTTACTAGTTTAGTTTAGTTGAGATGAGGATTTCTTTTAGTTTTCAAACCACAATAACACATGACATTCAAAAATGTAATTTTCTTTCCACACTTCTTTTAACAACCAGATGGAGGGTTATCAAAAAAAGAAAATTGAAAAAAGAAAAAAGGGGAGTTATCAAAAGTGTTCAAGAATACACACTAAAATTATAAATAGCTTAGGGAGGAATAAGGATTTCCAGTGGCAAGCCATTTTCTACATATTACTGCTTGCTAAGAATTAATATGATAAAATTACATTACTAATCAACACTTTCTTATCCTCCTAACTGGGCTTCCACCCTCCCTCATATGCCAGCTGCTCTTCCCAATCTCTCCCTCAAAATCTTCACTGCCATGTACCTAAATATCATCCCCAAAAACATGTTAAAAAAGAGAGGAAAATATGTTTCAAAATTACTATAAATTTTTTTTTTGTTCTTTTTCTTTCTATCTTTTCTCTTCTACTTCTTTTTTATTTTATTTTTTAAGAAGGGAAAATTTTGATGCAAAAAATGTTTATTAGTAGTACCTGCCCATCATCATTACGGTGGCTTGAGGATTTGTGCCTGGGGATTTACTAAATGTCGAGCCATCAACAATACGGAGCCTGCGAACACCAAGAACCTTGAACTTAGGGTTGACAACCTTGCCCACATGGCACCCACCATGGTAGTGCCAAATTGTGATCACAGTGTCTTTGCAAAACTGCTCCAAGGACTTAGTGTCATTAGTATGCCTAGGTATAAGGTTCACACTAGCCTCGACACTCATGTTAAGTATTTTATCCACAGTTTCCTTGTTACACCTTGTGAAGTTTGTTACATGTTCTGACTGGGCAATCTTCGTGGCCATGCGAATTCCATCAACACAGCGTTGAAGATCATACGGATGTTTGAAGTAGTTGAAGGTGACAGAGGGGTTGTCATCAACATTGGTGTTGTTCAGGTTGAGCTCACCTGTTGATAAGGGATTGGCAATCTTTTCTAGAATGAAGCCTCCCTTGAATGCTTCATGAGGTAAGTTCCGCTTGTTTTTTATGAATGCTTGAATGGCCTCTGGGGTTCTTTGCTTTGGTGGGATTGTGGAGAGCTGCCCAATCTGGTCATACCATAAAATGCAGTTCATAGTGAATATTTTCATAATCAAAGAAATTTCAAGGAAGAATGTTAGTTTGCTAGACAATGTTTTCAACTAATACTTGACAGCTCCAAAATCATGCTTTAGTTTCTAGACCTTGGTGCTTACCTCGGCTGACATGATACCATGGTGGCAGTGAATGCTATCGTTGGATTGTCCAAATCCGCTGCTAGCTTCAATGTACACACCCTTCTTTGTAATCCCTACAGTTTGTATGAGTGACTGCTCAACTGGCCTCTTAGAGGGAACAAATATTGTGTTCATGGGGTTATCAGCCATGCCTTTCCCAACAAACTTGTTATTAAGCACTACTGGAATGTTGAGCTTTTCAAGATCAGCTTTTGGTCCAATTCCACTTAGCAGTAGCATTTGAGGCGTCCCAATTGCTCCACAAGACAATATGATTTCACTCTTTGCCTTATTTACGAGAGCTGCTTGATGTTGTTTACCATTTTCATCTTTGAAAATGACCCCCACAGCCTTTGGTTGCTTTCCTGTATTAGACATTATCATCTCATTAGTGCTATGTCTATGATCAACTTCTAACAAACTTGAAGTTCGCCTTACTTCTTTTCATTAGATAGTTATAGTCAGAGTAAGTTGTGACCAAATGCCTAGACAGTGTACATAACATATAGATGTAAGTCCAATTGAAGATGCTAACATACCTGTTGTGTCGAATACAATCTTTTGGACAGAGGCATGAATCAATACAGTGAGCTTCCGAGGGTTCCCAGAAGAAAGTAGTTCAGCAGCTGTGTGCCGACGGCCAAACCTGTCGAAAATGGTCCCACCAATCTTGGTTCCATAGATGTGATCATATGTGAATCCATTAAAAGGTGACACCCCAATATCCAGAAGGCTGTCCCTTACAGATCTTTGCCAAGGTGCAAATTTAGGCCGGTGGACAATTTGTTTCTCAACCCAAGGGTAGGACTCATTCACTAGCTTGGCATCCCAACCCCTTCTCTTTATAAACCTGCATGCCATTGCTTATTCAGTAGCAAAAGTTTCACTAAAAGGTTTAACTCTGTAAGAATGGCTATAGGTTAGCTTTGGCTATTTGTTTCTTACCAGAAATGTTCAACTATATGTGCAGTCATTTTGTATGACCATATTATTTGCTCCTACAAAATCTATATGAGTTCTATACTTGACCAATTACCGTGAAAACTACTAGATTTTTGTTCCTGTTTTATGTACAACTAACTTTTTATCCAAAGTCTCAATCATTAGGCCAATCTTTCTCCCCATCCTTGAAACTTTCAGGCTGTCAATTGTCAAAGCCTCAATCCTTTGTCAGGATTAAAAAAAAAAAAAAAAAAAAAAAAAAAAAGAGAGAGAACATGACACTCAAATGTCAAGTCCCACTTCCAATTAGATGGAGCAAATATGTTCTGGGCTTTTCACCAAACATTTTCTGGGCTAAGGTTATCCTGAGAACTTTCATTAATCCAGCCTAGGCAGGCCCAGCTTATCACTATTAATTTACTTATTTTTGATAGATACATAGAAATTAAACCTTTAAACCTTTGTTTCATTACAGTGGACATAATTCACAAGTTGTGGCTTGTGTAAAAATGTAGTACTTGACATTGACATTATAAAAAGAGAGATGCTACGTCTACAACAATTTTACAACATTTCTACAACAAATCACAGGTGGTTAGTTGTTATTGGTTTAAATTTGAAACTAACACTAAGATTACTTTTTTGCCCCAACAATAACAACCAGTAACAACCTGCCACTTAAGATTTGTTGTAAAAATATTGTAAAAATGTTGTAGACATATCATTCCTCTTATAAAAATGTACAAGGTGTCAAAATATTTAAAATAAAAATGTACTTTGTTTTAAAAACCAGATTTTTTTTTTTTTTTGAAATAAACTAACAATAACTAACAACTAACAATAAACTGACCATTTTTTTTTTGAACCCAACGTTCCACCACTTTAATGCCCCCATACATAGGTCATAAGTTTGCATTACTAAATTTGGGTAGATAAGTTAGATATATTGGTGAGATATAATGTCATTGACATTTTATGGTTATGGACCACATGTCTATTTTAAGTGGTCACAATATGACCGACTTAAATGTTTGGATTCCTTTTAGATGTAACCCACTTAACCTAATCACCCCCGTGCTGCTGCGAATTTTAGTTGAAAGGGACCATGAACAGCATTTAATGGATCAATTTGTGTTTGAAAGGAAGATGAAATCATAAATGTTCCATGGGTCATACTAACGAGTGCTCTTAGAGCACTCATTAATAATCCATTTTAAGAAAATTTTGATATCACTTTTATGGGAAATGAAAAAAACTGTCAAAATATTAATTATTTTTTTTATTTTCCATAAAAACTTTCTTTAAATGGATTATTTACCAGTGCCCTTACCAGTACCCTAAGGGCACTCATTAGCATTTCCCATGTTTCATTACATAGTGCATGGACATAATCATGGAAGTCATATGCTTACCATCAATTTTGTATCAATTACACTAATAAATTGTTCCCAACTAAACAATCTTAACTGTTGATTTCACCAACTGTTGGTCAATAAGCTCTAATCAGGCCACAAAATTATTGTTTCCTAGGACCATGTAGCATTTAATTGACTAATATCAACATCTTCTTAGTCAGAAAGTGACTTCTATTTAGCAATAGCATCTAGTAATCTTAAAAGTTGCTATCTTGTCATGGTTATGATTTAAATGGGAGATTAATACATCAATGGATTGAGCATAATCTTAATTTTTTTGGATATTGACTCTTAAATCACTACTAAATAAGGACATTAATGTGTATCCATCCTCAAACCTTTCCTAAAACTTCAAGAGTTTATCCATCTATTTAACTATTTTCATTTTTTATGAACCTTAACTTCAACATGCTAGTTGTTTGAGGAGTTATAGCCGGTGGTTTTGGTAGTTGAATTGATGGGTTTTGCTTGTGTTCACTCTCCCTCCCAAAGTAGTGGAAACATGTACGTTTGATTAACTTTTTTGTTAATTTAAAATTATTTGTTTATTTTGATGAAATTTGACAAAAGTAAAATTGTATTTTGAAAAGTTGAGGCTTAAAAAATATGTGAATAAACAAACAAACAAACTAACAGAAAAAAGCTAATTCAAACGCATACTTTTTTTTTTTAACCTTAGTAGACTTCTAAAAGAGCATATGGTATGCCAAACTCACTCATTCTACCCCCTCCCACCCCACCACCACCCCCCACCCCCAAAAAAAAAAAAAAGCCATATAATTCACAACAATTTAGAAATTTTTAAAACAGTAGGTGGCATAATATCCCAAATGAACATTGATAGACTTTAGGCTTTGCCATGTAATGAGGCCATTTATAATAAGCATAATGGTAAATATATATTCAGCCAGCATTGTACAGGAGGAATTCAAAAATTGGGTTGTCATTGCCGTTTAAGGATTGGGTGTTGGCATTCAGTATGTAGAAAATACCAGTAGAACTAAAACAGAGCAACAATATTTATGAGACATTAAAGTGTTCATATCAAGGGTACCTAAATTAGTAGGTTACTGACTTAAATGAAGTGTTTTTTTTTTTTTTGGTTCAGTTCTGTTCTGTGGCCGTGATATCAAAATGTTGAAATGAACTTTACAAACATCCATTGGGGTTATTCTTAAATTGGTACTTTCTACTTTATTTCTTACCTTGCTCTTAACAAAAAAAAATAAATGTAAAAACCTGCCTTCTAATCTATTTTTCTTCAACCTACTAAAAAAAAACCCCACTTTTTTATTCTTTTCCTTCTGCAGTGTTTTCTTCTAAACAAGTTCATGGATGTAGAGTTTAATAGTTTACTCATTATTGTCTTTTAACTAAAACAAACACTTAGAAAAAAATAATAGTAATAATGTAACCAAAAACTTTTGCAACAAACAATCTAAACTCTTTAAGAACAATATTCTTAAAAACTAATCCCAAAAAGAAAAAATTAATCCCATAAAGGAAAAAAGGAAGGCCCTAGAATGTACCAATTGCTAATTGAAAGAACTGGTACAATTTTTTTTTTTTTTTTTTTTTTGTAGGTCACAGGTTTTAACTTTTAAATAAGAAAAATAGTGTGAATTGGTTCTAGGATTATGCTTAACTCATTAAACAAGATACTGTGTGTGTGTATAACATACCTTGCGCTTGCTCTAGTGTAGAAGCCAGCATTGATGCAAGTGCCACCACCCAAAACTCTAGCTCTAGCATTAAGGACTCCATCTGTGGAAACGAAGAATTGGGAGGCAGAAGTTGGAGAAATGTCTGCTAAGGCAATGTGGAAGTTCTGTAACAATGAGACATTTGGATTGGAAAAAGGGACACCCCCTCTTTCAAGCAATAGAACACTGAAGTTTTGAGAGAGGGTGGCAGCCAAAGGACAACCAGCTGTGCCACCTCCCACAATTATGTAATCATAAACATTGTCACCACCAGAGGATGGTGAGAATGATGATGATGATGATGATGATGATGAGAATGAGCTCGCGCGTCTGATAAATGGGTACTGGTATTCGTAGAAATTCTCCTTACCTGCATTGCAAAAATTTTAAGGACAATTCCATTCAACTTAGAAAACTCCCTAACTTTACTGATTTTTCAGTATTGCTAGATCTTGGATAATTTAGCAGAATACTACTTTTAATTACATTTCATTTAACTTAGCACAATGCTATATCTACTAGTACCTAATTATTAGATCAAACTAGTTAACATGGAATTGAATACTAATTAATGTTAAAGGAAAAACAAAATCTGCAATTTTGTAAAGACAACCAATTAGTCAATTAAAGTTGGGGGCCTAAAAAAAGGGTCAAAATTTTGCTCTTTCTTCTCCTACTGCTGTTGAAGTAAAAGAAGCAATTTCCAGAGAGAATTCACAACAGCATATATCAACAGTCCTGAAAGACTATCACATACTACATTTCCTAATTTTCTTCCTACTCGTGCATATGGCTGCCCATCAAAACCAGTTGTACATCCATTGCTGGTCAATTATTAGAGAAAAAAAGAGAGGAAAATTAAGAAATATGAGCCAATTAAAGCCAAAGAAGACAAACAAACAAACCATCTAAGTCAAGATAACCCATCACAAAGAAGTTCACTTTTTGGAGTTTTATTTTGTACCCATTGATATTGAAGAAAAACAGACTCCAAAGAATTGTGAATACAAGAAAGCACAGAGCTAGCTAGAGACGTTAAAAATATATGGGAGCAAGCAAAAAAAAACCTTGACAAGAAGAGAGTATGTTTGAGAGCCATAGAACGAAACAGAAAAAGAGCTTCACTGCCCCAACTGAAGCCATTGAAAGGCAAACTTAAGAACTCAGAACACTTAACAGATGATTATGCTTCTCGGTGGCCTCTATGTGGCTGACTCTGGTTAGCCTTGTTTTATGTGTGGTGACACATATATATATATATATATATATACCCAAAATACAGGAATAATTATACATGAACTTGAATGATAATACAAGTCATTATTGGTAAATAAGCTTAAAAAACAGAAAGCAAAATCAACTAAGATTGCTAGTTCAACTGCATTTAATATGAGAGAGACTAAAACTGCAAGGTTATTTAATGGTGAAATGAATGTAACGGTTGGAGTTAGTAATTCAAGGCCGTTGGATTTAGCGACTTTGTAATCAGATCAAGTCCATGAGATCAAAGACAGCTCACACTCACTTGCCAGCCTTCTCTATGAGAAAGGTGTCTATTAATTTAGGGCTATATATTATTGTTATTTGTTACAACCACTGCTTTATGTAGTCTATAATGCCCAACTCATAATTTCAACTCCATATGCATGTAAAATTTTAGCTGGGTATTATTGTACAACTTTTGAAGGCAATGCATGAAGTGGAATCATGGTTGTTATTGTGGTTCAAGTGTGTATGTCTGTCTCATTGCTAAGATAAAATTAGTCGGTCAAATTGATGGGTGGAAGTACATGATTGATCATAGTAATAAGTAATGATTGATCATAGTATAGGAGCGGGTGATTTGAGTTCAAATCAAGTCTCGACATTAATAAGTTGTAAATTATTAGGGACAATCAAATGGTAGTTTATAAGGAACAGTTAATGGGAGCCAACCTTTCCTTTCCTTTCCTTTCATGGTACTTTATCATAGGATCAAGGAAAATTCTTAACTATATTCGGAGTGAGAAAAAATTATGCTCCACCATAAATTTAATAAGTAGGCTATACCATAAATGTAAGAAAAAATAATATCATTTTTCGTACTCCGAGAATACATAAGAATTACTCGAGGACCAAATGTATTAAATGTAAGGGAAATAATGTTGACAGTTAAGCTGCCCACAGCTTGAGCCCCTACCACTCTCAACTCATCTAAGAGGAGTTAGGTTTACCATTTGTTCCTATGAACATAAATTAATATATAAAATGTATTTCATAATTTACAAAATAATTATTTATATAATGTTATTTCGCAAAAACTCTAGTTTACTTTCCCAAAAAAAAAAAAAAAAAAAAAAATCTAGTTTACCATAAAATATAGAGATATTACTTCGTTAGTGCTCCAACATATCCTGTAACATGAGAAATAAATTGCTATTGTCAATTCCATGAGTTTAGTCGTAGTAGAGTCTGAGGTGCAGACTGGTTCTCTCTCTTGAGACAATACATGCTATATATGAAATTTTTTTGTGTAGTAGACCAACAGTTTTGCACGCCGTACTCAAGATACAACAAGCTCAGCCACCAAACTGTATATCTTTAGAAGTCTACATTACTGGTAGGATGAAAAGCTCTCAAATAATTTCTTTTTTTTTACCCAAAAATGTAGTATATAAAAAAAAATAGCATCATATTTTTGACTTAAATTGATATGTATATAAAAGTGGGAAAATTTTAATGGATGCCTTAAAGATATTGATTTAAAAGAAATTTTAGAAGATTTTTATAGGGAAAGAAAAAAAATTAATTTTTGACAGCTTTTTATATTTCACTTGAAATTAATTCAAAACTTTCTTAAAATAGTCTATTAATAAATACCTAAAGGGCACTTGTTAACTGGACTCCATATAAATATATAACCAGATGGTTGAGAAGAATTGGTAAGAATTTGCAAACAAAGTGGGAGGGCTAGAATTTTTTTTCTTAATTTTTTTTTTCACCACTTAGCTGACCACATATATTTATATAGGTCAGGACGAGCCTACTCATATTTGATATTTCAATTGAATTCGAGCTTTGTCTGCAGTTGGTAGCTTTACATGTAAGTTGTAACGTTTATCATGAATTTAAAGAATTCAAAACGTCATTAAAGCGGTAACGCATAGTAATCAATTTTATGACATACGTACCTTTTAAGTTTGTGGTCAAAAACTATTTAAGCCAAGCGTTATATGAGTGAGAGGAGACTAATAACTACTAATAAAGGACTGAAGGCTTTAAAATTAATAGAAAGAAAACTGAAGCATATTAAAAAGGATAATTCCTTATATTTGGATTACACTTTTTGAAGAATGAAACCAAAATCCATCAGTGAAAATGAAACTGAAATTTTCTTTTCCCACTTAAAAGACCATTTCATAAATTTTATAAAAAATACTCCAACACCATCTGATGGAGTTCAAAGGGGTCAATAATGAAAGAACAAACAGAAAATTTGAAGACTTGAGGCATAATGAAATATTTACACTTAAAACCATGAACTTTCAAAATGCATAATTACCACCCGAAACTTTAACTTGTGTTTCACTTTATACCCTACTATCAGTTAAGATGTTAACTTGGACAGAAAAACATGTCACGTGCGACTAACGTGACCTCTGCATACATGGCACCATATTAAAAGATCGAATTGCCACTCTTCAATCTATTAAAATAAAACCACTTGAAAAATGTAACCCTTGTTGTGCCACATAACCTTTGTTTTAAGAAATTAAAGAGAGGCAATTGGGTTTTTTCATGTGGTGTCATATGATAGTTTTTTAAACTTATGACTTTTGCTTCATAATGATTATCTTTTATCATTAATTGGTTTTTAGTGTAGTTAGAGATCAAACACTAGATCTTTTATTCGACCATAAGAGAATTTATCAATTGAGCTAACTAAAATCCATACACTTCGTGACATTTAAATGTTTTATTTATTGAAGGTTCAAATTTTGTCTCAAATATGTTAGGAGATCATATTTATTATGTGTTGGCATATCCTTTGACAAAATGTACTTTACTTATAATTGGGTAAATCTAAGATGTGTTTAAAATATCATGAAGTGTACATGTTGAGAAATCAAAACAAGTGATATCATTGAAGATATGGAGATCGAACCAAAAAACAATTGAAGAAAAGTTGAAAAAGTGAACCTCGACACTAGTTTCGACACAAGCTTGACTATCGAGATTAAATGATGAACCTTGACACTAGCTCAACACCTCTCGATTTATCGAGCTATGCAGATCTAGAATTCTTAGATCAGAATTTCAGCTGGTGATGACTTGGATTACTAAGGTTTCGTTTACTAAATTCCTAGAGGGTATAAAAGCTTTATTTCAAAGTCATTAAAAGACGTAGAGACTCATTTAGATAGAAAACTCATATATCTTTGGAGAAACTACTGCGTTTTTGTGTGTCTTAGGGTTTTGTAACCAAGTGTTTCCAGATCTTCAACATGCATTGAAGTGAAGAACTTTGCATTCAACAACGAATATCAGTTGTTAGAAAGTTAATCACGTACTAGGATCCATGCAAAAATGGAAGAAGTCTCTACAAGATCAAGTCCAATTAGGGATTGAAGTGAAGGTTCAACTGTAAATTGTTATTTTAGGATATTCTAGATACAAGTAAGATTCATTGTATCTGTAACCGTTTGATTTTTGATTAGTTATTTTTTAGAGTGGTGATCTCAAAATCACCTAGTGGAGCTTTTGCCTTTTGAGATGTTTTCCCCATTAGTCAATAAATCACCATGTCAATTTAATTTTCACTGTACTTTAGTTAATTTATTTGGTGATTTGTGTGTGCCTCCGCAATTTGCATGTAACTTGACCTAATTAATCAACTTGGGTAATTGAATCAATTAATCGAGGTCAATTTATAACCCAATAAAATATAACTTTATCTACGAAGTAAGGACAGGAACACAACACAATACACAACAATTCTTGAAAAAATAAGACACAACATGTGTTGGAGATAACACCACTTAATTAATTAATATTTTAAATTTAAAAACGTTCTAAATTTAAAAGAATTATTTTCTAACATAATTAGAACCAGCATGCAGAATTGTCTCTGGCATACCTACCACAAAACTACACACAGACACACCGTAGCTTTGAAGTGTCCGTTCTTCTTAGAACACGATCCACACACGCGTGTATGCCAGCATTTCTTTTTCTTTTTTCTTTTTTTACGTCCATATTTCGCCTTGCTATGATTTAAATGCATGTTAGCTGGAAAATTTTGAACCTCGAGACCTCTAAATCAAACATGACTTCAGCACCAAGTTAGAGATTGATCATAGATAGGTGTCATGTTGCAAAGCATTTCTTGTGTCATTGCATCATTGTTGTGTGTATTATCTATTGGTTGATGAAGTGCTCTCTTTGGATAATGTGGGAAAGTCACCCTGATTGAGTAAATCTTTAATTGAGGTGTAAATGCAGCTCGATCAGCTGGTCAATTACGTTCCTTTAGATCCATATTGTGGGGGTAGTTTGAGTAATGATCCTTGTCTTGTTCTACCAGACTCTTAGCTTTCTTTTTGGTTCTTGTTGAAGAAATTTGTCAATCACCAGCCACAGAAGCAACCCCTCATTAAAACTGTGAACTACTTCCCTACACACTAGATTATAAAGTAGATGAGAAGAGCTTAGTAAATGTTGATAGAAACCATTAAATGAAAAATGGTTGTCTTGTCAGGATTCTAAGTGCACCATTTTGCAATACAGGCCTCATCATATCAGTTTCTGGGTTCAAGTCTTCTTGACCCTTGTAAATTGTAGATACTAGGTGTGTAATTGGGGGAGCCAAAAATTTTCTTTAGGAGGCAAAGCTAAATATATCAATAATTTTCCTAAATCTACAAAATAACAAACACACATTCATATGAAATAAAAATTTATATAATTCGAAACATATATGTTATTTTATCAAGTCGGGTATAATTATCTTTTAACTAATAAAATTTATACAAAATCAATTGATTTTAGATACATTAAATAATATATTTTACGTTTTTTATCGTGATAAATGTCACTTCTATATTGCTTAACATACACAATCTAAAACAAGAGAAATATAGTAATAACAAAAATTAAATGTTTTTTTTTTTGGTTTATGGATGATAAACTAAATTATTCTAATTAAAAACAAAAAACCCATATATCCCTATATCCCTAACTCTCTAAACACAAAATGAAGAAGAGTTTGGTTTTGAAAAAAAAAAGGCACTTTTACAGTTTACTTAATTTATTTGCTTATATATTTTTATGAATATATGGCTTAAATGCTCATAAAGTAAATGAGTTATACATGAGAAAAAATTGAATATTATAAGACAAAAATAGAGAAATTATTTCTTTCAAATAGTCTTTGTATAATTTTTTTCTAAATTCGAAAATAATTTAAATGTTTTTAATAAAATTGGGGGAGGAGGAGAATTTGAAAAACCTGGGATAGGAGGACCACACAAAATTGAGGAAAAAACCTAACATGCATGTTTCAAAAAAAAAAAATTTTGAATAAACAATAATACTTATTAGAACACATACAAAAATAATAATAGTATTTTAAACCGGACCCTATACATATCTATCCCATTCCTCCAAAGAAGTTTCTGTTATTCCGAAAGGTTGGTGGCGCAAAGCCATGCGGCCCATGCATATCAGTAAACTTCGCTACTATTTTTTTACTATAACATGAGAACTCCATGTCTCTTGCCTATTTCACACCAAAGAACTGAAAACAAAGGAACAATTTGGCTTACTGGCATTGACCTTTCTTTTTACCAAATTAGTAAATTGAGGAATTTGGCTTACAAGTTTGGCTTTTTTATATTTACTAGGTCTTAGATTTAAAACCTTTAGCCTACAATCATTTTCAAGAAATTACTTCTTGTAATTGGGCATGCAAATAGTAAGATGTTTGAAAAGCTTTAAATTCTATGATTTTTCAAAAAAAAAAAAAAAAGTTGATAAAGATAGTATTAAATTATATCCAACGATCACACTCTTTTGTGGGGACGATGCACAGAGAATGCGAAATATATGTCTAAGCATATTGTGCACGTTGACATGACACTTCTTTTGATGAGAAAAATGGTCAAATACATGAAACTTCGATACATATAAAGAACATTTGGATTTTAGTCATTTCACATACGTATTTGTTTTGGTAGAAATTAAAAAGAGGAAATTGTTAAACCATGAAAACCAGTAGGATGCACTGATGTGTTATATTCGCGAATAGTGACTGATGGCTTTTTTGTGTTTCACTTGAAAAGGAAACATCATGAGGAAGAAAACTTTGACTTTTGTATCAATCATGCATTCTTATCGTGACCTTTTCTTTTAAGAAACTCATACCGAAACAATAATGAGCTTAATATTTATGTGAATAAAACGGTTATAATTTTCATTAATTTACCATAAAACTCTATAAATTTATAAATACTCATTTGCATCATCTCTCAATATAATACAACTGTTGGTTTATTGTATCAAGCCGAAATTCAACAGTGTTTACTCCGATATAATTGCTCTTTATCATTAGGTTAAGACATTAATATCAACAAATAATGTTCGAACTCTAGATCTTTTATTCGACGACAAAAGATTTTATCAATTGAACTAACTAAAACTGACATTATATTTATATAAATGCTCTGTCATTGTATTTGTATTGTATTACTAGAACTACTGTAAATTGGCCTATTTATATATAGACTTCCTATGGTATTATACATAGACATAGTTAATCTATGTATGGTACTTCTAGATTAAATACCTATGTATAGACACAGTTGAGCTACAAGGCTCAACCTATGTATGGTACTTCTAGATTAAATACCTACGTATGGTACTTATTTCTACTAATTATGCAATATACTCAGAAAAAGAAAAAGAAAATGTAATATACTTGATCTTTCATCCCAATTTTTTTTTTTCTTTTAAGGTTTTGACACCTACCATCAATCTCCTCTTTTCTTTTTCTAGTTTTCCTCCAACAACGCTCCTTTCCTATCCTTCCACAACCTTCTATGCGCAATACCTTTTGGATCTCTACCTTTTAAGCCTCTTTCCGAGTCAATGATATGATCATCACCAGAGATGATCTCATTGTAATCCAAGAACTCAAGGACTTTCTTAGCTAGCTACGCTGAGATGAAAGACATTTGTACTCAGCTATGTTCTTGGCATTGAGATATTTTCCTCCTCTGATGGACAGCACTTGACAATTCAATAGCAGAACTAGGATTTCATTTCAAAGGGGGCAAAATTTAAAAACAAAATTGATAATCCAAATTTTTTTACTTTAAGAGGGATTCACAAGAAGATTACCAAAATCTACCTTAATACGAGTTTGTTTAGAATTCGATACGAACTCAGTATTACATTCAAGATTCTTCATATTTTCAATTAACTACAAATATACATTTCTATCTCATTGAAATAAAGAAACAAAAATAATTAATTTATAGTTACTAACGATAAAAACAAGAGAATAATCTAGATACATGAAGTTTGTACATCTAATTTGATTCCTTAAATTAAATTGAGAAAATAAATTAATATAAAAGTGTTAAAACTATAGCAATAAACTTGTAAACTTGTATCTACACTGTTAGGTTCTAAATGTGTAGTATTAAATGTTTAAGAAATAATTTGTGTACGTTGGCAAATTGAGTACAAAAATTAGTCAAGTATATGATCTTAATGTCTTTGAAGAGTTTTAGACATTGCTCAAGTTGATACAAGTCAAGATTTAAGAACATACAAGCTGTAGAAAAAAGATTTAGAAACTGCTAAGCTTAATCAAGAGAGAGAGAGAGAGGTTCGACTGATCGAACTTCGATTTCTGCAGATTTTAAATCAGGCTTGAAAGCCTACAAAACGTTTATAGTCCAACACTACTAGGTATAAAAGTAAAATCCTAATAAATGTTTTCAAGTCTTGTGAGATCTGTGAGATTCTGTAACCTTCTAACTCAACAAGCATCTACTAAAAAAAGATCCAAACACAAATATCGGTGGAGATAAGTTGTTGCAACAAGATCAACTACTACTGATGATCTAAACCTTTGAGTGGAGATCTCAAAGTCACAAACTAGAGTGATTGTGTGCAACAGATTCATAATAAAAGAATCCGTGGATTCGAAACTATGTGTGATCACATAAGTAAGTACTACAAGAGGTAGCATTAGATTTAGAGTTGAATCTTTTGTAAAACTTCCATTCTTATTAGTGAATTGTTGTCTTATGGATTGTTTAAGTTAAATCCTCCCCAAGTTTTTTACCTTGAAACTGGACAGTTTCATTGGTTTTCCTGAGTCATCATATTGCTTGTGTTCTTTATTTTTCTGCTATTGTGATATGATTGTTATCTGTTTAACCTAGATCTAATCAATTGAACTAAGGAACAAGTTGGTACTAAATTAGGTTAAATAATTTGAGTATACAGGGGTCTAGATATATAACATACACTACCTTAATTGCTTCCAAAACATATGTAGAATTTAACGTTTTTGGTTTTTATTCTTTAAATTATTTAAATTTGGGTTCATAATAAAAAAGTCAAAGTTTAAAACATTTGTCATCTTGATCTACCATTTGTCATCTTGATCTACCATTGATTTTTCATTTTATCAACCAATAACTATTTGTCACCTAACTTTGTGATGAATTTGTTTTAAAAATGTTGAGATCGTAGCTTTATTGTTGTGTATGCAACATAAGACCCATGAACAATTGAAATTCCGTGAAAAAAAAAAATTGAGACAAACTTTCAAAACACCGTGAATAGTAACATGTTGAAATCCAGGTACAAGATAAAAGTTTTTTTTTTTTTTTTAAAGTGACGTTGGTTTTTGCTTAGAAAGTGCAGAATCCCTCAATTGTATGACTTTTTTCCCTTTCTTCAGTGTTAGAGTTGTCTTCTTGTATTAAGTAGGGGCTGCCTTTTGTGTTATCGTGGGACAATACAGAGGGAGCAAAGCATTTAAGAGATTTATATATATGCTAGACTTATACTAGTTTTTATGAACGTTTTTAGGAGGAGTGAAGGGGGCAATTGCCCCCTCTCAACTCCCTGGCTCCGCCCTACCTAACATCTATGAAGCACGGGTGCGTTTCGGGACTCGGGTGCAAGCGCGGATGCGAGTGTGAAACTCGGCAATTTTTGAAAAAGGTGGGTGCGGGTGCGGGTGCGGGTGCGGTGGGATTCGGCGATTAAAAAATTATTAAAAATATTTTTATATAGTGAATTTAATATTTTTATATAAAAAAAAATCAAATAAATGGTAGAATTTATTATTAAAAAATAATTATTTATGATTTGTTTTTAATAAAATCAATATTTTTGGTAATTGTAAACAAAAAACCACATTTCAAGAATGTTCTTTTACTCATTTTTCAATTCCCAAGCCCACCCACATTAAATATTTGACTTTTCCACCTCCTTAATTTATATTCTTTTGTTACGTACATTTATTCTTTTTCCATCTTTTTTTTTTTTTGGTCTCTTCTCATCTTCTTCTTCCTTTTCTCTTTTTTTTTTTTTTTTTTTTTTTTTTTTTTTTCCTCTCACAAGGCCACATGAAGCAAAAGAATGGCAGTCACTGCCCATTTCATGTTTTGGTTGGAATCGGCTGTATCGGCCTGTTTCGGTGGCCATTTCAGTCGGAATCGGCCGTATCGGCATGTTTTGATGGCCGTATAGGCCGTATCGAATTTTGTTTCCGCCAGAATCGGCCCGTTTTGGCCCGAATCGGAGCGAATCTGGTCGAGTTGGCGCGAATCCAAAAAAAAAAAAAGGGGAGAGTCGGATGCCGAACGCCGCGTCGGGCAGCGTCGGACTCCGGTGCAACGACCTTGGAGCCACGACAGTGCTTTCTAGCCTAACATAGACTGAGTACATAAGCTCCTCTCTTGAGCTAGACTTACAAAACACTAGATCATTGATACGATGGTAGAGTAGACCCTAATGCTTGACTTACTCCAAATGATGGCAGACTTCTATGTGAACCACTCTATATCGCAAGCTTGTTGGTAGTCTCATTTATGATCTATCTCACTTTCACTCACTTCCATATCTCTCATAAAACTTATAGCGTTTGGTCTATGATAATTACTTTTTATCATCAAGCTAAGATACCAATCAGACGGCAAAATACATTACCAGTTGAGCAAATTGAAATCCACACTCCTCTAATCTAGTTGATTTGTTCTAATTTTGAATTCATTTTAGTTTTTATTGTATTTTAGTATATTTCACTAAAAAAACTACATTAAGAATTTGACAACCGTGCCTGATCTGTCTTTTGACACTCACATTTGAACTGATCATTGTGGTCATTAGCTGATAATCAGAAAATTATGCAATGGCACAAGTTGAAACATTACCCATTAAATATTTGTCATTGCTCAGTCTATTGTTATGAAACTTCAATTAATTGAAATGATAAATCTTATGGAGGTTTAATCAAAGGGAAATTACATGATGTCCTTTAAATTTCTTGCAGAAACTTTTTGTACACCGCAGCTTTTATCACCTACCCGGCATAAGACCGTACCATAACATTAGATTCATACTTACCCTGTTTCGCCAATTTATGAGTTGGAATATGACCTATGAGTAAGGAAATTTATGTTCACTCGTACCATTCTGTTTCTGTCACTAGAGAGAGCATATCCTTTCATATTTTTGTGTTCTTTATAACATTGGAACGTTTATGCAAGGGAACTCATAAGCGCAACCTTTCTATATCTTACATGGTGGTGTGAGCAAAAGCAAATTAGATGAGCACTTGTAAGTTCGCAATCAATGCTATCCTTTTTAAAACAAAGAGCAATATCTATTCAGTAGGACTAGGTTTTAGTCACTAAAAATCATCTATATATTGATAAAATTTTCAACGGTGAAAAATCCTTCCCAGGCTCCTCGAGCAAGTAATACAGTCTATTTAAATGGCTCTCATTTAAAAAAAAAAAAAATATATATATATATATATATATTTAAATAGCTAAATCCAAAGAAAAAAAAAAAAGAGCAATGGTTAGTTCAATATTAGCTAGGCTTCATCATATGTGGTCTATATCATTTTGAGGGTCCAGTCATGCTGCCTGCGAGACTAAAATTGGGGTGTTCTTTACCTCTACTTAATTCCATGTTTAAAATGATTCTCAAAAAAAAAAAAAAAAAGTTCTTGTTTAAAACATATAAGTAAAATCTAATTAGTTGAACCGATAAAATCTTTAATAATTAAATAAGGGATCTGGAATTCAATTCTTACTTACACCAAAAACAATCATATATATATATATATATATATAAGTAAGCTAATTATTATAAGATTAGAAGATGAGGACTACACGCAACACAAATCAAATAGAAAGTTGAACTTGAAGCTAATGTGGTAATTTTGAAAATTAAATAATATATATTCTTTTCAAAAAGACAAAAGAACTTGTGGAAAAAAAAAAATTAACGAATGACCTAAGTGCATTAATTTAGAAATTTTTTTAATTTTTTTTTTTACAACTTTTTATATTTCTCATGAAAATTGTATCAAAACTTTTTCAAAATGAACCATCAACAAATATTTTAAAAACACTTATTAACAAGTTAATTATTCATTGTCATACATAAATGCACAAATTAGTTGTGATTGAATGTGTCATTCTTTGAATATATGTATACAATTTGAATATATGTATACAGTTAGACTTTATTTTTAGAAAATAAAGCAATACATGCATTTTAACCACAGCCTTGCACATTGGTTAACAAAATCCAAAATTAAAAAGGGATATGTTAACACCACCGTACAGAAAAAGTCAATAATACCTTACGGTTAGGGTAACAAAAAGTGCTTCTTACTCAAATAATAAGGTAATAATTGCTAGGAAGCTATTCTGCCACATTCTTTAATATTCTAGTTTGGTTAGGGGCAACTACCCCCCTCAAATATTAAATGCAAAACATATTTACTTCGCCCTTATTAGGTTAATCAAATCCAGGTTCTTTTTATCTACTTAACGTTATATTTTAATATAATTAAACACTTTCTCTCTTCTTCTTCTTTCTTTCTTTCTTTCTTCCTTTTTTTTTTTTTTTTTTTTGGAGAAGAAACACACTTTCTCATTTAATTCCTTCATCAAATGATTCAAATCACCAATGAATACTCCATTCGTACCATTCCCATTTTTTAAGGGAACGTACTGTTCATATTTAATTTACCGAGTACAAAATTCAGACTCAATTTTTTAGGAAAACTGGAAAATCGTTGTCGTCCTGCTATTATGGCCCAGTTTTCCAACTCCAACTCATAGAATTAAAGAGAATGGGCCACTGATCTGAACAAAACAACTGGTGCTCAGTGCAGTGAACTCATATGCTGTTTGTTTTGTTTTTTTTTTTTTTTTTTTAAGTTTATTCAGTTTATTTTTATGTATAATTTTACATTAAAATTTACAAATCTATTTTTATCTAAATTATATATTTTTTATTTTAACAATTCTCTTCATTTTTTTACCATTTTAAAGTAAAATTACATACAACTATTACAACCTACATTTTGCAGTGTGGAGCTAGCTAGAGGTGGTAACACCTCCTTTATGCCAACCATATTGACAAATTGTTCTGATATTTCATGGATGAACATAGATATTCAGGCCTTTATAATTTCCTCATCATCATCTATCCATATTTCAGGGATTGCAGAAGATAACTATTTCTCTTATGGCCAGTGCCTAAACTTTCAAAGCCAAACTTGAGTTAATCTTGGATGGAAGTGAAACACACTGGAATATATCATTAATAACTCTATTCTGGACCCACGGTTTTTCTCTCAAAGGCCCAGGTCCTAACCCAAAAGGATAAACTATTTTTTAAGTTGATAATTTTTATAAGAAAGTCAATAGTTGGTTATTTCATTTAAACAGAGTCACAATCCAATTAGAAATGAACTAGACTCTAAGCACGTGTGTTGCACGTGCTCAGAGGATCATCTATTTTTCTGAATAAAGATCTCTTAGTTTTTTCTTTTTTTTTTCTTTTTTTTTTTTCTTAAATTGAAGATGTTTTACTTTTATTCGAATAAAAAAAAAAAAAAGAAGATAAATTTTAGGAAGGAAATAAAAAAGATGTAAGTGAAGGAAAAAAAATTCCTAAATTTTAGGAATTTTATTTTTGAATTTAAAATAAATTTTGTTATTTCAAATTTATGACCCTATTTCTAATAGAAGTTACATTTCATTAATGAGAGTATTTTTGAATCACATAAAACTTCAGTTCAAAGAGGAGAATCATCTTATACATAGTATAATATATATATATATATATGACAATTATTTAAACAATTTTGAAAATTCAGTGGACTCCTAAGGAAGTGTTTGGTAGAGTAGTTTGAGTAATGTTATTTGTAGTTTTGAATCACATAAAACTCCAATTCAAAGAGAGGAATCATTTTATACATAGTATAGATTATATATATATGACAATTATTTAAACAATTTTGAAATACAGTGGACTTCTAAGGGGGTGTTTGGTAGAGTAGTTTGAGTAATTTTATTTGTAGTTTTTTGAAATATGTGTGGGTGAAAAAGTGTGTAAGAACATCTCCAACAGTCACTGTATCTCTATTTTTGGACCACCAAATGCTTCTGTTCACACTCCAACAGCTTCTCTAAATGCACAGATTCTCCAATTTTTTTTTGAAGTTGCTACAGTAGTTCTCTTCATTTAGAGAACACTGTAGCAACTCCAAACCATTATTTTATCTTAAAAAAGTGACAAAATTTAGCTACAAAATTAATTGTAGCCTTAGGCTATAAACTTACTTAATATCTTTTTATTGGATGTGAATTTTGACAAATCCACCATTGGATTACATCTTCTTCTTATATTCTCTATGCTTGCAAAATTTCAAGAAAATTAAAGATCAAAAGGTATGTCATCAATAAATTTTTTAAATTGCAAGTTTTTGTAATTTAAAATTATGCACGAAATATAAACTTATAGATCATATAGTAAATGAAATCTGTTTGACACAAAATTTAACATGTATATTAAGGGCATAAAGAACATGCAATTCAACAGTTAGATTTTCAAAATATGTTGTGGTATTTATTTTATTAAGTGAGTTTGTAGCTTTAAGCTACAACCAATTTTATAGCTAAACTTTGTCCTTAAAAAAAACCCGGCTGAATAAAAAAAATTCTTTCTCTTTCCTCCTCTCTTCTTTGTTCATCTATCTCTCTCTCAAACGTTAACACAAAAACACAAACACAATAACAGATCAAGAACAGGGAAAAATACAAATTTAATTAAAATAACAAATCTAAAATCAAAACAAAAACAACAGATCAAGATCAAGAGCATGAAAGCCTATCTAAGCTCCATTGTAACAACATAATGAATCAAAACAAGATTTAAAAAATAAAAAAAGGATAGACGGAGGCCATGTCGACTGTGTATGTGTGTGTGTGTGTGTGTGTGAAGTGAGCTGAAGAGAAAAGAAAATAGAAGTAGGAATAGAAGTCAAAAGATCATGCTAAAGAGTGTTCTAGAATCAAGTAGAAATAGAAAAAGTAAAAAAATAGAGAGCTTGAGAAAGAAAGAGTGAGAGAGAGCTGGAGATAGCGAGAGATCCAGAATGAACTAGAAAAAGAGAAAGAACGGTAGATAGGGATAATTGGGATACGTGTGTGGTGGAGAGAAAACCAAGAGAAAAAAAAAAACATATGGATGTAATTAAGAAAGGAAAAATAATATTAAAAATAAAAAATGGCAATTAAGAAATGCAACCATAATATTTTCACAATAAATTTTAAGTAACAGATTATTATTATTTAATATTGGTGAATAAAAAAATAATTTCAGTGGTGAGTTCAAATAAGAATTAGTAACAACTTTCCACATAAATTTTGTTGTGAAAGTATTGCGTAAAATGTTGTGAACATAACATTTTTTATTGAAAAATATAGTTGTTAAAAAAAGAATAAATGATGATTAAAAAAAGAATAAACAATGAATAAAGAAATAATATTTAAATGAGATAAAGAATAGGATAGAAAATCTGTTGGAATATGTATTTGAAAAAATGGGTAGGTAAAAGTTAAATATTACTGTTCATTCTCCAAACAGTACAAAAATTTGGAGAAGCTGCTGAAGATGCTCTAATGTTGTTTAAAATGTAAAAATGTGAGTTTGAGATGGTAAAACAAACAGGCCCTAAATAATTTGAAAATTATTGTATTTTTACAATTAATTTTTTATTTTTTCAATTTTCTGGCAAAACATTAAGAGGTAATAAGCTACTAATAACTATAGAAATAGGATAGGTGTGGAAGTATTTGCAAAAAAAAAAAAAAAAGTTCAAAAAAAAAGTTTAAAAAAAAAAGATTTTGAGTAAAATTGAAAAAAAATTTATTTATGTTGGGTCTGTTTGAACATAAAAATAAAAATAAAAACTCCGAAGAAAATACTTTAACTGTAAAATATTTTAAAGCACAATATTTTCTTTCTAATGTTTGATTATATCCATAAATGACTGAAAATATTTTCCTTTATTTGGTATGGTAGGATTGAAGAGCATGCACGAAGTTGGAGTTGAATCTACAATGGATGAATGTGTTGGACTTGTAGTAGGTTATCCTTGATATGAATGGAGGTTGGAAGTTTTTTTCGAAGATACATTTTACATTGAAATAAATAGAGAATTAATTTCATGTTTAATCGAACAAATAAAAGAGTTAAAATGAGATTAGAATATGAAAAGTCCACACATTTTTTATGGACACTTGAATATATAAGAAGTCAACTTTGAAAGTTCTTCTTTCATGGTTTTTCCGAACGAAATGGCTAAATAACCATAAAATCCCAACTATATAGTTAGCAGGCAATGTTTACAAACTATATTTTTTATTAGCATCTCAAGTCTAAGAAACTCGATTTAGGGTCTATAAATCGAGTTTTTGAAGGTCGATTTTTATGTTTTGATCGGGTCTGAGTTGATATTTTTTCCATGTGGCGTCTATATGGTAAGACTCGATTTCTAACCCATTTTATACTCTCACCAACACAGAAATAGCAAAAACGTAGAAAGAAAGAAAAAAAAAAGAAAGAAAGAGAGAGAGAAGAAGCAGAAGAAATGGAGATGCAAGGCCGACCCACGCCGACCCAGGCCGCGCAGCCCAAGCCAGGCCACGCAGACTGATCTGATCAAATCTAATCTAATCTAATCTAATTTAGGTCTGATCAGATCTAATCTTATCTGGCCTGGGCTACGCGACCCAGGCTGCACGACCCTCGCTGCTCTGCTGCCTCCTATCTGATCTGGGTCTCTAGATCTTTCTCTTTCTAATCTGATTGTGCTAAGATTATTGTGTCTCTGATCTGAGCTGGATTGTTGTGGTTCTTGGATTTCTTTTTTTTTTTCTTTTTTTTTTGGTATTTCTGGGAATGGCTGAGAGACTTGAGACTTAAAATTTTTTTTTTGCTTTTGCTTTGTAAATCGAGTCTTAGAGGCTCGATTTCCACGTAGTCGCCACATGGAAAAAATGTCACATCAGACGTGAACAACCTATGAAAATCGAGTTCCAAAAACTCGATTTATAGACCCTAAATCGAGTCTAAGAGGCTCGAGATACTAGTAAAAAATATAGTTTCAAAACCTTAACTACTAACTAGATAGTTAGAAAAATAAAATTAGTTAACTATTTTCGCCGGTTTTTCCTCTCTTTCTCAAATTGAAAAACCGATACTAAAAAAGGATAAAAAATAATAATAATAATTTAATTAATTAATATTCAAGAAAACTAACCCAAGAAGAATAGTTAGTTTTCTTAATTATATAATGAGAAATCATTACATATTTTAGAACGTATAGTTTAAAAAAAAATGTAAGTTAATACCAAGTATAATTTGAACATCTTTTAAAATATATATAAATATATATATATATATATATAAAATTTAAACTATATAATTGTGAATATTTTTAATTATACTCGTATATATGCACAGAGCTACACACTAATGATATTTAATATAAAACCCTAAACTCAAACACACACACACGCGGAGCTTCTACACTTCAAGATTCTCAAAAAAAAAAAAAAAAAAAAATGCTTCTACCCAAAAAAAGTTTTCTTTATTGTCTCTTTGTTCCATTTGCTCAATGTTTGCCTTCTTTTTATGGTCAGCCACAACTCTACAAAAGAAAGTATTCAACAAATATATATATATATATATATATAGATTAAGGAGATAGTTTACATACAATCTCGAATATAAATAAAATTTATAGGATTAAGTGGGTGAGAATTTACTAGGAATTTGAAAGTGAAAAAAGAAACTAAAATTTTTATTTTTCAATAGAAAAAACTGCAATTCTGAGTGTGAGAGAGGCAAAGAAAAAGAATAAAACTAATTACAATTCTATAATTGGGTGAAAAAAAAAGTAGTCGCTGACCAGTAAATTTTAGGAAAAATAAAATGTAAAGAAGCAACTGGAGATCATCAAATAAACCGGACAGTTAGGTTGTATTAATGCAAACATGTTGCATTATTTGATAAAACTCAGCATCTGCAGACTCAAAAATGGAATCAAACCAACAACAGGAATAAAAGGCTAGAAGCTACTCTATCATGAACCACATTAGAGTTTACAATGATTTGGTTAGCCATCAAAGAATCTCCAATGCTAAAAAATTAGCTATTTACATTGGACATATGAGGCCAAAAAATTAGTAAGTAAATAAAATTTGAAGCAAATAATCATAGAGACTCAAACACTGGCTATATATAAACAAATTTGTGTTTGGTTAGCTAGAAAATTTAAGTAATAAAAAAGGTCTTTTGTTGCTTTTCTCTTTCTTTGTCAATTTCTTGGAATGGATATTTTGTAGAAGAGTTTAGTTATTTTTTAAGAGTCTATTAGAATGTTGTGGTGAAGGTTGTGTTAGCCATTTGAACGTGATTTATTGAGAGTCATGCATGGAGGAAACTGTATGAAACTGTTTGGTTTGAATTTGAACTCATATAGTAGGAGAAAAGTTTATCAACAACCAAGGATTTTCAATTTTACCATTTTTTTTTAATTTGATTATTTTTATTTGAGATTTAAAAAATTAAAAAAAAAACAAAACAAAACTTATGACCAAGAATTTTGAAGTTTATCACTTTTTTTTAAATTATTTTTTTTGGAGAGATTTAAAAAAAAAAAAAGTTCTTCATGTTGATAGAATAGTTTTTTTCTTTATTTTTTCTAATTTTTTTTTAAAGGATTTTGAAGTTTATAACCTTTTTTAAATTCAATTATTTTTTTTTTAAGATTTGAAAAAAAAAAAAAAAAAAAAAAACGGTGCTCGATGTTGAATTGTTGATAGAATAGTTTTTCTTCTTTTTTCCCGGTTTTTTTTTTTTTCTTTTCTTTAAAGAAACCAAACATAATTGAGATTATTTTAGTAAGTAATTGAGAGTATTTGAAATTAAATAGAATACAAATAACTTTTCAATATAAAACAAATTGTTATTTTAGAATTTGCGTAAAAATACTTGAAAATACAATATTACTAGTCGCTAACCCGTGCGATGCACGGGATAGTTAAATAAAATGACAATTAACCAACATTACGTTAAGGTAAAAGAATTAGTGAGAGACTGATTTGCCCACCAAGAATTTAAAAGAAAAAAAGATTGATATAATAAAATCTAAGAAATTTAGAAATAGAAAATTAGGTTAATAATATGCATATTATAGAATCCCCAAATTCTACTTCAAAACCAAACAAAACCCTTCAAATTCAAAAAATTCATATATAATATACCAAATAAAAATTTACCACACCTTGGGTTGGAAGACATAGGTTGCAGTTTTGATTTTTCTCCAAAAAATAGAAATGTTTCTAAACATAACAAAACAATAAGATAGAATGAAAATTTCAAGCACATATGAAAGCAAATAAAAAAGACAAAACCTACGTTTTTTTTTTTTTTTTTTTTTTAGTTGAGTCTCTCTCCTTCTTATTTTTTTAATTTTAAAGTGAAGTTAAGTTTAGGATTTTGAGATGGTAATTGCTAGGGTTTTAAGGAGAGAAGAGAGAGTCCTACCAGGAGTCTAAATAATATAAACAATTCAAAACATGGAACATTATCAAATTTATAACACCTAATTCCATTATCTTCTACGTTGAATCCAAACAAATAATTAATTGAAATTAATCCAAACAAATAATTAATCAACAAAAATCAAAGTTTTAATAAAAAAAACAAAAAATCACATGAACCCAAATAAAAATTCTCAATAAAGCAAGAACATATAAAAATTTACCACACCTTGGGCTAGAAGACATAGGTTGCAGCTTTGATTTTTTTCCAAAAAATAGAGATGCTTCATCTGCCATATACAATATAAAATAATTATTAGAATTTCAACCCAAAAACCAAACCCATAAAAACACTATCAAAATATAGAGATTAACCCAAATACTTATAAGAAAATTAATTCTAAACATAATAAAACAATAAGATAGAATGAAAATTTCAGGCACATATGAAAGCAAATAAAAAATTTGAGATGGTAATTGCTAGGGTTTTAAGGAGAGAAGAGATTTTGGTATTTTTATGCAAAAAACGTTATTTTAGGTCTAGGTGATTTATTTCCTTGTTTTTAGGCTCTTTTAATGTTTTTTTAGGTCAAATTTGGTTCCTATTATGGTTAGGTATTAATTAGGGCTTATTTTAGAATATATTTTCTTGTCCATCAAGTTTTATGGAGCTCTTAAATAGACCTCCAAGTTTGTATACGTTTTTCAATAATATTGCTATAAGATATAAAATCTAAAATAAAAAGAATAAAAAAAAAAAAAATAGTGATGATGTGGAAAATTGTGAGAGCTTCAAAAGCTTCGGTTTTATATATATATATAGATTAGCTTTTTAATAACTCTAGAACAAAATAAATGATAGAAACGTTTTTATTTATTTATTTCAATGTAGTAACCCCCCATCAAACTTTGGACAAGTTAAATGCAAGAATCTCATGCAAAATTAAAGTTTAAAAACCGCTTTTTAAATACAAGATCATCTCACCACCTCTCCTCACCCATATAAAAATACCCCTCACTCACTCTTGAAAACCATCACAAAAACCTCAATCTAATCAAACAGGAAATTAAGGAACCTCTAGCTAGTTGGTACTAGTTTTGCACCATGGCAAAGTTCAACGACATCTTCATTATGGTAGCTTATCTTAGCAAGTGGAGTCATGGCCTCACCTGCTCAAAAAAAGATAAGCCCACCAAAGAATGTACCGGGGTACCCCTTGCACTTGTTGCATTGCGCTAGGAGAGTAGAAGATGAGTGTGGGAAAGAAATATTTCTTGGAATGTTTGAGAAATTACCTGTGTCTAGGAAATGCTTCCTACAGTTTATTAAGAAAATGGGAAAAACTTGTCACGATGATTTGGATAAGGCAATTGTTAACTTACCAGATTACTCATCAAGGGCATCCAAGGGAATTCCCAAGGGTAATCGAATATGGCATAAGTGTGCTTTGGTTGCTCGGCAAATTTGACATGCTCCTTCTCCATCTAGTTAAATAGTAAATTTTCTATTTAGCAATTTTGTACCACATGAATGGTAACATTGAATAAATCTTCATCTTTTATCTTTAGAAAGTACTTAATTCTGTACCAATGATCTAGACCCCTATGTTGCTATTGAATTAAGTATACTCAATTATATGTAGAAATAATTTGTCTCAAAAATCTAAAATTGTGTTTCTTATTCGGTGGAATGAGGCTTCCAATATTCTTGTGCATTGGTTAGGGTATAAGGTCAACACATGACTATTTTTGAACACATGTAGTTCACGTGTCATTTCCAATACACAAGAACATTGGAGGTAAGGCAAATCTCTTTTCTTTTAATTTTTTTTAATTCAGAAGAACAATATATCACGCACAATAAGATTCAAGTCATTTCTTGTTTCCTATTCGCCTTTTCCCTCTAGTATCCACATTGCATCTCCTCTAATAGTAAATTGTTGGGAACTAACTCTTTGCTAGACAACTGATACTTAGTGGTCCTCAAAGGAAACAAAATTTACATAAGATTGTATTGCCATTTATTCACCCTTGATTTTGTGCAGTTGATAATGGATAGCATTACATGTTTGAAAGGAATGGATACATACATACATACATATATATATATATATATATATATCATCCTTCTTTTGTTTAAATCTCAATTTTTTTTACTTGTATGTATATTTATACACACACTATTAATAACAGGATTTCCTATTTGGATTTCAACATTTTTCATACCAAAATACCCTCACACAAATTATTAAATTCTCTAAATAATCTTGTCTTTTAGTTAAATAATTTTAAAATTAAAAAACACAAACTGGATAAAAGAATAATGTACTATTCCTAAATTTTAGACTTTTTCCTTTATCTTCTTCATTTAGCTTAAAACTTAGCACATTTTTTAGATGCTAA
Source organism: Quercus gilva (assembly GCA_023621385.1). Classification (NCBI taxonomy): domain Eukaryota; kingdom Viridiplantae; phylum Streptophyta; class Magnoliopsida; order Fagales; family Fagaceae; genus Quercus; species Quercus gilva. The sequence goes on from CM042477.1 coordinate 14,467,166, forward strand.
TTGTTTTACACCTCTTTCACCTAATTAATAACACCCTGCCTTTTTTTTTTTAAGACAAAATAACCTACAAAAAGAATAAATTAAAATGGAAAGAGTTAACGGATGCCTTACGAGCATTAATTTAGAAAATACTCTCAAAGCAATTGAATTTTTTTTTCAATTTTTTATATTTCTCATAAAAGTTGTATCAAAATTTTTTCTAAATAGCCCATCAACAAATACGATATGGCCTCCCGTTAAGAAGTTAATTATTTGTTGTCATACATGCATGCACAAATTCATTGTAGTTGTGTGTGTGTGATTTAGGTATATAGATTGACTTTATTTTCTAAAAATAAAGCAATAAGTGTATTTTAACCACAGCAGAGCACATTAGTTAACAAAATCAAAATTAAAATACCACCGTACAAAAAAGTCAATAATACCCTACGGTTGGGGTAACAAAAGGTGGTTCTTAGTTCTTACTCAAAAAATAAGGAAATAGTAATTGCTAGGAAGCTATTCCACCACATTCTTTAATATTCTAGTTTGGTAGGGGCAACTGCCCGCCTCAAATGTTAAATGCAAAACATATTTACTTCACCCTTATTAGGTTAACGTTATATTTTTATTTAATTAAACACTTTCTCTCTCTCTCTCTCTCTCTTTTATGGAAAAACACTTTCTCTTTTTTCTTTTTTCTTTTTTCTTTTTCTTTTTTTGAGAAGAAAAACACTTTCTCATTTAATTCCCTCATCAAATCACCAATAATGCTCCATTCGTACCATTCCCATTTTTTGGGAACGTACTGTTCATATTTAATTCACCGAGTACAAAATTCAGACTCAATTTTTTAGGAAAACTGGAAAATTATTGTCGTCCTGCTATCTCCAACTAATAGAATTGAAGAGAATGGGCCACTGATCTGAACAAAACAACTGGTGCTCAGTGCAGTGAACTCATATGCTGTTTGTTTTGTTTTGTATTTTTTTAAGTTTATTCAGTTTATTTTTATGTATAATTTTACATAAAAAATTACAAATCTATTTTTATCTAATTTATATATATTTTTATTTTAACAGTTCTCTTCACTCTTTTACCTTTTTAAAGTAAGATTACATACAATTATTACAACCTACTTTTGCAGTGTGGGGCTAGCTAGAGATGGTAACACCTCCTTTATGCCAACCATATTGAAAAATTGTTCTGATATTCCACGGATGAACATAGATATTAAGGCCTTTATAATTTCCTCATCATCTAATTAACCATATTTCAGGTTCAGGGATTGAAGAAGATACCTATTTCTATTACGGCCAGTGCCTCAACTTATTACAAAGCTAAACTTGAGTTAATCTTGGATGGATGTGAAACACTGCACTGGAATATATCACTAATAACTCTGTTTTGGACCCACAATTTTTTCTCTCCAATCCCATTCATGAATCTCAATGGCCCAAGTCCTAACCCAAAAGGATAAATGGAGTGGGCCACACTCACCTAATCTAACTGGCTAGTTCAGGGACCCAATAATTTGAATGGGATCACGAACATAATGAGGAACTTGCTTAGATAGGACACAGTTTTATACTGCATATTTCAATTTCGTTCACTTCATTTGAGATAACTCCCTCTAATTGAAGGCCCATAATAGTCTAACATTCTATGATGCTTTAACCTAGAACCTATTTGTTAATAGCTTGTAACTCAATTGACACATGTTGGTATTTTTAACGGAAATATTGAGATTTATAGTTTTCTAGGTCCTCTCGGTTTCAATACCTGTTTGAGAGCAGAAGAATACAAATGTCCATCTGAGGCAAATGTCCAGCGGTCATGTATATGTCAACAATGTCTTTGATGTGTCAACACAATAATCTAATTAATAATAATATAATAAATAGAAAATTAGAGGTGGGATGGGCTTATTATAAATTCTTAGAATTTCTCTTTCAATAGGGTATAATCCAAATTGAAGTTAAAATTTGACGGCTGGGTGTATACATTCTACTCTTAGTTTTTTTTTTTTTTTTTTTTTGAGGGTGACATTCTACTCTTAGTTAGTTAATTTAATTGTACCACATTAGGACCCACCTCCCAAAAAAGATTAATAATTTTATGAAGGGTGAAAATAATTGGGCTCATGGCCCTTATATCCCTAATACAATTTATACTAAAATTATTTTTTAAATTGATAATTTTTATAAGAAAGTCAATAGTTGCTTTCATTTAAACAGAGTCACAATTCAATTAGTAATGAATTATATATATGTTAATAATTATAAAAATTTTCGAAAATGCAGTGGACTCCTAAATAATTTGAAAATTATTGTATTTTTACAATTTATTTTTTATTTTTTCACTTTTATGGTAAAACATGAAGAGGTAATAAGCTACTTATAATTATAGAAATAGGATTGTATAGGTGTGGAAGTTTATGCAAAAAAACAGTTTAAAAAAAAAAAAAGATTTTGAGTAGAATTGAAAATTGTAATTTTTTTTATTTATGTTGTGTCGGTTTTAACATAAAAATAAAAAATTCCGAAGAAAATATTTTACTGTAAAATATTTTAAAGGACAACATTTTCTTTCTAATGTTTGGTTTCATCCATAAAAATGACTTTAAAAATATTTTCCTTTATTTGGTGTAGTAGGATTGAAGAGCATGCACGAAGTTGGAGTTGAATCAACAATGGATTATGGATGAATGTGTTGGAGTAGGTTATCCTTGATAGCGATGCATAAATAGAGAATTAATTTCATGCTTAATCAAACAAATAAAAAAGTTAAAATGAGATTAGAACATGAAAAGTTCACAAAATTTCTGATGGACACTTGAATAAGATATTAAGATGTCAACTTTGAAAGTTCTTCTTTCATGGTTTTTTCTCTCTATCATAAATTGAAAAACTGATCCTCAAAAAGGATTAAAAAAAAATAATAGTTTGCCGAAATACTACCTGTAGGGTTACAATTTGTAGCCCAGGCCCAAAAGAGGAATTGGGTCCCGGTCCAAAGAGCCCGATCCAATAGATTTTGTAGAGAGTGGATTGAAGAGCAGGGACTGGACAAGATCCACAACTGCTAAGACAAGATTTTTATTTAATACGTCCGAGTGTCCAGCACAATAGTTCCTTAGACTGAGTTCCACACTTTTCCTTTTTTTCCGATCCCCATCAGTAGGAAGGGTATCTTACATTTTATATACATTCCTATGCTATCTTGACCGTCCACTTGTCGGCCATCGGGTTTGTCACTTGAGTGCTCGTCCCATCAGCCACCTTCCTTGGCCCTCTGTGAGTTGCTGCTGACAGTGCAACACTGTTCAACAGTTCCTTCCACATAAATGCGGCCAGAAAAGTGGTTGGTGAGCATTTAATGTGGAGGGAGTAGCCTTTCGATGGGACGTTTCTGGGCTCTCCTTTTCCACCCTTGTAGGGGTCTTTATGGTCAAGAGAAGTTTTCTGACTGATCACCAGTACTGTGGGGGAATGAGGCCGACTGGTGTCAAACAACATCCGAGGGGGTACTCCTCCTCGGAACGTATCTCTCTAAGATCCCTAGGAATGGAATCCCCCTCGAACCTTCCATGATTTGAGCTAGGGCCCAGGGCCCACCAAGCACTATGGGCCACTACCCCCCACAATAGCCCCTCAAAATTTCTGGCTTTTTATCGCGCCCGAAGGAAAGATAGGGGATTTTGATGACCTTTGAAATTGACCAATGGGAGCGTCGAGAGCCTTTGAACTTACACGTGGAGGCGTAGCACTGAGCGCGTCGTCATCGCAATTAATTTCTTCGGAATTCATAAGGCTCTATTAATTTCTCCAGGCGGCGCTGTCTCTCGCATCTGTTGGTAGGGCGATAATCCAACGGTTGGTGTTTTCCTTCAGATCTGGGCGGGATAACTCCCCCCAACTTTTCGCTTCCCCTATATAAAGCATCAGGGAGGTTCGTCCCCCTTTTTTCTTTATCTTAAGAACTCAGACTCTCGAGCGATAACTAGCATTTCAGACCATCAGGCCGATTAGATCGTCACGCGCCTGGTTACCTTCACCCTAGGAGTCACTAGAATTCCTTTCCGCAGGATCTCGTGGGTACCCTCTCACCTTAGTCTGTGTAAGTTGAAAAGATCCCCTGATTTGTTGTTTCCCTGTCGTCAAGTCCACTCGGACCGTGGTTCTCCTTTTTTAGTTTGCCAGTAATATGGGTAGATTTGAGAGCTTAGTTAACTCTCGTGCGAAAATAGAAGCCTTCAAGAGAAAATATCACATCCCTGAGGGGGTCAACCTGCACTATTGTTCAGTGGAACAAATAGCAACCGACCGAGAAGTAGGGGAGCTGATCATCCCCATGATTGCCTTTATAGAGGGAGGGATGACCCTTCCCATGGGCTCAGTAACTAGGGATTATCTGTTAAACCATAGATTGTGCCCTCACCAGTGTGCGCCCAACTTGTTCAGAGTCTTGGGTAGCGTCGATGCTCGCTGCGATTAACCTAGCATGACGTGGTACATATGTACGAGTGTCATTCCCAAAAATCCGCCAGGTATTACCTGAGGTCCCGCTCGGATGTAGTAAGGATGGTATCGTGTTTGCCCAAGTCAAATAAGGGCATGAAGGATGATTTCCTCATAGTTTTGAAAGCATGGCATGATGGCCTCCATTGTCTAGTCCGAGCGGGGTGAACCATGTGGGGCGCTTAAGGCCATTTTAGAGAGATTTGAACTTCCTTTCCCTGACCTTGTGCCGTTCCCCTCCCTTCATAGAAAAATTGTTATCACCATTTTTTTTTTTTTTTTTGCGGTGACTAACCGTTTTATTCCGCTCAGCGGTTTTTGCAGATAGGACGCGCGTAGCACCCCGGTTAAGCTTGACCAACGTCCAGGCTCTCAACTATCTGCTGCAATCAGAGATCTTTGTGAGTGAGGATGGACAGCTGCGAGCAGCCCACCTGATTTTGGACTTCAAACCAATCTCGGACGCATTCTTGGACGCTGGTAATGTGATAAGGGCGAACGACCGCCGCATCCATCGTATTGACGTATCTCGGCCGAACTTCCTAACCGACTATGACCTCCCTCCAGTAGCTTACCCCATCCCCCAAGGTGTGCCTTTGGTCGTCCAACAGACTCACCACATTCCCGTCGGAGCCCTTGCAGTCGGAGAAGGGGTTGCCTCTTCAAACCGCACGCTAGACGACGAGATTCACAATTTCCAATTCGAAGAAGAGGGCCGGGGAAAGAAAGTGGTCACGTTGTTGGATTCTGAGGACGAGCCAGACCAGCATTCCAGTGTCCAAGCTCCATTTCTGGTACTTTCTCGCCCAGAAGATTCCAAGGAGGAAAAAGAGATGTCGCTAAATAAGGGTGGCACTGCTCTGTGAGTGTTGATGGCTGCGAGGGGCAAGGGCTCTTCCTCGAAGGACGCCCCCAAGACCCAAACTACGAAGCTCCCTCCCACCCCTCCTTAAACGGCCCCGATCGTCCAGCAGAGAGTTGCTAACATGAAAAAGAAGTGGAAGGAAACGGAGGTACGACAAGTGGAGGAAGGTGAGGTCATTCTGCCGAGGGATGCCAAGTAGCCCAGGTGAGCCAGGGACAGAAAGGCTTCCTCTGTGGACAGCAGGGAGGAATCCCATGGAGCCGATGTGCGTCGGCCACCCCAGGTCTGGGCCCCCTCATTGGAAGTGGATAGTGCTCCCATCTGCCCGGAAGCCTCAATCCGGAGCTATCAGGGAGGGCAGGCAGGCTATATCGCCGAAGCCCTAAAGCAGCCCCTCCTCTTGCCGACGGATATGGAGGCGTATAGGCGCTTTAGGCAGCCAGACCTCTTCTTATCCTTGAAGAGGGATCTAGCAATGGTAAGCTTAAGGTCAATTGTGCATTCATTCCTTGGTTGATTTGTTTCTCATATCTGTTTTCTTCTTGGCTCTGCCTCGGACCCCTCGGATCCATTCGTGCAGATTACCCAGCAGGTCTTCGTAGCCGAGGAGTGGGTAAAGAGCAAAAGCAACCTGGCTCGTGCCGCGGCTGAATCTCGCGACGAGATGGAGAAGGCCTTGGGTGCGCTCAAGGAGGAGCATACTGAAAGGCGCCAAAGCCCAAGCCAAGGACCAGCGCAAGAAGTTGCACTATGCTGAGATAGACCTGGCCACTAAAAGGCAACAAGTGGCAGATCTTAGGGAAGAACTGAAGAAAGCGCACGAGGCTGTGCAGTTGGCGAAAGAGGCCTTAAAGGCTGAGAAAAAGGCCTCCTACGCACTTGGGATAGAGGAGACACAGGCGAGACTCACTGAAGAGTTCGCCCAGTTGTGCAGGGATTACTGCGCAATTTCGTGGGGTAAGGCACTCGATATGGCGGGCGTCTCTGCAAATTCAGCCTGGAGGCACCCCGAGAGTATTTATTACGACCTCGAAATTCGAGAGATTCCAGAGAGCGTTCCTGCCATCATGAATCCTGTCCAAGAGGGCGAACATCCCTCGGAAGCCCCAGAAACAGAAGGGAAAAAGGAAGCCGAGGGGGAGCCTGCTGGAAAGATGGAGGCCGAGATGGAGCCTGCCAAAAAGATTACAGAGCCTAAGGATGGAGCTACCTCCCAGTCGAACCAGAGTGCGAACCCTCTAAAGGCGAAAGTCTAGCTAATTGTTGCTCTCATGTGTAACTCATTTTGTTGTAACTCGTTTTGATGGCGTTGTAACTCATTTTGTTGATTAATGAATGAGCCTTTCTTCTCTTTTGTATTATTTCCTTTCCATACGCATGTGCACGCCCGGTTGCTTTCCTGGGTCTAATAGACTAGGAATAATAATGACAGAAAATATGTGGGTAATGTTGACTTCGATCAAAGATTTGAGAAAATAATAAGAAAAAACCTTGCACAAACTCCTCCACATCAGCTGCTCCGAGGACTATTGGCTGAAAGGGGGGGAGTTGTTCACTTTTCCACATCAGTCGGTCCGAGGACTACAGGCTTGATAGGTAGTCGTTTAAACACTTAGGATAATAATTGAAAAGAATTTCGTGCTAACTTTTCCACATCAGTTGGTCCAAGGACTACAGGCCTGATGGGTAGTTTAAACACTTGGGATAATAATTGCAAAGAATTTCGTGCTAACTTTTCCACATCAGCTGATCCGAGGACTACAGGCCTGATGAGTAGTCGTTTAAACACTTGGGATAATAATTGCAAAGAACTTCGTGCTAACTTTTCCACATCAGCTGGTCCGAGGACTACAGGCCTGATGGGCAGTCGTTTAAACACTTGGGATAATAATTGCAAAGAACTTCGTGCTAACTTTTCGACATCAGCTGGTCCGAGAACTACAGGCCTGATGGGTAGTCATTTAAACACTTCGGATAATAATTGAAAAGAACTTCGTGCTAACTTTTCCACATCAGCTGGTCCGAGGACTACAGGCCTGATGGGTAGTTGTTTAAACACTTTGGATAATAATTGCAAAGAATTTCATGCTAACTTTTTCAAATCAGCTGGTCCGAGGACTACAAGCCTGATGGGTAGTTGTTTAAACACTTCAGATAATAATTGAAAAGAATTTCGTGCTAACTTTTCCACATCAGCTGGTCCGAGGACTACAGGCCTGATGGGTAGTCGTTTAAACACTTGGGATAATAATTGAAAAGAATTTCGTGCTAACTTTTTCACATCAGCTGGTCCGAAGACTACAGGCCTGATGGGTAGTTTAAACACTTGGGATAATAATTGCAAAGAACTTCGTGCTAACTTTTCCACATCAGCTGGTCCGAGGACTACAGGCCTGATGGGTAGTCGTTTAAACACTTCGGATAATAATTGAAAAGGACCTCGCGCTAACTTTTCCACATCAGCTGGTCCGAGGACTACAGGTCTGATGGGTAGTCGTTTAAACACTTAGGATACACATCGATGAAAGTCCATTAATAATAATATCTTTTTAAGTTGTTTACATTCCACGGCCGTAGTATCACACGTTCGTCCAGATTAACCAAAAAATATGCACCCGTGCCGACCACTGAGGTGATGCGATATGGTCCCTCCCAATTAGGTCCCAGCTTCCCCCAGGCAGGATTCTTCACTGTGCCAACTACCTTCCTCAATACCAAGTCCCCAGGAGCTAGGGGTCTGGTTCTAACATTAACATCATATCCTCTCTTGAGTTTGTGCTGATAGTAGGCTAGTTGGACCATCGCATTCTCCCTCTTCTCTTCGATCAAGTCTAAGTTTTTCTCTAGCAGGCCATCGTTCGTGTCCGGACAAAATGAACTAGTTCTCATCATCGGAAGGTCGGTTTCTAATGGAATGACGGCTTCGGCTCCATATGTCATAGAGAATGGTGTCTCCCCAGTGGACCTGCGAGGGGTGGTGCGGTTCGTCCAAAGGACGTGTGGCAGCTCTTCCACCCATCTGCCCTTCGCGTCATCTAATCTCTTTTTTAGTCCGTTTACTATGACCTTGTTAACGGCTTCCGCTTGTCCGTTGCCCTGGGGGTAGGCGGGGGTGGAGTATTGGTTTGTAATTCCTAAATCTCCGCAATATCTCCTGAATTCCCTACTGTCAAACTGTAAGCCATTGTCCGAGATTAGAGTCCAAGGGACCCTGAACCAAGTCACGATGTTCCTCCAGACAAATCTTTTGGCATCTACGTCTCGGATGTTTGCCAGGGGCTCGGCTTCCACCCATTTGGTGAAATAATCCGTGTCGACCAGCAGATATCTTCTGTTACCGGTCGCTTTGGGGAAAGGGCCCACAATGTCCAACCCCCACTAAGTGAACGGCCAAGGGCTGGAGAAAGGGTTGAGGGCTCCTCCGGGTTGGTGTATGTTTGGGGCGAATCGCTGGCACTGATCACACTTCTTCACATACTCTTGGGCCTCTCTCTGCATATTTGGCCACCAATATCCCTAAGTGACAGCGCGGTGCGCCAGAGATCTATCGCCTGTATGACACCCGCAAATTCCTTCATGGAGCTCTTCAAGTAGTGATTCAGTTGCTTCGGGGTGCACGCACAGCAAGTATGGCCCAAAAAAGGATCGTTTGTACAACTTCTGGTCCCTAGACAGCCAGAACCGCGCTGCCTCCCTCCATATTTTGTCAGCTTCGTACTTTTCTTCTGGCAACTTGTCCTCTTTCAAGAATAGTGCTACTTGGTCCATCCAACTGGGCTCAGCTCTCACTTGATGGACCTGGATCGCTTCTTTCATAGGCTCATTGGGTTTGTTCAAATATTCGACCAGAATAACCCGAGGGAGGCCATGGGCCGAGGTGGTTGCCAGAGTGGCAAGGGAATCAGCATGAGAATTACTGCTCCGAGGGATGTGTAGCAAATTGAAAGATTCGAACTCCGATTGCAAGCGCCTGACCTACCCCAAATACTCTCGAATCCTTTCATCTCTCGCCTCGAACTCTCCCTTCACCTAGTTGACCACCAGTCTGGAATTCGAGAACAACTCTATCCTCCCCCCCCCCCCCATTTTCTTCACCATGGCCATGCCCGCCAACAAAGCTTCGTACTCCGCCTCGTTATTTGTTGCCGTAAAACCCAGCCTTAACAATTTTTCAATGATAATCCCTTTTGGGGACACCAGCACTAGCCCTACACCGGAGCCATTGTGATTTGCTGCACCATCGACGTAGACCCCCCAAGGCGGTGGGTCGCGCTGAGTAATCAGGCCAACCAATTTTCCATCTAAGCTGTGTTGAGGGATTATCGCTTCTATAGAAGGCTCCGTGAACTCGGCTACCAGGTCTGCCAAGACCTGACCCCTTATTGAGGTGCGGGGCATGTATTTAATGTCAAAGGACCCTAAAATTGTTCCCCACTTGGCGATCTGCCTGGTGTAATCGGCGCTCTTGAGTGTAGCTCTGAGTGGAAGTTGGGTGAGGACGACGACCGTATGAGCTTGAAAGTATTGGGGTAGCTTTTTTGTACCGTGTACCACGGCCAGGATAGCTTTCTCTTAGGGTAGGTATCGAATTTCAGCCTCGTGTAGTGACTTGCTTACATAGTAGACAGGTCGTTGTACTCCGTCATCGACCCATATTAACACCAGGCTCACGGCATAAGGGGCAACGGCAATATAAGCGAACAGGATTTCGTCTCTCTCGAGGCTAGACATTATAGGTGGTTGTGAGAGGTATTCATTTAGCCGTTGGAAGGCCGAGGCGCATTCCTCCGTCCATTCGAACCCCTTTCATTTATTCAGAAGCTGGAAGAATGGGCGGCACCTGTCCGCCGAGCGGGATATGAAGCGATTTAAGGCTGCGGCCATTCCGGTCAGCTTCTGGACCTCTTTGGGATTCTGAGGTGGCTTCAGGTCATTAATATCTTTGATTTGATCGGGGTTCACTTCAATTCATCTATGGGTTACCATGTAGCCCAGGAACTTGCCTGACCCCACCCCGAATATGCATTTAGAGGCATTCAAACGCAGGTTACGCTCTCTGAGGATTTCAAAAACGCTTCCGAGGTCCCCAACATGCTCAAATACGACCTTACTCTTCACCACCATATCATCAATGTACACCTCCACGCTCTTCCCCAGTTGGAGTTCAAACATCCTCGTCATCATCCTTTGGTAAGTTGCACCAGCGTTCTTTAATCCAAACGGCATTACTTTATAGTGGTAATTCCCAATTGGCGTGACGAAAGCGGTTTTCTCCTGATCAATTTGGGCCAGCGGTATCTGGTGATACCCTTGAAAGGCATCCAGGAAGCTCATCCGCGGATGACCGACTGTTGCGTCGACCAATTGGTCAATTTTCGGCATGAGAAACGGATCCTTTGGTCAGGCCTTATTCAGGTCAGTGAAATCCACGCAAACCCGCCATTTCCCGGTCTTTTTCTTTACCACTACAGTGTTAGCTAACCACTCCGGGTAGAAAATCTCCTTAATTGCTCCAGCTTGCTTGAGCTTGGCTACCTCTTCTCTGACTGCGTTTGCATGCTCCCTTGATGGGCGCCAGAGTGGTTGCTTCCTTGGGGTGACAGTTGGGTTGACATTTAGGTGACGGCAAATGAACTCCGGGCTCACCCCGGGGGCCTCCGTGGGGTCCCACGCGAATACGTCAACGTTCGACCTAAGGAACTCCATTAGTTCTTCCTTCTCTTGGGAGGGCAGTTGGGAACCGATCTGAAAAAATTTCTCCAGATCATCGCCAATCACAATTCGTGTTAAGCTTTCGCATTCTGTCCCCTCAGCTGGGTCCTCGATCACCAGCGCCGAGGACTCTAATTGCTATAAGCTCCTTCCCTCAAGGATATGGGGCTCGGCCTCTGGCGTCTAACGAACCGCGGCCACCAAGCACTGCCTGGCCACCGGCTGGTCTCCCAAAATCTCCTCGACTTTACCCCCAAATGGGTACTTGACCTTCTAATGAAGGGTAGAGGAGACAGCCCCCAGTGTATGAAGCCACGGTTTGGCTACGATGGTGGTGTAGGGCGAGTATGAGTCTACCACAATAAAATCTACTTCTACTATTTCCTGGCCGGTTTGCACAGGCAACCTAATTTGGCCCTTCGAAATGACCAATTTTCCATCAAAGCTCATCAATGGGGAGCTGTAGGGCGTCAAATCTTCGGGCGACAGGTTTAGCCCCCTGTAGAGGTCAGGATACATTATCTCGGCACCACTGTCTTGGTCTACCATTACTCTTCTTACATCATACCCCCCAATCCTCAGGGTAATCACCAAGGCATCATCGTGGGGTTGAATGGTTCCAATTTTGTCTTCGTCCGAGAAGCCCAGTATTGGCTGCGTCTCACCTTTGATCTTTTTAGGCCCCCGGTCATAGTCGTCAGGCGATCGCTGCGCAACAGACATTACCCCTGATGGGCAGGACCTTGTCCTTCCCGGTGCAGCGAGGATAACGTTTATTGTGCCCAAGGGGGGTCTTGGGGCGTCATCCCTCCGAGGTCCTGAGCTTGACTGACCCCCCTAACTGTCGGGATGCAAGAACTGTTTCAGCTTTCCCTCACGAACTAATTGGTCTAGATGATCACTCAGACTTCTGCAGTCCTCGGTGGTGTGCCCATGGTCCTGATGGTATTGACAGTAGAGGTTATGGTTGCGTCTCTCAGGGTTTCCCACCATCTTATTTGGGCGTTTGAAGAAGGGCTCATTCTTTATCATCTCTAGGACTCGTTGCACCGACTCTCGGAACGCAGCTTGAACTGCCTGGACATCCGCTGACTCTGATTGCCCGATTGGTTCCCTTCGTGGTCTGCTGTTGCAGTATCGGTCCGACCTAAAATCCCTCCTCTCCTGGGGGATAACCTTGTCCTTTCCCTTCTCCTGTTGCTGATCCACTTCAACCCTTATGTACTTGTCGATTCTATCTATCAACTGGCGCATGCTCGTGGCTGGTGTACCAATTAGTGACTTTCTCAAGTCGTGATCAATTGGGAGGCCAAGTTTAAAAGAGCTAATGGCCATCTTGTCAGATGCCTTCCATTTCGTTGAATACTTCCCAATATTTATCCGAATGGGCCTTCAAGGTCCCCCCCCCTCTCGCATTTTCAGGGAAATAGGGAAGCCAAAGACTGAGGAGTTCTGCGGCACATAACAAAACGAGAACAGAATGCTTGGGTGAGGTCGTGAAAAGAACTGAAAGAGTCTGTCTCCAAACTGTCAAACCATCTCATCGCGACCGGCCCTAGGCTAGAGGGGAAGATTCTACACATCAGAGCTTCATCCCTGGAATGGATGGTCATTCGTTGATTAAAGTGACTAACATGTTCTACAGGGTCGGTTTTGCCATGGTAGATGGTGAACGTCAGTTGGTTGAAACGCCTGGGGAGCTTTGCCCTGTCGATGTTACTCATGAAAGGCGATTTGGAGATTTGGCTCAGGGCCTTACTCATGGCGTCGCTTCCTGCTCCACGGTGCGACGGGCTTCGACTCTGACGCCGACGATGACTCTCCTTTTTATAAGAGAGAGACTCGCCGGGCGGGGTTCGAGGCTTGCGCTGATAATTAGCGTCCTCGTTATCAGAGGAAGAAGCCGAGTCCGAAGGAGCCCGCTTTCTCTTCATGTGGCGCAACTCCCTTTTTAGCCAGTCGATCTCCAACTGCATGTCCTTCCTGTCATTTGCATGGGAGGCATGGTTCTCTTCTCCAGGGTGATTCCTGTCAGGGCGCGCAATGCGGACGTTTCTGTCGCGGTTGCCTCTCTACTCGAGGTTGAGGAAAGCGTCATCGCGATTAAAGCCCCCGGATTCTGTTGGACGCGGACCTCCGCCTGTCATGACTAGCCGTTGTCTTGACTACCACCCGAGCTCTTTCCACAGACAGCGCCAATTATAGGGTTTCAATTTGTAGCCCAGGCCCAAAAGAGGAATTGGGTCCCGGTCCAAAGAACCCAATCCAATAGATTTTGTAGAGAGTGGATTGAAGAGCAGGGACTGGACAAGATCCACAACCGCTAAGACAAGATTTTTATTTAATATGTCTGAGTGTCCAGCACAATAGTTCCTTAGACTAAGTTCCACACTTTTCCTTTTTTTCCGATCCCCATCAGTAGGAGGGGTATCTTACATTTTATATACATTCCTATGCTATCTTAACCGTCCACTTGTCGGCCATCAGGTTTGTCACTTGAGTGCTCGTCCCATCAGCCACCTTCCTTGGCCCTCTGTGAGTTGCTGCTGACAGTGCAACACTGTTCAACGGTCCCTTCCACATAAATGCAGCCAGAAAAGTGGTTGGTGAGCATTTAATGTGGAGGGAGTAACCTTTCAATGGGACATTTCTGGGCTCTCCTTTTCCGCCCTTGTAGGGGTCTTTATGGTTAAGAGAAGTTCTTTGACTGATCACCAGTACTGTGGGGGAATGAGGCCGACTGGTGTCAAACAACATCCGAGGGGGTACTCTCCCTCGGAACGTATCTCTATAAGATCCCTGGGAATGGAATCCCCCCTCGGACCTTCCATGATTTGAGCTAAGGCCCAAGGCCCACCAAGCACTATGGGCCACTACCCCCCACACTACCTATTATGAACTACTAATAAAACCGAAATAGCATTGAAATTATTTAATTAGAATTCAAATCACTAGGGAATTAATTCTTAAATCTTGGGAATTCTAATAACGAGAGGTTCAATCTATATATATATATATATATATATAATTTTTTTTTTTTTTTTTGGAACAAGACAACAACCTTATGCATGGAGAAAACAAAAGGTTCAATTTTTATTTATTTAACTATTTTCTACTTATGTGCAGTAACTCACATAACCAAATAAGATGGAATTGAACCTGCAGCCTAGCTTACTTCATCACTTTAAATAACACAACTAGTTTGAGTTACAACCAACAAGTCAATTGTGTGTGTGTGTGTTTTGGGGGAGGGGGGGGGGTTTGGGGTTGGGTTCAAGTTACACCTAATATAACTCTAAGTAATGTTACACCACCCAATAACTTGTTATAGAATTCATATTTTGAAAATCCCACCATTGAATTACATGTTCTATATATTCTTAACATTCATGTCAATTTTCATTTCAATTGGATGTTATTAATCATTTAATCCACAAACTCATTTTTTATGCATTATTTTAAATTACAAAAACTTAAATTTAAACAGTTGATTGATTACATAACTATTAATTTTTTATCACCTTGAAATTTTGTAAGCATAGAGAATATATAAAGACAATTTAAAAATTGTTTAAAGTTACACTAGATGTAACTTAAACCTAACCCTATATGTATATATGCGTGTGTGTGTATATATATAGACCCAACCCTTCTATGCATGCATGTAATGGTATCCATATTAAGTGCACAAAATCAAGGGCGAATAAATGGCTATACAATCTTATGTAAATTTAGTTTCCTTTGAATACCACCAAGTACTAGTCAGTCCAGCAAAGAGTTCGTTCCCAACAATTTACTATTAGTGGAGATACAATGTGGATACTAGAGGGAAGAGGTGAATAGGAAACAAGTAATGACTTGAATCCTATTGTAAGTGATATATTAATTTTTAGAATTTTTTTTTTTTTTTAAAAGAGAAAATTTCCTTACCTCCAATGTTCGTTTGTATTAGAAATGATACATGCATGCGTTTTAAAATAGTCATGTGTCAACCTTATACCTTATTTAATGCACAAGAATATGGGACAGAAGCATTATCCCACCGAATAAGAAACCTCAATTTTAGATTTTTGAGACAAATTATTTCTATATATTGATTGAGAATACTTTCTTAATTCAACAGCAAAATGAAAGATTTATTCAATGTTGACATTCACATAGTACAAATTAAATTGCTAAATAGAATTCAATTTAATATTTAAGTGGATGGAGAAGGAGTAGGTCAAATATGCCGAGCAACCAAAGCACATTTATGCCATATTCGATTACCCTTGGGAATCGCTTTGGAAGCCCTTGATGAGTACTCTGGTAAGTGAATAATTGCCTTATCCAAATCATCATGACAAGTTTTTCCCATTTTCTTAATAAGCTGCAGACAGCATTTCTTAGACACAGGTAATTTCTCAAACATTCCAAGGAATATTTCTTTCCCACACTCATCTTCTACTCTCCTAGCGCAATGCAACAAGTGCAAGGGGTACCCTGGTACATGCTTTGGTGGGCTTATCTTTTTTTGTGCAAGTGAGGCCACAACTTCGCTTGATAAGATCAAAGCCACCATGACGAAGATGTTGTTGAACTTTGCCATGGTGCAAAACTGGTACTAGCTAGCTAGAGATTCCTTAATTTCCTGTTTGATTAGACTGAGATTTTTGGGATGGTTTTCAAGAGTGAGTGATTGGTATTTTTATATGGGTGGGGAGAGGTAGTGAGGTGATCTTGGATTTAGAAAACGGTTTTAAACTTTAATTTGCATGAGTTACTTTCATTCAACTTGTCCAAAATTTGATGGGGGTTTCTATATTGCAATAAATAAAAACATTTCCTTCATTTATTTTGTTCTAGAGTTATAAAAAAGCTAATAATATTGTATTTTCAAGTGTTTTTATACAATTCTGAAATAACAATTTATTTTATATTGAAAAGTGATTTTGTTTTCTATATGATTTCAAATACTCTCAATTACTGGTTAAAAAATATCTTAGGAGTATAACTAAATACCTAAAAACATGAAAGAAAAAAAAAGAATTTCAAAGTCAAAAAATAATAATAATAATAATAATAATAATAATAATAATAATAATAATAATTGCTCATTAAAAGGAAAAAAATAGCACTCTTACAAACAACTCAAGAACTTGGTATGACTATTAAAGCACAGAGAAAAACCCAAAAACTCTGGTGAAAATAGCCAAATAGCGTCTTTTTGCAAATTATGTTGCAATCTACCACTGTTTCGAAAATATGTAAGGATCTACCACTTTTTAGATTTTCGAATTTGGTGAAATTAAGTTTTCCATGGTACTCAAGTTTATGTAACTCGAGTACCATGGAAAAATTTTCAAAATTTTTTATGGTACTTAAGTTCCATAAATTTGAGTACTATAAAAAATTTTCAAAATTTTTCAGAGTATATTTTTTCAAAGAACTCGAATTTCACAGAAAACTCAAGTTTCACAAACTCAAATTTCAAAAAAGTGGTAGATCTCTGTATACTTTTAGAACAGTGGTAGATTGCTAATTTTTTTGCTAAATGGTGGTAGTGGGCCATTTTCGCCCAAGAACTCTCTTGCTCCCTAACAAAGATGGCGAAATCCTCCAAAATATGAAGAATAACTACTACTACTGTTGATGTGGTGGCTTGAATAAGTTCTTGCCTTGGAAAGACATGTAAACCTAGACCTTGTTGGTTAACTTGGTTTAGTTTGCCGACTTAAGAGTTAAGACTACTAGTCCTACTAAGACTCGTAATATTTCCAAGGTACAAATCCAACCGACTTATGCTAAAATATATATATATATATATATATATAGTGAGTTGCGAACTCCTAGCAGACACGGAAACACTGTTGCTCTACGGTTCTCTTTCTGAGTGATTAGTCATGGATGTTGTGCGATGCTCTCGCTCTCTTCTTCAACGTCCGTCAATAGATGATCTTCCCGACTGTTTGTTGAGTGAAATCTTGATGCTGCTGCCTCAGAAATCAATAATTCAGTGCAAGTGTGTCTCACAGCGATGGTGCTCTCTAATCTCTTCTCCTTCTTTCGCTTACTTTGTTAATAGCAGGTTCCACGCCTCCAAAATTTTGGAACGACCCTTTACCTTGCTCTTCAGCTACAACAATCATGGTAATAAGAATAAGATGGTCCTTGTGACATCAGAGGAACCCAAATTCAAATCTCTAGCCTCTTTAATACATCAATATTATAATACTAACAGCTTTGTTTCGGATAACATTGCTCAAGCCTCGTGTCATGACTTGCTTTTATGCTACAAAAATGTGTTCGTGGCCGATGATGATGTGGGGTCTCGTTCTATGACTGTGTACTACGTGCTAAATCCAATTACAAGGCAATCGATGGCGCTTCCCCCCCCCCCCCCCCCCCCCCTACGTCGTAGTAGAAGTGCTGGATTGGATTCATCTTCAGCTGTAAGAAAGAGCAGCAATCCAGTTATAGGGTGATGCGCATTCCTAAATTTGAGGGTGAATCAACAGAATTCAAGGTAGATATATTCTCCTCCGACACAGGCAAATGGAGTGAGTCGGTAGTGTCGTGTCCACGGGGATTTCGGTTGGCTAACTACGCCCACGCTGGTGTTCCCTATCATGGTTTGCTTTTCTGGTGGAGTTCGAATGGACACCTTGTTGGGTTTGATCCGTACACCAGCAAATGCTGTCGAGTGATTGACAAACCCGTGGAATTGGCACTGAAGCATGGAATTCAGCGCCTTGGTGTGCGTAATGGTGCCTTGAGAATATGCCAAATAGTAGAAGAAAATGATAGTAAGTTACTTGTTTGGGAGCTCAAGGACTATGATACAGAAGGCAAACGGTCTTTAGAGCACAAGGTTAATTTCAACGAAATAGTTTCTGATTATCCTCGGCTCAATGGAATTCTGTCGGTGCTAGCCTATCATCTGTATGACAGGGATATTGTGTATGTGATGCTTCCACCTAGAGTTTCCTCAATCAACATGAGGAGAAAAACAGTGGAAATTCTCTGTGATTTTCCGAGGAATTGCACGTTTTACAATGGCTTCAACGTCTTCAACTTTGTTTTTCCTCGTTGGCCAACCCACATTCCTTCTTATCCAGAATCCCTTATAGACAGAGAAGGCTGCCTAATTACTCTGCCGCTTGCTACCTTGGATATTAGGCAATGATTTGCTCACTATTTTCTGTTTTTTTTTTTTTTTAATTACTGTTTTGTATTTGCTATATCAACAATCAATTATTTTCTAATTTTTAGTCTTGTGATGATTTTGTAAACTAGTTATCACTTGTTCTGGCTTTACATTCAACAATTAACACACACAAGACCAGAGCTTTCTTAGTTTTTCTTAGAAGAAGAGAAACAGAAGCACAAACATTATCCATAAATATACTTCATGGTCTGGAGTAAGCAAGATATGTTTATCAACTCTCTTAAAAAAGAAAGTAGAAAGACTTCAGATAAGGCTCTGCATCACAACTCAATAGATGAACTGCTCAATGTCCACGCCCCATGCAATGAGAAGACTTGCAAATATATATATATATATATATATAGCATTTACAGTATTTTCACAGTAAGTTATAAGTTTACAAGAGTATCCAATACGTACCACCTTGAGTTGGTTTCACCATTTTTGTTTTTTCCGCCTCTCCCATGTGATTCTAGTAAGTTATAAGTTTGAAAGTAAAATGCAAATTACATCATCTAAGTTTTACTGAAATCCATTTTAATCCTTTAACTTTAATTTTATTCAATTAAGTTTTTTAAGTTTCAAATTTATTCAATTTAGACAATCTATCTAATTTAGTTTTAAAAAAAATTCTCAGATGAGAAAATCTATAAAATTAATAAAAATATTTTATAAATTTTTTATGTAAGAATTTGTTTTTTCAAAAAGTCTTTTTTCATCAATTAACTGAATACTTAACAGTAATGTTTTTGTGGAGGTAAAAGCCCAACATGACGTGTTGGGCCTAGAGCCCTATCTGAATATTACTGTGTCCAGAGAGAAGAAAGTGGTTGGGAAGAAGTCTAGGTGGAAGAAATATACCTGAAAACAAACACAAAGTATAGTCCGAAGAGAGCCCAAGTGGGCTGAAGAGGTCATTCTCCTCAGATACCAAGGAAACTTGATCAAGCAAATATATGGAAGGTCCGAGTGATTTTTCTAACAACTTCAACGATAAGGACAAGCTTTGGGCATGCTTGGAAGTGATAAGAACGGAGAAATATCTAAAAGGAAAAGTTGATACCACTGCATTTAATGCACTGCAGCAACTTTCCTGGCCGCATTTATGTGAATAAGACTCCTAAACAGTGCAATCTCAGCTACTACCACTTACGGAAAACTAAAGCAGATATCTGATATGACATGTACTCAAGTGAATGCTTAGATGAAGAACAGGTGTACGGTAAAGATGAGGAAGAAGAAGAATATATAAATGTAATAGGCCTCTAAAGAGAGGGGAGGAAAAGAAATGGGGGGAGAACTCTAAAAATTGTATTCACTTTTTAATCAATAACAAGCCTCTTCGGATTTGAGTTATTTAGCTTTCAAGCGTGTTTTTACGGCAGTTCATCCTAGTACATCAGAGTTAACCGTTGCTAAATCCATAACCAGCCTATCTCTTTCACCCACTCTCTATAAATTCATTGTTCCGAGTTCGTTGCGCTCACAATCCAAACATTTTGGGTTTGGGCTACACAGTTTGGACCCTACAGTTTTGATGGAATTTTACTAAAAACCTAAATTGAATAAATTTCAAACTTAAAATGTTCAATTGAACAAAAGTAAAGTTGGAAATCTAAAATGAATTTCAATTAACTTAGAGGATATCATTTGCATTAATATTTAGCTTTTTTATATTTTAATAGTATCAATATATAATGAGAAACCATTACATGTTTTAGAAATATATGGTTTAAAAAAGATGTAAATTAATACCATATATAATTTGAACATCTTTTAAAATATATATATAATTTAAACTGTATAATTGTGATTGTTTTTAATTGCACCTATACATATACACAGAGCTACACACCAGTGATAGTTAATATAAAACCATAAACTCACACATGTAGCTTCTCCACTTCATGGGCCATAGAAACCAAAGCATTCCTTATTGTCTCTTTGTTCCATTTGCTCAATGTTTGCCTTCTTTTTATGGTCAGGCACAACTCGACAAAAGAAAGTATATAAATATATATATATATATATATATATATATATATATAGGAGAAAGTTTACGTACAATCTCGAATATAAATAAAATATATAGGATTAAGTGGGTGAGAATTTACTAGGGATCTGAAAGTGAAAAAGGAGACTATAATTTTTTTTTCAATAGAAAAAATTGCTACTCTAAGAGAGAGAGGCAAAGAAAAAGAATAGAACTTATTACAATTCTATATTTGGGTAAAAAAAATGGGTAGTCACTGACTAGTAAATTTTAGGAAAAATAAAAGGTAAAGAAGCAACCGGAGATCGTCAAATAAATTACAAAACCAAACAGTTAGGTTGTATTAATGCAAACATGATGCATTATTTGATAAAACTCAGCATCTGCAGACTTGAAAATGGAATCAAACCACCAACAGGAATAGAAGCTACTCTATCATGAATCACATTAGAGTTTGCAATGATTCGGTTAGCCATTAAAGAATCTCCAATTGCAAAAAATTAGCAATTTAGCATGGACAGGTGAGGCCAAAAAATCAGTAAGTAAATGAAATTTGAAGCAAATAATTATAGAGACTCAAACACTGGCTATATATAGGCAAGTTGTTTGTGTTTGGTTAGCTAGAAAATTTAAGTCATTGAGAGTATTTGAAATCAAATAGAAAACAAATTAACTTTTTAATATAAAACAAATTGTTATTTTAGAATTTGTGTAAAAATACTTGAAAATACAATATTATTAGCTTTTTTATAACTCTAGAACAAAATAAGTGAAAGAAACGTTTTTATTTATTTATTGCAATATAGAAACCCCCCATCAAATTTTGGACAAGTTGAATGAAAGAATCTCATGCAAAATTAAAGTTTAAAAACCGTTTTTTAAATCCAAGATCATCTCACCACCTCTCCTCACCCTTATAAAAATACCCATCACTCACTCTTGAAATCCATCCCAAATCTCAATCTAATCAACCAAGAAATTAAGGAATCTCTAGCTAGCTAGTAATAGTTTTGCACCATGGTAAAGTTCAACAACATCTTCATCATGGTAGCTTTGATCTTAGCAAGCGGAGTCATGGCCTCACTTGCTCAAAAAAAGATAAGCCCACCAAAGCATGTACCAGGGTACCCCTTGCACTTGTTGCATTGTGCCAGGAGAGTAGAAGATGAGTGTGGGAGAGAAATATTCCTTGGAATGTTTCAAAAATTACCTGTATCTAAAAAATGTTGTCTGCAACTTATTAAGAAAATGGGAAAAACTTGTCATGATGATTTGGATAAGGCAATTGTTCACTTACCAGATTACTCATCAAGGGCATCCATGGCGATTCTCAAGGGTAATCGAATATGGCATAAGTGTGCTTTGGTTGTTCGGCATGTTTGACATGCTCCTTCTCCATCCAATTAAATAATAGTAAATTGAATTCTATTTGGCAATTTTGTACCACATGAATGCTAACATTGAATAAATTTTAATTTTTTATCTTTAGAAAGTATTTAATTCCATACCAATGATCTATACCCCATGTTGTTATTGAATTAAGAAAGTATACTCAATCAATATATAGAAATAATTTGTCTCGCAAATCTAAAATTGAGTTTCTTATTCGGTGGGATAAAGCTTTCGTCCAATATTCTTGTGCATTGGATAGGGTATAAGGTCGACACATGACTATTTTTAAACACATGTCTTGCACATGTCATTTCCAATCCACAAGAACAATATTGGAGGTCATGCAAATCTCTCTCCTTTTTTTTTTTTTAATTCTGAAGATTAATATATCACTCACATTAGGATTCAAGTGATTTCTTGTTTCCTATTCGCATTTTCCCTCTAGTATCCACATTGCATCTCCTCTAATAGTAAATTGTTGGGAACTAACTCTTTGCTGGACTGACTGGTAATTGGTGATCTTCAAAGGAAACTAAATTTACATAAGATTGTATTGCCATTTATTGACCCCTGATTTTGTGCAGTTGGTAATGGGTATATATTGATGTAAATCAACTAGCTAGTTGTGTTATTTAAAGTGATGGAGTGAGCTAGGCTGCGGGTTCCATTCCATCTCATTTTACTCTCTATTACCTTTTTTTTTTTAAATCTCCTTCACCTATTATTATATTTGCATCGCTCTCTCTCTTAATTATACCTACCTAGACTTGATTTTTTTTTTTTTTTTTTTTTTTTTTGAATGTAAGATAGGAATACCTAGATATGATTTAATATTTGTAGTTATCTCAAAAAAATTATATGAAAAATGTTTCTGTATTTTTGTTACTTTAAAAAAAAAAAAAAAAAAAAAAAAGTAGACGTATTAGATATACTCGTACTATACACATTTTGTTCTTTTTCCATATCCGTATATTTCTGCCAAATTTTTTAAACATACATTTTGTGAAAGATGCTGAGTTATACCTGTTCGTATAATTATCATACTTTACACATACCACATATTACTAACTATGCTAATACATATGTTGTTGTACTCTGGTTAAATAATGTATTATAAACTCAATTTAAAACACTAATATTATTATTTTCGTGTGTATTTTAATAAGAATTACTGTTTACTCAACAAACAAACAAACAAAAAAAACTTTAACATTCTATTTCCAAAGATATTGTAATAAACACATTATTTTCAAAAGTTAAGGTTATATTTGGTAATAATTTTTGTTTTCTATTTTCAAAAACTTATTTTTTGGAATATAAAGGAAAAACAATTTTCTTGTATTTTTGAAATCAAAAACATGTTTGATTAATTGAAATTTTTTATAAAAAAAAATTGAAGAAAAAAATAGAAAATACTAAAATATGTTGTTACTAGAATTTAATCTCTAATGCTAATTCATTAAATGAGACAGATTCATTAAATTAAATGTGTATTTTTATTAACTTTTGAAAATTAGAAACAGAAAACAGTTTTTTGCATATTTTCAGTTTTTTTCACAAATTGAGTTTTCAGAACAGTTTTTTTTTTTTTTTTTTTATCAATTTTGGGTTGACAAACAAGTTTTTTAGTCTCAAAAACAGAAAATTGTTTTAGGAAATAGAAAATAAGGGGAAAAAATAGTTACCAAACATACCCTAAAATTTCTGTAAATATGATTTTTTTTTTTTTTTTTTTTTTTTGGAGAATGTCGTAAATAAGAAAGTTAAAATTCCATAATAATCACAACCCATAACATTATACTCCTATAAGATAACAAAAATTTAAAACCAATCTAAAGTCAAGCCTTATCACATATATTTGAACATATCTCATATCTTATATGTTATAACAATAAAGTAAAACACTAACTAAAACGTATTGCTGTAAAACACAAACTGAAAAGTTTATAGTGCATTCTCAAAATATATATATATATATATATTATAGTGAAACACTGAAACGTATTGCTAAAGAATATTTATTTATTAATTAATTAAAATTTTAAACATTCTAATAAAAAAATTAAAATCTTAAACCCCAAATTAAAAACTAATGCTGCCAAACACATCCCAAATTTGCAATGTTGTTGTATGCTTCAAAAAACAAAATTTGTTGTAAGTATGTGCCTTATGGTTCCTAATGCCGTAATTATCATTGTTAGCTTAAAAAAAATGCTAAAACGTTTTAGCATTTTTTTTAAGTGACTAACAATGATAGTTAACTAGTGATAGTTAACTATGTAACTATCACTAATTTACTACTAAAAATTTACAAGTTGCTATTCCAATGAATGAGATTTGTGCGACTGTAACACGATACTAAATGAGTATTTGAAAAAAAAAAAAAAAAATTTATGATTATTAATTAATACATCAATACCTATTTACTGAAATTTGTAATAATTAACCTTAGCATTAGTCTAAAAGAATTAATTTTATTAGGATGTTCTGAGGATTAAATATCACTTGGCAAAAGTTAAAGGTCGTAATACAAAGATTATAGTATTAATATCAATAAATTTTATGGTAAATGTTTCCATATTTTTGTTACAAATTTTTTTAAAAGGGTACACCCATACTCTACACGTATCTTCGTCTTTTTTTAATTCTAATTTCTATCTTATTTGGTTTTACGTTTTTTTTTTTATCTATTTTTTATATTTAAATTCTATTCTTTTTATAGGTAATTATATTCTATTGATTTTAGGCTTTGTCAATAATATTTTAGATAAATACAATTGTAGGTTGTAGTTATATCGCACCAAACAACTAAATTTAATCTCTTTCTAAAAATTTAGAAAACACTTATTATAGGTTGCATGTTTTGTTAAAATACTTATTTTCATTTTATTTAAAAAAATTGATAAGAACAAAATAAAATGAAGTTTTTATCTAAAAATTTATTTCAATTTGATACAGCCACTTAGCGCAACCACGACTTCTAAACCCGATTATAATATATATGATATGAATTGATAATATAAGGATAATAGGAATCATTGAATCAACATTTCATTAGGTCTAATGGACAGATGCATTGAATCCAACATTTGCCAAAAAACTTAATACCATAATATGATAATTATGATGATAATAATAATAATAACTAGTCGCTAACCCGTGCGATGCACGAGATAGTTAAATAAAAAGACAATTAACCAACATTACGTTAAGGTAAAAGAATTAGTGAGAGACTGATTTGCCCACCAAGAATTTAAAGGAAAAAAAGATTGATATAATAAAATCTAAGAAATT
The DNA here is from genome assembly GCA_023621385.1 of Quercus gilva. Lineage (NCBI taxonomy): Eukaryota > Viridiplantae > Streptophyta > Magnoliopsida > Fagales > Fagaceae > Quercus > Quercus gilva. Next base: position 14,492,107 of record CM042477.1, read on the forward strand.
TAGAAATAGAAAATTGGGTTAATAATATGCATATTATAGACATTTTGCTAGTTAGCGTTTAAAAAAAAAAAAAAGGATCTGTCATAATTAAATAAAATATAATGGGAATAAATATTTAACTTCTATATTTTTCTATAGTTTAGAAGTGTTGTCTAACGTAGAATGTTATTGGGTTGTAAGAAAGATTTTTATAAAATGTTAATACCATATATATATGCTTATATTGTTAATGTCTCACTACAGGTGTATAGTTACTGAAACCTACAAAGTAATTTACAATTCTTAAATTAATAAGCAAAATTCCCAAAAGTTATATATATACACACATTCAAAACTAATATAAACTACAAAAATAAAAACAAATCTTATTTAGTCGTATTAATAACAATATAAATAATTCAAAATATGGAACATTATCAAATTTATAACCCATAATTCCATTATCTTTTACGTTGAATCCAAAAAAATAATTAATTGAAATTAATCCAAACAAATAATTAATCAACCAAAAATCAAAGCTTTAATTAAGAAAACAAAAAATCACATGAACCCAAAATAAAAATTCTCAATAAAGCAAAAACATATAAGGTAAAAAATTAAGATCAACCTACTAAGACGCAAATACCAAAAACCCCAAAACTTAAACCTTCCAAATTTTATAGAATCCCCAAATTCTACTTCAAAACCAAACAAAACCCTTCAAATTCAAAAAATTCATATATAATATATCAAATAAAAATTTACCACACCTTGGGTTGGAAAACATAAGTTGCAGTTTTGATTTTTCTCCAAAAAATAGAGATGCTTCATCTGCCGTATACAATATAAAATAATTATTAGAAATTTCAACCCAAAAACCAAACCCACAAAAACACTATCAAAATATAAAGATTAACCCAAATACTTAGAAGAAAATCAATTCTAAACATAATAAAACAATAAGATAGAATGAAAATTTCAAGCACATATGAAAGCAAATAAAAAAGACAAAACCTACGTTTTTTTTTTTTTTTTTTTTTTACGTGAGTCTCTCTCCTTTTTATTTTTTTAATCTTAAAGTAAAGTTGAGTTTAGGGTTTTGAGATGGTAATTGCTAGGGTTTTAAAGAGAGAAGAGAGAGTCCTACCAGGAGTCTCTCTCTTTTTTTCTTAATCCTAAAGTTTTTTTTTTTTGTTTTTTGGTGAGTCCTTTTAAAAAAAAAAAATTCAAACCTAAAGTGAGTCATTTTTTTTTTTTTTAATTCTAACGTGAGGTATCTTAAAAAATTATAATTAATTTTTAATCTTCAATTTTATATTATATATAGATAATAATAATGATGTGATAGGCCAACAAAATATATCTAGTAGAGTTTTACTTAAACTAAACTATTGTAATACTAATAAATATAAGAAGATATAAAACCTAGAATAAAAAGAATCTAAAATAAAAATAAAAAGAAAATAATGGTGACGTGGAAAATTGTGGGAGTTTTAAAGGCTTCAGTTTTATATATATAATTTATAGATAATAATAATAATAATAATAATAATAATAATAATAATAATAGATGATGATTTTTGTGATAAGTTGATGTAGGATAGAATTTACAATTTAATTTTTGTAATTATTTAATTTTGGTATTTTTATGCAAAAAACGTTATTTTAGGTCTAGGTGATTTATTTCCTTGTTTTTAGGTTCTTTTAATGTTTTTTTAGGTCAAATTTGGTTCCTATTATGGTTAGGTATTAATTAAGACTTATTTTAGAATATATTTTCTTGTTCATTAAGTTTTATGGGGCCCTTAAATAGGCCTCCAAGTTTGTATACGTTTTTCAATATTATTGATATTAATAAAAATTTAAACTTTTGTCTATTGTTTTTTTGGTGGATTCTATATAAGATATAAAATCTAAAATAAAAAAAATCTAAAATAAAAAGAAAAAAAAATAGTGATGATGTGAAAAATTGTGAGAGTTTCAAAAACTTCGGTTTTATATATATATATATATATATATATATATATAGATAAACCACCATTTATCCCCAAAAAAATTAAATAATAGCTGATGTTTATATTCTTGGAAAAACACAATTTCGACTGTCTATAATTATCTGCTTGCACTTAATTTTGAGTATATACGCAAACACTGTTGCTCTTGCTCTACGGTTCTATCTCTTTCTGAGTGATTAGTCATGGATGTTGTGCGATGCTCTTCCTCTCTTCTTCAACGTCTGTCAATAGATGATCTTCCCGACTGTTTGTTGATTGAAATCCTGACCCAGCTGCCTCTGAAATCTATATTTCAATGCAAGTGCGTCTCACGCCGATGGTGCTCTCTAATCTCTGCTCCTTCTTTCGCTTACATTGTTCACAGGTTCCGCTCTTCTTCAATATTGCAACGACCCTCTACCTTGCTCATCAGCAACTACATCGATGGTGTGAGGAAAGTCCTCATGACATCGGAGGAACCCGAATTCAAATCTCTAACCTCTATAATAAACCAATATTACATTAATAACCGCTCAGTTTCGCTTGACATTGTTCACGCTTCGTGTCATGACTTGCTTTTATGCACCCAAAAGAAGTTGAAAATGTTCAGTGCGGTGGTCTGCGATGTTGTGTACTACGTGTTAAATCCAATTACAAGGCAGTCGATAACGCTTCCTCCCCTACGTCGTCCTAGCAATGCTAAGATTGGATTCATCTTCCGCTGCTCCCATGATCAGCAGCAATTCAGTTATAGGGTGATGTGCATTCCTAAATTTGAGTATGAATCAACAGAATTCAAGGTAGATATATTCTCGTCCGACACAGGCAAATGGAGTGAGTCAATAGTGTCGTGTCCGCCGGGGTTTCACTTTTCTGGCTATGCGCATTCCTACGCTGGTGTTCCCTATCAAGGTTTGCTTTTCTGGTGGAGTTTGGATGGGCACCTTGTTGGGTTTGATCCGTACACCAGCAAATGCTGTCGAGTCATCTACAAACCCGAAGATTTGGCACCGAATCGTAGAATTCAGCGCCTTGGTGTTTGTAATGGTGCCTTGAGAATATGCCAACTTGCAGGTCCTCCTTATGTTGATGATGAATTACTTGTTTGGGAGTTGAAGGACCATGATACAGAATGTAAATGGTCTTTAGAACACAAGGTGTATTTCAACCAAATGGGTGCGGAAATTCCTTGGCTAACAGAATTCCTAAAACATATATCTATAGAGTCAGTGCTAGGCTATCATCCGTATGACGGGGATGTTGTGTATTTGATTCTTGAAACTATGGTTGTATCACTCAACTTGAGGAGAAAAACAGTGGAAATGGTCTGTGATATTCAGAGGCCTTCCCCGTTTTACAAGGCTTTAAACGTCTTCGACATTGTTCTTCCTTGTTGGCCAACTCCCATTCCTTCTTCTGCCTCAAAGAATGAGAAGGCTGCCCAATTATTCTGACACTTCGATCTCAGGCTATGATTTGCTTACATTATGCATTTATGCTATGCTATTGTATTTTCTGTTTTGTTTTTTTTTTTTTAGTTACTGTTTCGTATTTGTTATATTAATAATCAATTATTTCGTAATTTATTCTTGTGGTGATTTTGTAATCTTAGATATATACTTGTTCTGCCTTTACATTCAACAATTAATAGATATCACAGGCAAGACGCATAGTTTTGTTAGTTTTTCTTAGAAGAAGATAAACCAAAGCACAAACACTATCCATAAATATAATTCAGGTCTGGAGTAAGCAAGATGAAGGACTTTCGAGAAGGCTTTTCGTCACAACCTAATAGAGGAAATGAGATCTAGATGCAATGAAGACTTAAAAAAAAAAATAATAATAATAATAATAATAATAATAATTTGTATATATTTAAAATAACCTGTTTTGTTTACTCTATACCATCTCATGCTTTTCATGGGTTAGTAACCAGAAAATTGGGGTAGGGAATTGTAGGGAGAATTTTTCAACCCTCAATCTATTTGTCCGCTTTAGAGGGTAGGCCACAGGCATGCTTAGAGCGCAACGTCCTGAGCTTCAAACCCCTGCACGGCTTTGTCCTCGTTTGCGAGTGTGGAAGGCATGGCTTTGTCCTCGTTTGCGAGTGTGGAAAGCATGCTTAGGCACTTTGTGCTTTGCAACGTCCGTCCCACATCGCTTAGAGAAGCGCCCCTCCTATGCCTTATAAGCATGAGCTCAAGGCACAAGGGTACCACTACACACTTAGTGTGTAGTGGTACCCTTGTGCCTTGAGCTCATGCTTATAAGGCATAGGAGGGGCGCTTCTCTAAGCGATGTGGGACGGACGTTGCAAAGCACAAAGTGCCTAAGCATGCCTTCCACACTCACAAACGAGGACAAAGCCGTGTAGGGGTTTGAAGCTCAGGACGTTGCGCTCTAAGCATGCCTGTGGCCTACCCTCTAAAGCAGACAAATAGATTGAGGGCTGAAAAATTCTCCCTACAGGAATTATATATAATGTTTAGGAAATTGCATCTGTTTGTTATTTTTAATGTTTTGACGAAAATCAAAAATGGGTTTGGTTTTGTGATCTTAAATTAGTGTTCCATCTATATAATTGTAAATAGAGGATCCTCTAGTGAAATTAGTGTTCAAGTAAATTCGAGACTAAGGGTATATTTAGTTGGGGTGAAAACAGGGAGGATGGAAAATATGGTGGAAAATGACATTTTTACTATTTGGTTGAGGAGAGAAAACAAGAGAAACAGAAAATAGGGAGGAAAATTTTCCCTCTGTGCTCACCTTTTTTTATCTTCCCAATTTGGGAGAAAAATAAGAAGGAAAAAGTGCTGAAAGATGCGCTTAACACAAATACCATTAATTTAAGTTACTTTTTTTTTTCTTTCTTCTCTCTTCCTTGGGCAACAACGTTGCCCCCTTTTTTTTTTTCTTTTTTTTTTTTTTGGGCAACATTGTTGCCAGTAATGTTGCCCCTTTGTTTTGCTTCTTTTTTTTTCTTTTTCTTTTTCTGGGCAATCACGTTGCCAGTTGTCACTTTTTTTTTTCTTGGGCATTAACATTGCCTCTTTTTTTTCTTTTTCTTTTTTTTCTTTTGATTTTTTAGGGCTTGGGAGTGATAGTTTATTTTTATTTTTACTAGATGTGATTTTTTTTGGAACATGTTTTTGTGTGGTTATTTGTCACTTTTTTAAAAAAAAAAAATTGGCATCATTCTTTAACAAGGATATATAAGTAAATTTACTCAAACTCATTTTTTTCATCCCTCCACTTTTCCACTCCTAACCAAACAAAAAGGAGAGAAAATAAAATATTTTCTATCCTCACACTTTTCCATCCTCCCACAATTTTCTATCCTCCCACTTTTTCACCCCTCCAACCAAACGGACCCTAACCATTAAAAATTAACCCCACATCTATTGCGTTTGTAGTAAGCCATTCTTATCTGTTTTATTTGGTTACTAAAGGGTACAGTGGAAATGATCTAAGGACTAAAACAATAGGGCTTTATAATCTATTTTTAACATTGGTATTAAGTTATCATAGGCAGATATTCTTAATGCAAAAGCAATGCCATTGAAAAAATTGTTGAAACTAGAGAAAATCGGAAGTGTGAGAGAACAAAGAGAGGATATTTCTTCGGATAAAGCTCTAGCGACAATAATTTTACTATATGCTCAATTCTTAATTACAACGAAATAAACCCAATTATGATTAACTCTACATGGGTGGGTTTGTGATTTTTTTTTTTTTTTTTTTTTGAAGCGGTGATTTTGTGAATCAGTTGCAAATACTAGTTTGTGAATTTCTTATGTGTAAATTTATTTTGTAAAAGCCACACCATTAAAAAAAAAAGCCACACCATTAAAAAAAAAAATGTCAAGTCATTGTTCCGTTAACTACATGAATAACACCACTAACGACAGTTAGTAAAATGACTAATATAGCTCAATTTTAAAACTTGAAGGACTAATTATGCTCACTTGAAATTTGAGGGACCAATTACGCACACAGGGTAAACTTAAGGGATCAACATTGTAGTTTTGCCTAGAACAAAACTACGTCATTTTGGGTTTGTTTTATAACCATACTAACCCTATCTTTTATCTCCTCTTTCACTTCAGCAGCAGCCGCTCTCTCTCTCTCTCTCTCTCTCTCTCTCTCTCCTCGTCACCTTTCTCTCTTATTTTGGCATGTTCTCTGAATATATACATGCAATTTTTTTTTTTTTTTTTTTGCTTGATGCTTGGTGTTTGAATGCTGAGAAAACGTTGGAAAGCAAAGGGAAATAGGTTTTTTCTTTTTTTAGTATGTTCTTTGAATGTATACATGATTTTGAGTATATTCTTTTTTGTGTTTGCTTGGTATTTGGATGCTAAAAAAATGTGGGAAAGCAAAGAGAAATGGGTTTTTTTTTCTATGATCTATTTGCTTTCTAAGAAATTGGAAGAAACCGAAAGCCAACCGAACCAAACCAATTGAAATCCAATTAGTTCGGTTTCGGTGTTCCTCCCCTACAATTCAATGTTGGTACCAAATTTGGTAAAACCGAAAATTTTGGTTGGGTGGAAAAATTGCACTTCAAACAGACCAAAACCGACCTATTACACCCGTATTCTCTCCTATTTTCTCTCTTTTTTTTTTCCATCCTCCCTAATATCTACCCAACCAAACAAACCCTAGGGTAATAGTTGTGGCAGGCAAGCATTAAAAAGAAACATACATATAAGGATATTCAATAATAACAAAGTGGGTTCCGATTAGCTTAACTCATAAAGTCTCTTCTCATTGAATAAGAAATTTGATATTCTTCATCGAAAGTAGACATCATAAGTTGAAATTATCTCTTAAAAAAATGCTTAAATAACGAAAGGAACCGAACAGACACAATAGATAGAGACATAGAGAAAGAGAGTTATCACTTATTTATGTTGATGGATTTATAAAATATAGGAAAAATTAAAATTTTAAAAAGAAACAAAAACAACAACAAAAAGAGCAAGAAGGCAAGCCAAATTTGACAGGGCACAACAAAAAGTGGGCTTAAAGCGTTGTAGCTCGATTGGCTAGCACCTTCTGATGTTTCCAACTAGACATTATCTAGAGTTCTAATTATCAAAAGATATAGATTAATTATGCCATCAAGAAAAAAGATATAAATTATGTATACTCTTAATCAAATATATCTCAAAAACATTGATAATAGTATAAATGAAATAATTTGAAATAGTGGACTCCAGTTAGCTTAATTGTTAAAGTCTCGAATCACTCAAATAAGATATCTAAGATTCAAAAATTATCCTACACCAAAAATCAACTGATGTCTTAGCTTAATGATAAGAGAAGCCATCATAGGATTCAATTGGTGTCTTAGCCTCACGATAAAAGTAATCATCATGAAGTTGACACTAGATTTAAATTCTACTTATTTATTGAGAAAAAATCATCAAAAACAAATTATGAAATTCTAAGTAAATTTATTTTAAAATTTTTATAATTGAGATTGAATTGAAATAATGTTTTTTTTTTTTTTTTAATGTTTTGATAGGTACATAGTCGATAAGAGAAAGGTGTAAATTGAACCACAGATATAAGCTATCGTTCGCACCCCAATCTCTAGAGTTTCCCTTAGATTAAAGTTTGTAATATTATCACTTTGTTTTTTTTTAAGAGATGTGATATATTATGATTATTATCACTTAGTTGGGTGATCCAATGAGGCAAAATATTGCCAAACCAATCCCAGTGGCCCCTTATGGGCTGAAACGATTCAGTTTTGAGAAGTATTAATCCAATCCCAATTAGGATTAGCGGCTTAGGTTTACCCCAGAATCCTCTTTTCCCTCTTATAAACAAAATAGTAGTATTCTATAATCCAAGGCTAAACTAAAGCTCGACTCTCGTCCACACTGATATTGCCATGGATTTGATGCTATGCTCATGGAAACGCACACGGAGAAGGATCAAAGAGTTACCTGCGGATCTGTTACCATGTTCTCTTCCTCGCAAACAAAGGTCCATTCTGTCACGAAAACGCAGAAGAAGTATGAACTATTTTCATGACGTGGTATGGGTGGAAATCTTACTTCGACTGCCTTTAACGTTTGTGTTGTTTCAATGCAAGTCCGTCTCGAATCGTTTGGTTGTCTTTAATCTCTACTTCTTATTTTGCTAACTGCTTTGTTAGCCACCACTTTCTCATGCAAATATACAAAAAAAAAAAACACTACATAACTCCCGAGGAACCCGAACTCAAATCCTTACATACCCGAAACCATATTCATTTCCTCGCTCATTCCAGTAATGGTTGAAGCTTCGTGTAGTGACTTGCTCATATGCAGCGTAGTCCACAAGTACTATGTAGTAAATCCAATTACTGGGCAAAGTGTGACTCTCCCCTGCATATTAAATCCAATTATAGGCAACTCATATGAGGGTGAGGGTTGGGTTGGCGGGTTTATATACCGTTCTGATATTAATCATGACCAGCTCAGTTATAGGGTGGTGCTAATTTGTGGATTCAATAGCAAGTTAAAGAGAGTTGAGTTGGATATATTTATATCAGAAACCGGTGAATGGAGGAAGTCAATGGTGGTGTTTTGTCCGGGTAAATTTCATTGCCGTGGTGTTTCCTATAAGAATTTGCTTTTCTGGTGGGATAGTAAGCATGGCCGCCTTATTGGGTTTGATCCATGCAACAATGCTCGTTATCGTTTCTTTGAGCACCCTGAAAAGTTGGAGTGTGTTGCGGTTGCTTGAGGGTATGTCAGATTTTTAAGAATCTAGAAAGGATTTCCCGTCTTTGGGAGCTCAAGGACTATGAAGATGATGAAGGAGGGAAATGGTGCTTGGAGCATGAGGTTCATTTTGACAAGATGGTTTCAGAAAGATATATATTCTCACCTCAAACAATACATAGACAGACCACATCCTCCAAAGCTATCACTAGCATTTCATCCAAACGATGGGGATATCATCTATTTGATAATTAAATATGGGGGTAATCATGAGTTTATCTGCAAACAATATCAAATGGTCATATCAAGCAACATGAGGAGAAAAACACTAGAGAAGTGATCTTTCATGAAGAATGCACAAGAAGCATTTCTCACCCTGCTGATGATGTTTTCACTTTGGTTCTCCCATGTTGGCCTACTCGTATACCTTCTCTCTTAGAGGATAGTGTTCTGATACCATCTAATTATCATTCTACTTGCTTGCATCTTCCTCTTTTGATTTGTGATATGCCTACATCCATTTTATTGGTATTGACAATTGATAAAAGTATTATCAAATTTTATGGTTAATTTGTTTATCACTTGTTCTTTTTTTACCTTCAATGATAGACATCGGTAATCACAAAACATAACAACTTTCTCTTTCAATAAAGAAACACAACAACAACCAACCATAAGCAGCTTTGATATAACCCTAAACATTGGACATGGAATTAATGCATCCTACCCCCTATAGCATACTTCTCTCTTTCATTTGAAATTGAGAAAACAAAGGGGCCCAAACAAGTATTAGCCCATTTATTTTTCATAAGCTAATAAGCTCTTTGCCAACAATTATGTCACTACATAGGTAGAGCCTTTGGCCCATGTTCTCATTGCAACATATGTTGGACTTCAAGGCCCACAAATATAAGTGAGCTCACCACTAAAGAAATGTTCATGGAAGCACACAATCAACTCTTAGAAAATTGATTGACATCTCAACAACTTCTAATTCCAATGTATATATATCTTCTTGAATAGTTTTTATTACACGCATTTAAAGCCATGAGTTCTCTTGTAAAATGCTTTCTCAAAAAAAAGCCATTAGTTATCTTGTAAAATGCAGTTGTGTGTACTGTGTGCACTAGTCATTGTCCTATTTTCCTTACTAGTCTATTTGGAAAAAATACTTTCCAGACAAGAGGAAAATCACTTCGTAAAGCATGCAAATCCCCATATTCTTCATTTTAAGTTATTTAAGTCTAGAACTTTCCAGTACAAAGTATAAAAATTTCATCACTTCGTGAAACAACTAAGCTCCTTTCCTCACCAAAGCTTCTAAAGAACAGAACAAAGCTCAAATCACATCACTGTAATGCAGCAGCACATCATCCTCTCCACTAAAGTTGCTGAAGAGATGGAATGCATTTCACGAGGTTTTCACCTTTGTACTCCCATGGTGGCCAACTCCCATACCTTCTCTCTTATAGAATGTCAACTAATGTGCTCCCATGGTGGCCAACTCCAGTACCTTCTCCCTTAAAGAACGTCAACTAATTTATCATCCTGCTCGCTTGCATTTCCCTTTTCTGACTTGTGTTTTACCATCTGCCCACATCTATTTTATTCGTATTGTTAATGATAAACCATAATCAAATTTAATGATCACTTATAAACTTTTTATCTATACATTATTAAGTTTGTATCTTAAGTATTACCACCAGCATTGATTATTACCTTCTATTTTTACATTCCTCGATAAACATCAGTAATCAGACTACAACTATCTTTCAAGTTTCAAACTTGTGTATAAACTTTTCCCTGGATAAATTTTAACAATTCACATAAAAAGTATCCTACCCCCAGCAGATACTATTTCTGCTTTCTTGTTATTTATATAATGTTTAGGGTATAAGATAAATAGACCTGCCTCTAATTGATACTTCACTTCTTTACTTGAAACTGTGAAAACAATGTTAACGGTGACAAATAAGTACTAAAGTTTAAAGGTAAATAGGAAAGGCAATCGAAGAAAGAAATAAGTGCTAATCAATAAACACTTATGATTTATCAATCTTGCATAAATTAGTCTCCAACTGGTTTTCAAACCAGTAAAATATCAAATAAGAATGCTCATTAACAAATCTAAGTATATTACAATCACACAGCGTTACAACTCACAAGACAAAATTGAATAAGAACAAGCATAATGAACCATCATCAGCATATGACAAAGAAGAAACCTGTTGATCATCCAATAAACAAAATGGAAACACCTAATTTAAATATGGAAACTATTGATGGGGCCTCTGAGCAACAGCCCCCGTATGTGGCACTCGAACAAAAATTAATGCCTTAAAAACCTATTCCTCTCGCATGCTCACAAGAGTTAAGCTTCATGGGCCATTAACGTGCAAGAACCGACCAAAGAGCACGCAAGACACCAGCACTTTAAATTGAAGAATTTCTATTTAATCGGATGGATTAGTTCCTCTAGTCTTCTTTTGCTGGACTGGAGTATTCAGACGAAATTACTTCAGATGAAGCACTAGATGACATACTACTGCTGGCACTTACTCCATTCCTAAAGCTTCTTGATTCCAGTGCAGGGTTTCGTTGTTGCTCATTAGTTGCAGGGTTTCTATTGGGATCATTAGTCATAGGGTTTTGCCCCTCCTCTGCTAATCTTTTAAGAAGATTCATGACAGTGGGAAGGAACTTGGAGGACAAGGAAATAAGCCCAGGAAGCTGCCAAATTACACGGTTAAAAATCAGCTTCATTAGAATTTTTTCAAACAAAAAAAACAGAAGATAAATAATTAAAAACACTAGAGGATTTTTTTTTTTTTTTTTTTTTTTTTTTTTTTGCCACACAATTATTATTCAAAAGGGATTCATTGTCATAATGGGAGGAGCAGAACTTTAAAGCTACTTAATTGGTATTTTATGGTTCTCACTTATTGGCGTTTCTTGAATACAACCCATGAATTAGGCTGGGCCCCCCTTTGGGAAAAATAATCATAAAGCGGCCCCCTCACAGCAAGTGGATCCAACACACCCACGAGACCCACATGCTGAGAAAAAACCACAGCATAAAATGGGTCCATGAGAAACTACATATCTTTTGGGGCTTTTCTTAATGAATTGTCTTTCTGAAGAATAGTTTAAATTAAAGGGATTTATCCCTCCAATATCAACTGCATGAGCCCATAATTTTGATGAATAAGATACTGCTTGGCCTAAACAGCATGCATTCTTAATATTTCAATAATCCCTATTAAAAATAAAATATACAAGCAGGAATCAATTTAAAAGATGATTTCCAAGAAACAGTTTTTCTAAACCATAATCTACAAATTTACGAAAAGAAAAAATAAAATGACAATAATACATCTGCTATTTACGGAACTCATTGTGAAGATTTCAACTATATGGATTGGCATCTTTGAGATTTGAACTTTAATTCAAGAGCCTATTGTTCTGTAGCGATTAAGTAGTTGAAAAAGGACAAAGTCTCAAAGTTCAGTTTTCAGGTGCACTTTCATACAATCAACAAGTTGTAGAATTTCTTAAAATCAATCTTCCAAATTAACCATGAATTGACAATAAACTAAAGGGGTTTAAACAATCATAATTGAATTTAATACTCACAGCACCATTGCGAAATTCACCCGAAATGTCCAGCTGCACCCACAAGGCTTTGAATAGTAAAAAACCAACAAAGATGACACCCAAATACAAAGGATTTCTGCAATGAAGACATACCAAATTAAGTTAAACCATTATACATCAGGGGTATATACATGAACCTAAACAAAATCAAATTTCACAATACATTAAAAACATGTACCTTAGAAGTGTCATAAATTCATTAAATCCCAAGATTACCATGGCAGCAATGGCCCATGGTGGTGGCAACCAGTTGTTATTACGCTTGTTGGCTTCCTGAAAATCATATAAGAGTTAAAGAAGTTAGTAAATTATTTCCTAGTAAAATGACAATGATAAAGATAGTCTTCTGATATGCATTTGTGTACATCTTCAACTATAATAAACACAGATCTGAATAAAAGAAATTGCAAATCAAGATACTGAATAATGCACCCTGAGAGAAATGGTGCAGGTGGTCATATTGTGAAGAGATTTTATTAGGCATACAATAGTTCTAATTGCTTATAGAATAATATAAAATTAAAAAAATTTAGATGAGAGATTAACAACCTACAAGGATTTTTTTTTAAACAGGACTATTTTTATAATATTTGTCACTTCCTTTCTTCTAATATTATTATATAATTTATATTACACAGGCTTCCCACCAGCAAATCTTAAAACCAATCAAACTAAAAAATTATGGCAGAATGAAATCCAGTATTCAGTAATTTTGGTTTTCATCCTTTTAAGAGAATCAATATTTAAGATGAAAGGAATCATCTAAATCATTAATATGCAATATATCATGCCTGTGCAGCGATAGCCTGAGAGACCGTATATTCCGTCTCTGACTTGAATTGTCTCCACAAAGACTTGCACTGGACAGGTGTAATCAATGTTTTCTTAGGTGAAACCTGCATGGAAGAAACCAACCACATTAACTAATTGGAGCTTAAGAGCAAAACAATGATACAAAACACTAAAACCATGCAAGAGAGAGACACACAGAGAATTGAATCATAATCGAGCATCGAGTCCACTATGGAAGCTTGCTCACCTAAATAAATCAATTTCTGAAATCAAGACTATATTTGTATATATAGTAGCAAATTTCTTGTTTTTTTTTTTTTTTTTACTTTTTCCTTTTTGTTTCTGATAAGCAAACATGTACATGTCATATACTCAAATTGAACTAAAAGGCTAAGGGTCCATTTGAGATCCGCTTATTTTACTAAAACTGTAAACTTTTTTATAAAAGTACTGTAAATAAACGTAAAAATCGGCTGAAATAGGACAGTGGGACTCATGAATAGTACCAAAAAGTGCAATGAGACCCAAAAATAATAGTAAAATTAAGCTGAATAGTAAAATAAATTGGCAAAAATAATTTTTGTCAAACACACACTAAATCCCAATTAAATTTGAGTGGGCTCTTTGGATTATTGTCAACTAATCAGAATAAGCATGATGTACTTTTTGCCACCATAATATTTTTTTTTTTTGATAAGTAAGAATGTTATATATACAAATGGCTACTCTATGCATGAAAAACATAGAGCAAACCTAGAAAATACAAGAAGAAGAAAACAGAAAAAACAAAAAAGAAAACCAAACAACGAAATAATTACAAAAGAGAAAGAGAGCTAAGAAAAGAGGGGAGAGAATCACTAGTCGTGAGTCCCCATGCCCGAGACCAATCAAAAAGAGTCCCACTAAAAGAGGCAACCATCTGAACACCTGAACTATCCAAATCCTCAAAAGTCCTCCGATTCCTTTCCTTCCAAATACACCATAAGATGCACAACGGAACTAAGTTCCAAATCTGAGATGAATGCTTCCCCAACCAATTCCACCAGCCAAAAAGCAAATCTGGGATCGATCTAGGCATAATCCAAGACAAACCAAAAGTTATTAAGACAAAGCTCCACAATCGATAGGCCATCTCACAATGAAGAAGTAAGTGGTCTACCGTCTCTCCACAATGCCGGCACATAATGCACCAGTCTACAAAATCCAATCCCCTCAATCTTCTCAAGTTATCACCCGTTAGGATCTTATTCCAAGCTACACACCAAACAAAAAAAGAAACTCGCCTAGGAGCCTTTACTCTCCATATTCCTTTCCAAGGAAAGACAATTGAGGGAGAATCCCGCAATTTGTTATAATACGACCGGATGTCAAACTCCCCATTATGCTTCAACTTCCATCTCATCCGGTCTCTAACATCCATTGGAGGAGTATTACCTCCCAATATACGAAGAAAATGCAGCCCTTCATCCATCTCCCAATCATTAAATTCTCGAATAAAACGAACATCCCAAATTCTCCTATCCTCCGCCCCCTGCCTTGACAAAGAAGCTTCTATAGATGCCTCCTTATCAATGGCAATTCCATATAGCCTTGGGAAAGCCACTTGGAAAGGTTGATCCCCATACCACCCATCCTGCCAAAATCTCACTCTATTTCCCAACCCAACAACAAATTGACAGTTCTTGCTAAAATCCTCCCATCCCATACGAATACCTCTCCACAAACCACAACCATGAACTCCCCTACCTAGCTTTGAGGTCCATCCCCCCCATTCTTCCCCATATTTTGACACTATCACCCTCCTCCATAACCGACCCTCTTCCTTCCCAAACCGCCACAACCATTTACCCAATAAGGCCTTATTGAAAGTTGTAATTTTCCTTATCCCCAAACCACCATTAGCTATAGGCGCACAAACTTTATCCCATCCTACCAGATGATTCTTGCTATCACCCCATAGAAAGTCCCTTTGCAACTTTTCAATCTTGTTAGCCACATAAGTAGGAATGGTGAATAGAGATAGAAAATAGGTAGGAAGACTAGATAATGTACTCTTGAGTAACATCAATCGACCCCCCTTAGACAAATACAACTTCTTCCACCCAGCTAATTTCCGCTCAATTTTTTCCAATATAGGATTCCAAATTGAAGGGAAGTTATGTGAAGCCCCCATAATATCCTATTCAAAATTAAGTGTCATATCATATACATATCCAAATTTTTCCTAAAGACTAACCCACTTGCCAAATTGGACCTGTTGACAGATTTGGTCAGAGCTAAAAGGACCAGATCTTGAACAGTAAATGAGGGTCCAAACATTATGCCAGAAAAACTTTTCTAGAGAGAACCCTGTTGTTTTATTTTACATCTGTTTTATTATATTGAGATTCGGGAATAAAATTTTTAGCATAAAATTATGAACTCCAGATGAAAGAACTTCAGTTAAACAAAAGTCACCTCTTCCCAAGTGCTTGAGGCCAGTGGATCAAATGATGTAACGCTCCTATCTTTAACAGCACCATTTGTGGATTCCACCAAAGCAACAGATAGTGTACCCTCAATGTTATCACTATGATCATCATCCAAACGGGTCACGGCCATAACAGCCAGAAGCTTTAAGGACTGGACAAATTAATAGGAATAATTAACAGACATGCAATACATGGTTAATAATTAACAGAAAATATTTATATAAACTGTGGCATACCGCAGAGCGAGCAGTTTTGGTGATTGCTCGAATGTCTTCCTTCCCAGTCCAAACCCGCGGCATTGAATCAGAATCATGACTAAACAATGTTGTAAACCTGTTGGCAACTTAAAGTTAATCCCTACAAGAGGAATCTGGAAAAAGATGAAATAATTATAATCAGATATTGCAAGGAGTTGGTACCTGTCCTTCATGCGGATCAGGACCCTTCCTGCTTCTTCTCTTGCTTTTGCTTCAACCACTCCTCTTGCAAAGTCCTTTGTACTTGAAAGCATTTTATCCTTTGTTTGTTTGTCCAAGTCAAAACCAGAAAGCGCATCAGAAAGCCCAGAAACAGCAGCTTCAGTCTCACGCCTAAGAAGTTTCCTTATAGCCGGCCAGGTCTCATTACTAGCTCCATCTAATAGAGCTTCCACAGGTCCTGATAATGCCTCTTTAAGCTTTGCCTGCAAATTTGTTATAATCATCAGCAAGGTTATCATAAACTGCTTATTCTGCCAACTTTAAATATCTAGGCACTAAAGAAGGGAAACAATTCTCCATATATTAAGAAATCCATAACCATATGAGGTAGAGTTATAAAGCACAAGGGCACAACAAGTTTTTGTAGAGACAACAGGCTCTAAAGAGAAAACCGTGATGGTTAATCTGAAATATCAAATGTAACAAGATATCTCATGATATTAAAAAAGTAAATAGAAAAATCAGATCAGTTTCCATTGATGATTTTAAAGCCAATTTCCACAGATTTTGTTTAAATTGTCAAGGTTATAAATTTGATGGTTTAAGGATATATGCAAAGCCAATTTCCATAGTTTTTAATAATTATGGATATTAGTAGTTAGCTGTTAATTGGCAACCAAAAAAAAATTATTATTTTCAAATTGATAAGTATACAAATCATACAAAACTGCATACTTCTTTTGTCAGCCACGACAGACATGATCACATCAGACTTGCATAATTCTTTTTTAATTTTTTTGAACCCTGGATGTGTCCTTTAGAAACACCAGGAGGTGCCAACCAAACTATATATAAGTATAGTTCCCATCAGATGCTGAAGATACCAAACCATTTGAATCTTAACATTGTCACTATGCTTGAATAAAATCAGTTGAGAATCAAAAAGGCTACAGGTTATTATACCTCATACAAAGAAGTAAGTTCAGAAAGCTTGGCAGCACGGACAGAATCAATATGTGCATCTATATCACGTCGAAGTTTATCCCTCACTTTAGATGTGTCCCAGTTTGCGTGTTCAATAACAGCATCTGCAAGGCTACCGCGTCAATATAATCATCGCACTCAAGTGCCACACCATTGAAACCTATCCCCAAAACCAAAACCATACAAGACTAAAACCCTATACCTCTCAAACCTATTCAGACTATTCCAAGTTTTATCACTTTCATAAAATTTATTCATATAAATGATCCAAAACCCCTTTTAGCCTAAAAGACAATTATAATTAATCCTTTATCAACTTGTTTTGTCATCAATAGTTCCCTGTTTAAAAACCCTTTTTTCTCCATTGGTTTCAATTCACTTTGGCTAACAAAATGGCAGTTTCAAGTTTAACAAACCTGCACATCCTTCATCAAATAGAGCCATACAAAACTGTGCGCAGTTACAAGAGGCCAGAGAAAATGCTTCCCCTCCATTCAGAGCTTTATCAAATACTTGCTTGAATTTTTCTAAAGTTTCAGAACGAATGTGTCCCAGCAGGGATTGGAACGCCGGTTGGATAAGCTAACAAATCAGAGAAAACAACATAATTGAATCATTAAATGAGTAGACACTGAGTCACAGTTTTTATTGTCCAAAATATAATAACTAAGAAAAGTTGAAAACATTCTGAGCTTAATCAAAAGAAATCATTACAACTGCAACTTCAATGCTTTAAGAAGACCTAGAAGCTCCTTTTAAAGCTTTCCCCTATAAAGATATGTGCAACAGAGTTTTTTACTTCAAACATTTATTCTCAATTTCATAAACATGCAATTATTGGTGACCAGCTTGTAAACATAGAATAGAGAAACTATCAGATCTTATAAAACCTATCAAAAGAATTACAGAGCTCATTTTCAGATACTGCTAACAAACCAACATCCTAAATTCTCAGTTTCACATTGTACTCCAGTCATGTAATTTGCATGACTGTACTAAGCCTTGATCCCAACTAATGGGTTCAGCAACATGAATGAGAAAACAGGGGGAGAAACTACCAAATCGCACGCAGAGATGAATTACCTGCAACAATTTCTCCTCAAACTGCCTCCGCTTTGCAGATCGGACACCTTCGTCAAAATAGGTAGCTTCTGCATCATACCTAGAAAGACAGAAAAACAGGAAGTTTTCAGTACCGAGGAAATTCATCATGAACAGTATTTCTACAGACATGAGAAGAGGGAGGAGGGAGATGATTATAAATGATATCATCCACGCTAAAATTTATTGCTAAAATTGACATGAAAAGGTTTAGAAACCATACATGGTGACATTAGGCACTAATAACCAACAAGGAAAACAAAGCCATCAGGCCAAATAGAAACAATTCATAATCCCAAAAGGTCAATGGGAAACAATAACTACAATACTACCCACCCTTCAAAAGATCCTCCTGACAAGCTTCTAATCCTTATCACAAGAGGTGTACAATTGAGTATTAATATACATCAACTATGCATACATCTAGTTCATTGGTTGTTATCTAGGTTCTAGATCTACCCAAATCTGCCAATTGTTTACAAGCACAAGCAGTGACCAGGAAGCATATCCATCTTAAGATTCATATTTCCTTGGCTATGTAGCATATGCCGCTAAACCAATTAAAAATTACATGAAACATACTTACTCTGATAAAAACGAATCAAGAATTGAACTGAGCTTTTTCCCAAATCCAGAAACAGGACCGGACTGCACAGCCTCTTCCAAATGACACCAATCCTGTGGTCATTTGTTGCAATTTGGATGTTCGTAGTTATGATCTTGGCAAAAATTATGGAACTAAAAAATAAAAAAATATATATAAATAAAAGGAAACAAAAAGCCTAGATTATATGAAGTACCTCATTTGAAGCAAAAGAGGCATACTTTTCATTGGCGATTTCTTCACAGCGTACAGTAGCCACCATGACCTACAAATGGATGGATCTTGCATGACATAAACAACAACATAATATGCATATGCTACATATGGCATCTGGTTAACAATATTACCTTGTGAGCGGGAAGGTCAAGGTCCTTGTTCTCCTTAATAACTTTCCAAATTTGCTGTGCACTAAAGGAAAAACCCGAAGCAGGAACTACTCCCCGTCGATCTCCCGCAAGCCCCCCAGGGGTAATAGAATGAAAGAATCGTTGCCTCAAGCTAGCAACCTACTTTTTTAACAATAAGTCAATAACTAATACAAAAACACACACAATATATGTCAGATAAGTTCGCCAAGCCAAGGCCCAACTCCATGCTTCAAACTGAAACCCAGATTCTAAGTAATGTAATGGGCAAAGAAATGCATACAATTAAAATTATTAATTAAAATAACAGCATGCTGGGAGAATTTATAACTAAAATCATTTAAATTCAACATCTAACCTAGCCCATTACTTTAAGTAATGCTATTCTAAGGTGCCTAATAAATTCAATAAGGTAAACTTTGAAAGCAATGAATAATGATAAAATAAGGCAAAAATGAGAAAGATAAGAAAAATTCATCAACATGGCGTTACTTATAACTTTTTAATCAGATCATTACAAGAAATCTGCAATTCCTTCTTTATTTCTTTACAAACAATTCAAGAAAATAACCAAAAAAATGGGCTCATTTCAACAGTTATGAATAAACACAACAGAATAATATCATTCCAGGGCAGTCCCAATAAGAGAGATAAGAAGCATTTATGCGTACCTGCTCTTTAAATTGCTCTTCTTTTTCTTCATAACTAGAGAGAGCAACAACTTCAACCTGACCATTTAATCATTAACAATAAAACCATAAATGTATGATAATTACTCCCAACATACGGGAGAAGGACATGTCTAAGCTAATCTTGCAAAAAAGCATGGCATCTTACATTAAAAAATTCGCTCAATGGAGTTTCCTTGTATGCATGAGGCTTAGGAACAGAGTCCCAAATCTGAAATTAAATAGAATTAAAGAAAATATCAATAATCAACAAAGATCAACCAAATAAGAAAAGCTAAAAAAAAATCCCTTACCTTCTGAATATCTTCTCTTAGAAGAGGTTCTAAATTTTCTAGTGGAGTCTACAAACAAACAAGGTTTAACACAATTAGAAATTTTTCTCAACTCAACAAGGAATAATAGAAAAATAAAGAGAGGAACACACCCTTGTTTTATCACGGATGACAAACATCAAAGTCGTTTTGCGTGGACTAAACAGTCGCATCATGACCTGGAAGCATATGCCAGCATAAAGTTGACTTAACAAAACCTTCCAGAATCGAATAATCACTAATATATCGCAGGAAGATGGACATACCTGGAACACAGTCTTTAGAAGAGGCTTATTTGCAGCTTGCTCACGGCCAATGTCATGACACCACCTAGATAAAAGGCTCAAGAAGATTAACTTTACAATCTAGAAGAAGTAACAACAAAAGACTATAAACAACAATAATTAAATAAATGTATAAATTTTAAGATAGTAGAACTTACTAGACAAGGATACTTGTAAATTTCTCTAGTTTTACAGACAACTTACATGTTTATTAGCACTATATCTGAAACAGCGAGAGCAAAAAGGGCACTCTGCTTCTCAAATGTAGTATCATCCTGAAACGAAGATTAAACCCATTAAAACAGACAGAAAGATACTGATGTCCATATAACCATGTATAACTACATCCATAAAGAGTCATGACATATGAAATAAACATGTAACTAGAATTTCACCATTCTAACTTTGGGGGGAAAAAAATCATTTGTCACAATGATGTCAATAATTAAATGGCTTGTTCTCATTTCTCTAGTCCCAAATAAAGATTGTACATAACAGCTTAATGAACCTGGATTGAATCTTACAATTGACTTATAATTAACAAAACAAAGGATTTATTTTTTGATCGGTAACAAAACAAAGGATTTATTACATTTTAATAAACTTTAAACAATCAAAAAAAAAAATTCCTAATATAATCTTGAAAAATTAAGGACATCATTGCCAACCTGTAATGCAAAAGTTTTTCTCTTTATACTACATGGCCTGGGCACTCGAGCAGAATGCAAAAATTACCATTATGGAACTTATGACACTAGTGGATATATGTGCATTACAGGAGCAGCAATTTAGTAGATTGAGCCAGACAAAAATATGACAGAACTGCTTATGAGGATAACAATAAGATTTATGTCATGACTGGAGCAATTTGAAATTATTAAATTTATTTAAAAGATATTGGAGGAAAGGCACCTCTCCACGTTCTCTTCCATCTGTACCCTCCAAATCCATTACAAGAGTACAAGGCTCGATACCAGCACATCTTGCCAACCAAATACCTTTAGTTGTTTGGGACCTAGAGACAGCAAATTAAGTCAGTTCATAGATGTCTGCTGAGAAACATGAATGCTGCAGTATTAAAAGAATTATGATAACATACCTTCCTTTAAAAGCATCCATCTCCCTGAAGCTGGTACCAAACAAGTGATTTAGTAGAGTACTCTTCCCTGTTCAGACCATAGAAATTAATGTAAAACTCTTAATTTTTCCATGAGTTAACAACTGACATAAGCAGCAATTGGCAATTGCAGGTTCCAATAGAAAATAAATTACATTAAATTGCCATTATGGAGAAAAAGGTGAAATCCCAGTATGTAAAAGCACAAAAGGAGGGTAAACAAAATTAACAGCTCAGCCAAATCAGATAAACGAAAATTAATATTTAACATCAGAATGATAGCCATGTCTCAGATTGCGCAAGATTAAAGTGAACCCACTTCCACTTAATGTCCCAATCCATATAGCACAAAGTCTCAACTCAAAACATTGTTCCATGTTGTTCACAAGAACAACATTGTAACAGGTTTAGAAGATTATTAGAACGAAATCTATATGTAAATCCTTCTCAAAAAAAAAAGCATAACTATTGAATAAAAATACTTAAGATCAAAGAGTTTATGAGGAAAAAATGCATACCACTACTTTGGGGGCCCATGATCGAGACAACAGCATAGGATAGTCCACATTCACCTAATCTTATCTCCTTGATTAATTTATCAATTCCAGTAGCATTGAACACACCATCTCCATCAATGAGTTGAGTGGAACAAGACTCCTCACTATTTGCTGCATAAGAACATAGTTCATATATTGGTAAGAACAAGAAAACAAGTCAAGGCTTCTAAGTATTCAAATTTCTCATATACTTGACTAAGAAAGCAGTCGCATAGAAACCTCAAAATGAATATTTCGCCGTGCATTCTTATGACAAGCACTGCTAAGAGAAAATTTCTTTGAAGATTGAAGACTATAAGCTGGCAAAACACTTCTCCCTTATTTTTATCAAATTAACAACCATCTTTTTCCGATTTCAATATTGCAGCCACACTAATCTAAACAACCTTATCGTACAAGTCCCTCAATAAGTACAGCATTTCCTTAAAGGCTTAAACCATAGCCATCTATCTATCTTCTTGCACCAACTAAATAAGCAAGCCAATAAGAATCACAACATTTTGCACTTAAACCTGTATTTGGCTGCTGATAAAACTGAGAGGAAAAAAAAAAAAAAAAAAAACCAACACCCAAATCAAAAACCAAAATCTTTTGCATCTTATGTGGTTCCTCAAGTAAGCCAAATAGATCACATTACCCCCGAGCCTTAAACACCATAAATTTCTACTTCCACGCCCTAAAAAGCTCCAAAAAACTAAAATTCACACCCCAATTTCTCATCTTTCCTTTCCCTGCACTTTCTCAGCAACCAAACAAAAAGCAACCCAATAATCTATTGACGATCCAAAGGCAAAAAAAAAGTTAATAAAGCTTAAACCCATAAACCTAAAATTCAATTTGACACAAAATCAATCAAAAACTAATTACACCCATTAAATGAAACAAAAACCCCATTAAAAATTTTCACAAACCCAGTTGTAACTTCCCACTTTTTCGGTTACATTGGTCAATACAATAAAATAAAATAAAAAATTTAAAAAAAACCCAAATTGAAATCAATACAATACTAACAAAAAGGGAAACGTAAAATTGAAATTAAGAAAAGGCAATAATTGTGTGATAAATTAAGTAAATAGTATAAATCAGATGAATCAGAGAAATACCCATCAAAAAAGATTGAGTTTTGCTTCGGATTCCGAGCTTCTGAGGAATGTGTGAGATAGATTGGAGATCGATGATGATTATGCTCAGACAGAAACAGAGAGAGAAAAAGCGAGAGAGAGAGAGAGAAAAAGAGAGAGACAGAGAGATCTGAGATGGAGAGGGATTGATAGTATGGGATTGACTGTGTTGGAATGGTTCCTAATTCCCTATGACGAAAGTAGTACCAAACGATTGTTTCTCTTTGTATCTTTTTGGGTTAAAGATGAAAAAAGTTTCATAAAGTTTATTCTAAATTAAAATTAAAATTACAAAAATATTAAAAATAAAATATAATATAATGTAAATTTTATTAAAATACATTGAGACTCAGGCTAGTGCCAATTTGGTCCAAAATATTTCAAAATTGTCCAATTTTTCTAAACTCAACTTGATTCCTAAGACAAAAATAATCCTAAGAGAAACAATCATTCAAAAAAACTAACTGTGATGAAAATTTTTTCTCAAAAAAAAAAAACTTGATTCCTAAGACAAAGAAGAGAAGAAAAACTAATTTGTCTAACTGTATTAGGAACCAAATTGATTAGTTTGAAATGTTTTAGATTTGGTTGTTATTAGCTCAAACCTGTTAAGTGGCTAGAGATATAAAAAAATTTACAATAAAATGATAAACTTGTATTGAATTAATATAACTTTCGTATGACCTCATAACTATAGCTAATTCAATCCTTGTGAATAAACTTATGATGAATTTTTTAAGACTAGATATATTATTAAAAGATAAAATTATAATATGGTATGGGGAATTTTAAATTATTAATAATTAATTAATTAAATTTGAAAAGAAAAACAATTGTGTAGGAGGGAGATGTTGATTGTGTTGAATAAGATATTAGTCTATTGTTTGAAATCCAATCAAATTTTTATTGCAAAAGGATTCTCAAATATATATATATATATATATATTGCAAAATTATGTGAAAATATTCAAGATTATACAAAATAAATTTGAATACTAGATGAGTGAAATAATTTTAAAAACTTCATATTTTTGGTATGATCTATTTTTGAAGTAAAATAAGTCAATCAAAATAAACTCGTCTAAAGCCAACAGGGGCTTGGCTCAGCTGGTAAGGTTCGGACGATTCATGCACCACACCTAGGTTCGAATCCCGCTACCAGCAGGAGTCCGTTGGTGGGCATCCTTAGTGGGTAATCCCCACACAAGTGTGTAAAGGGTTGGCCGGTAAGATACGTCCGCTAACTCAGCTACCATCTAGCGCCCTGCTCGGGGGTGTAATATAACCATAAAGACCTCCATTTTGCATTCTCAAAAAATAAAATAAATATAAAATAAATAAACTCGCCAAAACATATATCTCTTGACAAAAATTACTCTTTCAAACACCCAATATAGTCTCTTGTGCTATTCTTGTGTGATAGAAGGTTCAAATTCTTTTTTTAATTTCAAAATCATAAATCAAAACTAATACCTTTATGTAAGAATATAAAAAATTATTATTTATTAGAAAAAAAAAATGTAAGTGCGTTGAATATGATCTATCTCATTAATTAATGAAATACATGCACACATTAATTTAAATAAAATAAATAAATAATTTTTTTTGAGAATCAGAAAATTATTCAATGCAATAATGAACAATAATTAAGCAAATTACACGAAAAGATAAATCGAATGCATTCATGAAAAGAAAAAGATACAATTTATTAGGTACAACACTTTTAATTGTCATTGGAAAATTCAACATTATTTGCAATCCATTGGTTAATGTTGTTGTGTGGTAAACTTTAGTTTTTTTTTGAGAAACTTTAGTTAACACCATGAGGTACAACACTTTTAAAAAACTGAAACTAAATAATTAAAAAAAAATACTTAAGGGCTTAAGGCAAGTAAAAAACAAACAAACACTTAAAAGAAGTTAATCAAAATGTTGTTGTTTTATAATATATCAATGAATTTTATAATATAAAAAAAAAGGCACAAATATATGACTTACAATTATACAGTTGATTTTTTACTTGTATTTTACCAATACCTCCTTAAATAATAGTATTTCACTCTTCTTTCACTTTTGAAAAATATAGAAAGAAATATGATGGGATGAGTATTCATTATTATTATTATTTAGAAACAAGCATACACACAAGTGAAAACAAATAGGATTCTAATACAAGACACGGTAATGTTTAAAACAACATAAAACAAGTTATACTACACACATATATTATGTATTACCGCTACTCTCAAACAATATTATAGATAAAAATATTCCATAAAAATTCCTTCCAATGAATTATATTCTATTATCCGTTACCTCACAAGCAAGCTTTTTCTAATTATAGTCTTAAATTCATATTAGAAATTAGTAGTAATTTCTAATAAATTTGTACTAACTATTTGTATAATTACAATAATTCTAATTATAGTCTTAAATTCATATTAGAAATTAGTACTAGTTTCTAATAAATTTGTTCTAACTATTTGTATAATTACAATAATTGAGGCCAATGTGGGGGACATATAAAAATGAAGCAATGCAAACCCCAAGTTCCAACCTTCCCCCACCACAATCGGAGATGCCCCATGTATTAAAATTTGTCCATCACAAAATTTATGGTTGATGACGTGGCAGGATTTTTATTGGTTAAGACTATGGAGATTGTCTACAATTGACATAAATGTGTACAATTCCCGTGGTTTGGTAAGATTTTAGGCTCTATAGAAAATTGGGACCCAATTACACCGACCCTAGTGGGACCCACTTGCCGCCCATGTATGATTTCTAGGAGTAAAAGTGGACGGTTTGATCGAACGGTGAGCGCGTGGGGATTCGAACCAATCAGTATCGTTCATAGTGCTGCTTTCGGTCTTTTAAGTTGTAACTTGGGCACTAGTGCATCCCCACATGCAAATTCAAAGCATCACACAGGCCAACATTCCTTTGTAGATCTGCCCATAGAATACATATTGTTAGATATAATTATTTTTTAAAGCTCCATACAATCCATTTTTCTATACTATATTAAGGTCTTTAGCAAGCTGTATTTGATCGGATTAAATGTAATTGTATTGATTGGAATCATTTGGTGTAGATTTTTTTTTTTTTTTTTTTTGTTGGTTTATTTAGTTTAGAAAATAAGATATGAAAAAATATGCAGCGTAATTTTTAAAAGTTGTATATAACTGAATAAATTAGATCAAATTAAGTGCAAAATAAACCTAACCAAACAATGTACTAATAAGTATCATGACATGTTCTTAAGTATTAAGACAGTCAACAAAAGGCCTTATAACTCAACTAATTAGCATATTCAAGGTTTGATTTCGTTCTCTCCTGCTATAACTATTGGATTATTAGAAAGTATTAAGACAACTAGGTTCACATTAACAAAGGCAATGGAATTTGGGTATAAGCACCAAGAGCGTTGTTAGTTGTCTAACACCTCCTAGTGTTTAAAACAAAGATGTCAAATGTTCAAATATCATCTCCTCTATTATATTATCGACTCATCAAATAAGAATTTGGGTACAAGTAAGAACTTTCGAAGCCGGTATTCTAAATGTCGTTCAACATCTACCGAATTCCACGTCTTTCCCCCCATTGAGTGATCAAACATATTGTTGATGAGATCATATTGATTTTGAACGCCTTTTTTGAATGGTTTGTATATCGTACCTATAGAAAGGCTAATTTTATTGCTGATAGTTGAATGGGCCAATTTGAGATATACTAAGTTACCGCAATCCCTTCCATTCCTAATTGCCTTGTGGAATTAATAGAAAGACAAAATTTGGTTACAAACTTAGTTGTAGCCAACGACTACAACTCCTATTAAAAAAAAATTAAAATGGCTACATATTTTGAGAATCTAATCATTGAATTGCATGTTTTTTTTATTTTCTTAATACTCATGTCAAATTTTGTGCATTATTTACTATTCGATCCATAAACTTATATTTTATGCATAATTTTATACTACAAAAATTTGAAATTTGAACATTTGATTGATAATATAGCTATTGATCTTTGATTATTTGGAAATTTTGTAAGCATAGAGGATATTAAAAAAAAATATTATCCAATAATGAATTTGTCAAAATTCACATCAAGTAGAAAGATTAAGTAGAGTTGTATCCATTGGTTACAACCAAATTTGTAACCAAACTGTGTCCTTGTCCCTAACAGAATGAGTTTGGGATCCCCCTTTTTGTAACTTGCTTATATTTTTTTTTTCTTTTTTTCCCTAATAAATAGTTATTACTTAGACAAAAAATAATAATAATAATTAATGAGTGTCTTAAGGACATACGTTAAGAAATAATAAACATTCAACTATGAGATTGTATTTAAGATAGTTATAATATATTCCTAATCCCGTAGCTTGAACATTTATCTCCCTAGACCCCAAGCACTTTATGTATAGAGAAGTGTCACTTAAACTACAGGGCCCTTGTTTCTCAAAAAAAAAAAAAAAAAATCAAACATACTTGTCAATAATTCTAATTCATTGTACACATAAATTTATTGTAGCTGTTTGTATTTTTCTTGATATTTATGTACACTGTAACTATATTTTTTGAACATTTATAAAAACATTTTTAATGGAGCATTCAATATAACTTGACTTTTGCCCTTCTGGCACTCATCAACAAAAGTCAAAATAATATCATGGCATGTTTCATCCAACACGTTATGGATTTTTTATTTTGTATCAAAAAAAAAATCACACAATTTCGCCTTTTGTTGTCTTCGTCGGGGGGGGGGGGGGGGGGGGGGGGGGGGGGGGTGGTTGTGGCGGTAGATGTGTATACAAAAAAGAAAAAAAAAACACAATGATTGGCTTGCGGGCAATGTTGCTCAGTAAATTGAGTTTAGTTTGAAACTTGAATTTATTTTCTATAATACTCAACGATGTCTTTTGACTCTCACAATGCATTTGTGAAATTATTTTGGTAATTCTATATATAAATTATATGGCATGATGATTTTTGTCCAACTATCTATATAAGGATTAGTAAAGACCAAAAAAAAATTTATCATGACTTTTGAGTGAAGTTATGGTTTGTTTTTGTGTTGGAACCCCTTTCCTTCTCCCCTATGTGCATGTTTGTTTCTCCAAAAAAAAAAAAAAAAGTATAGACCAAATTAACATTAAATTTAAAAGGATTAAATGGTAATTTTATTAAAAATTGAATTCTACTTTGCTTTCAAAAATTGACTTATCACTCAAATTTTTTTTTTTTGAATTATCATGTTGAAAGATCAAATCATAACAATTTTCAATTGACAAAATATATTATTGGAATTAGGGTTGAACCTATGTTATTATGAATAATTAATTATGATTGGTTCTTAAAAAAAAAGAATTAATTATAATTAATAATGTGTCAAAAATAGACAAGAGTTCATAGGATGAATGTAATAAATAATGGCTATTTAAATTTTTTTTTTTTTTTTTGAGCAGAAATAATAGTAGACTTTATTTATATAGAATCACTTTGTACAATGGGGAAGAGAAAAGAGGGGCATTCTTCTAACTAAGAATAACCTTCTCTTTCTCTTTTGCAGCACTAACCAAAATTAGAACCGCTCAATTACATCGTAAAGGTAAAATTAAAAATAAAATAAAATAAAATCAAAACTATCTCTAAGCAAATTAATGTCTACAAGGACCCAAGCAACATCTAGTGAGCAAATTCTATCAAAGTTTAAAAGATCAACAGGCTCAGCATAGTTACACTTCTTCAACATTTAAGAAGCTGATGCTAAGACCGAATGTATTTTAAATTATTTAGATATTATCTTCTTATAAAATGGATGACTAGTTTTTATAAAAAAAGGATGACTAATTAAATTTTAAAATATCCTTTTGGGGTGTTTAATTCATTGTAATGTGATAGACATTACGATAATGTAGATATCATAGCGTTTAGTTTTTTTTTTTTGTTTTTTTTTTTGAGAAGAAATAGTGTTTAGTTCGTTTATTTGTAAACAACACAAAAATTTCATATTACCATAAATCATTATAATATGATGATTACCTTATTAGATGGTGGTAACTTTATATCTTACTTATAAGGATATCAAATACACCTTTGAAATAACCAAAATATTCCATTAAATGTGTCTAAAATTTGGTTTAAAACTCATAATTATCTCCAGGAAAAATTAGAAAAGTGAATAATATGGCTAGAAGTATGTACCATAAGTCTGGAGTGTCAATCGACACCATGACCATTTATTAAAGAGTCGATTGACACTTAGGGCCTCCAAGTCGGCACTTCAGCCTTAAGATGCCAAAATTCAACTATTTTGCTTAAGGCACGTTTGGTACAATATAATGATTATTATATATGAATAAAAATAAATATTACAAGGATTATATTAAGTTGGAATGTAATAAATATTATTATTCATTAGTTTGGTGACCATTTAAGAATAGAATTTTGAATATGCACCCACAATTTAGTATAGTATAAAAATAAGGTGTAATTAAATCATTTTTAAGTAAAATTTTATAAAATACACTTATTTTAGGGTGTTCAAAATAGAGCTAATAATTAACAAGAAGGAAAATTTATTTTCTTCTCTTTTGAAGATGTGGTAACGAATGGTTTTTTAGTAAATTTTTTTAAAAAGTTATTATATAAGGTAAAGGAATAGATATTCAGTACTTTTGATAAAGAATAGTTATTCCTCATTTTGAATAATAATTATTCATAAGAAATAACTATTCATTGTAATAAAAACATAACCAAACAACTAAATAATTATGCCATAGGAATATCTATTACATTACAATGTCTATTACAGTAAACGTGCTCTTAGTTTTATGATTTGCACTCCTATTTTATCATCTTATGGAATAATTACGGGCTCGGTAATTATGAAATGAAAAATCCTCTATAAAATTGGTCGGATTTATAGAAAAGCCCATTATGGCTGAAATAGTAAATCTTGATCACATTCCTCTATTTGCTGCATGACATTGGAAGCAAGCATGATCACGTGGGCAAGTCTGTAATGATGATGGGGTGACCAAATAAAGGCATTCCATAAAGGCAAGGCCAAATGGTCATTGAAAACCTTTCACAGTTTGACTGTAATTACTTATAGAAAATTGTTTGAAATGTATTAAGACAAAGCCTGAAGATCTCTAGACCTTGATCAAATTCGACCTAAGTCTGGGTGTCTAGTTATTTAATTTCCTTGTTATTTGATCGAGTCTAAAGTCTCTCTCTCTCTCTCTCTTATACCCCCTCCCCAAAAAAAGAGTAAGGATTTGCTGCAAACAAGGTTGCAGCACTTCCTACATCATGGTATATGTGTCAAAAAATTAGAGTAACACCTGTCAGTTAGCAATTTAATGAATAACGTCTGTTAACCTCTTAACTTATTTCTCTCACACGAACACAAACTCTTCCTCTCTCTTCAAGACCCCATAAATCATAAATGTACTCCTTTCTCTCTCTTCTTCCTCCTTCTCAAATACCCAGAGCCCCAAAAACCAAATCAAAATAAAAATTTCTCTCTCTCTCTCTTCAAAAATAATTGATTGTTTATAATGATTAATCCCAATGAATGGAGCAAAGGGTCACATTTCATAAGATGCTACCTAAAACCCAAAGCCTCCATGGCTTAAACATAGGTAATCGAAGCTCCATGGCTCCACCACAAACCAGCATGGCCGGACCTTCAAGAGCTCACCCACCACCGGTGGTGGTCTTTTCCTCTTCCTCTGTTTTTATTTTCGGTCTATTTTTCTGAGTATGGCTGAAATAGCTCTACATTTGTTTGGTTGGTTGTGGGTTTGAGAATTTGGTATTTTGTTTGAGGATTTGAAAAATGGAGGTTCTTGTTTTGGGCATGGATTTTTTTTCAAAATTAATCTATTTGTGGGTTTTGGTTAGGCCGAAAAAAATGGGTTTTGATTTGGGTTTGTCGGCCGTGATTTGTATGTATGCGAATCTAAGCATGTGTGTACAATTATTTTTGAAGAGAGAGAGAGAGAGAGATTTGTATTTTGATTTGGTTTTGTGGGGGCTGGGTATCTGAGAAGTGAGAAGAACGAAGGAGGAGGAGGAAGGAGTGAAAGAGAGATATTTGTCGTTGCTGAGGAAGGGGAGAGGAGTGTGTTGATGAGGTTTTGAAGAAAGACAGATTTGATGTTAAGAGTTAACGGACGTTATTCATGAAATTGGTAATTGACAGGTGTCACTTTAATTTTTTGACACGTATACCATTATGCAAGAAGTGCTGCAACCTTGTTTGCAGCAAATCCTTGCTCCCAAAAAAAACATGTAAAAATTTTAATCATATCTTTTTAATATGATTGGACAAGTTTGGGTTGAAGGTAACAATCATTGTCTCACTTGAACCAATTATATGTGAATGATCTACCCATTGCCTTGCCTTGCCACATCTACTTAACGACTTAAATAAAAGAGTAAATTTCACAAACCTACTATGAGGTTTGTGATAATATCAACTAGGTCCAAAATATTTTAAAACACACAATTTGGTCCTCAAAAGACAATTTTGTCCCTAACTTTTTTTTTCTCTCTCTCTCTCTCTCTCTCTCTCTCTCCCTAAATCATAAAATACCCATTTCAAAACCTATCTTCTTCGTCTTCTTCTTGCTTGTCTTAAGAGAATTCACAGCCTCTTCAAGAGTTGAAGCCAGCGCTAAAATCTTAGCTTAAGCCTTAAACAGCTCCTTTGACAACAAAACCTTGTCGATCATGTAGATCACAATCGGCTGCTCATTGATCAAAGC
Source organism: Quercus gilva (assembly GCA_023621385.1). NCBI lineage: Eukaryota > Viridiplantae > Streptophyta > Magnoliopsida > Fagales > Fagaceae > Quercus > Quercus gilva. Next base: position 14,524,047 of record CM042477.1, read on the forward strand.
GTGGTGGTGTTGTTGAATCTCTCTTTTTCTTTTAGTTCTCTCCCTCTCACCCTTTGACTTTCTCCTCTTTTTTTTCTCTTAGCTTTCTCCCTCTCACACCCTGACTCTCTAACTCTCTTTGTCTCGTGATTTTGGGTGAAGGAGGAGCAATGGTTGAGCAGTAGATTGGTGGGTTGTGTTTTGGGTGGAAGTGGATTATGATTTTAGGTAGGTGTGTTGAAGTTTTGTTGGTTGGTTTCGATTTTGCATTGGTTTTTAGGTGGCATCGTGATAGTGGTAGTGGTTCAATTCTAATGGTTGTGGGTGTGGGATCTATGAGTGATATGGGTTTGTTGGGAGGTGGGTTTTCTAGGCGGCTGTGGGTGATATGGGTTTGTTGGGCAGTGGGCTTTCTAGGCGGTAATGGGTGTAGGTGATATGAGTTTTGCTAGGTGGTGGGTTTTCTAAGTGACTATGGGTGTGGGTGATATAGGTTTGTTGGGCGATGGGTTTCACTGGTTAGAGAGAGAATTTTGAGAGAGAGAACTCAGAGAAGAGAGTTTAAGAAAGGGGGAGAGGGGAGAGAGAGAGAGAAGAGAGTAAAATTTAGGGACAAAGTTGTCTTTTAAGAACTAAATTGGTGGGTTTTAAAATATTTTAGACTTAGTTAGTATTATCACAAACCTCAGGGTAGGTTTGTGAAATTTACCAATCTAGATTGATTAGGCACTTGCTAACCAAGGTGACATTATGTGTAAATTTTATATGTAACATCTCTATCACATAAGGATGAGTCTCACACTTGCTACGTCCATTCCTACACAAGAGAATGTTGCATACTAACATATAACACAAAAAGTTAATGGCCATAAATTCATAAACTTAGTATGTATAGAGTTTCAATTCTTCATTCTAAAACCTTAAGGTTTTATATATATATATATATATATATTTTTTTATCATCTGCCATATTGTTTTTTGAGACTAACTTTTGTTAGCTTTTATGAACGAAAAATCATGTGACCACCATGTGAGTAATGATGTAAACCAATTGGTGAGTATTTTTAATATGATTGCATGATGGTCAAGTGATTTTTCCGTCCATAAGAGTTAATAAAAATTAGTTTCAACATTCAATTTGGCAAATATACAAATTCTAGAAAGCCATAAGAAATAATTGAAATCTTACATGGTGTTTTAGCAAAAAAAAATAATGTTAATGATCTTTAGGTTAGAAGTTTCTAATGGAGTAAATTGTAATCGGAAAAATGATGTTTATTTATGAAAACGGAAAGAAAATAAGAAATTCCTTTTTAAAAAAAATTATAGGCAACTTCATTTCCTTTTTACAATACAAGATAAAATTTACTTCAACCTAATGTAAGTATACATTTATGTGAAGTAGAGATAGGAGTATAATCCCAATCACTACTCTTTATTCTCTAGTAGGAGACTATCGTTTTGTTAAAGCCCCGAGGCCCCCTGACAAGTGACAGACACACGCATTGGTCCATTTTCCAGTTCTTACATAAAGAGAGTGAGTGAAAGAGTCTGACAGACAGAGACAGACCCTACATTTTCATAGGCGGGAAATTGAAACCCACCTCACCAGCTTTGATATATAAAACAAAAGCAAGAAGAAGAAGAAGAAGAAGAAGAAGAAGAAAGAGTCTCACAAAGAGAGAATCAGAGAGAGAGAGAAATGAAAGAGAGAGGGAAAGGAACAGAGCCATCAGTGGATGAGAGGTACACTCAATGGAAATCGCTGGTGCCAGTGCTCTACGACTGGCTCGCCAATCACAACCTCGTTTGGCCTTCTCTCTCTTGCCGGTCTGTACTTACTTCTCTCTAAATCAAAACCCCCATTACTCTCTCTTTCTCTCTCTTTAGGGTTTCCATTTTTGTTTGATTTTGTTGGGTTAGTGTCTTGTTTGGATGCTGAGAAAAGTGTTAGGGAAAGCAAAGGAAAAAAAGTAAAAGAGTAAAGTAAAGTAGATTAAAATGATGGGTTTTTGGTTTTATGCTGTTTTGGGTTCTGGGGTTTGATGAAAATTAAATACAAATTGCAATGTGGGTTGTCCATACTATTCTGTCTTGAGGGTTTTGTTTGCATTTCAAGGTACTTGCTTTTTATTTTGTAATATTGCCTATAACTGTCTTTGTGGATGCTGGGAAAACTGTAGGGAAAATAAAGGAAAGAAAAAGTTGAATTAGATTAAAATGATGGGTTTTTGGTTTTATGCTGTTTTCGGTTCTGGGATTTGATGAAAATTAAGAACAAATAGCAATGTGGTTTGTCCGTACTATGCTCTCTAGAGGGTTTTTTTTTTTTTTTTTGGGTAGTTAAAGATAATTGCTTTTTATTGTGTAATATTGGTTTTTTTTACTGTCTTTTTTTATGCTGAGAAAATGTGGGAAAAGTAGATGGAAAGTGGAGAAAGGAAAAGTCGGTTTAGAATAAAGTTGTGGGCTTTAGGTTTTATGCTGTTTTGTTCTCTAGAATGTGAAGGAAGATGGGTACTAAACATGCATTCCATTGTTTTTAAGGTGTTGAGGATACTGTCTTTTTTAAAGAATGTTTGTGAATTTGTAGTACTAAGTTAATTTTTAGATCTGTTTTGGCAGGTGGGAAAATGTGGGTAAAGGAAAAGAGAAATGAATCGTTTGGGATAATGTCTTATGTCTGATTTAATTTCTAAACCATGAATGCAATGGAATGAAAAGTTTGATTATGGTGGTGCTCAACTATATGTCTCGTATCAAGCCTATGTAACAATTCCACTCTAAGGGTTTTGATTGTATGTGTTACTGTAAATTATTTGGTGGGCATGTGTTTGTCCATAAAAATCTTGTAGTTAGGGATTCTCATATGGAAATGAAATGAAGCTGCTAGGTAACATAGCTACACTTTATTTATGGTTAAAGGTTCAGAAAAAGTAAGCTGATCCTTTATTTGTTGGTATTGATAGATGGGGTCCACAACTAGAGCAAGCCACTTACAAGAATCGCCAACGTCTTTACCTTTCAGAACAGGCAAGATGTTTTCTGTCTCTTGCAGTGTTTGAATCTGTTTTTCATTGTTGATTGTTAAGGCATTGTGTTGATTTTGGAATGTTAATTGTAAATCAAAGAAAGAAATTATCAATGAATTTATTCTGTAATTGTGGGAATTGGTTCAATATGTTTGTTCTGGAAAATGAGTAATTCTGAAGTTAAAGTTCAGTAATGAGTATTTCTAAGAGCTTAACACTACAAATTTAAAACGTTCTCATGAGTGCCTGGTTGGAAATTTGTTATGCATTCTAGATTACTTATTCCAAAAGCCAGATAGTTGCTGCTGTATTTTATTATGTATGATTTGAAATAAGTTATTAATATTGTTGAACTTGTCATTATTTTCATATTGTGCATTTGTGATTTACTTGCCTGCTCATATGGAGTTGATATTAAGTCAGTGTGTGATGTCATTGTCTGTTGTTTGTGCATCATCTTTTTTACTCTGGGATTGTATATGTTGATTTATCCTAGTGGTTTTATCTTTTGTTATCTTTTTAATCAGACTGATGGCAGTGTTCCAAATACCCTTGTCATAGCAAACTGTGAGGTAGTTAAACCTAGGGTTGCAGCTGCAGAGCACATATCACAGGTGATTTCCTGATGGAACATGCATTATTCATAATCCCCCACACCCACTCTTCCGTTTGTTTTTGGTGGTGGTTCTGTGAAGATGTTTGCTCATCAGTTGCATTCTCTTGGCATGCTCTGGTTGCTTGATCTTACAGTTCAATGAGGAAGCGCGTTCTCCATTTGTAAAGAAGTTCAAAACTATTATACATCCTGGCGAGGTACATGTGGCTTTTAAAGAAAATTACATTTCTACTTAAAATGGCTGCAAATGAGGATCTTTTGGTCTTATTAGCTATCAAATATCAATGATTACAGTTGTTTTTGTTCTTATTCTTATTATTATTTTGCAGGTGAACAGAATCAGGGAACTCCCACAGAATAGTAAGATCGTGGCCACACACACTGACAGTCCTGATGTAAGCATTTATCTTCATGTTGCCCTTTTCTTTTAAATGCGGATTATCAAGATTTCAAGGTTTTTAAATCTTGTATTTTGTCTTTGAATATGAAGTTTATAAACCGGGGAAGCTCAATATGCATTAAAGTTTTGAGTTTATGATCAGGTCCTTATTTGGGATGTTGAGGCTCAACCAAATCGTCATGCTGTTCTGGGAGCTACAAATTCTCGTCCAGACCTGGTGCGCCCTGTGCAAATGAATCTCTTTTTGCTATCCTTTTCATGAATGTTTTAATACGTTGAAAATTCTTTGTTATTTGTCCTATTTCATTTCCCCCTTCGTATCTTTATAATATATATATATATATGTGTGTGTGTGTGTGTGTTTATATATATATGTATGTATGTGTGTATATATATATATATATATTAAGGTAGGCAATTGTTAACTCTAAATGCATTGTCTTACAGATATTGACCGGGCATCAAGATAATGCTGAATTTGCTCTTGCTATGTGTCCTACTGAACCCTTTGTGCTTTCTGGAGGTTGGATTTCTTTTATTATCATTTTATCTAATGTTAGATAGTGTTAGTGTGATGGATATATTTATCTTGTGCCTCTGTCAATGTCAGCTAACTAGCCATGTGTGTGTGTGTGTGTATCCTCGTTTATTGAGTCGTGATGTTGGGTTTATAATTGAATAACTTTGCTGCATGTCTATCCCCCAGATAATGTCAATATTAAAACTTCTTTGTGATGTTGAACTTGAGTTGATCATCTTCTTCCTTTACTCAAGTTATGAACTATATCTCTTTTCAAATCATATCATTTGTTTGGGAACTTTCTGTGCCAGGCAAGGACAAGTCTGTAGTTTTGTGGAGTATTCATGATCATATCTCGACTTTAGCAGCAGACACAGGGGCTACGAAGTCTCCGGGGTCTGGTGGCAGCAGCGCTAAGCATGCCTCTAAGGCTGGTGGGACTAATGATAAACCTGCAGACAGCCCCTCTATTGGTCCACGTGGTATCTACCAAGGGCACGGGGATACCGTAGAAGATGTGCAGTTCTGCCCATCAAGGTAGCTTTCATCAATCATAGTCAAATGCATTGATTATGTATGGTTTTGTGGTTCTATATTTTGTGATTTTTCCACATGGTCTATAACTTATTATCTGTCACATATTTGCAATTATGCATTTAATTTTGTGATTAACATGTTCTTTGTTTCTTGTCATTTGACATCAAGTAGTGCCTGGGAATTACTCAGGAATTACCCTCATGTAGATATTTCAAGAGAAAACAAAGCTCTTCCCTATTTCCTGAATCTCATGTCTTTTTTATACTTATATTGCACAGGACCTGTAGATGCTGTTTTTCCCTGATTTTCGGATATGCATTTATTATTTGTTATTTGTGTTAAAAGTGCACAGGAGTTCTGTAGCGTAGGCGATGATTCTTGCCTTATATTATGGGATGCAAGAGTGGGATCTTCTCCAGTTGTCAAGGTTGGAATTCTTCCTCTTTCGTCTATCAGTTTACCGTGCCATGGCAAGCTGTGGTACAATACCAAAGATTTTCTAAGTATGAATTACTGACATATAAAATTTAAATATTCATTTGATTATTCTAATAGGAATTTTATTTATTTTCCTCTCTTGATTGTTTTAGGGATCCTTTTTCCTTCTCTACAGTGCTCTTTATTATGCAAGTTTTGTGTTCTAGAATTGAAAATGCTGCTGCCTTCTCTTCTCATGGCTTTGCATTAAATGTTTGATGCAACTCATTAATTTGGTTGTCATTTGGGCAGGTTGAGAAAGCTCATGATGCTGATCTTCATTGTGTTGATTGGAATCCTCATGACGTAAATTTCATTCTGACAGGGTATTATTTCTCTCAAGCTTTGCATAATGAAATTGATCTCTTGGACGCTTCACAATGCAGAATGTGTCATGATCTGTGTGCTTTTGTTTCCATGTTTTCTGTTTCTGGACCTATTTGAATTGTCATTTTTTTTAAACAGTTCATACTGTTATTTGGTTTACTTAAATTTGCTTTGCTTTTCCTTTAGGTCTGCTGATGCTACTGTTCGCATGTTTGATCGCCGTAATCTCACCTCTGGGGGTGTTGGATCACCTGTTCATAAATTTGAGGGTCACAATGCAGCTGTCCTTTGTGTACAGGTGATAGAAAGTTTTGGGATTATTTTCTTGGCTTTATGTTATATCATGCCTTTTGTTATATATTCAGGAATAGGACTTATTTAGTTATTTTTAACAAAAAATATGCATTTGTTTTCAGTGGTCTCCTGACAAGTCATCCGTCTTTGGAAGTTCTGCTGAGGATGGCATTTTGAACATATGGGATCATGAGAAGGTATGAAACTATAATTTTTCTCTATACAGCCTTGCTCTCTCTCTCTCTCTCTCTCCCTCACTCACTTACACACACACACACACACACACACACACGATCATTAGATAACATATAGATCACATCAAAAAAAGAATCAACAATGCTGTGATGGTAAGAGATGGAAACTGATAGATATATGGTGAACTGACAGTAAATGAGGAAAGTTATTATTCCTGTAATGATCAAATGCAGTGTATAAGATGATTCTACATATGTATGGGTTGATTTGTTGGGGGGTGGAATATATGCAAAGCCTTCAAGCAGATTTCCAGCGTCACAATTTGCCTGTTATAAATGTGGCTAGCATTCACTATTTGATTGGTGAGCAAACTGATTTCCAGAGGTAGTTTTGATTATTGATAAGTATTGAGGGTATTTTATTTATTTTTTATTGTTCCAAGTGCTGTTTTTTGCTAATCTCAAGCTTCTCAGGAAGTTTTAGATGTAATCTGGTTTCGTTCACTGGTATTATTCTTTAGTAGTGAAGGTATCAAATCATGAATCCAATGGTCCCTACTACTATGACTGATTATAAGTATTGTTCTGTATCACTTTATAATTTTTTACTTGTTGAGTGGATGATTTTAGTCATACATGGGTTTGGACTTTGAAGTATTTCTACTTCAGTTTTACACCAAAGTGATTCGGAGTCATTAGTGAGATTTAATTACTCCAACTAGATCTTCCCTGCTTTCACATCACTCTTGTACCCATTTTTCCCCCCTTTTTTTTTTGGGTGGGGTGGGGTGGACGATGGTTGTGTTCCCTTTTCTTTTTATAATTTTCAGTTGTATTTCTGTTGAATCTGGCTACAGGAAATTACCAATTTTGTTTATTAGGGTTCGTCCCAATCTGAAACTCATTGCTCAATTCTTGCTTTTATGTTTCTTGTGTTATGCATGTAACTGATCCTATTGCCTTTCAGGTTGGTAATGTTGGATCTAAAATGCAAAATGTTCCTCCAGGCTTATTCTTCCGACATGCTGGGCATAGGTATGAATTTATGTATCTTATGTGTGTGTGATTTGCTATACAAAAGAGAAGAAATCTATACAGGTTTTTTTGGGGGCTGAATTTGGTATTTGTTACTACTTGTTTATTGGATGTTAATGCACTTATATGCTTTCTGGATGCTTTTTTCTGAAGATTTTGTACACAATACTTGATTTCTATTTTATGCATGTAGGGACAAGGTTGTGGACTTCCATTGGAATGCATCTGATCCGTGGACAATTGTCAGTGTGTCTGATGATTGTGAAAGTACTGGAGGAGGTGGTACACTGCAGGTAATCAATATATATTAACCCTGGTATCTTATCATTTAGAATGTGCTTTTTTTTTTTTGTTCCTTCAGTAGTTTAATAGTGAAAAATATCAGAGGGATAGCGTTTTGCTTGAATAATAATCAACTTGCATGTAAAAATAAAATGTACTTCAAGGTATGATAATAATTTGGGTTTATGCTTCTGTACATTTCCTTGATGAAAGAGTGATGGTTCTGGTGCAGATATGGCGGATGATTGATTTGATATACAGGCCCGAGGAAGAAGTTCTAGCTGAATTGGATTCATTCAAGTCCCACATTTTAACATGTTCCTCTTGATGCCTATTAAAAAAGTTGTTAAACTTTCGTTTTCTAGTTTGCTCAAGCTAAATGACTTCCACCTAAAGTTTCCAAACCTTGGTAGTTCAATATTTTGTTGGTTCCGAATTTGACTATTAAAATATCCTCTCTTTGTCTCTCTGTTCATTAAGGGCAAAAATGAGCTCCTTTTGTGTCATTTGGTAACTGGTACAGTTTAGTCATTTAGTTGGACCTTCATTTCAAATACTAGTAGTACTCTTGTGTGGGAGTTTTAAACAAATGACAGCAATTAATCTAAACTGTTTTTAACTCCATTCATCAACAATGTCTATGGATACAATACTTTAAAAAAAAAAAATTCACAACAAATTAAAAGTGGTGATTGGTGCATAATAAAAGTAATATCAATAGTGGGTATAGATGAAAGTGATCTTCAATTACAATAGGCTATGTCAATAATTGCGAAAATATTATGTCCTTACTGCATTCGTAGCATTACTTTTTGGTCAATGCGATGAGTTCCAGTAACAAACACTAGGCCTTGGAGGGGGGAAAGGGCATAGGAAATAGGACGTCAACCCTCTTGGCCTAGTTATATGCATTCAATCTTTTGTCACTGACATGAACATTTGATCTTCGTTATTTGCTTTCTAGACAACAATGGAATTTAATATATGAGTTCATCTCCTGTGCCCTTCGAATGGAACAGAAAATACAAAGGCCTAGTACATAAGAAAAAGTTCTATGAAACTAAGGGAAATTGGGCAACTAGTCTTAAACCATGATATGTACTTAAAAATCTTAAAAGTTTTGTTTAATCTCTCACCTCGATGCATTTTTCAAGGTTAAGATTACAACTTTCATCGAGGTGGAAAGTATATCAAGAAATAAAATCCCCTCCCCATTTTATTTTAAATATAAGACATCTCATGACTAGTTAAAAATAGGAGGAAGTATCACTAAATGCAAGGCACATGACATTTATTTGATTTTTAAATGTCATACGTCTTACATCTAAATACAAATTTGAGTAATTTAAAGGATTCAATGATAGGGGGTCTTATCCCAATCCAAATCTCTACTTTTGCTAAAGACTAAAAGTAGATTAACTTAATCATTTTTGTAATGGATAAATCACATATAATATTTATTGGAAATAGAACAAAATCCTTGTATATTATATTGGAAATAGAACAAAATCCTTGTTAGTGGTCACATGTGGATATTTCATGCCCTGCAAGTGCCATTAGAATTCCCCGCATAGGGATAACTTGGGCTTGAAATCTTATCTTCCGAATTTTTGTGGGGGGCAAAAAAAAACCCTCCCTTTTCCCTTTTATTGTTAAAAAAACATATCTAAAAATTAAAGACCAAACAATCAAAAAAAGAAAGATAAAAGAGGGAAAGGAAAAATGAGGATAGCATATTCCTTAATCCTTTACCATCTTGCAATAGAAGTATGAAATTAACGGTTGTTTAGCACGTGAAAAAATTTAGGGGAAACTGCAGTTAACTCACCTATGGTTTGGCCCGTTTTAACAGTGCCTACTCGTGGTTTGAAATTTGTCACTTAACCCACCTGAGGTGGCCTCCGTTAGACCCCCGTTACCCACTTCTGCTCTTTCCGTTAGAAAACCCCCTTTATTATATAAGCCAAAATTAAAACCCAATTAGAACCCTAAAAAAAAAAAAAAAAAAAAAAAAAAAAGCGCTCTCTCCCTCTCTCTACCTTATATGTTCTTCCACAAAAATCAAACACAAAAACCTTTAAAGATTCTTTCACTCAGATGAAAACCAATTTTCACAAACCACATCCACGTATGTCTCACGGTTAGATGAAAACCGATTGTTTCGCAAAGATTTCAACAATTACTCAGCCAATTTTTCACTGTCTCACTACAACCACAAAGGACCTTCAAAGATTCAAAACACAAATAGCAACAAAGCAAACCCAACAAAGTAAACCGAGATGTCATGGGTTTGGCTTTGGTGTCGTGGTGCCTGTCGTGGATGGTGGTGGTGCTCGTGGGGTTTGGCTTTGGTTGAACTAGAGATTTGAGGGAGATCTAGGGATAGATCGAAGCGAGAGAAAGAAAACAGAGAGAGAAGCGAGATCTGGGAATGTTCAGATGAAGGAGAGAGAGGGCGGTGGGGTTTGGTAGTGAGAAACGAGGGAAGCACCGCCTGGATAGGCGGTGGTGTTGAGTGGCGGTGATCGAGGAAGAGGGATCTGGGCGGAGAAAATAGCACAAAAATGCAAGAATGAGTTGCGGAATGGAGGAATACATTTGGGTAGGGGAGTTGGGCCGGTGAGGAGTGGAGGAAGATCGGTGAGCTGGGTCGGCGGAATGGGTTGCGGAGATTGGCGAGTTGGGTTGGCGGAAGGGCTGGATCACAACTAAGGAGGCGAACTAGGTCGGCGGAAGGGCTGGATCGGAGCTGGGGAGGCGAGCTGGGTTTATGGTGGATGGGCTTGTGCAGATCGGCGATGGAGGAAAAGAGAGAAACTCAGATGGAGAAGAAAACGTGAGGAGAGAGATAGCTGGGATGAAATGAAAGAAAAGGAAGAAAAAAATAAGGAAAAAAAATCATTAAAATAATCAGAGTAGTGTGAACGTGCGAATAAAATTTTTTTAGGTATGTTCTTAGGTTCAAAATTTGTGTGAATGGAGAGACAACAAATACCATTTTTTGATCTTGTTTTTCTTGCATTTTTGTTCTATTTTTTGTTTTTAGAGGAGAGAGACATAAAATATAATGAAAAATACACATTTACCCCTATTTTTAACGGTGAAAAGAGAGAGGTGAGTAACGGGGGTCTAACGGAGGCCACCTCAGGTAGGTTAAGTGACAAATTTCAAACTACAAGTTGGTTAACTGCAATTTCCCCAAAAATTTATGTAAATCTCACATAAGTTGTAAATTCTCCATCATATTACTATAAGTCAAATAATCATAAATTCTAATACATGCGGCTTCATGAGGACATCAATCATCATCCTTTACTTTAACACATAGTTTATTGTGATATTTTAAATACTTTTTATTCATTTTTATTAATTAAAATGTTAGAACTTGTAGGATCGAAATGACATTTTGTCTCAACTGGAGTCTAAAATTCCATTATTATTATTTTATTATATTTGAACCTCTAGAGTGTTTTGGCTAAAGATTGCTCAAATTAGAGTTTATAAGCTATGTGTATACTGTTTAAAGTTTCTTTTGCTAAATGATGAGAGAAGTGAAATTTGGTACCAAGACTACTGAATTGCTTAGAAAAATGGCACTAGCTGTGCTGTTTTTGCAAGGGAGAGGAGAGAGAATGATGCGACATATGAAAGAAGAGATAGAAAATGAATTTGGCATTCATGGTGCCACATTTACTACCCAATTTTTGTATTTGCCTGTGCTTGAAAATGGAGAGAGGAGGGAGGAAAAAAATGTTGGATAAAAGTGGCACACTAGGGTGCCAAAATAGGGGAGAGAAAATTTGTTGCAAATATGGCACACTAGGTTCCAAAATAGGTGAGAGAAAGAGAGGAGATATAATTTGTTACTCAATTTTGCTTAAAAGAAATACTTACTATGTTAGTCAAGAGAAATTATTGTGTACTCTTGGAGAACCATAAATGTGTACTCCCTCCTCTCACATGAATGATGGGTTCCACTAATTAAATAAATTGTGGGACCTACCATTTATGTAAGAAGGGAGAGAATGCATTTATAGTATTCTGAGAGTACCTAATAATTTTCTGTCAGTCAATTTTGCATATTAAATTTGACATGTGTTGATGCTCATTTTTGCAAATCTGTACCCAAAGGCCCATAAGGAAGAAATACTAATAAGAAGCAAGGCCCAAAGACCCACCAAGAAGACCGAAGAGCAAAGAAAGAAGTACAAGTGAAAGCCATCTGCTGCAAAATACAAATCTGTTGCAGAATACAGATCTGCCGCAGAAAACAAATCTGCCGTAGAATACAGTTCTTTAGCAGAATACAGATCTGCCGTAGAATGCAGTTCCCTGGCAGGATGGCTTCGGCAAATGAAGATAAATTGGGCCCAATGCCCTTTTGATCCAGTCAACATTATTTGGCCCACAAAGGCCCAAATCCTTTTGTATAAGAAAATAGGCATGAAAACTGACATGATGAAGCATGATGAAAAGAAACAAGGAGCAGTAGGAAGTGTCAGCAGTAGGAATTGCGTGAAGGAAGAGTCAAACTAAAGGAAATGTCAAATGCAACAGGAAACACGTGAAGAAATAAGACAAAAACACGCAGCAGACGAAACAGAACTAATCTGCTACGGCAGGAATGGCGTGGGAGACAAAAACAAAAGACAGTGGAGCAAGCACAGAAGGGCTAGGGCACCACCCAACCTGTACCCAGCCAATACAAGGGAGGTGGGCCCACGGTCAAAGAGATTCAGAGGGCGTGGTTTGGTGGTGGGGGGAAAAGGGGGTCTATATTTGGTTTCCTACCATAACTTCTTTTGGGATATATACCTTGCTGGGATGGTATCTTACCCAAAAGAAGTAATAAATGGTTGGGACCACTGATGCATGCCATAGAGCTAGGTAGAGAGGTAGAGGTATACAGCAGGAACAAACAAAATGGATTTTTGTCGTGGAATAAGTAATGGTGTAGCTGACCTATTCTGAGCAATGACAGGGGCAACCAATGGGTGGATGGGTAATCTTGAAAGGATGCCCACAACAAACCAAAAACAGTTGGTGAAGCCCTAGGGGTAAAAGGGAGAAATCCCATTGAATTAGCTCACTATAAAAGGGAGGTAACCATGGTAGAAAAAAGGGGGGCAGCAAAAAACGGAGGACGGAGAGAGGAAAAAACAGGGGAATGAGTAAAAAACAGGGGAAGAAGAAAAACACCAAGTGGGGAGAAAAAGAAAGAAAGAAAGAAAGAAAAAGAAGAGAGAAAACGCGGTAGGAATAGGGGCATGCATCAATAGGCCATCTTTTCCCTCCCTCTTAGCAAACCCACTCTTTGAAGTCTCCAAAATTGATAGCTAGTAGCCATCTAGGCCTATTCTCCAAAATGCACAACTTTCACGGCGGGAGCTTATGAAAAGGTTGTTCAAGTTGGAGTTTGGGTTTTCTTTTTGGTTTACTTATCCTATGGGAAGATTTAATACTTGATTTTGATTATAAATACATATTTGATTCCTCTCATTATAACTTATATCTGCTGTATTTAATCATCCTGCTGTAACACGTTTTTTTATCAAGTCTGCCGCATCAGTTGTCCTGCTGCAGTGTCTTTACTTGCTGTACTTGTTATTCTGCTGTAGTACCTTTTTTTATTATGTTTACCGTGTTAACTATTTTACCAGCTAAACATTTCCTGCCGAAGCTTTCCTTTTTATTTGTTATTACGTATTTTACTGTTGACACAAGCTAATCATTATCCTGCCATAAGTGTACATATACATATATCTTTATTTATGAATATGTGTATATATTTGAGAATATGCTAACCCATTTAAACTAACACTTGTTTGATGGGTATTTTCTTTGAGTTTTAGATTTGTTCATGTACAGGAAGTAGAAAAGTTTTTTCTGCAGTAAAAGCAAAGAGTGGTCATTCACACTGCAGAAGGCTTTAAAGCACCGCAGACAGACTTAAAGCACAGCAGACAGCTTTATTACACAGCAGAAGGCTTTACGGCAGGAAGCTTACTGCACAGCAGAAAGCTTTATTACACAGCAGGCAGCTTCACTGCATAGCAGAAAGTTTTATTGCAAGGCAGACGGTTTTACTGCACAATAGAAAGTCTTGCTGCACAGCAGAAGAGTTAGACCTGTGGCAGAAACTGGAGAATAATTCCTTCTGCAGCAGAAAAGTCGGACCCGTGGCAGAAACTGGAAAAAGGTTCCTTCTGCGGCAGAAACATCAATCTTGCAGCAGAAAACTGGCAGCGGCAGAAACTGGAGAATAGTTCTTTCTGCGGCAGAAAAGTCGGACCTGTGGCAGAAACTGGAAAAAAGTTCCTTCTGCGGCAGAAACATCAATCTTGCAGCAGAAACTGGCAGCGGCAGAAACTGGAGAAAAGTCTTCTGCGGCAGAAACAGAGGATAAGCCCGCTTCGCAGCATCTTCCCTTGGACTTGGACTCAACGTTTGCGCACAAGCCGGCCCAAATTGAGTTCCAGTTGGACCGGTCTCAACTTCCTTACTCAGAATACTCAGGCCTACTACCGCGGCAGGCAGCCCATCGCACAACACAAAAAAGGCCCCTACAACATGTTTAATTTCTATATATAATACTACTCTTTTTTTTTTTGGTTTAGTGTCATAATTTTCTATTCTAATGTCATAAATTTTAGAGGCTCGCCAATCAAAAAATTTCCAATGGTGAAAAATTAGCAATTTAGTTTGGACATTTGAGGTAAAAAAATTTGTAAGTAAATAAAAATTGAAGCAAATAACCATAGAGACTCAAAGAATTAAAATTGACTAATGACCTTGTTTTTCACGGAAATCTCCCTTTATTTGAATCTATTATTTTCATGTCCTTCATGGACAAACCAATTCCTATAAAATAAAGTAAATAATTACACTATTTTTAGTTCAAAGTTACAAAATTACAAAAATAATGCCAAAGAAAAAAAAAACTATTTGACACGTGTCTTTACTCATAAAATGGATGAATACAACAAATAATAACTTCTAATGAGAATTAAAAGGATAAAAAAAAGGGTAAGAAAATGGTGTCATCCCTTGACCATTTTTCATCGTTTGACTTTGATCTCTTTTGATCCTTAGTTCTTTAGTTTTGCCCCCCATAAAACTAGATGTACAACAACGATAACTGCTCCAATAACCCTGAAAATAGTTATATACAATTTTTATTATTCCAAAAAATTTTCCTACAATTTTCTTAACAAATAAATCAAAATCTCATACAACAATAAAAATCATATGAGCAATAATCGGGGAAAAAAAATTAAGAGAATGACCTGGAAGGGAAGGACTACTCCTTATAGAGAAAGAGAGTGGTTTTTTTTTAGGGGTTAAAGTTTCAAATTGTAAAGAAAAATTGTAACTATCTTATCTTTTAATAAAATTTTTAAAAATAGTATCTATTAGTATTTGTTTTTAGAGATAGTTATGGTATTTTGGTAGGATTTTTTTTTTTCGTTATATTTTTTTAGAAACTCTTTTTTCCTTGTATTCAAAATGATAATTTTTACTTTTTATTTTTTTTTGTTTTTTGTTTTAGTTAAGCCTATCTAATTGATGTGAAAATTGTTTGGAGTGGAATAAGAATGAGTAGTTTTTTTTGGAAGAAGTAACCATGTATGTAATGGAATTTTTTTCTTTTTCTTTTGGATAGATGTAATTGAAGTATTTGAATTCAAATAGATAACAATTACATTCCATAAAAAAGAAAAAAGAAAAAAAAGATAACAAATACAAATAGCTAGGAATCATTTGGAAGAAGTAACCGTGTATGTAATTGATTTTTTTTTTTATTTTAGAGATGCTACGTCTACAACAATTTTACAACATTTTTACAATAAATCACAGGTAGTTAGTTGTTATTGGTTCAAATTTGAAACTAATACTAAGATTACTTTTTTGTCCCAACAATAACAACCAGTAACAACTTGCCACTTAAGATTTGTTGTAAAAATGTTGTAAACATATCATTTTTTTTTGGATAGATGTAATTGAAGTATTTGAATTCAAATAGATAACAAATACAAATAGGAATCAGATTTTTTTTGGAAGAAGTAACTGTGGGGGTAAAAGCCCAACATTATGTGTTGGGCCTAGGGCCCAATTCGAATATCACTACGTGTCTGAAGAGAAGAAAGTGGTTAGAAAGGAGTCCAGGTGGAAGAAATATACCTAGAAATGAACGAAGTGAATAGTCCGAAGAGAACACTAATGGTCCGAAGAGGTCATTCTCTTCGGACACCAAGGGGACTTGATTAAACAAATATACGGAAGGTCTGAATGATTTTCCCAACTACTTCCACGATAAGGACAAACTTTGGGCATGCCTGGAGATGATAAGAACGGAGAAATATCTAAAAAGAAAAGCTGCTACCATCGTATTTAATGCATTGCAGCAACTTTCCTGGCCGCATTTATGTGGAGAAGACCCCTGAACAGTACAATTTCAGCTACCACCATTCACGGAAAGCTAAAACAGATATCTGATGTGACATGTACTCAAGTGAATGCTTAGATGAAGAATAGATGTACGGTGAGGATGAGGGAGAAGAAGAATATATAAATGTAATAGGCCTCTAAAGAAAGGGGGTCGAAGAATGTGATTTAGATTTGAAATCAATAACAAGTCTCTTCGGATTTGAGGTTATTTAGCTTTTAAACGTGTTTTTACGTCAGTTCATCCTAGTACATCAGAGTTAATCGTTGCTAGATTCACAACTAGTCTAGCTTTTTCACCCACTCTCTACAAATTCATTGTTCTGGGTTCGTTGGGCTCATAATCCTGACTTCTTGGGCTAGGGCCACGAAATTTGGACCCTACAGTAACCATGTATGTAATTGAAGATTTAAAAATAATAATAATAATAGATTACAAATACAAATAGGAATTAGATTTTTTTTGGAAGAAGTAACCATGTATGTAATTGTAGTTTTTTTTTTTTTTGGATAGATGTAATTGAAGTATTTGAATTCAAGCAGATAACAAATACATTCCATAAAAAATAAAAAATAAAAATACAAATAAGAATCAATTTTTTTGGGAAGAAATAATCGTGTATGAAATTGAAGTATTTTTTTTTTTATATATGTAATTGATTTTTTTTTAGAAGATAATTGAAGCATTTGAATTCAAATAGATAACAAATACAAATAAGAATCAAACATTTGAATTCAAATAAGTGGTGAGAATGACATTTTTTTATTATTATTATCCTTTTTTTACGTGAGATATTATTACTCTTGTGGGGGTAGTGGCCCATGGTGCTTGGTGGGCCCTGGGCCCTAGCTCAAATCATGAAAGGTTCGAGGGGGAATTCCTTTCGCAGGGATCTTAGAGAGATAAGTTCCGAGGGGGATTATCCCCTCAGATGGGTTTGACACCAGTCGGCCTAACCCTCCCAGTGCTGGTACTTCCCCTCGGATGTTGTTTGACACCGGTCGGCCTCACTCTCCCACAGCCCTGGTGATCATTCAGAACTCTTGACAACAAAGACCCCTAAAAGGGCAAAAAAGGAGAGCCCAGAAACGTCCCATCGAAAGGCTACTCCCTCCATATTAAATGCTCGCCAACCACTTTTCTGACCGCATTTATGTGGAAGGGACCGTTGAACAGTGTTGCACTGTCAACTGCAACTCACAGAGGACCAAGGAAGGTGGTTGATGGGACGAGCACTCAAGTGGCAAACCCGATGGCCGACAAGTGGACGGTCCAGATAGTATAGAGATGTATATAAAATGTAAGATACCCCTCCTATTGAGGGGATCGGAAAAAAGAAAAGAAAAAAAAGGAAAAGTTTGGAACTCAGTGTAAGGAACCCTTATTGTAGACATTCGGACGTATTGAGAATAGATCCTGTTTTCGTGGCTGTGTATCTTGCCCAATCCCTGCTCTTCAATCCACTCTCTACAAAATCTATTGGATCGGGCTCTTTGAACCGGGACCCAATTCCTCTTTTGGGCCTGGGCTTCAAATTGTAACCCTACAACTCTTTTAACCTTTTTTTGCTTTTTTGTAGGGGGAAAAAAAATAAACTAAAGGTAATGTTATTTTAAAATTTGTATGATAATAAATAGATGTACTTTGATAAGTATAATAAATTATGAGTCCGTTTTCAAAAAAAAAAAAAAAAAAAAAAAGAGTCCCCATTAGTTTGTGCATTCCATCATGTATTTGGAGAGAGATTTGAATGCTTGACTCCATTAAAAATACTAATAAATGCATTTAACCTAAAAGTCTCTCTTTTTTTTTTGAGAGGACACTTTAGACTTAAGAATAGCCAAACGCTTCATTAATATAGGATAAAAAAATGTCCACAAGTCATTGGCCTCACTTGAGATTTGGAGCTAGGCAAACAATTCGATTAATATAGGACCAAAAATTTTCTCAACCATTTAGGTTTCTTTTTTTCAAAAATAATTTTAAAAATATTATTTATATATATAAATTTTTTTTTTGAAAATGATTAGAAAGTACTACTATTATAAAGCCCCTTAAGACTTTGACGTAAGTGTTAATTTGGTTTGGGTTTCTTGATTTGAACGATTACTTCCAATACATTAAGCTCATAATAAATTAGACAATATTTTCATATCACATTATGAATGCATGATAATAAAATCAAGTAAATCATGTGATCAAATGTGTTAGTTTTTAATGAAAAATACTAATAAAAGGCTTAATTTGTTACAAAACTAAAGTGCAACAACTATGCAAGGATTAACTGTTATTATTAGTCCAAATAACAAGATTAACACACATTAAAATTTATAAAAAGCCAAAAAATAAAATAAAAAACCTAATGGAAAATCATGCCTAAAGTTTATATATTGTAAGTATTAGATTTTTTTTTCTTTAATAAATATATTATTGTAAAATTTTAATTTTATCAATTAAAGTACTAAATTTATGAAAATCAGCTCAATTTGAAGCAAAGAAAAATGATAAATTATTAATAATAAAAAAATATTGCGAAAATTTTCTGTTTTTCTAGATTTTCTCAATGAAACCGTAGAAGTAATAATTGCAAAATCCAGTCTCCTCTCTCTCTCTAAAAAACCCCGAACCACATCTCCTCTCTCTCTAAAAAACCTCTTTCTCTCTCTAAAAAACCTCAAACCCCATCTCTCTCTCCCCGTGGCTCTGAGCACAAACAGAAGAAGAAGAAAATGGGTACACTGTGTGGCCTTACAGTGACCACAATTCTCTTGTTTCTTCTCCTCTTCGTCTCTCTATCTCACTCCTTCTACCTTCCTGGCGTTGCTCCTCGCGATTTCCAAAGTGTATGTTCCCTTATAACCCAAACCCACTTCTCAAAATCTGTGCTTTAATTCATTCTTTCACCTCTCATTGCTTGCTTTCTTGTATAGTTATTTTTTGGGGTTTCTTTATTTTCTGTGTTTTTTGTTGTATTGTTTGAGTTCTCTTTGCTTTATGTGGAGCAGTATTGGATCTGGGTTTTTGAGTTTGATCTAATTTTATGTTGTTGTGGATCTGTGGGATTGTTTTTGAGCTGTTTTTGGATTATGGGTTTTGTTTGGATCTGGGTTTTTGTTGAAATTTAGATCAAAGTTTTGATTTTTGGAAATTAGGAATGTGATTTGGGTGTACTGTTTGTATTTGTTGTTGTTGTTGTTTTTTTTTTTTTTATAAAGGTTTTGATTGGTGTTGTTGGGTTGTTCTGGTTTGTGGGTCTAGGAAATGATGGATTGGTTTGATCTATTTGTATGTTTGGGTTGCACTCAAGGCCTTGTTTAATGTTTCTATTGGTTGAAAGTTAGATATGTTGGATAGCTCATGTATGTGTACCTATGGGCATGTTTGGATTGCATTTAGAGGCTATGTCTAATGTTTCTATTGGTGGAAAGTTTGAAATGTTGAATAGCTTGTGTGTGCATGAGCTAGCCAATGTGATCAAGTATTTGATGTGAATTGCGAAGTGATCCAAGATAGGATACATATTATGTAGGTGTTTCACTACAGGATTGAATATAGCTTGGATTGCATTTTGGATCTCCTAATATGTTTGAAAGTTTTTGTTGAGATTTACATAATATTTTCTGCCATTCTGATTGCGAAGGTTTATAAAAAAGGGTGCTGTAATCGCTATGGGTAATAAAGATATTAGTTTCAGAATTTATAAGGATCTCATTTTTTCAAGTGTTTACCATCTCTATGAAGATTAGAGGCCAGCTCAGGAAGTACTGTTTGTACAAATATATTACACACAAAAGTGTAAATGAAAGACAATTGATTCAAGTTACATGGACAAGAAGTTAGACTGTACATTGAGCTGAACTCTTGAACCATATTTTGTTTTCGACCTTTTGCATCACATAAAGAAGTATCCTTCTTTTTAGAACAAGTTTGTGAATTTGGTAATGATTTGATTTGGTTAGAATGTTCCACTATAGGATTGTACATAGCTTGTTTTGAATTTTGGATCTCCTAATATGTTTTGAAGTTTTTGTTGTGATTTACATAATATTTGCAGCCATTCCGATTGCGAAGGTTTATAAAAATGGGTGCCATAATCACTATGGGTATAATGATATTAGTTTCAGTCTTTATAAGATCTCATTTTTCCAAGTGTTTACCATCTCTATGATGATTAGAGGCCAGCTCAGGAAGTACTATTTGTTCAAATATATTACACAAAAAGTGTAAATGAAAGACAATTGATTCAAGTTACATGAACATGAAGTTCAACCATACATTGAGCTGAACTCTTGAACCATATTTTGTTTTTTATCTTTATAAAGAAGTATACTTCTTTGTAGAAAAAGTTTGTGAATTTGGTAATGATTTGATTGGAGATTCGTGATTATTTCTTATTAACCTCACTGCACTTTATAGTTTATAATGAATTTTTTTTTTTTTTTTGGGGGTGTTTATTTATTTTTACTTCGTTGGAAAAGAAAAGGGCTGGGCTTATGTATTTTGAGAATTGGGTTAAGAAGTTTCTTTACTGTTTGATTTCCTTGCAGGATTTTTTTTTTTTTCCTCATAAATTATTATTGTCTACTTTGAACAGGGAGACCCCTTGCCAGTCAAAGTGAACAAGTTATCATCTACTAAAACACAACTTCCATATGACTACTACTATCTAGACTATTGCAAGCCTGACAAGATTGTGAACAGTGCTGAAAACTTGGGGGAAGTTCTTCGAGGTGACCGCATTGAGAATTCTGTCTATACTGTGAGTATCTCTGTATTAGAAATCTGAATAAGAAAAAACCTTTTCATTTACTTATTTCAGTTATTGTTTCATTGTCTATTGACTATTGTGTGACTAAATTTATGAATTTTACGCCAGTTCCAAATGAGGAAGGGGCAATCATGTCAAGTAGCCTGTAAAAAAAAGCTTAATGCTGAAACTGCTAAGAATTTTAAGGAAAAAATCGATGATGAGTATCGAGTTAACATGTAAGTTGATGAACTGGCTTTATATTGTTCATGAAGTCTGTGTAGTTTTTCTTATTTCCATTAGTATCTTTTAGTTTTCCATTATGGGTTTTAAGAATTTTAATTATTTTCCTAAGTGAAAGGCATTAATTTATATAGAATGTTTAGTATATTCCTCCTTTTTTCTGAAATCTCCTGAATGCACTTGCAGGATTTTAGATAACCTTCCAGTTGCTGTCCTTAGACAGAGGAGGGACGGAATTC
Organism: Quercus gilva; assembly: GCA_023621385.1. NCBI lineage: Eukaryota > Viridiplantae > Streptophyta > Magnoliopsida > Fagales > Fagaceae > Quercus > Quercus gilva. The sequence continues at coordinate 14,545,415 of CM042477.1, forward strand.
AGTCAACAACTTACGAACATGGTTTCCGTGTTGGGTTCAAAGGAAACTATGCTGGGGTATGCTTCAGAAGCAACTTATTATTTTAGGATTTTTGTGTGTTTATTCTATCTTAAACATTTGTTTCTTTTACAGAGCAAAGAGGAGAAATATTTCATTAATAACCACTTGAGCTTTAGAGTCATGTATCACAAGGATCTTGAGACTGATTCGGCTCGGATTGTAGGGTTTGAGGTTACTCCAAACAGGTGTGAGACTCTTTTCCTCTTTTTTGTTTTTGATATATGGTTTGTATGAACAATGACTTAAAGGAGAATCAGCTGCTAGTTCAGATTCTCAAAATACAAATGTAGTAGATGGAAAAGAAACAATACTGGTCACATTTTGGAGGGTCCTTTCGTTGCAAAGTGTGGGGTTTTTGCTTGGGAATATGTTTTCCTAGTTATTACGTGTAGACAGATGTAAATTCAATAATTAAATTGAGAAACGTACATGTTTTCATCTGATGTATTTGACAAAAAAGGTGGACTGTGAATGAGCTATAATGGCACCTGCTCCCCTTGTCAGCGTAAAGTGGAGGGTGGGGTTGTTGGTTCCACTTGGTGCATGTGTAAGTACATAGAAAAGTGAACTGCTTAGATGATCTTACCAAGAGACAAATATTCAAAATCAGCTACATCATCATAAAGGAGGGTTGAACTAGTGAAGAGTTGTCTATGGATTGAAATGTTTTGATTTTTTTCTCTGCTTTTTTACACCTATGGTTTGAGCTAGTCTTACTCCCAGAACTTGTCAGATGCTGCAATGCTGTTTGCGTTATATTCCTTTGCTTCATTCTGCTTCTTTGGTGTAGAACTTGGACGTTTCTTCTGATATTAAAGAGTTACTGTGGGAAACTGGGAATTTTATTTTTATATTTTTGATAAGTACCTGGGAATTTTATATGAGATGCATGTAGATGTTGCTCGTTTTTGTGCTACATGCTATAACTTTTTCTGCAATGGCCTGAAAATTATAGAAAAGATGAAATGTAGAAGCTCCCTTGTAATTTCATACATTGAAATTGATTTAAAAGAATGATACCAATTTAGATTTTAAAAGAGTAATGCCAACAAGTTTAAAGAAGATAGGAATTTTTAGAAAATGCCCACAAAGTGCATTTGTAAGTTGTTACAACTAGCTTATTTATGTTCTTATGTACTTGCGTAGCACCCTTTCAGCCTTTTAATGAAATTTTACTTGTGTGTGTGTGTATATATATATATATATGTAAAGCTCATTTATGTTCTTATCATCTCTTTTGACTCTTGTAAATACTGTAAACAGCATTAATCATGAATACAAGGATTGGGATGATAAGAACCCTCAAGTAGCAACGTGCAACAAAGACACCAAAAATTTAGTGCAAGGTAACGTCGTTCCACAAGAAGTTGAGACAGATAAGGAGGTTGTTTTTACATTTGATGTTTCCTTTAAGGTACTCGCTCATCAAATCCTTGCCTATGTCTCTCTTCCATGCTCAACTCCTTCCCTTGTATAATACATTTAACTAACCTGTGTTGGTCTTTTTCTCAGGAAAGTGATATCAAATGGGCATCTCGATGGGACACATACCTCCTCATGAATGATGATCAGATCCACTGGTTCTCCATCATAAACTCTCTGATGATTGTCCTTTTCCTTTCTGGCATGGTGGCCATGATCATGATGAGAACTCTGTACAGAGATATTGCCAATTACAATCAATTGGACACCCAAGATGAGGCTCAGGAAGAAACAGGATGGAAACTTGTCCACGGAGATGTTTTCAGGGCACCGATCAATTCTGGTTTACTTTGTGTTTATGTTGGTACAGGTGTTCAGATCTTTGCAATGACACTTGTGACAATGATTTTTGCGTTGCTTGGGTTCTTATCTCCTTCCAATCGAGGGGGGCTTATGACTGCCATGGTTCTGTTGTGGGTTTTCATGGGCTTGTTAGCTGGTTACTCCTCAGCACGCCTGCACAAGATGTTTAAGGGCACAGAGTGGAAAAGGAATACCTTGAAAACTGCATTTATGTTTCCTGGCATTCTTTTTGCGGTATTTTTTGTTCTGAATGCCTTAATTTGGGAGGAGCGATCTTCTGGGGCAGTACCCTTTGGAACAATGTTTGCTCTTTTCTGCTTGTGGTTTGGTATATCAGTGCCCTTGGTCTTTGTGGGTAGTTACTTGGGATTCAAAAAACCAGCCATTGAAGACCCTGTGAAGACTAATAAAATCCCCAGACAAGTACCAGAGCAGGCATGGTACATGAAGCCAGTCTTCTCTATACTCATTGGAGGCATTCTTCCATTTGGGGCTGTTTTCATTGAGCTCTTCTTCATCCTAACATCAATATGGCTAAACCAGTTCTATTACATCTTTGGCTTCCTTTTTATAGTCTTCGTTATCCTTCTAATCACTTGTGCGGAGATAACAGTTGTGCTCTGCTACTTCCAGTTGTGTAGTGAAGACTACCACTGGTGGTGGAGATCATACCTGACTGCCGGCTCCTCTGCCCTCTACCTGTTCCTTTACTCTGTCTTCTATTTCTTCACCAAGTTGGAGATCACAAAGCTGGTTTCAGGCATCCTTTACTTTGGGTACATGGTAATTGTATCCTATGCTTTCTTTGTCTTGACGGGAACCATTGGCTTCTATGCAAGTTTCTGGTTTGTTCGAAAGATTTACTCCTCTGTTAAAATCGACTGATCTAAAGATGCAGAAAGAGGGTGATGAGGATGAGGATGAATTCCAGACCACGACAGGAAGCGCAGAAGGGATAAAGATTAAATTGAAAACTATTTTGCAATCTCTTCAAATCTATGTTGACGGTAGCATGGTGCTTGGCCTGTTTGTTTACACCTTTGTTAATGTCATGAACAGTAGCTTAGTAGTTTTCTTGCAAGAAGCTTGAGCAGTGACTAAAGTATGGATACTTATATAATATCCATATGGTTACAACTGATCTTTGATGTGTCTCAAGTGGTTTGATTTCTTGTTATCTGATAAGGAGCACTTATAATTGATATTTTAGAAATCAAATAATGCAGCTCTAGAGGCCATAGGTAATGTATTTTTGTTGCACCTGCAATGTTGTGAATTGTAGTTTGTAATAATTAAATATTCCTTGATTTTCTGGCCCTTGTCCCCTTAAACTATTGCTGGTGGCTGAAAGCCCAACCACCAAGGCTATATTTACAAATTATCAACCAAAAAAAAACAAGAAGGCTAACAGGCTTATTGGTGCACTCAAAAATAAAGTTTTTTATTTTTATTTTTTTTATTTTATCGGTTGAATAAATAATTTGAGGTTCAATTCTATCACAAGTAGATATCATAGATTGAAATTTTCTCTCAAAGAGTAAAATTAAAAATAAAAATTGCCATCATTTATGTCAACATCAACTACCGTGAGGAGATGAACCTCTTGAGCGATTTTTGAAGTAGACTCAAGCTCCATAGCCGTAGCAATCTATGCTAGCGCAGTCTGAAGTAAATTGGGCTAAGTCCAAATAATTAAACAATCATGGTTGAAATCAGACGTGTACGCTTTTTGTATGTTGGGTTTTTTGCTTTGTAAATAGACAGGCTAATTACCTAGCCCATAACTTATTTCTGGGACTGCCCATTGGGCCACTGTAGTGTGGATGGGCTGATTCCACTCCTCTAACCCCTTTGAATTTTCTCCCCCTAGGGAGGGATGAACTGGACCCATGCCCCTCCTTTTGATGTAATAAATTTCTCCTTCATTCCAAAGAAAAAAAAGAAGCTAACTTTGGCCGAGGAAGGTGCATAGTAGGACAAATTGGTGACCAATTTGAAGTTATCCTAAAAAATAAGATAAGGTTTGTCCCTTTCACATAGGAGGGCTCATGTATGTAAGTCTCATAAGGTTATCTACCTATAAATATGGGCCTAGAGATGAGGTTGTGGGCGTTCCTTCGTATGAGTTGAACTATAATCTAATCTCAACCCCACCAAGTACACCAATTGTTTCAAACAGTGGGAGGAAATAGACCTTAAGTCAAATTAGTATATCACATCGTTGTACCCAAAAATTTGAACTTGAGATATATGTACCATGACAAGTACAAACTTTAGATAGTGAGTTAAGGATTCTGCTATGGTTCAGACTTCAGACAACATTAAAAGGAGATTGCATTGCATGTGGATAACAATATATAAGAAGATATAAGCTTCAGCAGTAGATTAGGATGAGAATTTCTGCAATAAATTAGGATTAGGATTAGTATTTGTATTTCAATTCAAATAGGAGTTGGATCCTACGTTTTAAGAATTTGTTGTGATGAGTATTATCTCTTCACTAGTATTTATGTACGTAAGAATTATAAATGAAATAAGCATAAATTAAACCAGAAACTCTATTAACCCTCTCAAGTTCAAGACGCTAGTCACATCGAATTGAGTAAGTTTTTTTTTTTTTTTTTTTCCTGTTCATAACAGATGAAGTTATTATTCCCTTTTTTGGGCCTTGGGGTCTAGTTTTAAACACTTTTTTGAATATGTTTGGAGTTGTCCTAAACCTTAACCTCACCTAGAACACCAATAGTTTTTCAAATAGTGGGAGGAAATAGGCCTTAAGTCAAACCAGTATCATGTTGTTGCCCCTGAAAATTTGAACTTGAGATCTAACCCATACCAAGACCTTAATCATTGGGCCATGACTATATATGGTAAGTATAAGATTCACCTTATTAAAACAATAAAACTTATTCTCCACATGGTCTTGAGTAAGTTTTTATTACGCTTTCAAATATACTTAGAGGTGTCCTAAATCTCAACCAAACCTAAAGCAGCAATGGTTTCAAATGGTGGAGGAAATAGATCTTAAGTCCAATCAAGCCTCATTGTCACCTTCAAAATTTGAACTCGAGAACTACACCATATCAAGATCTTAATCGTTGGACCACGACTTTGGATGGTAAATGTAGGATTCACCTTGTTAAATTATTCTCCCCTTCTAAGTTTTCAGTCCTTGAGCTAGTTTTAAATGCATTTTCAAATATGGTTTTAGGTGTCCTAAATTTGTACACGCTGTTGAGCGTGACATGCTTGAACTAGTCATTCTGATCTGCAAAGCTTTACCATCTTACGCATTCCATACTCGATATTTCAATAACCATTTAGAGCCATACCTTCTACATCACAAAACGTAAACAAAAAATGATCTTTTTCTTGATAAGTACTACCTTTACCTGGTAGCACTCTCAAACAACTTGGTGTTAAATGCTTGCAATAGACAATTTGTTTGCACTTGCCTTTGAGATCATATCTTATCTACAAGCATGATATCCATTATGATTCTGACCACCCACCTTAGCACTTAAAAGCTTACTTGATTTTGCAAGCACAAAGGTTAGTATTCGTCTAACATTTTATACACAATAGTCACATCCTCAACTACACAGTACAAACATATAGCTGTGCAACATCTGGTAAAGCTTACAGGGTCAATCACAATATTTAAGTTATAGCTAGAAATAGCTCCCAATAAAAAACATATATGACTCGTGTGACAAATTGCATAAGATCTACAAGCATCTATTGCATTTCAAATCTTAAAAGGCAATGTTTGTAGTTAGCAAAAATGCCAAATTTCAGTAGAACATGGTATGCTACATTCAAAATCCATATTGATGGACTAGTTTCCATAGAAAAATCCTATAAAGAAAATTTGAACACATATTAGCAATGATTATATTCCTATTTGAAGAAGCACCGGCAGCCCAAAAAGTTCCCGTGACAGTGCAAGACTTGGGTATTGGATATACATACAACTGAACTGAATTACTGAAACTCATGATTATGGTTAGCAGAGCAAATACTGTCATCAACTTGAGAATGATCTTGATTTGCCATTTCTTTGCCTACACATAGCAATGGAAAATATGATTATATAAGCAGGGCACAAAAATAAAACAAACAAACAAAAAAGTCATCCTACAAATGAAGCATACCAAAATGAATCCTTCTTTTCTTGTGCTAAAAAATCTTCAAATGAAATGTCAGCAAAGTCTGTGTCCACGCTTTCCACCAGCTCCCCAGATTTTGCCTTCAATTCCATGGAAGTGCTAATTTCGACCATCTTTCATAAGAGATAGGATGTTAGAATCATCAGCATATCCTATCAAAGACTGGGTGCAGAAAGAGATACTAAAGACTCCACCCCTTTTTTTTACCCCTTAAAAGATACTACAGACTCCATCTGGTTTGATAGAATTGAGGGAAGAGAAAGGCTGTTTTGGCAGTTTTTTTTTCTTTTTTTGGTTCATAAGAGAGTATTAGGAGTGGAATTTGACAAAGTTCACTATTATCAGTATTCAGTAAGACTTTAAGAGTGCAAATAGAATGTTAATTCTGTAAATACAAGAATTAGCAATTACTTTAAGACTAAGGCTCCGTTTGGATTGCGTCCACGTCCAACGTGTCTGTGTTTTCCTTTTTCCAACAAAACTTTCATTAAAAATGGGTCCTACAGCACTATTCACACATTTAAAAATTATTTTACTACAGTGTTTTTAGTTTTCAGTTTTTAGCAAAATAAGTGATATCCAAATGCATACGTAGTAGGGGGATACAAACTTCTTGGATGATTACTTGTCTACACGATTAGCTTCTATAAGCAGCTTCTACAGGAACAAGAAAGAGTATCCCAGTCTCCCAGACCAACCATCTATATTCAAGGCCTAAATAAAATATTTATTCAAAAAATAAGACTTAAATTTGTACCTTTTTGTATGCCGGTGAGAGTTTTAGCTGTTGTTGAAGCCAATTATAAACAAATGCATCCTCTTCTAGTCTCTTTTGTTCTAATTCTAGCTTGTATATCTGAAAAATCAAGGAATTAAATTTAATCCACTTATGGGGGTGGCAAGATACTTGAAAAGACATCAGCTTCCTACAAATCCAAAAATTTAGTACCAACCTGTTGGCGGAGGCGGTCAAAGGAAGATCTGTCTGCCTTGAATAGTAGAGCCTTAGTAATAGTGAACTTACGTTGGATGACATCAGCCCTGTCATAGAAAAAAGGATAATAGAAATGTATTTGAGAAAAGAGAATCATGCATACCCAAAAAATAAAAAATAAAAGGAGATACTAAATTTTGCAAGGAGTATTTCGGAAATCAGAAATTAATTGGAAAACTATCAGGTGAAATTACAGTAGTCAGTGCTTTTAAAAACTCCATATCTTAAAAAGAAAATCAGAAATAACCAAGTTTTTTGGGGTCCAGTGGGAAATTAGGAAGAAAATTTTTCCATTAACTAAACAATCAAGAAACTATTCCCAATATTCACTGTAATTATCAATAAGTTGTGAGCTTCTGAATAGCACACAACAGTATAGGTTTATATGCTTGAAGAACAAGTTGCAACGTACTGGGAGAGTCCTAAACAATGATCCCAACCCAAAAACATTTATAAAAGAAAACAAACATAATGGACAAACTTAGCTTCCTCAAAACAATTTAGAACATACTTATGCTGTAGCTCATTTCTAGCCTCAATCAAGCAATTGGCAAAATCTCCAACCTGCAATATGTATATACAGAAAGTCATGACAACCACAAATGCTTGGTGATACATGTAAAGTCATCACAATTGCAGATACTTGGTGCTTAGATAAAAAATCAGTCAATCATCCAATTTAAAAAAGGGAATGTATCTCACAAGTTTCATGAACTATAAATCAGAAAGACCATGGGATTAATCTTATCTTTTGAATCAAATTTTGTGAAATTTATCCCTCTCGAAGATGATTACATTACAACAATAAGAATAGAATTAACATACACACAAAAAGAAAAAGAATAGAACACCTGTCATGTATAATACATATCCAAAAGAGGGAATGAAAATGAATAGTATTGACCTTAGATATTCTGTAGTGGCGGATACATGCAGACAAACATAATTTTATAAATGGTGGTTCTTAGCAATCAAATCAAAACATCAAGGGCAAATAGACTCTAATACGATGTTGGTGAACCATCAATTGTCTTCAGGAAGAGAACAACAACATATCTTGAGCTGTGAGCAAAGCAATAATATGTGGGTGTGTGTAAAAACTAGTTATAGGCTTTAATCTCATAGCTCAATTCTTCTACATCTCATTGCTCTTGCAACAAAACTTCTAAAGTGCATGTGTGCTGTGCATAAGGAGATATTTGCAGCCACAAGGACCAGTTCCCTAGGAAGACCTGAGTTTTCATTGAATTATGATTCTGTGTCTCAAACATGAGCTGGGTACAAGGCAAATGTCTACTGATTTCAACCTCAGCCTTGAGACAAACTTCAAAATCCTTCATTACCTCTCCTTGAACCAAGACATGGTGTAAGGCTCACAAATAAATCACCCTGGCACAAGTTATTTACCTCAGTTGATTGTTTAATTTAAAGAAGAAAACTTTGGAAAAACACAAATGAAGCTACAAAGAATGGAGGATGTTTCCTTGAGAGAGAGAGAGTGTGTGCACAACCCCACAAAAGAATGGAGAATGTTTCCCATGATCCTCTCAAGTTCACAGAAATGGAAAATTCTTAGGTACTCCCGGAACATGGATAAATGGTGCTCCCTCCTCTCACATTCATGGTGGATCCCACCATGAATGTGAGAGAAGGGAGCATCATTCTCCATGCTTTGAGATTACCTAAGAATTACTTGAAAGAGACCCCATATACATTTGATAAATCTGCCACCACCTATTTTAGTCCAATAATCAAGGTCTTGATATCAATTCATAAATAACATGTAGCTAACTATCGCATTCTCCACCTGACCAAATTCCTCCTTATTTGATTGAGCAATCTCTCTACCTGCATTGACAACCTATCTGGTTGAAACTTTTAATCCATCCCATTAAAAGACTCGTTCAAAAGCTTGCTGTATTCTTCAGGCCATGTCAACTATCTCCCTTCTTGTTGAAGTCTATCACAAACCAAATATATTAAGCTTACATTTCCATGATTAAAAGTTTACAGAAGCTAGAGCTTCACCCCAACCCTGACCACCCCCCCACCCAGCCAACCAACCAACTAAAAAAGAAGGAATTACTCATATCCCTGGCATATATTTATCTGCCATAGCACAGGTAAGAAGAGTGAGTGAAACAAGCAGCAACCCAAAGCCATTAAGAGTGTTCCTTGTCACATTACAAATGGAATTTGAGTAATTCAACAAGTCTACAAGTATTAAAATTTTTGCTATATAGAAATTTACAAAATGACCTGTCAAACTTTTGAAACAAAAAACAAAAAAAATAATTAACTAATTTATTTATTACGTTGTTGATAAGAAACCAATCCTATTTATTGCCTCATCAGTTTCAAAGAAATTTATTTTTTTTATAAAATTCGCAGTATTTTCCATAAGAATGCACAAAGATCATAATAGAACAGAAAACAAGACCAGCTTCTAAGTCACCCTCATCAATAAGAAAGTCACAATTTTTTTAACATATTGGGTAGAAAAACAATAAAAAAAACCTGTGCCAGTGTCAATCCTTTGGTCTCATTGCACTTCACAAGCTCATCATACTGCTGCTTGATCCTCCTCTGCATGGCACTACTTGATGATGTAAACGGGTACAAACATACCAAATCCTGCTTGACCCGAGAACCCTGACCCGAGTTTCCTCTTTCCACACACGGCCTCTCTTCACTACCACCACCACCACCTTCTTCAGCTAGTGAATTCATCCTCTTCTTCTTGGCCCTCTTCTTCTTTTTCTTCATCGCCCTCTGATCCCCACCCGGGTCCACACCATCCATATCCAAACCCGACCCGTTCGAATCCGGGTCACCACCTTTTTCTTCCCCAAACAAACAGTCCCATTTGGGAGAATCAGAGGGCAAGATCTCCAAAAGAAGCGAATGGGTCAAATGGGTCGTGTCATTTTCACGGGCCGCACCCGATGTTTCATCCAAAGCACGCTCGAATTCCAACTGGTCGCTCCGAATTGGCTTCTGGGTATCCTCCTTTTCTCGGTTCTGCTCAGGTTTCTTCAACCTTTTGTACGTGGAGTACGAGATAACCAAGAGAAAGAAGGTGAAGAAGAAGACCAAGAAGCAAAAATACAACATGGGTTTGTATATTTGCGAGTGATTCTCTATTGAAAACGGAAAATTAGGCTCAGAATTTGACACAAACGAAAGCACAGCCGCCATTGAAACGAGAAAGAGAGAGGGTTTTTGTCTGTGATTGTGTGTAACTAAAAAAATGTTGTACTTCGAGGTTCTGTTTGTGTTTTTTTTTTTTTTTTTTTTATAGTGCAGTACAGTGTTTTTGAAGGTTCCACATTTGATGATACTGCAAATGATGTTTTTTCTATGTTGTTTCTCTCTTTCTTTTGTTGTTGTTGCTTTTTATCTGTGGGACACAAAAACAAAACGAAAGTGAAAAGAAAGATTGAGAAGGCTAGGGTGACGGTGCGCTTTAATGTGTGTGATTTTTTCTTTTGTTGTTGTTGTGGATAACTGACTGATTTACAGCCGTGTGAAATGAGCTTGGAAAGGTCAACCATACCGTGTGGTGTGGTCCTCTTGTTCAAATTCAAAAAAAAGAAAAACACACACATGATTGGGAAGTGAAATTGGATCAAAGTTTATTAATATTAACCCTAGCCCCACTTCAACAATAAAAATTCTCACTTTTATGATACTCTTTAAAAGCATTTTATTATAGCTTCCAAGTAGTTTAATTATTAAATTTTTTTGTAGTCTTGTCTAAATTTTTTTTTTTTGGTGAGTTCCAGTTAATTGAATTGGCAAACTTTTTAATAGTTATATATAAGATCTGGGGTTCAATTCATACTTACACAAAAATTTATTTAATGTCTTAATCTGATGATAAAGAATTACTATCAGTAGCAGATGTCATAAGTTGAAACAAAAAAAAAAAACTTTTAATGTATTTATCAAAAGGACAACAATTAAGGTTTATTTAGTTTGAGTTTTCAAATACAACTCTAAAAAAGACTTTTAAAATTTGTTTTTGAAATTAAAGATTACTATATGTTCTTGTGTATTTAAATTAGAAATTTGTTTATAAATATTTATTGTCAAATAATTTTTAGAAAATAACAACTTGAAAACTTGTTTGATTATTAAAAAAAATCAAAAAAATAATTTTTTGTTGTTGTTGTTGTAATGGAGCTCTTTCACACTGGCAACCAACACCAAAAGTGCAAGACTACAGCTAAGCTTCAGTCACAACTAGCCACATGTGAAGGATCACAACCTTTTTTCTTTTTCTTTTTTTGACTAACTAACGTGTATTGGTGAGGTCATTTTAAATTCTCTCTCAAAATAAGCAGTCCTACTAATATTATTTGTGTTACCTATATCAAGGGTTGTATATTTGGGATTGTTGCTTATTTTAATTTATGAAAATAATAAGAAGATATTATATAATAAATTAATTTTATGGTTTTATTGATAAAAATATTTAATTTATCTCCATTCAAATGTAATAAGAATATGACAGACACACATAATGTATAATTTACATCCATTCCTATATCAATTTACTCTCTCTCTCTCTCTCTCTCTCTCATGCACACACACATGCAGGTTATAAATAGTATTTTTAAATTCATCTCTCCCTAACAAGTATTACCAAAGTTCATGACTTAAGCTTTATAAGTGGTAACTATATTCAGTTTTCAATATATGTGTAGCTCCATGTCATATACTCAATGGTATTTGCAATTAATCATCAAATATACATATTTATTTCATATAAATCTTTTTGATGAATTTATTTTTATATAAATTAACTAATACCTTTGCTTTGGTGCTTACCCAATATTATTATAACCAACAGGCTTTGAATTTTTATTAGAATTTAGATAGTATAAAATTGTTTTCTTCAGAAATTTTTTCCCAACATATTTATATGCTTTTTTCTAGTATATACATATATAGCTAGCACATAGCCAAGCAATAGATTTTGATTTTAAAATAGAAAAATATTTATGATCTCAGTGTTATAACCAAAAGCCGCACTTAGCGCATTGATTATCTGTGGAAACTTTTTCCTCGGACAAACCTTCAATAGTCAAAGTTAAATAGATTAATGTATGATTGGATTAAATTTTGTTGTTAAAAAGGTAGATAAGAATATATATATATATATATATATATACTAGTATGATGCCCGTGCGATGCACGGTTTAATCAAAATTTATATGTAAACTATGAAATAGATAATAAAAATAAATGGTTATTTTACTTTTAAGTTATATCATAAATGCATATTGTGTAAGACTAATGTATTATAAAAGGCATATATATATATATATATATATAAATATATAATAATTGAATGGAAGATGGTAGATAACTTGTAACTAATATGAAAGGAGATACCTAAAATTTAAGGCTCAAGTAATATTTAAATGGAAAACCTTAAATTTAGTAATTAAAAACTATCCAAAAAATGATTGAAAGCATATTTAAGTGGAAAAATTAATTCAATAATTAAGAACAATTTAAATTAATAAACATTTAAGAATTTGAAGTAGAGAGACTTACATGAAAATTTAATTTTTGTCCTTGAAAGCATGGGAGAAGACACCAAAACTTGAGTGATTTTCACCCTACCAAAAAATTATAATAAACAAAGAGGATGTGTGTGTGTGTATATATATATATATATATAAACTTCAAGTTTTTTATTTTTTATTTTTTGGTTGAGAAAAACTAAGAGTTAAGACATTGGTAATAAGTTTTCATCCACAATTGAAAATATAGCATTTGAGATATGATGAGAATTGAGAAGTATACCTTTCAATAGTAGGTCATTTTTGGCCTGTGAACAATAATCTCTATTATTTGATCTCAACCTCTCTCTGTAATTATTAACAAAACAAAATAAGTAGCACAAAAAAAAAAAAAAAAAAAAAAAACCTGCTTAGTATGATATTTGCTATCTAGTTCACCTAAATAAGTTTTTTCATAGGGATGATAAAGCTTTAACTATGAAGAGATACAGTATGCTAAGCAATAGAGAATAAAACTTAAACTACAAAGAGAATAGTAGACCGTTAAAACAAATGCAGTAGCTTCCTAGTTAACAACATGGGTAATACAATCTATTATATCTTTTAATTAAGCTCTAAAGCAATCCAAGTGTAGTGAATACTGTGCAAGAATGTGTGCTGAAAACTCCAATCTATCAAACTTGTTACAACCATCTTTGCATCTTCACTGATGTGCCCCATCTGTGATATGTTTTCTAGGACCTCACAGTGCATATATAAAAAAGTTGATAATAACAATTAAAATTTGCATCTATCTAAAACATTGTCAAAGCATTAGGGTAAACTTTTAGAATTGATTTAATAGCTGGAATTTTTTTTTTCCTTGTAATGAGCACCACATAAAGAAAATAAATCTAAAGCTTCTAACCACAAAATTAAACTTTAATTATATGCATGCTTGCATGGGATCCATATAAAGAGTATAAAAGAAGTGACCAAGGGAAAAAAATCAACCATATGCACAAACTTCAAAAGATTAGGCAGAGTACAAAAGGCTTTGAAAAAACTCCAACAAAATACATATAATAGATGACTGAAACTAAGCAAGTTCATGTGCCACCTGATTGTTTTCTAAGATTGAAACCATGGAAAGTCATGAAAGATGTTCTGTATCATGTCCAAGAGGCCCAATTGGTTCGTTGGTTTGATCGCTTGAAAAAGCAATGTGCTCCTTGCTCTTGGGCGAAATAGATTTCTACTTCTAGTGCAAAAGCCTCAGTTCGTTTTCTAAATAGAAATAGATAACTTGGTTTTCTAGTTTCAGATTAGTTCTAGCAATAGAAGAGTTCTAGATATATTTGGAGATATTTATGATTTTAACATTTCAGATTGATTAACCTTCATTGAATTGTTCTTGGAGATAAATATGATTTTAGCATTTCAGATTGATAAGCCTCCATCAAATAATTCTTTATGATCTAGTCTAAAGTTGTTGATAAACTTGGAGACGGAAAGGAGAGTAAAAATTATTGATAATTCATAAAAATTAAAATTTTTATCAACTTAGAAATTATAGGAGAAAAAGATAAGGACAAAAAAATATATATCTATTTTTTGATTTTAGGGTTTGTTGATAGCATTTTAGATAGACATAACTGTTATAGTTGTAAATCAAATATTACTTTCTTTCATTACTTGATTTGTCATATTTATCAAAAAAATATGTATATATCTATTCTTAAAATCTAAAAATTTAAGAAAATTTTTACAATTTGGTGTCGTCACTTGGCGCAACCACGGCGTCTAATCCCAATTTTTATTATATATAATATGATAATATGATATATATTTTGATGGGAAGGTTTTTTTTTTAAAGAATATAATTGTACTTAAAAAAAAAGATTGAATTAAAAAAAAAAAAAAAACTATGCTATAAAAATAAGTATATTAAGTATTAACTAACGGAAAATACTTATTTAAACGGACCATTAAAAACTATTTTTACACACCTCTCAGAATGGACTCTTTCTCTTTCTCAAAAAGAATGGACTCTTTCTTTTGAAGAGAGAGAGAGAGAGAGGTCTTTATTGCCGAATGGGTCATGCACTCAAGATTTAGAGACTGTGTCTTCATCTTATTAAAAAAAAAATTTCGCTCAAGAAGGTTCTTTTTTAAAAATATTTTTCAAGGGGTTGTCATAAGGTTTTAAACTAATTTTTTAAAGGGGTCTTAAGGTTTTAAACTTGACCCTTTGAATGTGTCACATATTTGTATAATTATTTTAAAATTATAATAAATATAAAAATACAATTTTTGTATAATTTAGTGGTTGATTATGAGTGGTGAAAAAAAAAATGATATAATTTATGTAAAATGATTGATCATTTTAACAAAGTGCACACAAAACTATGGAAAAAGTAGTTTCTATTTACTAAAATAATAAATTATGCTAAAAGTTATGTGCTAGATTTTATTGTTAAAATAAATTGTTGATGTTGAAGGTGGAGTCTACTTTTTTGACGGTTTCGAAAGCATCACATACATCCAGGTTAATGGTTAACTGGAACCGACCATTTGATGTAATGACTTTCCTAGTTATGGTATATTAGGTCAAACTGTAGAGTAAGCAACAAGTAATCGTAGTTCCAAATCACCATTCAAAAACCTTATTAATCCACTGCCTTACGTAATCTCTAGTGTCAGCTAAATTGACCATCGCTGTGACCGAATGGTCTAACCCCAAGTAACGGTTAAAGGTTTTTTTTTTTTAAATGAAAAAGGGTAAATGATATTTTTAAAGCAACAATAAACAAAATAAAGAGTCTATTATGAATTTTTTTTTGCTATAAACTTAGTTGTAGCTTAAATTTTTTTTTTTTGAAAATCTAACAGTTAGATTTCATATTGTTTATATTATTCCAACAGACATCAAATTTCGTACTAATTAGATAATATTTATGATTCGATTTATAAATTTATTTTTTATGCATAATTTTAAAATACAATAGCTTAGTTCATAAAAAAATAAAATAAAATAACTTAGAAGTTTAAATATTTGATTGTAACATAGCTAATGATTTTTGAAATTTTAAAAATTTTGCAAGTAAGAAGGATATAAAAAAAAATATATAATCCAATAGTGAATTTATCTAAATTCACATCTAATAAAAAAATATTGAACAACTAAGTTTGTTACTAAACTTTGTTCAATTATTATTATAATATGGAAAAGAGTAAAATGATAGTTAAAGAAACAGTAAACAAAACAAGACCCCAAAAAAAATGAGTTAAGTGTCAAGAAGATACTCTTAATTTGGCCAAATCAAAGCAAAAAAAATTGACCAAATCAAAGGACATTTCAAGGAAACAAAACGATGGTATCTACGAACTTGGTTTCAATTTGAATGGGGCTACTTCATGTTGCAACTGTAGACTGTTGAAGTGCTCACTCATGTGCAAATACAAGCCCAACACCCATCTATGAAGTAAACTCTAGCGTGACCAACAACTATGTGCCCAAACCTCTTGTTTGGGACAAAGCCCATTCCTACATTGCAAGTTTTAGGAATTCTTTTGCTACTCTTATGGGTCTTGTGAGATTTGGGCTAGTAATATGGTATTTCTTTTCCATGTGACCTTAGGATTTGATATTGGAAACTGAAGCATTAGACAAGGGGGGATGAGTTTGGGCCTTTGGGACGGTTGCCACTACTTGGACTAATTTGGATGGGCTTTTATTAGACTAGCATGGACTTTTTCATTGAGATATGGGCTTATATTAAGCTGGTCTATATTTGGGCTGAGCTATGTGGCTAACTAAATAAAACTTTAACCTGAGCTTGAGTTAAACCTAGTCTTTCTAGACCATATGGAGATCCACATTCAGAAAATCCTTCAGTTCGTTGTTCCTACTGCTTTGCAGTGTAGCTCCAAATAAAATTCTCTCTTACTCGAATCCATGCACTGCATGGTGAAAATTATATGAAAAAAAATAGAGAAATGATATATCTACAACACTTTTACAACATTTTTAGAATAAATTCTAAGTGGCAAGTTGTTACTGATTGTTATTGTTGGGGCAAAAAAATAATCTTAGTGTTAGTTTCAAATTTGAACCAATAATAACTAACCACCTGTAATTTGTTGTAAAAATATTGTAGACGTAACATCTCTCAAAAAAATATTGCTAATTTTTCTAATCTCCTATTGTGCCATGTCAGCAAGTGTTCTAGATTTAAAAAAAAAAAAAAAATTAATTCCCATATATGATTTCTGTATTACATTTATTTAAGATAAGAAGACACCTACATTACATCATTCATGTGCACCTTTTGCAATTTACTCTTGAGAAATTTGGGAATTGTTTTTAGCAAAAAGATTGATTACGGTTGGACCTATTAGGTAATTTTATTTCTTTCATTATTATTTTTGTTTTGTAGTTGCAAAACTTGACTACTCTTGCAAGATTTGGGAGAAATGATTAGTAGGCAAACTTACGAGCATAAATTGTCAAAATTTATCATATTTGTGTGTTGAAAATTTTTTACACTTGGCATGGGTTGCTCCCACTGCTGTTAATAATAATTGATTATGTATAAAGAAATTATGATGAAAAAGAAGCTCAGATTAAAAGAGTGACACAACTTGTGTCAAATGCATTAGTGTACTAGACATGTTGAAATATGAATACGTGTCTAATTTTAGACATGTGTCCGTATCCTAACGTATCCAGTGCAACTGATGCACTGGACACAATCCCAACTTTATGAAAG
The DNA here is from genome assembly GCA_023621385.1 of Quercus gilva. Lineage (NCBI taxonomy): Eukaryota > Viridiplantae > Streptophyta > Magnoliopsida > Fagales > Fagaceae > Quercus > Quercus gilva. The sequence goes on from CM042477.1 coordinate 14,562,708, forward strand.
AAAGAGATAACAAATTGGGATTTGTGACTAAATTTCAATATTTTTTTTTCCTTCCCTTTTTCTGTTTAGATAGCTTATTAAAAAACTTAGGCTTTAGACATTGTTCAAGGGTGTATGTGATTTGGTTCACAGAAAGTACCCTCTTTCATCATAAATATTATGCTAACATAACCGATTGTTGAAAAATATGTTGTCTTGTCTATATGACTCTCACTAAGTCAGTAAAAGGTCGCCACAGAGTACTGCTCTTAAAATTTTTCTATTGCATTGCTTAAGGATATTTGCAGACGAGGCCACAAAAGGCTATCACATTACAAATTTTCTTTTGATAATTTTTTTTTTTTTTGAGAAACCAAATTTTCTTTTGATATAATAAACTATATTGTAATACTTTTGTTTTATTTCGTTACTTGAAGGTTCTATGATGACATTCCCTTCTTAATAATACTAACTCTCTCAACCATAACTAAAGTTTAGATTTATTATTTTGTACAGTCTTTTTGGACAACTGCACAACTTGTAGCCCACATGGCTAATGAGTCTTTAATGGGCTAAAAAAGTTGGTTTCTTCACTTATTATGAATGTATGGTCTAATGAGTCATCAATGGACTAAAAAAAGCTGGTTTCTTAATTTATTATGAATGTATGGTCTAATGAGTCATCAATGGACTAAAAAAATCGGGTTTCTTCATTTATTATGAATTTCACTGCTATTTGCTTTTCAAAAGACAATACAAAAAATTTTAATTAAAAAAAATCCAAATTTCCTTTAAACACACGAAAGTAGGGTTGCATAAATACGACCTACTTTGGATATCTCTTTCATTGTGATCACTGATCAAAGCATTTAAAAGACCAATATATTATTTATATAACAGTAAAAAAAGGTGCATGTCTACTTTAAGTAGGCTCATAAATTTTTCCATTTGTTAGGTTTTATAATTTTTTTCCATCCATTTTACATTCCATGGCAGAAGAAGGTAGGAGTAATTTTTAAAGAGTTAGTACCTTATATTTAAGCTATTGTTGTCAATTCTTATTGTAAATTCACTAATTCAGTGCGTGCAGAAACAAGAAAGCACCATCACAAGGTTTTTTTTGTGTGTGTGTGTGTGAGTGGAAGAATGCAAAACAATTAAAAAAGCTTGATAATTTTTATTAGATTTGAAACCTTTCTTACAAGAAAATGAAATATAACATTACAGGAACCAGAGGCTTCCAAATTCTAAAACTATAAAAAAAAAAAAATTGCACATGGACTCAATTAGTCTCGACGTGCTCTTGACCAATCCTTTCACTTCAACGTGCTCTGACCAATCCTTTCACTTCTACCTTCATGTAACATGCTGGCCACCAATCAAAACAATGGCTAGTATATACATATAACTTATCAACTATCATTTTCACAATCCGTATATGCTTTTAGCCAGTCAGTGTGTTGTATATTTGTACAACTTCACCCTGGAAAAGCCAAAATAAATGGTCATGATTCTCTGGACATGCAGATAATTTATCCAAAAATATATCAGCTGAAATTTCTGTATTGGGGTCTTGAGAAAATCGATGTAGGACCTTTATTCACTTCAGCTACAGACAGCCTCCACTGAGAGTTTCTTCATGACATTTGGACATGGATCTCCTCCAAAATTTTCAGGCTCTACAGTGACTGAGCAGGAGTTCTGCCCAACACAATTCTGCAAGAAGAACTAGTTGTTTAAGGAATCAAGTACGAAAGCATAAAAAAGTGAGCACAGAGGCCAAAAAGTTTAGTTGGCCTGCAGGTTCAACACTTTAGATTATTTAAAAGATGAAAGTTTTCAAAAGTTATGCCTTATATGACTCAGCTAAGTTGGAGCACCATCCAAGCATGCATTAAAATTAGAAGTGGGCATCTATTTATAGTACATATGGCATTATTGACTTGGTATATATTTCTCTGGAAGAGGGCATGAGGCTACCATTTAGCATCTTGACTTGGCATAGCAATGGATTATGAAGAAGTAAGGGCAAAAAAAGATGGCATAAGTAAAGGAAGATTGTAGTATACCCTTTGAAAAGCATCGTATGATTTGTGGGCATGACAGCTTCCCTCGCGGAAGCTTCCACAAGCACCTTCTGGTGTTCCAAAGCTAGCAAACTTTATTGAAGAAATTTTCTGGCCAGGGCCACACCATAAATGAGCTTTAGGTCTAATTGGTTTACTAACTTTACCAATGGCTTGCATGTGCCAACTCATGAGGTTTGGCTGCCCCTCAAAGATATCAGCACATACACTATCAATTTCCCTTCTAACTAAAAATATCCCATTTGGGTCTCCCGCCAATTCTTCAAAAACAACCAGCAAATTCCCTGCTGGTTTTAGCCACGAACGAGGAACGTGATACCTGAAATTTATTAGCATTTGTAAGTTCCCAATAGTTCATTATCAACACAACAAAGCTCTAAAGCGATATAACTTTTCTCTTACCATCTTTGGGAAGCCTCACCACAATTACTTAAGCATTTCTTCTCATAAAATGTTCCAGCATAATTACATTCACCACAAGTACCAGATGCTTTATAAGCTGGCCAATAGCGGCCAACACTCTGTCCATTTATCCATACTTGACCTTTACCCATGCTGTCCATATCCAAGGCCAATGGGGTGTTTCCAGCTGGAGCATTGAACGTAGTCTGAAACATGACACAAGGATGTCAGTTCTGGCCTTTGCAGCAAAGTGCCGCTTAAATGGGTTTGCTTGCATATTCCTTATTATATGAAAACATGTCTTATATAAATTTCTTTCTTAATTTTTTTTTTCACCCAAGAAAAGTTGTAATTCAGCTAAAACTCCAAACAAAACTTATGTTTCTTTTTAAGAACTAAAAACAAGATATAAGAAAAGTGCCAGACCAAGAATACCAGAATTATGTCACTAATTATATCTTGATGGAACCCCTAAGCAATACCTTACAAAGTTCACTAATAATAAGAAGCTTTACGTAAGGTTTGAGAAACTCACTTTGTACCATGTCAGTGGCTGCCTTTGGGCCACTAAATATCCCTCAATCCACTCAACAGAGGAACTTCCACTAAGTGAATGAAGGCTCAAGTCTTCTCCTTTAAGACCGATCTGATGGGAAACAAGAAATTAAGTGAATCTGTAGCATTTCAGGGAAAGAATACAGAATTTATGTTTGAAGACAAACCTTGTAAGACCACTTCTGCCATGACAAGTCTCTTCTCCCCTCGTTAAGACCACTCAATGAAATTGGACCAAGAACACCAGCATTCCATGTCTCAAAATGTGGACCAACATTCTGAACATGTCACAGACAGCAGGAAAGACAATAAGGTTAAATTGAAAATGGCCATGCACATTGTTCACAAAAAATCGGATGTGTTTGTGTATGTGAGAGAGAGAGAGAGGACAAACCGGGAGACCAACAGCAACACTTAGAAGTGAGATTTTGTTAATACCAGCTCTCAAATTCACACCTTCACTAAATGTTAGTTTTGGGTTTTCTAGACTTCCATAGGCAGTTCCTGATAAGAATCAAGAAAGTAACGTGATAAAGAGGGCAGAACACAAAGTGATTAAGCACTATTAGTTGAAGTAACCTTGTTTATTCAGGTTGTGTTTGAGAGCATACAGAATGATACGACTATAAACAAGCACTATCAATGAAAGTGACTAAACAAAATTCCTTTAATCATTGCCGTGGCCATTGGAAGTTACTATCCATAGAAGTTGGTTAAGAAAATGCCTGAAACAGGCAATATGCTGCCTACCTGATAGTTGACCATTGATGAAAACATGCAAAGCATGGCCAGCAGATAAGACTGTAAGATAAGGATAATATCCGCTCTTCAGAAATTCTTCATTGGCGTCAATCTTAACACTGGGGAGGAAAAATAATACATTTAAAAGATTGGAAATCCAAAGGGCATATGAAATTTATAAGAAAATATTTCGTTAACAAAAACACACACCCCCCCCCACCCCCACCTCAAAAAAAAAAAAAAAAAAAAATTACTATGTATGGGCTTATGTTACTCACTCTGTCGAGTACCACAAATAGTCAGAGGCATCTCTTGTTGTATTTATCTGCTCCAACAACCCAACCATCGTGAAAGAACTGTCATCAGAGGAGGTTGTCTCATCATTGTATGACTGCCAAGAGAATCCTCCATGAACAGGAACCCGAGTCATCTTCATTAGTGAACTTTGGGCACCAACCTGACAGAAATTTTGGTATAAATTATCGAAGTTTGTTTACCAGGAAGCTTCTGACAGGATAATCCTCTTTTTTTTTTTTTTTTTTTTTCTTTTTTGAGGAAGATCAATATGTAAGTTAAAAAACACAAAACAGTGAGAAACTAAACAGAAGTATCATGTGGAAATATGAACGTATCTTACAATACCCTCTAATAAAGATTCAAAGAAATCAAAACTTATTTGGTAGAGCTAACATTTGCATTCTTTGTAGTAAATCAAAAATATTTTTTCAAGGTAGCGTGTATATGCTCGGACCAGAGCAAGTCTCGAGTACTGAAACCCATGACTAATGAAATTCAACAGAGTATCAAAAGCCTTTTTCCTCACCCTGGCAGTATTGTATACAGTGTTCTTGCAATCTGGAAGAATACTGATAGACCAAGGAGGCAGGTTGTAATGCATATTCCTAAAAGCCACTTTTGTAAAAGTTCTTGGATTATAATTGGCAAGGAATGCAGCGCAAGCTCCAGATTTTGATTTGAATACATGGGCCTGTACCAGAAATATGAAATTTTGGGAGTGAGTTTTAGTTGAGGCAATCTGAAGTATGACTGAATGAGTAACGATTCATAGTAAACAGAAATCCATTTAACCTCTTGATAATTTCCAAGTGATGTCACAGTGGGATCTCCAGATACTAAAGCTGGTTCGCTCAGCTTTATTGCTCTATGCAAATCTTTCAAATGACCCCATTTAGGTTGTCTCAGAAGTCCTACATAGAGAAAGAAATAGCAATTCTTAAAATTCATACAGTGCAATCCAGTCCTAATTTTAGGGGAGAAAATAAATTCTGGAGAAAGTAGAATTAATAACTTTTTTGTTTGTCTGTGTCAGCGTGTGTTCCTTAGGTGGAAAAACTTTTAAATAGTCAAAGAACTTCTACTTCATCAATAAAACTATACAAATACCCTAAAATTATAATGATGATAGATTTGATTGTTTGACAAGGGAAGGAACTGCCAGATGATGGGTTACATCCATCCAAAATCTTTTCATTCATATCATAGTAATTTCTTAAGCTATCGCAATCCGCGTACAATGAAAATGACTATAATGCCAAAGGTCCAAATGATACCACAACTAGTTAGGTTGTAGTCATCTTAGTCAATCTTTAGCTTGTTAGATATATGTGCGGTACCCATCAAATGATGGTCAGTTGTTTTCTTTCCAGGTATATTGTATAACTAATCAAATTATCAGATTTTACATATGGTCCGTTTGGATTGAAGGGGAGGAAGGGGGAGTAGAGTAGGTTCAGCCCAAAATTTGCCTATTTTTAGACTCTACTCTATTCCCCTCCACTCCCCCTCCTTCTCCCTTTCATCCAAACGGCCCTATAGTCATTAGAATTATCATGATATTTCCATCACAAACACACCCCATGCATAATAAGGACAATATAGTCGCTATTACACCAGAGTCAAAAATAAATGGGGGGATTTTTTACTTTTATTTTTAAAAAAGAAGAATTGCCACTTGCTTTATGGTGAAGTGACAGCAGCAACCACTCCACCATGATGCGGCACAGGGCGCTAAGTGACATTTGAAAACTAATGTAAGTGTAGCAAAACTGGACGATGAAAAAATAAATTCTATTAAAACGAATACAAACAATTGGAAAACATATAAATAGTTATGGTTCTATATTAATAAAACTACACAAATGAAATGTTTAATAACATAACTCCTTTGTGCATACCATATTCATCAATAGGAGCATCATAATCATAACTAGTAGCAATGAAAGGACCACCAGCGGTTCGGCCAAAATTGGTTCCCCCATGATACTGAAAACACGAAAACAAACAAATAAAGTATAGTTCAATCAATTATTCAGGATATATGATTCACTCCACACAGACAATGAAGTTACCATATAATAATTAATGAATGATCCCCCCTTCTGTATAAACTTTGCAACTGAAAAGGCCAAGTCTTCAGCTGGTCGATAAGGAACTGGACCTCCAAACTCGGTATACCTGTACATGTTACAGAGAACAAAGGATAATTAATCAGAAAATAACTTAAAGCAATCTACTCACTTAGTTCTAGGTTAGTGATTGAATCATAATAAATTTATATATTCAACAAAGAATGACAGAATCTAGTGCCCAGTTCAAGCTAAAAGCGCACAAATTTACCAGCCAGTCCAGGCTTCTGTCCACATCTTGGGTTTATAAGCTTTGTTGGGAGAGAAGTAGTCGCAGTAGAAACCATTGCAAGTGTTAATCTGTTTGGATACATCTTTGAAATTAGAAAGCGAAGAAGAAAAAAAAAAAAAGAAGGAAAGAATGGATAAACCACCAGAGCACAAAGCAATAATAAAACTATAATTCCAACAGCCAAGAAGTCAACCAAAGATACATGACTCACACCAATTTTTTATTTTTATTGGAAAGCACCCAACGTAATATACACGACTCGCAACAATTAACTTAGGATTACAAGCTTAGAAAAGCTACAGGCATTATTTATCTGTGCCACTATAGAAGTTAGAAGGTGTATGTATGTGAGAATAATTAATTAGAAAACAGAGTCATAAATCTCTGTTACAAATCTCAATTGCTAAAGTGAATTAAATAATTGCAACAGTCACAGACAGGACAGAGATAGAGTAGTGTTAAGCCATGTGCAATGAGGAATAATTATTCATTTCCTCGATGACTAACATGGGGACATCACACTATTGAGTAGCTACCCCACTAAAAGGACTGTGGGAATATAGCATCAGCAAGAAATCATCAAGGGTTGGTTTGAGTAAATTGACCTTGCTAAGTAAAGGTAAAAAGGTAATGACAAAAGGAAAGAAAGTTAGGCTGCACTTACAACAGGATCAGGGGCATCATCTTGTTTGCACATTACCCATGGGACACCGGTGCCGAGCCCCACAGCCATTTTGGCAGCCCATTTGGAGTAAGCTTGACCGGGTGCACCGATTTCATACTCCATGGGTCCATATTCATTTTCAATCTGTCACAAACATTGGCAGAGAAAGATACTTCTCTTAGTTTACTACTTCTTATTATTAAATGAATACAAATTTAAGTTTATTGGTAAAAATTATAGAAATTCGTTGGATTGGGTGAAAAAGTATAATACAGTGCTGTGCCAACCTGGGATAGAATTATTGGACCACCTTGAGACTCAAACAACCTTTCAGCCTTCATCATATTGACAATCTTCGTTGTGAATTTTTGCATTTGATACTTCATTACAACAAATTGAAAATCAAAATCCAGTTGAAAAATAAATCAAATCAATGCCATATGAAAGAAACTGAGATACATGAGGGTATGTCAGATGTAAGAATCAGAAGTTTCTAACCTTAAAAGGCCCATTATCTGTTCTGAAATTGATCCCCGGAATGTACTTGAGCCAAATAGGGAATCCCCTGAAAAGAAAATATGTTCTCACACTCAGATTTTCAAAACTTACAGTAAATTTATGTACATATTTCTATTTTTAGAATTCAGATAAATTTAGTATTACCCAAAGTTCCACTCAGCACAAACATAAGGACCAATCCTGAGATGAACATAGAGGCCAGCTTGCTTCACCAGCTTGATAAATTTGACCAGATCATAGTTCCCCCCAAAGTAATACTAAAACAAATAAGAAGTATCAGTACACATAATTCAAATACTCTATTCCATAAATATAACATTGATTCACAGAAAAGAAAAACAGCTGCCATTATCCATTACCTTGCCAGGTTGAGGCTCATGCCCATTCCAGAAAACATAAGTCTGAATCACATCCAAACCTCCTTCCTTAGCCTTCTGAATAAGATCTGGCCACATCTGCAACAACCCCAAAAATAAACAAAAAATAAACAACAAAAAGAAAGCTTTTTTTTTTTTTTTTCAAAAAATTGAAAAAGCTATAAAGGGGGGAATTTTAGAGGTACCCAGTTAAAAAAAAAACAACAAAAGACCAGAGAAACTGAGAAAAACCAGAAAATAAAAGAGACCCAGAAAGCACATTTGGAGCAAAATACCTCAGGGGTGCTTCTTGGGTAGTGAATGGATCCAGAAATGAGAATCCTTCTCCGCCCATTAATGGTGATAGCTTTAGAATCATAGGACACAGAAGCTTTAGCAATACCAACACTTAAACACAACAAAACCACCACTATCACATTACACATTACAAGCTTCAACCCCATCATGGTGACCAAGCAAGCAAGTAATCCTCTTTTGTTTAAGCAGCTTCAACTGAACAAAGCAATGGCCTTTTTGTTATTCTTTCTTTTCTTTCTCTTATACAAACACTTTATTCTAAGCTTCTTTTGGAGAGAGAAAGTAAAGGAAAACCAACACAGCTGGTTTTTGTCTTTCCTTTTCTCTCCTTTCCTTTTCTTTTCTTTTGTGAGTGAAGGAAAAATAATTAGTGTGGGAGAGAATTTCACACACACCACACCACAACACAACACAACACTACAACACTGCTAGTGCTATAATAATAACAAGTTTGTTTGTCCTGTGAAATGGCTTTGCAACTCTTGGTTATAATGAATGTGTTGTATAGCTCTGCTTAAATAAACACACTGACTGAGTAAATGGGGGGTGTTGTCTGAAAGTGAAAGGTGAAAGTGGGGGCCACTTTGAAGGTGCTTTGGGACCCACAATTTTGGCCTTTTTCTCATATAACCTTTTATTTTATTTTATTTATATTTTTGGATTTACTTAAAATGACGCGGAGCTTCATCCAATGAATTTATATAATTTATTTTCCTATGCTTTTTTTTTTTTTTTTAAATCCTTAATTTTTGTTTTTTTTTAGTTGTTAAAAAGTTGTGTAGCAAAAAAAAAGTACTTGAGGTAAAGGTCTGTTTGGCTGTTTGATAAAAACACACAGATTCTGAACTCAATCCCGAAATGGTCGCTATTCCTACTTTATTGGCTGAAGAAAATTTTTATGTTTCTCAGAAAAATGAAATCCCCACGCTCTTGTAAGCGCGTGAGAAGATTAGTAAATAAAATAAATAAATTGTGTACGATGGAAAGTACTTTTAAAGGTTAATCTTTCAGGCTTTTTGGACTTTGCCATGCAATTATAGTTGTAATCAAAATCGAGGTCTTTAGATTTTGTCGGATACAGATTTCAGCGTTTAAATTGTAGGTGCGGTTTAGGCGCGTAACTAAAAATTTTTCTAGGTAAATAAATTGTAGGAGTAGGTTTTTTTTTTTTCCCCTATTATATGTGTACCTCAAAAAGAAATAATACATTTTTGTCACGGCTGAGTCTGTAATCTGTATCGCTCATACACTACTACAATTTGTCAAGGCATAAGTACAACCTCCGGGGAGTTAGAACACGTTTGGTAAGAGGTTTTTAATAATGTTATTCAATATAACAAGATAAATCTTTACTAGTTTCTTGAAGAAAAATAGAAGAAGATAAATCTTCACTAGGTTGCTATTCAGGTTAAGCGCTTTAGGGCTGTAAATGAATCAAACTATTCTTAAATAGTTATGCTTTGATTCACTAAAAAAAAGGTTTTTTTAGTTTGTTTGTTTTTAAATAAGTCAAATTTGAGTCTTAATTTTAAGTTTGCTTAATAAACTAGTCGAGCATAAGCCCCCAAAAAAAAAAAAAAGTTCATAAATAAGCTTGTGAATAAAAGGGCTGGATAAAATATAAGTCGGGCTTAAATTGGGGTTGAAACTATATGTCTAAACCAAATAAGCTTGATAATGTGCTTAATATGGGGTTGATATTGTATTTGTATTGGATTTCGAACTCAAAAACTTGATATTGAGCTCGAGTTCAACTTGACTAATGAATCAAGCTCAGCTTGAGCTTGTTAAATAGTCCAAAAGCTTAAGCTTTCAAACATAGTTTGTAGGTTTTGTTCAAGATTAAGCCAAGCTTTAATATTTTATTTTTGTTGTTGAGGCGAGCTTGATCATTCAATAATTGACTAAACTCAGCTTGTTTACAGCCCAAGTTAGCTTGCTCACTCTTATTTAGATTTTTTACTATTTCAAAAATTGGAAAACTATTTAATATTGTTTATAACCATATTAGCTAGCTCTTGAACTCTCTTGTCTCTTGTATTTTTTTTATGGGGTAAAAAAACTAAACTACTCCTTTTTTCTTTTTCTTTTTTAACTGGTTAGTAATAGTTTACTGCACAAATACTCCATCCCTCTCCCAAGGGCTCAAAACCGAAGTAATTGCGTTCTTCCATGCACTTCAGATATGGAGAGGTACCATTTGACTCAACTCACTTGGTAGTAAAACTTAACTGCTCTAACATATGGCAAAAGTTGGAATGATGCACTTCACACCCCCCCCCCCCCCCCCCCCCCCCGGGCCAAAACTACCATTGAAGTCTTGTGACGACATATAGGTACACCCTTCATTAATATTGGTTGTACCCTATAGGCATTGATCTTGGCAAACATCTAATGTACTAACCCTTAGATGTGACTTAACATAACTAAAGCTTTTATAGTCCAGTGATACATTATCTCTTGTTTAACACTTTGTATGGGAAGAGGGGTGAAAAAGAATAATTTATAATATTTCTTCCTTTTTAAGAGTTTAAATGAGAAAAAATGAAATTGGTAAGATGGGATACTCATTTCTCAATTTTCTTTTAAAATTTCAAATTCTTATCCCACCCAAAATTGAGAGAAGTCGAAATGAATGAAATTAAATCTAATGAAATTGTCACTAAAACTCCTAAAATATCCTAATACTTCAACATTTTATTTTTTTTAAAATAGGGGGTATAATAGTAATTGTAAGGATACGTTTTGCTCCCAAAACCCAAAAGTAAGGTCAATGGCCCAAAGAGATCAAAACAATGAATTTGTAGAAAGTGGACTTGAAACTGAACTTTCAATGAGTAAGATGGACAATAATCACAATAGGTTAGTTGTAACTGGAAAGCATAAACAAATAGTTTGGACAAGAAAAGTCTTTTTCGGCCAAGCCCGAGGAAGGTTGTTCTTATATATATATCTTTCTCTTAGATTTATACAAAACTACAGTTCTTAAGCGTACAATGATTTTTCTATAGATTATCTGATGATCCCTTTGCAGTGGGATCTTTTTTCTTTATATTCTCCTTCCTTACTTCATCTCTGCCCTGTACATGTAGATTAGATTGTTGGCTTTGATACTTGTCCCATCAGCACATTCTTAAAGTCTTTGTGGATAGCTGTAATGCTGAATGTTACTGTTTACATATTACCTCCACATTAATGCGGTTAGGAGGTTAGCTGCAGAGCATTCAATGCGGTGGTACCAGCTTTTTTCTCAAATATTTCCCAACTCTTTTTTGTCTTATTTGCACCTGATGCTTCTCCTTGCCAGTATGATTGTCTATTGCCTTGTTTTTTATGAAAGGTCGAACTTATGACCTCTACTTTGTTTAGCTGAGGAGGTACTTTTCCTCGGACAACATTTCCAATTCCTCATAACTAAACTCCTTCCACAGACCATTGTCTTGTAGACCTCCGTCGTTATTACTTGTCCTCGAACTACTTGATATCCTCGGACATGGCCCACGGTTCAATACTCATATTTGGGCCTTTTATCCCTACAGTAATGTTGCTATAAATGATTTCATTCTATTTATTCTAATGTTAGTCCCAAATAAGGTTATTTACATTTCATTCCTTTTTATTCTATTATTTTAAAGGGTCATGTTAATGAGTGCTCTTAAGGTAATTATCAATAAACCATATTAAGAAATTTTGACATTACTTTTATAGGAAATATAAAAAATCGTCAACAAAATTAATTGTTTTATGATCATTTTTTCATAAAATATTTCTAAAAATCATTTTTAAACCAATATTTTTAGAGCATTCGTTAACATTTTCCTATTTTAAAACATCCCATCAAGATAAATTAATATCATTTCATTCCTTTTTTCCTTCTCATTAATTAAATATATTCTATTTCATTCATTTATGAACTCTCAAACAAAGTATAAAAGTAAGTTTGAAATTTTTACCATAAGAATATGGTAATTCTCATTACTCACCTCATTTGGGAAGAAAATTAGGGCAACCAAATGAGAGAGAGAGAGAGAGAGAGAGAATATAGTTTTTTTTTATTATTATTATAGAGAATGAATCATTTCCTATATATATATATAAATGATATATTTTTTTCTATCAAAACAGACGTATTATAACTTTGACTAATGACAACTTAGTTATTTAATGCTTAACTTAAAAATTTTGTCTTTTATATAGTTTCAAGTACAAATTTTCAATCCCTCTCAAAAAAAAAAAAAAAAAAAGTACAAATTTTCAACAAAACATATAGAAATTTATTACTCCATCCGTACCACTTTTTTTGTCTTTTATTCCATTTTGAGATGTTCCAAAATATTGTCCTGTTTCTAAAAATAAAAGTCATTAATTTATTAATGTTCCTATTATACCCCTATTAATTTATTAATTCAATTTTTTGATAAATTTTTTAAGGGTGATTTTGGAAATTTATACATTTTTAAAAGGTAGACAAGACAATAAATGATATTCTTTTAAAAAGTTTGACTTTTCAAACAGGACAAAAAAAGTGAGACGGAAGGAATATATTGCTTATAGTATGAGCTCAACCATTTTAAACTTTTTTTTCCACCTTCATTGAAGCAAGCAAACAACAATGTCAGGCTATTAAATGGGGTAGTATTCAAAACAAGCGAGAGACCATGAACGCAATAAAAGGAATTTATGGGTGATTATTTGCAGATTAAAACCCTCTAGAGTCTTAAGGTAGCTTCATTATAAAGTTACTAAAATCATATTCATCCATTTTAAAATTAGTGAATAGTTTTTACCAATTTGCATAAATGCAAAAATAGTGATAACCAATATTTGTTTAAATTATTAATGATATAACAAAATTCAATCGACTCACTCCAAGTTAGATAATTTTTTTTGACAGGATCCAAGGTAGATAAATTGGATCTTAGGAACTGTGACATAGGTACCCTAAAAATTATAGAGATCCTATTCATGATTGTCTGCATACGGTGATTGGTATTCTTTTATCATGTAAATCCCTCTCCCCTAATTATGTATTTCAATATTTCATTAATTTGCTAATTAAGTTAAGTATTTTTTTTGCTGAATGTTTCGTACGTTTATGGTGTAGTAACCTCTTGTTCTTTTGTCAAAGACAATGTTTGGCTTTAAATTACATTCTTAGGTCATGTCAAATTATCTTAAACTACTCTTATAAAAAAAAAAAAAAAAAAATCTTAAATTACTAGGTCAATAGTCAATACCGTTAATCACCGTTGCTCTCTCTTCCCTTTCAAGAATCAAAAGGAATAAATATAAGCACATAATAAATAGAATATCTTATAAGATCTAACATGAAAGAAAAATCAATGTAATCCACTAGAATTTTTTAAATCTTTATTTAAAGAAAGAGAGATGCTAGGTCTATAACAATTTTACAACAAATCACAGGTAGTTAATTGTTATTGGTTTAAATTTGAAAATAACACTAAGATTATTTTTTTGCTCCAACAATAACAACTTGCCACTTAGGATTTATTGTAAAAATGTTATAGACATATCATTTCTCTTAAAGAAATAGATAGGAAAATAAACAATCAGCATTCATAAATTTATCCTAATTTGGTTTTTGACGAACCGGATATTAGGATTTGAAAGAATCTTTGTTATGTCTTAGGTTAAAATGATTAATGAACTATCAACTGGAGTAATTAAATATGATAATTATTTATCTATTTTACGTTATAAAGATTACCAAAAGTCATGATGGTATTGTGCTTCAAAGGTATTTCTCCACCTTATAAAGTCACCCCTCTCCTCTCTCCCCCTCCCTTTCCCTTCAAAGGTATTTCTCCACCTTATGAAGTCATCCCCCGCTCCCCTGCCCCTCTCCTGAAAGTTATTTCTCCACCTTATAAAGTCATGCACCCCCCCCCCCCCCCCCCCTCCACAGGGAAAGGAAGGCAAATCAAACCCATGATAAAAGGAAAGGGATGGGATTAAGTACAATCGTCCTTTTATAGATTTTGGAGTTTAACTTAAGGCAAAGTTTATAAATCCTCCAAACTCTCCTTATATATTTTATTGGATGTAAGTTTTAACAAATTTGTCGTTATAGTACATTTTCTTATTATATTTTTCATAATTTCAAAATTTCAAAAATATCAAAGATTAATAACTATGTCATCAATTAAATCAAATGTTTAAATTTCAAATTTTTTTAGTCTTAAATTATGCATAAAAATATGTTTATGAATCAAATAGTAATTAAAATCCGTTTTGAACGAAATTTGACATGCATTTTAAGAATATAAAAAACATGCGATTCAACAGTTAAAATCTTTAAATATATAGTTATGTTCATTTTTTTTTTTTTGTCATTTAACTTATCTTGGGTATGCTACTTAAAAAAAAATTATATTTAGTTAAAAAATTTTGTCATTTTTTTTGTACCTTAAGTTATTTAATTAAATTCAAACATGCGGTTTAATTGACTAGTAAATTGAGTCGTTGAATTTAATTATCATTAATAAAAGATAACATTATTTATGTTGTATTGATCAATGTAATCATATTGTTAAATTTAATTGGAAAACTTAAAGAATTGAACACTTGTCCAAATCATTTTCTTTATATATATATATATTGACAATAACAGGGAAGGAGATATTGTAAACCTTGATTATCTTAGTAAAAGAAAGTAGACTATGCCATTGAATTGTAAAACTTTTGACATAGTCTTATGGCACCTCCGAGTTAATTTCCCCCAAAGGGGTAAGCTCAAATTTAACTTGCATATTTCAATGAGGGTGAAATTGACTTCTCCTAACGGATTTCTTTTTTTTTTAAGTGAAAAAGAAAAGTTAAAGGGTCTCAACAGTGAAAGAGATAAGGAGTGAAATTATTTTGTTTTGTACTCTAACTAGAATATCCTGGTTGATAATTACTCTAAAGTCTAACTAATGTCTTTTGTTACCTTGAAGGCTTTGAACAATTAGTATTGGGTAGAGAGATTCGAATTTGTTTGTCAATTAATATCCAAATAAAATATTCATGTGCCGTAGTTGGACTTAATAAAAAAACTAATTAAAAATAAAAATGTGTGACATTCTGATCTTTGAAGCCTGTTAAATGGTAATAACTAATAACTTAGTAATATAAAATTGTAATACAGCAAGAAAATTTTAGATTCAATGTCACACAGAATTACTATTATCTAAACTACTTGCCGTTTTTTAGTTATCACAATTTAATTAATGATTTTTATGGAAACAAAGGGGTGGGAATGTGTCAAATCGGTGAAATGTTGTGAAAAGACGAAGCAATAATCAGGCTACATTGCTTTCAATCGAGCAAGAATATTGCGACTGATTGGGCCATTGCAATTTGATAATCAAAACAAGTATTAACTACAAGTTTTCACGGTGGTTACACATTACACTTTACACATCATCCGAATGAAGGAACAAATATCTGATTATTATTTTTTTTTTCCAAGATACTATCTAGTAGTGAGAGTAACTTATAAAAAAAAGAACGTCATTATTGTGGGAAACAAAATTGCTTTAAATGATTTTAGTTTCTACATTAAGTTACTTTAAATGATTAAATGAGTATTAATTAGTTGTTAACTTGTTATATTTTATGAGAAAATGATCCTATAAATAATACTACTCTTTCTTCTCACATAAATAACAAATTTCAGTACTTCACCATGAATTAATTTATAAAACACATGTCTGAGAGGAAAGAACATTATTTTTCAAGTATTGAATAATTAGGCATATTATGTATGATAACTTTAATTTTTATCCACTAAATCTCCATATCCACTAAATCTAGTTGATTCTTTTTCTTTCTTTTAGTTTGATTCGAAAACTGAAAGTAAATATTCTTGTAGGCAATGTGACACACGTTACAGGCTTATGGCTCATATAAAAGGTACATATATAACCAACCATTCAAATGATCATGACCCTTGGATCTCTATTTCTCTCTCATTCACTCTCAAATACACATATATAACCAACCATTCAAATGATCATGACCCTTGGATCTCTACGTCTCTCTCTCACTCTCAAATACACATATAATAATGCATGTTTTATGTTGTCATAGAGCAATTAGAAAAATGGAGGAACCTTTCACTTTCAGAAACCAAAAGGAAATGGAGATGGCTTACTTGCCGGGAGGAGAAAGAGAAAGAAAAGCAAAGCAAAACAAAAGAATGCTTATTAAATAGTATCTCTTTTACTCTTTAGTATTGCTGTTACACTTGCAACAAGCCCCATTATGAAAGCAAAGCAAATAAAATAGCTTGCATGCACTCCTCCCTCACTTAACCCATGCATGATTACAAACACCTAACTTATCTCTATATTTCAAAGATTTTTTACGATTATCGTTTATAAGTGAATAAGACATTTGAGATTCAATCACTGCCTACATAAAATACTGATTGATATTTTGATCTAATGATAAAAGGCAAAAATTACAGAAATGGTCGTCATAGGTTAAAACTTAAAAAAAAAAAAAAAAAAAAAATCAACATTTCTCTTTTTTATTTTATTGAAAATTGCTCCAAGAGTAATTTACTAATCAAAAGGACAATAATATATATCTTCAAAAATTATATTTTATGCTCAATACAATGAAGGGTATCTTCTTTTTTTTTTTTTTTTGCTTGAAAAATGGGTATCTTTGACTTCTCACTTCCATAAATTGGATGGACGTGGTGCACCGTCTGTTGAATTTTTTTTTTTTTTAAATGCCCATATATTTCGGTCATGTTTTATATTATACATTGAAAATTTGATTTTTTGTCTCTGGGTGTCATGCAAAGTAGGACTCATTAGTCAAACATGTTAGCTGTTGAGAAGAATCAAGCATGGACAAAAGAGTAGGAAACTGTATGAACGCGTTTTGATCAATCTTTATGAATAAAATATATGGTAGGTTAATTATTATTATTTAGAATAGAAATAAAATATATAGGCAAATTTGAAAGCTTGTTTACATGCAATTATTAATATCCAAACAATTCAAGAATTTCTACAATAGTTCAACACATGGGGACACTCAGATACTGTAGAGATTTTATTTATTTTTTAAAATTCTTATTATAGGTTAGATGTAATCTTCTCCTACCAATTCTATTTATGTGTTGAACTTTTTAATTTTTAATTTTTTTTTGTTTCGGAAATAACTTTTTTTAGAAAATGAGTCATTTTTATAAAAAATATTTTCTATAAAACTATCTCATCTTCCAATGTTTAGTAGCAACCTAAAATGAGTTGAAAAATAAGCTCATAACTTCTCCTATTTAGCTTGCTATGAGATATAATTTTTTTTTAAAAATATTTAGTAAAAAATAATCTCTAAAAATATAAGTCATTCTTTTTGTTTTCCATTAATTTAATTTTTCTGATACTACCAAATAATGTAAAATACAAAAAATTATCTTTTTACAATTTTCATTAAAACAAACAGAGCGTACGTAACTAATTAGTAATGATTTTTCGGTTTATTTCCTTTACTTTCCCTTTTCTTTTGCTAGATGAGTGAACATTTTAGGAGCGTACGAAAAGTCAGAAAAAAAGAAAAGAAAAAAAAAGAGCTAAAATTAGCCAATGAAATAAGGAAATCGTATTTTGAAGCTTTAGAAAAGTGAAAAAAGTGTATATTAATGTAGTCATTAAAGTCGGAAAGTTAATGCATATCTTACAAGGGAGAGCGCTACCTACAAATTGTAATGTCATCATTGCCTTTAATGCAACCAACCGTGACATTACCAACTGCGGCATTATTAGTTAAGGACCTTTCAAGTAGGGGTTGGCATCACAGTCGCTAAATAATCTAGAAACCTCAAACCTAATGGGATGTGACTGAAATTTGCCACACGAAGTACTCTTTGCCCTTTAATTTGTTTTACCTTTGGTTAGATTTTCTTTACTATGTTTAGATGATAGATTTGTTGTGAAAATGAAAGTCTTATTATACAAAAATTTTCACATCATTTGTAAGATGGTATATTGGGATTGATATATAACACAAAGTTACATTATAAATGGAACTATGTAAAAGTAATATTGTAATTATTAACAAAAAGGAAATGTAAATGTACAGAGTGACTTACAATTTGACTCTCAAATACTTTAAAGTAAAAGAATTCATGAAAAAATCAAGAGTCTTGCCAATGTTGTCATTGACAATTTTTAACGTTTTTAATAAAGATTTTTAGAATTTGAAACTCATTCCCCATCGTTCAAAAAATAATGATAATGATATGTCGTTGAAAAGGCTGCCACTATATTATTTTTCTAGTTTTTGTTTCAGACTACTGTAGGTACAAAATTAATTGTCTTGATGAATTGATTCTATCTAGAAACGTGTCTGGTTGCATCTTCATCAAGATGAGGAGCAATATCCACCAACAAAAATATTAATGACAATATTACCATTTTTTTTTAATTTCATTTAATTTTACTTTCTTTTTAGTTTTAGTAAATATCAACCGATATCTTAAGAGTTTTGGTTTAGAAATTTTTTATAGGAAAAGAAAAGAACAGTTGAATTTTTTGACTTTTTTTTTTTATATTTTTCATAAAGTGCTATTAAAATTTTCTTAAAATGATCAATTAACAAATCTCCTAAGAGTATAATCAATTCTTTATTTTTTATATAATTAGTAACACATCATTGATTAGCAGTGAAATTTTGAGGCTTTGAGGAATGTGCATCAAAATGACCTAACAAAGAGAGAAATACTAGAGAAATAGAAATTTTCTTGTTGAGATGACAAATATAGTTTTTACATAAATTTATTATAGATATTATCTTTATTATACATCAATTATAAACCGAATATTCAAAAATAAAAATAATTAAAAAAATTGTTTTTTTTTTTTAATAAAGTGAAAAAATTACCGAATTAAAGTACCAATGTGTTGTGAACCAATGTTTGTTGTTGGTATTGGTTTCGGAAATTTTTTTGGCTTCCAGCCAATTATGCTCTGCTCTGGACTGGCATGGGTCCCGACTCCCTACACCGGGCTGCGTGAAGCAAAATTGACACAAATACAACAAAGGTTTCAGTTCTTCAAATTCGAAACCATTGTTAGCTTCGGTACCACTCGTCTCTTTATTACCCATTTTAATCCAAAGAATCTACTCGTCTCTAGTCTCTATTCTCTAGTGTGCGTATCACAACTAGTCAAATACTCAAAATTAATTTAATTAGAATTGGACTCTAACTTCCTTTCTCTCTCTCTCTCTCTCTCTCTCTTTTCTTTTTTTAATTTTTTTACTCAATAAATTGGAATCTAACTTTTACCTTATTCCTCACTATTGTAATTAGGGATTCAAAATACCTTCAAATCCGCTGGAATTATTTTGATATGATTGTTTTTGCCTCGAAAAGGGGACAAGGCATTTATGATTTCACCGTCTTATTTTATTGCCATTGTTAATTTTAATTCAATCTTATTGATATGCATATAATTTTTAATTATTTAGTATTTTGAGAATACAATAAACACGTGTTAAAAAAAAAATTGACCATCTTTTTTGTGAAAATATCAAAATATATAAGACACACAAGACGCAGTTATTCACTCTGTTCTAGTCCTTATATTTCGAAATATCTCAATAATTATTATTTTATTCCTTGAACATGAAAACCAACATCTTTCAACATCCCCCCCGCCCCAAAAAAAGAAAGAGACAGATACAAATCATCGATTCACTTCAAACTACGAATTAAACCTACTTGACAAGAATAGAGTGTAGCTAATATCGTTTCACGAAAAATGAAAGTACCAATTTTCAAACACATTGTAACATTTGCAGCTGGCTTCTATCTATCAATGTCACATGAAGCTTACAAACATTAAAATTACAATGGGCACGACAAAGATTATTTTTCGTAATTCACAAGTTTCTAGGCAGCGTGTGAAATTAGTATATAGTACTATATACTATATATATAGGTCAAAGATATGGGACACGAATGGTTCACGTGCCCAGTTTGCTTGAATTGAAATTGAACCTTGAAGCAACGTACACATTATTTTCATTCGGTTAACAGTGATGAAAGAGCAAAAGCAAAGGTTTAATTAGTCAATTAAAGTGGCGGCGCTTTGACCTTTGAGGGCTTGTCTGTGTTTATATTACTTCTCAAAAAAAAAAAAAAAAAAAAAAGAATGATCTTTTATTTATTTATTTATTTTTATTTTTAACAAAGGAGGACAATGAAACATTTTTGAGAATTTGATTATGTCTTTGAGTGAATGCAATCTTTCGTCACACATATACTAGATTATTAAAGAGAAGAATTTTTAGAAGGTGGTCCTAAAATGTTGACAATTAGTTTCAAATTTAAGATTTTATAAATATCATGAGATTTTAGAAATTATTAAGCCAATCACTTTTAAGTGAAGAGACAATTAACATAATTGTTTGTCAAAATTCAAAAGGATGTTTATAACTTCCAAATTTGTTTTCTTGTATTAACCACTCACCTTTCTGGGGAGAGCTTGATTCAGTTTCAATTTGAATGAGATTATGATGATTTTTTTTTTTTTTGGTGGAATTAAACCGAGCTACTCATTTTTTTATTTGCTCACCCCAAAGCTAATTAGCTATGTACTACATTATTTTACAACTTTCACATCATTATATTATGTATCAAAATTTTGAGGGAATTATTTACTAGAAGAGCATTTATCACAATTAGTGCAAGACTGGAAGGTGTCATCAAGGAATCAAATCATTTGAATTTGATAGTGTGGTTAATAATAAATAAGGTGGGTGCACGCAGGGGTGACAATGCAATGGTGATAGAGAGCTAAAAAATGAAAGTAAAGGACGAAGGCGACTAGTATTTCGAGTAATAGAGAGAAGTGAAGGACAAGGGTGACGTCGGCTTGACACCACAGTGATAGAAGGGTGAGAGGTGGCCATGGAGCTTGGGAGAATGCAACTAGGAAAGAAAATAAGTTTATATACCTAGGATTTTGAAGGAAATATTGGTGAAATATTGGTAAAATAACATTTAGTTAAATGAGTCAAACAAGTTTTGTGAGTCGGAAACGGAAACACACATTTATTAAATGGGCCAGTCGTCAACCCGAATATGATACAAACTTATTAAACTTCAACCAATAATCGACTAACTTCACGTCATGTTGTGTTTGTGGGTTGTGTTGAATTTTGCCACCCAGGTGCATGCGTGATTTATGCTTTAAAAAATTGAAAGGATTAACAGCAAGTTGCTAGTAACAAAAAAGTAATACTTGCTCAGGCAATCTTATAAAGATGTGACAGAGATTGGGCAAAGTCGTCTGTCTCAGTAGCTAAAGACTCACATTCATGTAGTTTTTTTTTTTCTTGCATGTGGGCTCACGGGGGCAATGTAACCAAATTATAAGCTTACATATTGTATCATAGTCCATAGAGCTGACCCAACTTTTGGGTAAGAAATTCGAAATGGTGTTATGATATGAGTTAATTTATTTATTTTCATGGCTTCAAAAATTTAAAAATATCGATATAAGTCTGTTAGAACTATAGTTAAGTGATTAAACTCACAATTTCTTAATAGTTTAAACTTTTAGAACAATCGGTAATATAATACAGTATCTAAGTAAGAGATCTTGAGTTCGATCTCTGTCTTTATTCTATCTTTCATTTAAAATGTTAAATTCCCACTTATTGGACCCCCACTTATTAAAGAGAAGTTTAGGCTCACAGTGAAGGGGAGTATTAGAATTTCCCACTTGTTGGGCCCCCACTTATTAAGGGGAAGTTTAGGCCCACAAGTGAGGGAGAGTGTTAGAATTATGATTAAGTAATTAAATTCACCATTTCTTGATAGTTTAAGATTTTGGGACAATCGGTAATTTAATAAGTCACAAAGTGTTAAGTTGTTAATTAATTTTTTTGAACAACTTTCTAACTAATTTAATCTCAAAGGGTTATATAGTTGGCTGGCTCTCTCTCTCTTTCTGGCTAAAAAAAACTTGTCCCAAATAAAATAAAAAATGGTAAACTATGTTTTTGGTCCCTCTTCTATACACCATATTTCAATTTGACCCATAACATTTCAATTGTATTAATTTGGTCCATAATCTTTCCGTACCGTGTCAATTTAGTTACTGCCGTTATCTTTTGAATGAAAATTGATGACGTGTCTAATGGACAAAATAAAAAATTAGCTTCCGTTGGTGTCAGAATAAACTAAAATTTTATTTTAGCCGTTTGTCATGTTAGCAATTTGCATCCAAGATATAACGGCCGAGACTAAATTGACATAACATTGAAAAATTAGTGACCAAATTGACACAATTAAAATGTTAGGGACCAAATTGAAATATGGTGTAAAAGATAAAGACCAAATATGTAGTTTACCTAATAAAAAATCTACCGATTCAACTAATGTTCTAATATTTATTTTTGAAATTTTTTTAAAAGTTGGGGCCAAATAAATGCTCACCTTTCAGTCATTTTTTCTTTATTTATTTTTGATAATTCACGTTTCAATCATTGTGATCCTTCCCTAATAAAATTAATCTCTTTGACAATAATTTAGGACTTGGGAGTGTCACTTCAAAAATATTGAACATGAAATTCTTTTAGTTATTTCAATTTGATACGTCAACGTCTAATGCAGCAGAAAACCCTTTAGCGGCTTAGCCTTTATCTTCAAACATGCCCCCCCCCCCCCCCCCCCCCACAAAAAAAAAACCCCTTATCCTCTAATGGTTGATTGAGAACCTCGACCTGGAATCATCAACAGTTTGAAGAGTTTCGAACTGTTAGCCTCTCTCTAAATTCAGTTCTTTTTACTACTCCACCTTCTGCCATTAGACCCCATAACCATGATCATCATATTTCATGAGCATAATAATTATTGTTTTATTATTATCATCGGATATGATTTCTCTTGGATGTAACGGGATCAAGTTGTTTTCCAACTGCTTTAGTTGTTAAAGTGGTGTAATTGACAAACAAATCTATCAATCATGTCAAAATTTTTGCAAAACCCACTTGAATTAAAAGCAAAATTTCCTTGTTTTGTTTTTGTTTTGTTTTTTTAACTCTTCTTGCCCATTTACGTAGGAAGGCTTGAGGGATCACAATGATATGAAAGCATTAAGATTTGTCAATGGAATTTCCTGAACAGAAATTCTGAAAATAGAAAAAAAGGGAGTTCCAATTAGCTAAAGTCCCACTTTGAAAAATGAAAAATCCACAGGTATATTGGCTATACCTTTTTTTGTGTGTTGTTGGCTATACCTATTAAAGAGTAATTATCGAATTTAAATTGCACCAAAAGAAGAGAAACATATTGGTCCATTTATATCACCCGGAAAATAAAAATAAAAATTTGTTGATGTATTAACCTAATAGTAAATAATATTATTTTCCTAAAAAAATATTAAAGAATATTAACTTGATGATAAAAAATTATCATCACCGAACAACACCATTCACAAAAATAGAAATACATTGATCTGCTTACGCCAAAGAAATTCACCATAGACTTGATCTAATGGTAAATAACAATCGTTATAAAGTGAACGTTATAAGCTCCAAATGGCATTATGAAAAAAAGAAAGAGAGAGAGAGAGAGAGTAGAAGTTAATATAAGAAATTATTTTTATTTAGGAGGAAAATACGCAACTTTATAGACGGGTCCTGCAATGGGTACAGAAGTCAATGCTAGTTGCCAAGCATCTGATCTGTTAACTGTCTTCCATAATATTTTGTTGGTGTATCCAATGCATTGTTTGTGGCTCCAAACTGTCCTAGTGAATGCTACCAAAGGCAAAATTACAATTTGCATTCAATCAGAAACTTTACACCTAATTGCCAGTACCCATTCACTTCAGTCGAGTAATTTCATCTTGAAAATGACCCATATCTGTTAGTTCTTCTTAGGTGGTTTAGTTGAGAGTTGGTCCAATGGTGCCATACCCATAATCACTTCACTTCTATCCATTAAAGTAGTTACTATAAGCCTACAATTTGAGCAATTTCAAGTACCCATTTACTTCAATTTGAGCAATTTCATCCTGAAAAGGACCCATATCTCTTAGTTCTCCTTAGCTGGGTTGATGAGGGTTTGGTCCAATAGTGCCATATTCACTTGACTTCTGCCCATTATACTAGTAACTAAAAGCTTATAAACCTTATAAAATGAGTAATTTCAAGTACCTATTTACTTCAATTGAGCAATTTCATCCTAAGAAAGGACCCATATCACTTATTTCTTCTTAGAGCACTAGCAATAATGGTGCTAATTAGCTATATAGCTATTTTTAATATCACTAAAACTCAAAATGTACTCGGAGCCAAAGCAATATTTTTTGGCTTTACAGCTACAGTGCATAGCTATTTTTGGCTGTACAGAATAGCTCAAAGGTTAAAAAAAAAAAAAAAAAAAAAAAAATTATTTTGTGTTCACACTACTTTTCTTATTTTTTATTCTTTCATTTTGCGTTCACATGGCTTTTCCTCTCTCCGTGTCACTGTGAAGTGATTTCTATACCTTTCATTTTGCATTCACACTACTTTTCCATTCTCCATGTCTATATGTAGTGATTTCTATGGCTTTAATGGTGTTTGTAATTGTGTTTTGGTGGTTGAATGAAATATTAATTTATTGTAGTGTTTATATTATTTTATTGTGTTGAAAGTTAAAATAAAACCACTGCTGTTAGATGTGAAAATGTAAAATATATAAAGTGACTTTTTGTGATGCTAAAAAACTAAAAATTTGGCTCCATTGCTGTGGATGCCCATAGGTAGTTTAGTGGAGGGATAGTTCAATAGTGCCATTGTCACTTGACTTCTACACGTTATACTAGTAACTATAAGCCTATGACCTTATAAAATGAGTAATTTGAAGTACCCATGTACTTCAATTGAGTAATTTCATCCCGAAAAGGACCATGCCATCTTATTTCTTCTTGGGTGGTTTGGTTGAGGGTTGGTCCAATAGTGCCATAGTCACTTGACTTCTATCCATTATACTAGTAAATATAAGCCTATTACCTTATAAATTAGTGGACTTTGCTTATGGCTTATGCCCCTTTGACCCTACTTACCATCAACAACCATGACAAATTGTTGAACAAAACATAAAGCCAGCTAATGTCTTTCGTCTCAATCATAATGGTATGTTTGATTTTGAACCAAACTCCATTTATATTTTGAACAGCATTGTAGGCACTGGCCACTCCTGTTGTGTAAATTATTAGATGGCAAGTGTAGTGCACATGGTTCATCACTTGTGGAACCATCAGCAACAAAATATTATTTGGGATTTTATATTTGATTTTATAATAAATTAGGACTCAGGATGCGGTGGACAACCTTGTGAATCTGCAAATGAATACTTTACTTTTGTCTCAAGAACCTCGTGACTTGGTAGTATTACCTAATTCTACGGTAGAGAAGAATTTAAGTTCAAATTCCCCTCTTGCACCTATTATATTAAAAAAAATAAAAATTGAAAATTTGGCAAATAATATAGGATAAATTTTATTAAATTTTGAGGGAGACAAAGTTGAAAATGTGAAAGTAAATTATCACAAGACATGTTTAAGAAAGAATCTGAACATATTTACAAATTAGAAGCATTTGACACTGCTGAAGAATTTAGCAAATGATTGATATAATGATTGGATTGTGTTCAATCTGGATTTTGTTTGCTCGATGTTGGTCATGAATATATGATATAAAAAAAAAAATTGATAAGAACTTAGGAAAAGCAAGCAAGTTGAAGGAGAATTGACCATATGGAACCATCCCTTTTTATTATTTTTTGTTTAGTTTAGCCAATGGAACTACTTGACAAAAATCATTTCTATAAAAATTTTACATATTTTTCAGGTTACAGCTTTGTAGTATTTGACTGCCAAGCTTGCCACTATGACATGTTGATGATTTTAGCAACTTTAGCACTTACCTTTTGTCTAGGATATCTCAGTTCACTGCTCACATACTATATTCTCTGCCTTTAGTAGGGTCATTAATAAATAGCTGTATTTGTTATTTTGTGGGTATCTAAGACTAAATCCACATTGGATTGTTGTACCGTATTTTTTATTTTTCACTGCAAGCTGGTTGCATGGTCCCCATTCTCCAATAGACACCTGGGCCGAGGCATAGGTCCTTTTTCTCCAGATTGATATTGAAGCATGCTCATAAACTTTTATATTTCACCTGGATTATTTGGGCCTTTATTCAGTTTGAACGTTAGGATTTTTTTTTTTTTTGAGGTGTCAAGTTATCAATAATTTGTAATAAAATGGTGCTTCCTGTTAATGGGGAATCATATAAAAATCAATACTAACTTGTTCTATTGTGAAAAAGATAGTATATATAGGTGTAGCATTACTTTTTTTGTTTTTGTTTTTGTTTTTGTTTTTGTTTTTGTTTTTTGGAATTGCATTACTCTAGAATTTATGGAAAAGGAATTCTCATAATTTGTGCTGACCTTCACTTAAAATTTGGTTTTGATAAAATGGGGATAACATATCTCTACCCAAAAAAAAGAATGAGGATGGCAAGTCAGCAGACTCAGCACAACAAGTGGAACAATATAATAATCCATTAGAACAGTTTGATGTTACAACACCAAAAAGGATGGGGTTTTTGGCAGCCAAAAGCCTAAGCCAAAGGAGGGACTCATCTAATTATGGATGAGTTTGCCACATATTTTGGCTAGCCATTACAGATTTACAGTCATCTTCTATGGCTTCTGGATTTGGTGGACCCTCATACTCAATCCATCACAATAGTGTTACTGCTTCCTAGAACATCTGGGCCTCTTGCTTTAAAAAACAAGAGCAAAAGAAATATGCATGCTTGTCCATCCACATGTGGTTATTTTTTCATAATAGGATCATTAGATATTATGACCTTAGTGGCATGTGCACATGCTTAGTTTTCACTATCAGTATGAAATTAGCTTTTCAATTCATCTACAAATTACAATGTGTGAAATGAAGAGGAAGTTTGCTGGTTCAATTAATTGATCATCCTTTCATCATCAACTAGTGTCATAGTCCACTCCAGTAGTTAAAAGAGTATTGGACCCTTGGTTTGTGGTAGGTTAGAGTTGAATTTTTGGGGGTGAAAAGTGTAACGTTGGTTGGTCTGACTTGATGCCATTGAACATAGATGGGATTGGGATTAAAATTACTAATCAACCCATTAGAGGGAGCAATATACTCAGGCATTGATTTCTTAATAAAGAGGGAGTTATTATGATCACGCTCAGATAGGATCGTCACGATTGATCAATTATTTACCCTTTTAATTTTTTTTTAAAAATACTAATCATCCTTCAATTATAAAACATTCTTTTTTTTAAGAAGGAAAAGAGCAATTATAAGACATTCTATTGATAGCTTTGACTTTTGAATTTGGCAAATCCAATGCATGCAACCTTGCAAGATTATGAAAAATTAGATGGTAGATACCACACCATTAATACTCTGCCTATATGGATGCCCCCCCTCCCCCCATCTAATTGCTCTAATTCTTGCTTTCTTCAAATGTTGTTTTTCTAAAACTTTAATTCAAAGTAGACATGCTCAAAAGTGTAGGTCTCCATTGCATAGATTTCAAATAAATTAATGGAAAATAATAAAGGATTAAAAATTTTAATTACTTATTTTAAAAAATTCAATTGATAATTTGATACTATATTTTGACATATAGGGATCGTTAAATTGGCATAGGTTTTGATTTTTGGTCCAAAATACAATTTGAAGCTGAAGTGCATCTAAATGAAACATTTTCATTTCTAGATAGTGCCCAAACGCCCCTTTAACTTTTTGCCTATTATATGGTTTTAATTTTTAAAAGAGAAATATTCTGCTTACTATATGCATGCTTATAAAAAAAATAAACAAACAAGTAACATTATTTTGAAAATGTGATTCTTTCGAACAAAACTTCATTTGTCTAATGTCACTTTTTGCACGAAAGAAACATTGGGGTTTTAGGCTAGAGACTGCCAAATTTCTGGTCTAAGTGCACCTATATGTGGCCGGTGAATAAACCATACTAGTTAGTCCAAAGGTCTCTAATAACAAATTAGCAGTGTTAAATACCTAATCAACTTATGCATTCAATTTCAATTAAAAAAAAAAAAAAAAAAACCGTATGCTTACAATTGTACATGGCAATCAAATGGTCATAAACCATTAACATGATGGTGTTTGCCACATTATTATATAATGATAACATTAGTGACACATATATAGACCCATACCAAACCAATTAATTATTATTTGTCAACAAAAATGATAGCTAGAAATTTATATTAAACGCCAAGATTGTCTTTTGGGGGACCAACAATTAGTGATTCTTTTGTTCAAACTCATAAAAAGTGTTTTCCCTTGTCATTATCTTCTACTCCACGATTTCTCTTTAAAGTTGTGCATGCATGAACTTTGATTTAATTATGATAGTGTGGGGCTAAATTATAATCAGTAATATTACTAAAAGAGGGAAAGGAAAAATGTTCTATATATCAGACTCCATTTCGTGTACAATGCTCTCTCACCATCTCTTTTGTTTTAATTGATTCCATAATGACTCCATCAAGTCTTTGCTAGTTTTTCTTTCACTCAACTTCAAAAGCCTCATTAGTATGGCTATGGCAGATTAGTTTCTTTGGTTTTACTCAAACGTGTGGTCCAAATTTTAAAATCTCACCAATCGCCCATCTTTTTTTTTTTAGTGCAATTTTTTGATAAAGTAGCAGCAAATTTGTAATAAAATATACTTTGGAATCATCATTTTCGTTATCCATGACAAGAAAAAGTCTCCATTTTAAAATATGAAATCTCACTTAAGACCCATCTGTTTTTAGACCAATCGAAACATTTGCATCAATTTTCAGTGAAATTAAGGAACCCAAGTCATTGTTTTCCCTACTAAGCAGCACTTGCTTACCAATTTTGACTCTTAAATAATTGCTTTAGCTATAATGACACTGACATATAAAGAATTATTCAAACTAAGATTCATTTGAATCTCTCACTAGTTTTGTTTAAACTACTTTCATAATATCTTTGAGTTACCTATGATAAAGATTATTATTATTATTATTAGTAATACTTCTGAGTTCTGACTAAGTAGTCCTGAATGACCAGGTAATCCTCATGAGAAACAAGATTTTGCTTCTTCTAGTTGAGTTCAATATTGATTTTCAACTTTTTGGTTGTACTCGAATGGTAGTCTGTACTCTCAAAACACCTTTAGTATTAGTTAAGTTACAATGAGACCATGGAGTTGCCTTTGGAGACCAATGGTACAAAGTAGTTTCACACCACCAATACCTAATTTAACATGCATCTTCAACTTCAAGTTTTGGACTTCAAAGTTTAGGACTAATAAACTAACTGCATAAATGCTAATCCAACTGACCAGCTTTCTTCTCATCACTCCCTCCTACCCTTTTTTTATTGCTCAGGGTGTGGAGTCATCAGCGGCCAATGATCCCATGCCATGTTCAAAACATTGTGCAGTTTTGGTCAATGTCAAAACCATTTGGCCCCATGGTCTCAACCGCCAATAAGCAGAAATAAAACAATATTGCAGTACCCCACCTCCAACACAAGGTTGAAGAATGAGTTAGGCTAAGGGCTTGACCACCAGAGATTCCAAGTCCTTGTGGAGCAAAGAGGGTCCAACCATTCAGCTTTACCTCCTCTTAGCCCTGATTGGTCCCAATCCAATCCTACACTTTTCCGTACTTTTGTACCTTACAAGAAGAAAGGGGCAAAAAAAGAGTGCATGCCTTTCATTGTCAAACTAGTTAATTTTGTCCCTTGAAACATTTTTTATACTTCTTCTCAATAGTATAAAGGAATTATCCAAGCCAAAATAATTGTTAAAATAAACATGAGTTTTTTGTTAAAAAAATTTTAATTAATTAATCAATTTATTATTTTTCAAAACTAATTAATTCAGCTGGGCAGTTATCTTTTATGAATATCTTTAAATGAGGTCCATTTAATTAGAGGATGAGTATGGACAACTAAGCTTATCTATATTGTTTAGAACAAGTCTCTACTTTTATTACTAAACAATACAATGCTTTTGCTTTCATGCAACATGGACATGGTGATAGCTATCCCTTTGAAAACCATAGATTTCAGTATTGGTGACTGGTTATTAAGATTAAATGATAGGCCTTATCATCCTAGAATGCATGAGAGCTTTGTTATTTTCATTTCTTAAAAAACAAAAATAAATAAATATAGAACCAGTTACTTAATTTATTGTGAGAAAATCATGTAAAATTTTGTCTAAAATTCTAATTTGGAAAGGAACACAAGTTTAAATTTGCATAGATAATGTAGCAGCTTTTTTATTTTTTATTTTTTTAAACAGAAATGAACAACTTTGATCCAAACAAAAAATGTACAATTTTGCTATCTTAATCTTGTTAAAGGTTCTAATGTCCACCAAAAAAAAAAAAAAAAAAAAAAGATTTTGTTAAAGGTTGGGATAATGATTCAGAAGTTCATGTCACCCAATTCATTGGATTAGTTCAAAGCCAGGCTGAGTTTTTGAAGCCCAGATATTTGGTAATGCAAAAAATGAGTTGTAGGAAAAGGTTCAGTTCTATCTTCCTTTGTGATTGGATTGCCACATATGAACCAAGGGCCCTTAAAGAAGAGCCACATCCATAACTCTTTTGCTGGCCCTACACGATCCAATAGAAGAGTCAGCATTGTGTGTGTAGGGTTTTGCTAATCTGAGATTTTTGTTTTGGGCTCTCTTATCCAATTGCCTAATCTATAATTTTTTGTGGATCACACTTTTCTATTAAGGATCTTTGTGGATGTAAGTATTAGAAACCACATGCATTTGTTTCACACTTTGGATGGTGTTCATGAAGATAATAATGGACTGATTATGGAATTTTTGTCAACTTGAGCAATTATTCTACTTTAAATATTCCTTTCAAAAAGACAGGATAAAAGAAAATAAAAGAAGAAAAAAAAAATCAATAAATGAATATCTAAACCTCAAAATTCTACTGTATTTTTTTGGGTTGAGTAAAGATAGTAGTAATCATTGCTGAAGTTTTGCTAAATCCGCAAGTACATAAGGTTCAATTACGTTAGGCACTTGGGCAAACCAAATTGTTGACACCTCCAGGACTTCAGCTAAATGTGCAAAAGCACGAGTTGTACTCAAAATTCTACTTTTATGATAATTCAATAGTTGGAGCGAAAAGATTTGAATGGTAGGTGTTTTTATTAAAAATAGGACAAAATTTAGTTATAAAATTGATTATAACTTAAGGCTATAAACTAACTCAATAAAATAAACATTACTATATATTTTGAAAATCTAACCGTTGAATTATATGTTCTTTATGCTTTTAATACATATGTTGAATTTTGTGTTAATCAGATATTATTTACTATATGATCTATAAGCTTATATTTTATGTATAATTTTAAAATATAAAAACTTGTCATTTAAACAATTTATTGATGACAAAACTATTGATCTTTAATTTTCTAGAAATTTTGCAAGTGTGAAGAATATAAGAAGAAGATTTCATCCAATGGCGGATTTGTTAAAATTTACTTCTAATAAAAAGATATTGAGTAAGGTTGTAGTCTAAGTCTATAACCAAGCTAAGTTTTGTCTTTAAAATTATAGTGCCAATTAATTGAGTTATAAGACTCTTACTCAAAATTCTGTTTTGATAACATGCAAACTATAGGTAAAAAAAAAAAAAAAAAAAAAAAAAAAAAAAAAAAAAAAAAAAAGTAGAAAAATGGTCACAACAAAGTTGATGAATCCAACATGCAAACCATTGAGGTGGGCCACTTTCATTTTGTTTGACTGCAAGAGCATAAGTTTAACAAAAATAGAAAATGTGTCTTAGGAAAATATTCTAGTTTTGTTCACTTTAAAGAATGTATTGGATTTAACTTTGAGCAGCCCTATTTCCATTCCATCCACTCGCATTCTGAACAAATTTACTTAAGTAAAAAATCGTTGCTTGTATTAAATCTTGGACCAATACCTATTGTGCATAAGTGAACTTATTACGCGAGTATAAACGTATTTTATAACTAAAAATGTGAGTTTTTTTTTAGTGAGTTGAACCCACGTTTTTAATTATAAAACATGTGTGTAACAAACAATGCTCTTGTACATGACAATTTGTATAAAACACGTGTGTAATAAATACTGCTCTTGTGCACAACAACTTGCATAAAACATGTGTGTAACAAACAGTGCTATTGTGCATAACAAATTGGATCAATAACATTGTGCCATTCCAACTAAAATTCTCCTTTGTCTTTTAAAAATGATACCAAAACCCACCAACATTTTTATCATTATCATTAGTCCAGATGCCATTAATTTGCTTTTGATGCCACCCAATTGCATTCATCGAAAGATGATTAGATGAAATAAGCTCCATATATGCTCAATCCCAAATGTTTTGCAGCGGAACTCTTAAGTTAAAATTTAGGCTAACATTCAATTTAGTCCCTTGATTTTCCCCTTAATTATCAAATTAACTCCTAAGATTTAATTTGTGTCAATGCAATCTCTCATTTTGTCCAAATATATCGTTTAAATATTCAATTGCTATTTAACAAATCATGTTGTTGGCTCATTTTGACGAAGTGATGAACTAAATTAAGAAAAATTATATCTTAAGGACTAATTTGAAAATTGAAATAGAAGTCAAGTGACTAAATTGAATTTTAGCCAAAAATTTATATCATATCCTCATCCCAAAAAACATAAAGGAGATATGTAGCATGCACACAGTAAACTATTCCATCAATATGCTAATGCTAACCAAGTAACACGTACAGGTTTTGCACTTTTTGTCACATAAATGTTCTCCAGGTCCCTATTTATTTCTCTAAGAGAAAAACCAAGTTTAAGGACCTTGGTGGTAAATCAGTAGCCAAACTAAGTATATAATTGATTCCCTCTCAAAAGCCAAAATCAGCTGCCTGCAAATTGGATGTCGAAAGGCTCATACAAAAATATTGCAATAACATCCTAGAAGGTTGGCATTAGTTAAGTTGTATTACCCATTCAACTGCGACAAATGCAATTAGTAATTCCAATGAATTTTGGCATGAATGCATTAACAACACTTCATGTAATATGAGAAATTACGCGCTTTTCTTTAGATAAAATAGTACACAGAGAAAGTTTGATGCCAAATAAGCAATTTTGCTGGTTACAAACAGGTTCTAGCTCCAAGAGTAAGGCAACAAACTAATATTTTATCTGATCCCCTCTTCACCAGATGTAAAGACACAAAATGGGGTCTCTCAACATTCCATGTAAGCCTGGCTTCCATGCCATCTTCAAGTACATATACTCCTGGCTGGCCTGGACCAGGAAAGGAAAAAAGTTTGAAGATTAGTGAATTGGAGAACTATTGACCACCTGAAAAAGAAAACATAAGACTGATGGAATAGAACAGCCGCATGAGTAATAACACATGCAAATTCTCAGAAATTCCTTAAACATGATCCACCTTCTGGGAACACAGTGCAAATTCCATTTAACGTAGTTTTGCAGCTCCTCACAAACATAAACTTTAAACAGATAATGCAGTATTGTACTATGGTAAGTAACAAATAACAACACGGCTTATGAGGATATATGTGCAATGACGTGCATGAAAGCTTTTGTAAGTTAAAACACAATATTAAAAAACCTCCAAAAAAACCCTTATCACCAGTAACCAAGATTGAAGAAGAGGGTTAACCTGCCACTGAAGCATCTTGATTCGCAAAACATCTACTAATGATTTTCACAATGTCCCAAAAACGGTGTTGGGAAACATTTTCAAGAGTCGCTTCTCTTTACAGACCATATAAAAGGACACTTTCAAAATTTATCATCTATAATTGTTGACAAAAGAGGAAGAAAAAAAGAAAGATATAATGCAAAAAAGCCCCATGTTTGTTGTGGCAGACACTCAGCTGATCTCCATGATTGCGTAAGCTAGCCATACTTTATCACAAATGGAAGTTTAATCATAACTGCGTATACCAAAACAAAAAGGAATTGATTTTATTCAAGATAATAGTTATTCATTTTGGATTTTACTAACGTGTGCCTTAAGGGCACACAATAGTATACATTTTTGGAAAAGGTTTTATCGAGAATTGAAAAAGTTTTGACAGTTTTTTCAATTCTCGGTAAAATTTTTCCAAAAACAGATTTGTTAATGTATGTCCTAAGGGCATAAATTAACCGGACCCATTGATTTTAGTTGAATTGCCTAATGCAACAATCATAATTTCATAAAAACATTCCATATTGAAAGCTCGAAAATGTGTTAAAACACAAGAACTGTTTAGACCCCGAATTAAAAGATTACGACTCGGTTGATTTTACTTTAACTTATCTAAGTGCAGAAACAAGAGTAAATGAAGCGCAAACAACCGATACTACTCTAGTGCATAAACATGAACACCCGACAATAAAAGTAAAGTATAAGAGTAAGGGAAGAGAGTATGCAAATACAAGATAACACGCTAATGTGTTATCGAAGAGAAAACCAAAAAACTCGGCAAAAAACATCTCCGCTGCTCTCCAAGCGGTAATCGATTCACTAGACAATCAGTTGGGATACATGGGTTAGCAAGAGACCCTCCAAGCCTAATCTACCCGATGCACCTAAGTCCTCCAAGCTCCTACTCCAACAAGACTTCTCGGAACCATGTCTTGTCTAACTCTCCGGATCCCGCAACAAGCTTCATATTGCATCCGCCATCCTTAGCATCTTCCAATGCTTCTTAGTAGCACCAAAAACACTCTCAACACTTTGAATGTGTGTGGGTAGTGTTTGGGTAGAAATTTCCTCTTAATAGGAATAACAATGGGAAAGGGAATGAGAAGAGACTGCAAAGATTTCTCTTTAAGAATGGGTGGCTCTTTCTAAAAGGTGGGTGTATTGTAGAAACCTCTTTTAGGATTTTTCTCTCCAAATTGATCTCCTTTACATTTGTAGGTAATAAGGATATATATAGTATGGGTGAAAGGTAAGTAAGTCACTCTTAAAAATCCTTCAGGCAGAATGTTTCGCGACTATCTTGTTGGAAGGCCTTACTCGCGAGACACTCGCGAAAACAATAACCTGGCACGACTCTTCAGCTTCCAATCATGTGCTCCTCACATGGCTCTATCGCGGGTTAGCTTCTCACGAACTTTTCACAAAATCCACTAATTCTTCATTTAGGCTTGAGTCTTCACTAACTTAATACTAAACCCAATACAATAAAATCCCACAAAATACAAGAAACAAAATTAAAGCAATTACAACACTTTTTGTCATGAAATAAAGTCAACAAAAAACATAGTTATAAATCATAACTTTGCACATATATTCATTGTCTATATTCTATACCTCCAACTATGACACAAGGACAGCTTAAGGTTCAATAGTACAAGGAAACGGCATCAGGATAGTTTATTAAAAAAAAAAAAAATGTATACAGGGAGTATACAAATAAGAAAAATAGCAAAGCAAAACAAGAAAAGAAAAGGAAAAACATGAGGCCAACTGTAAATCAAGAGAAAATAATGATACATAAACATTATAAACCCGAAAGATTTATTTTAATTATTTTTAGATTCAATTGTATTTTATTTTAGGTCCCGGTAATTAGTTTTATTAGAATTTCTATTTAAAGTCAAGGGAATTATTGTAATTTAAAAATAATTAGGGTCTACTATGTCCGTTGGGATTAGGATTTAGTAGTCCATATAAGCAAAGTATTGCACTCATATTGAGGGGGTTTATTTTGAATAAAAATTTCTATTGAAATTGTTCTAATTGGTGGTGCTGACTCCAGCCAACCCTAGGTGCCGACTCTAAGAGGTTTTCTTTTGCTTGGTGCTGACTCCAAGAAGGCTTAGATGATGACTCCTAGCTTTTGTATTGTTGATGGCCATTTTGGGAATTCAAGTAGAAAGAAGAAGCCCAGCAACACGGGTAGCAAAGGGTTGGCAAACAGATAGCAAAACCATTAGGCCCAAGCGGTAGGAATAATGGATCATAGGCCCATAAAATAAACAAATGGGCTTTGAGGAGGCAAATGGGCTTAAAGAAGGCTGGAAAGAGAGAAGTAGCAAACCCATGGGCAGTATATGATATAGAAAAGTGAGAATGGGCCACAGTAAACCCGAAGTAATGCAAGCAAAGAAAGTAAGGGGTTAATGGCAAGCCTATGAGCCCCAAGGATGAGAATAAGGTAATTAGGCCGAGGAAGCCTAATGAAGTTAGTAAAAGCCTATGAGAATGCAGAGTTAGGAAAAATGCCAAGGAAGCCTAAGGAAAGCAAATGGGCCAAGGATACCCAAGAGGAAACAAATGGAACACAGGAGCCCGCAAGTAATACAATAGAAACCAATGGCCATAGTGAGCCACTGGGGGAAGAATAAACGGCAAGTCCGAAGGGGGGCCCAATAGGACTGAGTCAAGCAAACGTCATAGCAGGAATGACAAAATGATATGGCAGGAAATGATAACAGTCAAGAGAAAGGCTGAAAGAAGGCAAGACCTAACATCAAATAAAAACTAGCCCCTAAATGGAGCGAAAAATCAGAAAATAGCTCACATAAGGAGTCAAGGACGAACAGCAGACTGAGTAGGTAAACCTTCAGACCACGGTGAACACATGAGCAACAAGCAGATTTTGGACATACATAGAAGGGAGGCATGTACAAGGCCCAAACATCACCAGCCTATACCCAGCTAATATAGGACATAGTGAGGTCATAGGTCAAAGGTAAGAGGGCATGGTTTAGCGGTGGGGAGAGGGGAAAAACCTATTTTGAGGTTCTTGCTCAGGCTCTTTTGGGGGAAGTGTCCTGTTGGGATGACATACCACCCAAAAGAAGTAAGGCTGAGTTGGAACCACTAGGTGCATGCCATGAGGGAAAGGGAGGAGAACACCTACACTGTAGCAGGAAAGGGTGCCATAATAGACAAACAAACAAAATAGTCCTCTTTGTCTGGTAATGGAGAATGGTACACAAATGGCCCAGTGGTGGTCGGTAAGTACACCCTGACCAGACAAAGGTGGTTAAGGGCTAAAATAGTAAAACTCAGTCACGGTAGGCACTATAAAAGGAGGCCTTTGTCGTGTACAGTAGAGGGGGGGGAGGAACAACGATCATTGTAACAGGAACCTCTAAGAAAAACCAAAAAATAGAAAACAAGTAGGGAGGAAAGAAAGATAAGAGAAAAATTAAAAAGGAAGAAAAAGAAAAATAGAGAGTTAGATTAGCAGGCATGCACCAACAGGTTGATTCCCTGTTTCATTCTCAAAATCCTGCTCTCTGCCACAAGCAAAAGGATTCTTTTTGGCATCAACCACTTAGGTCCGTTTCCTTTAAAGTGATTAATTTTCACGGCAGGATTTCCCCGAGAGATTATTCACGTTGAGAAGAAGCGTTCTTCCCTCTCTAGTCTTGCTCCTGCGGATCAGATTTAATTCGATTTCTTTCTCTTCCAATTAACCCATATATTATTACTTATTCTCTTTACTTTCTTTGTAAAAGTAATTGTTATTATTGTGATTATCTTTCTTGAATAGGGATTATTTGGTCATTTTTGATTAAGTAGTTGAAGTACTCTTTTTGCTATTATTATTATTATTATTATTATGTCTGCCATGACTTATCTAAAATAACTCTGCCTGCTGTAAGCATGCTCTTGGAAAAATGAGGCATAGTTTGTGCACAAGCTGGCCAAATTGAGTTGCAGTTGAATCGGTTTCAACTCCCTTACTCAGAATACTTGGGCCCAGTACCGCAGGAGGCAGCCTAGCCTCAATATAACAAAAAAAGACCCGCTACATGTATATTTATCTTCCTATTCTTCAATTTTCCTGTCATATTGTTTTGGTTTGTCTTGCGTCAGTATGTACAAATAAAACAACTGAAAGAATATTCATTGTCTATATTGACTTCTATCCATTACGCTAGTAACTAAAAGCTTATAAAACTTATAAAATGAGTAATTTCACGTGCCCATTTACTTCAATTGAGCAATTTCATCATGAAAAAGGACGCATATCACTTATTTCTTCTTAGGTGGTTTAGTTGAGGGATAGTCCAATAGTGCCATAGTCACTTGACTTCTACACATTATACTAGTAACTATAAGCCTATGACCTTATAAAATGAGTAATTTCAAGTACCCATGTACTTCAATTGAGTAATTTCATCTTGAAAAGGACCATGCCATCTTATTTCTTCTTGGGTGGTTTGGTTGAGGGTTGGTCCAATAGTGCCATAGTCGCTTGACTTCTATCCATTATACTAGTAAATATAAGCCTATTAGCTTATAAATTTGTGGACTTTGCTTATGGCTTATGCCCCTTTGACCGTACTTACCATCAACAACCATGACAAATTGTTCAACAAAACATAAAGCCAGCTAATGTCTTTCGTCTCAATCATAATGGTATGTTTGATTTTGAACCAAACTCCATTTATATTTTGAAGAGCATTGTAGGCACTGGCCACTCCTGTTGTGTAAATTATTAGATGGCTAGTGTAGCGCACATGGTTCATCACTTGTGGAACCATCAGCAACAAATTATTATTTGGGATTTTATATTTGATATTATAATAAATTAGGACTCAGGATGCAGTGGATAACCTTGTGAATCTGCAAATGAATACTTACTTTTTCTCAAGAACCTTGTGACTTGGTAGTATTACCTAATTCTACTGTACTTGCACTTATTATATTAAAAAAAAAACATTGAAAATTTGGCAAATAATATAGGATAAATTTTATTAATTTTTGAGGGAGACAGTGAAAATGAGGAAGTAAAGTATCACAAAACATGTTTAAGAAAGAATCTGAACATATTTACAAATTAGAAGCATTTGACACTGCTGAAGAATTTAGCAAATGATTGATATAATGATTGGATTGTGTTCAGTCTGGATTTTGTTTGCTCGATGTTTGTCATAAATATATGATATATAAAAAAATAAAAAAAAATTGATAAGAACTTAGGAAAAGCAAGCAAGTATTTACATTTGAAGGAGAATTGAGTCAATTGACCATATGGAACTATCCCTTTTTATTTATTTTTGTTTAGTTTAAGCTAAGTGACCGAAGAAATCATATTCCACATAATTCATGACCTTCTGATCTCTACTCTTACCTGATTTTCTCAATGCTTTAAAGAGAGAGTGGATATATATATAATAATAAAAAATTCTAGCTGAGGGTCCTAGCCAGTGGAATTACTTGACAACAATCATTTATATAAAAAATTTACATATTTTTCAGGTTACAGCTTTGTAGTATTTGACTGCCACTATGACATGTTGATGATTTTAGCAACTTTAACACTTACCTTTTGTCTTGGATATCTCAGTTCACTGCTCACATACTATACTCTCTGCCTTTAGTAGGTCATTAATAAATAGCTGTATTTGTTATTTTGTGGGTAGACTAAATCCACATTGGATTGTTGTACCGTATTTTTGATTTTTCACTGCAAGCTGGTTGCATTGTCCCTATTCTCCAATAGACACCTGGGCCAAGGCCAAGATCCTTTTTCTCTAGATTGATTATGAAGCATGCTCATAAACTTTTATATTTCACCTGGATTATTTGGGCCTTTTTTCAGTTTGAACATTAGTTTTTTTTTTTTAGGTGTCAAGTTATCAATAATTTGTAATAAAATGGTGTTTCCTGTTAATGGGGAATCCATATAAAAATCAATGCTAACTCGTTCTATTGTGAAAAAGATAGTATATATAGGTGTAGCATTACTTTTTTTTTTTGTTTTTTGGAATTGCATTACTCTAGAATTTATGGAAAAGGAATTCTCACAATTTGTGCTGACCTTCACTTAAAATTTGGTTTTGATAAAATGGGGATAACATATCTCTAGCCAAAAAAAAGAATGAGGATGGTAAGTCTGCACAACAAGTGGAACAATATAATAATCCATTAGAACAGTTTGATGCTACAACTTACCGAAAAGGATGGGGTTTTTGGCAGCCAAAAGCCTAAGCCAAAGGAGGGACTCATCTAATTATGGATGAGTTTGCCACATATTTTGGCTAGCCATTACAGATTTACAGTCATCTTCTTTCGCTTCTGGATTTGGTGGACCCTCATACTCAATCCATCACAATAGTGTTACTGCTTCCTAGAACACCTGGCCCTCTTGCTTTAAAAAAAAAAAAACAAAAACAAAAGCAAAAGAAATATGCATGCTTGTCCATCTACATGTGGTTAATTTTTCATAATAGGATCATTTGATGTTATGGCCTTATTGGCATGTGCACATGCTTAGTTTTCACTATCAGGATGAAATTAGCTTTTCAATTCATCTACAAATTACAATGTGTGAAATGAAGAGGAAGTTTGCTGGTTCAATTAATTGATCATCCTTTCATCATCAACTAGTGTCATAGTCCACTCCAGTAGTTAAAGAGTCTTGCACCATTGGTTTGTGGTAGGTTAGAGTTGAATTTTTGGGGGTGAAAAGTGTAATGTTGGTTGGTTCGACTTGATACCATTGAACATAAATGGGATTGAGATTAAAGTTACTAATCAACCCATTTGAGGGAGCAATACACTTAGGCATTGATTCCTTAATATATAGGGAGTTATTATGATCACACTCAAATAGGATCGTCATGATTAATAAATTATTTACCCTTGTAAATTTTTTTAAAAAAAATACTAATCATCCTTCAATTATAAAACCTTTTTATTATTATTATTATTATTATTATTATTATTATTATTATTATAGAAGAGAGCAATTATAAGACATTCTATTGGATGAGAGTTTAAGAATACTAGAGATAGCTTTGACTTTTGAATTCGGCAAATCCAATGCATGCAACCTTGCAAGATTATGAAAAATTAGATGGTAGATACCACACCATTAATACTCTGTCTATTTGGATGCGCCGCCAACCCCCCCCCCCCAAATGTAATTGCTCTAATTCTTGCTTTCTTCAAATGTGGTTTATCAAAAACTTTAATTCAAAATATACTTGCTCAAAAGTGCAGGTCTCCATTGCATAGATCTCAAATAAATTGATGGAAAATAATAAAGAATTAAAAATTTTAATTACTTATTTAATAAATTCAATTGATAATTTGATACTATATATATTTTGACATAAAGGGATTGTATAGGTTTTGATTTTTGGTCCAAAATACAATTTGAAGCTGAAGTGCATCTAAATGAAACAATTTCATTTCTAGATAGTGCCCAAATGCCCTTTAACTTTTTGCCTATTATATGGTTTTAACTTTTAAAAGATAAATATTCTGCTTACTATATGCATGCTTATAAAAAAATAATAATAACCAAGTAATATTATTTTGAAAATGTAATACTTGAGCAAAACTTCATTTGTCTAATGTTACTTTTTGCACTAAACAAACATTTTTTTTTTTTTTTTATAGAATATTAAGTATTTTTAACACACATGCGGAGAGAGGGGAAAATGTTTTTTTAAGAAATTTACTGTGGTGTATATTCAAAAAGGCCTCTAAACAAACATTTGGTTTGAGCTAGAGATTGCCAAATTTCTAGTCTAAGTGCACCCTTGGCCAGTGAATAAACCATACTAGTTAGTCCAAAGGTCTCTAACCATACTAATAACAAATTATCAGTGTTAAATACTTAATCAACTTATGCATTCAATTTCAATTAAAAAAACCTTCTCAAAAAAAATATTCAATTAAAAAAAAATCTTATGCTTACAATTGTACACTGCAATCAAATGGTCATAAACCATAAACTTGATGGTGTTTGCCACATTATTATATAATAATAA
This sequence comes from Quercus gilva, assembly GCA_023621385.1. Taxonomy (NCBI): domain Eukaryota; kingdom Viridiplantae; phylum Streptophyta; class Magnoliopsida; order Fagales; family Fagaceae; genus Quercus; species Quercus gilva. Next base: position 14,604,833 of record CM042477.1, read on the forward strand.
CATTAGTGACACATATACAGACCCATACCAAACTAATTAATTATTATTTGTCAACAAAAATGATCGCTAGAAATTTATATTAAACGCCAAGATTGTCTTTTGGGGGACCAACAATTAGTGATTCTTTTGTTCAAACTCAAAAAAAGTGTTTTCCCTTGTCATTATCTTCTACTCCACGATTTCTCTTTAAAGTTGTGCATGCATGAAATTGGGTTTAATTGGGATAGTGTGGGGCTAAATTATTATCAGTAATATACTAAAAGTGGGAAAGGAAAAATGTTCTATATATCAGACTCCATTTCGTGTACAGTTTCTCTCTCACCATCTCTTTTGTTTTAATTGATTCCATCAAGTTTTTGCTAGTTTTTCATCGTCAAACTAGATAATTTTGTCCCTTGAAACATTTTTTATTTTATTTTTTATACTTCTTCTCAATAGTATAAAGGAATTATCCAAGCTAAAATAATTTTTAAAATAAACACGAGTTTTTTGTTAAAATTTTTTTAATTTTATTTATTTATTATTTTTCAGAACTAATTAATTCAGCTGGGCAGTTATCTTTTATAAATATCTTTAAATGAGGTCCATTTAATTGGAGGATGAGTATGACAACTAAACTTATCTATATTGTGTAGAACAAGTGTCTACTTCTATTACTAAACAATACAATGCTTTTGCTTTCATGCAAAATAGTGATAGCTATCCATTTGAAAACCGTAGATTTCAGTATTGGTGCCTAGTTATTGGGATTAAATGATAGGCCTTATCATCCTAGCATGCATGAGAGCTTTGTTATTTTCATTTCTTAAAAAAAAAAAAAAAAAAATCTAAATAGAGAACTAGTTAATATATTGTGAGAAAATCATTAAATTTTTTTTTTATAAAATTCTAATTTGGAAAGGAACACAAGTTTAAATTTGCATAGATAATGTAGCATATCTTTTTTTTTATTTTTATTTGAGTAACATTATAGACACAAACTATTTTACAACATTTTTACAAACTATTGCTGTGGCCAACTTATTACTAGTTCTCATCTTGACTGATCACCAATATCATTTTTTTATTTACCAATAATCACTCGCTACATCAATAGTTTGTAAAGTTTTTTTGTAAAAAACTTTGTATCTCTAGCATTTTCATTTTTTATTTTTGATGTTTTTAAACAGAAAATAAACGACCTTGATCAAAACAAAAAAATATACATTTTTGCTATCTTAATCTTTTTTTTTTTTTTTTTTTTGAGAAGAAAAAAGTGACTAAACAATTGAGAATTTGCTATCTTAATCTTACTAAAGGTTCTAATGTCCACAGAAAAAAAAAAAAAAAAAAAAAAAAAAGATTTTGTTAAAGTTTGGGATAATGATTCAGAAGTTCATGTCACCCAATTCATTGGAAGCCCAGATATTTGGCAATGCAAAAAATGAGTTGTGGGAAAAGGTTCAGTTCTATCTTCCTTTGTGATTGGATTGCCACATATGAACCAGGGGCCCTTAAAGAATTCGCCATAGCCATGATTCTTTTGCAGGCCCTACATGATCCAATAGAAGAGTCAGCATTGTGTGTGTAGGGTTTTGCTAATCTGAGATTTTTGTTTTGGGCTGTCTTATCCAATTGCCTTATCTATAATTTTCTGTGTATCACACTTTTCTATTAAGGATCTTTGTGGATTAAGTACTAGAAACCACAAGCATTTGTTTCACACTTTGGATGGTGTTCATGAAGATAATAATGGACTGATTATGGAATTTTTCTCAACTTGAGCAATTATTCTACTTTAAATATTCTTTTCAAAAAGATAGGATAAAAGAAAATAAAAGAAGAAATAAAAAAAAATCAATAAATGAATATCTAAACCTCAAAATTCTACCGTTTTTTTTTTTTTGGGTTGAGTAAAGATAGTAGTAATCATTGGCGAAATTTTGCTAAATCCGCAAGTACATAAGGTTCAATTACATTAGGCACTTGGGCAAACCAAATTGTTGACACCCCCAAGACTTCAGCTAAAGGTGCCAAAGCACGACTTGTACTCAAATTTCTACTTTTATGATAATTCAATAGTTGGAGTGAAAAAATTTGAACTTTGGGTGTTTCTATTAAAAATATGGTGCCAATTAATCGAATTATAAGACTCTTAGCTACTCAAAATCAAGACCGGCCCTTCCATTAGGCCAATTAGGCAATTGCTTAAGGCCACCAGGTGGAAGGGGGGTCTCAAAATTTTAAAAAAGAAGGGATAGTAGGAAAAAAAAAAATTTCAGATGGATCTAAAAAAATCTGGCACATTCTTTTGACCAAAAAACAAAATTTCTGTTATACTTGATTAAACATTGGTAGCACAAAATTTTTTTTTTTGGTCTAAATAAAATCAATTGTCCCCAAAATAACATCATTATCCTCTAGACAAACCAAAATTCAACCAGATAAACTACAAATCCAGTCTAAGAAATTAATCACAAAACAATCAATAATCAAAACAAATAAAAAACCTCAAATCCCTAAAATTTTTACCGTTTCTCTTTCTCATTATTGCTCTGCTTTTTTCTCTCAACTCTTACTCTCCGCCTCTCTCATTCTTTCTCTCCACTGTTGCTGGCTGCCTGGGTCAAGCTTCCTCCAATCTAAATCATCTGATCGCATTTGATCTGAAAACTCTGAAGAGTGAGGATTGTCGAGCCGATTGCCTTTTTTTTTTTTTTTTTTTTTTTTTTTTTTTTTTTTTTTTTTCACTGTTGCGTTTTGATTTTGCATAATGGGTTTTTGACTTTTGAGGTATAACTTATAAGACTTGGCTTTCTCTACTTTAGATTTGTTAAGACGGGTATATATTGAATTATGGCTTGACGTTTCACGTTTGGGCCTTTGAGTTTTTTTTTTTTTTTAGTTATAGGTGTAATAGGATTTGTTTTATGTTTTTTGTGGGTGGGTCTTATTAATAAGACTTGTGTGGCCATCTTGGCATCTTCTTGGCTGGGCTGGGCTTGTACTTTTATTATGGTTGTGCTTAATTTTTTTTTTTTAATTTTAATCTTGTGTTTATATATATATATATATATATTAGTTATTGGTAGTATAATGAATAAATCTTTATTTATGTAGATTGAGATTACTAAAAACTTGTTTTTAGTCGGTGAAATTATAATAATACTTTTTATATAAATTAGGTTCTATTTCTCATTTGCTCTACACTTGAAAGTTTTTTTATTTTTTATTTTATTTTAGTCTTTATAAATATATTATTTGATTAGAAATGTTTACTAGAAAATATGTATCTGGATATGAAAAACTTAAAAAAGGTAAAAAAAAGAAAAGAAAAGAAAAGAAAAATTACTTGAGTCTCAAAAAGGATCAATAGATAAATTTGTTATTAGTAATAAACAAAATATAACACAAAATTTAGATGAAAATATCACAAATGAGCAAGAAATTTTACAAAAATTGAAATCACTAGATAATGATAGTTTACAAAAATATTGTCTTAAACTTGAATCTTTTTTCAAACATGATGTTTATTATGATATTGATGGTTTAGATTTATTTTTAGAGTTAAAGGTTTTCAAAGAAATTTTACAAATAAAATATTACACTCCAATTGACATACTAAATTATATAAAAAGATTAGATTCATTTCCAAATACATGCATTGCTTATAGGATTTTACTAACAATACCTGTTACAATAGCTTTTGTAGAAAGAAGTTTTTCAAAATTAAAATTAATAAAATCATATCTAAGATCAACAATGCCCCAAGAAAGATTAAGTGGATTAGCTATATTATCGATTGAAAATGAGATGTTAGAAGAACTTGAATACAAAAATTTAATTAGTCAATTTGCATCTCAAAAGGTAAGAAAAATAGATTTTAAATGAAATATATTATAATATAAAAATATTAAATAAATATTAATTTAATTAATATATAAGTATAAAAAAAATCCATTTTAGATTTCGCCTTAGACTCCAAAATGTCTAGGGCTGGCCTTGCTCAAAATTCTATTGTGATAACATGCAAACCATAGGCAAAAAACAAAAAAAAATGGTCAAAACAAAGTTGATGAATCCAACATGCAAACCATTGGGGTGGACCACTTTCATTTTGTTTGACTGCAAGGGGCAAGAGCATAAGCTTAACAAAAATAGAAAATGTGTACAAGGAAAATATTCCTGTTTTGTTCACTTTAAAGAGCGTACACGATTTAACTTTGAGCAGCCCTATTTCCATTCCACCCACTCGCATTCTGACAATATTTACTTGGAGTAAAAAATCGTTGCTTGTATAACATCTTGGACAATACCTATTGTGCATAAGCGAAAACTTATTACATGTGTATACACGTGTTTTATAACTAAAAATGTGAGTTTTTTTTAGTGAGTTGAACCCACGTTTTTAGTTATAAAACCTGTGTAACAAACAGTGCTCTTGTGCATAACAACTTGTATAAAACACGTGTAACAATAGTGCTCTTGTGCATAACAAATTGGATCGATAACATTGTGCCATTCCAACTAAAATTCACCTTTGTCTTTTAAAATGATACCAAAACCTACCAACATTTTTATCATTATCACTAGTCCAGATGCCATTAATTTGCTTTTGATGCCACCCAATTGCATTCATCCAAAGATGATTAGATGAAATAAACTCCATATATGCTCAATCCCAAATGTTTTGCAGCGGAACTCTTTAGTTAAAATTTAGGCTAACATTCAATTTAGTCCCTTGATTTTTCCCTTAATTATCAAATTAATTCCTAAGATTTAATTTGTGTCTATGCACTCTCTCATTTTGTCCAAATATATTGTTTAAACATTCAATCGCTATTTAACAAATCATGTTGTTGGCTCATTTTGACGAAGTGATGAACTAAATTAAGAAAAATTATATCTTAAGGACTAATTTGAAAATTGAAATAGAAGTCAAGTGACTAAATTGAATTTTAGCCAGAAACTTATATCATATCCTCAGCCCAAAAAACATAAAGGAGATATGTAGCATGCACACTGTAAACCATTCCATCAGTATGCTAATGCTAACAAAGTAACACATACAGCTTTTGCACTTCTTGTCACATATATATTCTCAAGGTCCCTATTTATTTCTCTAAGAGAAAAACCAAGTTTAAGGACCTTGGTGGTAAATCAGTAGCGAAACCAAGTATAATTGATTCCCAGTCAAAAGCCAAAATCAGCTACTTGCAAATTGGATGTCAAAGGGTTCATACAAAAATATTGCAGTAACATCCTCGAGGGTTGGCATTAGTTAAATTGTATTACCTATTCAACTTGAGTTTTCAACTGTGACAAATGCAATTAGTAATTCCAATAAATTTTGGCATGAATGCATTAACAACACTTCATGTAATATGAGAAATTAAGCGCTTTTATTTAGATAAAATTGTACACAGAAAGTTTGATGCCTAATAAACAATTTTGCTGGTTACAAACAGGTTCTAGCTCCAAACAAACTAATATTTTATCTGACCCTCTTCACCAGATGTAAAGACACAAAATGGGGTCTCTCAACATTCCATGTAAGCCTGGCTTCAATGCCATCTTCAAGTACATATACTCCTGGCTGGCCTGGACCAGGAAATGAAAAAAGTTCGAAGATTAGTGAATTGGAGAACTATTGACCACCTGAAAAAGAAAACATAAGACTGATGGAATAGAACAGCCATGAGTAATAACACATGCAAATTCTCAGAAATTCCTTAAACATGCTCCACCTTCTGGGAACACAGTGCAAATTCCGTTTAATGTAGTTTTGCAGCTCCTCACAAACATAAACTTTAAATAGATAATGCAGTATTGTACTATGGTAAGTAGTAACAAATAACAACACGGCTTATGAGGATATATGTGCAATGACGTGCATGAAAGCTTTTGTAAGTTAAAACACAATATTAAATAACCTCCAAAAAAACCCTAATCACCAGTTACCAAGATTGAGGAAGAGGGTTAACCTGCCACTGAAGCATCTTGATTCGCAAACATCTACTAATGATTTTCACAATGTCCCAAAAACGGTGTTGGGAAACATTTTCAAGAGTCGCTTCTCTTTACAGACCATATAAAAGGACACTTTCAAAATTTATCCTCTATAATTGTTGACAAAAAAGGAAGGAAAAAAAAGAAAGATATAATGCAAAAAAGCCCCATATTTGTTGTGGCAGACACTCAGCTGATCTACATGTTTGCATAAGCTAGTCATACTTTATCACAAATGGAAGTTTAATCATAACTGCATATACCAAAACAAAAAGGAATTGATTTTATTCAAGATAATAGTTATTGATTTTAGTTGAATTGCCTAATGCAACAATCACAATTTCATAAGAACATTCCGTATATTCATTGTCTATACTCTATACATCTAACTATGACACAAGGACAGCTTAAGGTTCAACAGTACAAGGAAACGGCATCAGGATAGTTTATTAAAAATAAAAAAAGTGTATACAGGGAATATACAAATAAGAAAAACAGCAAAGCAAAACAAGAAAAGAAAAGGAAAAACATGAGGCCAGCTGTAAATCAGGAGAAAATAATGGATACATAAACATTATAAACCCGAAAGAGATAGCTACTATATAGGAGTATGTGATGCGGGAAGCACAAGGAAAGATTTATTTTAATTTAATTTAAATTATTTTTAGATTCAATTATATTTTATTTTAGGTCCTGGTATTTAATTAGTTTTATTAGAATTTCTATTCAAAGTCAAGGGAATTATTGTAGTTTAAAAATAATTAGGGTTTACTAATGTCAATTGGGATTAGGATTTAGTCGTCCATATAAGCAAAGTATTGTACTCATGTTGAGGGCGTTTATTTTGAATAAAATTTCTATTGAAATTGTTCTAATTGGTGGTGCTGACTCCAGCCAGCCCTAGGTGCCGACTCTGATAGGTTTTCTTTTGCTTGGTGTTGACTCCAAGAAGGCCTAGATGATGACTCCTAGCTTTTGTATGTTTATCTTCCTATTCTTCAATTTTCCTATCGTATTGTTTTGGTTTGTCTTGCGTCAGTATGTACAAATAATGTCAGTGTGGGGGGTTGGCTCAGATAAGGTTTGTTGGAAGCCTGCAAGGAATAGAGGTTTTGAGATTAGAGGTTATTATATCTCCTTCTACCCTCCTAATCTTGTTTCCTTTCCATAGAAAATGATATGGCAATCGAACGTTTCTCAAAGGGTAGCTTTCTTTTCTTGGTCTGCTTCCTTAGGTAAGATTTTAACGATAGACAATCTTCGTAAAAGACGAGTGATAGTGCTTGATTGGTGTTATATGTGTAAGAGGTGTGGAGAGTCGGTGGATCATCTTCTACTTCATTACTCCATAGCTTGGGAGTTGTGGTCTTTGGTTTTCTGCTTGTTTGGTATTCAATGGGTTATGCCTCATACTGTTCTTGAGTTGTTTGAGACTTGGCAAGGAAAGTTTACGCGACATCGTCACATTGATGTTTGGAAATTAGTGCCTCACTGCTTGATTTGGTGCATTTGGCGTGAAAGGAATGCTAGAAGCTTTGAGGGTTGCAAACGCTCTTTGCTGGAGATTAAGTCTTTTTTCTTACACACTCTCTTTGAATGGAGTGTGGTTTTTTCTCATTTTTCTTGACCGATGTTCTTTTGTTTCTTGATTTGTGCCCCCATAGTATATCCCCAATGTACTCGGCTTGGTAATCTTTTTATTATTAATAATATTCTTACGTTATTTATAAAAAAAAAAAAGTATGTACAAATAAAACAACTGGAGGTTAGCAGTATGGTGCAAAAGAAGTACCAAAATATAGGAAGGATACAATATATTTTCCACTATTAACCAAAAAAAAAAATTGAGCTCTGTACCTAACTATTTTACTTGCTCTTTGCTTCCTCCAAAACCAACTGCATAGAAGAATCAATTGAGAATCCCAACTTTAGCATGATTTCTTCTAAGCGTTTCACATTTGTTAGGTACAGATAACCAACCTACAAAATGTGCAGTCCAAAAGTTTATGTTAAGAAGTAAAAATCAACTTCCTAAATCATGATTCATGACTTCCTACAAGGATATCATACATTCAAGTTGGACAATATAAATCAATTAAACAAGTAGATGTCTATAGAATACCATGCTGGACTGCTGAAGGTCAAAGTTCACTGAGATAACAGATTGTATTACATTAGAACTCAAAACATACTAACATGATCATATGTGCCTATTTTTGGGTAATTTACACACGCATTTAGTGAGCCTTGAACCCATGACCTCAACCTCCACCTAGCAGTTGCCAGGAAAGGCGGTGCCAATTGAGCTAAAGTTCATTGGCTCATATGTGCTTTTTTCTTTTCAAATAAGTATGAAAATGCTTGCCTTTCTGCTCACTATGAGAAGAAAAGACGACATCAGGGTTCATTAACAAAGTTGTGTGGAGTGAGAATAAAAATCTAATATGCTACTAATAGATATATTTCGACAAAAGTTTTCATGGTGAAAACATGTTAATTGTCAGCTTCCTCTTTGAACTGGCAAGTTTATATATAATAGAGACCAGAATAAATGAATGTGCAGTTTAACAGAGATCAACATTACTTGAAGAACACAAAGGAGCATTGAACGTACTAATGTCTCCAGTGAAGATGCTCTATTATAAACTGCTGCACCAGCACGTTTTTTTGTACGTGTTTTAGCTGAACCAATGTTCTTTCCCCAGCGAAGAACATTCCTGCAATATAAATCATAAATACCATGGGTTAAAATTGCAACTTCTGCACACAAAGAATCCGCCTGAAAAGTTTTATTGGTAAATTCATAAGAGCTTTAAGCAGATATCTCTTCTATTAGAAAAATTATACAAAGGGACAGAACATGTACAAACATTCTTATGGCAGAACAAATACGCCAATACGGGTGGTTTGCTGGTAATGAGATTCACTCCTATTTTTGAATGCCTATTCACCTCCCACACAATTTGCTGCTATTTTTGTTCTATTGATAGCAGATCTAAGTTACTCATGGCCACACCTTACTTGTTCAATACTGTGGAACCCCCTTAAGGGCATTCACTCCTATTTTTGAATGCCTATTCACCTTCCACACAATTTGCTGCTATTTTTGTTCTATTGATAGCAGATCTAAGTTACTCATGGCCACACCTTACTTGTTCAATACTGTGGAACCCCCTTAAGGGCATATGTCCAACAACTCTATTGAACCTTGTACTAATTAATGAAGTCCTTGTAATTAGTAGGTGCTGGAACAGCTTTGGAGATGTTTCTAATTGAATTTTAAAGAGGAACAACGCTTGAGTAGTTGAATTACAATCTAAATACTACACGCAAATCACTTGAAGCTTGCATAAGATGCACACTAACTTTATGAGGTAGTGATGAAAAGTGAAAACCCTTTTAATTGCTTCTGATGAACTCAAATCAGAAGCGAAACCATTGAGCTTAAAAGCCTTGATTCACTTCTTTTTTACAAGTAAAATAATTTTAATAAGAAAAAGGTAGCAGTTTGAATGCATAATACACATAGCAAACTACACCAGAAGGATTACAACCTCAAGTTCAAAGAGTCTATAAAATGACAAGAAGGAAAACAGCCAAAAGCAGTCATCCATTCGTACAAACATCTGTCTGACCACAGATTTTTGATAACGTGATTCTGATGCTCGATCCCTTCAAACATTATGCTATTACACTCACCACCAGATTGCCCACATAACATACAATGGAACCACCTTCAATATTTTAGCACTTCTATGATGATGGAATTTCCCTTGCTAAAATTAAAAAAATCTGAGTCAACCGTTTTTGGCATAACCCAAGTCTTTGAAAGTTTACTTCAATCAATCATGTCACTAGGTAAAATATATTCCTTAAGAATCATCTTAAATGAGTAAAGGACTATCTACTTGCTTGTGTAAGTAGATTTTTGGTGTTGAAAGATGCATTTGTAAACAGATCATCTAGAAGAATTCCATATATAATTCTCACTGGGGGTGACTCATATATCAAGGTATTCATGTCTCCTTAAGCCACAAGACACTTCAGCATTACATGATCTCCTTAATTCTAAGTCTAACTACTACTTCTAAGTCTAACTACTACAAAATGCCTAACTTGTTCATTCATTCAGTTCCTACTTATTTTCATCTTCCACAGGAGAACCCAAATCCTCCTCGTTTTCAATTCCTTGACCTCAACAAGAATCTCTGAGTCTTTGGTAGTAGGTGCAATATCAAAGGAGTTTGGGTTATGGGCTGGAGCTTTACTCCCACTCCTGGTAGTCTGTCTTTAGTAGTTCTCTTGTAGAAAGGATAGAACATAATCCTAGTTGTTCTTCTCAGATTGCTCCAGTATGATGGATCAAGAGGCTGCAGCTACACACCTAAGTCAGCAGAGGAAATGCAACACAATAGAGGAGTTTCCTACGCCTTCTAATTGACCAGAAGCATCCAGCAGCATTGTGCCAGTTTAAAATCTGATTCTAAGGGCTAAGGCTTTCCTTTTCCCCCCTCCCCATTATGGTCACAATGCTCAATTATTGCTGATCCCAAAGACACATTTGGTTGAATGTCCACACCTGATTCATCTTCTTCACTTCCTACATTCACTTTTCTTCTCACCATCAATGGCCAAGTGGTTAGATTGAGAGGAGAGAGATTGAAGACAGACCAAGAAAGGGATGTCCATTTGATGCTAGAGCAGGGCATCAGACTGCTAGCTAGCTAGAGAGGTAAGGCAGCAAAACTGGGCTGAGGGTACAATGGCACTATGCAGTTGGGCAGGCTAGAGTCAATCTTGGTGGAAAGGCACAATGACATGTGGCTGGGGCAATTCCCCTTCTTCCTCTGATGAATTAGATTGGTCTTCCCACGTGATCAGTACTAACACTTTTTATTTTGAAGATCTACTTAAGTACCAAAGGTAGACAAGGCTCCCATGCAAGGACATATGGCAGAATGCCAGTGTAGGATTCAATTCAGTCTATGGTCTCGCCACTGGAAGTCAGAATCGGATAGCTAATCACTTACCCTACTTTTGTAGAGTGAGACGTGAATCAAATCAAATAAAATTGTCAGGAATCTGAACGACAGCACAACACAAGCCACCATAACTTTGAAAGCTCTGCTTTGCTGCAGATCCATCCTGGTTTTGTCCCAAAACAACACCCCCCCCCCCCCCCCCCCCCCCCGAACAAGGTGCAAGCTATTACAACAAGTACCTAGAGCTAAAGGGATTTGCGGAGTGGCAGTTCTTCTAATCTAGAAATCTGAAGAAACTATACCATTTCTAAATATAGTCAGACTAGGCCTTCAAGAAACTAGCATAATATGGGATGATGAACCATTTTTTAATAAAGAAATTAATTTTTTTTTTTATTTTTTTTTTTTATATCTACAGATTTGAGATTCTTTAAGCAGTCAAATATCAAATCAAAATAGAAGGAAGTCATAACATTTACTCTTCCATCTTCAGTTGGTGTATTATGCACATCCCTAACAGCATTTGTGTGAAACATCAGCTAATCAATCCTATCCAGTAGCACTGAAAATAATATTCTATATTGGATGTCTTACTGCTTTTGCTGTCATTTTTCAGCACACACTAATTCCTAAGTTTTGTCAGTCAAATAGCCTTTTATGTGACCTAGAAAGGCTGATTAATGTGCCTTAAAGTGCTTTTGTGCTTCGCAACTGTTCCCACCATTTACCTACCAAAGGTTCTATGTTTAATGTTTCAAATATTTGTGTCCTTGAAAGTTCACATGAATGCATCCCTGCATCCTCATACCATATTTTCACTAGAATCAACTGTTCTCCTTCAAATGGTATAGCCTTGAACAGAAACTGAAAACCATTTAAGGCACTTACAAAGCTGTACAAACATAAGAAGATGTAGTGGCAACATCTAGGGTAAAAAAGTTCTAGAATATTGGACCAAACATGTGAAAAGGACGTTTCTTCTACATGACATTGGGAAATGAGTAAAATTTTCAAACTGAAGATGGCTCCCAATGCTTGATTGTTAAAATCAAGGATTGCAAGCTCACTAATAGAGATAAAGAGCCCTATTAGCTATTCTTTTTTATGCTTCCAGCCAGCCCTCCACACAGAGAACAAAAGGCATATAAAAGAAGTTTTTGCATTTCATGATTCTTTACAAGATGAAGATTCATAGAGACAAAAGTAGATAAATATTAAGATTGAAGAGGACTATAAACTCTTCTGGTACCTTTCTTCTTCTGATAAGTAATTATCATTAAGAAGCTTCTGGAGCAATGCATCCTGAAATGCAAAAAACACAAATGTTAAGAAAAAAAAAAATTATCCATTTTCATCTAACAAAGAAAAGGCAGAGCTTACAACAACAACAACAACAACAACAAAGCCTTAATCCCAAAAATTTTGGGTTTGGCTACGAATCCTCAACAGATTAGTTAAGGTCGGTTACATGTACTCTTTTTCCTCCATTCTATTCTATCTAAAGTCATATTCTTTGTACTTCCTTAATTGACAACCATACAAAAAGATTCTAGACTAAGGAAACAGCCCTACACACGTATATAATAAAAAAGATATCACTCCCATAAAAAAATAAAATAAAGATATCAGTAAAAGTGTACCATGAAGATACAAAGTACTGCATAACACAGCAATATCATCTTCAGCACAGAAAGGTCTTTAAAATAAGTAACAATTACATATAAAAAGACTCAATCACAACAATGACAACATATGGAACAAAGTCCTCCTAACACCATGAGCCCATGATAATGATTGATTAACTCAAATGTCCAGATGATGCGGGAAAAATTCATACTTGTGCTTCGCAACGTACAACTGCTGTCACTTGATCATTGAATTCTTCAATATTCAGAGGAGGGAACAAAAAGTGCCTGCGAGCATATAGCTGCATATTTTCAGAAATATTGGAAGTAAGACATGTAGGAAGATTAAGTTTCCTTAGACAAATGATCGTGCTAGTCATTATATTTTAAACTAGGAACCTAATTGCTATGTATTTAGATATAGAAGCAATCCCAGACAACATATGCTTTCGCAAGAAGGTTTCAACTATATATCTCTAAGACCCCTTACATTGATGAGTTGTTACATAGGCATCAAATTGTCCGCATATCTTTAAGATTGCAATCTATACTTCCCAAGGTAAATATACATCATAAATGCCTCCAGTTGAATTCCTTATCATGCATCTACTGATGTGTGGTTCTATATCCCACCTCCGCTAAAGCCCTTTGCACAACATTGTTCCTATGCTTCTTCACATATTTATCATTCATGTTATATAACTATATTTCTACATCATTTGCTTTAACATACACACAGTTTGAACTGATCAAAAAAGACATACACAGTTTGTTCAGAATTTGGAGGACAAAGTGAAAGGTATTTTTCTGTAAGCTTACATAAGCTGAAAGTGTAAAAGTCTGTTGCCATTACTGACTAGACTTTCATAGGTAAAGTATTATTTACCAACAATCTGCAATAAGTCATAGCAGTAAGGTTCTATAGATGTAGTCAAGTTAAAATTCCATTCCAGGTAACATTTTCATTAAATGTGCCTTTAAATTATTTTCTACAATAGCAAATGGTTGTTAGTACATGTCATCAACAGTCTTTGTGCACCATGCAGTTCTTCATAACACACATTTCTAAAGACCTACTTCAACATTGAGCATGTGTAACCACTGGTCCACTTATAGTTGTTCATAAGTGGAGTATGGTACTACATAACTTGCGTCATAAACAAACCTCATAGATGCAATCACCAATATATGCTAATGATGCTGCGTTGAACACAGATCGAGGCTTCTGCACTTTTGGAGGACTTGGCAACCATCGCTCGTAACCCAAATAAAATTCATCTGGTTCCACTTTTTCTTCTACAAATCAGAATTCCAATAATTTAAAAAAAAAAAAAAAAAAAAAAAAAAAAAAAAAAAAAACATTTGAACAATGCTTTAGTTCATTTCATGAAAAAACATATCAAATACAAAGAAATCTATTGTTACTTAGAAAACCAGTACAACTGTTTTTTCCTTTCTAGAAATTGCCAGTAATATAAAAAAATAAAAACAGTTTCAAACTTCAAAAAAATTCATTTTTAGTAGGGAAAAAATTGAATTAAAATAATGGAAGAAATTTCTAAATATTTTTTATTACATGGGACTTCGCCAAAACCACCAAATTTTCATTCCATCGCTTCTGGTTTGGTTTTTTTGGGAATGCATATTTCCTCTGGTTTCTTACTAACCAAACAACATTCTTAGCACCCACCAGGGCCACCACAACAAAACCCCATACAATAAGTTTGCTTGGAATTGAATTTCCCATTTTCCACAAAACCAAAAACAGCAACCCTCACTTCTCTCAGTAACCAAATTAAGCACAAAACCAAATAGGGAGAATGCATATTTCATCTGGTTTCTTACTAACCAAACAACATTCTTAGCACCCACCAGGGCCACCACAACAAAACTCCATACAATAAATTTGCTTGGAATTGAATTCCCCATTTTCCACAAAACCAAAAACAGCAACCCTCACTTCTCTCATTAACCAAATAGAGAGCACAAACAAAACAGATACCCCTTAAAGAAAATGTGAATAACAAAAATTAAATACACTTTCATTTCCAAAATATTCAATCAATTTTTGAAAAGAACAATGGAATAAACAAAACAAAGAACTTTCTTGGATTTTCAATGGGTTTCTCCAAAACCACCCAACTTCTCATTCACTTTCCCCTGGTTTCTTACTAACCAAACAGAATTCCTAAAACCCAATAAAACCCAGAATTCCAGTTCAAACAACTTGCTCTAATTGACTCAAATTTCTATCCCACAGAAGCAAAAAACTTCAACTTCCTTAGCAACCAACCAAGCAGAGCACATGCAACAAAAAACCCATTAAAATACATGAAAACTTGGTACAGAGTGTAATAATATACCTCCTGTGGAGCGTTTGAGATGGTCAGCAGTTGGGACAGTTAAAGTGACAGTTGGTGGTGTCTGTGGTTGTGGGGTTTTAGCTTTGAGAGTGGTGTTGGGGTTTTTGGGGGGTTTTCGTGGGGCATTGGGGTTGTATGTGAGCCTCGGTTGCGTGTCCCATGAAGCTCTAACCGCTACTCTCACTCTCATTGAAGGCACTGATGATAGTGTCTGCATTCTGTCTGGAGTGTTTTGGAAAATTTGTGGGATAAGACTCGAGACTGAGTGGGAAGTGAGTAAATGGGTATCCAGAATTTTACAGAAAATTATATTTGCATCAATAAATATAGTAGTAGACTAAATACTAACTAAAAACATCTATATTACAAAATATATATATTATTACGAAAAAAAAAACAAAAAAAACTAGTAACATCTAAGAAATAAAATTTTCTAGTGAAAAATATAAAATTTTAAAATTCTAATCACAAAATGCTTGTAATTTAAGTATAAAAGGCCTATTCTAACTTTATAGATTTTTTTTTTTTTTTGTTTTTTAGTAAAACTTTTTTATTCAATCTTTTATTTTGAAAATATGCTTTGTTTTAATGTAAGTGTGACTATGGCGTTGTTAGTTAAAATAAAATTTAATTTTTGTGTCCTTAAATTTATTTATCTATTTTTTTATAGAAAAATGTGCTTAATTTATTTTATTATTTGCTTCGGTTAGCTAGAAAGATTTTTTTTTTTGGAAGTATAAAAAATTGGTTATATATATATATATAAATAGATTATTATATGTATTTGTCTTTGTGGATAATCTTATAATTAGGCTAAAATACTAATTGGTTTCATTCCAAAAAAAAAAAAAAAAAACCAATTAGTTTATAAAGTAAGTTTATTTGATGTTGCCTAGAAAACACCTTCACTAATTCAAACAAACACTAAATTGCATTAATTAATATTTGTTTAAATGTTTGTTGACATAATAAAATTTAATTTATTAATTTATATAACAACTAAACAAAAATTATATTCCCTAATGAAATTATCATAACAAATCTAAGCTCTCGTTTGGTATGAGAGAATTGAATGGAATGAAAATAATAATTTTAAAATATTTTTCCATTCTCTTATTTAAGAGTTTTAATGCAGGAAATGGAAAGTTCATTTACTTGTTTGGAAGTTTAAGTGTGAGGTAATTGAATGGGTATGAGGGAACACTCATTCCTCTCTTTTCCCTTAACACCTCAAATTTTCATTCTCCCTAAAATTGAGAGGAATGAGAGGAAATGAAATGAAATTTAATGAATTTTTTTTATTAAAACTTCCAAAATACCCCTATATATTCAACAATTTATTTTAAAATAGGGGTCTGATAGTAATATTGTCATAAAATGAATCCATTCCATTCCTTCTATGTTATTTTCAAACAAGGTTACTTACATTCCATTCATTTTCATTTCTTTCCATTTCTTTATTTTATAACATCTAATCAAGGTTACTTAATTCCATTCCATTTTTTCCCATTCCTTTCCCTTGCTTAAATATATTTCATTCCATCCCATTCTATTATTTTATGATCATTCTATTCCATTCAATTCCCTTAACTCCCAAATGAAGGAAAAGTCATAATCCTTAACTATGCAGCGCACCATTTCACCCCACCCCTAATTTACTTACATTATATCATATCATCCATATGTAACAGAGCATATTTGTCACCCAAATTTAAGCCTTTGGCGGCGTTAAATATGTTCTATTTAGGCTTCATTTGGAAGGAGAGAATGAAATGGAATAAAAATGAATAAAAAGAATAATTTTAAAATATTCATCAATTCCTTTGTTTGGGAGTTTTAATGGAGGAAATGGAAAGTCCATTCCCTTATTTGAGAGTTTAAGTGGGAGGGAATAAAATGTGTAGGAGGGAACACTCATTTCTCTCTACTCCTTTAAAACCTCAAATTTTCATTCACCCCAAAATTGGGAGGAATGGGAGGGAATAAAACTAGGTTTAATAAATTTTTTACTAAAATTCCCAAAATACCTCTATATATTCAACCATTTATTTTAAAATAAGGGTCTAATAGTAATATTGTCATAAAAATGATTTAATTTCATTCCCTCCATATTACTCTCAAACAAGATTATTTATATTCCATTTATTTTTATTCATTTCCATTCCTTTATTTTAAAACATCCCATCAAGATTACTTAATTCCACCTCATTTCATTTTTTTCCCTTACTTAAATATATTCCATTCCAGTTCATTCCTTTGTGATCATTCAATTTCATTTCATTCCAATCCCTTATGAACTCCCAAACGAAGCCTTAGTCTTAGCCAATAACTCAAACACTCATCTCTTGAAAAAAAAAAGAAAGAAAAAAACTCAAACACTCACATGAATGAATTAAGCAATAGTTTTGTGAATCACAAATTTACAACATGCACACAACACATAATTTACAGGGGATAAAGTTTAGCTACAAAATTGGTTGTACCTTAAGGCTACAAATTCACTTAATAAAATAAATATTACTACATATTTTGAAAATCTAAACGTTGAATTGCATGTTCTTTACGCTTTTAACAAACATATTAAATTTTGTATAAATCAGATATTATTTACTATATGATTTATAAGCTTATATTTTATGTATAATTTTAAATTACAAAAATTTGTAATTTAAAAAATTTATTGATGACATAGCTAATGATATTTAATTTTCTTGAAATTTTGCAAGCATAGAGAATATAAGAATAATATGTAATCTAATGGTGAATTTGTTAAAATTCACCTCTAATAAAAAGATATTAAGTAAGATTGTAGTTTAAAACAATAACTAATTTTATAGCTAAATTTTGCCTATTTACAGTCACTTTCAACTTATATCACTTTACCATAAATCACAAAAGACATTAATGGCTCTCTTGCATTAAAACACTCACTTGGGATATGCCTTGTCAAATTCAACCACCAAAAGGCTTACAAAGTACACATAATTATGGAGTATATCCCACACTGTACACTTTGTTTTTTCCTCTTATAATTGTTATTGACACCTTCAACAGCTTAGGGATAATAATAATATGCAAGAAATAAATGTCAATAATACTTGCTACACAAATTAGCGACTTCCTTTGGGATATAATACTTGCTATTTTAGAACATTTTCACATTGCCAAAACATCAACATAGTTGTTCCTGCCATGTAATTTCACGGTAGCCATAGCAGCTTATACCCATTGTGCAACTGATAAAGCAAAAAAAAAAAAAAAAAAAAAAAAAAAATTTAG
This sequence comes from Quercus gilva, assembly GCA_023621385.1. Taxonomy (NCBI): domain Eukaryota; kingdom Viridiplantae; phylum Streptophyta; class Magnoliopsida; order Fagales; family Fagaceae; genus Quercus; species Quercus gilva. Next base: position 14,623,070 of record CM042477.1, read on the forward strand.
TCTTCCTAAATTTTGTATCATTGTATTTGACCATAGCAGTTTATACTTTATACCTATTTAGCAATCGATAATTATGGGGTTTAGAGGACAAGAAGTTGATAAATTCTTACAGAAGATATAAATCTTTATAAATTATGAGTAATATCACATACACTGATACACAACCAATTTTTAATATATACATATTTTTTCAAAAGTCATGCTAATAAATGTCTTTAGGGTAATGGTTAATAATCCATTTTAGGAAAGTTTTGATACAATTTTTATAGGAAATGAAAAAAACTGTCAAAACATTAATTATTTTTTTTCCCATAAAAACTTTTTTTAAATAGATTGTTAATTATTGTCTTAAAGACATCCGTTAGTATTTCCCTTTTTTTCAAAAGGATTAATGTGGTAAATTAATATTAATTTACCACATAAACCAATCACCAACACAATTTATGTATTTACCATTTAAAAAAATTATAATTTATATATAGACTTATTGATAAACTACATGGACACAATTTTCTTTTGACCTACACAAAGGTGAAAACTCCTCTTATATCATTTTACTGAATGTAAAATTTGAAAATTTAACTATTAAATTATATGTTCTTATTATATATAGTTATGTCACCAATTAAATCTTTAAACTTTAAGTTTTTGTAGTATAAAATTTTATATAAAAAATAAGTTTATTGATCAAATAGTAAATAACATTCGATTTGAACAAAAATTAACATGTTTATTAAAAATCTAAAAAACATGTAATTTAACGATTAATTTTCAAAATGAGTAGTTTAAAGAGTTTCATTGAAAATTAGTTATCTACATAAAATTATTATTTTTAAGGTGTGAAGGTGGATGTGAGTCCCGCTCACACATGGCAAGTCATTATTGGAGGTTTCAGCCACAAGATACACAAAAGCGTAACTCTATCATCCAACGCAACTCTCTCTGTCTCTCTCCCTCTACCCTCTTCTTCTTCTTCTTCTTTCTTCTAAAACCCCTTTTCCTGATAACCTCACCGGCAGTATCACCATCCCCACACATCATGAGCCGCTATGACAGCCGCTCCGGTGACCCCTCCTCCTACCGTGACCGCAGAAGGTAACCCTCACCAACCCCATATCTCTCTCTCTCTCACACACAGACACAGACACAGACACAGACACACACTTGTATATGTAACTGTGTTTATGAATTGCTTTGCTTAAATTCCCATGTGGGTTTCATTCATTTGTATCTAATTTCATTACATGTGAACTTAAATTTTGCCGAATTACTGTGTATATCTCTAACAGACACAAAAGCACACACATTCATGTGTTTCCGTATGTAAATTCATATCTGGGTTTCATTCCTTTTTGCCTAATTTGATTTTATTTTGAATTTGAAGTTTTCCCATTTATTATCTCTCTCTGTTATGTGTGTTTGACTTGTTTTACATAATATTTGTTGAAATTGAGGTTTTTTGTTTTAGTGTGGAGTTTAAGTTTACTTAGTGATTCTGCTTCTTGTGGCTCTTTCAATCAGGCCCAGAATTAAGGCTCACTGTTTTGCTTTATCTTATTTCTTATTAGAGTTTGTCTATATCTAGTGTTTAGTCAGTGGCTCATTAACAATCATTGGCTAGTTTTGTGAACTTTAGGTTTTGTTCAATGATTCTGCATTTTCTCTCTTGCCATTGTGTCCAAACTATGGTCCATTTGGATTGAGGGGAGTAGAGTCGAGTGGAGAAGAATTGGCCCAAAATTAGCCTATTTTTAGCATACTCTACTCTACTCCCCTGCCCTCCTCCCTCAATCCAAACAGACCATAACACTTATAACTTTCTTCAAGTTCATTTAACTTTTGTACATGTATATATATTTTTGTTGAGCAACCCATTTTTGTAAACTGCTTTGTCTTGATACTTGTTTCATATATTGAAGTTTATATAAATATGCCCGTATGCTGAGTTAATATCAAGTACTGATCAATTCTCCACAAATATATTCCTTTAGTGATTCGGGTTTTGGTGCGTCCATGGGCTATGGTGGCTCAGTTCGGTCCTCCTCGAGCAGAAATAGTTATGAAGTTGTAGAGTCACCAAGGAAGTTGGATTTGGATGGGTTGACTCCTTTTGAGAAGAACTTCTATGTTGAGTCACCAGCAGTGGCAGAAATGTCAGATAGGGAGGTTGAGGAGTATCGGCTGCAAAGGGAAATTACTGTTGAGGGCCTTGATGTTCCAAAGCCTGTCAAGAGTTTCCGTGATGTCGGGTTTCCAGGTAACTTATTTTAGGACAAAGACCCTTTCTTCATTGTTTGAGGATTTTTAAATGTTTTATATAGCATATACATGAGTTAGAAGAAGCACAAAATTTCAAAATAAGACATCAAATAACTTTTTATCTTGCATGTCTGTTTGGCATGTGCTTATTTAGTTTTTTGCTGAAAGCGTGTTAAAATATACTTGTATTTTGAAAGTGAGGTTTTAAAAAGTTGTACATAAAAGCTAAAAGTTAAAAGTTAGCCAAATAAGCTGGACATAAATGGACTTGCAACATCTGTCTTTCACTTCTACCACGTAGTCTGGATAGTCCCTTGATGTGATCCCAAAGAAAATGCCAAAGATGGAGTAATTGAATGACAAACCCTCATAGTGAAAAGTAATTTCTTCACTAAAAAAAACCACATTGAAAATTTTGGTAGGAATCTTTGTTTACACAAACATATGGTTTCTGTATCAGGATATTTCACCAAATGAGTTCTTCTGAGATTGCTATTGCACTGTCTAAGTCTTAATCATGGAGGTTCCCTTCAAAATTAATCATCTAATGCATCACATCTGCTTAGTTGTATCACCTTCTTGTTTGCACCAACTTCTTGATTGGTTATGTCATCTCTTATGATAACTAAGTTGTGCTGAAAATTTACTTATCAAGAAAAAAAGTTGTGCTGAAATAATGTTTATTCCTACTTGTCAACAGATTATGTTATTCAAGAGATTACAAAAGCTGGCTTTGTCGAACCTACCCCTATTCAAGCTCAAGGATGGCCAATGGCTCTAAGGGGCCGTGATCTAATTGGTATTGCTGAAACAGGGTCAGGGAAGACACTTGCCTACCTGTTGCCTGCCATTGTCCATGTTAATGCCCAGCCAATACTTTGTAAGGGTGTATGTTTGGGTTGATTTATTCTTAATATGATCTTGATATGCCTCTGTTTATATTTTGTCAATCTCTGGAAATATGTTTCATTGATCCCCATTATATTTTTCAGCTCCTGGAGATGGCCCAATTGTTTTGGTATTAGCTCCAACCCGTGAACTTGCTGTTCAAATACAAAATGAATGTACTAAATTTGGTGCATCATCAAAAATTAAAAATACATGCATATATGGTGGGGTTCCAAAGGGACCTCAAGTTCGTGATCTTCAAAAAGGTAGGTTGTTGATTGAGTTTTAGACAACTTTTCATTTCTTGCTGTATTTTGATTTCCATGAACTCTCTCCTGTGATAGGTAGTTACTATGTGAGTTGACATAGCTATTTTTTATTACTTTCATGTCTAGGTTTATATAGCTGCTTACTCTTTTTGATTTTGTTAATGTCAAATTTATTCCTTTTCTGGACCAGGCGTTGAAATTGTAATTGCGACACCTGGGAGGTTGATTGATATGTTGGATTCGCATCATACAAACTTGCGAAGGGTTACATATCTTGTGTTGGATGAGGCAGATCGGATGTTAGATATGGGTTTTGAGCCTCAGATTCGAAAGCTTGTTTCTCAGGTTTGAATTGTGCCTTGCTGTTTGAAACTAATGTCATGATCATTACTGTACTTTTATCTCTGTTACAAAAATAATTTCTGACAGATGATTGTTTCCCCTAGCTCTCATATTTCCTCTTCGTTATGCCTTTCTGTCTCCTGCTTTCATTTATGGATTAGATCTGTTAGAAAAGAAGGGCAGTTAGCAGATGTCTGATCTGAAATAGCTTGGCTGAACTGAGTTCTTGAACAGTGTGGAAGTTCTAATTGTTGGTTTAGAATCCCAATTTGACTTCTAGTACTTAATTGCAGGTCTTGTCCAATAGAACTTAAACTTGTAACAAGAACTTATTAGATTATTTTTTGTATATATATTTATATATATATATATATATATATTTTTTTTTGGAGTTTTTGAAGGCCATATCATTAATGAAGCCTCTTGCTTACTTACCTGCCAAGAGAAGATGTGATGTAGACAATAAAGAGATTGAGGAAAAGCAAGATTAAAAAAAAAAAGGATAGATTTGTGGTCTCGTTTAGATGTGGGGCCTTCTTGGAACATTTCATAGGCTACTTTAATTATTTTTGAGTTTTAGTATTAAGTTTCTTTAGGATAGAAAGCTACTGGTTTAGTTTTAATTAATTTTTACTGGAATAAATCTTATAAAAGAATACATGTGGCCTACTTTTACTAATCTGTTGAGAATCCGTAGCCAATCCCAAAAAGGGACTAAGGCTTGCTTGTTGGTGTAGAATAAGGGCAATCTGTGAAATTCCATTTTTTCAGGAATGGCTGTTCTTGTCTATACCGAGTCTTATTTTGTGTTTTGAGTCATTTTTGCATTTGGTTTAGAAGTTCTAAATTTCTAGGTATTAGTAGTCATAGTGTTTGTTTAGGAGTCCCAGTGTTTAAGGAAAAGATTTTGGATTTAGTAATTTCCCTTATTTTAGTCAATAGCATTCATAGTGAGATTGATTTTAATAAAATTCCGGAAGCTTATTTTAAGGTTTAAGGAGTGTTGAGGGTGTGATTGTGTGATTGTTTCGGACAACGTAGGTATGGTTGCCTATGTGGTTGTGTAGTGTTTATCTTAGTTCTTGTTCAACCCACTATTTTAACACCTAACAGCCATCAAACATATTCAAAATCCAATATTTTTATTACTGAAACCTACCTAAGAGAGTGTAAATCATTGGTTGAATTTTCAAATTTTCACTAACAAGGGGAAATCTCTAAACATTGCTTACCCTCCAGTATTTTGCTTAATTTTGTTACCTATTCATAATATTAGCCATATACTCTTGTTTACTTGAAAAGCTATTGGCTTTAAAGACTAAAGTTACCAACATTTAATTATATACATGCACATACTTGTTAGTATTGTGCAATACGTATAATATGAATAGTTGGTATCATAGGTGTGTATTGACCATGCTTATGAATCTGATGATGCATATATATGTATTGTATGAATCATATTGATTGTGTATGATTTATAGACATGTGAGTTTAAATTGGGTTTTTTTGTTAAAATTTGTGCTTTGACTTGAGTCCAACTAGTGATTGGACTTGTTTTTAACAAACAATTATGGGATACTTGGTTGAGGCCAATAAAATAATGTCCATGGAGTTTTTTAAATTTATTTTAATTTTATAATTGTTTAGATTTAATAAATGCTTCATTCTAGGATTGACCCTGGTCCTGGGATACTGATTGCTTTAATGATCACTTTGTAATGTTTATGCCCAATTGCAAGTAGTACAAATGTGGTATTTTGAAGATGCCAGCTAATCCACTGTTAAGTATCACTGATGGCAATGCAATGGGCCCTTTACTTCCCTCCTAATGTTTTGTTCAATGCAGATTCGCCCAGATCGTCAAACTTTGTACTGGAGTGCTACTTGGCCTAAAGAGGTTGAACAACTTGCTAGACAGTTTCTTTACAACCCGTACAAAGTAAGGTGCTCTAACTTAATTTTGCTACTGCCTACCGCAGTTGTGGGATTTATTCTGTTAGGATATATTCTTTTCTGTGTTTCGTTTTTATTTTATACTTTTGATGTGTGTAGTTGCCAGTCATAACTCATTTGTCATTTTACTTGTTTTGAGGCAGCTTGTTTTTTGTGAATTTTCTCCTACTCCTCCCCCCTCTTTCCTTTTTCTTGAAACTGAGGGTAATTTCCCCGGTTTAATGGCTTGGTTTGTAATTGCTAGAGTTCTGGAGGGCATATGCCCTTTTTGGAAGTTCCTGCTTTTGTGGTATGTGTATCTGTTTGTAATGTGCGATTATGTTATATGATTGGCTCTTATCTTGGACTTTGCATAGGTGATAATAGGATCTCAAGATTTGAAAGCTAACCATGCTATACGCCAGCACGTTGACATTGTTTCTGAAAACCAGAAATATAACAAGTAGGCCCCATTTCTATTTTGTTCTTGTATATTCTAATTTCTTCAAGATCTCATCATATGAGATTTGATGTGGTCATTTTACTGATAGGTTTGATTTTCCAGATTGGTCAAATTGCTGGAGGATATCATGGATGGCAGCCGAATATTGATCTTCATGGATACCAAGAAAGGATGTGATCAGATTACCCGGCAGCTTCGCATGGATGGCTGGCCAGCTCTTTCAATTCATGGAGATAAAAGTCAAGCAGAGAGGGATTGGGTCCTCTCAGAGTTTAAAGCTGGCAAGAGTCCTATAATGACTGCTACGGATGTTGCAGCTCGTGGTTTAGGTATGGAGATAAAACTCTTAAAGCTTGTTCAAAGACTTGATAGAAATTCTATTTTAGTACAGGAAATTGTGTTGGTAAAGGATTTACTAATGGCACTCATCATCAGCATCTCATTTTTGAAGGAAATTATTATCTGATCTTCTTGTTGTCCCTAATTTAAGTCTTCTTTTAATTTTATTGGATGGGCTTTATGGTATAATCCACCATTGGATTTCTTCCTTTTGAGCTGTATCTTACGTTATTATCTTTTAAGCGGTTTTTTTAGGAACATTTTTAGCATTAATCATGTTTTCATTGATAAAACAGATGCAAACCATTTCACTCAGCTCTTTGCTGCGTATGTTGGATATTAACCTTTATTTTTATTTGCACTCATTTGTTATGTTTTCTATCCTAATGCTTGTACTCTGTTATTTTGAAAGATTCATTTTTTTAGTTATTGCTTTGCTATATTTAGTGGTCTCTAAATTGTCTCATGAACACCTTTTTTAACCTAAGTTGGTGTTATTTGTCACATGGATCCTACTTGTATGTTTGTTTGAGCCACTTGTTTTCATGTCTATGGATATTGGATATTGCCCTTGAACACTTCCCCTCTGTGCATAATTGTTGCCAGAATATGGTTTCTGGGGGTATTCATCTGACATTTTGTGTTTATTTGCTGCAACAACACACTAGCATACATGCAGAAATGTGTTGAGATCATAGATTCTCTTATCCTGATGTGAGAGATCGTTGGCCTAATGCATTTCTTATAACTTATAATGCTCTTTTGTTTTGTGGTAGATGTGAAGGACGTGAAATATGTGATAAATTATGACTTCCCTGGATCCCTTGAGGACTATGTTCACCGTATTGGTCGAACAGGAAGGGCCGGGGCAAAAGGAACTGCATACACTTTCTTCACTGCTGCAAATGCTAGATTTGCAAAGGAACTCATCAGCATACTTGAGGAAGCTGGACAGAAGGTCAGTCCTGATTTGGCTGCAATGGGGCGTGGTGCGCCTCCTCCCCCGTCAGGTTAGTTGGCTAGCTTGAATATTCTTAGACACGCACGCACATACACATGTGCACGCTTGTCGTGGTGTTTACATGTATGAGTGCGTGAATTTGATTACTAAAACTGACTGTTTCAATGAATATCAACCAACCAGGTCATGGGGGTTTTCGAGATCGTGGGAGGGGTCATGGTAGTGGTCGCTCATGGAACTAACTATTGAAGTTAAACTGGTTCTCACGTTGTATTTTGGAGGGAAACATTTAACATGTATGATTAGACGATAGGAGTTTAAATGTCTTTTTTCATTTATGTTGAATTTTTGTTCAATTACGTAGAGGACTAACTGTAGTTAGTGTTGGACTATGTAAGATAAAACATTTGTTTATATCATTAAAGGTTTTGAGGAAGAAGATAAACAATTGTATTTTCATTTTGCTTTGCCCTAAAGTAGTGGAAGTATGCACAAAAGAAAGTCTACTTCAACACTAAGCATCTCATTAGCTTGGTATCAAAGCAACCCTGGTTTGGATCGTTGGAAAGTTGCGAAAAAGGTTGAGATACTTACAAGGAACCAATGATTACAGGTTGACTTACATGCATATTAATCAGTTGGAGGTGATTGGTTACCCAAATTCCGATTTTACTGGATGTGTAGACACAAGAAAGTCTTACTACAGCATATAATTTATTTTTTATGTTTTGGAGTTGATATATCTTAGAGAATTACTAAACACAATTGTTGCTTAATCTACCATGGAGGCTATTGAATACTATGGAGCTACTACACACGCATTATAGTTAAGCAATTTTATCACAGGTCTCAAAAATTTAGATATTGAATACTATGAAGCTACAACACATGCATTATTTATGTTTTAATTTTTTTTTTTTTATCACAAGTCTCAAGATTTTCAATTCTATATCAAGACCTTTCAAATTTTTCTGTGACAATTTGATTGCATTTTACTTCTCTAAGAATAATAAAAGTGGAAGCCAAAAGTAAGCATATTCACAAAAACTACACTAGTGTTAGAGAGAATGTTAAAGAAACAAAGGTGTCCAAAAAGCATATTACCATTGAGCTATTGATTATTGATCCCATAAGGCCATAACTAAAGGTTTGTTGGCCAAACAATATAAATCACCTTGAACACGTGGTGCTTGTTAGCTTATTTGATGTTTAATTTTTCTTTATTTGTTTTGTATTTGAGAAGTGTTGTGTTTCACTATACTTTCACAACAAATCATAGGTAATAAGTTGTTATTGGTTCTTACTTAAACATACCACTGGAATTTCTTTGTAACTTGTCAATAATAACCTGTAACAATTTGTTACTTAAGATTTATTATAAAAATATTGTGGACTTAACATCTCCTTTTATATTTAGACACTTATTTAGTTATTCGTAGAGAATAAGGTAGGATATTTATTTTGTTCACATAAAGTATAAATATAACGAAAGTTTTATTCGTGGTGGATATACGAAAGGGGACTCGAATGGTTAATAGGTAGTTCATTTATTAAGAATTAATAGCTTATAAAGTACTCACATAGTACTACACATTGTAATACATGGAATAGTTTTTTTTTTTTTTTTTTTTGAGAAGGATGGAATAGTAATTTTAATTAAGAGTTTTACCGCTATGTTATATGTATTGGATAGTTTATTAGAGTAGGAGAATTTCACAACTAGACAATAAAAGTAATATCCTAAGTATATTACAATGACCATCACTCATTAAGTTATTTAAATGCCATGTGGGCTTAGTGAGAGAATGTAAGGAGGCTTATTGTTGCCCGCACACAATTTCTAATTGATTAATTACAATATACTTAGATTTATTTCAGAGTGATAGATAAAGAACACTTTCTAGGACTAGGAGTATGTTAACATCCCTTGAAATGTCATTTAGTGAATAAACACTATAAAGTAACTCTTAATTAAACTTTTTGATGGCAGGAGTATTCTAACCTTTAAAAATATACATTCTCGGTTTAAGGTGTAGAGTAGTTTCTTTCACAACTCATTCTTTTGCGGTGAGATTTTATTTACAAATCATTCGAACAACATATCTGTATGTATTATTATTATTATTATTATTTCCTTCCACTGCTTTTGATTTCTTACATCCAATTGATGCTTACCGTCACTGCATTGGGAGGTTTTGGTCATTGGATTTGAAGGAATTACTCTTTTTATGCATTTTCTTATTTACTTTAATTGTGGGTTATTTTGGCCTTGCCCACTTTGATTTTGATTTTGATTTTTATTTCTGGTGAAATGTGAGATCGGTTTTGATTTTGTAAATTAATTTGAGTGGAATTTATTTTGTACCATCTTCCAAGAGAGGGTTAGTTTTATCTTCTTATTTCTTCATTTTCGATCTTAATCTTATGTAAAATATATCAATGGGAGGGTTTATGATCTCAATTTTAGGTTCAATAACATATACTATATAATAAAAATTGGGCTTAGATGCCGTGGTTGCGCCAAGTAGTTTCATCAAATTGTAGAAATTTTATTAAATTTTTGCTTTAAAAAATTAAATTTAGTTATTTGGTGGCATACAACTATTGTACCTAAGAGACCTAATCAGTTTGAATAGCAAAAACTAAATTACTATCAAGAATCCTAACTTGATTATAAACCAAATTGTGGAAATTTATTAAATTTCTGTTTAAAAAAAATTAAGTTTAGTTATTTGGTGGCATATAACTATTGTACCTAAGAGACCTAATCAGTTTGAATAACAAAAACTAAACTACAATCAAGAATCCTATCTTGATTATAAACCAAATTTTGCAATAATTTTTTAGATAAAAACAAATATTTATTTGTTCTTACTACAATTTCTAATTTAATAAAAAATTGCAATTGAAGTGAAGTTAATTATATGAAAAAGTCCTTATTGGTTTCTTTACCAACAAATAATTTCATAAAGGGTGCTCAGTTATTGGTTTAATGTATATATTAGAAACCAACTAAACAATTTAAGGTTCTTATCAATTTTTATATTCAGCAATCAGTTTGGCCTTTTACTTTTTCGTGTATAAATTATCATCAAATTTTTATTTTCATATTTATCTTCAAGTATATCTAATAACTTTATGAGATTTTATATCAGAGTTTAACTTGAAACTCTACTGTCTCTTAATGCTAAAACCAATCGAGAAAAAAAAAAAAAAATATATATATATATATATATATTTCTATTCGCCCAAGAGCAAGGAGTAGTAGAGTATGTTAAGAGAAAACAATCAAGTAGCACATGAACTTGCATAACTTCAATTATCTATTTATATTTTTGTTACATTTGTTTTCCCTAGAATAAAACTATAATCATGAAGAGGATGTTTGTATTAAGTTTATGCTTGTAGTAGCAGGTGGACATATCAATGATATCATACCAACTAATCAAAAAGTCATGTAATCAAGATAGCATCGTTTATCCTTGGGAAATTTTTATTCAATGTTTCACAACCCCAACTCCCACATCAATATGTGATCCCTCCTTATAATTTTCTAGAATTTTTTTAATTTTTAGGTTTTTTGATAGAGTTTTAACTTATGGAGACCGTTTTTGATGATTGTGCTCTTTATCATTGGATCAAGATGCTGATGGGTTTTTGGTGTAAACGGAAATTGAATCCTAGATGTGGAGGTCATCATTAACAACCAATGTTAATATATATGTCGTTGGAGACAAATTAGCAAGACCAGTTGTCGTCATGTACATGTTGTCATCGAAGAGGAAGCCATAGATGAAAAACTCCTAAGCCCAAGGCTGAATGATGATGAAATGACTTCATCGAAGGTGGCAGCTCTTAACTCTAGCATCGTCTCGGGTAGTTATGGTGGTTCTCCTTTTGGCACTTTGTTTTGGCCTTTTCGTTTTTTTTTTTTTTTTTTAATATTTGAATATATTTATTAAAAAGGAATGTGATAATATTTGTTATTTTCTATTTTTTTTTTGGTAAAAAAATTTGATGTAGCATGACATTATTGATGGGAGTAAACTTCTAGGTTCACACCACATTCTTATTAAATTTAAGCTTATATTTAAGACATTTTCTTTGCCGAGTTTCTTATAATAAAATTGATAGAAACTAATAACTTTCCATTTCTCTTTGAGTTTACAATTTTCTATTTTATACCGTTTGTAAAATCCAAAACACATCCAAAAATGTTTATTTAATATATATTACTTATAATATATCTTAAATGTCTCTAAATTTACTCATGCATCAATCAAACCAATTAGTCAATACGCGGGATTGCAAATTTATCTTGGTTTTTCTTTTTATTATTCCAATGAATGTTCCATTTCATTTTTTGGTCACAATATTCTAATTTGATTGGCTAACAAAAATCGATTGCATCATCTTGAAAATTCCAATTGTAAGGACTCAAATTGAATTAGACCTAAACAATAAAATTTGTAGAGCGTGGGTAGAAGGGTTAAGTACCAGCGAATCAAACAATGATCGATGTGAGGTTCATAGGAATAATAATAAAGGAATTTGGCTAAGTGTTTGTGAGGATAACAACGATGACTTCAGCTACATGTTCGCGAAGAAATTTTGTTCTCGGCCCAGTCTGAGGATCCAGTCCGAGAATCTTTTTACTTAGAACTGACAAATACAAGAGTTGTCCTCGGACACCCTGAAGATCCCTTTTTCATTTCTTCTCCTCCCCCTCTTTTTGGCGGGGGTTCTATCTATTATATAGTCTTGTTTAGTTGATCTCTGCCGTCCACTTGTTGATCGTTCAAGTCTATACTTGAGTGCCTGTCCCATTAGCCGGTATACTTGAGTGCCTGTTCCATCAGCTGCCTTTTCAAGCCTCCTGTGAGTTGCAGCAGCTAGGACAACGCTGTTCAGAGGTCATTTTCTCATTAATGCGGTCAGGGTGTCAGTCGCGTGCCTTTAATGAGCGAGTGCTTCCATCCTTCAAAGTCGGCCTGCCGAGGACATGGGCCTTCTTGCCGAGGTCCTTAGACGGCTTGGGCCTCGTCCGATTATCCTCGGACTCTGCTCTCTCCTCGGCGTGGACCTTGGGCCCGATGTGGAGTGGGCCGGGGTTGCTAAATATTTGGGGACCCACAATAACCCCTCAAAATTCTGTTGTCTGACCTCTTGGGCGGGGAGGAGGATTTTGACATTCTCCGGCTTATCGTATTGGCCTGTCAGACCTTGCCTTTCTGTCAGTGTCCCCATCCTTTCGACTGCCCCTGCAACTTTCTTTAGCACAAAGGGCCCGCCCGAGGAGTTTTTCCTTATTTCTGTAAGTCTTCTTCTTTTACTAATTTATACTTTTTAGCCTAAGTTCCTTGCTAGTTCTTCTAGGATGGGTAGGTTTAAGTTGTTGTGCCTTAGCGCTTAGCTTTACTTGGTTTTCTTTCCTAGCAGGGCTCATTACTTAGCACCGAAGGGGTTGGCTTTGCCGTAGGTTTGGGCCTACGGTCAGTACAAAACTTTGGTTAAGTCCAGTGCTTAGATCGTTCTATAGTGACTAGTTTCCCCAGAGGCTAGGGTTCAAAGACCATGCAATGCCTAGGTTCTGTCTAGTACCTAGTTTTCTGATTTTTAAATAATTTTCTTTCTTTAAGTAATTAGTTTCCCCAAAGGCTTGGGTCCGAGGACCATGCAATGCCTAGGTTTTGTCTAACTCTTAGTTCTCAGTCTGAAGTAGCTGGTTTCCCCAGAGGCTTGAGTTCTAGGACCATGCAAGGCCTTGGTTCTGTCCAGTACCCAGTTCTCTGATTTTTAAATAGTTTTCTTTTTTTAAGTAGTTAGTTTCCCCAGAGGCTTGGGTCTGAGGACCATGCAATGCCTAGGTTCTGTTTAACTCTTAGTTCTCAGTCTGAAGTAGCTGGTTTCCCTAGAGGCTTGACTCCGAGAACCATGCAAAGTTTTGGTTCTGTCCAGTACCTAGTTCTCTAATTTTTAAGTAATTTTCTTTCTTTAAGTAGTTAGTTTCCCCATAGGCTTGGATCTAAGGACCATGCACTTGCTAGGTTCTGTCTAACTCGTAGTTCTCAGTCTGAAGTAGATGGTTTCCCTAGAGGCTTGAGTCCGAGGACCATGCAAGACATTGGTTCTGTCCAGTACCTAGTTCTCTGATTTTTAAATAGTTTTCCTTCTTTAAGTAGTTAGTTTCCCCAGAGGCTTGGGTCCGAGGACCATACAATGCTTAGGTTCTGTCTAACTCTTAGTTCTCAGTCTGAAGTAGCTGGTTTCCCCAGAGGCTTGAGTCCGAGGACCATGCAAAGCCTTGGTTCTGTCCAGTACCTAGTTCTCTGATTCTTAAATAGTTTTCTTTCTTTAAGTAGTTAGTTTCCCCAGAGGCTTGGGTCCGAGGACCATACAATGCCTAGGTTCTGTCTAACTCTTAGTTCTCAGTCTGAAGTAGCTGGTTTCCCCAGAGGTTTGAGTCCGAGGACCATGCAAGGCCTTGGTTCTGTCCAGTACATAGTTGTCTGATTTTTAAATAGTTTTCCTTCTTTAAGTAGTTAGTTTCCCCAGAGGCTTGGGTCCGAGGACCATACAATGCCTAGGTTCTGTCTAACTTTTAGTTCTCAGTCTAAAGTAGCTGGTTTTCTTAGAGGCTTGAGTCCGAGGACCATGCAAGGCCTTGGTTCTGTCCAGTACCTAGTTCTCTGATTCTTAAATAGTTTTCTTTCTCTAAGTAGTTAGTTTCCCCAAAGGCTTGGGTCCGAGGACCATGCAATGCCTAGGTTCTGTCTAACTCTTAGTTCTCAGTTTGAAGTAGCTGGTTTCCCTAGAGGCTTGAGTCTGAGGACCATGCAAGGCCTTGGTTTTGTCCAGTACCTAGTTTTTTGATTTTTAAATAGTTTTCCTTCTTTAAGTAGTTTGTTTCCCCAAAGGCTTGGGTCCGAGGACCATACAGTGCCTAGGTTCTGTCTAACTCTTAGTTCTCAGTCTGAAGTAGCTGGTTTCCCCAGAGGCTTGAGTTCGAGGACCATGCAAGGCCTTGGTTCTGTCCAGTACCTAGTTCTCTGATTTGCTCTGTCGAGGAGGGGACCCTGCTCTGTTCTAGCCTTTTCGTTTGGCGTGCCTCTTCTGATTACGAGGCGTCCCTTGGACTGTTCGAGTAACGTGCTTTGACGCTTCGGTGCCTCCTCGTTAATGAGGTGCCTCCTCATTAATATCCTTGGGGATTTGCGAGGATCTAGCGGCGGATAAGCCCCTTGAAAATTAGGCGGAGTTATTGCCCTCGGTAATCTCTCTCTAGGATTTTGTGCGGGTTGGCTCTCACCAATTTTCGCCTTCTATAAAAGGCCTTTTTGGGATGACCCTTTTCTTCAAACTTCACAAATATCTGAACTTAAATTTCACGAACACACTATTCAGGGGCTCTGCAAAAATAGCAGTTTGTGCCCCATAAAATGAATTGGCCCTTGAAAAGGGCGGTTATGAGGAAGCCTAGCCCCTTCCAGGAGCCAAGGATGGCACCCTGACTCTGGACGTCATGCTGGGGTTGGGGTAGGAGGAGGACGAAGATTCTTCTTCTTTTCAACCTAACCAGAGGTGGACCCCTCCTTGTTGTTTGAAGGGGGATCTAGAAAGAACGTAACCTCCCTTCCCCGGACCTGGATCCGTCAGTCCCTCCAAGCTGGCAGTGATGAGTTTGGGAGGGAAACCAGGCGAAACTGAAAGGTGGGACCGTCCGGTGCCGCGGCCCTTCCTCCAACGTTGCCTTCCTTCCTTCCTTTCCTCTTCTCTTGCTTCTCCACCAACCTTGCTAGGCGTCTTTCTTTGTAGTTAGCTTTAGAACAAGCCTGCATGGGCATCAATTGTAATATGTAACTTTTTCTTCATATATTAATAAAAAAGTAGGCCCATTTCATCTCTTTTGCTTTTCGCATCTTTTTGTTTCTTGCGATTGTTGCCTTCTGAGTGAATGTTATTGCTGCACGCTGTATTGTTTTTTGTTGTTTTTTTTTTTTTTTTTAGAAGTGTTGCTCTTAGTTTCCTCACACCAACCATCGCACTTGTTGGTGCACAAGTCCTTCCCACAGACGGCACCAATTGTAAGGACTCAAATTGAATTGGACCTAAACAATAAAATTTGTAGAGCGTGGGTAGAAGGGCTAAGTACTAGCGAAGCAAACAATGATCGATGTGAGGTTCATAGGAATAATAATAAAGGAATTTGGCTAAGTGTTTGTGAGGATAACAACGATGACTTCAGCTACATATTCGCGAAGAAATTTTGTTCTCGGCTCAGTCCGAGGATCCAGTCTGAGGATCTCTTTACTTAGAACTGACAAATACAAGGGTTGTCCTCGGATACCCTGAAGATCCCTTTTTCATTTCTTCTCCTCCCCCTCTTTTTGGCGGGGGTTCTATCTATTATATAGTCTTGTTTAGTTGATCTCTGCCGTCCACTTGCTGATCATTCAAGCCTATACTTGAGTGCCTGTCCCATCAGCCGCTATACTTGAGTGCTTGTCCCATCAGCCGCCTTTTCAAGCCTCCTGTGAGTTGCAGCAGCCAGGACAACGCTGTTCAGAGGTCATTTCCTCATTAATGCGGTCAGGGTGTCAGTCGCGTGCCTTTAATGTGTGAGTGACAGCTTCCATCCTTCAACGTCAGCCTGCAGAGGACATGGGCCTCCTCGTCGAGGTCCCTAGACGGCTTGGGCCTCGTCCGATTATCCTCGGACTCTGCCCTCTCCTCGGCGTGGACCTTGGGCCCGATGTGGAGTGAGCTGGGGCTGCTAAATATTTGGGGCCCCACACCAATATATATTTAAAGAAACACGGAATAAATTTATATAAGGCGTAAATGTATTTTTAGTCCCTATATTTTGCCTTTTTTCTATTTTAGTCCATACATTTTATTTTTTCCATTTTTAGTCCCTAAACCAATTAACGCCCTTCATTTAAGTCCTTGAAGCACCATTTCGTTACCAAACTAACGGAAAAACTGACAGATCAATAAAATAATAATTTTTTTTACACGTTAGTCAATAAAATAACGGGAAAACTCTCTGGCGCGCAAGGTAAAGAAATCATACTCACCCACTTTGACACGTAGCTTTTCCACCCCAAACCCAGTCACGTGTGTGTCACTCACCAACCAATCCAGCCCGCAAAGGTTGCACACTGCTCGTTGGGCTTGTGCATGTCTCCTGAAATTCCTCCTGTGACGGCGGTGAGTGGATGAGTCTAGCTGAAGTGGTTGAACTCTGTTTTAGGATATACGAAACAAGGGATGAAGTTATCATTAAGAACTTGAATATTGCATGTGTTTATGTACCTTTCTCTTAAGTAGTTTGAATTTGCAAAGTAGATGGAGGTGTCAATTTGGAGAATGAGAACTCCAGGAACATTACTAGCGATTGGATATTGATCATTGATCAATGCTTCTGTAAGCCATGGAGTTGGGAACGTTCCCTAAGGCAAAAGTCCTTGGTCTTGCTACAAATAGAAGTACCCTTAGCAAGGATAGTCTAACCTACAATTTCAAATATAAACCACATAAACAACAATAATAATAAAAGTTTTATTTTAAACCTTATAGTTAAAGAGAAGAATAATAAATCAACCCATATTGTTATTCTTTTTTTGGATGATGTTTCTAATCCACTTACCACAACGACAAGGCCAACCTCAACGTTGAAGAAGACGACACCAATATAGGCACCAACACAGACAACGAAATCAAACTTGTCGATATTCCAAAGGTGGATGGCAGCTTCATAGTCGATAATGCCAAGAATGGCAGCTATGATTATAGAGGAGAGCACTACAAGAGGTGTGTAGTGAAACAATGGCGTAAGGAATAACAATGTGATCATCACTGCTGTTGCCATGACTATGTTGGACACTGTAGTCTTGCACCTTGCATTGAAATTCACTGCAATTCGCAAAAAATTGACGCCCCCATTTACTTTGCAAATTCAAACTACTTAAGAGAAAGGTACATAAACACATGCAATATTCAAGTTCTTAATGATAACTTCATCCCCTGTTTCATATATCCCAAAACAGAGTTTAACCATTTCAGCTAGACTCATCCACTCAACAGATAGCATCAATCTCAAACGGTGACCCACATGTGCATTAACAGTTGCGATGAAGTCTGAAAAATCACCAATGAATTACATGTCGCTTACACGCTCAAAAAGTCACCTGCACAGCAAGAAAGAGAAAACCTACAGAGAGCACCTGTGTGGTGCTAGTCAAATACCCTCCGAAGATCAAGTTAGAATCTTTTACCACTCTAGAGTGCTAGAGAGGGTCGATTATGCGTACCTTGGTTTATGAGGGTATTGGGGCTTTTATAGTAGTAGAGGGTTGACATCTCTTCCTTGGCGCGAAAGTCTTTTCCTTATAGGACTCTTCTTGTAGAATCTTAAACATGATGGATAAGATATTTCCTTGTGGGGAAGAGTGTACGCATCTTCTAGAATCCTCTTTGTGCTAGAATTCCTTTGATCTTGGGGTTCTTTGATGTGTGTCGCAAATATCTTGCGACTAGGGTTTCTTTCCGCTACATGGCAATTCGGACCCGTCACTAGGTAATTCGTCCAAGCTGGATCCGTTCACTAAGGCCTATGGATATCTAGTCCGTCCGACATCGGCCCATGGAGGATGGCCCATCAGGCCCATACGAGGGATATTTTTTCATCTTCAGTTGCCCCCTTACCCCACAGGTCCGTGGTTCTTTTGGGACTCGTGGGGTGACAGTTCGTGGATAGGGGATGACGGTTTAAAGGCCCGTGGGTCGTCGGTTTTGTACCCTGGCAAATATAGGCTGAAATTATGAAGCGTGTTGCATGTCATTCACCCATTGGATGTTGTCTTGTATCGAGGCGTCGCTTCGTCATCTGTGCGCTTCACCTATAAATACCAGACCTTCGCCACTCATTTTCTCACTTTGCACAGAAACAAACTTGTCAGAGCACAATCCTTCATCTTTGTCAGACTGCATTGCTATACTACTAGTGCCTGCTAACATCACATTTACTCCGTTCACATACATATCAACTGGTAAGTACTCTCTTATCTTGTTTTTCCATCGTCGGTTTAATTTTTATACTTCAAAACCTACTTCTGTTCCCCATCTTTAGCCCGTCATAGTCTTAGGCTTTGTTGTCACTTGTTCGCAATGTCTAGTGCGTCGAGTAATCAGTCTGTCGTCTGTGACGGGGCGGATTATGAAGAGATATACCCGTCAGGTCATAAAGACCAAGATAGTCCAAGCAAAGATAGGAGTCCGTTCGCCTCTTCTCCGTCCTCAACAAATGAGGATACGGAATTGGCCGAACCAGAGGAAGGTTCTGACGACGGCAAAGAACATCAAATAGGACCCGTCATAAGAGCTGATGGACCAAGGGAGTTCATCATGCATCCAGAGTGGACGGTAAATGATTTTACATCTACCATCAAGGAGACCCACTTCAAAACACTTAGGGCGAACTACCAGATCCCAGACAACATTTCGATCCGTCTGCCTTACCAATATGAGAAATGCTATTATGAGAGGGTAGATGGTGTTGGGGTGTATGAGCAGATGTTGAAGGCGGGACTTAGGTTTCCACTGAGTTCCCTTCATCATGAATTACTCAAATATCTGGGTTTGTCCGTCAACCAGATATCCCCCAACGCCTGGAGGGTCTTCATAGCAATGGAGATTCTGTACGGTGCTTGGTCAGACGGAGCTAGGAGGTTGACGGTGAGGGAATTCCTCCACTGCTACCGTCTGGACGAGATTGACAAGTCTAGAGGTATATACAGTTTTGTAGCTAGGAGTCTGTTGTTAAAGGTAATATATGAGACCCCAGACTCTAATAGAGACTGGAAAAGTCGTTATTTTTTCTTTGAGGGTGACAAGTGGATGTGTCGTCCAGGGGATACAGAGTATATGCTCGTTGACACAACCTGGGGCATTCTGTCTGAGACTGGTATGTATCCGTCCTAATATGTGAGGACTTCTTCTCAACCGTTCAGTTTTAACATGCCTATTTAAAAACCATTTCTAACTGTCAACTCTTTTTCTTTATAGTTCGACGGCGCCCACAGATCAACCTTGAGGAGTACAATTTTCTTGAGAGCATTTTTAAGAAGACTACACCGGAGGAAAGGACCTGAGCTAAGTTGGTAAACTTTGACACCATCTACTGGTACTGTGACGGACCTCAACCAACAGAAGCAGCGATCAAATATGAAGCCAGGATCTGTCAACGTAAGTCCATTCCAATTTTGTTTTGCTATTTGATCGTCCATATTTTTTAAAGAGAATAACCTTGTTCGTCCACTTATACAGAAATGGACGACGCGAAGAGGAGGTCAATCATAAGGGCAAATGCTGCAAGGAACAAGGAGGCCGGTGCTAGCGAGCCTAAGGAGATGGTCTCCAAGAGAAAACAGCCGTCCAAAGGAGACTGTCTACCCAAGAAACCCAAGGTTTCCTTGGACCCCGTCGTGGGGCTTATGGCAGAAGGTGCTAAGACGGTCACCCCAGTAAAACACGGGGTCGGGAAAGGCCTTATGACGGCTCCGTCCTCTAGCCAGAAAAAACCCCCTTCCCTCATTCGGGATGACCCCAAATATGCTTTGGAGCAGCTCTCGTCCATCATTACCTCAGAGGATTACGCGGATTTGAGCAACCACTCGACGGAGGCGATGAGTGAGACGGGTCTATTTAGCATTGCTCAGGTAACTGTGCCTCGTCCATTTTATCCGTCAATATTTCCTCCGTCCTATATATGCCTTAGTTTGATATTAAGTCTTTTTCTTCTTTCAGGCTATGGTCATGATAAAGGGCCTGATGGGACGGTGCCTGAACCATGAGATGACCCTTGGTTGCTTACGTGAGAAGGCAAAGCTGACGGAGGAGGAGCTGACGGAGCTTTAGGGCTGGAAGGTGGTCTAAGATAAGAAGCTGAAGATGGTGAAGGAGGCCAGTAGCGAACTTCATAAGCTGACGGAGGAGTTGAAAAAAGTTATCGAAGACAAAGACAAGGAGATCCGTCAGGCCAAGGATACTACTATACTCGAGTATCGAGACTCTGACGCCTTTTTGAATGAGCTCGGAGTCTCGTTTGGCGACGAATTTGACGAGGCCCTCCGTTAGGTGAAGCCTTTACATCCTAAGTTGGACTTGTCTTCGGTCAAAATCAATGCTGCGGAGCAAGCGTCTGTCCTGCCTGCCCAATCTGAAGATATGGGCGAGCTCTTTGGTGATAAAGCTCCTGCCGACACCCCTCTGGACCAGGTTGTAGTTGAAAGTGATCCTAAAGATGGTCAGTCCCGTTGTAGTGAGGAAAAGGAAGCCCCCGTCGTAGACTGAGTTTATTTTTATTTATTTCTCATACTTATGTAAGGGTATTTGTGGAACAATTTATAACTCCGTCATGTTTTTTATTTTATGTAAACATTATTATTTCTTGGTATTTGCTTCATTCAACTTTGCTTTATCTATTTTATTGACCTGTTTGACATATTTTGTTGAGTGGAATTCATCCGTTCACTTTACTTTGTAGTTTTTTAATGAATGATGTCGTCCACCTTGAATACTGGACGGATTGAGATAGACCGTCATTTTATTATTAATCTGTGGTGTTATCAGTCCGTCGATGTCGTGGTCTAGGAATTTTAATCCTTTTAGAAATGGTCCGTCCACTTAGTGGACATAGTGTCTGTCCATTTTATGGATTGTAAGAGTTGTAACCCCAATAGGTTAACCTGTCTAGTTTATGGACCTTATATTTGTCCACTTTATGGACTTAAGTTTATATTCGTCCACTTTATGGACTGTAAGAGTTGTAACCCTAATGGGTTAACCCGTCCAGTTTATGGGCCTTATATCCGTCCACTTTATGGACTTAAGTTTATACCCGTCCACTTTTGGACTTGTAATTTCAACTTTTTGGATGAATCGTCCATATTGTGTTGTTGAGTTGACCCGCTTACGTTGTCGTGGTCCGTTCACTTTGTGGATGTGTAGGAATCTTCACCTTATAGGGAAGACCCGTCCACTTGAGGACATGATGTCCGTGCATGTTGTGGATTCGTAAAAATTCTCACCGTCTGGGTGATCCGTCCATTTTATGGACTAAGTTTTGTCCGTCCTCCATGGGACTTAGGATTTTCATCCTCTTGGGATGATCCGTCCACCAGATGGACTAAGTTTTATCCGTCCTCCACGGGACTTAGGATTTTCATCCTTTTGGGATGATTCGTCCACCCTGTGGGCTAAGTTTTATCTGTCCTCTATGGGACTTGTAATTTTTCATCCTCTTGGGATGATCCATCCACCATATGGACTAAGTTTTATCCATCCTCTATGGGACTTGTAATTTTTACATCCTCTTAGGATGATCCATCCTCTTTTGGACTTAGTAGATTAAGTAGGAAAAATACAGTAGTGTCTGAATATTTTCTCTTATTGAAAGAAACCATGTAGGAAAAAAAGGTACCTGCCCCCTTGGGCTTAAAAAGGCACTTGTAGAAAGAATTGTTCGAAGCAAAACTAAATAATAGAAAGAATTGTTTGGAGTAAAAACTAATAAAAACTCAGAAATAAACTGGAAACTGGGGGACCGTTGATGCTCTTCATGTCATTTCTATTGGTAGTATCTTCGTAGGTGCTCCATGTTCCATGGGTGTTACAGCTTTTGTCCGTTTAGAGTTTCGAGGTAGTAGGTCCCTTTCCTTTGCCATGATGAGATCCTGTATGGTCCTTCCCAGTTGGGGCCGAGCTTTCTTTGCGAAGGATTTCTAGTAGCTCCCATAACCTTCTGTAGCACAAGATCTCCGATCTGAAAGTCTCTATGTCTGATATTGGAGTTGTAGTATTTTGCCATGAGGTTCTGGTATCGCGACAAACTCTGCTCTGTTGTAGCCTGGACCTCGTCCACCAAGTCTAGTTGAAGCCACAAGGCCTTTTCGTTCTTATCCTTGTTGTAGTTTTCCACGCGATAGCTCGTAAGCCCTACCTTCGCTGGGATAACAGCATCAGTTCCATATGCTAGTCGAAACGGCGTTTCTCCAGTAGGTGTTCTTACTGTTGTACGATATGCCCACAAGATGCTTAGTAGTTCGTCAGGCCAGATGTCCTTTGCCCCCTTGAGCCGAGTCTTGATTATCTTGAGTAAGGATCGGTTCGTGACCTCGACTTGTTCGTTGGCCTGTGGGTGTGCGGGCGAGGAGTAATGATTCTTAATACCCAGCTCCGAATAGAAGTCCCTAAATGCGCTGTTGTCGAACTGTTTTCCATTGTCGGAGACAAGCACTCTTGGTATCCCGTACCTGCAGATAATATTCTTCCAAATAAAGTTTCGAATGTTTTTCTCCGTGATAGTGGCCAGAGCCTCTGCTTCCACCCATTTGGTGAAGTAGTCGATATCAACTACCAGAAATTTTAGTTACCTTACTGCTGTCGGGAAGGGGCCCATGATGTCTAGTCCCCATTGGGCGAATGGCCAAGATGTTGTCATGGGTGTCAGCTCCTTGGTTGGTTGCCTGATCAGATTACTGAACCTCTGACATTTGTCACAAGTCTTGACGTAACCTTGCGCGTCCTTTTGCATTGTAGGCCAGTAGTACCCTATTCGGATCAATTTGTGCACTAAGGATCGTGCCCTTGAATGGTTTCCACAGATGCCCTCATGGATTTTTCTCATTATGTAGTTTGCTTCCTCGTGACCCAAACACCTCAGGTACGGTCGTGAGAATCCCCTTTTGTATAAAACATTATTGATCAGCACAAATCGTGAGGCTTGGACTTTCAGTTTCCTGGCTGCGTCTTTTCCGTCTGGTAGTGTGCTCGTCCTCAGGTAGGCTATTAATGGCGTGGTCCAATCGTTCTCAGAATTCACCTCCTGCACTTTTGTTCTGTCATTAATAATTGAGAAAATTTGGACAAACGACAATACCTAATCAGGGACTAGCATAAATTCTGCAGAGGTTGCTTTTGCCAGATGGTCGGAACATTTGTTCTCCTCCCTTGGGATTTGAACAAATCTTACTTTGAGGCTGCCGATCCGATTCTTGACTTTTTCCAAGTACTTCTTCATCCTTTCATTTTTGCATTCGTAGACGCCATTAATCTGACTTGTTATCACCTAGGAATCGCAATGTATGACCATGTTTTCAGCACCTGCTGCCTTTGCGAGGTCCAATCCTGCCACCAATGCTTCATACTTGGCCTCGTTGTTGGTCGTTGTGAAATCCAATCGAATCATGCATTCGATTTTATCTCCGTTAGGGGTTTGGATTACCACTCCAGCACCTCCAGCTTGTTTGTTTGAAGATTCGTCTGTGTAGATGCTCCATTGTCTGAGGGCGTCTGCCCCCTTGCCTTCTAATGGAGTATACTCAGTGATGAAGTCTGCCACGGCTTGTCCCTTTATTGCAGTTCACGGGCGGTACTGTATATCAAACTTACTTAGTTCTATTGCCCACAGAGCCATTTATCCGGCAGCCTTAGGGCTGCTCATGGCTCTCTTTAGAGGCTAATCCGTTAAGACTATAATGGCATGGGCTTGAAAGTACGGCTTGAGTTTTCGGGCTGTAGTTACCAGTGCGAAGGCCAACTTCTCCATCTAGGGGTATCTTTCTTCTGCCCCTCAGAAACCCTTACTTATGAAATAGACGGGTAGTTGAGATCCTTGCTCTTCTCTTACTAAGGCCGCACTAATCGCCGCTTACAAAACCGCTAAGTAGAGGTAGAGTTCTTCCCCTGGTTTGGACGGGCTGAGCAATGGTGGAGAGGCAAGGTATTTCTTTAGGTCCTTAAATACTTTTTTACACTCGTCTATCCATTTGAAAGATTTTCTGAAGGTGCGGAAGAATGGTAAACATTTGTCCGTCGCTTTAGAGACGAACCTGTTTAAGGCTGCAATTTTGCCATTCAAGTTTTGCACCTCTTTCACAGTCCTCGGTGGTTTTAACTCCATGATGGCCTGTATTTTCTCCGGGTTGAACTCTATACCTCTTTGGGATACCATGAATCGTCGCTTATGAAACCGCTAAGTAGAGGTAGAGTTCTTCCCCTGGTTCGGATGGGCTGAGCAATGGTGGAGAGGCAAGGTATTTCTTTAGGTCCTTAAATACTTTTTGACACTCGTCTGTCCATTTGAAAGATTTTCTCAAGGTGCGGAAGAATGGTAGACATTTGTCCGTCACTTTAGAGACGAACTTGTTGAAGGCTGCAATTTTGCCATTCAAGTTTTGCACCTCTTTCACAATCCTCGGTGGTTTTAACCCCATGATGGCCTGTATTTTCTTCGGGTTGAACTCTATACCTCTTTGGGATACCATGAATCCTAAGAATTTTCCCGCTATTACTCCGAACACGCACTTGCTTGGATTCAGCTTCATGTTGTATGACCGAAAGGTGTCGAATGTCTCCTGGAGGTCGTCTAGGTGGTCACTTTCGCGCAGGCTCTTTACCAACATGTCGTCAACGTAGACTTGTACGTTCCTTCCAATCTGGTGCGTGAACATTTTGTCCATTAGTCTCTGGTACGTTGCCCCTGCATTCTTGAGCCCGAATGGCATCACTTTGTAGCAAAAAAGTCCTTGGCTGGTGACGAAGGAAGTTTTCTCTTGATCAGTTTCTTTCATCTTGATTTGATTGTAACCCGAGAAGGAGTCCATGAAGCTTAGGAGTTGGTGTCTGGCGGTTAAGTCTACCAGAGTATCTATCCGAGGGAGAGGGTAACTATCTTTCGGGCACGCTTTGTTGAGGTCCGTGAAATTGACGTACATTTGCCATTTCTTATTAGCCTTCTTGACCATGACCACGTTCGCCAACCAGTCTGGGTAATATACCCCTCAAATGAAATCTACTTCCAGTAGCTTTTTGACCTCTTTCGCTATCGTTCTGTCTCGTTCCTGAGCGAACACTCGCTTTTTCTGTCGGACGGGGGAGGATACGGGGTTCACGTTGAGTTTGTGAACCATGACTGAGGGATCAATCCCGGGCATGTCCTCGTGGCTCCACGCGAATACGTCTTGATTTATCTTGAGGAATGCTGCGAGGGCTTTATGTGTTGACTGGCTGGCCAACGTCCCCATCCTGGTTGTTCGTTCAGGCCTTGATTCATCGAGTGCTATCTCTTCTAATTCTTCCACCAGCTCTGCTATGGCCCGTTGCTCCTCTATACACATGGTCTGTTGGTGATCTTCCATTTCTAGCATGGTAATGTAGCATTCACGGGCAGCCACCTGGTCTCCTCGCAACTCCCTAATCCCATAATTTGTCGGGAACTTGATCATTAGGTGGTATGTCGATGTTGCTGCCTTTCACGAGTTGAGTGTGGGTCGTTCGAGGATGGCATTATAAGCAGATGAACAGTCGACTACAAGGAATGTCACTTCCTTGATGTTCTACTGTAGATGGTCGTTGACCGTTGTCGAAAGCGTGATCGCGTCCAATGGGAATATTCTTGTTCCCCTGAAGCCTACTAACGGGGAGTTCGTTGGTATCAGTCTTTCTCTGTCTATTCTCATTTGTTGGAATGCTAGGTAGTACAGAATGTCTGCCGAGTTGCCATTGTCAACCAACACTCGGTGCACGTTGTAGTCTCCTACACGTATGTTGACAACGAGTGCGTCGTCATGAGGATGATGAAGACGCCGCGCATCTTCTTCCGAGAACCCAATGATGGGCCTTTCCCTCCGTGCTATCTTTGATACGGGGCCCGTCAGTTGGACGTTATGGACTGACCTAAGGTAGGTCTTCCGAGCCTTTTTGGACAACACTATAGTAGCAGTTCCCCTTATAATCATCCTTATGTCTCCTACGGGGGTTCTTTGACGCTTGTTATCCCGTCGGGGGGTGTGCTCTTGGGGATTTGGGTCTGTCTTCTCCTTCTGATGAACTTCTGCAGCTTTCCCTGTCTGATGAGGGCCTCAATCTGTTGCTTTAGGTCGTAGCAATCAGACGTGTCATGACCGTGGTCACGGTGGAAACGGCAGTACCTGTCTTTAGACTGCTTACTTGGATCACTCTTGAGTTTTCCTGGAAATGTTAGAGCCCCTTTGTCCTTGATCTGCATTAGGACTTGGTCTATTGGGGCATTCTACAGGGTGAAGCTTGTAAACCTTCTCCCTGGGGGCCTAGGGCGCCTTTCGTCCCTTCGGTTTCCTGTTTTGGGTCTCTTCCGTTCTTGGTCCTGCCGGGTGTATTCCTGTCATTCTCTCTTCCTTAGCTTTTCGTCCCGGGCCAGTAATGCGTCTTTCTGCATTCATGTACTTGGTGGCCCTGTAGAGCACTTCGATATGGTTTTCGGGTCGATTTTGTATAGAGAGAACAAAAATTTACCCTTTCACAACCCATTCGTGAAGGCTGCTACCAATATCTTATCGTCGGCCTCATCGATCGAAAGCGCTTCTTTATTGAAGTGGGTTATGTAGGATCTCAACGTCTCGTCCTCTCACTGTCTGATGCTCATCAGGCACGCCGTGGACTTCTTGTACCTATGTCTCTCGATAAAGTGTGAGGTGAACTGGGCATTTAACTCCTTGAAAGTGCTGATGGAATTTGGTGTCAACCGGCTGAACCAAATCCTTGTGGCTCCCTTTAGCGTGGTGGGGAACGCCCTGCACATTATCTCATTCGCGACCCCTTGAAGGTGCATCAAGGTTTTGAACGTCTCTAGATGGTTTAGAGGGTCTTTCACTCCATCATAACTGTCGATCTGTGGCATTCGAAACTTGGTGCGTTACTTCCCTCAGGCTCCTCTCGATCTCCTTGTACGACACTGGTACCTTCTTGTTCCCTCTGGTTGTTTGGTGCCGCATTTTTCTGGCACAACTGTTCTTCTATGTCGCGATTTTGCTTGGTGAGGCGCTTTACAGTTGCGGCGAGGGTTTGTACCTGTCTCTTGAGGGGAGTCATGGGTGGTTCCTCCTCTTAGATGTTATTGGTGGTTGCCATCGAGCGGGTTAGCACCATGTAACTCTTTTGTCCGGGAATAGTGCGGCTTTCGAATCACAAAAGGAACACTAATTTTCCCATATATGGCGCCAACTGATGAAGTCTGAAAAATCACCAATGAATTACACGTTGCTCAAAAGCTCAAAAAGTCACCTGCACAGCAAGAAAGAGAAAACCTACAGAGAGCATCGGTGTGGTGCCGGCCAAATACCCTCCGAAAGTCAAGTTAGAATCTTTTACCACTCTAGAGTGCTAGAGAGGGTTGATTATGCATACCTTGGTTTATGAGGGTATTGGAGCTTTTATAGTAGTAGAGGGTTGACATCTCTTCCTTGGCGCGAAAGTCTTTTCCTTATAGGACTCTTCTTGTAGAATCCTAAACATGATGGACAAGATATTTCCTCGTGGGGAAGAGTGTACGCATCTTCTAGAATCCTTTTTGTGCTAGAATTCCTTTGATCTTGGGGTTCTTTGATGTGTGTCCAAATATCTTGCGACTATGGTTTCTTTCCACTACATGGCAATTCGGACCCGTCACTAGGTAATCTGTCCAAGTTCGATCCGTTCACTAAGGCCTATGGATATCTGGTCCGTCCGACATCAACCCATGGAGGATGGCCCGTCAGGCCCATACGACGGATATTTTTTCATCTTCAAGTTGCAACATGCTGATACTGAGGTAATGATCAAAATCATGTTGGAGCTTAAGAGCATTCTTGATCATTGAAGGTTCACACCTAAGCACTGCAACAAGGTGCTGTAAGGTTTAGATTTAAATGGTTGAAGATTAGAACAAGTATTAACTGGACATTCAGCCACAATTATGCAATTTATAGACTTCGACATGAGTTGAGTTTTGTATAAAGACTATTACCTAGTGTTGGTCTTGTAAGATCAGGGGACTTAGAAGGGGTGATGCGGATACAATAAATACTTAAGCTGCTCAGTTGGAAGCCTGAGTTACACTGAGTATTAAAATATAAATAGGTAACAAGGTTCAAAACCCTGTACCGTTCCCTGTGTAGACCACAAGATCCAATATCCATGTATTTGGTCATAGTTTCAAAAGCAATTCCCCATCCTAATACTGAAGTAAGATAGTCATAATGTCATATATATATATATATATATATAGACACACACTCTTTGTATGACTGAGGGGTTATATATACTATTTTAAAGTATTAAACTGCTCGAAGTTTCAATTAGACATAGGCAGATGCTACAAACAAAAGCATCAAAAACTTATAACCGATAAATAACCAACCCAAACCAACCACAAATCACAACACCAGCATCAACTAATTGACCACAATAGCACCCAACTTAAAATATGCAATTCCAACGTAACGATCATACATTCATAAGAATAAAGTGATTAAATTTTACTCCGCCGGTCAACCTACCACAACCCTCCTCCTTTTTCCAAACTTAGGACCAAAGGTAAACAAAACCAGCTAAACACCATTGTCTATTAACCAAGCGTCCTCAATTATTGATTCATTTTTCTTCCTTGGTTTCTTTTTCAATCTCTGGCTCACAATTTGTTACACTTTTCTAACTGATTAGTGGTTACACTATTCTCGTCTTTTGTTTCGTTGAATCACATAGTTTATAGTTCTTCCACAACATGTTAAAATGAAACCAAAACTAGAAAAAGAGCAACTCATCAATAACTATATATTTTTTTAATTACCTCGGCAATGTTCCTGGAGTTCTCATTCTCCAAATTGACGCCCCCATCTACTTTGCAAATTCAAACTACTTAAGAGAAAGGTACATAAACACATGCAATGTTCAAGTTCTTAATGATAACTTCATCCCCTCTTTCGTATATCCTAAAACAGAGTTCAACCACATTGGCTAGACTCATCCACTCACCATCATCATAGGAGGAATTTCAGGGGACATGCACAAGCCCGACGAGCAGTGTGCAACCTTCGTGGGCTAGATTGGTTGGTGAGTGACACACATGTGACTAGGTTTGGCCGGCGGAAAAGCCATGTGTCGAAGTGGGTGAGTTTGATTTCTTTACCTTGCGCGCCAGAGAGTTTCCCCGTTATTTTATTGACCAAAGTGTAAAAAATTTATTATTTAATTCATCCGTTAGTTTCTTCGTTAGTTTGGTGACAAAATGGTGCTTTAAGGACTTAAATGAAGAGCGTTAATTGGTTTAGGGACTAAAAATGGTAAAAATATAATGTAAAGACTAAAATAAAAAAAAGTCAAAATGTAGGGACTAAAAGTACATTTACGTCTTTATATAATATTTGATTGCATGATAGATTAGGCCCCAAAATCTAATAGTTTTTTTTTTTTACATGTTAAAATCAATATTTAGGGAAATATTTTTATATTTATAGATGTGAAAGGATTTTAATCTTT
This sequence comes from Quercus gilva, assembly GCA_023621385.1. Classification (NCBI taxonomy): domain Eukaryota; kingdom Viridiplantae; phylum Streptophyta; class Magnoliopsida; order Fagales; family Fagaceae; genus Quercus; species Quercus gilva. The sequence goes on from CM042477.1 coordinate 14,652,861, forward strand.
GGCGCTTGATCCATTATGATTGTTTTTTATCATCCTGCCACACTAATTGGTTTTCAATATAATCGGAAGTCGAACCTTTAGCATCCTCTCTGTTATAATTCTTTTTTATTATCAGGTTAAGATCTTAATTGCTTTTTGGCAAGTAACTAAGATTCGAATCTTAGATCTCTTTATTCAATACAAAAAGCTTTACATGTTAAGCTAAGTGAAGAAACTTTTTTTTTTGAGACATTAAACATACAATTATTATCAAAATTGTTAATTTCTTACCATCATGATTCATGGATACTATAATTTTCATATAAGTCCTCAGACTGATACGATTAATTCCCCTACAACACGTCAGATAAAATTCAAGCCATTCAGCTAATTCTGCCAGTCAATTCGGCGTGTTTGGAGTAGCAGGACAAAAATCTAAGTCTTCTATTTCTGTTCTTTTCCTCTTTTTCTTTTTCTTCTTAATTTGTCCCACTATCCACGCACATGATCTTCATTTTTCTCCTCTGTGTTCTATCATCTATGTCAAATGGTTGGTTGGTATGTAAATGTATCATTGTATGATCTTTCAATTTCCTTCTCTCCCTTCACGTCCACATGAATTTTCTTTTTAAGTGTTAGATACGTTGATTGATTAGGGCCGCATTAGTTGGCCAATATATTATTGGCCAAGATTCTCAATATATATATATATATATATATTATTGGCCATCATATTTGGCTGTGATATGGATTTGAACTTACATTCTTAATAAATCATCAGATGAGATCTAATTATATATATATATATATATATTAGAGACAGAGAGTAACTGTTATCGAAATATTTCATTTTTCATTCCGTTAATCATATTAAAATGAGGTTAGGTATGGAATTCACAATATGGTTAATAAAACACTGTAAATTTTCATAATATTAACACTTAACAATTAATATCACTTATATCTTCCTCTCAAAAAAAAAAAAAAAAAAAATCACTTATATCAATAAAAAAAAAAATATGGATCAAATCGTGACAGAACCCAAAAGAAATGCCATCACCCTGTTCAATATTGGTCTAATTACTTTCGTCATTATCAAGAATAATACCTGCATCATCACTCTTTTCCAAATTTCAATAATAGCTAGTTAAACAAAAGGTGTAACAGGAATTTGACTGAACCTATTAAAACAGAAAAGGATAAGGCTGAGTTTGTTTCGGGAAAAAATATTTTCCAACCACCATAAAATGTTTTCAGGTGATAATATTTTTTGGGAAAAAAATTATTTTCCAGTACTTAGTTGTGTTCGTGAAAATGTTAGGAAAAATAACTTTCTTTACACATACCTTCAATATTTTTCTCTCTACGTTTATTTTTACAAAACGAAATAAAATAAAGGAACAAATATACATAATTCTTTATAGTTTTCCCATAAAACACAAAAACTCTATGAAGTTTTGATTATAATTTATAATGTAACACTTAAACCTATAACTATTATATATATAATCCACAAAAAAACTATTATATATATATATATATTAGTGGCAGAGTTAGAATTTCAACTCAGGGGCAAGATTAAATGACACCTCGATACTCATTATTATGATCATGTTTCTTCATAAGCTCAATTAACTTCATGTGTGTGTGTGTATATATATATATATTTCATATAATTCAAATAAAGAAAACAAAAATAATCAAATTATAGTAAATAATAATAAAAAAATAATCTAAATACATAATTTTGAAATTAAAATAAATTGAGAAAATAAATTAATGTAGGAGGGTTAGGAATATAATAATATACCTATAAAGTTGTATTAATGTTTCAGTGCCTTGAATTCTTTTAAAAAAATTTGTAGAATTAAGCATATGTTTCTATATTTGTTTAAGTAGTTTTTTTTGGAGAAACAAACACACACACACACACATAGGGGCGAGGGAAAGGGGTTCTAACATAAAAAACCACCACAACTCCACTCAAAAGCATGGTAACTTTTAAGGGAGGGTGGGGCAAGTTATACTACAAATAACACACTCTCTTAAAATTAAGATTTATAGAAAGAGTATGAAATTGTGAAAAATTAGAAGAAAATATGAGTCATGTCAAGGACACAATAAAAATTCAAAACAATTTCACAACATTCCTCAAATTAGCACATCATCTCATACATGTGGGTCATTAAAAAAATTTAAATCATATATTGCGGTTGACATCCTGAATGGAAAGAACACAAAGTAGATTTTTTAATGCTCTATACACAAAAAGAAGGCGATTTCAATTTTTTCATCATTAACATTTTTTATGTCTAAAAAATACGAGTCTGTAGTTTGTAGTTTGTACTATATATATATACTATGACCCTGTGAAAAGCAAAGAAATTCTATAATAGTGAATTCAACTATTTAAGTAGCCCGCTACGAAAAGACGAAAACTAGTATGATGATTGTTTTTTTTTTTTTCCCTCTTAAAGTAACATGCTTTCTGATATGTGTAGGGGGGCAATTTAGGCTTCTAACATCAAACTCTACTATTATACTATAGATGTGTTTTGTGAAAGGATTCTCATGACACTATCTCATGAGTTTCCATCTCAGTCGTCCAAATCAGTCTTTCATTCATATTTGTGAAATGATGCTTTCCCCTAATGTAGGGGAAGTTGGTCACAGCCAAGTAGTCCTCTCTAATGCATGACCAAGTCTCTTTCTCCCAAATACATGGCTAGAACAGTCCTTTTTCCTGATGCGGTCAATCCTTCCCTCAAATACACGGCCAGTAAGTCAAGAAAACAATTGAAAGAGAAGCAAACATCATCACCTATTAGTTTTCAAGAGCCTCTTCACTAGTGAATCATATGAGAGAAAATAAAAACAAAAACACAAAAATATCCAACAATCAAGTGTTCAAAAAGCTTTGAACACCTATTACCTATATTAGCTCAAAAATAAAAAAAGTATTCAATAGAAATAGTGCCTTTGCGACTATCACTTGTAAAGTTTTAAATTTGGTTCAAGCGTCTCCTTTTATAAATTGAAATAGAGTATTTTCATACCAAAAATGGTTTGGTTAGCTAAGTAGTAAAGTTTCACAATTGATAATTATATATATATATATATATATAAGCAGTTAATATAACATAATAGTAAAAAAATATTGACTTAAACTTTTAGGTCAAGTGGTGTACTTATGATAGTCATCATAAATTTTTTTTAAATGGATAGTTACAATGGGGAGGAGATTTCAAACTTAGATGTCTTGAAAACACCAAAAAGTGCTAAGCCATCTTATTTGAACTAATTAGTATTTATCAATACTGAAAATACTGGTGCCAGTAATAATTGACCTACTATGTCAATAAAATATCAAGCTTGTTCGTGTGTGTGTATATATATATATATATATATATATAAGAATATGCCAACACTGCATACCTTTGGTGTAATGGTCACTCTATAAGTATAAGTGTTTGCGGGATGCTTGTAAGGTGTGGAGGGGTAAGGTTCGGGATTCAAGTCTTTAAGAGAGAGCTTTACACACATATACAAATAATAATAATAATAAAATAATATGCTGATGTAGTTTATAAGAGTTCTTTTTAGGAAGCAAAAAAATTTTACAACCATTTTAAATTAGTCTACCATCGTCATTAAAAAAATTTTAATTGCAGATTGTGGTGAATAGGGGTAAGCTAATTTGAAATGTTGTGAAACTGTAGTAATTTTTTATTGGCTCCCTAACTTTATTAAGCCCATAATTCTTGAGGTGTTTGAATGAAAATGTTTCAAAAATGTAGCTGATAAAGAGAGAGACTCGTGAAAATGACCACCCCATTCTTCTTAACATATTCCACAAATTTTTCTTTCAATTTCTTTCCACGTTAAACACGGAAAAGTAAGCAATAGTAGGGACAGTTAAGTCAAATCCTGTTTCTACTCACTTTAGTTTCGTCGAAAGTGAAATGATTCTTCCCTCTAATGCACGGCCAGTTAGAAAAATGATGATATGTATTGGAGTGTCAAGTAATGACTAATTTATAAGGACTGATCAAATATTTCCTCCAACCCATTTGGTAAGCAAAGTTCATCCCACACCCAACTATCTGCCAAATGAAATAAGCATTAATCTATCACCACAAAAAGACACAGAGCTATGAAAGAATGAAAGGTAATTGCATGTTCAAGATTTAGCGCTGCTACGTTGTCAATATGATCATCGCTACCTTTGCCATCCATTTCCTTGTCACTTCATGTTCATGGTCACAATTTGAATTGGTCCTCAAAATGCCAATCGAGTATTCATCATGATAGGCTCACCAAGATTGTAACAGCTAAGTAGTTCAAAGTTGGAAGCAGCAGCAAAAAGAAAAGAGAAGGGTTGTATCTCTTTGTCCATTCATTCAGTCGGGTTGGTTTATTCGGGCTGATATTTTATCAACAAGAAATCCAATTGGGCCAGCTTTATCAGGTAAATCACGTTTGTGGCCACAGCTATATTTGTGGATATGCTTTTAATTACAGGATTTTTTTTTAAAAATAAAAGAAATGAACTTAATTGTTGTCAAGAATCTTGTAATAAAATTGGTGTCTCTTTATGATTCAAATGGCAACCTTAATTAGAGTTTAAACTAGCTTGTAACTCCATGCATATGCATGGATACACTTAAAAAAATACAATAAGATGTATAATATAATTCATATATATATATATATATAATTTAAATAATATTGATAGTCATTTTTATATTTTATTAACTTTTTAAAAAAAATTGTAAGAATATTATTAGGATTAAAATGTAAATTGTCCATTTATTATTATTATTATTGTGAAGCACTTTTTTTTTTTTTTTTTACAATTTATTTATTCTAGACTCTTTAGTTTTTATACTTAATAACTCACTTGGATGAATATTTATGATGTGGTCCCACATTTGATTCTAAAATTAAGAAATAAAATTCTTTAAGAATAAATAATTTATGACACATGGTGTAAAATTGAAATTTTAATTTAAAATTTTAATTTGAGTTTCTCTCAGCTTCATCTATTATTATTATTAGCTTGTAATCCCATGTATATACATTGATATACTTAAAGATATACAATAAGTTGCATAATATAATTCCTATATATATAATTTAAATACTATTGATAGTCATTTTTATATTTTGTTAACTCTTTAAAAAAATTTGTAAGAATATTATTAGGTATAAAATGTAAGTTTTCCATGTTTTTTTTTAAAATTAATATGAAACACTTTTTTTTTTTTTTTACGATTCATTTATTCTAGATTCTTTGGTTTTTATACTTAATAAATCACTTAGATGAATATTTATGATATGATCCCATATTTGATTCTAAAATTAAGAAATAAAACTCTTTAAGAATAAATAATTTAGGACACATAGCGTAAAATTGGAACTCTAATTTGAAATTCTAATTTGAGTTTCTCTCAGCTTCACCTATTATTATATATATAGACTAATGTGTAATTCCGTGCATATGCACATATATATTTAAAAACAATTATAATTACATATATATAATTTAGAATCTAATTAGATCTAGACTTTTCTGATTTTGCATTCAATAATTTACTTGTCACAAAAATTAAAAAATTAGATGGAACACATGCCCAAAATTGAAATCCAATTAAAATTCAATTTAGAATCTAATTGAATTTAGACTCTTTAATTTTAATTTTTGCACCTAATAATTCACTTGAAACACAAATTTAAAAATTAGATGAGACATGTGGCTCAAAATTAGTCTCCAATTTAGAATTTAATTGGATTTTCTCTTAGCTTTGGCTATTAATATATATATATATATATATATGACTTATAAGGTTGAATTGTTTTTAGTTATACAAAAAAAAAAAAAAAAGACTCATAAATATAAAATCATTCAAAAATTAAAATTTTTTATGGTTTATTTATATTGGACTCCTTGTTTTTTACACTAAATTAACCTATTTGACACAAAAATTAAAAAAACTTAGATAAGATGGGACACATGGTACAAAATTAAACTCTAATTGAAATCCAATTTTTACATTGAAATAACTCATTTGGTACAAAAATTTAAAAACTTAGATTAGATGGGATATATGGCGTAAAATTAGACTCTAATTTGATTCCAATTTGAAATCTAATTGAATTTTCTCTCAGCTTTACTTATTATTATATATATAGATTTTGGACAGGCTAGGGGGCAGCCGCCCCCTCTCCTTGGCTCCGCCCCTAATATATATATATATATATATATATAAATAAAGAGTGAGATGGGGTAGACAGGACAAAACTTATATTTGGGATGGGAAAAGTTCACATGGTAAGATGGCTCAAGCATAAAGGAGAATTTTTACCATCATAACTCATTTTTAACCCAAACTAAACATACCATTAGTTTACTAGAAGCTGCGAATTTTCAAAAGGAGGAAGGTGAGAGCTATTTTTTCACTCGAACTAATGGTTTTTCAAAAATTGATAGGAAAAAAAATGTCAAATCACTAATTTATCAGATGCAACGAATTTTCAAAAATTGATAGGAAACAAATATCAAAGTAGCATCATTTTTCGCTTTCCATTGAGTTGGCAAGGAAACTAATTTTCAAAGTAGTCATTAGCATTATTCTTTTGATTTAAAAAAGAAAAGCAGACCCATTAGTCCTTGGTCTCCCACCAATCAGCGTAATACATACGCAAAGGCAGAACAAAACAAAAAATGTTTTTTCTGTACTTCGGTTTAGCCCATATAATAAGAGACTGTTATCTCTAGTACAAGTTTCCGTAAAAAGAAAAAAACATTCCAACTTATCTCAAATAAAAGTTTCCTAAAACCATGCTACGATTTTTGTTTATTTGTTTTTTTTTTTAATAACATATACTATGCTGTTTTTTTTTTTTTTTTTTTTCTGAGAAGCACATATACTACTTTTTAAAACACACATAACGCTCCTACAACCCAATCTTTCAAACTAGACTAAAGCAAGAAACGTGAGATTAACGATTGATTCCGCTAATAATAAATTCTTTTCACCAACCCTTTGGAAAAATTGGATCTTTTTGTAGGTAGAAATAGACATAAGCCAATTACAAGTCATCATGTCAACTATCATGCAATTCGGTCTTGAAGATGATATTATTCACTAAATTGAGCGATCAATCCTAAATTCGCATATACTAATACCACTAAATTAATCTAGTGGGAGACTGACTAATAAGCAATCACATGGAAGTAGGAGAATGTGAGGTAGAGGAGAATAAACTTGAGATTGAAAGAGACTTGAACCATTTTTATTAATGCATATTTTGAATTTTTTTTTTAAAATTTTTGTTGACACCATTTAGGTGACAAATAAGTTTGATCAAGACTACTATAAATTTTAGAAATAAGAGGATCAAAGTGTAAGTTTACCAATCCTCAAGGAAGTTTTCGTTATTTTCTCTAAACATTTTCTATATAATACCCTTGACCTGTGAGATGTAATAATTTCTCCCTAATCTCAATCATTTCATAAGTTCTAAACTCACGGTACTTTCTGTTTGGCTTATCACTTTTTTTCTTTAATAACTTTCTACGGCACTCAACTTCAAGGCCTTTATTTAAAAGAAAATCAAAGTTTAAAGAATAATAGAAAAAAACTTAGAAGTCTTAAATTAATGGGGCCCATATTTTACCACGAAATAATTTTTTAAAATTTAGTTAAGTACCATACGATAGAAAACCTTGAAGTTTTTTCTATTTTTTTTTTCCATTTTTTGAATATTTTATAACTTTAAATTCTTGATTTTTACTATAAATCCAAAATTTAAGTACTTAGAAGAATAAAGAAAGAATGTCGCATTTTAAATATTTTTTTAAAAGAAATGAAGGTAGTGAGAATAGGTATATTACTATACTTTTAACATTGTTTTATTTTCTTAATTTATTTAAAGGAATAATATTAGATGTTTAAACTTTATACATTTAAATTAAGCTCTTATTTTTAAGTTAATTTTTCTTTTATACTTGTCTTATAATCTTAATTTTTACTCCCCTAAATAAAGATTCTGGCTCCACCACCTCCTGATCCAAACATATTAATTGTGAATAAGATGCAACGAATAATTTCAAGAAAAAATTGATAGGAAACAAATGTCAAAGCAGCATCAATTTTCCATGCTTTTTTTCCAACCAATTGGCACCATCATACTACAAACGGAGGGAGGTGAGAGAGAGAGCTAGATAGCAGCATTTCATTAATAAAAACAGACCATTTTAATGGCACTAACAGTTACAAAAATGGACAGGCAACAAATGGCAAAACACCATCACTTTCATCGGAATTTCTTTTCCAATATGTTGGCTATTGGCATGGCACCCATTATCAGAGAAAGAGCTGGTTTCTTTTCCAGTGAATTGGCAATGAAACTAATTTTCAAAGTGGTCCATTAGCAAAAATTGATATTAAAAAAAAATCAATAAAATTCGTTCATTAGAGTTTTTTGATTTCAGTCTGCCCACATAAACAAACTCACGCCCAATTTTATAACATATTTACAAGTCAATTTGTGATGATTACAGTAACTGTTGAAAAAAAAAAAAAAAAGCACACCAATTACAAAATAACACTTAAGTATGTTGTGAATTTAAATATATAATTAGGTGTTCCTAACATTATTATTATCATTATTTTAAGAAAACTAGCATTATTCTTTTAAAATGTTGATAAATTGTTTAATGGTTGAATAAGAGATCTAAGGTTCAATCGCCGCCTACATTAAAAATTGATTGGTGTCTTGGTCTAATGATAAAAAGTTATCATCAGGAACAAACGTCATAGGTTGAAACTTTTTCCAAAAAAAAAAAAAAAAAAAAAAAACCCTAATACACGTTTTTCAAGTCTTGATCGAGTTACTCCTGTAAGATCTGTGAGATTTTGTACCTTCCAACTCTGTCAAGCACCTACCAGAGATCAAATCCATATTCTTAGTACCAGCGTAGTAAAGTTGTAGCTAAGCCTTCAGCTATTAAGTGTACTAAAGATCAAGGTATGAACAGGTGGTTCATGTGAGAACAAATCCAAATCAAAGAAGTTTGTAGAGTTTAGAGCCTAGTTTGGTAACTGTGTTAGATTTACTATAAATTGATATTCTTGACCGTAAATCTCAATTTGATATATTGGATTGTTTTCTTGGGATAGTTGCCCCATGATTTTTTACCTTGAAACAAGTTATTTCATTGGTTTTTCTAGGTCATCACATCTTGTGTTATTTACTTTTCCGTTGTGTTTGACACATGTATTGAATGTTAAACCTAAATTTGAATAATTAACTTAAGTAACTGCTTGGACTATAAATTAGGTTAAACATATTGTGTTTTCTAGAGGCCTAAATCCTTATAGCTTCTAATCCTTCCTTACTTCATAGTGATGATAGTCATGGCACGTTGCTATTAACACAGCCACTTGCTAGAGGAGAAAATTATTTAACTTGGACAAATCATATTATATATAATAAAAGTTGGGCTAAGACGCCGTGGTTGCACCAAGTGGCGGCACCAAATTGTAGAAATTTTCTTAAATTTTTAGATTTTAAGAAAAAATATATATAAGTTTTCTTCAACTATAATTTCTAAGTGGATATAATTTTTTTTCAACTATAATTTCTAAGTGGATAAAAATCTTAATTTGATTAAAGTTGAATTGCACTTGCTATATTTCTAAGTGGATAAATACAAAAATCATAACAATTAAAAGCCATGCATGAAGTGGTTAAGTACTTCACGTGGTGTTAAACCAAATCAAAACTTAATTAATAGTTGGCATATCCAAAACTTAATAATAGTTTAATTAGCTTTAGACTTTTTGTTCATATAAAATTCTTCGATGTGGAGTGTGTGTGTGTGTGTGTGTATATATATATCAAATAATTCATAATTAATACCAATTGTAGAAATTTTAATAAATTTTTAGATTTTAAGAATAGATATATACATATTTTTTGGATAAATATGACGAATCAAGTAATAAAAGAAAGTAGTATTTGATTTACAACTGTAACAGTTGTGTCTATCTAAATCAAGAAACTTGAGGATTAACTGGAAATGGTATGGGAAAGACATTGTTCACTTGAACGGAACATGATTATCATTAACTTTTTGGCTTCCCATTGCAGGATTCAGCAAAGATTAGTAACTTAGAAAAGGAGTGTGAAGACTCGAAAAATCTGATTCCGAAACTTGAGGAAAATATTCTAAAACTACAAACGCTGTTGCTGGACGAGGAGAAAGTCTTAAAGGAAATTAAAGAGAATTCTAAAGGTGATTTAATTTTTTTTCTTTAATTTTATTATTATTATTATTATTTATCTTTTTGGTTATGAACAATAGGAATATGTTAGTTGTCGTGTTGCAAATCACACTTAAAAGAATTATGTGTAGAAGTAAAAAAGAGAGATAAAAAAACGTAAAAGAAAAAAAGGATCGAATTTGCATTTTTTTTTTCCTACGTTTCTTTAAAAAACGTAAAAGGAAAAAAAAGATAGAACTTGAATTTTTTTTGGTGGATAAATTTTCATCTTGTGTCATATTTTTCCTAATAAAAAAAAGTATTTGAGTTTCACCTATGATTGTTCAATATGGGTATGAAACACCCTTGACCGTTTAGACCCCAAATTACAAAATATCAATTCAAGCTTATTATCAAACAATTATTGTGCGGAACATGAACATAAGCCAAACACAGAATTGATAAACAATCTAAGCCAAATATAAACACATCAACAGCAGTAAATATAACGCAAAGATAAAAGGAAGGAAGATGCAAACACACGGACAACACACGATGTGTTATCGAAGAGGAAACTGAAGCTCTTGGTGTAAAACCTCTCCGCCGCCCTCCAAGCGGTAAATAATCCGCTAAAGAATGTAGTTGGGATACATGAACAGCAGAAGACCCTCCAAGCCTAATCTGCCCAACGTACATAAGTCCTCCAAGGATTTGGTCAAGAACCTTTCAAGGATGTAACAATGGAGAGGAAGAGAGTAGAGGAATTTGAAGAGTCTCTAAGGTAAAGATTGTGGATGAATCAATCTTGTTTTTCTCTAGGGTTTCTCTCACAAAATTCTTTCTGGAAACTCTCTACATTTGGTGGGTATAAGGGTCTATATATAGTGGGGTGAGAAAGGAATGCGAAGAGTCAATTTTTCCCAAACAGGGTGGTTTGGCAATTAGGCCTCGCGACTGGTCTGAGTCGCGAGTTCCAGCCGCGAGTTAACGGTCTGGCCAACCTGGGACTTTTGTCATGTAGTGCGACAGCTGGCGTGACCCTTCACCTCCCCCTCCCCCGTGTGCTTCTCACGTGTCTACATTTGGTGACTCCCAGTCGCAAGTCACCCGCGAGTCCTAGCTGTGAAACTTTGCATCCTTGCACAATCTTGAGCATTTCTTCACATCTTCTCACACACTACCCTTACAAGAATCCCACCTAAATACAAAGTTACTAATTGCTAAAATACAAGCAAATTTGGCACGGAATAAAGCTAATAAGATGGTTGATTAAATTCAACCTTACAACCTAAACTATTTCTTTTTGTTCATATCATCTTCTACACAACCTAAAATTCCCACTATATATACACATAGTTTTTTGGTATTTCATTATTTCTACTACGTACTTTACAATTATTTGTTATATTCTTTCTTTCTCCTCTCTGCCCTACCTACAACTTTGCAGGTAATTTTTTTTTTCATCAAATTAAATAGATTTTGTGTATTTATTGCAATTTTCTTATATATAATATGATTTTTATCAACAAGTTTTATAGATAGGCTGAAATTCTATGTTTGATCACACATTTTAGTGTTTTTTTTAGAAGTCAATACAGCAAGAAATATATTTGTATTTTTTAATTTCTTATTACATGATTATTTGTTGTTGACATCAATATTTTATAATGGATTTAATTTGTTATGGCTTTTGTTTGGTGATTTGTTCCATGTAAGCTATATTCTTTAATTAAAAGCAAAATTTGTTGTCAAACATAAAATTGGATACGAGAGAATCCATCCGTCCAAATTTCTATGTAAGTTTATCTTTACTTAACTCCGTTTTTTTTTTTTTTTTTTAGTTCAAAATTTTGGATATTTTTTCATTAATGAATTGAGGTTTTGGCTTAATTTTGTTTTCAACCGTTTCAATTATTGAATTCATTATTTTTTCATGTGTAATATTAATATCTGTGTTTTTTTTTATGATAAAAAAAAATATATGTGTTTTAAAGGCTAAAACACAATACAATTACAAACATTACTTTAAGTTAGGGCGTTATATTTATTTATTAGTAAGTTAGAGTGTTACATTAAGTTAGTGTATTATATTTTTATTTATTATTAATTTAGAATGTTACATATAGATACATATGCTGATTTAGGATTGATATAACTTATAACCATTTGAATGAAATCAACACTAAAATAAATGATTTAAATATCAAAATAAGAAATAAAAATTAAATTTCTTTTGAGTGTACAACTACAATTTATTTTTTAATCTTAAATTCTGAATTAATTCTTTTTTCATTTTATTTGTTATTAAATTTAATTATATTATCAAAATATTTTTTATTAAACCGTGCATCGCACGGGCATAATACTAGTAACATTATATTTGTAAATAGATCCATTATAATTCCAACCACAGTTCAATTATTGGACCACAGTTCAATTATTGCCACGTGGCGCTCTGCTTGAGAGAGTAATATAGCCATAAAAGCCTCTATTTCTTTTTATCAAAAAAAAAAAAATACATTCTTCACATATTAAAAAAATATATTTAACAAAAAAAAAAATGTGCCATCGTCATCAAAATTAATGGATTTGTATCGTATCGATTGGTAAGGTCAAAGGATTCCATATCAATCACCAAACAAGTCTGATTATGTTCCTTGCACAATTTCAAATATTCGCCCTAATTTGTCTTGTATTATTCATTTCCACGCGGTTTAACAATTTTTTATTCTTTGCTTTTGTCATTTTTTTGGTCTGCCGCAGCTTTTTCCAAAATTTTATTCGTTTTCTTTAGTCATGTCTTCTGTTTGTGGCAGTGTTTAGCCTGTTTCTTGTCCTGTAGCCTAGGCGGATAGGCCTGTTGGGGCTTAGGGCCCTATTCTAATACTTTTGTACTTTTACCCATTTTAATATATCAATTCTACCTTCTTCAGTCAAAAAAAAAAAGAAAAAAAAAGAGAATAATTCTAGATAGTAAACTCAATTTAGATTCTTTGAAGTTTCAGCTCTTGTACTTGTTTTCTTCTTGCTCTCTTCCTTATCATTCACGTCTCCTTCTCTATTTTCTTTGTTCCACCATCCACCCATATGAACTTTACTTTTTTATTTTATATTTATTTATGTTCTTTGCCAAATGATTCGTTGGTGTGCTATATCTTGGTATGATCTTTTTAATTTCCTTCATTCTCCCATCATTTAAGATGTGTAAATTGATGCCAAGGGGTTTATATCTCAACTGACTTCTTTTATTATTTCTAGTGGAGATATCTAAGTTCTCAATCTTTCCTAAAAAAAAAAAATCTAAGTTCCCAATCTCCTTACTTCTAATTATCGAATTATTTATAAAACAAAAATAAGGAAAGAAATATATGTATGATTGAATATTTTTTTAGAAACAATGTATGATTAATTAAGGCTGTAATTGGTGAATACATTATCTGCTAACATAGGCTATAAATTAGTTTACATTTATTATGGCTCTTAAAGAAATAATTTTAAAATAATATACATGTATTAATCGTTGTTAAAATATTTAATTTTCTTAAATTGAAACAACTTTTGCTATGGTATTCACAATTTTGCTTATCATTAATAAATGCCTACAAAATTTTATTACATTAATATTAAAAACCTATCCGAGTTACAAAGGCCGCCACAAACTGATTGGGTTTGACTTGGTTAGACTAGATTTTGTGTATAAATGATCCATTTAAACACCCAGCCCGATTTAAGTGTCAGTTCGCTGGATTTTCAATCTGACCGGCCAGACCGGTCCAAGTTTAATAATCTTTTGCTATGGTATTTATAATTGCAATATCTCCTCTATCATTTATTCTTTTGCAAATTCTTTCACTTTGTGCAGAAGTGTGTAATGTGTTCTATTGAATCTTTTAAATTACACAAATCACAATCTCTCGTTTCTAATAGGTGTTGGCATAACTTTCCATGTCTTGTCGTGTCTTTTCTTTAGTAATCAATAACATCCACTGATGATTCTTCTATAATGCCTACTAAAAGTCCTCCATGCAATATTTTATTGAATAAAGTTTGAAATATTCTATAAGATTATTCCGCTGCACTTGATTACCCATATATAATTTATTTAACGGATGCAAATGCTTTTCCGTTGCATATGTTTTAGGCTATAATGTTACTTAATTTCGTAAACTTGTCTAATTTTTTGGTAGGTTGATCATGTCAAGCCCCCCTAACCAAGGATAGAAAGTTAAAAACCAGAAGGAGCAGGCTAACTAAAACTTTTGATGGTCATGCCCATCTTCTTCACCACCAACATCAGCATCACCAAAATCCCTAAACTTCTGAAATTACCTTAACTTAACCTGAATGATGCGATAACACATGCGCATTCAACCATATTCCCACATGGCCTTGCCTTAATCCGAAGTATACTCTTCTGAGATAACTTCACCAGCAGTTGATTTCTCTCCCATCAAAGGGAACCAAAAAGATGAGATTTCACGTGCTCACTCCAATCCATTCTCTTCTCCATCATCTTAGGAAGTTGTATAACCGCAATGCAAACCGTGTTATGAGTAATTTTATGAACAAACATGGTCGTTAAGGGGAGAAAGACCAAGCAATTGGAAAGAGACTACGGGAGCCCTGAGCCTAGGAACAGGACTTGGATTTCTTGGCCAACCAAATCTGATGAAGCTTGGAACCACAATGCAGACCTTGTTATGAATAATTTTATGGACAACTGTGGTCGTTAAGGAGAGAAACAAAATTTGTTTAGATCTCAAAACTACAATGATGTTGTGAAGAGGGTTTCTACCGAACCACAATCATCAATATAAATTCGCATTTGTGCAACTATTTTACTTGTTTGATTTATTTCGAACCGAGAAATTTAGTCGTCCACAATCAGATAATTAGGATGTAAATGAAAACATAATTCAAACAGCAAATATTGCTTAATTCGGAGAGTTTGAGACTGCCTATATTTAGGATGTGTTTTTTTTTTAGTCATAGTGGGTCTCAACTCTCAATTGCCTGATTCTGAATGCTCAGGGTGTTTATAGGTATGTTAAAGGAAAGAAGAGACTTGAGTATCAGACGGCATCGGTTAATGATGAAAACATGTTATTAAAGCAAACGGTATCGTCAAATGCTTCAAATTTACACGTGTGCACATGTACATTAAGAACAGTGTTGCTAGCTTAAGTGACTCACGAGAAGATCACACGAGGCTTATAGAAGTTTTGTTAGTATAATTGGTCAAATGTAAAATTAGTGGAGTCTGTAACAAAGCCGTTAGCTGTGGTTTAGGGAGTTAGTGATATTTTTCCTTTTCTTTTAGTCTTGGATTTAGGGATGGCAATTTATACCCGACCCGCGGGTACTCGGTCCGGCCCGACCCTAATGGGCCGGGTTTTACCCGGTCCGATTAGAAATAGGGTCGGGTATGGGTTTTAAAAAAAAAACCCGAAGCGGGTCCGGGTCGGGTCCGGGTTTTTATAAAAAAACCCGAGACCCGACCCGTGACCAGACCCGGTAAAAACCCGGTACCTAAAATTACTAAAATACCCACAATATATATATATATATATATACTTCTAACCCTAAATTCCCTAATCCCCCATTTCTTCTTCAGCAGCCTCCCTCCCTCTCAATCAGACATTCACACATTTCTTCTTCAGCAGCCTCCCTCCCTCTCAATCAGACATTCACATGCTCCCTCACCCTCGCTCTATCTCAAACCACCACCGTGAACACCACCAAAGCTCAGACGGCGAGACACCCAACCCACATACGCCGCCGATTCACTCCGACCCTCAGTCCCTCTCCCTCAGCTCACGCCGTTGAATCTTCCCGTCGAGCCGTCGCCGTTTTTCTTCAGCTTCAGCCTTCAGCCTTCTTCAGCCTTCAGTGAAAACGTCAACACTACTTATTCTTCTATCCCAAAACCTGGAAAGTTCTCAAACTTAAAGTTGTAGAAGCCTAAGAAAAAAAAAAAGAAACTTAAAGTTGCAGAGCATAGAGAAAGAGAGAGGCGTATGGCTCACCAGTCACCACACAAACTCGACTGGTTAGGAGACTTAGGACTTAGATGATGATGTCAAAGACTCAGAGGATCACTGATCGGAATCCCTCTTGAACCGTTGCATACGCAGCGTATGTAATTTTTTTTTTTTAACAAATTCATATTTTATTTTTGGGAGTAAACGGTTGTGACTTGTGAAGTTTTTATTTTTATTTTTTGAGAAAAGGATCTGTAAACTTGTGAAGTTGATGTTGTGATTTGTGTGTATTTATTTAGATTTTTGAATCATAATTTAATTTAGATGGGTATCCTAATTAAGAAGGGATCTGGGTTTTTTTCTTTTGTAGTTATTGTAAATTTGTTAATGGGCCAAAGCATGGGTCGTGCATTTTAGGATTGGAATGGGCATATATATATATTTTTGTCAAAAATCTTAGGGGTGCCGGTGATTAAATTATTTTCAATTTTTAAGATAATTTTTTCTTCAAATTACATGCTTCAAATTACAAAAAAAAATTGGGCTTAATTTTTTTTTTTTTTTTTTGGTGTGGTTGGGCCGCGAATTGGGCCCAATCCTAAACGGGGCCTGCGGGGCCCGGCTGGGGCGGGTCTGGGCCCCGCAAAAAAACCCGGTACCCTAAACGGGCCGGGTCCGGGTTACGGGCATTGCCCCGCGGGTCGGGTCCGGGTATAGAAAAACCCGGCCCGAACCCGACCCGTTGCCATTCCTACTTGGATTAGTGTATAAATAGAAGAGCTTAATCAATAATCATAATGTAATTTTTTCTCTTTTTCAATAATATAGATCTCAAACTCTATTTAGAGCGAGTGACTCCTCACATGATATAGCTCTGATTTTGCTCAGCAATGACTTCCAACATTAATACTATTGCACTTTTGACAAGCAAGCTCTCATCAATGGCGGAGGATGCTTCTAATCCTAGCTTCCTTCATAGTGGTGATAGTCCTAGCACATTGCTAGTAACACAACCAATTATTGAAGGGGAATATTATTCAACTTGGACAAAGATCTATGATCATGGTATTGCTAGCCAAAAATAAAATAAATGCGTAAATGCACTTTTAGTCCATATATTTTGACTTTTTTCAATTTTGGTCCTTATATTTTAATTTTATCACTTTTAGTCCCTAAACTAGTTAACGCATGTTATTTTCGTCCTTTCCGTCAGTCAACTGATGGAAATATCTAAGGTGATTGACGGAGGAATTAAAATATTATTAAAAATGCTACATCAGCATCTAATTTTTTTTAAATAATTTATCAATTTTAACTAAATAAAAAAAAAGAAAAAAACAGAATTAAAAACAATAAAATACATAAATTTAGATCTAATTCATTTTAAACAAGAACACACAAGAACATGATCACAGATTTAAACATCAACACAAGAACATAAGACCACAAGCCCAGAACCAAACACAAACTCAAATTTAAAAACATAAAGAACACAATAACAAACTAAATCTTTCATCTTCAACAAGAACTCTAAAGAACCCAAATGCAGATTTAAACATAAGAACACATGCCCAGATTTTCTAGCATTTTCTTGCCCTTTCTTGTCAACCAAACACAAAAACACAAACACAAATTGATTTCCAGCAAGAACAAAGACACAAACACAAACCCAGCAACAGATCTTCCTTGTCAACCAAACACAAAAGCAACAAGCACAAACCCAACAACTGACGACGATGAGGACGAAGATGTGGAGAAGCTTCTAGAGTCGTTCACGAAGGACCATCTCGTGGCTCTGATCAAGAAGGGAGTGAGCAAGCACCCGGACTTGATTGAAATTGTGCATGAGCTCGCTGATGTGGACCCTACCCACCACAAGATCTTTATCCACAGCCTCGGCTGGGACACCACCGCCGAAACCCTCACCTTGGCGAGATTGAGGATTGCAAGGCAGACACCGACCGCGTCTTCGGTAAGTCCAAAGGCTACGCCTTTATTCTCTTCAAGCACCGGAGCAGTGCCCGGAAGGCTCTCAAGCAGCCCCAGAAGTAGATCGGCAATCGCACCACCCCATGGTCGAGACCTATGGCCACACCCATCAGTTGCTGATATTTTAACATAAACACAAGATCACAAATTCAAAATTTGAAAATAAACAAGCACCGAGAGAGAGAAAGAGAGAGTCATGGATCTGAAAAGAAAGAAGAAAAACAAAGATACAAACACAAATAGAGCAAGTAATGGATCTGGAAAGAACGAAGAAAAAGAAGTATAAAATGAAAGTGAATGAGAGTTGGCCATGGCTGTGATAGCTCTGTTTTCATGTTTAATTTCTTGTTCGTGTTTAATTTGATGTCGATCTATAGTTTGTTATTGTGTTCTTTGTGTTTTTAAATTTGAGTTTGTGTTTGGTTCTGGGCTTGTGGTCTTATGTTCTTGTGTTGATGTTTAAATCTGTGATAATGTTCTTGTGTGTTCTTGTTTAAAATGAATTAGATCTAAATTTATGTATTTTATTGTTTTTAATTCTGTTTTTTTCTTTTTTTATTTAGTTAAAATTGATTAATTATTTTTAAAAAAGTTAGATGCTGATGTGGCATTTTTAATAATATTTTAATTCCTTCGCCAGCCACCTCAGATATTTTCGTCAGTTGACTGACGGAAAGGACGAAAATAACACGCGTTAATTGGTTTAGGGACTAAAAATGGTAAAATTAAAATATAGGGACCAAAATGTAGGGACTAAAAGTGCATTTACACCTAAAATAAAATTTGTAACAAGATCCACTCCTATCCAAATTTGTCTTTTCCATAGTTCAAATTCTTGGACCACCACAGCTCAATTCATATAATATACATTCTCCACATACTAAAATCAATATTTATCTAAAAAAAAACTAAATGAAACATGCCATAATCATCAAAATTAATGGATTTGTACCATACCGATATACAAGGTCCAATGATTTCATATAAGTCACCAAACTAGCATGATTATGTCCCTTGCAACATTTCAAATATCCACCCTAATTTATCTTGTGACAGTCATTTTCACGTGTTTTGACAATTCTAGATGGTAAACACAATTTGAATTCATAGAAATTAAAATTCGCCTCTCTTACTTCTTTTCTACTTCCTTATCAATCACGTTTCCCTTTAGATATTTTCTTTGTCCTACCGTCCACTCATATGAACTTTACTTTTTTGTTTATTAGTTTATGTTCTTTGTAAGATGATTCATTGGTGTGCACATGTATCGTTGTACGATCGTTTCAATTTCCTTCATTCTCCCATCATTTAAGATATGTAAAATGATGCCAAGAGTTTTATATCTAAATAGACACATTTTATTATTTTTAGTGAAGATACCTAAGTTTCAAATATCCTTTCTCTTAATTATCAAATTATTTCTAATAACTTTTGCTCATTATTAATAAAAGAAAAAATTCTAGAGACAAACTATTTAATTACTCTAAATAAAATGACTATAAAATTTAATCATGTTAACATTAAAAAAATAATTACTTATTATCAATAAGGAACTAAGGATTACAATGCTCAAAAGAAGTGCTAATCGGAAAATTATTAGGTAATCTCGAAGTACCATAAATACGTATTCTCCTCTCTCACATGAATGGTGAGTTACGCAATAAATTTAATTAGTGTGACTCACTATTCATATAAGAGGAAGAAGTATGCATTTATAATACTCCAAGAATACACAATAATTTTCCGTGCCAATCACCCACATTGCCAAGCTGCTTTATCATTATGTGCAGAAGAATACCTTAATTATCATTTTCCAAATAAATAAGGCTAATAAAACAAAAAGTATAACATAAATTTTTCTGAGTGCGAGCCCATTCAAAACAGAAAATAATAAAATAGAAAGTGCAATTAGTTCTTTATGACTAAACAAAAAGTAGAGCCCACATGTCAAGTTGAAAGATACCAATAAGATTCGGTAGAACCCAATTACACCACGTAGCCCATGAGATTCTTTTGCCCAAAGACTTTAACCAGAAGTTTACCATATTATATGGATTTAAATAAGAAAGCCTTCTAACTTTCTCTATTTAAAGGCTCGTGGACATCTAACTTTCTTGTCTTGGGTACTAACACAGAAGTTGGTTTACCTAGAAAATTTAAGTAGGAGTTTCACAAAATTTCTCAATGGGGTGGCCTTTAGTTAAATCTTTGCTGTGGTCTTTACTACTCTTTGTTCAAATTCATGAGCACAGAGCTTGTATTGAGGAAGAGAGGATGGGTCTCCTAGAATTGAAATCCTTTCTAAAATCCCACACTAATTATACCAAGCCCTTTCTTCCGACTTGGGTTTATGAGACAAAGGGTGGGTGTTGTAGATGGGAGCGGGTCAACTGTAGCACCACCACTGGTCATGTGATCAATCTCACGCTCTCCAATATAAACGATGAGCAACTTTATTCGAAGGGGACTTGGTTCCTAAACGTGTCCTTGTTGCAGCCTTTCAAAGAGCTAAGAATTCTTGATTTATCTGACAACGGAATTGCTGGTTGGTTAGGAAATGAAGGTATGTGAGCTCTTGCACCTACTATCATACACCCCACTCCTAAAACACACACACACCGCAAAAGAACTTTATGCTTAATAGGAAAGGCTTGGGAACATGGTAAGATTCGATTAAGGGTCCGTTTAGATATAACTTATTTTGTTAAAAACTGAAAACTAAAAACACTGTAACAAAATAATTTTTAAATGTGTGAATAGGTTCGTGGGACTCATTTTTAATATTTTTTTCTTAATAAAGTGGTTGTGGGTCTTGTGAACAGTGCATGAACAGTGTATAAACAGCGCTCTATGTCTCCTAAAATAGTGAAACACGTGCATCAAAAAAAAAAAAAAAAAAAAAAGAACTGCGCAGTCATGAAAAGCGCAAATGCAGATGCTGAATCCAAACATATACTAGATATCCCTAATCAAATTAAAAATATAATAGTTTGTCATCTGCTCTCAATTTGATTAATTTTTTTTTTTTTTTTTTAGAGAGTTTCAACTTATAGCGTTCGCTCATGATAATTGCTCTTTATTATCAGACCAAGACACCAATCAGTTTTTGGTATAGGCGGGAATTGAACCCCAGATTTCTTATACAACCATCAGAGACTTTACCAGTTGAGCTAACTGGAACCCACTCAATTTGATTAATTAAATTTATTTTAGAGGAATGGTCATTTTAATCATTAGATTAGATATAAGTTCTCTATTCTAAACTTTTTTTTTTTGGAGTCTCATTTACTCTAAACTTTAAATCCAAATATTTAGACTATAAACTTTACATATGTCAAATATGTATAACGGCAATTTATTTAGAAGTATTTAAGGAGCCTCATTATGATGCGTCAAATTTTTATGACGTATACAAATTGTTGTTTTCCATATAAAAACATAGGTTTATATTACTCTAAAAGATAACGCATGTTATTGCCATATGCATCGA
This sequence comes from Quercus gilva, assembly GCA_023621385.1. Taxonomy (NCBI): domain Eukaryota; kingdom Viridiplantae; phylum Streptophyta; class Magnoliopsida; order Fagales; family Fagaceae; genus Quercus; species Quercus gilva. Next base: position 14,674,571 of record CM042477.1, read on the forward strand.
CTAAGGGACACATAAAATGGTTCTGTCTGGCTTCTTAATTACCCTCTCTCAACGTTTGTTAAAACCATATAAAAAGGTGCAACAGTCCTCGCAAATTCGCTTATTATTTATATTTGATTTCATCCCTTCCTCTCTCGACCCTTTCTATCTCCATCAAACCCAGTTTGCGCCAAGCATTGTTTAGAAATGAAGCATCTTAAATAAACAGTGTTGAAGCGCCAAAAATGTGGGAGTGCTCTGTTTAGATGAGCTCTAATTTCAAGTATCCAGGACCAGCGTTTGCGAAATACATGACTCACATATCCCCGCTATCGTAATAGATTACAGAATTCCATGTGTACAACTTAACTTGGAGATGTTTGGTCAATTTAAAAACTCAGTGTATTATTTATGTTCATTTGGTATTGCATTCCAATGATGCCATACGTTGGATGAAATTTGTACTAAACTTGATATCAGTTCTCCTCATTCATAGATACAATGATTATGAACCAAAATTTTAAACTAAGGAAATCATTTTTCCTGTCAAAAAATTATTTTGGCTAATTTTGTTAGAGCATGGGAATGGCTATTGTTATATTCGTTAGCTAGGAGATAAAGTTACAAATTTTTGAAGGTTATGACAGATTATTCTTAATTGATAAATTGGTCCTCTAGGAAGTCTCACCATGTTTGAAACAAGCAAAGCCAAGTAATGTATCTGGTGTTAATGATAAATCTTCATTTGTTCGACAATACGATTAAGCCTAAACTCAAAATGGTCGATAAACACATGCACAGAGGGTAGATGGATCAGGGAAGCAGATTTTTTAAAAAGTCAAAAACGGCCTAACTCTTTTTTTCTTAATTCTTTTTTATTCAAAAAGGCCTAACCTTTTTTTGGAGTCAAAACATATGCGTAAATATTTTAGTTTGTCTTTCGTTATTGAATAATTGCTTTAGTATTCTATTGCTTTTAATTGTGTGTTATGATCAACAAACCAATTCAAGAACACGAAATGACGACAATAAATGCCAATCATTAATAAATTGTATTTTATATGGTTCATTACTTGTTTTTTCTTACAAATAAATGTTCGTAAAATTAGACTGTAAATTGTTACTTATTTTAATACTGTCTTTTACTTATGCTTTCTCACTAATTGCTACCATTACGGTATTTGCATCAATCAATGCAAAATAGAAAAATGTATCAATTTTAGACATTCAACTCTCAAAATCATCCTCATCAATAATGTTAAAATTTTGTAAATTTACCAAATTATTACAGTAATTGTATAAATTTACACAAACACTATTCACTTTACATATATTTATTTTATTTTATTTTATTTTATTATTATTATTTTTTTTTTGTATCTCGAGACTGAAAGTAGATAATAGGTGGTAGTTATAGTATGTGAAAAAAAAATCAAGAAAAATTGATATTTTAATGTAATGAAGTGTAAAATAGATAATGCGATATGAAATTTTTTGAAAAGTGAATATGTAAAATAGAAAAATTAAATACTCGTACTAAAATAGACGAAATTTTTTGTACAAACTGATGTTAATATTTTTACCCATACTTTATCTTTTATTTAACATCTACTACCGAACACCTATAATAACGGTGGACTTTGACGTAGACTGGGTCTTGCTCTTGGCTTCATAAATAAGAAAGGCAAATACAACTGCCAACAATTCATATCTATATGATAAAAGTGCATACCTATGGCTTACAATAATAAAACTGCACACCTATCCAAAAACATGTAGATCTACTTTAGAAACATATTTGATTCTTGATATTATATATATATATATATATATTTTTTGAGAATGACTTTCTGCATTTTGTTGATAAATTTTAACAATGGATTTTTTTTTTTTCTTTTTCAGAATCCAATTGTTTATCAAATATGAGCAAGCTAACACAATTAAATTTAGGAGATAACAACTTTGACAAGGAAATTTTAAGATCCTTAGGTGCCCTTCCAGTTCTTAAATCTCTGGATCTAAGTCGCAATAATATGTGGCATCTTTCTAGCAAAGGTATGTGTATATCTGAATTTTCTTCGCAAGAATACCATGAAAAATTTTACACAAACTGAAATCTTATAACCAATATTCACCTTTATCAAAATTTACTCTCTTCATGTTAAAAGGCACAAAATGCTTCAGTGCAATAACTAATCCTTTTGATATATACAAATGATAGTAGTAGTATGCCTTCAATATTCAAAGAGCATTTTAACAGAAATTTTTGTCCATTCCAATATAAAAGTGTTTAGTTCTACTAGATCTTTCTTCTGTACTATTGGTTTCAAGCTTATATACGAAATTTTGAATATCTCTTCACCGGTGATGTAGAACTGGTTTATCTAAGCAACTTGGAGGTCCTTATCTTGAATTCTTGTGGCCTTAATGGAAGCCTACCATTCAAGGGTAAACATTCCAACATCTATTTTTATTGATTTTCGCTCAATTAATGTCCTTAATGGAAGCCATTTTAAATACTTTCTCCTAACATTACTGTCGTCAATTCTCCTGGTAGATATGGCAAATTTCAGCAGTTTGGAGATTTTAGATTTGAGTGGTAATGATTTCACTGGAAGCATTACTCCATATATTGGAGCGTTATCTTCTCTCAAGGCTATATCATTATCTTATAATAGACTCAATGGAACTTTAAACACTCCAGGTGAGAATCTACAATGAATTCAGTCATTTACAATTTTGATTAGGAGTGTGAGAACAACTGAAAGAGAATGGTTAGTAATTTGATATAGATCAATCCTTATTTGCTGCAACTTGGAAGCATAACATTTGACCATCCACTTTTTCTGAACGTAGAAATTATTATACTCCCCTCTTTCCCCCTACCCCCCCCCCCCCCCCCCCCCCCCAAAAAAAAAAAAAATCATTTTAATCCCACTAGACCGACTCTACCCTTTGTTAATTCATAATTGAGCCAATTTGCCTAAGGCAGCCGTATAGAATAAGGTCCCATAATTTTGGCCCTATAGTAGTACAATATTATATTTTGTAATAATTTTAAATAAATTATGTCACATAATTTTTTTTTTTTTTTTTGGAAAAGTGACAAACCTTAGCCACTCTTTTTCTATTTCACATCTAAACTTATCTCCTACCTAAAATCAATTATAACAAAAAAAAAAAAAAAATTAGGAGCATTAGACATAATATCAATAATAAATAAGTTGTTAACAAAACTTGAATACAATTCTTCTCAAGAGAAAAAATTTGAATACAAAAATTTAATTAGTAATTTTACATCTAAAATACAATAGTAACGAATTTGAAGTAAAAACTTATAATATAGAAATTTATATAAACAATATTAAATTGATATCAAAATATAAGAGAATATTTGACTTAAAATTGTCTTTCTTAAGCCTCAAATCTTTTTTCTCTTAAAAAAAAAAAAAAAAAAAAAAGCGTCAAATCTTATTGAGCGTGATTTCATATATTAATTAGGTTGTGTTGTTGATTCTTTCGGTGGCACAAGTTTCGTATAGACACCGCTAATCTTTTATTGCTTTTGACAGAGTTTTGTGCGCTGAAGAAACTTGAAGAGCTAGAGCTTGCTGGTTATGGCTTTGAAGGGAAACTTGAAGAGATAGAGCTTGCTGGTAATGGCTTTGAAGGGATGCTTCCTCCATGCCTAAACAATTTGACATCTCTTTTGTACTTAGATATATCTGGCAACCAGTTCAATGGAAACTTGTCTTCATCTCCAATAGCCAACCTAACATCCCTTGAGTACATTGATTTGAGTTATAATCTTTTTGAAGGTTTATTCTCATTCAGTTTATTTGCTAACCACTCCAAGCTTAAGGTGATTCAATTTTTGAGTGATAACAATAAACTTGATATAGAAACTGAGAATCACAGTTGGGACCCTTTGTTTCAATTAAAGGTCATAGTACTGTCTAATTGTAATCTCAACAAGCTTACTGGCAACTTTCCTAAGTTTCTCTTGAAACAACACGAATTGCAAGTCGTTGATATCTCTCACAGTAAATTGAATGGAAGCTTCCCCATATGGTTGCTTGAAAACAATACTAGACTACAATGGTTAAATCTTCCAAGCAACTCTTTCATGGGTGAGTTTCATTTGCCATCAGATCACTACATGAATCTTCGTTGGTTGGATCTCTCAAAAAACCAGTTTGATGGGAAACTTCAAGAAAATATCGGAAAGTGGATTCCAAAATTAGAATATCTAAATTTATCCCATAATCAATTTGAAGGTAATCTTCCATCCTCAATAGGTGACATGAGTAATTTGTGGGTTATGGACTTGTCCTCTAATAATTTTTATGGAGAGGTACCAATGGAATTGGTTGCTAATTGCACCTCCTGGGAAATTTTGAGGTTATCTAATAATAACTTTCATGGTGAAATTTTCTCAAAGCACTTCAACCTATCCTTATTTTCTTTAGAATTGCAAAATAACAATTTCACAGGCACTCTTCCAGTGGTACCCCTAAAGATCTGGGTCCTAAATATTAGCAACAACCACATGACAGGTACAATTCCTCTATGGATAGTAAATCATAGTACATCACCATGCGATATTGACTTCAGTGGCAACTCTTTCAAAGGCCAAATTCCATGTGGCCTACCTTCATCTAATATAATAAACCTTTCTCATAACTTGCTTTCAGGATTGTTACCTTCTTGCTTGAATCTACAAGATGTTAGGCACTTACTTTTGGAAGGGAACAAACTCAGTGGGTCATTACCAAAAGCTGTTCTCAATTCATCATCTCTTGTGACATTGGACATTAGAGATAATCTCTTTATCGGCAACATCCCTGATGAAATTGATGGACTTTCCAACTTAAAAGTGCTTTCGTTAAGTGGCAATCATTTTAGTGGTGTGATTTCAAAGAGGCTGTGTCGGTTAAAGAGGATAGGCATAATGGATCTCTCTAATAACCATTTTTCTGGGGCAATATCGTCTTGCTTTAATAACATATCCTTTGGTAAGCTAGCAGTTAGTGATTTTGTCTATACATTTGGCGATGCTTTTGTGACAGGAGGTTTGTCCTTCCCATATAAATCTCTTCTAAATAGGGATTTTTCAATTGAAGGGTCATATTTGGACTTCTATGAGCAAGTTGAGATTGAGATTGTGACGAAATATAGGCTTGACTTGTACAAGGGTCTCAACCTTGATTTGATGTTTGCATTGGATTTGTCATTAAACAAGCTAACAGGAGAAATCCCACCAAAGCTAGGACAATTATCTTCACTTCATGGACTAAACTTGTCTCACAATCAGTTGACAGGTCCTATTCCAAAATCGTTCTCAAGTTTGACTCAATTAGAGAGTTTAGACGTTTCTCACAACAATTTGAGTGGAGAAATTCCTTCGACATTGATTGACATAAACTCTCTTGCTGTTTTCAATGTGTCTCACAACAACTTATCAGGTAAACTTCTAGACTTCAAAATCGTTCTCAAATTTGACTCAATTAGAGAGTTTAGACATTTCTCACAACAATTTGTGTGGGAAAATTCCTTCGACATTGATTGATATAAACTCTCTTGCTGTTTTCAATGTGTCTCACAATAACTTATCAGGTAAACTTCCAGACTTCAAAGCACAATTTGGAACATTTGAAAAGAGTAGCTATGGAGGAAATCCATTTCTTTGCGGTCCCCCACTAGAGAAAAGTTGCACTGAGAAAGATGAGTCACCTCAATCGCTGCAAAAATCTTCAAAGGCAAGTGGGGGAAAACGTTATGAAGCTGATCTTCTATTCTTCTATGCAAGTTTTGGGGTATCGTACTTTATTTTCTTTTTCGGTGTGATCAGTATTCTTTATATTAATCCTCATTGGCGGCAAAGATGCTTTCACTTGGTTGAGGATCGAATGTACTGGTGTTACCATTTTGCTCTAAATTCTCAAAAGCTGCTAAACCGTACGTGTATTAGGGTCCGTTTGGATTAAGCTTATTATTGCTGAAACTGAAAACTGAAAACATTGTAGTAAAATAATTTTTAAATGTGTAAATTGTACCGTGGGACCCATTTTTAATATTTTTTAGTGCATAAACAGTTCTGTGAACAATAATGAATAGTGCATAAACAGTGATTTTTGTCTCTGCACAGTAAACCCATGTGATGTTACTGTTCACAGCGCAAGGGGAAAAAAAAAAAAAATCTAAAGACGCAAAACGCAAAACACCACTTTCAGGTCAATCCAAACGCTCACTAGATGTACTCTATTTACATAGAAATCGTTGGTGATAGTATTGATAAATACCTATGTGTATGTGTATGTTTGGTTATGAATAATGGTTATCACGCTCTATTATGGAGTTCACTTGCACCTTTTCATTTGTATTGAAATTCTTGTCACTAGCTAGCCAATGTTATAATTTCATATTAAAATAACTTCTGGAATGTTTTTTACATGTATTTATTTTGTTGTATACAATATCATTTACATTTTGACAAAAAGTTAAAATTATATTATATTTCATGAGGAAAGAAAAAAAAAAGAGCATACAATATAAATTGGAAGAAATATTATATGATTATTTTGTTGATATATTAAGATATAACATATCACTTCAATGAATTACCAATTATTTAAGTACTAGCCCTATGGCCTAATGATCGAGGCATGATTCTTTGAAAAAGATTATACAATTTTTTCATGGAGTGATTAATCAACATTTTCAATTAAATTAAACACTAAAAAGAGAGTAAAGTGTCTTGTAACTCAACTAATTGTCAATTCTTGGTGTTTCTAATGAAGACATCCATGGTTCAAATTCCCCTCTCCCCACATCATATATATATGTGTGTGTGTGTGCGCGCGCAAAAAAAATGAAATAAAATATATTTTGATCCCTAAAGTTTATCTGCTGAACACTTTTAGCCCCTAAAGTTTCAAATGAGCATTATTCATTTCCCAAATTTCCATAAATTGGCACTATTAACTTCTGTTAATTTTTTTTGCCTACAAGTACTTTAACAAAACAATGACAAAACTCATTTTAAATGATATGACACATTTTTTATGCAAAACATTTCACTTAGACCGAGTCGAAGAGGGCAACCCATTCCTATTTGAATTTTGCCTCAAATTAATCCTAGTCCTTCCAAAATTTCTGTTTTAAGAAGAGTACATAAAATTCTCTGTTTTCCAAGAGCAAAGATGTGATACCTGAAAACAAGTGTACTCAATTCCAACTTATAATAGCATTTCCATAAGGTATGCTAAAATAGCATAAAACTCAAAATATAACTAATAAAGCCCAAAATCACTCGCATCAGATCATGAACTAGTTATGCAAAATTGAATTTTCCTATTGTGCATGTCCAAATTTAGGAGGCACTGTAACATATGAAATCTATTTTAATTTTATTATTTCTTTGCATATGTTGAGGGTGAATAGAAAGAGTGGATGGTCGTTGTTTGTTATGTATGGAAAAAGAGAAATAAAAAAAAATTAAGAAAATTTGATATTTTAATGAAATAAAGTATATAATAAACAGTCAAATGTTTCAGCCAAAAAAAAGAAAAAAAAAGAAAAAAAGTCAAATGTGAGTGTTTTAAAAAATGGTTGGCTAAATAAAAAAGTAGGTTTTTATTTTAAAATAAATGATAACTTTTGTATATGCTGGTATGAATGCTCTAAGAACTACTAATATGGAAAATCTTTTCACAGTTCGTTGGTGTAGTGAATCAATAATTCTAGGATCACAATTTTCTCCACACCTTTACTTAAAACTATCCTATATGATTGATTGTGAGCAGTAGAGAAAAAATTGTATGTATATATGAAAGTGACAAATAGCTAATCATAGTCTATCACAGAATTATTGTGAGAAAGATTGTGGTACTAAAATAAATGTAATGAATTATTAACGGCAAACATGGAATGCCTGTTAGAATAGCCTTTTTACATTAGAACACCTGGTTTTATTTTCTAATGGGGTAGGGGGAGGGGGGAATGGCATCTGAAAAAGATTCTATTCCACCTTAATTGGTACTTTGATTGGGCAAGAGGGTACGTTTAGGATTTTCAGGTGATTAATGACAAGTATTACATTTTTTTCTAGGTGATTTTGTGTTATGATATTTGATCCAGTCCATTAAAACCCATCAATCTAAAATTGAAAGCACTTGTTTATAGCCAATATTCTAATATTGACTATTCAATTGGAAATAGAAAGGGGCAAACAGCTACTATGTCGGACGGTATTGCATGGGGCAAAGCTCTCTCTCAACAGCTTATTTTGGATAATTTCTTTTTTAGAATGTTATTTTGGATAATTTATTTATATAAAGTTTATCAAAAAAAAATTATAATTTTTATATTAAATTTATTACAAAATATTAAAAGTTATTTTAGTTCAAAATAAATAAATAAGAGTTATATTTTTTTAATATATATATATATATATATTAGTTAAAAATTCAAAATTGACCCATTAAGTTTCAATTATTGTTATTTTAGCTTTTTAAATTTTAGTTTCATCATTTCAGTATTTTAAGTTTTAATTTTTGTCAATTAAATATCTTGTGAAGTTTCTGTTAGCTTTTTCTGCTTATTAACCAAAACAACGCAGTTTTGAGCTTTTATTTTTTATTTTTTATTTTCTATATTTCGTAATTAAAAAAAGTGAAACTGTTATTAAAAAAAAGGAAAAAAAAAAAAAAAAAAAACGGCAGCTAAGGGGGAACGACGTCGTTCCCCTGCTGCCCCTGAAAACAAAAATATTCACAAGCAGCTTCGTTCAGAAACCTTGTTGGCTTTGCAGAGAGCTTAGAGAGACAACAAACTTGCTCTACTTGTACACCACACCCAAACAAAAATGGTTTGTACCTCTTCTCTTTCGATGTTGTCGTTTTTTGTTGGTTTTTTTTTTTTTTTAATAAAATTTATTTTAAGGATATGAAATTGGCTAATGAATATTGTGGGTTTTGTTCACTGTCCAAATGGGTTTTAAGGGGTTCTATTCGTTTGGGATTTAGTTATTTCAAATGGGTTCTTTTGGGTGTTGAAGATATGTTAGAATCCGAATTTGGGTGTTCAAATATGTAGATTATGTGTATGGTTTTTTTAATCTCTTTGCAAAGCCACCAAGGTTTTCTGATCGAAGCTGCTGGTGAACGACGCCGTTCCCCTTAGCTGTTTTTTTTTTTTTTTTAATTATTTATTTATTTAATAACAGTTTTGCTTTTTTTTTTTAATTATAAAATTGAAACTTGGACAATTGAAATAACAAAACTAAAAATTAGAGGACCGAAATGATAAAACTAAAATTTAGAGTACTGGAGACTCAGCCACCTCAGTCATTTGCTCGGCGTTACAAGTTTCTCTGGCCTATGCTTTTGGCTGTCAATCTTGCTGTTGGAGGTCCCATTCTTTTTCTTATTCATCAGCTTTGTAATTCACTATTTATCTTAATTTCCTATGCATTTATGTATGTGGGTGTTTATAAGTATACAAAGTGATTAAATTTATAAAATGATGCAATAGGTTTTGAGAGATTTCAACTTAAAAGAATGGTTTTTTAAGATTACCGATTGCTTTTCTTGATATTGTTTTTTGATGGGTATTCTGTTGTTAGGATAGGGATTATGGTTTTAGCATCATTTTATGAGGATTCCTTGATACAATCAATCATAAGGTGTGGTTTCTGATTCATGGTTTTGGAGAGAAGTGAATGTGATTAATGGAATTTATGATTCCTTCTAGTTGAGAAATTGTGTGAGAATATGTTGACTTTAGTCTCTATGGATTTAGATCTTAATTGTTTATGTGACATCTAATTACTAAAGCTCTGCTCTTTGCTGCTCCTGTGCACTAAAGAATCTAGAAACGCAATATAGGGCTAATACGCTGTTCTATTTTTTTGACAAGTAAATTATATATTTATATATACTGTTCGGAAATAAACATTTTATGTCTTCTATGGGATTTATGGTTCTCCTTTTCTTCTACCCAAGTACAAAGGGGGTTTATAAAAAGCTTATTTCTGGTCCCCAAAACCCTCCCCTCCCAGTTAGTTGAAGCAGAGGCAAGATCACTACTGGAATACCATGTGGCTACTTAAACTTTTAGTTTGCTACAGGTTTCAATCCATGCATGTTTATAATAGGATGCATATTCCTTCATTTTGGAAATCCTGGAGTTTTTTGTCTATGAAATTTCTTCTTGTTTTGTTAAAATGGTAGTAACTGCAATAGCTCAAGGCATTCTTCATTGTATTAGTACAGCCTTATGCTTGCCTAATGAGAGTAATGTTTTTGGCTATTTATCATTAATCTTATAGCCAATGACCAAGTAAAAAACATATTTGTTTATCTTTCTAAGTGACAAACCATAATCGCAATTCTTTTCCCTCTAGCATAATCAGTATTGATTACTGTGATGTGGAAAAATACATAAACATAATCATTACAAAAGGTGGGAGAAAAAGATAAACACAGAATGCAATTCTTGCATAATTTTTAACTGGCCAGCTAAAGCTCTACTACTTGATATGATTAAAGTCATATGATAAGGCAATGAGCAATATGTTGAATAGACAAAGTATCAATTTCTTTGGGTGTACATGATATCTTGCATACTGTAACAATAAGCACGTTGGAGTCATTCCAATGGCTCATTAGGAGCTTATAATAATATAGGTGAGTGGCAACATATTCTATTTGCTCAAACTCTCTCACCTACTTAACTAATCCCTGAACAAATATTGATGGCTTTATAATTAGGAGTAAGGAGGCCCACCACTCATCTCTCTCAAACCCTGCAAAAGTGGTATCTTTGTGCACTATGTACAATCTTTTTAATATATAGGACCTACATCTGGTGATCATTTTTAATATCTTGTTTGTGTCTTAGTCAGGTTTGAGAAAGAAAAACTGGAGTATACAAGAAGACTTCAGGGGTAGTAAATCTGGTTTCGTTAAATTTACATGGAAGTTGACTGAGTGGTCTGATAAAGGAAATATATTATTTGCATGTTATGGTCTTATATAGTTTGAGAGGAATTCATTACTAGCTTTATGGTCAAACTTTCTCTTTTATCCACTCTCTGTTTCTGTGTAGCTTTTCTACATAAGTTGATAGTTTTTAATATCTATAAGATAGACAATTGTATTTTCATTTTGCTTTTCCCTTGCCCTAAAGTAGTGAAAGAATGCCCACAATGTTCTTGTTCTCATTTAACTTAGTCCAAAAAGAAATTGTTGTTACTGTATTTGTTGATGGAGGCAATAGTGGTCTTCGATTGAGGATATAGCAGGCGTTCTATAATGTGGAGCTCTTGTCATTCAAGCTTCAGCAAGATGCTAGGACTCTCACCTGAAACCTTTTACCTATTGGATCATTTAAGCCTTTTTAATTCTATCTTACATCTTGTTAACATAATATTATGTTTCTTCTATCTTGGCAGAACATTTTTATTTAATTTTTGATGTTTGGCATGGTGGAAAAGGCTAGGTCTTTTACATGGGAACTCCCACCAACTGGATCATTTAAGTTTTTCTGAATTTTATCTTACTGCCGACATTATATTAAGTACTTTTTTTATGGGTGGAAAACGTTTTCTACATTTTCCAACATTTGGAATAATATGGTTCTCGTCTTTAAAGCTTCAACTGAAGGTTGCTAAGGCTCTTACATGGGCCCTTTTACCTATTGCATTGTTTAAGCTTTTTGAATTATATTACATAGTTCTTTGATATAATATTATGTTTCATTTATTTTGATAGAAACTACAAATATAGACTTTTACACATAGATTTCTTTTACAAATATCACTATTGGAGTTTAACCTGAGTATTAATTTTGTCTTTGAATTTTTGATTTCAACAATCAACACCTTGTACATTAGGTTTGTAACAAATCAAAACATTCGATAGTGTTTTTTGTTAGGCTTTAATTGAAAATACTAATAACAAGTAGGCCCGATTTCTATTTTGTTCTTGTATAATCTAATTTCTTTAAGATCTCAACACATGGGATTTGATGCAGACATTTTACTGATAGGTTTGATTTTCCAGATTGGTTAAATTGCTGGAGGATATCATGGATGGCAGCCGAATACTGATCTTCGTGAATACCAAGGAAGGATGTGATCAGGTCACCCAGTAGCTTTGCATGGATGGTTGGCAAGCTCTTTCAATTAATGGAGATAAAAGTCAAGCAGAAAGGGATTGAGTCCTCTCAGAGTTTAGAGCTGGCAGGAGTCCTATTATGACTGCAACAGATGTTGCAGGTTGTGGTTTGGGAATGGAGATAAAACTTTAATGCTTGTTCAAAGACTTGATAGAAATTCATTTTTAGTACAGGAAATTGTGTTGGTAAACAATAACTAATAGCACTCATCATCATCATTATCAACTCATTTTGGAAAGAAATCATTTTCTAGATATTCCTGTTGTCCCTATTTTAAGTCTTCTTTTAATTTTATCAGGTTTATAGAGAACATTTTTTAGTATTGATCATGCTTTTCATTGATTAGACAGGTGCGAGCCATTTCACTCAGCTCTTTGCTGCATATGTTGGAGATCCACCTTTATTTCTTATTTGCACTCATTTGTTATATTTTCTATTCTGATGCTGCTACTTGGTCATTTTGAAAGATTCATGTTTTTTAGTTATTGCTTTGGTATATTTAGTGGTCTCTAATTGTCTCATGAACGTCCTTTTTATTTAAGTTGGTGTTATTTGTCACGTGGATTCTGCTTGTATGTCTGTTGAGCCACTTGTTTCATGTCTATGGATATTGCCCTTGAACACTTATTTTCAGCTACAGCAACACTCATGCATGCAGAAATGTATTAAGGACTTAAGGTCATAGGTTCTCTAATCTAAATAAGATTCTGATGTGAGAGGTTGTTATCCTACTGCATTTCTTATGACTTGTGATGTGCTTTGGTTTTGGGGCAGATGTGAAGGTCGCGAATTATGTGATCAATTATGACTTCCAGGAGTATATTCACCACATTGGTCGAACTGGAAGGGCTGGGGCAAAAGGAACTGCGTTAACTTTCTTCACAGCTGGAAGCACCATATTTGCGAAGGAACTCATCTGCATACTTGAAGAAGCTGGATAGAAGGTCAGTCCTGAATTGGCTGCAGTGGAGCATGGTGCACCTCCTCCCCCTTAGATTAGTTGACTAGTTTGAATACTCTTAGGTGGTGTTTATATGCATGAGTGTGTGTACTTGGTTACTGAAATCAACTATTTCAGTGAATATCAACCAATTAGATCATGGGGGTTTTCGAGATTGTGGGATGGGTTATGGTGGTGGTAGGACGCTGTATTTTGTGGGAAACATCAGCATGTATGATTAGAAAATAGGAGTTAAAATGTCTTGTCTCCTTTCAACTTTAATTTATGTTTATTTTTTGTTCAATTATGTAGAGGACTAACTATAGTTATTGGTGGACTATGTAAGATAAAACATCTGTTTATATCATAAAGGTTTTGTGGAAGGTGATAAACAATTGTATTTTCATTTTGCTTCGCCTTAAAGTAGTGAAAGTATGCACAAAATGTTCTTGTCCTTAATTAACTTGGCCAAAATAGAAATTGTTGTGGCTGCTTTTGTCCTTATTTAGTGGGGATAAATACATTTTCCTAGTTTTATATGTAGATGACAGTTTACTTGCAATTAGTGATTTGAGTTTGCAAAATGAGAGAAAATGGTCTCTCTCAATATTTGAGATGAAGGATTTTGGACAACCTTTATGTGTCATTAGCATTGCCATTTCAGAGATAGATCACAAAGAAAGTTAGGATTGTCTCAAAAGGCCTACATTGAAAGGGTTTTGAAGAGATCTGGAATGAAATGTTGTAGTCGTATGGTAGCACCCATTTTGAAAGGAGACAAACTTAGCTATAATCAATGTCCTTAGATTCAATTAGAGTAATAGAAAATGAAGAACATACCATATGTATTTTCAGTAGGTAGCTTGCTGTATGCACAAGTCTCATAAGGCCTGATATCAGTTTTGTAGAAGTTCAATATCAAAGCAACCCTAGTTTGGATCATTGGAAAGCTGCAAAAAAGGTCATGAGATACTTACAAGGAACCACTGATCACAGGTTGACTTACATGCATATTAGTCAGTTGGAAGTGATTAGTTACTTAGAAACAAACAATTGTTGCTTCATCTACCATAGAGGCTATTAAATACTATGAAGCTCAACACATAAAACATGGTTAAGGAATTTTATCACAGTTCTCAAGATTTTCGCTATTGAATACTATGAAGCTACAACGCATGCATTATGGTTAAAGAACTTTGTCACAGGTCTCAAGATTTTCGATTCTATATCAAGACCTTTAAAAATTTTGTGACAATCATTTTTCTTCTCTAAGAATTATAGAAGTGGAGCCGAAGTATAGTGGCATAAAGCACCCTATTGTTAGAGAGAATGTTAAGAAATAAAAGGCGACTTGGTATAAAAACCACGTGGAATATGTGGGACTTGGTAGCTTATTTGATGTTTAAATCTCTCTTAAATTGTTTTGTATTTAGGATATATATTTGGTTATTCATAGAGAAAAAGGCAAAGTATTTATTTTCTGCATATAAAGATTGCGTTTGGAATAAGCTTATATGGGACATTTTTTTTACTATTTAGCTTATTTTGGCTACTATTCATGGGTCACATTGCACTTTTTGATACTATTTATAGGTTTCATTGTACTATTTTAACCAATTTTTAGCTTTATCTGCAATACTTTCAGCAAAAAGTTTTCAATTTCAACTAAATAAGTTGTTCTTAAATGGGCCCAAAGTATAAATATAAATATAAATATAGTTTTATTCGTGGGCAAGATATGAAGGGGTACTTGAATGGCTAATAGATAGTCTATTCATAAAAAATTAATGGTTCATAAAATACTTAAACGGGGAGTACCATACATTGTAATACATAGAAGTACTTGTTAAGAGTATTACTGTCATGATTCATTTATTGGATTATTTATTTGAGTGAGCATTTCAAAACAAGATGGCATAGGTAATATCTTTATATTACTATGACTATGACTTATCAAGTTATCTAAATGTCATGTGGGCCAAATGAGAGAATGTAAAATTATCTCTATTAGTAGGCTTATGGTCCACATAAAATTTACTCTAATTCATTAATTACAATATATATAAATTTATTTTAGAGTGATAGATAGAGACCCATCTTTTTAGAGCGTATTTGTTAACATCACTTAAAATGTCACTTAGTGAATAGATGTTATTTAGTAAATAAACACTTTAAAGTAACTCTCAATTAAACTTTTTGATGGAAGGAATATAAATTAAAGAAAACAGACATTAAATTGGAAGAGTCCCTAGTCTAGCCTTTAAAAGACTGTTTTCTATCAAAGAGATTTTAAGGCATTGGCAATAGACTAGAAAAATTCATTCACAACCCATTCTTTTGCAATGTGATTTTCTGTACAAATCATTTGAATAACATGACTAGAGGTATTTTATTTTTCTTCGACTGTTTTAGATTTCTTACATCCAATTGATGCTTAAAGTCATTGTGTTGGGAGGTGTTGGTCATTCTAATCTTTTTCTTATTTGCTTTAATTGTGGGTAATTATGCAAGATGGGTTTTGATTTTGTGTGATTTTGTAAATTAATTTGAGTGGAATTAATTTTGTACCATCTTCCAAGAGAGGGTTAGATTTAGCTTTTCATCTGTCCATTTTCAATCTTAATTTTATGTAAAATGTATTCGTAGAATTTTCAACAACTGTCAATCTTTTCAACTAATTATTCTATACTTTGACTCAGTCGTTGAAATGCTTTTTTGAATTCGCCATCATAATGGTTGTGTTCGGCATAGTGGTGAGCTGGGGTAATTAGAGTTATGGATTCAAAAATTTATTATTTTGTAATTATAAATTAACTAATTATGTTTTGTTACTTCTATTTTCTTAATGTAAAAAGAGGAGAAATTTCACTTGAATTTTTTTTTTTTTGAAAAATTTCAATTAGTATTATTAATTTATAGTTTAATTAATTAATTTAGTTATTAAATAAGTATAAATTAAATTGCTTATTAAATCGGACCAAAAAATGAGAAACCATGTTCTTATTTATTTTCCTATAAAAAAAAGTTCTTATTTCTTATTCTCTGTATGATCCGATCTTTAAATTCTTGCTATGGGAATAGATGAAATTGGGGAAAAATCAATGAGAATAACAAAAAAACTTAAAAGGTTACTCTTTTTTTTTTTTTTTTTTTTTTGTCAATATTAATTTAGGTGTACTAATCTATATAATAACTAATAGCCGAAACGTTTGACTTTTTATTGATCAGCCCTCATTGCGCCACGTGGCTACATAAATTAATGCCATGTCTACCATTAAAAACACAAAACAATGTATCTTTTCATTTGGCTCTTATACAAACCATTTCAGTACAATTCTTTTGCTATTGTTGCCTGTTGGTGTTCAGTTGCATTGTTCCCGCTGGTGGTTATAAATTTTACACATTTCCTAATAAATTTCAGTTTATATTTCTTGAGACAAAACTCAAAAACTTCACGTTCATTCTGATTCTTCACCATCTCTCTATGTACGGTGGAGAACCTTTGGTTTTCACAAATATATTTTTGGCAGGTTTTAACACTATATTCCATTATAGGTTTTTTGGTTTTATTATTTGAGTTTTAAAATCTTCCTCCACAAATCCTAAAGGTAGGTGCTCCACAAATTTTAAACGCATGCAACATAGTAATGTCTTCTCCTGTGTCTCCAGTCCGCTTTCCTCTTCTTAGAAAGTGTTAAATAGCTTTTTCTTTCTTCATTTCTTTTTTTGATTAGGTTTCTGTGTGTGGCATATGGGAGATACTTTGTAACCATTCTAATTGCATATTTTGTTGTAAAAACTTAGATGGTGATAGGCTTAATTATGTGAATTTGACCTTACAAGAGAGGTTTGTGTTTTTCATGGTTTTCTGAAGTTCTATGGATTATATAATATTTATTTTGTTTTAACTATTGTACGGAAAGGAAAGATGTTCCTTATAATACCTAAACGAGGTCTTGAAAAAAAGTCTTCAACTCCTTGCTACAAGAAATACAAACACGAAGATGATGCTATTAAAAATTCGGTTAGCCCTCTCTTTTCAAAATATTTTAATTTTTTCCCTGTTTTTCTATTTTGTCGCTTCTTATAAGGTTTTTAATTGTTTCTAATTTAATTTCTATTCTTATGTGTTTGAATCATATTATAAAGGTTTAGTGTGAATTATTATTGAGGATATTTCATGACTCTTGGTTTAGTGTGAATTATATGTGTTTGAATCATATTGTCGCTTCCTCCTTCCATATGGATGGTAGGTAAACCTACTATTCAAAACAAAGTGAAGTATTGAATCCATATATATATTCACTATATTTATAATTACCTTTTTCCTGGACAATGTCAAACTTATATATATATATGATATGGCTATTTGATATTGGATCTTAGGACGGGATATGATTGCTCATGATTTTAAAGGTGATATTGAAGATATAAATTGAGCAGTTGCTACTTATTGCTTAAAATTACATATTTGGGATTATGCTAGAGACATTATGTTAATCATTACGTTTTAAACATAAATAATATTGGTTTAAGTTTTGACTCTTCTTTTTTTGCACAGAAGGTAAGCTATTATGAACACGTACACATTTAAAAACATCAAACAGTTGTGACTTTTCATTTTTCAATAACCACCTTTTCAGTTTATAGGCACATTTTTATTCAATAGACACATTTTCGGCAAATAGACACCTTTTCAGTTAATAAGCACATTTTCATTCAATAGACACTTTTTCAATCAATAGACATCTTTTGGTATATTCAAAGATGAAGGATTATCACCTTTTAATAAATATCTTTTGGTATATCAGATTTAAAGGGTTACAACCTTTCAATAGGTACATTTTGGTATATATATTATAACATATCTTATATAAATAAGGTTTTACAACCTATTTAAGTGAAAATCCTGCCAATATAAAGTGACATCATTTAGATAAGCATGGGACAGTTTTTTTTTTTTTAATTATATAAACACCAGCCTTCAAAACCACACTACCACATACCCAAAAAAAAAAAAAAAAAAAAGTCTTTCATCACCAATCCATTCTTATCAATTTAAAAAAAAAAAAAAACCATTCTAAACAAAAATAATAAACATCAAAATTTAGAAACCCAATCAATGATCTACGGATGTGCAGCATCACAAATTCACAGTCTAAGTATTATATAAAGGTCATTATTCATACTGCGTGTTTAGTTCATGCATAAGGAACATCAATTTTAGGGTCTTGGAGATCAAATTGGCTTCATAGATTGTTTTTATGAATTTTAATTTGCTGATGTAAAATAACATGTCTTTGATGACTTTATCAAACCCATGGGATGCTCCTTATAGAAGTTGACCGGGTACTCAAATCTGAAAGATATTTGTATTAACTTTCATGAAAGTTAAGTGAGTACGAAGAAGAGAAGCATGTTAACACCAATGGGAGAATTGACCAGGAAATCTTGGTGCCATGGGAATTATTAGAAATTTTTGGATTTAAAAATTGTATTAGATTGTGATTTTAATAAACAGTCTATGTTTATTTCTTTATTTCTACCATACAATCAAAACAATTATAGAAATTATATTTAAAAATAAAAGCAACAACAAGACAAAACATTATAAGAAAAAACACACAATATGAAGAAAAGTAATTAATCTTACATTAGTCATTATGTAAGACCCTTATTCCCTCCCACAAAATACTAATAAATAAAACAATATTGCTCTTTTTTGCCTAACTAATAAAACTTTGTGTTATTTCTTTCAATATATATTTTTTATTTAATTTCATGCATTTTTGCTTACTATTCTAACTAAAAAAAAAATGACTTGGGTTAGCAACTAGTAATTTATTATTGTGTAACCGTTGTATATAATGAACCATGACTTTTGAGTGGAGTTGTAGTGTGCCTTTTTATTAGAACTCTTTTTCCTCTCTCTTGTGTGTGTGTTTGTTTTTCAAAAAATATATATATATGTCACATGCAAATAGATTTTTCCTAAAAAAAAAAAACCTGCGAATAGGTTTATGAAACCTATGGCGTAAGGAACGCCACCTCTTACGGAATTTGTTTATTGCATTGAAAAAAAAATCTCTAGCATTATTTTTACTTCTTTTTTAAAAAAATGAGACCCATCACCCATTCTTTAAATCTGAGAAATGGCCAAAATTATTGCGGCGCCAATCAATACAAAAGAATCAAGCAACTGATAATTGTGAAGCACAACAGGTGTTTGTGGAGTCGACAAAGACTTTGAAAGATTATAAAAGGTAAGTAGTGTTAACAAACCGAAGATAATTGTGCCTTTAGATCAACATTTTTATTGTTATCAAAGAGGAAAAAAAAAAAACATTTTTATTTGTTTATCAACTTATTTATTTGTGTAATTTTTTTAAAAAACTATTTAATTTGTAAGTAGAATTATATTTTTATTTATAATTTAAACAAATAAGAAAAAAAAAAAGTATTCCCCTTGGATTCCATGTACTTGGACTAATAGGTTTGGGGAAATAACTTAGTAATAGTGCACGGGGGAAATAGCACTTGGAGTAATAGGTTTGCTGGAGCATTCACAGTAAGAAAGCTAAAAAATATAGCTTTTAGTAAGTCAAAGCTAATTTATCTATTTTAACACCCTACTTTATAATACATTCAACATCAAAAATTTTATTTTAACATTCAACATATTAAAATAATATAAACAACACAATAAAATAATATATCTAACACAATAAATAACAATCACAACCATCAACACATTAAAATACTATTTTTTTTAACACCACACATTAATGAGCTGCTATCTATAGCAGCTCACTGTAGCTGATACTCAAATTTTTTTGAGTTTACCTCCTTTGCTTTACAACATATTTTGAGAGTATTGGTTGCTAAATTAACATTTTAGTTAATTTAGCAACCTTACAAAAATGTTAATTTAGCAACCTTACAAAGTATAACTCTCTCCCCAGTTTTCTCCTAATTTTGGGGAGAAAACATTTTGGTAGGTTTGAGGAAAAAATACCCGAGTCCCACCACATTTTTCTTTTCATTTTCCCTTCCCAACCAAACACTCATTAAAACTTCTTTCTCTCCACTTTTCTCTCCTAAAATTTCCATCCTCCCTAAACTCCCTCCAAACAAACATACCCTTAGTAACATGATCCATGGGGAGTTACTAGTACCACATCCATAGTGTGGTGGAGTTATACTCTAAGATGTGATTGGTGAAGAAGTCACAGTCATGGTTGTGGTGGATGGAGGAGACGCGTATTGTGCCTGAATTTTTTTTTAAAGAATTAAATAGGAAAAACAAATGGTGCAATTCTAATAGACTAGCAGGAGCTCTGAATTGAATAAACTTGAAAATTAAAGAAATTAATTGAACGAAAGTAAAATTAGAGGACTGAAATGAATTTTAATTAAAATTAGATGATGCAATTTGTAATTTAGGGAAATATCAAATACTAAGTACTGACAAATAAAGAGAATGTGATAGAAATGGCGCAAATAGTATTTGAGTAGTAATAGATTTTTTCACAAATACGTGTTAAAACTCAAAAATATTCTTTCTTAAACTTTAGGGTTTTAATATTTAAGATTTTGTTATCAAACTACCCCTACTCACATATTCTATATCTTTGAAAAATTGGAGTCATTTGAACTGCATGTAAATAATAGAAATTCAACATAATCAACATACCAAACATTCTCTATTATCTTTTAACATCTTGAATAAATGTAATGCAAGATTTTAAATAAGCTTTTTAATCATTGCTGTTTGGTCCCACAAATACAATTCAAGACAATGGCCGTAGAAATTGATAAATAGAGTCTTGGTCATGGGAATGTAGGAACCCAGAAACAGGCCACGTGAAATATTTTTCTCTGTACTCGTTTGTTTCAATGGCCAATTTGGTCATAGGAGTTTGATAAACCAAAGCTTGGTCATGGGAACCTAGAAGCAGGACCCATGGAATGTGTTATACATGCTCAGCATTTTCAAACTGACTTTTATGTTTTATACACAAGAAACTGATTGTCAGTCGACTAAGGGACAAAATTGCTAAATGCTCTTTTTAGGCAAACTAAGCAGCGTTTTGCCCTATTTTTCAAACTAATTAGGGAAATGCCCTTATTTTGAAACTCAATTTTCTCAAAATCAAGTTATAAATAAAATAAAATAAAATAAAAAAATTTTGGAGCCCTATAGCGGCGTTTTTAAGGATCTATAATGACGTTTTCATGACCTATAGTGATGTTTTGTAACTCGACTTCCATTATATCGAGTTATAGGCAATTTTTTTAATTTTTTTTACCTATAACTCGATTTCATATAAATCGAGTTAGAAAACGCCACTATAGGTCTTGAAAATATCACTATAACCTCCTTAAAAACGTCGCTATAGGGCCTAACTTGATTTTGAGAAAATCAATTTTCAAAAAAGGGGCATTTCTCTAATTAGTTTGAAAAATATGGCAAAACGCTGCTTAGTTTGCCCAAACTGACTTTATGTTTTATACACACGAAACTGATTGTCAGTCGACTCAAGGGACAAAATTGCTAAATGCCCTTTTTAGGCAAGCTAAGCTGCGTTTTGCCCTATTTTTCAAACTAATTAGGAAAATGTCCTTCTTTTGAAACTCAATTTTCTCAAAATCGAGTTATAAATAAAATAAAATAAAATAAAATTTAGAGCCCTATAGCGGCGTTTTTAAGGATCTATAATGACGTTTTCATGACCTATAGTGATGTTTTGTAACTCGACTTCCATTATATCGAGTTATAGGCAATTTTTTTAATTTTTTTTACCTATAACTCGATTTCATATAAATCGAGTTAGAAAACGCTACTATAGGTCTTGAAAACGTCACTATAACCTCCTTAAAAACGTTGCTATAGAGCCTAACTTAATTTTGAGAAAATCAATTTTCAAAAGAGGGGCATTTCTCTAATTAGTTTAAAAAATATGACAAAACGCTGCTTAGTTTGCCCAAAAAGAGCATTTGGCAATTTTTTCCTCGAATCAAGATTCAAAATCCTTTTGTGTTTTTGTTTTTTATGAGCTAGAGGTTAATTGTAGAGTTAAGGTTGCTCTCTCGTAAAAGTTATTATGATTTTTTTTAGCTCTTATAACTCAACTGACACTTTCTATTATTTTCAATATAGAAATGTCCAACGTTTAAATTATTATTCCTTAACTATTGAATTATATGCTAAAAAAAATCACTCTTAATAGAACGTTTGAGAAATTATAAAATAAAAATAAAATAAAATAAAATTTAAAGCTCAGTATTTATAAAATATGAAGTGTAACTATAAAGGTGTTTTTTCTTTTTTGAAAAACTCTTAATTTAGCTTTACCTAGCTATAAAGCTAAAGGACCCTTTAATTATCTTCAGCAAAATTATCAAACGTTCAAAAATTGGTACTAAAAAAAAGCTTCAAGGTTTTTAAACCATTTTCCCAATAGTGCGTAAACACTATTTTTTTTCTTGTAGTTAGTAATAGAGCTTTTGTGCTATCGAACTTCAATTGAAAAGTTGTTTTTTTTTTTTAGCATTTTAGGTATATGGCAATCATTATTGAAATTGCTAATTTCATACCATATCGATCGATACAAGTTGATAATTTTCATACAACATTTTAGTTTTTGTAGCAAGATACTATTTGCCACAATTGTTACCTATCTAGAGATGACATGTACAACTATAATCGATCAATCACCACATTCAAATGGACCCAGTAACTTCTACTACCCACAATACTCACAATTCCATGTGTTATGGCAAAAGTTGTTTTCACTTACCAGCCATTTCAACTTGTACCAATTATGTCCGGTCAAGTTTCACCACTTTTTCTTCTTTCATTTTTCTCCGTCAATTGCGTTTCCGATTCTATTAATTTCTTCTTCATCCCAATGCTCACCACTCCAACCACGTGAACTTTCCTTTTTCTTTCTATTTAGTTCTTTGTCAAATGGTTGGTTGGTGTGTGTGAATGTATACCATCTTTTCAACCTTGTTTCAACCAAGTCTATGCGTAACATTATCTAGATACGTTGATTGATTAGGTCACATGTATATAATTGGCCAATATATGATACATCATTGGCCAGCATATTTGTTTGGGATGTGTTTGCTTAGTTTGCATAAAGTCTGTTAGTAAATTACTAATCTGTCATCAAACAATCACACCGTTTATTATGTTGATGAAATCCACTAATCACATTTATGAGAAATGATATATCTACAACATTTTTACAACAAATCCTAAGTGACAGGTTGTTACTGGTTGTTATTGTTGGGGCAAAAAAGTAATCTTAGTATTAGTTTCAAATTTGAACCAATAATAACTAACTACTTGTAATTTGTTGTAAAAATGTTATAGATGTAACATCTCTCCACATTTATTGCTATGAAAGTTTATAGAACTTATGTAATAATATTTGAGAGATGCTACGTCTCCAACAATTTTACAACATTTTTACAACAAATCAAAAATAGTTAGTTGTTATTGGTTCAAATTTGAAACTAACACTAAGATTAATTTTTTGCCCTAACAATAACAACCAATAACAACCTGCTACTTAGAATTTGTTGTAAAAATGTTGTAGACATATCATTTCTCATAATATTTTTAGTAGTTTTAACATTTCCCATGTATATAGCTGAAATCCAAAAATGACATATTGGCATTGATTGTTGGATACAGTTTTTCTCCATACAAGTTTGAAGAAAAATTCTTCTAACCCACTACCTGGCATATACTTGTAGTCATATGAATTTCTTAAGGGCAAAGTTTAACTATAGACTTGGTTATAGATAATGACTACAATTACACTCAATATCTTTTTATTGGATATAAATTAAGAGAAATCCATCATTGGATTACATTTTTTTTTCTTATATCCTTTATGTTTGCAAATTTCTAGAATATCAAATATTAGTAGTTATATTATCAATCAAATGTTTAAAGTTTAAGTTTTTGTACTCTAAAATTATGCATAAAAAAGAAGATTATGAATCGTATAGTAAATAATATAAGATTGACATGAAATTTAACATGCGTATTAAAAACATAAAAAATTGTAATCCAACCATTATACTGTTAAAATACGTAATCACGTTATTTTTTTTTTAGTGAAAGTTGTAATCATTGACTACATTCAAGTTTATAGCCAAAATTTGTGACTTTGTTCATTTTTTAACAAGTCATGTGATTCGTTGACTTCATTAAATAATATAAATTAATATTTTTATAAATTGTCACACAATAAATTGTAAGAGATTCCCTCAAATTGAGTTGGGGGTACTTAATTGTTATTTTTATATTTCGTTCCCTTGTCAAACTGAAATGACCTTCTAGACGTTGTTCACAACTTTTATCAAATATCTAGTTTGAATGAAAAAACCGAAATTGAGAGTGATTCTAAGAGCTATATGAACGCTGTCATGAATAAAGAAGCTGTTGACAAACTTCGTTGCCGACACTCAAGATTTAATTTCGAATCAAAGCAATGTGAACTTTTGATGTTGGGCTTAGGCTTCCCTACTTTTGCAAAGTCAATTCAGAAGGATTGCCTGGGTCTTGCTTGACCAGGGAGATTCCTTCTCTTTTTCTTGGGATGTTTAGCTGTTTTGTTTCAAACTGTAACCCTTAGAAATAAGAGGATCAAATTATAAGTTCAATAAACCTCAAGGAGGGTTTTCTAATTTCTCTAAACTTTTCTATATAAGAAGATTTAGCTAGAAACGAAAGTTGGTGCTTCACAATATTTCTCAATGGAGTGGCCTTTAGTGAGGTCTTTGCTGTGGGTTTTAGTACTTGTTGCTCACATTCATGAGAGCAAAGGTTGTATTGAGGAAGAGAGGATGAGTCTACTAGAATTGAAGGCCTTTTTGAAATTCAGTACTAATTATATCAAACCTCTTCTTCCATCATGGGTTAATGAGGTGAAGAGTGAGTGTTGTGGTTGGGAGCGGGTCATGTGTGACGCCACCACAGGCCACGTGATTGAGCTCTACCTCTCCAATATAAACCAAGGAACTCACGTCTATTCTGATAATGAATCTAATTATTATCCAGAAAATTGGTTCCTAAATGGGTCCTCGTTGCTGACTTTCAAGGAGCTAAGAATTCTTGATCTATCTCATAATGGAATTGGTGGTTGGCTAGGAAATGAAGGTATGTGAGATTTGTTTTTACTTTCAAAACCCCCCTCCCCTCCTCCCAAAAAAAAAAAAAAAAGCCAACAACAACAACAACAACTCTAGAAGAAGAAACATTATTTTTAGTGTTTTGATTCTAACACATTATTTCATCAATTTTTATATGTTAAAATGTGGATATTTTCATAAACTAAAAAAAATCTTTGAGCTATTCATGTCTTGTTAAGGATAAAGGGTAATGCATAATAGATTTGAGTCAAATGGATTATCTCTAATTTGAATGGATTGCGAGATTTCAATTTACTCAAATTATAAATTTTCCAAACTTAATCCTGCCAAAATAGACCATTCTTCTTTCTTTCTTTTTATTTATTTTTATTTTTATTTAAGTCAAACTGATCTTTACCGTTTTTCTTTCTTTCTTTATTTTTATTTTGGTTAAGATACAAAATAATCAAATGAATATGAAAAGAAATAGAAGCACTGTTATGAAAAAAAAAAAAAAATTATTCTTATATTCCATGACATTAATGGCCATGGTTGTTATACATATACTGAGGTTACATATGTATTTGGTGGTTTAAAACACCCATATATATTTAGTGGGAAGAAAATGTTGAAAGAGTGTGGGTGGTATCTTCTACAGCACCGTGTGAGTATCTCTACACGTGTACCAAACACAAGGGTGTTTTGAACTTGGACTTAGGCCTACTCATCCCACCAAATGGTGTGAAACTTGAACACAAGCGCTTTTGGTGAGGAATTCAAGCTCATACCACCTCCACTGACAAGCTTCGGTGGTATTAGAAATATACACACACACATTAATTTCGTAGGTACATTGAGAAGTGCCACATTATTATTATTATTATTATTATTATTATTATTATTATTATTTGAGATGCAACGCATGGATGAACGAGTGGATGTGATATGCATTACTAGGTCAGTCCTAGCTACCATTAGCTAGGCCAATTAGGCAGTCGCCTAAGGCCTCCAAGGGGAACAAGACTCCTAAATTTTAACCAATAAAGATATTTTATACTTATAAAAGTATTAAGTGGGCCCCAAATATCAGCCAATAGATTATAAAATAGTAACATAATGGACACAACAAAATGTTACAATAATTTCACAATATTTCTAAATTAGCATTCCAATTCACACATTGGCTCACTATAATCTGTAATTTTTTTTCCTATGCTAACTTAGGAATATTGTGAAATTGGTGTGTCCATAGTATTACTCAAAAGAATTTGTTTACAATAATGTTACATTCACAACAAATCTTATGTGGCAGTCTGTCATTGATAGGTAAAAAAGTAATATTAACAGTGAGCCTAAATTAGAACCAATAACATTTTACCACCTAGAATTTTTAGTGAAATTGTTGCAAATATAGTACAATTTTAATTGTTTATCAAAGACAAAAAAAAAAAAAAAAAAAAAAAAAAAAACTATTGAGGGGGTGGGGGGTGGGGGGGGGGGAGAGAGATTAGCAAAGTGTAGGTGGTCTGATGTCCACTAAAGGATTCTCTAGATAATTTGTTATTAACAATGAGCACAATATAATAATAAAAAAAAAGGGTGAAAATCTCAAAAAATGGCTAAAAACAATTTCGAAAAAATTATTTAAAAATTTAGATAAACAACTCACATATGAACAAGAAATTCATTAAAATATATATATATATATATATATATATATTTTCATTTAAACAAATTAGAAGAATAGATTTTAAGTAAAAATAATAATATTAATCGAATTTAAATATATAAAATTCCTCAATTTAAATGCCTTAGGCTCCAAAATTCCTTGAGGTGCGCCTGTCATTACTTGCCAAGTTGCTAGATAAACAATTTCATTTGTGACATATTCACCTGACAGATTATACCATTTGTTACACTCACTTGGATACAATTTCAAGTCCAATTTTTTTTTCAATGACATATTCGCCTGTATAATTCGTACTTAGGTAGCATTATATATACTTGGTATTAGGTAGTATTAGCCTAATATAGGTAGCTATATTAGAAATAAACAATGCAAAAAAGTTGTCAAGTGTCTTATACCTCAACTATCATTTTCAAAACACTCATGGTTCAAAATTTAAATCCCCCTAGAACTCCTTGTAACTATCAAATAATAATAATAATAATAAACAGGTAGCATTGTGCCCTCTCAATTCATCTCCCTTTGCCAAATAGTTGGTCCTTGCTTATGTTCATTTCTTTACACTCTTTATGTGGCCTTATTCCTTACAAACCCTAAGTCCGTATGTCTTGCTTGGCCATATGGAGCATAATTTGTATTTGACCGTTTGTGACTTGACTCGACTTGGAAGTATTATGGTTGGTTTTAAATTATATTTTTTATGAAGCTTAGTCTGTAGAACAGAGGCTTGGGCCAACAGGCCCATTTTGGACCCATTTTTTGGTTTATTTGTTTGACCCTTCATATTAGGGTTTATTATATTTTAAACTTTTCACATTGCTTCACAGGTTCTAAGAATTAACTTAAATTCCTAACATTTCTTGGTGGCGATAGTATTAATTAAAAATTTATACCCACCTCAAGATTTTTGTATATAAATATGCCCCTTCATACATACGATTATGTGTACATTTGGGAAGTGCGTTTTGCGCTTCCCACGTCTGCGTCTACGTTTCTTTCTCTTTTTTTTTTTTAAGTCTAGGACCTGGTGCACTGTTCATGGGACATGAACAATGCATCAAGGCATATGAACAGTAAAAAAAGAGTGAACAATAAATTTTTTTTTATTATTATTGTTTTCAGTTTTCAGCAAAATAAGTGGTATGCAAACAAATCCTATAAAGTTTTTTCAAAATTTTATTTTGTTTTTTTTTATTTTTTATACAAGATAGAAATTCGATTTTAGCCTAATTTAAGTGTATATGTGTGTGAAGTCTTAGAAACTTAAATCTCGGTCCTTGCCCTTCCCTTATCTCACAAAAACTTTGTACTTGTAAAATGACCATCACACCAAGGGTGCGTGATAGTGTGGTTCCAGAAGTTGAATTGTCCATATATTTTTCTTAAGAATTGCAAGTATATATATATATACACACACACTCGGTATTAGGGTTTTAGACCCTAGTTGTCTAAAATTTTATCAAAATCTTAGCCAAATAATTAATTAAATTAATAATGCATTAGATATGAATAAATTAAACATTAAACAAGCACAAATCACATGAACACCAAGAACGATGACCCAAGAAAACTTTTGAAATTGTGGTTTTAAAATAAAAGAGAACCTGGTGAGGATTTAACCAAAACAATCCTCAAGTCGACATATCTATTAAATAGAATCGAAGTTTATACAATAGACTTAATCATAAATCTACTACTAACTCATGTTGTACTTATTGGCGTGACCACACATAAGTTCGAATCCATGGACTCTTCTATTCTAGACTGTTGCACACAAACTCTCCTATTTGTAACTTTGAGATATCCACTCAAAGGTTTTAGATCAATAACTGTGGTTAATTGATTTCTCTATGGCTTCATATAGATTATCTACACTATAGCAGTAGCAACACCATGTTGATCTTTCTCTATGTGCTCTTGAACTCTCAAGGGTTGAATAAATGGTGGCTTAGATCTACTTTGAAAGTCTCAAGTATAGTGAGATTGAGAGAAAATTGGATATACAAACCCTAGCCACACGTAGAATGATTTCTTTCTCTTAAAAACCTCTTTAGGATAGCTTATGATGTCCTTTAAATAGCACAACAAACGAATTACGAATCGGGCTTGAAACAACCAAGTTATGGTCTTTTTCACGTTTCAGATTTTTGCTAATATTGCAATCTCGATTAGTCGAGCCAGGTGTCTAACTTGTAATCAAAAATCTCAATTCGATCAAGCCAAGTGTCGAGCCAGGTGTTAAATTGACATAAACTTGTTTTCTTGCTTTGAACTTAATTCTTTCTTGATATGAACTTGTGTCTTTGTCTTGGACTATAAATTACACCTTTTAACACACTCAAGACTCACCAAAAACACTATAAATGAATTACATTTGATCACGGTTGCCAACTACAAAAATATGGACTCTACATTTAGTACAGGTTCAAAAAGCTTATCAAGATTGGGGAACTTGGAGACATTAAATCTTGCTGACAACGGCTTCAACAAGAGCTTTATCAAATCATTGAGTGCAATCAAATCCCTTAAGAATTTGAATCTTAGTTGGAATTGGCAAGGACTGGAAGGATCCTTTCCTGCCCAAGGCATGTCTATTTTTCATATTACTTTACAAAATCTGTAATAAATTCCAATCAATTTAGTTTTCTTAAAATTCTCTTTTTTTACAGAATTATCAGCTTTGGAAAACTTGGAGAAGTTGGATTTAAGTTCTAACCTACTTAATGGCTCCATAACAACCCAAGGTAATAAAGAGAACCATTGCAATTTTTGATAGCTTCATGGCTACTTAACACTGTCTCTCTCATTTATTAAAAACAAAAACTGCTTAAGGGAAGAGTATGATATGGCACTCATTTATTAAAAACTCTCTAGAGGAACTGTTTTCTCGTATTTGAATTGCAGTGCTGATGAATAGCATGATATGGCACTCTTTTTCTATTGTGTTCTTGGATTTAACAATTGGTTGTATACTTTCTTCAGAATGGAATTATATGTCTAAATTGAGGAAGCTAATGCACATAGATTTAAGTTGGAATGTCTTTGAAAAGGACATTTTAAGATTCTTGGGTGGTGCACTCCCAGATCTTAAATCTGTTGACCTGAGTCACAATGAAATGCAAGGGCCTCTTTCTAGCAAAGGTGCGTACATATATTTTTAAAATATCTCAAAATTTTCAGTTTAAAATTTTCTTTACCAAAAATACCATGACAAAACTTCAAAAAAATTTGAATCTTATCATCCTTATTTGCCTCATGAACATTTATTTTCTTCATGTTAAAAACAAAAAGAAGGAAAAGAATGCTTTTAGTTAATACTTCAAGTGTTCAATGCAATACAAAAATGCTTTTGGTATATGCTAATTATACCAATAGTATTAGTATGTCTTCAATATTCAATATGCGTTTTAAAATGAAAAATTTTCTCCATATAAAATGTGTTTGGTAGTTCTAGATCTTTCCCTCTATACTTTTAGGTTAACCTTCAATATGACTATTGTAATTCTCTTCACCTTTGCTGTAGAGCTGATTAATCTAAATAATTTGGAGGTACTCATTGTGCAAGAGAATCAACTTAATGGAAGCCTACCATTCAAGGGTAAAAAATTCCACCATCCATTTTAAAAACCTAAAATAATTTGCTTGTGAGAAGGAATGTCTTTTAGTGTCAACCAGTATGTCATTTTAATTAAAGATTCACTCTTGACAGATATGACAAATTTCAGCAGTTTGGAGATTTTAGATATGAGTGGTAATGCGTTTACTGGAATTCTTTCTCCATATATTGGGGCACTACCATCTCTCAAGGCTTTATCATTATCTCAAAATAAACTCAATGGGCCTTTGCAATTGCATACTGAAGGTAAGAATCTACTATAAAATCTAGCATATTTATACTTTGTTAGTGTTGTTACCTATATTTATCTAAAATTGATTAGGGGCGTAAGAACAAGTGAAGAAGAATGGTTGATATAGAATTATTCACATTGATTGCAACTTTATAGCACAATGGATGACTATTCACTTTTTCCAGACATTGAAATATTTTTGTTAGGTTTTAGATTGAAAATATCCATAAAAATGTAATCTTATTTGAATTTGTAATGTGTCATCAAGAGTTCAAAATTACAAGTCCAAGATGCAGTTCAAAGAACAAAAAATTGAAGAATTTGATAGCTCTTCGATCAATGCTTGATCGATCAAACAAGTGTATTTAATAATTTATAGCCTTTCGATCACAACTCAATTGATCAAAAGAAGATTCTCGACACTTCCTTACAGGGTTTGGTTGATCAAGAATCATGGTACATATTTTGACTCAGTGTTTCCTTGTCTTTCATGCCAAATATAAGGCACTTATAGCACAACTACAACCAAGGTTTTGGAAAGCTCAAGCCATGTGCTACCATTGGGCTGATCAAGAGCTAAAGACATAAATTCATTCTCCTAGTGGTTTTTCATTTTAGGCTTCTCCATTGGTTTCCACTTCATCACTATACTTCTTTATTCTTTACTCTTTACTATTTATTGCTTTACATTGGCAATATGTTTGCTCATGGTGACTAACATGTGATAATCTTGCATACACAATTTGGTTAACTGGCTTAAATAGTTTAGTCTACTACTTAATAATCTAGGGGGTCAAAACATAGTCTTTTTCAGATGCTATTACCATAAATTAATTAAGTTGTCTTGTTACAATGTTATTACATTGGCACATAATTAGGATGGACACTATTAATGGTATTTTATTTTTTGGGGGACAGATTTAGGTATGTTGAAGAAACTTGAAGAGTTAGATCTTTCTGATAATAACTTTGAAGGGATCCTCCCTCCATGCCTAGGCAGATTGACATCTCTTAGGTTTTTAGATATATCTAAGAACCAATTCAGTGGAAGTGTTCCTTCATTTGTGATGGCCAGCTTGACATGCTTAGAGTACATTGATCTTAGTTATAATCGTTTTGAGGGTTTATTTTCATTCAACTCACTTGCTAATCACTCTAAGCTTAAGGTGGTTCGATTTAAAGGTGAAAACTATAGGGACGAAGATGATAACAAATTTGTGAGTGAAAGCAACAAACTTGTGATAGAAACTGAAAATCCTAGTTGGGAACCTTCATTTCAGTTAAAGGTGCTGCTACTGCCAAATTGTAATCTGAATAACTTCTCCTCCAACGTTCCTAAATTTCTCTTTTACCAACGAGATTTGGAATTGGTTGATATCTCTCACAATAGGTTGAAGGGAAGCTTCCCCAATTGGTTGATTGAAAATAATACTAGACTACAATTACTAAATCTTCGGGACAATTATTTTGGGGGTCCATTTAATCTGCCAACAGATCACTACAAGAATCTTTCTTGGTTGGATTTTTCTTACAATAATTTTGATGGGCAGCTCCAAGAAAATATTGGAAAGATTTTAAACTTACAATATCTAAATATATCTCGAAATCATTTTGAAGGTAATCTCCCGTCCTCAATTGGTGACATGAGTAATATGGAGAAATTGGATTTGTCCAATAATTATTTTTCGGGAGAGGTACCAACGAAATTGGTTGCCAATTGCACCTCCTTGGTAGTTTTGAAGTTATCTAATAATGAATTTCATGGTGAAATTTTCTCAAAGAGGTTCCAGTTTTTTAACAATAGCTTACGTGTTTTGGAATTGAACAACAATCATTTCAAAGGTACCTTTCCAGATAAAGTATCACCAGCTGGTAGTTACTTAGGGATCCTTGATATTAGCAACAATGGCTTCTCAGGTTTAATTCCCAAATGGCTAGGAAATATGCAGTTCCTTTGGTCTCTTGACATGAGTAATAATTTTTTTGAAGGTCAAATTCCATGTGAAATGCATGCATATATTTTAGTAGACCTTTCTCATAACTGGCTTTCAGGATTGTCACCATCTTGTGCCGATTTATCCATCATTCAACATCTATTTTTGCAAGGGAACAGACTCACAGGACCAATACCAAAAGTTACTTTTAGTGTTTCATTTCATCTTGTGACATTGGACATTAGAGATAACCTATTTTTTGGGAGAATCCCTTATGAAGTTGGCAAGCTTTCAAATTTGAGAATACTGTTGTTGAGTGGCAACAATTTTAGTGGTGCGATTCCAAAGCAGCTATGCTGGTTAAAGAATTTAGAGATTATGGATCTTTCAAAGAACTATCTTTCTGGAACAATACCGCACTGCTTTCGCAACATAACCTTTGGGAAGTTAAATGCAATTGAGGCTTTTGATGGTCTTCCCCAGCCAAATTCCACTTTCCTGGAGTTCAGACATATAACTATCCCATATCAATGTATTTTAAATAGGTATTTTGAAATTTACGAGGTAGAAAAAAATGCTGCTGCTGATTTTGGAATTGAGTTTGTGACGAAATATAGGTCTTACTTCTACAAGGGTGGCATACTTGATATCATGTCTGGATTGGATTTGTCATTCAACAAGTTAAGAGGTGAAATCCCTCTAGAGTTAGGACAACTATCTCCAATTCTTGCACTAAACTTGTCTTACAATCAATTGACAGGTTTCATATCAACAACATTCTCAAATTTAACCCATTTAGAGAGCTTGGACCTTTCTCACAATAATTTAAGTGGAGAAATTCCTTCAATATTGATTGATCTACACTTTTTAGAAGTTTTCAATGTGGCTTGCAACAACTTATCAGGAAAAGTTCCAGATATGAAAGGACAATTTGGAACATTTCAAAATAGCAGCTACGAAGGAAATGCATTTCTTTGCGGTCCACCACTAGAGAAAAGTTGCACCAGGGTTGATAGTTCACCGCCATTACCAAGAAAATCTTTAACTACAAGTAAAGGGAAATGGTGTGAAGTAGATCCTTTAGTCTTCTCCACAAGTTTTTGGGTATCATACGTAGTTTTTTTTATTGGTGTATCTTGTATTCTCTATATTAATCCTTATTGGTGACAATGGTGCTTCAATCTGATTGAGTATCGTATGTATAGGTGTTATTATTTTGCATTTAATATGCTGAGAAGGCAATTAAACTATACGTGTCATTAGATATACTTGATTTCCGTAGACTTTTTCAATGGGATTAATTATGGAGACTTAAGTGTGTATTTTTTTTTTCTTTTTTTTTTTGAGAAAAGACTTAAGTGTGTATTTAGTTATGAATAATGGTTATCATTCTTTCATATTAAACAAAGTTTTCACTTACACTTTCAATCTGTATTGTAATTCTTAATTTTTTATTACTAGCTAGTACCATGTGAGATGGCATGCGTATGCCGTAATTTCACTATGAAAAAATTAGTAGGAAGTTTTAATTGACCATATGTAATACTCATTTTTCTGCGCATGATACTATTAAGGTATGGGGAACTAGTTTTAGCTGTACAAAATATTCTCTAAAAAAGAATGGGTGGTTGTCCCACGTTACTTAATAGTGTGTTGTGTGTAGTATAACTTACTCCACTCTTCCTTAAAAGTTACCAAAACTTTTAAGTGGAATATGTAGTATGCCTTAATTCCTTTGTATTAGAACTCATTTCCCTCTCCATGTGTGTGTTTGTTTCTCAAAAAGAAAAAAACAAAATGTACAATATATGATTAAGGAAAAGTAAAATAGCTATATAGTAATGTGTTAAAAATAATATAATTATTATTTAATTGATAAATCAAGAATAATAAATTGTGAAAAATCTGTTTTGAGCCATAACTGTTCTAATTATAATAATTGAATATCACTTAGATGCAACATCAATTATTACCGCTGCGAATTCACAATATAGTAAATCAAATAGTCATGTGTACAGGGTAATTCTACAGTACTCCCATTTTGTGTTGATTGGGTAAATTTTGGGTGCTATATTATATTAACTCTTTTGCTGTGGATGCTATATGAAACTATTTTTCCACAAGTCCACATATGAAAAAATAAAGCATTTATTATTTCTACCACAGAGAAATCCATTACAAGTATCTTGACTGCTACTTTACTACGTGCTCATCACAAGAAGGAAAAAATTAATTTACAAAGAAATCCACTACAATGTGTTTCCTTCACATCTATATTTGAATACCATCATGGCAATAATTGAAAAATAGACAATCAAAAGCATCTTGCAATGGGCCTGCATGTCTGGATCATTCATTTATAAGTTCTCAACAAGGCAACTTTTAACTTGTAGGAATTTCTTATTATCCCTTCTGCAACTCAAGAGGTAAGTGAAATATCTACACTTACATGGTATGGCTATCTACACGTAGAAAAATGAGATATTCATAAGAGCACATCTCTTTGCATAGAGCCTCAACTATTCATCTATATAACTAAAATGATTCAACAATTTTGACTCATCTAGCTCAAACTGAATATATCAGCAAGTTTAAAATCATATAAATAAGTTTAAAAAAAAAATTAAAAAGGGCATTCTAAAAAACTAGTTTGTAACTTCATGCATATACATGGATATACTTAAAAGATACACATTAAAATGCATA
This sequence comes from Quercus gilva, assembly GCA_023621385.1. Lineage (NCBI taxonomy): Eukaryota > Viridiplantae > Streptophyta > Magnoliopsida > Fagales > Fagaceae > Quercus > Quercus gilva. The sequence goes on from CM042477.1 coordinate 14,709,995, forward strand.
GTATAATAATCGTACATATATAATTTAAATATTATTGATACTCATTCTTATTTATATATATATATATATATATATATATTAACTCTTTAAAAAGTCTTGTAAAAATGTTATTAGGTAAAAAATGTAAATTGTCCTTTTTTTTATAAATATTTTTATGTTCATTAATTCTAGACTCTTTGATTTTTGTACACAATAACTCACTTGAATGTGTATTAATGATATGGTCCCACATTTGATTCCAAAATTAAGAAATAAAACTCTCTCAAAAAATAAATAATTCAGGACACATGGTGCAAAATTGAACTTCAATTGTAGAATCTAATTGGATTTTCTCTAGAATTTACCTATATATATATATAGAGATGACTTATAAATTTGATTTGTTTTTAGTTATTAAAAAAAAAGCTCATAAATATAAAATCATTCAAACTCTCTCTTCCTCTAATTTTATATATAGTGATAAATATATGATTATGTTTTTTATGATTTATTTATATTGGACTCCTCGTTTTCTATTCTAAATTAACTTATATGGCACAAAAATAAAAATAAAAAACTTAATTAGATGGAACACATGCCGTAAAATTAAATTTTAATTGAAATCCAACTTTTACACTGAACTAATTAACTTGGTTCAAAATTTTAAAATTTTTAATTAGATGGGACTATATATATATGACTTATAAACTTGAATTGTTTTAAGTTCTACAAAAAAAAAGGGCTCATAATTAAATATAAAATCGTTCAAAAATTATGTTTTTTGTGGTTTACATATATTGGACTCCTTGTTTTTTACACTAAATTAATTCATTTGGTACAAAAATTAAAAAACTTAGATTAGATGGGACACATGTTGCAAAATTAAACTCTAATTGAAATCCAATTTTTACATTGAATTAACTCATTTGACACAAAAATTTAAAAACTTAGATTAGATGGGACACATGGCGCAAAATTAGATTCTAATTGAATTTCAATTTGAAATCTAATTAGATTTTTTCCCAGTTTTACCTATTATTATTATTATTATTATTATTATTATTATTATATAGATAAGGATATGATGAACCTCTAAGAGATTTCTTATAATTTGGAAGTTGAGTAATAATGTAAATTATTTGTTCGTTTAGACCCCTTAAACCAAACTTTTTAACCTAATTAATTAACCAAGTTAATTATTAGGTTTATTATTCAGATCTAGGTTAAACAAGCATATATCATATCATGTATACAAGCAAAAAAGTAAATAACACCACGATATGATGATTCAAGAAAACCGATGAAACGAACTGTTTCAAGATAAAAACCTGGAGGGGATTTGACCTAGCTATCCTCAAGATAAAGTAAATCCACTATAAGAGAATTAAAGTTTTTACAATCAAATTTAACCCTAAATCTATTTCTACCTCATGTAGTAATTTACTGACACGACCACGTGCAAGCTCCGAATCCACGGGCTCATTCTCTTCTTGGATTTATAGCAACACAAGCACCCTTGCTTGTGACTTTAAGATCCCACTCAAAGGTTTCAGATAACCATCAGTAATGATCTTGATGCAGCAACTATATTCTACCAACACTTGATTATAGATCTTGCTCTAGTAGATTCTTGTGTAGTTAAAAGGCATAAAACCTCTCAGGTCTCACAAAGAGTAACACACAAGTCTTCTAAAAGTCTGAAAAAACGTGGTTTCCCTTTTATATGTGGATAAGTTGGAATGAAACTTTGAACGTTTTTGTAGGCTTGGGCCTATTTTAAAAATTTGTAGAATTTTTGTTCCTGCAATTTTCAATCGGTTGATTCTAATTTCTTGATCAGTCAAGCAAGACAGAAATTCTCTTCCTTTTTCTTCAATCAGCTGGACTTGGACCTTGAAACCAACACTTTTAAGAATTGCCTAACACCTAGACTAGACACGTTTTGTTCTTGATTAATTTGCCAACACAATTAAATATGATTCTAAACATTTAAACCTAAATCTTTAGAACCTAACATAAATGATTGCTGCTATAATTGATATTGGGCTTCTTCTGAAATTTAGAAAAAAAGAAGATTCATTAATATAAACAATTGCCGACTAAAGAAAAATATCAACAAACATGTTATCAAAGCACATGAAAATTTCAGTCACACTTAACACCATATTATTTCACATTTGTAAGTTACTATAAATTGTGGCCTCTAAATTATACAATCATTTTCAAGTACTTGTGCAGCTTGCTTCATCTAAGTTGGAGTCAGTTACTCTAAAATCCAACATTAACATAATAGTCCAAAAACATGGCTTATTTTCATCTTATATAATTAAACAGTAGATCAATATGCCTCGCATTAGTTTTAAGGGAAAACGCAGATGAATGGGATAAATGGAAAACACAGATAAATGCACTTTTCATAAATGATCATATCCGTTAAGGTTACAACACGACACTTTTTAGGAAAAATACAATTTCCATAAACAATTTCCCAAAACGTGTTTAACCCAAAAAAAATATTTTACGCAATATGGTTATTTTTCAAAAATCTCATTAAAAAGCTACTCATCTTGGAAGGCCAACCAATTTTACCTCAACGAGGCACCATGAAATCAACCAATCCCATCACTAGGTCCATCGTCAAAAATCTTAGAACCTAAAAACAAAATGATCAAGCCTATCAATAACAATGCCCATCACAAAGTAACATCAAACTTGTCTCCATAGATCAAAAATGTCCCCTAAAATCAAATTGAGGGCCTAGAACTTAACTTGACTATCCAAAGGCACCTATTCCCAGAAGATACAAAACAAGCATATAAATTATCCAAAGGACCATAACACAACCAAAGCATTTTAATACACTACTGCAAACAATATGCATTTATTAGATAACATAAGACATCACTTTAAAAATGAGGTAGCTAGTCTCAAGAATTTCTTTTGGGTACTAACTAATATAACAATTCTTATAAATTCCCAAGCGTTCACAACAAAACAACCATGTTTAAGTGTTACACTAACTCATGTATTAATAATGTCAATACATATTACATCATGTAGGAATCAATTACAACATCATCAAATCACTTTCAAAGTTCTAAAACTCATTACATATCTCACAAAGTCCAGCTTTTAATTGAATAAACAACTATAAACAATTAAACCCAACCTCATAACTCAATGAGGTAAAATATCAAACACTTGATGTGCAAAAAGTACAATCTCAAGGCACTTAAACTTTCATGGTTAACACTTTCATTACCCATTTATTTTAAAACAAGTTCATAGCACCCAAATCATCAAAGTTTCACATGCGCACGTCTCCATAACTCCAAGACCTCCAAAACCCATTACCCAAGACAAAAACGTGATTGGATGAACACTAGAGCAAAATGACTCAAGACTAAACCAAACTTTTCATTCCAACTAAGAATTTCTTACATAAACCCAATAAGCTTGCTCTAGCACAAACCCTATTGATAGATTTTACTTAGTTTTGTTAGGAAAATAGGAATTTTACCTCAAATTCCTTGCTTGGCCAAATGGGTCCCTCTCTTCCCAAAATCTTTTCTTCACAACCGGTGGTGATGGCTTGAAAAGAAACTCATGGCTGAAGTATTTTTAGTGGAAGACCATGGAGAGAAAGAGGGATTCAAGTGAGAGGGGTGGCAATTCGAGAGAGAGAGAGAAAGAGAGAGAGACGTGAATGTGAAAGTAGGGGGGTGACTTAAGGGGATGAAGCCTAATTCCAAGCTTGTCCCTAAAATATCTTTCATGTAAAATTACCAATCTGCCCATCAAGATTCTTCCAATTATAATTAACAACCGAGGTGTTACATGCCTAACCTAAATAACCTATTATCAATTCTCATATATCTAAAATTAAAATACAATTACAATCATAAATATACTAATATACATATAATTACAAACATAGATTAAGCAATAATAACAAAAGTTAATACATTTATAAGCTAAACAGGTTTGCATGTTGAACACGAACACGGCCTGTTTATCAAAAAGATCAGTCGTATCGACCCGAATATGACCCAAACATGTTTAGCCTTAACCCATGACCTGTTTATAAACAGATTAGTCTTGTCAGGTTTGCAGATTGTGTTAAATTTTGCCACTACAACGAGTAACCTGACTAGGTTAATTTCTTAAAGGAGTTTACTGTTTTTGCCTTTGTAGCATCAACAACGGGAGTCCAAACCACCTACATGTGATCATAGACCCACCATTGATGACGGAGGTATATTTGCCTAATTTTAGTATATATACAAACATATTATGACTCTTGTATGGGTACTTACAAGGAATTATATGGTGCAAACACAAAGCATATGAACCAGCTTTTCTTGTTAAAATAAAAATTATGGAAGATTACTAAAGAAATTTAAAAAATAATGAACTTTTTTCTAAATTTTTTAAAATTCTTGGCAATAAAATTTTAATTGGAATAACGTTTTTAAAACTTTTTGAAACAGTGACAATAATCATAATAATACTATAGGAGTTCACTTGGTAATAAGATCTTGGAGGTCCTCCACTTGGTACATCCACAATATGTAGTGTTAGGACATATATGAATCATGTTAGGGACATATGTCAATGTAGAATTGGCTAATCCTTTGACAAAATGCACTTTACTTGTAATTAGGTAGATCTAGGATGTGTTTAATATTTCAAGGAACAAGGTTTCAAGTCTAAGTGTTAAAGCCATGCAAATCTATCCAAGAATCAAGTAAAGAAGTGCTGGATTTTAAAGCTCGACAGTTAACTCGATAGATAGAATCTATCGAGGTTTAAAAGGCTGTGTAAGCCCAATGCTCAACAGCTTCTCAACAAATAAGCTATCTATCGAGATTTACGAAAATCAGATTTTCAATTCTGATTTCACTCCAATCCGTGTATATTTTTTTAAGTTTTCTTTTCTTATAACCCTAAACATATATAAGGATCATTTTAAGGGCCATCACAGCAGATGCAACTTAATGCAAAAGTTTTTCACAAGCGTATTATGACCAGAGACATATGCCCTAGTTCATCTTCCTCTTCAAGAAGTTGTTGCATTTGTACGTCATAGGGTTTTGTAACCAAGGAGCTTCATGATTTTCATCATATTGATGAACTGAAGAACTTTGCAGCCAACATCCTTCTCAAGTTGGTGGTTAGTCATGTACTTAGATCCGTGCATCGATTGGTTAGTATCATACTGGAAGACGTGCATTGAAATGAAAGATTGTCACTACAGAACAAGTCCAATTGAGTATTGGGATAAGGGTTCAACTGTAGGTTGGTATAAGGAACTGGGATTCCTTTACTTATAACCACTTATTGTGATAATAGTGGATTCTCAAGAGTGGTAACCTTAAAATCACCCGGTGGGGTTTTTGGCTTTAGAGGTTTTCCCCATTCGTAAACAAATCACTATGTCAACATTATTTTCCGCTGCATATTAACTTAGTTGGTGATTTGTTTGTGCTACCACGCATATTGCATGTTAATCAGATTAATTAATTAACTTGGCTAATTAATTGGTTAATTCATCACAAGGAGTCAATACATTCTTGGCCTATCAAGTGGTATCAGAGTAGGCACACTCTTATTAGGGTTAATCTTTATTGTGTGATCCATTGACCCCTGTTGTCATGGATAGAGGACAATCGTTGATTATACCTCCTTTATTTGATGGCACTATCTATGCATACTGGAAAGTATGCATGACAGCTTTCTTGTAGTCATTAGATGAAAAAGTGTGGCAAGCTATGGAGATAGGCTGGACCAAGCCAAAGGAAGCGCCGAATGATTAGGATGATGCTAAGATCAAAGCGACTAACTTCAATAGCAGAACATTGAATGCCTTATTCAGTGCAGTCACAAATGAGGAGTTCAAGAAGATATCTTCCACTGAAATTGTAAAGGAAGCATGGACCATCCTCAAGACAACCTATGAAGGAACCAAGGCTGTCAAGAATTCAAAAATTCAGAAGCTTACCACGAGCTTTGAAGAGATTAAGATGGAGGAGAAGAAGTCATTCGATGAGTTCTATGCCCATCTCAAAGAGATAGTTAACTCTGCCTTTAATCTTGGGGAAACCATTCCTGAACCCAATATTATTAGAAAGGTGTTCAGATCTCTACCAGAGAGATTCCATGCCAAGATCATCGTCATTGAAGAATTAAAAGACATTGATCAAATTCCTTTAACAGAGTTGGTTGGAAACTTGCAGACCTATGAATTGGGTTTGACTAGAATCGGTAAATCAAGCAAGACGAAGAGCATGGCACTGAAGGGCAAAAGCAATGACACCGATGAGTCTTCTAATGATGAAGATTCTAAGATGAAATCCTATATCACAAGGCAGTTCAAAAATTTCATGAAGAATGCCAATGCAAAAGGATTTGACAAAAACCGTTAGCAATCTAGTTCTTCACAATTCAAGAGCCAAGATAGAAGGAAGAAGAATGCTAAGGATGGCGGTTAGTACAATATTCCCTCCGGACCAAAGTGCTTTGGATGTCAAGGTTTTGGATATATGAAACAAGAATGTCCAACTTATCTTAAGACCATTGGGAAAAGCAAGGCCATTGCTGCTACCTTGAGTGACACCGAGCCTGAGATGATTCAGATGACAATGGTAACAAGGGAATCTTGAATGCCTTCACTGCTACAGTTGATCCTACTGATGCGGGTTCAGAAACAGTAGATTATGAAGAAGACTTGGTGAATTCTAAGTTCAAGAAAATGGACGATCAAGATGATATCTATACAGCCTATGAAAACTTGTATAAGGTTTCTGAGAAGCATGAGAAACTATATAGGCTAGCCACCAAGAAGCGAAGTGATGTGAAACTTGATCGAGAAGAGCTTTCCACAAAGTTTGATAAAGCTTATCAAACCATTGGAGCACTAAGATTTGAGAACAATTTCTTGGCTGAGAAGACCAAAAAGCTTAAGCAAAACTGTTCCAGATCAGAGCTCAGTTGGAAAAGACTTCAAGTGCAAAGCTTGACAAGATGCTCAGCCTTCAAAAATCTGCTTATGATCAAACCGGTTTAGAGTATGATTTCTCTTCTTCTAGTATTGTTTCTACTAGTACTACTATTTTTGTTTCACCTGTTAATAATGTTAAATCTGAGAACAATGATGTCAAAACTGCTTTAGCTAGTGAGAACATAGACAAGGGTAAATCTATCTTAGGAGCACCCCCTAAGCTTGATAAGAAAGAGACTAAAAACCCTAGGGCTAAGAAGGGCAATACTCATAAGTCTAAACAGAAGAAGCAGCATTTTTGCCATCACTGTCGAGTAATTGGACATACTCAACCAAATTGCTATAAGTGGTTAGCCACTCAACAGAGCAACAGTATGATCTCATCAGGAAACCAGAATTAGTTTTCATCCTCTTTTGCTCCTTTTGGAGATCTTCTCAAAGCCCTTATGTTCTTTTCGAACTTGAACGGTTTCAATTCTTCCCCCCCCCCCCCCCCTCCTCCCCACCACTGGATCAAGGGTTCGCCAAACGGAAAGGTTCTTCCAAGGTGTGGAAGGAAAAAGGCTCTAAGTGATTTAGTCTTTTTTTTTTTTTTTTTTTTTTTCTCTTTCTCCCTTTCTTGTTTTTAAGTATGCATTACTTGTGTGTTTCACTTTCTTATTTTGAGTCAATCTAGTTTTATGCTTTACTTTGTTTAACATGTTTTGTTTGTTTATTTTCAGTTTTTTTTTTAATTTTGTTTTTCATAAAAATAAAAATAAAAATTGAAAAATCAGAAAAATACAAAAAACAGTATGTGTTTTGTGTACATTGGTACTTGTGTACCTTGGATGGCCATTGAAACAAAGTTTTCTAAACTTTGTGTCTGTTGTAGCTTAGATAAGCATCTTTATGCACAACTAAGCAAATAAGCTTTGTGGTTCGTGTTTGTTGTTAAGACATATGTGATTCAATGAAAAGGAACATATGTCAACATTTTATGTAATTGGCTAATCCTTTAACAAAACGCACTTTACTTGTAATTGGGTAAATCTAGGATGAGTTTAATGCTTCACAAAACAAGGTTTCAAGCTCAAGTGTTAAAGCCATGCAAGTCTATCCAAGAATCAAGTCAAAAAGTGTTGTTCATTAAAGCTCAACAGCTGGCTCGACAGCTAGCATCTATCAAGATTTAAAGAGAGCTGTTTTAGTCCGAGGCTCGACAGCTGCTCGACAGATAGGGTATCTGTCGAGGTTTATGAAATTTAGATTTTCTGTTCTGATTTTCATCCAATCCCTAAATGTATGTTTGGGCTTTCTTTTCTCACAACCCTAAACATATATAAGGATTATTTTAAGGGCCGAAAAAGGTGACACAAGTTCTACAAGAGAAAATTCCACAAGTGTGAAGTAGAGTGTGACTGGAAACCTAGTTTGCCCTAGTTCTTCAAGAAGCTGCTGTGTTTGTACAGCGTAGGGTTTTTGACCAAGCAACTTCATGATCTTCATCATCTGGATGAACTGAAGAACTTTGCAGCCAACATCATTCTTAAGTTGGTGATCAAGTCATGTACTGGGATCTGCGCAATTGGTTAGTCACGTACTGGGAGTCGTACATTGAAATGAGATATTTTCACTACAAAACAAGTCCAATTAGGTATTGGGATAAGGGTTCAACTGTAGGTTGGTATAAGATACTGGGATTCCTTTACTTGTAACTACTTGTTTTGATAATAGTGGATTCTTAGGAGTGGTGAGCTTAAAATCACTCGGTGGGGTTTTTGCTGTGTAGGTTTTCCCCATTCGTAAAAAAATTACCGTGTCAATTTATTTTCCGCTGCATACTTTAGATAATTGGTATTTGTTTGTGCTACCATGCACTTTGCATGTTAATTTGATTCATTAATAAACTTGGCTAATTAATCAATTAATTTATCACAAGGGGTCAATACGTTTTTGACCTATCGTCTGTGATGAGTAAGATTATGTAATCTCTTGTACTTAATACTAGTATCGCTCTTTTTGATCGAAAGGACTAGAAAATCCTAAGAGAAAGGCATAAATAATCATCTCACCACTGTTACCCGCCAATCATGAAAAGATATCTGTATGCTTTGGCATAGCAAAAGTGCAATGTCAAAAGCTTAACATCATTGGGTATTTCTTTTCTCTCTCCTATATGCCTATGCATGGTTTGCTTAAAAGAAAAATATGCAAAGAAAAATAAAAGTAAAAAGAATCAAAATGTTTTATATATGATTGCAAGTGTGTCTTCTAAGATATGTGGGAGTTATAAGATGTACCCCGATAGTGATAGTCCTCATCAAGTAGTTATGATTGTGTATAAGTTAAAGTGGTTTTCTCATATCTCAAATTGTCATAACATGTAGACACTTATGCAATCTTGAAATATTTTTCACACACAACACGTAATATTCTTTGCTACTTTTGATACATATGCAGGTACAATGTGATTTGGCTATCACAAGGAATACATGTGTTTATGTATGCTCACTAAATTGTCTTGACTTGTTTTTAAAATATAAAATTGGTTAGACTTGTTGTGTGTGTGTGTGTGTGTGTGTGTCTGTGTTTTGGATCTATATGCTTGACATTTTTCTTGTTGAGAGATGATTTTGAGAGTTTAAAATGTTGTTTGGATCTTTGGTTAAGTAGCATGCTTGATTGCATTCATATCTGTGGTTTTCTCTTCTTGAAAAACTGTTTTTGAGAAATCTCGATAGCTGACACCTCTCGACAGCTAGGCTATCTATCGAGCCTCTTGAGCTTCCTTTCTCGATAGCTGTTATCCTAATTTTGATCCATCGAGGTTTTTAAGAATTAGTCTCAATAGCTGCTCGACGGCTTCTCGATCCATCGAGGAAGTGTCTGTATGCTTGATAGATTTTCAATAGCTTCTCGATCCATCGAGGTCACTTTGCTATGGACACCTCTCGATAGCTTCTCGATAGCTCTATCTGTCGAAATTTAAATCTCGACACCTCTCGATACCTCTCGATCCATCGAGAATCATGGATTTCTATATAAAGCTTCAGCGCGATTTCTCCCTCATTTTTCTCGATCTCTCTTGACTCTTTCTGACTCCTCACCTTCCTAAACACCTTTCTCTCACTCTAAACCTCTTCCTTACTCAATCTTCAGCCTCAAGATCATTTTCTTCCTCTAGTATGATTCTATTTCTCTCATTTAATCATGCATTTCAACTCTTTTGACCTAACTTCTGGGGTTTTTGAAAGATTTTGGGATTTTTCAAAATTAATGAGGTTTTTGCAAAATTTGTGGGATGGGTTTTGTTCAAATGATCTTAAAAGTTCATGCATTACATCACATTTGCATTTTAACAGTGTTTCATGCATTATAGATGTGTGTTTATTATGTTAAAAGCGTGTGCTTATAGAATTGGATTATGCTGAGCCCATGATGTTTTTACTATTGCATGTCACACGTTCATGCATACGTACCATCAATTTTCTCTATTCTGATATTGATCTGTGTTGGTACTTTTCGCTCTCTCTCTCTCTCTCTCTCTCTCTCTCTCTGCGGTTAGCTTGCTCTATGGCACCTAAGTGCAAGGCTACTCCGTCCCAAACCCACTTCGTTCCAGGGCAGCTTCTTCTTCTCCCTCTGCTGATTCTACTCCCTCTCACATTCGGTTCCGTGATGAGAGGGCCTGTACGAACTTTTCGGGGCACTTTTCATGACGCGACATTCATTCAGAACGCCAAGTCTTCCTATCGAATTTTTCCAATATTGACCTTCCCACTGTCATCTACAGTAGGGGTTGGGAGTCACTGTGTGGCATCCCGATCACTTGTCCCTCCGTGATCATACAGGAGTTTACTCCAATATGCACGGATTCGACTATTTTGTACCTCATTTTATCACTCGCGTTCGACGTACATGCATCGTAGTCACTCCGGATCTTATATCCGAGGTGCTACACATACCGAGGGTAGCGCATCCTAACTACCTCAGTTGTGATCGTCTTAGGACTGTGTCTAAAGACGAACTCTCGTCTCTCTTCTGTGAGACACCTTCATCTTGGGGTGATCGTCAAAACACTCTTTGCTTGGGCTTTACAAAAGGTCCAAAGTTCCTTAACATGGTGATGGCATTTGTTCTCCATCCCTTGTCTCACTATAACTCCATTACTGAGCCTTGTGCTTGATTTTTGTTATCCCTACTTGAGGGACTTACTATTGATTTTCCTTCTCACTTCATACTCTCCCTTATAGATGTCTATATGGATTCGGCGACCCATGATAAGCTCATTTTTCCTTCGGCTATCACGCGGATTCTCTGCCATGCATCTATCTCCTATCCTGAGTTTACACACTTTTCAATCATGTGTGCCATAAATGTAGCGACCGTTTGACGGAGCAAGACCCAACTTCGACCGAAGTGGCCACGAACCGAGATGACGACTCCTCTGGCATCTTCCGCTCCATCCACATCTGCTCCTTCTTCTTCTACGGGTGGTGTGACCCTCGAGGCAGTCGTGGCACAACTTCAGCGCATGGATGCTCGCCTTTACACACTTAGTGATGAGTTGTATCAAGTAAACACCCGTGTCGGTCGCATTGCACGACGACAGGCTTGCCTTGGTGGCTTCGTGGAGTCTCCCTCTCCTACTCCAAAGGCATTCGATGACGATGACGATGATGATGATGATGAGGATGAGGATGCTAGCTCTTCCGGTGACGATGAGATGACTGCTGGAGTTACTTGCCCTTTGTCATTCGTGACAAAAAGGGAAAGTAGTTTTGGGTATAAGAGTAGTCATGTATTTAGGGGGAGAGTTAGTATAGGAGATATTTTTGTTAAGAGGAGTGTTTTTCTTTTTATGAGGGATGTAATGAGGACTTATTGTATCTTTTCTTTTCTTTACTTTTCAGATACATTGTTCTTACATTGTGATAGCAAACCTTGTACTCATGTTGATATATATATATATATATATATTGAGGTTGTTATTACATTCTTTCACCTATCTCTTCATGTGTTGTTTCTTTTCTCTCTTTATGCACATGCTTCTTATATATTGTATGCAATCTTTTATTTTTGTTTCACACTTAGATGCCGTGATGAGTTTTGTTGAACGTGTTTCATAAATACAAGTTGTCAAAGTCTTTCTTGCCATGAACTCTCTTCTTGCAAAATTTTTCAAGAGTTTGTATTAAGATAGATTTTATTGTATTCAATAAGTGAGTATAAGTTGAGTGATTTATAACTTCTCTAATATGTTCATTTGTTTGCTGTGGTTTTGTCACGGATTGTCAAAATGAGAGATTTTTAAGAGATATGTGAATCCTGTTAGGAACATATGTCAATGTAGAATTGGATAATCCTTTGACAAAACGCACTTTACTTATAATTGGGTAGATCTAGGATGTGTTTAATACTTTAAGAAACAAGGTTTCAAGTCCAAGTGTTAAAACCATGCAAATCTATCCAAGAATCAAGTGAAGAAGTGCTAGATTTTAAAGCTCGACAGATAGAATCTATCGAGGTTTAAAAGGATGTGTAAGCCCGATGCTCAACAGCTTCTCGATTGATAAGCTATCTATCGAGATTTACGAAAATCAGATCTTCAGTTCTAATTTCACTCCAATCCATGTATATTTGTTTAGGCTTTCTTTTCTCACAACCCTAAACATATATAAGGATTATTTTAAGAGCCATCATAGTGGATGCAACTTAATGTAAAAGTTTTTCACAAGCATATTGTGATTGGAGACATATGCCCTAGTTCATCTTCCTCTTCAAGAAGCTGCTGCGTTTGTACGCCGTAGGGTTTTGTAACCAAGGAGTTTCATGATCTTCATCGTGTTGATGAACTAAAGAACTTTGCAGCCAACATCTTTTTCAAGTTGGTGGTTAGTCACGTACTTGGATCTGTGCATCGATTGGTTAGTCACATACTGGGAGCCATGCATTGAAAGGAGACATTGTCACTATAGAACAAGTCCAATTGGATATTAGAGTAAAGGTTCAATTGTAGGTTGGTATAAGGTAGTGAAATTCCTTTACTTGGTATTAAGTTGCATCATAGTGGATGCAACTTAATGCAAAAGTTTTTCACAAGCATATTGTGATTGGAGACATATGCCCTAGTTCATCTTTCTCTTCAAGAAGCTGCTGCGTTTGTATGCCGTAGGGTTTTGTAACCAAGGAGTTTCGTGATCTTCATCGTGTTGATGAACTGAAGAACTTTGCAGCCAACATCCTTCTCAAGTTGGCGGTTAGTCACGTACTTAGATCTGTGCATCGATTGGTTAGTCACATACTGGGAGCCGTGCATTGAAAGGAGAGATTGTCACTATAGAACAAGTCCAATTGGGTATTAGGGTAAATGTTCAACTGTAGGTTGGTATAAGGTACTGAAATTCCTTTACTTATAACCGTTTGTTGTGATAATAAGAGATTCTGGAGAGTAGTGTCCTTAAAATCACCCAATGGGGTTTTTGGCCTTAGAGGTTTTCTCCATTCATATAAACAAATCAACGTGTTAACTTTATTTTCCACTACATATTAACTTAGTTGGTGATTTGTTTGTGCTACCACGCGTATTGCATGTTAATCGGATTAATTAATTAACTTGACTAATTAATTAATTAATTCATCACGAGGGGTCAATACATTCTTGGCCTATCATGTAGGACAACTTTTATCAAAATAGTATATAATATAAAGGCGTAAATGCACTTTTGGTCCCTACATTTTGCACTTTTTCCATTTTGGTCCCTACATTTTATTTTTACCACTTTTAGTCCCTGAACCAATTAACACGTGACATTTAAGTCCTTACCGTCAGTCAACTAACTGGAAAAGCTAAGGTGGCAGATGGAACACCTTGTTAGCTAACGTGGCACTGATGTAGCAATTAAAATATTATTTGACATTTTTATATGCCACGTCAACATTTTAATTTTTTTTAAAAAAAAAAAGCCACATCAGATAAAAATAATAGAAAAATTTCTAACCTAATTAATTTAAAAAAAAAAAGAAATTAGTTAAATTAATTTTTTTCTTTTTTCTTTTTTGGAAGAACATGAAGAACTCATAACTATGTGTTCTTCATTTTCTTCCCCAACTAAGCTTGCCCAGAAAATTAAAAATTAAAAATTTGCTTTTCTTTTCTTGCATTTTCTTAGCAACCAAACCCATAAAATCACTCAGATTTACAAAATAAAAAGACATGCCCATAAAAATTTACAAAATACAAACATTCAACAAGATTTTCTTATGCTTTGAAACCAAACACAAAATACACAACTCAAACCCAGATTTTCGGCCTCCATGCACAACCAAACCACAAACAACCACACAACCTTAAATTTGACAACCCACACACCTTTAACCCTAGATCTAAAGCCGCCGATTTAGTTAACCTATGTGTTTTGAGAGAAAGCCACCACTGGTTTCGGCCATCAATTTAGAGAGAGAAAGTTTGGGTTTTCGTCCATGGGATTAGAGATAGAGAACTAGGTTTTCACTTCAAACTCAACCCGATCCATGCAATCATCATCCTTATCCATTACAGTAATGACAAGTAGCAAAGCCTGAATAAGATCTTTAGAGAAAGCGTACAAATTCCAACAAACCCACAAATAGTCGATTTGGATTCAGACAACATACACCACAAACCCACAAACCCAGATCAACAAAACTCACAACCCACAAACCCACCGTCAGAATACATATCTCAACCACAATCTACACCACTGAGCTGAGAGATAGAGAGATAAAAGAGAGAGACTTACCAATTTGGGATAGAGAGACAATGATCTGTGAGTTAGAGAGAGTTTGAGCCATTTGGGTCTGATTTTAAGCAATCCCACTTGCTATCTCTTATTGACTACGCCGAGTCCAGCTTCTAGCGACTCTTCAACCATTGCTCCGTCATAGTTTACTTTCACAACATCTCTAGCTGGTGGTTTCCAAGTAGTTCGTGGTGCTTCTGCAGTTTAGGCCGATCAGTGGCCCGACTCTAGAATTCTGAGAGTAGAGCTGAAGTAGATTCGAACACTTTCCGAGAACACATAGTTTGGGGAAGAACACAAAGAAAATGAAGAACACATAGTTCTAAGTTCTTCATGTTCTTCCAAAAAAAAGAAAAAAATTAATTTAAGTTTTGTTTTTTAATTTATTTTATTTTTTGGTTTAAATTATCTAATGTGGCTTTTTTATTTTTAAATTAAAATGCTGACGTGGCATATAAAAATGCCAAATAATATTTTTTTAATAATATTTTAATCGCTACATCAACGCTACGTCAGCTAACAGGGTGTTCCGTCTGCCACCTCAGCTTTTTCGGTTAGTTGGCTGACGTTAAGGACTTAAATGTCACGTGTTAATTGGTTTAGGGACTAAAAGTGGTAAAAATAAAATGTAGGGACCAAAATAAAAAAAGTGCAAAATATAAGAACCAAAAGTGCATTCACGCCTAATATAAAATATGATGTGAACATAAGCTTATATAGTATTTATTATTATTAGAATTATTTTATTAACAATTACTAAATAATATATATTCTATAATCAGTAATTTTATAGTTTCATGTGAAATGAATTTTTCTATTTAGTTGCAAATTGTGTGAATTTCTATAACTTTTAGTTAATTAAGAGTGAAAATTGAAAAGAAATATATAAATTTCATGGTTTAATTGAAAACTATTTAGCATTTAGGGTTTGGTCAAAGCTAAAAGGAAGATATACAAATTAATAAATTATTATAATAAGATTATAAAATAATTTAGAATAAGAAATGAAACTATTTTTTAATTCCTTCGAAATTTTGAAAACTGATTATGATGTTAGCAAGAGTAAGTGAAGATGTTAATTAATGCTTTCATTTGCATTTCATTTAGTCCTAATAAAATAATATAGAAAATCTTAAGTGAAGTCTAATATTGGATACACCACTGTAAGTTTTTTTGAGACTTTCTCCCCTCTCCTCTCGTGTGTGTATTAAAAATATTTAGTATTCTAAAAAAAAAAATTAATACAAAAGAGTATGATGTTAAAAACAGTAAGTGAAGATGTTAATAAATTGCTTCATTTTCATTTCATTTAATACTAATAAATAATATAGAAAATACTTAATTAAGTGAAGTTTGATATTGGATAATTAAGAAATGAACTCTTTTTAATGCGTTCAATTTTTTTATTTTTTATTTACAAGATAAAAATTCTACTCTAACCTAATTTAAGTGTATATGTATGTGAAGCTTCCTCTTAGAGACTTAAAATCCAGTCCTTACCCCCCACACCCCATAAGTACTTATACTTATAGAGTGACTGTCACACCCCAAACCCCAAAGGGTCCAAAATATGAAAAAGACATCTCAAAGAACCTGTAGATTTTTCCTTTTTTAACAATCCAATCCACATAAATCATATCCAATACCAACATCAAGAATTATCATAATAATTTCATTGAATATACTCTCAAAGTAAATCAGAGCTCTAAGCAATAATTACAAGTACCATTGGCCACAAAAGAATAGAGGTCTGAATATTAATTACATAACATCAGCTTGTCCCATCAGTGGAAATAACGTCACAACCACTTTAAAATACAAAAGAATGAGTCAAGCCTATTCTAAGATGTTTACCATCTAATATACCTATTACAAAAGTTTCAGCCTCTATCAGTAGTTAGTTTAACTACTATTAGCCACCAAAAAGCTATCTCGAAAGACTGTTGCCTACTCCAAAAATGTTAGAAAAATAATGGGGTGAGACAGAGCCCAGTAAGTAGCATAATTAATGGGGGTGGGGAAAAATGCAAGTTTCATGATA
Source organism: Quercus gilva (assembly GCA_023621385.1). Lineage (NCBI taxonomy): Eukaryota > Viridiplantae > Streptophyta > Magnoliopsida > Fagales > Fagaceae > Quercus > Quercus gilva. The sequence continues at coordinate 14,726,778 of CM042477.1, forward strand.
ATGAACATTAAACATGTTACAATTTGGGAATTTCCATTTAATTTATGCAAAAACAATTTCATTAACCACATGACAAGAATGATAGGAATAGTTTAGTACCAAGCTTCCAAAAATAACTATGAACTACATTCCATTTACTGTGAGCTATATAAACATCCAATACCATTTCAAAATTAGAAAACCTCACCCAAGATGCAACAAGGACCAACAAGGACAGAGATATCACCCAGACATCATAACGCCAAAAACAAGTTAGAGTCCAAACACACTAACATGATATGTACCTCTTTTGGCATGTGGTCTATTGGCCCTGCCAAGCCTCACCCACACCCTCAAGGATTTACCTATCCCCTCCATGGGCAACAGGGGATAACACGTCATATAGTACCTCTTTTGCATGTGGTCTCTTAGCCCTACCTAGCCTCACCCACATACTCAAGGATTTACCTCTCCCCCCTATGGGCAACAGGGAATGACATGTCGTACAGTACCCCTTTTGCAAGTGGTCTTTTAGCCTTATAGGCAGTGGCCTCACCCACACACTCAAGGATTTACCCGTGTCATGCAAAGTGTGTGTCTACAACTTGGCTTGTTGTCACCAAGAAGGGTAATCACCAACATCATAACACAAGGGCAAAGCCACATCAAAAGCTCACAAGCTAATGTATTTGAAATACACAGTTCACTTCCAAGTAGTTTCATAAAATATTTCAATAACCAAATAGCCACAATATTCTCAAAGTCCTCTAAACTATTTCTTGTCATAAATATTTTGTGTACATTTACCAAATAATACAAACTAAGATAAAGCATCTTTAGAACTTGCAAATAATGCAATAAATTCATAAAATCTGTTCCCAAGAATTTTATAAAAGATGATTATCTTTTCTATGCTAACAAATCATGCAATTCCCCATATGCAATAAGAATATACATTTTCATATATAATCATAAGTAGTAGGGTCACAACACAATATATTTTTAGAAAGACATAGGTCCACCATTAATTTTCCAAAATGTGTTTGACCCCAACAAAGTTTATACAACATGATTATTTTCCAAAAATCCCATTAAAAGCTACTTACCTTGCAACCCGTAAAAAGGCCTAATTTTCCAAGCTCCAAATAAGATTAGCTAAAACCTAAACAATACCAAGCAAACCTATCACAATAAGCATAAAACTTGAAATTGTATCTAGTTACACATTAGGAATTGCCAAATAAGCACTAAATTAGGCAAGCCTAAATTTAGCCTCACAAATAATATTTTCCACTTCCAAAGTTTCTCAATCAATTACTTTACAAGGCATAGACTCTCATTATACTTATGAATCATTCAAGGCATTATCTCTAACATCAAAACCTCAATAATTTATGAGTAGTTTCCACAAGATTTTCACAACATCATCAAGGGACCCATGACACAAAAATCACAATATCCTTCAAAACAAACAATTTAAATTTTTACAAGCTCCAAATAAACCATAAAAATTATATTCACCATTTATTTCACATGACATACCTCAAAACCCCTAAATTTTCACCATTCATAAACCTTAGTTAGCCACCACTAGTGAAACCATAAACCCACTCACTCAAATTCGTCCACCAAATCAAAAATCCATATACAAAGTTACAAGAATATCACCCAAAAAGCTCATAAATCTCAAGAACATCATTATTAAAGCTTGGGTAAAATAACCTCAAACAAAAACATAATACCCATCAAAAGAGATTAGAACTTTTACCTCAAATAACTTATGTAAAGGTGTGATGTGCTTAAGGCTTTTCCGGTGATCTTGCCAGAAAAAATGGTGGAGGTGATGATGAGGAGTGTATCGGTGGGAGAGGAGTGTGTGTATGTGTGTTGTGTTGAGTGAAAATGAAAAAGAAAAGAAGAACAAGAATGAGGGTGCCGGCCAAAGAAGAAATAAGAGGGAGTGGATAGTGGGGTTAGGTGGGGCACGTGTGGGGCTAAAAAAATTCTGACTTTTTTTTTTTTTTTAATCCATTGGGCTGGGCTGTTACAGTGACCATCGCGCCAAGCGTGAGTGGTGGTATGCCTTCAAAATTTTAATACAAAAGAGTATGATGTTAAAAAGAATAAGTGAAAATGTTAATTAATGTTTTCATTTGCATTTCATTTAATACTAATAAATAATATAGAAAATACTTAAGTGAAGCTTGATATTGGATAAAAAAAGAGTAAATGGTTTTTTTTTTTTTTTTTGGAGAAAAAAGAGAGTAAATTGTTAATATAATATAATTGGGCTCAAACCTATTATTAGTTTAAACTTTTAGGTTATGTGATGTTCATATATGTTTGTGGGACTAGAAAGTCAGACAGCCCCAGCCCACTTCGAACTAGGCCCAAAAGCCCATGCCGAGGAGGTATGTAGGGTCCGAGGATGAAAGTAAGAAGCCCAAAGCCCAAGAAACTGGTCTGAGGACGACTCTGTCCTCGGACATCCAAGACCATAAAGTAAACATGCAACACACCATCAAGGGGGGTCTTCCTGAACACCCAAAAAGGAAAGAGCAAGTACCACACGTCAGCAATGGAAGCATGGTGGGGGAGCAAGTCTAGGATGAACTGTCACCTCCACATTAAATGCCCACAACTAACATCCTGGCCGCATTAATGTGGAGAGGACTCCAGAACAGTGCTGCCTTGGCTACTGCAACTCACAAGAGGAATGGGAAGGTGGCTAATGGAACAAGCACTCAAGTAATGGCCTGGTTGCTCAACAAGTGTAGGCTAAGATCAGTTGAGAAAGGGGTATATAATGTAAGGAATCCTTTTTGGAGAGGGAGGAAGAAACAAAAGAAAAAAGAAAAAAAGAGAAAGAAAGGAGAAGGAGGAAGACGGTAGCAAGCGGTATTCTACCAGAAGCAATTGTAACCAATCACCAAAAGAATAATAAGAACAGCAAGCCCCCAAGAGGAAGGCCGAGGAGCATCATTGTTCATCTTTATCTGCGTTCACACTATTTGAATCCACGAATAACCATGCATGGCCGTTGTATCCCTTATTAGGGCCTTGATCCTGCTCTCTATAAATTCATTGAAGGGCTAGCTGGGCTTGGGTCCACTCTCTCGATATGTGGGAAGACCTGAACCCGGTCCCTACAATTGGCGCCGTCTGTGGGGAGAACTCGTGCACTAGTAAGGACAACAGCCAGACATGGTAGGATCAGGCCCTCACCAAGGGAGTTCCCATCGGCATAAACCGGCTAAATCCCAACATTAGAATAACTATGGTGACACCGGGCATGGCCAGAACGAGGAGAACGGATGATTTCGAGAGGCAAGCATGCATACCTCACAAACTAGTGAAAGCCACACCCGTAAGAGCGGCCTTGTCCCTAGAGGCACGATAATGTGGCCATGCAGCGAGAGATAGATGATCTGAAGAGAAAGCTGCGCCATGCACGGCAAAGGCAATCCAAACCCAACCCTAACTTACCCTCTAATGACGAAAATGATGACAACTACAGGCAAAGGTCAAGAACGCCCCTGAGCGAAACTTTCTCCCACGAGGATGAGCGCTACCAAAGGCGTAAACACGGCAGCCCAACCCCTAGGGGCTTAGGAAGTGACGCCATGAGCAGGGCGCTGGACCAGCTCTCTAGATCACCCTTTACGCGTCGTATAGAAGAGGCGGCGCTCCCTCGGCGGTTTTAGCAACCAACCTTCACCATTTACAACGACAAAACGGACCCCGTGGAGCACGTGAGCCAATTCAACTAGAGGATGGCTGTTCACTTTAAGAATGAGGCGCTGATGTGCAAAGTCTTCCCATCCAGCTTGGGACCGATGGCAATGAGGTGGTTCAACGGCTTGAGGACGAATTCCATAGACTCGTACAGACAGCTGACCCAGGCCTTTGGTTCCCGTTTTGTTACGAACGGCAGACCTCCTCGGCCCATGAGCGCGCTACTGTCCCTGACCATGCACGACGGGGAGACTCTCAAGGCTTACTCGGACAAGTACTAGGAGATCTACAATGAGCTGGATGGCAAGTACGACGATGTCGCCATTAATACATTCAAGAACGTACTGCCAATGGGGCACGGCCTGAGAAAGTCCTTAACTGGTAAGCCCACCACAAGCATGCGGCAGTTGATGGATCGGATCGATAAATACAAGCGGGTGGAGGAAGACTTGCTACAGGGCAAGGGGAAGGAGAAGCTTATCCCTCAGGAGAGGAGGGATTCCAGGTCGGACCGATATAACAACGCCCATCCGAGGAGAGATTTCATGGGACAATCTGGGGCGACAAACGCCCAGACTGTCGGCGCCGTGTTCCGAGAACCAATACACAGGGTGCTGGAAAGGATTAGGAACGAACCATACTTCAAGTGGCCAAATAAGATGTCGGGGGATCCTGAAAGGCGCAATCAGGACCGATACTGCCAATACCACCAGGACCACAGACATGCCACAAGGACTTCAAGAACCTCTGGGATTACCTAGACCGACTAGTCCAGGAGGGAAAGCTGAAGCACCCTCTGCACCATTTAAGCAGACATTAGGGTCAGACTTACCAGGAGCCACGAAGAGACACCACCATGGGACAACCCGCTAGCACGATTAATGTGATCCTGGCTGCACCTGGGAGAACAGGCACGTGCCCCTTGCGAGTGCTATCTGTGATCCAAGCGACCGTCGAGGAATCCTAGTCAGGGCCAAAGAGGGCCAGGGGAGGCCTTCACTCGACCCTAAGCTTTTCCGAGGAAGACAAGGACGGGACCATCCAGCCCCACGACGATGCTTTGGTGATCACCCTCAGAATCGGCGAGTACGATGTGAAAAGAGTGATGGTGGACGGTGGCAGTGGAGCCGAGATTATGTACCTCGACCTATAAAAGGGGTTGGGATTGAAGCTCGAGGACTTGACGCCTTACAGCTCCACCTTAATGAGCTTCAATGGGAAGCTCGTCACTCCAAGGGGCATGATTAGGTTGCCCATCCAAACCGGCCCAGAAGTAGTGGAAGTGAACTTTATCGTGGTGGACACCTACTCCCTGTACACAGCCATCATGGGCAGGCCCTGGCTCCACACCCTAGGGGCTGTCGCCTCCTCGCTGCATCAAAAGATAAAATTCCCGTTGGGGGGCCGAGTCCTCGAAATTCGGGGCTGCCAGTCCATGGCAAGGCGTTGTATGATGGCAGCCATCTCGCATCAGCACAACGCAGAGTCCTCGACTGCCGCGGTCGAAAGCTTATAGCAATCAAGGACCTTGGTGGCACTAACTGACGCGGCCGCCGAGGAGGGAAAATGTGAAAACCTAGAAAAAGTGGCCGTCGACGACGACCCGGAGAGGTTTTTTCATGTCGGAGCCCAGCTGCCTCCCTAGGAGAAAGAGAAGTTGCTTGAGTTCCTCAAGAGGAACATCAACGTGTTCGCATGGGACCCCTGCAAGGCCCTAGGGATTGATCCCTCCTTTATCTGTCACCACCTTAACGTCAACCCATCCGTGATTCCCAAGAAGCAACCACCTCGGCGCCCGTCAAAAGAGCACGTCAATGCAATTAGGGAAGAGGTTAATAAGCTTAAGCGCGCAAGGGCCATCAAAAAAGTTTTTTATCCCGAATGGTTGGCCAACACTGTGGTGGTCAAGAAGAAGAGTGGGAAATGGATGGTTTGTGTAGACTTCACAGACCTGAATAAAACATGCCCAAAGGACCCATTCCCAATGCCACGAATAGACTAGCTGGTAGATGCGACCGCAGGCCATCCTCGAATGAGCTTCTTAGATGCCTTTCAGGGCTATCATCAAATCCCACTAGCCTTGGAGGACCAAGAGAAGACTGCCTTCGTGACACCCATTGGAAACTACCACTACAAGGTAATACCATTTAGCTTGAAAAATGCTAGATCTACTTATCAGAGGATGATGACAAGAATGTTCGAGTCATTGTTGGGCAAAAACATCGAGATCTATGATGACGACATGGTGGTAAAGAGCAAACTAGTGTCTAAGCATTTGGAGGACTTCAGCTGCATATTCGACGTCCTGAGAAAACATAGGCTACGCCTAAATGCTTCCAAGTGCATGTTTGGCGTAGGATCTGGCAAGTTCTTAGGCTACATCATTACCCACCTGGGGATTGAGGTTGACCCCGACCAAATCAGGACTATCCATAATTTAAAGCCTCCGCGAAACCCCAAGGAGATCCAGAGGCTCGTAGGAATGATTGCGGCTCTGAATCGATTCATCTCCAAGTCGGCCGACCGATGTAGGCCCTTCTATCTCCTGATTAACAAGTGGAAAGGATTCGAGTGGTCCAAGAAGTGTGTCAGGGCCTTCTAGCAACTCAAGGAGTACCTAGCCTGGCCACCTATCATGTCTAATCCGGAAGCCGATGAGGTCCTATACGCGTACATTACCGTGGCGCTCCACGCTGTGAGCTTGGTGCTGATACGAGATGATGGTGGTGTTCAAAATCCAGTCTATTACGTTAGCAAGTCACTACACGAAAGGTACATAAACACATGCAATATTCAAGTTCTTAATGATAACTTCATCCCCTGTTTCATATATCCCAAAACAGAGTTCAACCATTTCAGCTAGACTCATCCACTCAACAGATAGCATCAATCTCAAACGGTGACCCACATGTGCATTAACAGTTGCGATGAAGTCTGAAAAATCACCAATGAATTACATGTCGCTTACACGCTCAAAAAGTCACCTGCACAGCAAGAAAGAGAAAACCTACAGAGAGCACCTGTGTGGTGCTAGTCAAATACCCTCCGAAGATCAAGTTAGAATCTTTTACCACTCTAGAGTGCTAGAGAGGGTCGATTATGCGTACCTTGGTTTATGAGGGTATTGGGGCTTTTATAGTAGTAGAGGGTTGACATCTCTTCCTTGGCGCGAAAGTCTTTTCCTTATAGGACTCTTCTTGTAGAATCTTAAACATGATGGATAAGATATTTCCTTGTGGGGAAGAGTGTACGCATCTTCTAGAATCCTCTTTGTGCTAGAATTCCTTTGATCTTGGGGTTCTTTGATGTGTGTCGCAAATATCTTGCGACTAGGGTTTCTTTCCGCTACATGGCAATTCGGACCCGTCACTAGGTAATTCGTCCAAGCTGGATCCGTTCACTAAGGCCTATGGATATCTGGTCCGTCCGACATCGGCCCATGGAGGATGGCCCATCAGGCCCATACGAGGGATATTTTTTCATCTTCAGTTGCCCCCTTACCCCACAGGTCCGTGGTTCTTTTGGGACTCGTGGGGTGACAGTTCGTGGATAGGGGATGACGGTTTAAAGGCCCGTGGGTCGTCGGTTTTGTACCCTGGCAAATATAGGCTGAAATTATGAAGCGTGTTGCATGTCATTCACCCATTGGATGTTGTCTTGTATCGAGGCGTCGCTTCGTCATCTGTGCACTTCACCTATAAATACCAGACCTTCGCCACTCATTTTCTCACTTTGCACAGAAACAAACTTGTCAGAGCACAATCCTTCATCTTTGTCAGACTGCATTGCTATACTACTAGTGCCTGCTAACATCACATTTACTCCGTTCACATACATATCAACTGGTAAGTACTCTCTTATCTTGTTTTTCCATCGTCGGTTTAATTTTTATACTTCAAAACCTACTTCTGTTCCCCATCTTTAGCCCGTCATAGTCTTAGGCTTTGTTGTCACTTGTTCGCAATGTCTAGTGCGTCGAGTAATCAGTCTGTCGTCTGTGACGGGGCGGATTATGAAGAGATATACCCGTCAGGTCATAAAGACCAAGATAGTCCAAGCAAAGATAGGAGTCCGTTCGCCTCTTCTCCGTCCTCAACAAATGAGGATACGGAATTGGCCGAACCAGAGGAAGGTTCTGACGACGGCAAAGAACATCAAATAGGACCCGTCATAAGAGCTGATGGACCAAGGGAGTTCATCATGCATCCAGAGTGGACGGTAAATGATTTTACATCTACCATCAAGGAGACCCACTTCAAAACACTTAGGGCGAACTACCAGATCCCAGACAACATTTCGATCCGTCTGCCTTACCAATATGAGAAATGCTATTATGAGAGGGTAGATGGTGTTGGGGTGTATGAGCAGATGTTGAAGGCGGGACTTAGGTTTCCACTGAGTTCCCTTCATCATGAATTACTCAAATATCTGGGTTTGTCCGTCAACCAGATATCCCCCAACGCCTGGAGGGTCTTCATAGCAATGGAGATTCTGTACGGTGCTTGGTCAGACGGAGCTAGGAGGTTGACGGTGAGGGAATTCCTCCACTGCTACCGTCTGGACGAGATTGACAAGTCTAGGGGTATATACAGTTTTGTAGCTAGGAGTCTGTTGTTAAAGGTAATATATGAGACCCCAGACTCTAATAGAGACTGGAAAAGTCGTTATTTTTTCTTTGAGGGTGACAAGTGGATGTGTCGTCCAGGGGATACAGAGTATATGCTCGTTGACACAACCTGGGGCATTCTGTCTGAGACTGGTATGTATCCGTCCTAATATGTGAGGACTTCTTCTCAACCGTTCAGTTTTAACATGCCTATTTAAAAACCATTTCTAACTGTCAACTCTTTTTCTTTATAGTTCGACGGCGCCCACAGATCAACCTTGAGGAGTACAATTTTCTTGAGAGCATTTTTAAGAAGACTACACCGGAGGAAAGGACCTGAGCTAAGTTGGTAAACTTTGACACCATCTACTGGTACTGTGACGGACCTCAACCAACAGAAGCAGCGATCAAATATGAAGCCAGGATCTGTCAACGTAAGTCCATTCCAATTTTGTTTTGCTATTTGATCGTCCATATTTTTTAAAGAGAATAACCTTGTTCGTCCACTTATACAGAAATGGACGACGCGAAGAGGAGGTCAATCATAAGGGCAAATGCTGCAAGGAACAAGGAGGCCGGTGCTAGCGAGCCTAAGGAGATGGTCTCCAAGAGAAAACAGCCGTCCAAAGGAGACTGTCTACCCAAGAAACCCAAGGTTTCCTTGGACCCCGTCGTGGGGCTTATGGCAGAAGGTGCTAAGACGGTCACCCCAGTAAAACACGGGGTCGGGAAAGGCCTTATGACGGCTCCGTCCTCTAGCCAGAAAAAACCCCCTTCCCTCATTCGGGATGACCCCAAATATGCTTTGGAGCAGCTCTCGTCCATCATTACCTCAGAGGATTACGCGGATTTGAGCAACCACTCGACGGAGGCGATGAGTGAGACGGGTCTATTTAGCATTGCTCAGGTAACTGTGCCTCGTCCATTTTATCCGTCAATATTTCCTCCGTCCTATATATGCCTTAGTTTGATAATAAGTCTTTTTCTTCTTTCAGGCTATGGTCATGATAAAGGGCCTGATGGGACGGTGCCTGAACCATGAGATGACCCTTGGTTGCTTACGTGAGAAGGCAAAGCTGACGGAGGAGGAGCTGACGGAGCTTTAGGGCTGGAAGGTGGTCTAAGATAAGAAGCTGAAGATGGTGAAGGAGGCCAGTAGCGAACTTCATAAGCTGACGGAGGAGTTGAAAAAAGTTATCGAAGACAAAGACAAGGAGATCCGTCAGGCCAAGGATACTACTATACTCGAGTATCGAGACTCTGACGCCTTTTTGAATGAGCTCGGAGTCTCGTTTGGCGACGAATTTGACGAGGCCCTCCGTTAGGTGAAGCCTTTACATCCTAAGTTGGACTTGTCTTCGGTCAAAATCAATGCTGCGGAGCAAGCGTCTGTCCTGCCTGCCCAATCTGAAGATATGGGCGAGCTCTTTGGTGATAAAGCTCCTGCCGACACCCCTCTGGACCAGGTTGTAGTTGAAAGTGATCCTAAAGATGGTCAGTCCCGTTGTAGTGAGGAAAAGGAAGCCCCCGTCGTAGACTGAGTTTATTTTTATTTATTTCTCATACTTATGTAAGGGTATTTGTGGAACAATTTATAACTCCGTCATGTTTTTTATTTTATGTAAACATTATTATTTCTTGGTATTTGCTTCATTCAACTTTGCTTTATCTATTTTATTGACCTGTTTGACATATTTTGTTGAGTGGAATTCATCCGTTCACTTTACTTTGTAGTTTTTTAATGAATGATGTCGTCCACCTTGAATACTGGACGGATTGAGATAGACCGTCATTTTATTATTAATCTGTGGTGTTATCAGTCCGTCGATGTCGTGGTCTAGGAATTTTAATCCTTTTAGAAATGGTCCGTCCACTTAGTGGACATAGTGTCTGTCCATTTTATGGATTGTAAGAGTTGTAACCCCAATAGGTTAACCTGTCTAGTTTATGGACCTTATATTTGTCCACTTTATGGACTTAAGTTTATATTCGTCCACTTTATGGACTGTAAGAGTTGTAACCCTAATGGGTTAACCCGTCCAGTTTATGGGCCTTATATCCGTCCACTTTATGGACTTAAGTTTATACCCGTCCACTTTTGGACTTGTAATTTCAACTTTTTGGATGAATCGTCCATATTGTGTTGTTGAGTTGACCCGCTTACGTTGTCGTGGTCCGTTCACTTTGTGGATGTGTAGGAATCTTCACCTTATAGGGAAGACCCGTCCACTTGAGGACATGATGTCCGTGCATGTTGTGGATTCGTAAAAATTCTCACCGTCTGGGTGATCCGTCCATTTTATGGACTAAGTTTTGTCCGTCCTCCATGGGACTTAGGATTTTCATCCTCTTGGGATGATCCGTCCACCAGATGGACTAAGTTTTATCCGTCCTCCACGGGACTTAGGATTTTCATCCTTTTGGGATGATTCGTCCACCCTGTGGGCTAAGTTTTATCTGTCCTCTATGGGACTTGTAATTTTTCATCCTCTTGGGATGATCCATCCACCATATGGACTAAGTTTTATCCATCCTCTATGGGACTTGTAATTTTTACATCCTCTTAGGATGATCCATCCTCTTTTGGACTTAGTAGATTAAGTAGGAAAAATACAGTAGTGTCTGAATATTTTCTCTTATTGAAAGAAACCATGTAGGAAAAAAAGGTACCTGCCCCCTTGGGCTTAAAAAGGCACTTGTAGAAAGAATTGTTCGAAGCAAAACTAAATAATAGAAAGAATTGTTTGGAGTAAAAACTAATAAAAACTCAGAAATAAACTGGAAACTGGGGGACCGTTGATGCTCTTCATGTCATTTCTATTGGTAGTATCTTCGTAGGTGCTCCATGTTCCATGGGTGTTACAGCTTTTGTCCGTTTAGAGTTTCGAGGTAGTAGGTCCCTTTCCTTTGCCATGATGAGATCCTGTATGGTCCTTCCCAGTTGGGGCCGAGCTTTCTTTGCGAAGGATTTCTAGTAGCTCCCATAACCTTCTGTAGCACAAGATCTCCGATTTGAAAGTCTCTATGTCTGATATTGGAGTTGTAGTATTTTGCCATGAGGTTCTGGTATCGCGACAAACTCTGCTCTGTTGTAGCCTGGACCTCGTCCACCAAGTCTAGTTGAAGCCACAAGGCCTTTTCGTTCTTATCCTTGTTGTAGTTTTCCACGCGATAGCTCGTAAGCCCTACCTTCGCTGGGATAACAGCATCAGTTCCATATGCTAGTCGAAACGGCGTTTCTCCAGTAGGTGTTCTTACTGTTGTACGATATGCCCACAAGATGCTTAGTAGTTCGTCAGGCCAGATGTCCTTTGCCCCCTTGAGCCGAGTCTTGATTATCTTGAGCAAGGATCGGTTCGTGACCTCGACTTGTTCGTTGGCCTGTGGGTGTGCGGGCGAGGAGTAATGATTCTTAATACCCAGCTCCGAATAGAAGTCCCTAAATGCGCTGTTGTCGAACTGTTTTCCATTGTCGGAGACAAGCACTCTTGGTATCCCGTACCTGCAGATAATATTCTTCCAAATAAAGTTTCGAATGTTTTTCTCCGTGATAGTGGCCAGAGCCTCTGCTTCCACCCATTTGGTGAAGTAGTCGATATCAACTACCAGAAATTTTAGTTACCTTACTGCTGTCGGGAAGGGGCCCATGATGTCTAGTCCCCATTGGGCGAATGGCCAAGATGTTGTCATGGGTGTCAGCTCCTTGGTTGGTTGCCTGATCAGATTACTGAACCTCTGACATTTGTCACAAGTCTTGACGTAACCTTGCGCGTCCTTTTGCATTGTAGGCCAGTAGTACCCTATTCGGATCAATTTGTGCACTAAGGATCGTGCCCTTGAATGGTTTCCACAGATGCCCTCATGGATTTTTCTCATTATGTAGTTTGCTTCCTCGTGACCCAAACACCTCAGGTACGGTCGTGAGAATCCCCTTTTGTATAAAACATTATTGATCAGCACAAATCGTGAGGCTTGGACTTTCAGTTTCCTGGCTGCGTCTTTTCCGTCTGGTAGTGTGCTCGTCCTCAGGTAGGCTATTAATGGCGTGGTCCAATCGTTCTCAGAATTCACCTCCTGCACTTTTGTTCTGTCATTAATAATTGAGAAAATTTGGACAAACGACAATACCTAATCAGGGACTAGCATAAATTCTGCAGAGGTTGCTTTTGCCAGATGGTCGGAACATTTGTTCTCCTCCCTTGGGATTTGAACAAATCTTACTTTGAGGCTGCCGATCCGATTCTTGACTTTTTCCAAGTACTTCTTCATCCTTTCATTTTTGCATTCGTAGACGCCATTAATCTGACTTGTTATCACCTAGGAATCGCAATGTATGACCATGTTTTCAGCACCTGCTGCCTTTGCGAGGTCCAATCCTGCCACCAATGCTTCATACTTGGCCTCGTTGTTGGTCGTTGTGAAATCCAATCGAATCATGCATTCGATTTTATCTCCGTTAGGGGTTTGGATTACCACTCCAGCACCTCCAGCTTGTTTGTTTGAAGATTCGTCTGTGTAGATGCTCCATTGTCTGAGGGCGTCTGCCCCCTTGCCTTCTAATGGAGTATACTCAGTGATGAAGTCTGCCACGGCTTGTCCCTTTATTGCAGTTCACGGGCGGTACTGTATATCAAACTTACTTAGTTCTATTGCCCACAGAGCCATTTATCCGGCAGCCTTAGGGCTGCTCATGGCTCTCTTTAGAGGCTAATCCGTTAAGACTATAATGGCATGGGCTTGAAAGTACGGCTTGAGTTTTCGGGCTGTAGTTACCAGTGCGAAGGCCAACTTCTCCATCTAGGGGTATCTTTCTTCTGCCCCTCAGAAACCCTTACTTATGAAATAGACGGGTAGTTGAGATCCTTGCTCTTCTCTTACTAAGGCCGCACTAATCGCCGCTTACGAAACCGCTAAGTAGAGGTAGAGTTCTTCCCCTGGTTTGGACGGGCTGAGCAATGGTGGAGAGGCAAGGTATTTCTTTAGGTCCTTAAATACTTTTTTACACTCGTCTATCCATTTGAAAGATTTTCTCAAGGTGCGGAAGAATGGTAAACATTTGTCCGTCGCTTTAGAGACGAACCTGTTTAAGGCTGCAATTTTGCCATTCAAGTTTTGCACCTCTTTCACAGTCCTCGGTGGTTTTAACTCCATGATGGCCTGTATTTTCTCCGGGTTGAACTCTATACCTCTTTGGGATACCATGAATCGTCGCTTATGAAACCGCTAAGTAGAGGTAGAGTTCTTCCCCTGGTTCGGATGGGCTGAGCAATGGTGGAGAGGCAAGGTATTTCTTTAGGTCCTTAAATACTTTTTGACACTCATCTGTCCATTTGAAAGATTTTCTCAAGGTGCGGAAGAATGGTAGACATTTGTCCGTCACTTTAGAGACGAACTTGTTGAAGGCTGCAATTTTGCCATTCAAGTTTTGCACCTCTTTCACAATCCTCGGTGGTTTTAACCCCATGATGGCCTGTATTTTCTTCGGGTTGAACTCTATACCTCTTTGGGATACCATGAATCCTAAGAATTTTCCCGCTATTACTCCGAACACGCACTTGCTTGGATTCAGCTTCATGTTGTATGACCGAAAGGTGTCGAATGTCTCCTGGAGGTCGTCTAGGTGGTCACTTTCGCGCAGGCTCTTTACCAACATGTCGTCAACGTAGACTTGTACGTTCCTTCCAATCTGGTGCGTGAACATTTTGTCCATTAGTCTCTGGTACGTTGCCCCCGCATTCTTGAGCCCGAATGGCATCACTTTGTAGCAAAAAAGTCCTTGGCTGGTGACGAAGGAAGTTTTCTCTTGATCAGTTTCTTTCATCTTGATTTGATTGTAACCCGAGAAGGAGTCCATGAAGCTTAGGAGTTGGTGTCTGGCGGTTAAGTCTACCAGAGTATCTATCCGAGGGAGAGGGTAACTATCTTTCGGGCACGCTTTGTTGAGGTCCGTGAAATTGACGTACATTTGCCATTTCTTATTAGCCTTCTTGACCATGACCACGTTCGCCAACCAGTCTGGGTAATATACCCCTCAAATGAAATCTACTTCCAGTAGCTTTTTGACCTCTTTCGCTATCGTTCTGTCTCGTTCCTGAGCGAACACTCGCTTTTTCTGTCGGACGGGGGAGGATACGGGGTTCACGTTGAGTTTGTGAACCATGACTGAGGGATCAATCCCGGGCATGTCCTCGTGGCTCCACGCGAATACGTCTTGATTTATCTTGAGGAATGCTGCGAGGGCTTTATGTGTTGACTGGCTGGCCAACGTCCCCATCCTGGTTGTTCGTTCAGGCCTTGATTCATCGAGTGCTATCTCTTCTAATTCTTCCACCAGCTCTGCTATGGCCCGTTGCTCCTCTATACACATGGTCTGTTGGTGATCTTCCATTTCTAGCATGGTAATGTAGCATTCACGGGCAGCCACCTGGTCTCCTCGCAACTCCCTAATCCCATAATTTGTCGGGAACTTGATCATTAGGTGGTATGTCGATGTTGCTGCCTTTCACGAGTTGAGTGTGGGTCGTTCGAGGATGGCATTATAAGCAGATGAACAGTCGACTACAAGGAATGTCACTTCCTTGATGTTCTACTGTAGATGGTCGTTGACCGTTGTCGAAAGCGTGATCGCGTCCAATGGGAATATTCTTGTTCCCCTGAAGCCTACTAACGGGGAGTTCGTTGGTATCAGTCTTTCTCTGTCTATTCTCATTTGTTGGAATGCTAGGTAGTACAGAATGTCTGCCGAGTTGCCATTGTCAACCAACACTCGGTGCACGTTGTAGTCTCCTACACGTATGTTGACAACGAGTGCGTCGTCATGAGGATGATGAAGACGCCGCGCATCTTCTTCCGAGAACCCAATGATGGGCCTTTCCCTCCGTGCTATCTTTGATACGGGGCCCGTCAGTTGGACGTTATGGACTGACCTAAGGTAGGTCTTCCGAGCCTTTTTGGACAACACTATAGTAGCAGTTCCCCTTATAATCATCCCTATGTCTCCTACGGGGGTTCTTTGACGCTTGTTATCCCGTCGGGGGGTGTGCTCTTGGGGATTTGGGTCTGTCTTCTCCTTCTGATGAACTTCTGCAGCTTTCCCTGTCTGATGAGGGCCTCAATCTGTTGCTTTAGGTCGTAGCAATCAGATGTGTCATGACCGTGGTCACGGTGGAAACGGCAGTACCTGTCTTTAGACTGCTTACTTGGATCACTCTTGAGTTTTCCTGGAAATGTTAGAGCCCCTTTGTCCTTGATCTGCATTAGGACTTGGTCTATTGGGGCATTCTACAGGGTGAAGCTTGTAAACCTTCTCCCTGGGGGCCTAGGGCGCCTTTCGTCCCTTCGGTTTCCTGTTTTGGGTCTCTTCCGTTCTTGGTCCTGCCGGGTGTATTCCTGTCATTCTCTCTTCCTTAGCTTTTCGTCCCGGGCCAGTAATGCGTCTTTCTGCATTCATGTACTTGGTGGCCCTGTAGAGCACTTCGATATGGTTTTCGGGTCGATTTTGTATAGAGAGAACAAAAATTTACCCTTTCACAACCCATTCGTGAAGGCTGCTACCAATATCTTATCGTCGGCCTCATCGATCGAAAGCGCTTCTTTATTGAAGTGGGTTATGTAGGATCTCAACGTCTCGTCCTCTCACTGTCTGATGCTCATCAGGCACGCCGTGGACTTCTTGTACCTATGTCTCTCGATAAAGTGTGAGGTGAACTGGGCATTTAACTCCTTGAAAGTGCTGATGGAATTTGGTGTCAACCGGCTGAACCAAATCCTTGTGGCTCCCTTTAGCGTGGTGGGGAACGCCCTGCACATTATCTCATTCGCGACCCCTTGAAGGTGCATCAAGGTTTTGAACGTCTTCAGATGGTTTAGAGGGTCTTTCACTCCATCATAACTGTCGATCTGTGGCATTCGAAACTTGGTGCGTTACTTCCCTCAGGCTCCTCTCGATCTCCTTGTACGACACTGGTACCTTCTTGTTCCCTCTGGTTGTTTGGTGCCGCATTTTTCTGGCACAACTGTTCTTCTATGTCGCGATTTTGCTTGGTGAGGCGCTTTACAGTTGCGGCGAGGGTTTGTACCTGTCTCTTGAGGGGAGTCATGGGTGGTTCCTCCTCTTAGATGTTATTGGTGGTTGCCATCGAGCGGGTTAGCACCATGTAACTCTTTTGTCCGGGAATAGTGCGGCTTTCGAATCACAAAAGGAACACTAATTTTCCCATATATGGCGCCAACTGATGAAGTCTGAAAAATCACCAATGAATTACACGTTGCTCAAAAGCTCAAAAAGTCACCTGCACAGCAAGAAAGAGAAAACCTACAGAGAGCATCGGTGTGGTGCCGGCCAAATACCCTCCGAAAGTCAAGTTAGAATCTTTTACCACTCTAGAGTGCTAGAGAGGGTTGATTATGCATACCTTGGTTTATGAGGGTATTGGAGCTTTTATAGTAGTAGAGGGTTGACATCTCTTCCTTGGCGCGAAAGTCTTTTCCTTATAGGACTCTTCTTGTAGAATCCTAAACATGATGGACAAGATATTTCCTCGTGGGGAAGAGTGTACGCATCTTCTAGAATCCTTTTTGTGCTAGAATTCCTTTGATCTTGGGGTTCTTTGATGTGTGTCCAAATATCTTGCGACTATGGTTTCTTTCCACTACATGGCAATTCGGACCCGTCACTAGGTAATCTGTCCAAGTTCGATCCGTTCACTAAGGCCTATGGATATCTGGTCCGTCCGACATCAACCCATGGAGGATGGCCCGTCAGGCCCATACGACGGATATTTTTTCATCTTCAAGTTGCAACATGCTGATACTGAGGTAATGATCAAAATCATGTTGGAGCTTAAGAGCATTCTTGATCATTGAAGGTTCACACCTAAGCACTGCAACAAGGTGCTGTAAGGTTTAGATTTAAATGGTTGAAGATTAGAACAAGTATTAACTGGACATTCAGCCACAATTATGCAATTTATAGACTTCGACATGAGTTGAGTTTTGTATAAAGACTATTACCTAGTGTTGGTCTTGTAAGATCAGGGGACTTAGAAGGGGTGATGCGGATACAATAAATACTTAAGCTGCTCAGTTGGAAGCCTGAGTTACACTGAGTATTAAAATATAAATAGGTAACAAGGTTCAAAACCCTGTACCGTTCCCTGTGTAGACCACAAGATCCAATATCCATGTATTTGGTCATAGTTTCAAAAGCAATTCCCCATCCTAATACTGAAGTAAGATAGTCATAATGTCATATATATATATATATATATATATAGACACACACTCTTTGTATGACTGAGGGGTTATATATACTATTTTAAAGTATTAAACTGCTCGAAGTTTCAATTAGACATAGGCAGATGCTACAAACAAAAGCATCAAAAACTTATAACCGATAAATAACCAACCCAAACCAACCACAAATCACAACACCAGCATCAACTAATTGACCACAATAGCACCCAACTTAAAATATGCAATTCCAACGTAACGATCATACATTCATAAGAATAAAGTGATTAAATTTTACTCCGCCGGTCAACCTACCACAACCCTCCTCCTTTTTCCAAACTTAGGACCAAAGGTAAACAAAACCAGCTAAACACCATTGTCTATTAACCAAGCGTCCTCAATTATTGATTCATTTTTCTTCCTTGGTTTCTTTTTCAATCTCTGGCTCACAATTTGTTACACTTTTCTAACTGATTAGTGGTTACACTATTCTCGTCTTTTGTTTCGTTGAATCACATAGTTTATAGTTCTTCCACAACATGTTAAAATGAAACCAAAACTAGAAAAAGAGCAACTCATCAATAACTATATATTTTTTTAATTACCTCGGCAATGTTCCTGGAGTTCTCATTCTCCAAATTGACGCCCCCATCTACTTTGCAAATTCAAACTACTTAAGAGAAAGGTACATAAACACATGCAATGTTCAAGTTCTTAATGATAACTTCATCCCCTCTTTCGTATATCCTAAAACAGAGTTCAACCACATTGGCTAGACTCATCCACTCACCATCATCATAGGAGGAATTTCAGGGGACATGCACAAGCCCGACGAGCAGTGTGCAACCTTCGTGGGCTAGATTGGTTGGTGAGTGACACACATGTGACTAGGTTTGGCCGGCGGAAAAGCCATGTGTCGAAGTGGGTGAGTTTGATTTCTTTACCTTGCGCGCCAGAGAGTTTCCCCGTTATTTTATTGACCAAAGTGTAAAAAATTTATTATTTAATTCATCCGTTAGTTTCTTCATTAGTTTGGTGACAAAATGGTGCTTTAAGGACTTAAATGAAGAGCGTTAATTGGTTTAGGGACTAAAAATGGTAAAAATATAATGTAAAGACTAAAATAAAAAAAAAGTCAAAATGTAGGGACTAAAAGTACATTTACGTCTTTATATAATATTTGATTGCATGATAGATTAGGCCCCAAAATCTAATAGTTTTTTTTTTTTACATGTTAAAATCAATATTTAGGGAAATATTTTTATATTTATAGATGTGAAAGGATTTTAATCTTTGGCGCTTGATCCATTATGATTGTTTTTTATCATCCTGCCACACTAATTGGTTTTCAATATAATCGGAAGTCGAACCTTTAGCATCCTCTCTGTTATAATTCTTTTTTATTATCAGGTTAAGATCTTAATTGCTTTTTGGCAAGTAACTAAGATTCGAATCTTAGATCTCTTTATTCAATACAAAAAGCTTTACATGTTAAGCTAAGTGAAGAAACTTTTTTTTTTGAGACATTAAACATACAATTATTATCAAAATTGTTAATTTCTTACAATCATGATTCATGGATACTATAATTTTCATATAAGTCCTCAGACTGATACGATTAATTCCCCTACAACACGTCAGATAAAATTCAAGCCATTCAGCTAATTCTGCCAGTCAATTCGGCGTGTTTGGAGTAGCAGGACAAAAATCTAAGTCTTCTATTTCTGTTCTTTTCCTCTTTTTCTTTTTCTTCTTAATTTGTCCCACTATCCACGCACATGATCTTCATTTTTCTCCTCTGTGTTCTATCATCTATGTCAAATGGTTGGTTGGTATGTAAATGTATCATTGTATGATCTTTCAATTTCCTTCTCTCCCTTCACGTCCACATGAATTTTCTTTTTAAGTGTTAGATACGTTGATTGATTAGGGCCGCATTAGTTGGCCAATATATTATTGGCCAAGATTCTCAATATATATATATATATATATTATTGGCCATCATATTTGGCTGTGATATGGATTTGAACTTATATTCTTAATAAATCATCAGATGAGATCTAATTATATATATATATATATATATTAGAGACAGAGAGTAACTGTTATCGAAATATTTCATTTTTCATTCCGTTAATCATATTAAAATGAGGTTAGGTATGGAATTCACAATATGGTTAATAAAACACTGTAAATTTTCATAATATTAACACTTAACAATTAATATCACTTATATCTTCCTCTCAAAAAAAAAAAAAAAAAAATCACTTATATCAATAAAAAAAAAAATATGGATCAAATCGTGACAGAACCCAAAAGAAATGCCATCACCCTGTTCAATATTGGTCTAATTACTTTCGTCATTATCAAGAATAATACCTGCATCATCACTCTTTTCCAAATTTCAATAATAGCTAGTTAAACAAAAGGTGTAACAGGAATTTGACTGAACCTATTAAAACAGAAAAGGATAAGGCTGAGTTTGTTTCGGGAAAAAATATTTTCCAACCACCATAAAATGTTTTCAGGTGATAATATTTTCTGGGAAAAAAATTATTTTCCAGTACTTAGTTGTGTTCGTGAAAATGTTAGGAAAAATAACTTTCTTTACACATACCTTCAATATTTTTCTCTCTACGTTTATTTTTACAAAACGAAATAAAATAAAGGAACAAATATACATAATTCTTTATAGTTTTCCCATAAAACACAAAAACTCTATGAAGTTTTGATTATAATTTATAATGTAACACTTAAACCTATAACTATTATATATATAATCCACAAAAAAACTATTATATATATATATATATTAGTGGCAGAGTTAGAATTTCAACTCAGGGGCAAGATTAAATGACACCTCGATACTCATTATTATGATCATGTTTCTTCATAAGCTCAATTAACTTCATGTGTGTGTGTGTATATATATATATATTTCATATAATTCAAATAAAGAAAACAAAAATAATCAAATTATAGTAAATAATAATAAAAAAATAATCTAAATACATAATTTTGAAATTAAAATAAATTGAGAAAATAAATTAATGTAGGAGGGTTAGGAATATAATAATATACCTATAAAGTTGTATTAATGTTTCAGTGCCTTGAATTCTTTTAAAAAAATTTGTAGAATTAAGCATATGTTTCTATATTTGTTTAAGTAGTTTTTTTTGGAGAAACAAACACACACACACACACATAGGGGCGAGGGAAAGGGGTTCTAACACAAAAAACCACCACAACTCCACTCAAAAGCATGGTAACTTTTAAGGGAGGGTGGGGCAAGTTATACTACAAATAACACACTCTCTTAAAATTAAGATTTATAGAAAGAGTATGAAATTGTGAAAAATTAGAAGAAAATATGAGTCATGTCAAGGACACAATAAAAATTCAAAACAATTTCACAACATTCCTCAAATTAGCACATCATCTCATACATGTGGGTCATTAAAAAAATTTAAATCATATATTGCGGTTGACATCCTGAATGGAAAGAACACAAAGTAGATTTTTTAATGCTCTATACACAAAAAGAAGGCGATTTCAATTTTTTCATCATTAACATTTTTTATGTCTAAAAAATACGAGTCTGTAGTTTGTAGTTTGTACTATATATATATACTATGACCCTGTGAAAAGCAAAGAAATTCTATAATAGTGAATTCAACTATTTAAGTAGCCCGCTACGAAAAGACGAAAACTAGTATGATGATTGTTTTTTTTTTTTTCCCTCTTAAAGTAACATGCTTTCTGATATGTGTAGGGGGGCAATTTAGGCTTCTAACATCAAACTCTACTATTATACTATAGATGTGTTTTGTGAAAGGATTCTCATGACACTATCTCATGAGTTTCCATCTCAGTCGTCCAAATCAGTCTTTCATTCATATTTGTGAAATGATGCTTTCCCCTAATGTAGGGGAAGTTGGTCACAGCCAAGTAGTCCTCTCTAATGCATGACCAAGTCTCTTTCTCCCAAATACATGGCTAGAACAGTCCTTTTTCCTGATGCGGTCAATCCTTCCCTCAAATACACGGCCAGTAAGTCAAGAAAACAATTGAAAGAGAAGCAAACATCATCACCTATTAGTTTTCAAGAGCCTCTTCACTAGTGAATCATATGAGAGAAAATAAAAACAAAAACACAAAAATATCCAACAATCAAGTGTTCAAAAAGCTTTGAACACCTATTACCTATATTAGCTCAAAAATAAAAAAAGTATTCAATAGAAATAGTGCCTTTGCGACTATCACTTGTAAAGTTTTAAATTTGGTTCAAGCGTCTCCTTTTATAAATTGAAATAGAGTATTTTCATACCAAAAATGGTTTGGTTAGCTAAGTAGTAAAGTTTCACAATTGATAATTATATATATATATATATATATATAAGCAGTTAATATAACATAATAGTAAAAAAATATTGACTTAAACTTTTAGGTCAAGTGGTGTACTTATGATAGTCATCATAAATTTTTTTTAAATGGATAGTTACAATGGGGAGGAGATTTCAAACTTAGATGTCTTGAAAACACCAAAAAGTGCTAAGCCATCTTATTTGAACTAATTAGTATTTATCAATACTGAAAATACTGGTGCCAGTAATAATTGACCTACTATATCAATAAAATATCAAGCTTGTTCGTGTGTGTGTATATATATATATATATATATATATAAGAATATGCCAACACTGCATACCTTTGGTGTAATGGTCACTCTATAAGTATAAGTGTTTGCGGGATGCTTGTAAGGTGTGGAGGGGTAAGGTTCGGGATTCAAGTCTTTAAGAGAGAGCTTTACACACATATACAAATAATAATAATAATAAAATAATATGCTGATGTAGTTTATAAGAGTTCTTTTTAGGAAGCAAAAAAATTTTACAACCATTTTAAATTAGTCTACCATCGTCATTAAAAAAATTTTAATTGCAGATTGTGGTGAATAGGGGTAAGCTAATTTGAAATGTTGTGAAACTGTAGTAATTTTTTATTGGCTCCCTAACTTTATTAAGCCCATAATTCTTGAGGTGTTTGAATGAAAATGTTTCAAAAATGTAGCTGATAAAGAGAGAGACTCGTGAAAATGACCACCCCATTCTTCTTAACATATTCCACAAATTTTTCTTTCAATTTCTTTCCACGTTAAACACGGAAAAGTAAGCAATAGTAGGGACAGTTAAGTCAAATCCTGTTTCTACTCACTTTAGTTTCGTCGAAAGTGAAATGATTCTTCCCTCTAATGCACGGCCAGTTAGAAAAATGATGATATGTATTGGAGTGTCAAGTAATGACTAATTTATAAGGACTGATCAAATATTTCCTCCAACCCATTTGGTAAGCAAAGTTCATCCCACACCCAACTATCTGCCAAATGAAATAAGCATTAATCTATCACCACAAAAAGACACAGAGCTATGAAAGAATGAAAGGTAATTGCATGTTCAAGATTTAGCGCTGCTACGTTGTCAATATGATCATCGCTACCTTTGCCATCCATTTCCTTGTCACTTCATGTTCATGGTCACAATTTGAATTGGTCCTCAAAATGCCAATCGAGTATTCATCATGATAGGCTCACCAAGATTGTAACAGCTAAGTAGTTCAAAGTTGGAAGCAGCAGCAAAAAGAAAAGAGAAGGGTTGTATCTCTTTGTCCATTCATTCAGTCGGGTTGGTTTATTCGGGCTGATATTTTATCAACAAGAAATCCAATTGGGCCAGCTTTATCAGGTAAATCACGTTTGTGGCCACAGCTATATTTGTGGATATGCTTTTAATTACAGGATTTTTTTTTAAAAATAAAAGAAATGAACTTAATTGTTGTCAAGAATCTTGTAATAAAATTGGTGTCTCTTTATGATTCAAATGGCAACCTTAATTAGAGTTTAAACTAGCTTGTAACTCCTTGCATATGCATGGATACACTTAAAAAAATACAATAAGATGTATAATATAATTCATATATATATATATATATAATTTAAATAATATTGATAGTCATTTTTATATTTTATTAACTTTTTAAAAAAAATTGTAAGAATATTATTAGGATTAAAATGTAAATTGTCCATTTATTATTATTATTATTGTGAAGCACTTTTTTTTTTTTTTTTTACAATTTATTTATTCTAGACTCTTTAGTTTTTATACTTAATAACTCACTTGGATGAATATTTATGATGTGGTCCCACATTTGATTCTAAAATTAAGAAATAAAATTCTTTAAGAATAAATAATTTATGACACATGGTGTAAAATTGAAATTTTAATTTAAAATTTTAATTTGAGTTTCTCTCAGCTTCATCTATTATTATTATTAGCTTGTAATCCCATGTATATACATTGATATACTTAAAGATATACAATAAGATGCATAATATAATTCCTATATATATAATTTAAATACTATTGATAGTCATTTTTATATTTTGTTAACTCTTTAAAAAAATTTGTAAGAATATTATTAGGTATAAAATGTAAGTTTTCCATGTTTTTTTTTTAAATTAATATGAAACACTTTTTTTTTTTTTTTACGATTCATTTATTCTAGATTCTTTGGTTTTTATACTTAATAAATCACTTAGATGAATATTTATGATATGATCCCATATTTGATTCTAAAATTAAGAAATAAAACTCTTTAAGAATAAATAATTTAGGACACATAGCGTAAAATTGGAACTCTAATTTGAAATTCTAATTTGAGTTTCTCTCAGCTTCACCTATTATTATATATATAGACTAATGTGTAATTCCGTGCATATGCACATATATATTTAAAAACAATTATAATTACATATATATAATTTAGAATCTAATTAGATCTAGACTTTTCTGATTTTGCATTCAATAATTTACTTGTCACAAAAATTAAAAAATTAGATGGAACACATGCCCAAAATTGAAATCCAATTAAAATTCAATTTAGAATCTAATTGAATTTAGACTCTTTAATTTTAATTTTTGCACCTAATAATTCACTTGAAACACAAATTTAAAAATTAGATGAGACATGTGGCTCAAAATTAGTCTCCAATTTAGAATTTAATTGGATTTTCTCTTAGCTTTGGCTATTAATATATATATATATATATATATGACTTATAAGGTTGAATTGTTTTTAGTTATACAAAAAAAAAAAAAAAAGACTCATAAATATAAAATCATTCAAAAATTAAAATTTTTTATGGTTTATTTATATTGGACTCCTTGTTTTTTACACTAAATTAACCTATTTGACACAAAAATTAAAAAAACTTAGATAAGATGGGACACATGGTACAAAATTAAACTCTAATTGAAATCCAATTTTTACATTGAAATAACTCATTTGGTACAAAAATTTAAAAACTTAGATTAGATGGGATATATGGCGTAAAATTAGACTCTAATTTGATTCCAATTTGAAATCTAATTGAATTTTCTCTCAGCTTTACTTATTATTATATATATAGATTTTGGACAGGCTAGGGGGCAGCCGCCCCCTCTCCTTGGCTCCGCCCCTAATATATATATATATATATATATATATAAATAAAGAGTGAGATGGGGTAGACAGGACAAAACTTATATTTGGGATGGGAAAAGTTCACATGGTAAGATGGCTCAAGCATAAAGGAGAATTTTTACCATCATAACTCATTTTTAACCCAAACTAAACATACCATTAGTTTACTAGAAGCTGCGAATTTTCAAAAGGAGGAAGGTGAGAGCTATTTTTTCACTCGAACTAATGGTTTTTCAAAAATTGATAGGAAAAAAAATGTCAAATCACTAATTTATCAGATGCAACGAATTTTCAAAAATTGATAGGAAACAAATATCAAAGTAGCATCATTTTTCGCTTTCCATTGAGTTGGCAAGGAAACTAATTTTCAAAGTAGTCATTAGCATTATTCTTTTGATTTAAAAAAGAAAAGCAGACCCATTAGTCCTTGGTCTCCCACCAATCAGCGTAATACATACGCAAAGGCAGAACAAAACAAAAAATGTTTTTTCTGTACTTCGGTTTAGCCCATATAATAAGAGACTGTTATCTCTAGTACAAGTTTCCGTAAAAAGAAAAAAACATTCCAACTTATCTCAAATAAAAGTTTCCTAAAACCATGCTACGATTTTTGTTTATTTGTTTTTTTTTTTAATAACATATACTATGCTGTTTTTTTTTTTTTTTTTTTTCTGAGAAGCACATATACTACTTTTTAAAACACACATAACGCTCCTACAACCCAATCTTTCAAACTAGACTAAAGCAAGAAACGTGAGATTAACGATTGATTCCGCTAATAATAAATTCTTTTCACCAACCCTTTGGAAAAATTGGATCTTTTTGTAGGTAGAAATAGACATAAGCCAATTACAAGTCATCATGTCAACTATCATGCAATTCGGTCTTGAAGATGATATTATTCACTAAATTGAGCGATCAATCCTAAATTCGCATATACTAATACCACTAAATTAATCTAGTGGGAGACTGACTAATAAGCAATCACATGGAAGTAGGAGAATGTGAGGTAGAGGAGAATAAACTTGAGATTGAAAGAGACTTGAACCATTTTTATTAATGCATATTTTGAATTTTTTTTTTAAAATTTTTGTTGACACCATTTAGGTGACAAATAAGTTTGATCAAGACTACTATAAATTTTAGAAATAAGAGGATCAAAGTGTAAGTTTACCAATCCTCAAGGAAGTTTTCGTTATTTTCTCTAAACATTTTCTATATAATACCCTTGACCTGTGAGATGTAATAATTTCTCCCTAATCTCAATCATTTCATAAGTTCTAAACTCACGGTACTTTCTGTTTGGCTTATCACTTTTTTTCTTTAATAACTTTCTACGGCACTCAACTTCAAGGCCTTTATTTAAAAGAAAATCAAAGTTTAAAGAATAATAGAAAAAAACTTAGAAGTCTTAAATTAATGGGGCCCATATTTTACCACGAAATAATTTTTTAAAATTTAGTTAAGTACCATACGATAGAAAACCTTGAAGTTTTTTCTATTTTTTTTTTCCATTTTTTGAATATTTTATAACTTTAAATTCTTGATTTTTACTATAAATCCAAAATTTAAGTACTTAGAAGAATAAAGAAAGAATGTCGCATTTTAAATATTTTTTTAAAAGAAATGAAGGTAGTGAGAATAGGTATATTACTATACTTTTAACATTGTTTTATTTTCTTAATTTATTTAAAGGAATAATATTAGATGTTTAAACTTTATACATTTAAATTAAGCTCTTATTTTTAAGTTAATTTTTCTTTTATACTTGTCTTATAATCTTAATTTTTACTCCCCTAAATAAAGATTCTGGCTCCACCACCTCCTGATCCAAACATATTAATTGTGAATAAGATGCAACGAATAATTTCAAGAAAAAATTGATAGGAAACAAATGTCAAAGCAGCATCAATTTTCCATGCTTTTTTTCCAACCAATTGGCACCATCATACTACAAACGGAGGGAGGTGAGAGAGAGAGCTAGATAGCAGCATTTCATTAATAAAAACAGACCATTTTAATGGCACTAACAGTTACAAAAATGGACAGGCAACAAATGGCAAAACACCATCACTTTCATCGGAATTTCTTTTCCAATATGTTGGCTATTGGCATGGCACCCATTATCAGAGAAAGAGCTGGTTTCTTTTCCAGTGAATTGGCAATGAAACTAATTTTCAAAGTGGTCCATTAGCAAAAATTGATATTAAAAAAAAATCAATAAAATTCGTTCATGAGAGTTTTTTGATTTCAGTCTGCCCACATAAACAAACTCACGCCCAATTTTATAACATATTTACAAGTCAATTTGTGATGATTACAGTAACTGTTGAAAAAAAAAAAAAAAAGCACACCAATTACAAAATAACACTTAAGTATGTTGTGAATTTAAATATATAATTAGGTGTTCCTAACATTATTATTATCATTATTTTAAGAAAACTAGCATTATTCTTTTAAAATGTTGATAAATTGTTTAATGGTTGAATAAGAGATCTAAGGTTCAATCGCCGCCTACATTAAAAATTGATTGGTGTCTTGGTCTAATGATAAAAAGTTATCATCAGGAACAAACGTCATAGGTTGAAACTTTTTCCAAAAAAAAAAAAAAAAAAAAAAACCCTAATACACGTTTTTCAAGTCTTGATCGAGTTACTCCTGTAAGATCTGTGAGATTTTGTACCTTCCAACTCTGTCAAGCACCTACCAGAGATCAAATCCATATTCTTAGTACCAGCGTAGTAAAGTTGTAGCTAAGCCTTCAGCTATTAAGTGTACTAAAGATCAAGGTATGAACAGGTGGTTCATGTGAGAACAAATCCAAATCAAAGAAGTTTGTAGAGTTTAGAGCCTAGTTTGGTAACTGTGTTAGATTTACTATAAATTGATATTCTTGACCGTAAATCTCAATTTGATATATTGGATTGTTTTCTTGGGATAGTTGCCCCATGATTTTTTACCTTGAAACAAGTTATTTCATTGGTTTTTCTAGGTCATCACATCTTGTGTTATTTACTTTTCCGTTGTGTTTGACACATGTATTGAATGTTAAACCTAAATTTGAATAATTAACTTAAGTAACTGCTTGGACTATAAATTAGGTTAAACATATTGTGTTTTCTAGAGGCCTAAATCCTTATAGCTTCTAATCCTTCCTTACTTCATAGTGATGATAGTCATGGCACGTTGCTATTAACACAGCCACTTGCTAGAGGAGAAAATTATTTAACTTGGACAAATCATATTATATATAATAAAAGTTGGGCTAAGACGCCGTGGTTGCACCAAGTGGCGGCACCAAATTGTAGAAATTTTCTTAAATTTTTAGATTTTAAGAAAAAATATATATAAGTTTTCTTCAACTATAATTTCTAAGTGGATATAATTTTTTTTCAACTATAATTTCTAAGTGGATAAAAATCTTAATTTGATTAAAGTTGAATTGCACTTGCTATATTTCTAAGTGGATAAATACAAAAAGCATAACAATTAAAAGCCATGCATGAAGTGGTTAAGTACTTCACGTGGTGTTAAACCAAATCAAATCTTAATTAATAGTTGGCATATCCAAAACTTAATAATAGTTTAATTAGCTTTAGACTTTTTGTTCATATAAAATTCTTCGATGTGGAGTGTGTGTGTGTGTGTGTGTATATATATATCAAATAATTCATAATTAATACCAATTGTAGAAATTTTAATAAATTTTTAGATTTTAAGAATAGATATATACATATTTTTTGGATAAATATGACGAATCAAGTAATAAAAGAAAGTAGTATTTGATTTACAACT
Source organism: Quercus gilva (assembly GCA_023621385.1). Classification (NCBI taxonomy): domain Eukaryota; kingdom Viridiplantae; phylum Streptophyta; class Magnoliopsida; order Fagales; family Fagaceae; genus Quercus; species Quercus gilva. Next base: position 14,755,642 of record CM042477.1, read on the forward strand.
GTAACAGTTGTGTCTATCTAAATCAAGAAACTTGAGGATTAACTGGAAATGGTATGGGAAAGACATTGTTCACTTGAACGGAACATGATTATCATTAACTTTTTGGCTTCCCATTGCAGGATTCAGCAAAGATTAGTAACTTAGAAAAGGAGTGTGAAGACTCGAAAAATCTGATTCCGAAACTTGAGGAAAATATTCTAAAACTACAAACGCTGTTGCTGGACGAGGAGAAAGTCTTAAAGGAAATTAAAGAGAATTCTAAAGGTGATTTAATTTTTTTTCTTTAATTTTATTATTATTATTATTATTTATCTTTTTGGTTATGAACAATAGGAATATGTTAGTTGTCGTGTTGCAAATCACACTTAAAAGAATTATGTGTAGAAGTAAAAAAGAGAGATAAAAAAACGTAAAAGAAAAAAAGGATCGAATTTGCATTTTTTTTTTCCTACGTTTCTTTAAAAAACGTAAAAGGAAAAAAAAGATAGAACTTGAATTTTTTTTGGTGGATAAATTTTCATCTTGTGTCATATTTTTCCTAATAAAAAAAAGTATTTGAGTTTCACCTATGATTGTTCAATATGGGTATGAAACACCCTTGACCGTTTAGACCCCAAATTACAAAATATCAATTCAAGCTTATTATCAAACAATTATTGTGCGGAACATGAACATAAGCCAAACACAGAATTGATAAACAATCTAAGCCAAATATAAACACATCAACAGCAGTAAATATAACGCAAAGATAAAAGGAAGGAAGATGCAAACACACGGACAACACACGATGTGTTATCGAAGAGGAAACTGAAGCTCTTGGTGTAAAACCTCTCCGCCGCCCTCCAAGCGGTAAATAATCCGCTAAAGAATGTAGTTGGGATACATGAACAGCAGAAGACCCTCCAAGCCTAATCTGCCCAACGTACATAAGTCCTCCAAGGATTTGGTCAAGAACCTTTCAAGGATGTAACAATGGAGAGGAAGAGAGTAGAGGAATTTGAAGAGTCTCTAAGGTAAAGATTGTGGATGAATCAATCTTGTTTTTCTCTAGGGTTTCTCTCACAAAATTCTTTCTGGAAACTCTCTACATTTGGTGGGTATAAGGGTCTATATATAGTGGGGTGAGAAAGGAATGCGAAGAGTCAATTTTTCCCAAACAGGGTGGTTTGGCAATTAGGCCTCGCGACTGGTCTGAGTCGCGAGTTCCAGCCGCGAGTTAACGGTCTGGCCAACCTGGGACTTTTGTCATGTAGTGCGACAGCTGGCGTGACCCTTCACCTCCCCCTCCCCCGTGTGCTTCTCACGTGTCTACATTTGGTGACTCCCAGTCGCAAGTCACCCGCGAGTCCTAGCTGTGAAACTTTGCATCCTTGCACAATCTTGAGCATTTCTTCACATCTTCTCACACACTACCCTTACAAGAATCCCACCTAAATACAAAGTTACTAATTGCTAAAATACAAGCAAATTTGGCACGGAATAAAGCTAATAAGATGGTTGATTAAATTCAACCTTACAACCTAAACTATTTCTTTTTGTTCATATCATCTTCTACACAACCTAAAATTCCCACTATATATACACATAGTTTTTTGGTATTTCATTATTTCTACTACGTACTTTACAATTATTTGTTATATTCTTTCTTTCTCCTCTCTGCCCTACCTACAACTTTGCAGGTAATTTTTTTTTTCATCAAATTAAATAGATTTTGTGTATTTATTGCAATTTTCTTATATATAATATGATTTTTATCAACAAGTTTTATAGATAGGCTGAAATTCTATGTTTGATCACACATTTTAGTGTTTTTTTTAGAAGTCAATACAGCAAGAAATATATTTGTATTTTTTAATTTCTTATTACATGATTATTTGTTGTTGACATCAATATTTTATAATGGATTTAATTTGTTATGGCTTTTGTTTGGTGATTTGTTCCATGTAAGCTATATTCTTTAATTAAAAGCAAAATTTGTTGTCAAACATAAAATTGGATACGAGAGAATCCATCCGTCCAAATTTCTATGTAAGTTTATCTTTACTTAACTCCGTTTTTTTTTTTTTTTTTTAGTTCAAAATTTTGGATATTTTTTCATTAATGAATTGAGGTTTTGGCTTAATTTTGTTTTCAACCGTTTCAATTATTGAATTCATTATTTTTTCATGTGTAATATTAATATCTGTGTTTTTTTTTATGATAAAAAAAAATATATGTGTTTTAAAGGCTAAAACACAATACAATTACAAACATTACTTTAAGTTAGGGCGTTATATTTATTTATTAGTAAGTTAGAGTGTTACATTAAGTTAGTGTATTATATTTTTATTTATTATTAATTTAGAATGTTACATATAGATACATATGCTGATTTAGGATTGATATAACTTATAACCATTTGAATGAAATCAACACTAAAATAAATGATTTAAATATCAAAATAAGAAATAAAAATTAAATTTCTTTTGAGTGTACAACTACAATTTATTTTTTAATCTTAAATTCTGAATTAATTCTTTTTTCATTTTATTTGTTATTAAATTTAATTATATTATCAAAATATTTTTTATTAAACCGTGCATCGCACGGGCATAATACTAGTAACATTATATTTGTAAATAGATCCATTATAATTCCAACCACAGTTCAATTATTGGACCACAGTTCAATTATTGCCACGTGGCGCTCTGCTTGAGAGAGTAATATAGCCATAAAAGCCTCTATTTCTTTTTATCAAAAAAAAAAAAATACATTCTTCACATATTAAAAAAATATATTTAACAAAAAAAAAAATGTGCCATCGTCATCAAAATTAATGGATTTGTATCGTATCGATTGGTAAGGTCAAAGGATTCCATATCAATCACCAAACAAGTCTGATTATGTTCCTTGCACAATTTCAAATATTCGCCCTAATTTGTCTTGTATTATTCATTTCCACGCGGTTTAACAATTTTTTATTCTTTGCTTTTGTCATTTTTTTGGTCTGCCGCAGCTTTTTCCAAAATTTTATTCGTTTTCTTTAGTCATGTCTTCTGTTTGTGGCAGTGTTTAGCCTGTTTCTTGTCCTGTAGCCTAGGCGGATAGGCCTGTTGGGGCTTAGGGCCCTATTCTAATACTTTTGTACTTTTACCCATTTTAATATATCAATTCTACCTTCTTCAGTCAAAAAAAAAAAAGAAAAAAAAAGAGAATAATTCTAGATAGTAAACTCAATTTAGATTCTTTGAAGTTTCAGCTCTTGTACTTGTTTTCTTCTTGCTCTCTTCCTTATCATTCACGTCTCCTTCTCTATTTTCTTTGTTCCACCATCCACCCATATGAACTTTACTTTTTTATTTTATATTTATTTATGTTCTTTGCCAAATGATTCGTTGGTGTGCTATATCTTGGTATGATCTTTTTAATTTCCTTCATTCTCCCATCATTTAAGATGTGTAAATTGATGCCAAGGGGTTTATATCTCAACTGACTTCTTTTATTATTTCTAGTGGAGATATCTAAGTTCTCAATCTTTCCTAAAAAAAAAAAATCTAAGTTCCCAATCTCCTTACTTCTAATTATCGAATTATTTATAAAACAAAAATAAGGAAAGAAATATATGTATGATTGAATATTTTTTTAGAAACAATGTATGATTAATTAAGGCTGTAATTGGTGAATACATTATCTGCTAACATAGGCTATAAATTAGTTTACATTTATTATGGCTCTTAAAGAAATAATTTTAAAATAATATACATGTATTAATCGTTGTTAAAATATTTAATTTTCTTAAATTGAAACAACTTTTGCTATGGTATTCACAATTTTGCTTATCATTAATAAATGCCTACAAAATTTTATTACATTAATATTAAAAACCTATCCGAGTTACAAAGGCCGCCACAAACTGATTGGGTTTGACTTGGTTAGACTAGATTTTGTGTATAAATGATCCATTTAAACACCCAGCCCGATTTAAGTGTCAGTTCGCTGGATTTTCAATCTGACCGGCCAGACCGGTCCAAGTTTAATAATCTTTTGCTATGGTATTTATAATTGCAATATCTCCTCTATCATTTATTCTTTTGCAAATTCTTTCACTTTGTGCAGAAGTGTGTAATGTGTTCTATTGAATCTTTTAAATTACACAAATCACAATCTCTCGTTTCTAATAGGTGTTGGCATAACTTTCCATGTCTTGTCGTGTCTTTTCTTTAGTAATCAATAACATCCACTGATGATTCTTCTATAATGCCTACTAAAAGTCCTCCATGCAATATTTTATTGAATAAAGTTTGAAATATTCTATAAGATTATTCCGCTGCACTTGATTACCCATATATAATTTATTTAACGGATGCAAATGCTTTTCCGTTGCATATGTTTTAGGCTATAATGTTACTTAATTTCGTAAACTTGTCTAATTTTTTGGTAGGTTGATCATGTCAAGCCCCCCTAACCAAGGATAGAAAGTTAAAAACCAGAAGGAGCAGGCTAACTAAAACTTTTGATGGTCATGCCCATCTTCTTCACCACCAACATCAGCATCACCAAAATCCCTAAACTTCTGAAATTACCTTAGCTTAACCTGAATGATGCGATAACACATGCGCATTCAACCATATTCCCACATGGCCTTGCCTTAATCCGAAGTATACTCTTCTGAGATAACTTCACCAGCAGTTGATTTCTCTCCCATCAAAGGGAACCAAAAAGATGAGATTTCACGTGCTCACTCCAATCCATTCTCTTCTCCATCATCTTAGGAAGTTGTATAACCGCAATGCAAACCGTGTTATGAGTAATTTTATGAACAAACATGGTCGTTAAGGGGAGAAAGACCAAGCAATTGGAAAGAGACTACGGGAGCCCTGAGCCTAGGAACAGGACTTGGATTTCTTGGCCAACCAAATCTGATGAAGCTTGGAACCACAATGCAGACCTTGTTATGAATAATTTTATGGACAACTGTGGTCGTTAAGGAGAGAAACAAAATTTGTTTAGATCTCAAAACTACAATGATGTTGTGAAGAGGGTTTCTACCGAACCACAATCATCAATATAAATTCGCATTTGTGCAACTATTTTACTTGTTTGATTTATTTCGAACCGAGAAATTTAGTCGTCCACAATCAGATAATTAGGATGTAAATGAAAACATAATTCAAACAGCAAATATTGCTTAATTCGGAGAGTTTGAGACTGCCTATATTTAGGATGTGTTTTTTTTTTAGTCATAGTGGGTCTCAACTCTCAATTGCCTGATTCTGAATGCTCAGGGTGTTTATAGGTATGTTAAAGGAAAGAAGAGACTTGAGTATCAGACGGCATCGGTTAATGATGAAAACATGTTATTAAAGCAAACGGTATCGTCAAATGCTTCAAATTTACACGTGTGCACATGTACATTAAGAACAGTGTTGCTAGCTTAAGTGACTCACGAGAAGATCACACGAGGCTTATAGAAGTTTTGTTAGTATAATTGGTCAAATGTAAAATTAGTGGAGTCTGTAACAAAGCCGTTAGCTGTGGTTTAGGGAGTTAGTGATATTTTTCCTTTTCTTTTAGTCTTGGATTTAGGGATGGCAATTTATACCCGACCCGCGGGTACTCGGTCCGGCCCGACCCTAATGGGCCGGGTTTTACCCGGTCCGATTAGAAATAGGGTCGGGTATGGGTTTTAAAAAAAAAACCCGAAGCGGGTCCGGGTCGGGTCCGGGTTTTTATAAAAAAACCCGAGACCCGACCCGTGACCAGACCCAGTAAAAACCCGGTACCTAAAATTACTAAAATACCCACAATATATATATATATATATATATACTTCTAACCCTAAATTCCCTAATCCCCCATTTCTTCTTCAGCAGCCTCCCTCCCTCTCAATCAGACATTCACACATTTCTTCTTCAGCAGCCTCCCTCCCTCTCAATCAGACATTCACATGCTCCCTCACCCTCGCTCTATCTCAAACCACCACCGTGAACACCACCAAAGCTCAGACGGCGAGACACCCAACCCACATACGCCGCCGATTCACTCCGACCCTCAGTCCCTCTCCCTCAGCTCACGCCGTTGAATCTTCCCGTCGAGCCGTCGCCGTTTTTCTTCAGCTTCAGCCTTCAGCCTTCTTCAGCCTTCAGTGAAAACGTCAACACTACTTATTCTTCTATCCCAAAACCTGGAAAGTTCTCAAACTTAAAGTTGTAGAAGCCTAAGAAAAAAAAAAAGAAACTTAAAGTTGCAGAGCATAGAGAAAGAGAGAGGCGTATGGCTCACCAGTCACCACACAAACTCGACTGGTTAGGAGACTTAGGACTTAGATGATGATGTCAAAGACTCAGAGGATCACTGATCGGAATCCCTCTTGAACCGTTGCATACGCAGCGTATGTAATTTTTTTTTTTTAACAAATTCATATTTTATTTTTGGGAGTAAACGGTTGTGACTTGTGAAGTTTTTATTTTTATTTTTTGAGAAAAGGATCTGTAAACTTGTGAAGTTGATGTTGTGATTTGTGTGTATTTATTTAGATTTTTGAATCATAATTTAATTTAGATGGGTATCCTAATTAAGAAGGGATCTGGGTTTTTTTCTTTTGTAGTTATTGTAAATTTGTTAATGGGCCAAAGCATGGGTCGTGCATTTTAGGATTGGAATGGGCATATATATATATTTTTGTCAAAAATCTTAGGGGTGCCGGTGATTAAATTATTTTCAATTTTTAAGATAATTTTTTCTTCAAATTACATGCTTCAAATTACAAAAAAAAATTGGGCTTAATTTTTTTTTTTTTTTTTTGGTGTGGTTGGGCCGCGAATTGGGCCCAATCCTAAACGGGGCCTGCGGGGCCCGGCTGGGGCGGGTCTGGGCCCCGCAAAAAAACCCGGTACCCTAAACGGGCCGGGTCCGGGTTACGGGCATTGCCCCGCGGGTCGGGTCCGGGTATAGAAAAACCCGGCCCGAACCCGACCCGTTGCCATTCCTACTTGGATTAGTGTATAAATAGAAGAGCTTAATCAATAATCATAATGTAATTTTTTCTCTTTTTCAATAATATAGATCTCAAACTCTATTTAGAGCGAGTGACTCCTCACATGATATAGCTCTGATTTTGCTCAGCAATGACTTCCAACATTAATACTATTGCACTTTTGACAAGCAAGCTCTCATCAATGGCGGAGGATGCTTCTAATCCTAGCTTCCTTCATAGTGGTGATAGTCCTAGCACATTGCTAGTAACACAACCAATTATTGAAGGGGAATATTATTCAACTTGGACAAAGATCTATGATCATGGTATTGCTAGCCAAAAATAAAATAAATGCGTAAATGCACTTTTAGTCCATATATTTTGACTTTTTTCAATTTTGGTCCTTATATTTTAATTTTATCACTTTTAGTCCCTAAACTAGTTAACGCATGTTATTTTCGTCCTTTCCGTCAGTCAACTGATGGAAATATCTAAGGTGATTGACGGAGGAATTAAAATATTATTAAAAATGCTACATCAGCATCTAATTTTTTTTAAATAATTTATCAATTTTAACTAAATAAAAAAAAAGAAAAAAACAGAATTAAAAACAATAAAATACATAAATTTAGATCTAATTCATTTTAAACAAGAACACACAAGAACATGATCACAGATTTAAACATCAACACAAGAACATAAGACCACAAGCCCAGAACCAAACACAAACTCAAATTTAAAAACATAAAGAACACAATAACAAACTAAATCTTTCATCTTCAACAAGAACTCTAAAGAACCCAAATGCAGATTTAAACATAAGAACACATGCCCAGATTTTCTAGCATTTTCTTGCCCTTTCTTGTCAACCAAACACAAAAACACAAACACAAATTGATTTCCAGCAAGAACAAAGACACAAACACAAACCCAGCAACAGATCTTCCTTGTCAACCAAACACAAAAGCAACAAGCACAAACCCAACAACTGACGACGATGAGGACGAAGATGTGGAGAAGCTTCTAGAGTCGTTCACGAAGGACCATCTCGTGGCTCTGATCAAGAAGGGAGTGAGCAAGCACCCGGACTTGATTGAAATTGTGCATGAGCTCGCTGATGTGGACCCTACCCACCACAAGATCTTTATCCACAGCCTCGGCTGGGACACCACCGCCGAAACCCTCACCTTGGCGAGATTGAGGATTGCAAGGCGGACACCGACCGCGTCTTCGGTAAGTCCAAAGGCTACGCCTTTATTCTCTTCAAGCACCGGAGCAGTGCCCGGAAGGCTCTCAAGCAGCCCCAGAAGTAGATCGGCAATCGCACCACCCCATGGTCGAGACCTATGGCCACACCCATCAGTTGCTGATATTTTAACATAAACACAAGATCACAAATTCAAAATTTGAAAATAAACAAGCACCGAGAGAGAGAAAGAGAGAGTCATGGATCTGAAAAGAAAGAAGAAAAACAAAGATACAAACACAAATAGAGCAAGTAATGGATCTGGAAAGAACGAAGAAAAAGAAGTATAAAATGAAAGTGAATGAGAGTTGGCCATGGCTGTGATAGCTCTGTTTTCATGTTTAATTTCTTGTTCGTGTTTAATTTGATGTCGATCTATAGTTTGTTATTGTGTTCTTTGTGTTTTTAAATTTGAGTTTGTGTTTGGTTCTGGGCTTGTGGTCTTATGTTCTTGTGTTGATGTTTAAATCTGTGATAATGTTCTTGTGTGTTCTTGTTTAAAATGAATTAGATCTAAATTTATGTATTTTATTGTTTTTAATTCTGTTTTTTTCTTTTTTTATTTAGTTAAAATTGATTAATTATTTTTAAAAAAGTTAGATGCTGATGTGGCATTTTTAATAATATTTTAATTCCTTCGCCAGCCACCTCAGATATTTTCGTCAGTTGACTGACGGAAAGGACGAAAATAACACGCGTTAATTGGTTTAGGGACTAAAAATGGTAAAATTAAAATATAGGGACCAAAATGTAGGGACTAAAAGTGCATTTACACCTAAAATAAAATTTGTAACAAGATCCACTCCTATCCAAATTTGTCTTTTCCATAGTTCAAATTCTTGGACCACCACAGCTCAATTCATATAATATACATTCTCCACATACTAAAATCAATATTTATCTAAAAAAAAACTAAATGAAACATGCCATAATCATCAAAATTAATGGATTTGTACCATACCGATATACAAGGTCCAATGATTTCATATAAGTCACCAAACTAGCATGATTATGTCCCTTGCAACATTTCAAATATCCACCCTAATTTATCTTGTGACAGTCATTTTCACGTGTTTTGACAATTCTAGATGGTAAACACAATTTGAATTCATAGAAATTAAAATTCGCCTCTCTTACTTCTTTTCTACTTCCTTATCAATCACGTTTCCCTTTAGATATTTTCTTTGTCCTACCGTCCACTCATATGAACTTTACTTTTTTGTTTATTAGTTTATGTTCTTTGTAAGATGATTCATTGGTGTGCACATGTATCGTTGTATGATCGTTTCAATTTCCTTCATTCTCCCATCATTTAAGATATGTAAAATGATGCCAAGAGTTTTATATCTAAATAGACACATTTTATTATTTTTAGTGAAGATACCTAAGTTTCAAATATCCTTTCTCTTAATTATCAAATTATTTCTAATAACTTTTGCTCATTATTAATAAAAGAAAAAATTCTAGAGACAAACTATTTAATTACTCTAAATAAAATGACTATAAAATTTAATCATGTTAACATTAAAAAAATAATTACTTATTATCAATAAGGAACTAAGGATTACAATGCTCAAAAGAAGTGCTAATCGGAAAATTATTAGGTAATCTCGAAGTACCATAAATACGTATTCTCCTCTCTCACATGAATGGTGAGTTACGCAATAAATTTAATTAGTGTGACTCACTATTCATATAAGAGGAAGAAGTATGCATTTATAATACTCCAAGAATACACAATAATTTTCCGTGCCAATCACCCACATTGCCAAGCTGCTTTATCATTATGTGCAGAAGAATACCTTAATTATCATTTTCCAAATAAATAAAGCTAATAAAACAAAAAGTATAACATAAATTTTTCTGAGTGCGAGCCCATTCAAAACAGAAAATAATAAAATAGAAAGTGCAATTAGTTCTTTATGACTAAACAAAAAGTAGAGCCCACATGTCAAGTTGAAAGATACCAATAAGATTCGGTAGAACCCAATTACACCACGTAGCCCATGAGATTCTTTTGCCCAAAGACTTTAACCAGAAGTTTACCATATTATATGGATTTAAATAAGAAAGCCTTCTAACTTTCTCTATTTAAAGGCTCGTGGACATCTAACTTTCTTGTCTTGGGTACTAACACAGAAGTTGGTTTACCTAGAAAATTTAAGTAGGAGTTTCACAAAATTTCTCAATGGGGTGGCCTTTAGTTAAATCTTTGCTGTGGTCTTTACTACTCTTTGTTCAAATTCATGAGCACAGAGCTTGTATTGAGGAAGAGAGGATGGGTCTCCTAGAATTGAAATCCTTTCTAAAATCCCACACTAATTATACCAAGCCCTTTCTTCCGACTTGGGTTTATGAGACAAAGGGTGGGTGTTGTAGATGGGAGCGGGTCAACTGTAGCACCACCACTGGTCATGTGATCAATCTCACGCTCTCCAATATAAACGATGAGCAACTTTATTCGAAGGGGACTTGGTTCCTAAACGTGTCCTTGTTGCAGCCTTTCAAAGAGCTAAGAATTCTTGATTTATCTGACAACGGAATTGCTGGTTGGTTAGGAAATGAAGGTATGTGAGCTCTTGCACCTACTATCATACACCCCACTCCTAAAACACACACACACCGCAAAAGAACTTTATGCTTAATAGGAAAGGCTTGGGAACATGGTAAGATTCGATTAAGGGTCCGTTTAGATATAACTTATTTTGTTAAAAACTGAAAACTAAAAACACTGTAACAAAATAATTTTTAAATGTGTGAATAGGTTCGTGGGACTCATTTTTAATATTTTTTTCTTAATAAAGTGGTTGTGGGTCTTGTGAACAGTGCATGAACAGTGTATAAACAGCGCTCTATGTCTCCTAAAATAGTGAAACACGTGCATCAAAAAAAAAAAAAAAAAAAAAAGAACTGCGCAGTCATGAAAAGCGCAAATGCAGATGCTGAATCCAAACATATACTAGATATCCCTAATCAAATTAAAAATATAATAGTTTGTCATCTGCTCTCAATTTGATTAATTTTTTTTTTTTTTTTTTAGAGAGTTTCAACTTATAGCGTTCGCTCATGATAATTGCTCTTTATTATCAGACCAAGACACCAATCAGTTTTTGGTATAGGCGGGAATTGAACCCCAGATTTCTTATACAACCATCAGAGACTTTACCAGTTGAGCTAACTGGAACCCACTCAATTTGATTAATTAAATTTATTTTAGAGGAATGGTCATTTTAATCATTAGATTAGATATAAGTTCTCTATTCTAAACTTTTTTTTTTTGGAGTCTCATTTACTCTAAACTTTAAATCCAAATATTTAGACTATAAACTTTACATATGTCAAATATGTATAACGGCAATTTATTTAGAAGTATTTAAGGAGCCTCATTATGATGCGTCAAATTTTTATGACGTATACAAATTGTTGTTTTCCATATAAAAACATAGGTTTATATTACTCTAAAAGATAACGCATGTTATTGCCATATGCATCGACTAAGGGACACATAAAATGGTTCTGTCTGGCTTCTTAATTACCCTCTCTCAACGTTTGTTAAAACCATATAAAAAGGTGCAACAGTCCTCGCAAATTCGCTTATTATTTATATTTGATTTCATCCCTTCCTCTCTCGACCCTTTCTATCTCCATCAAACCCAGTTTGCGCCAAGCATTGTTTAGAAATGAAGCATCTTAAATAAACAGTGTTGAAGCGCCAAAAATGTGGGAGTGCTCTGTTTAGATGAGCTCTAATTTCAAGTATCCAGGACCAGCGTTTGCGAAATACATGACTCACATATCCCCGCTATCGTAATAGATTACAGAATTCCATGTGTACAACTTAACTTGGAGATGTTTGGTCAATTTAAAAACTCAGTGTATTATTTATGTTCATTTGGTATTGCATTCCAATGATGCCATACGTTGGATGAAATTTGTACTAAACTTGATATCAGTTCTCCTCATTCATAGATACAATGATTATGAACCAAAATTTTAAACTAAGGAAATCATTTTTCCTGTCAAAAAATTATTTTGGCTAATTTTGTTAGAGCATGGGAATGGCTATTGTTATATTCGTTAGCTAGGAGATAAAGTTACAAATTTTTGAAGGTTATGACAGATTATTCTTAATTGATAAATTGGTCCTCTAGGAAGTCTCACCATGTTTGAAACAAGCAAAGCCAAGTAATGTATCTGGTGTTAATGATAAATCTTCATTTGTTCGACAATACGATTAAGCCTAAACTCAAAATGGTCGATAAACACATGCACAGAGGGTAGATGGATCAGGGAAGCAGATTTTTTAAAAAGTCAAAAACGGCCTAACTCTTTTTTTCTTAATTCTTTTTTATTCAAAAAGGCCTAACCTTTTTTTGGAGTCAAAACATATGCGTAAATATTTTAGTTTGTCTTTCGTTATTGAATAATTGCTTTAGTATTCTATTGCTTTTAATTGTGTGTTATGATCAACAAACCAATTCAAGAACACGAAATGACGACAATAAATGCCAATCATTAATAAATTGTATTTTATATGGTTCATTACTTGTTTTTTCTTACAAATAAATGTTCGTAAAATTAGACTGTAAATTGTTACTTATTTTAATACTGTCTTTTACTTATGCTTTCTCACTAATTGCTACCATTACGGTATTTGCATCAATCAATGCAAAATAGAAAAATGTATCAATTTTAGACATTCAACTCTCAAAATCATCCTCATCAATAATGTTAAAATTTTGTAAATTTACCAAATTATTACAGTAATTGTATAAATTTACACAAACACTATTCACTTTACATATATTTATTTTATTTTATTTTATTTTATTATTATTATTTTTTTTTTGTATCTCGAGACTGAAAGTAGATAATAGGTGGTAGTTATAGTATGTGAAAAAAAAATCAAGAAAAATTGATATTTTAATGTAATGAAGTGTAAAATAGATAATGCGATATGAAATTTTTTGAAAAGTGAATATGTAAAATAGAAAAATTAAATACTCGTACTAAAATAGACGAAATTTTTTGTACAAACTGATGTTAATATTTTTACCCATACTTTATCTTTTATTTAACATCTACTACCGAACACCTATAATAACGGTGGACTTTGACGTAGACTGGGTCTTGCTCTTGGCTTCATAAATAAGAAAGGCAAATACAACTGCCAACAATTCATATCTATATGATAAAAGTGCATACCTATGGCTTACAATAATAAAACTGCACACCTATCCAAAAACATGTAGATCTACTTTAGAAACATATTTGATTCTTGATATTATATATATATATATATATATTTTTTGAGAATGACTTTCTGCATTTTGTTGATAAATTTTAACAATGGATTTTTTTTTTTTCTTTTTCAGAATCCAATTGTTTATCAAATATGAGCAAGCTAACACAATTAAATTTAGGAGATAACAACTTTGACAAGGAAATTTTAAGATCCTTAGGTGCCCTTCCAGTTCTTAAATCTCTGGATCTAAGTCGCAATAATATGTGGCATCTTTCTAGCAAAGGTATGTGTATATCTGAATTTTCTTCGCAAGAATACCATGAAAAATTTTACACAAACTGAAATCTTATAACCAATATTCACCTTTATCAAAATTTACTCTCTTCATGTTAAAAGGCACAAAATGCTTCAGTGCAATAACTAATCCTTTTGATATATACAAATGATAGTAGTAGTATGCCTTCAATATTCAAAGAGCATTTTAACAGAAATTTTTGTCCATTCCAATATAAAAGTGTTTAGTTCTACTAGATCTTTCTTCTGTACTATTGGTTTCAAGCTTATATACGAAATTTTGAATATCTCTTCACCGGTGATGTAGAACTGGTTTATCTAAGCAACTTGGAGGTCCTTATCTTGAATTCTTGTGGCCTTAATGGAAGCCTACCATTCAAGGGTAAACATTCCAACATCTATTTTTATTGATTTTCGCTCAATTAATGTCCTTAATGGAAGCCATTTTAAATACTTTCTCCTAACATTACTGTCGTCAATTCTCCTGGTAGATATGGCAAATTTCAGCAGTTTGGAGATTTTAGATTTGAGTGGTAATGATTTCACTGGAAGCATTACTCCATATATTGGAGCGTTATCTTCTCTCAAGGCTATATCATTATCTTATAATAGACTCAATGGAACTTTAAACACTCCAGGTGAGAATCTACAATGAATTCAGTCATTTACAATTTTGATTAGGAGTGTGAGAACAACTGAAAGAGAATGGTTAGTAATTTGATATAGATCAATCCTTATTTGCTGCAACTTGGAAGCATAACATTTGACCATCCACTTTTTCTGAACGTAGAAATTATTATACTCCCCTCTTTCCCCCTACCCCCCCCCCCCCCCCCCCAAAAAAAAAAAAAATCATTTTAATCCCACTAGACCGACTCTACCCTTTGTTAATTCATAATTGAGCCAATTTGCCTAAGGCAGCCGTATAGAATAAGGTCCCATAATTTTGGCCCTATAGTAGTACAATATTATATTTTGTAATAATTTTAAATAAATTATGTCACATAATTTTTTTTTTTTTTTTTGGAAAAGTGACAAACCTTAGCCACTCTTTTTCTATTTCACATCTAAACTTATCTCCTACCTAAAATCAATTATAACAAAAAAAAAAAAAAAATTAGGAGCATTAGACATAATATCAATAATAAATAAGTTGTTAACAAAACTTGAATACAATTCTTCTCAAGAGAAAAAATTTGAATACAAAAATTTAATTAGTAATTTTACATCTAAAATACAATAGTAACGAATTTGAAGTAAAAACTTATAATATAGAAATTTATATAAACAATATTAAATTGATATCAAAATATAAGAGAATATTTGACTTAAAATTGTCTTTCTTAAGCCTCAAATCTTTTTTCTCTTAAAAAAAAAAAAAAAAAAAAAGCGTCAAATCTTATTGAGCGTGATTTCATATATTAATTAGGTTGTGTTGTTGATTCTTTCGGTGGCACAAGTTTCGTATAGACACCGCTAATCTTTTATTGCTTTTGACAGAGTTTTGTGCGCTGAAGAAACTTGAAGAGCTAGAGCTTGCTGGTTATGGCTTTGAAGGGAAACTTGAAGAGATAGAGCTTGCTGGTAATGGCTTTGAAGGGATGCTTCCTCCATGCCTAAACAATTTGACATCTCTTTTGTACTTAGATATATCTGGCAACCAGTTCAATGGAAACTTGTCTTCATCTCCAATAGCCAACCTAACATCCCTTGAGTACATTGATTTGAGTTATAATCTTTTTGAAGGTTTATTCTCATTCAGTTTATTTGCTAACCACTCCAAGCTTAAGGTGATTCAATTTTTGAGTGATAACAATAAACTTGATATAGAAACTGAGAATCACAGTTGGGACCCTTTGTTTCAATTAAAGGTCATAGTACTGTCTAATTGTAATCTCAACAAGCTTACTGGCAACTTTCCTAAGTTTCTCTTGAAACAACACGAATTGCAAGTCGTTGATATCTCTCACAGTAAATTGAATGGAAGCTTCCCCATATGGTTGCTTGAAAACAATACTAGACTACAATGGTTAAATCTTCGAAGCAACTCTTTCATGGGTGAGTTTCATTTGCCATCAGATCACTACATGAATCTTCGTTGGTTGGATCTCTCAAAAAACCAGTTTGATGGGAAACTTCAAGAAAATATCGGAAAGTGGATTCCAAAATTAGAATATCTAAATTTATCCCATAATCAATTTGAAGGTAATCTTCCATCCTCAATAGGTGACATGAGTAATTTGTGGGTTATGGACTTGTCCTCTAATAATTTTTATGGAGAGGTACCAATGGAATTGGTTGCTAATTGCACCTCCTGGGAAATTTTGAGGTTATCTAATAATAACTTTCATGGTGAAATTTTCTCAAAGCACTTCAACCTATCCTTATTTTCTTTAGAATTGCAAAATAACAATTTCACAGGCACTCTTCCAGTGGTACCCCTAAAGATCTGGGTCCTAAATATTAGCAACAACCACATGACAGGTACAATTCCTCTATGGATAGTAAATCATAGTACATCACCATGCGATATTGACTTCAGTGGCAACTCTTTCAAAGGCCAAATTCCATGTGGACTACCTTCATCTAATATAATAAACCTTTCTCATAACTTGCTTTCAGGATTGTTACCTTCTTGCTTGAATCTACAAGATGTTAGGCACTTACTTTTGGAAGGGAACAAACTCAGTGGGTCATTACCAAAAGCTGTTCTCAATTCATCATCTCTTGTGACATTGGACATTAGAGATAATCTCTTTATCGGCAACATCCCTGATGAAATTGATGGACTTTCCAACTTAAAAGTGCTTTCGTTAAGTGGCAATCATTTTAGTGGTGTGATTTCAAAGAGGCTGTGTCGGTTAAAGAGGATAGGCATAATGGATCTCTCTAATAACCATTTTTCTGGGGCAATATCGTCTTGCTTTAATAACATATCCTTTGGTAAGCTAGCAGTTAGTGATTTTGTCTATACATTTGGCGATGCTTTTGTGACAGGAGGTTTGTCCTTCCCATATAAATCTCTTCTAAATAGGGATTTTTCAATTGAAGGGTCATATTTGGACTTCTATGAGCAAGTTGAGATTGAGATTGTGACGAAATATAGGCTTGACTTGTACAAGGGTCTCAACCTTGATTTGATGTTTGCATTGGATTTGTCATTAAACAAGCTAACAGGAGAAATCCCACCAAAGCTAGGACAATTATCTTCACTTCATGGACTAAACTTGTCTCACAATCAGTTGACAGGTCCTATTCCAAAATCGTTCTCAAGTTTGACTCAATTAGAGAGTTTAGACGTTTCTCACAACAATTTGAGTGGAGAAATTCCTTCGACATTGATTGACATAAACTCTCTTGCTGTTTTCAATGTGTCTCACAACAACTTATCAGGTAAACTTCTAGACTTCAAAATCGTTCTCAAATTTGACTCAATTAGAGAGTTTAGACATTTCTCACAACAATTTGTGTGGGAAAATTCCTTCGACATTGATTGATATAAACTCTCTTGCTGTTTTCAATGTGTCTCACAATAACTTATCAGGTAAACTTCCAGACTTCAAAGCACAATTTGGAACATTTGAAAAGAGTAGCTATGGAGGAAATCCATTTCTTTGCGGTCCCCCACTAGAGAAAAGTTGCACTGAGAAAGATGAGTCACCTCAATCGCTGCAAAAATCTTCAAAGGCAAGTGGGGGAAAACGTTATGAAGCTGATCTTCTATTCTTCTATGCAAGTTTTGGGGTATCGTACTTTATTTTCTTTTTCGGTGTGATCAGTATTCTTTATATTAATCCTCATTGGCGGCAAAGATGCTTTCACTTGGTTGAGGATCGAATGTACTGGTGTTACCATTTTGCTCTAAATTCTCAAAAGCTGCTAAACCGTACGTGTATTAGGGTCCGTTTGGATTAAGCTTATTATTGCTGAAACTGAAAACTGAAAACATTGTAGTAAAATAATTTTTAAATGTGTAAATTGTACCGTGGGACCCATTTTTAATATTTTTTAGTGCATAAACAGTTCTGTGAACAATAATGAATAGTGCATAAACAGTGATTTTTGTCTCTGCACAGTAAACCCATGTGATGTTACTGTTCACGCGCAAGGGGAAAAAAAAAAAAAATCTAAAGACGCAAAACGCAAAACACCACTTTCAGGTCAATCCAAACGCTCACTAGATGTACTCTATTTACATAGAAATCGTTGGTGATAGTATTGATAAATACCTATGTGTATGTGTATGTTTGGTTATGAATAATGGTTATCACGCTCTATTATGGAGTTCACTTGCACCTTTTCATTTGTATTGAAATTCTTGTCACTAGCTAGCCAATGTTATAATTTCATATTAAAATAACTTCTGGAATGTTTTTTACATGTATTTATTTTGTTGTATACAATATCATTTACATTTTGACAAAAAGTTAAAATTATATTATATTTCATGAGGAAAGAAAAAAAAAGAGCATACAATATAAATTGGAAGAAATATTATATGATTATTTTGTTGATATATTAAGATATAACATATCACTTCAATGAATTACCAATTATTTAAGTACTAGCCCTATGGCCTAATGATCGAGGCATGATTCTTTGAAAAAGATTATACAATTTTTTCATGGAGTGATTAATCAACATTTTCAATTAAATTAAACACTAAAAAGAGAGTAAAGTGTCTTGTAACTCAACTAATTGTCAATTCTTGGTGTTTCTAATGAAGACATCCATGGTTCAAATTCCCCTCTCCCCACATCATATATATATGTGTGTGTGTGTGCGCGCGCAAAAAAAATGAAATAAAATATATTTTGATCCCTAAAGTTTATCTGCTGAACACTTTTAGCCCCTAAAGTTTCAAATGAGCATTATTCATTTCCCAAATTTCCATAAATTGGCACTATTAACTTCTGTTAATTTTTTTTGCCTACAAGTACTTTAACAAAACAATGACAAAACTCATTTTAAATGATATGACACATTTTTTATGCAAAACATTTCACTTAGACCGAGTCGAAGAGGGCAACCCATTCCTATTTGAATTTTGCCTCAAATTAATCCTAGTCCTTCCAAAATTTCTGTTTTAAGAAGAGTACATAAAATTCTCTGTTTTCCAAGAGCAAAGATGTGATACCTGAAAACAAGTGTACTCAATTCCAACTTATAATAGCATTTCCATAAGGTATGCTAAAATAGCATAAAACTCAAAATATAACTAATAAAGCCCAAAATCACTCGCATCAGATCATGAACTAGTTATGCAAAATTGAATTTTCCTATTGTGCATGTCCAAATTTAGGAGGCACTGTAACATATGAAATCTATTTTAATTTTATTATTTCTTTGCATATGTTGAGGGTGAATAGAAAGAGTGGATGGTCGTTGTTTGTTATGTATGGAAAAAGAGAAATAAAAAAAAATTAAGAAAATTTGATATTTTAATGAAATAAAGTATATAATAAACAGTCAAATGTTTCAGCCAAAAAAAAGAAAAAAAAAGAAAAAAAGTCAAATGTGAGTGTTTTAAAAAATGGTTGGCTAAATAAAAAAGTAGGTTTTTATTTTAAAATAAATGATAACTTTTGTATATGCTGGTATGAATGCTCTAAGAACTACTAATATGGAAAATCTTTTCACAGTTCGTTGGTGTAGTGAATCAATAATTCTAGGATCACAATTTTCTCCACACCTTTACTTAAAACTATCCTATATGATTGATTGTGAGCAGTAGAGAAAAAATTGTATGTATATATGAAAGTGACAAATAGCTAATCATAGTCTATCACAGAATTATTGTGAGAAAGATTGTGGTACTAAAATAAATGTAATGAATTATTAACGGCAAACATGGAATGCCTGTTAGAATAGCCTTTTTACATTAGAACACCTGGTTTTATTTTCTAATGGGGTAGGGGGAGGGGGGAATGGCATCTGAAAAAGATTCTATTCCACCTTAATTGGTACTTTGATTGGGCAAGAGGGTACGTTTAGGATTTTCAGGTGATTAATGACAAGTATTACATTTTTTTCTAGGTGATTTTGTGTTATGATATTTGATCCAGTCCATTAAAACCCATCAATCTAAAATTGAAAGCACTTGTTTATAGCCAATATTCTAATATTGACTATTCAATTGGAAATAGAAAGGGGCAAACAGCTACTATGTCGGACGGTATTGCATGGGGCAAAGCTCTCTCTCAACAGCTTATTTTGGATAATTTCTTTTTTAGAATGTTATTTTGGATAATTTATTTATATAAAGTTTATCAAAAAAAAATTATAATTTTTATATTAAATTTATTACAAAATATTAAAAGTTATTTTAGTTCAAAATAAATAAATAAGAGTTATATTTTTTTAATATATATATATATATATATTAGTTAAAAATTCAAAATTGACCCATTAAGTTTCAATTATTGTTATTTTAGCTTTTTAAATTTTAGTTTCATCATTTCAGTATTTTAAGTTTTAATTTTTGTCAATTAAATATCTTGTGAAGTTTCTGTTAGCTTTTTCTGCTTATTAACCAAAACAACGCAGTTTTGAGCTTTTATTTTTTATTTTTTATTTTCTATATTTCGTAATTAAAAAAAGTGAAACTGTTATTAAAAAAAAGGAAAAAAAAAAAAAAAAAAAACGGCAGCTAAGGGGGAACGACGTCGTTCCCCTGCTGCCCCTGAAAACAAAAATATTCACAAGCAGCTTCGTTCAGAAACCTTGTTGGCTTTGCAGAGAGCTTAGAGAGACAACAAACTTGCTCTACTTGTACACCACACCCAAACAAAAATGGTTTGTACCTCTTCTCTTTCGATGTTGTCGTTTTTTGTTGGTTTTTTTTTTTTTTTAATAAAATTTATTTTAAGGATATGAAATTGGCTAATGAATATTGTGGGTTTTGTTCACTGTCCAAATGGGTTTTAAGGGGTTCTATTCGTTTGGGATTTAGTTATTTCAAATGGGTTCTTTTGGGTGTTGAAGATATGTTAGAATCCGAATTTGGGTGTTCAAATATGTAGATTATGTGTATGGTTTTTTTAATCTCTTTGCAAAGCCACCAAGGTTTTCTGATCGAAGCTGCTGGTGAACGACGCCGTTCCCCTTAGCTGTTTTTTTTTTTTTTTTAATTATTTATTTATTTAATAACAGTTTTGCTTTTTTTTTTTAATTATAAAATTGAAACTTGGACAATTGAAATAACAAAACTAAAAATTAGAGGACCGAAATGATAAAACTAAAATTTAGAGTACTGGAGACTCAGCCACCTCAGTCATTTGCTCGGCGTTACAAGTTTCTCTGGCCTATGCTTTTGGCTGTCAATCTTGCTGTTGGAGGTCCCATTCTTTTTCTTATTCATCAGCTTTGTAATTCACTATTTATCTTAATTTCCTATGCATTTATGTATGTGGGTGTTTATAAGTATACAAAGTGATTAAATTTATAAAATGATGCAATAGGTTTTGAGAGATTTCAACTTAAAAGAATGGTTTTTTAAGATTACCGATTGCTTTTCTTGATATTGTTTTTTGATGGGTATTCTGTTGTTAGGATAGGGATTATGGTTTTAGCATCATTTTATGAGGATTCCTTGATACAATCAATCATAAGGTGTGGTTTCTGATTCATGGTTTTGGAGAGAAGTGAATGTGATTAATGGAATTTATGATTCCTTCTAGTTGAGAAATTGTGTGAGAATATGTTGACTTTAGTCTCTATGGATTTAGATCTTAATTGTTTATGTGACATCTAATTACTAAAGCTCTGCTCTTTGCTGCTCCTGTGCACTAAAGAATCTAGAAACGCAATATAGGGCTAATACGCTGTTCTATTTTTTTGACAAGTAAATTATATATTTATATATACTGTTCGGAAATAAACATTTTATGTCTTCTATGGGATTTATGGTTCTCCTTTTCTTCTACCCAAGTACAAAGGGGGTTTATAAAAAGCTTATTTCTGGTCCCCAAAACCCTCCCCTCCCAGTTAGTTGAAGCAGAGGCAAGATCACTACTGGAATACCATGTGGCTACTTAAACTTTTAGTTTGCTACAGGTTTCAATCCATGCATGTTTATAATAGGATGCATATTCCTTCATTTTGGAAATCCTGGAGTTTTTTGTCTATGAAATTTCTTCTTGTTTTGTTAAAATGGTAGTAACTGCAATAGCTCAAGGCATTCTTCATTGTATTAGTACAGCCTTATGCTTGCCTAATGAGAGTAATGTTTTTGGCTATTTATCATTAATCTTATAGCCAATGACCAAGTAAAAAACATATTTGTTTATCTTTCTAAGTGACAAACCATAATCGCAATTCTTTTCCCTCTAGCATAATCAGTATTGATTACTGTGATGTGGAAAAATACATAAACATAATCATTACAAAAGGTGGGAGAAAAAGATAAACACAGAATGCAATTCTTGCATAATTTTTAACTGGCCAGCTAAAGCTCTACTACTTGATATGATTAAAGTCATATGATAAGGCAATGAGCAATATGTTGAATAGACAAAGTATCAATTTCTTTGGGTGTACATGATATCTTGCATACTGTAACAATAAGCACGTTGGAGTCATTCCAATGGCTCATTAGGAGCTTATAATAATATAGGTGAGTGGCAACATATTCTATTTGCTCAAACTCTCTCACCTACTTAACTAATCCCTGAACAAATATTGATGGCTTTATAATTAGGAGTAAGGAGGCCCACCACTCATCTCTCTCAAACCCTGCAAAAGTGGTATCTTTGTGCACTATGTACAATCTTTTTAATATATAGGACCTACATCTGGTGATCATTTTTAATATCTTGTTTGTGTCTTAGTCAGGTTTGAGAAAGAAAAACTGGAGTATACAAGAAGACTTCAGGGGTAGTAAATCTGGTTTCGTTAAATTTACATGGAAGTTGACTGAGTGGTCTGATAAAGGAAATATATTATTTGCATGTTATGGTCTTATATAGTTTGAGAGGAATTCATTACTAGCTTTATGGTCAAACTTTCTCTTTTATCCACTCTCTGTTTCTGTGTAGCTTTTCTACATAAGTTGATAGTTTTTAATATCTATAAGATAGACAATTGTATTTTCATTTTGCTTTTCCCTTGCCCTAAAGTAGTGAAAGAATGCCCACAATGTTCTTGTTCTCATTTAACTTAGTCCAAAAAGAAATTGTTGTTACTGTATTTGTTGATGGAGGCAATAGTGGTCTTCGATTGAGGATATAGCAGGCGTTCTATAATGTGGAGCTCTTGTCATTCAAGCTTCAGCAAGATGCTAGGACTCTCACCTGAAACCTTTTACCTATTGGATCATTTAAGCCTTTTTAATTCTATCTTACATCTTGTTAACATAATATTATGTTTCTTCTATCTTGGCAGAACATTTTTATTTAATTTTTGATGTTTGGCATGGTGGAAAAGGCTAGGTCTTTTACATGGGAACTCCCACCAACTGGATCATTTAAGTTTTTCTGAATTTTATCTTACTGCCGACATTATATTAAGTACTTTTTTTATGGGTGGAAAACGTTTTCTACATTTTCCAACATTTGGAATAATATGGTTCTCGTCTTTAAAGCTTCAACTGAAGGTTGCTAAGGCTCTTACATGGGCCCTTTTACCTATTGCATTGTTTAAGCTTTTTGAATTATATTACATAGTTCTTTGATATAATATTATGTTTCATTTATTTTGATAGAAACTACAAATATAGACTTTTACACATAGATTTCTTTTACAAATATCACTATTGGAGTTTAACCTGAGTATTAATTTTGTCTTTGAATTTTTGATTTCAACAATCAACACCTTGTACATTAGGTTTGTAACAAATCAAAACATTCGATAGTGTTTTTTGTTAGGCTTTAATTGAAAATACTAATAACAAGTAGGCCCGATTTCTATTTTGTTCTTGTATAATCTAATTTCTTTAAGATCTCAACACATGGGATTTGATGCAGACATTTTACTGATAGGTTTGATTTTCCAGATTGGTTAAATTGCTGGAGGATATCATGGATGGCAGCCGAATACTGATCTTCGTGAATACCAAGGAAGGATGTGATCAGGTCACCCAGTAGCTTTGCATGGATGGTTGGCAAGCTCTTTCAATTAATGGAGATAAAAGTCAAGCAGAAAGGGATTGAGTCCTCTCAGAGTTTAGAGCTGGCAGGAGTCCTATTATGACTGCAACAGATGTTGCAGGTTGTGGTTTGGGAATGGAGATAAAACTTTAATGCTTGTTCAAAGACTTGATAGAAATTCATTTTTAGTACAGGAAATTGTGTTGGTAAACAATAACTAATAGCACTCATCATCATCATTATCAACTCATTTTGGAAAGAAATCATTTTCTAGATATTCCTGTTGTCCCTATTTTAAGTCTTCTTTTAATTTTATCAGGTTTATAGAGAACATTTTTTAGTATTGATCATGCTTTTCATTGATTAGACAGGTGCGAGCCATTTCACTCAGCTCTTTGCTGCATATGTTGGAGATCCACCTTTATTTCTTATTTGCACTCATTTGTTATATTTTCTATTCTGATGCTGCTACTTGGTCATTTTGAAAGATTCATGTTTTTTAGTTATTGCTTTGGTATATTTAGTGGTCTCTAATTGTCTCATGAACGTCCTTTTTATTTAAGTTGGTGTTATTTGTCACGTGGATTCTGCTTGTATGTCTGTTGAGCCACTTGTTTCATGTCTATGGATATTGCCCTTGAACACTTATTTTCAGCTACAGCAACACTCATGCATGCAGAAATGTATTAAGGACTTAAGGTCATAGGTTCTCTAATCTAAATAAGATTCTGATGTGAGAGGTTGTTATCCTACTGCATTTCTTATGACTTGTGATGTGCTTTGGTTTTGGGGCAGATGTGAAGGTCGCGAATTATGTGATCAATTATGACTTCCAGGAGTATATTCACCACATTGGTCGAACTGGAAGGGCTGGGGCAAAAGGAACTGCGTTAACTTTCTTCACAGCTGGAAGCACCATATTTGCGAAGGAACTCATCTGCATACTTGAAGAAGCTGGATAGAAGGTCAGTCCTGAATTGGCTGCAGTGGAGCATGGTGCACCTCCTCCCCCTTAGATTAGTTGACTAGTTTGAATACTCTTAGGTGGTGTTTATATGCATGAGTGTGTGTACTTGGTTACTGAAATCAACTATTTCAGTGAATATCAACCAATTAGATCATGGGGGTTTTCGAGATTGTGGGATGGGTTATGGTGGTGGTAGGACGCTGTATTTTGTGGGAAACATCAGCATGTATGATTAGAAAATAGGAGTTAAAATGTCTTGTCTCCTTTCAACTTTAATTTATGTTTATTTTTTGTTCAATTATGTAGAGGACTAACTATAGTTATTGGTGGACTATGTAAGATAAAACATCTGTTTATATCATAAAGGTTTTGTGGAAGGTGATAAACAATTGTATTTTCATTTTGCTTCGCCTTAAAGTAGTGAAAGTATGCACAAAATGTTCTTGTCCTTAATTAACTTGGCCAAAATAGAAATTGTTGTGGCTGCTTTTGTCCTTATTTAGTGGGGATAAATACATTTTCCTAGTTTTATATGTAGATGACAGTTTACTTGCAATTAGTGATTTGAGTTTGCAAAATGAGAGAAAATGGTCTCTCTCAATATTTGAGATGAAGGATTTTGGACAACCTTTATGTGTCATTAGCATTGCCATTTCAGAGATAGATCACAAAGAAAGTTAGGATTGTCTCAAAAGGCCTACATTGAAAGGGTTTTGAAGAGATCTGGAATGAAATGTTGTAGTCGTATGGTAGCACCCATTTTGAAAGGAGACAAACTTAGCTATAATCAATGTCCTTAGATTCAATTAGAGTAATAGAAAATGAAGAACATACCATATGTATTTTCAGTAGGTAGCTTGCTGTATGCACAAGTCTCATAAGGCCTGATATCAGTTTTGTAGAAGTTCAATATCAAAGCAACCCTAGTTTGGATCATTGGAAAGCTGCAAAAAAGGTCATGAGATACTTACAAGGAACCACTGATCACAGGTTGACTTACATGCATATTAGTCAGTTGGAAGTGATTAGTTACTTAGAAACAAACAATTGTTGCTTCATCTACCATAGAGGCTATTAAATACTATGAAGCTCAACACATAAAACATGGTTAAGGAATTTTATCACAGTTCTCAAGATTTTCGCTATTGAATACTATGAAGCTACAACGCATGCATTATGGTTAAAGAACTTTGTCACAGGTCTCAAGATTTTCGATTCTATATCAAGACCTTTAAAAATTTTGTGACAATCATTTTTCTTCTCTAAGAATTATAGAAGTGGAGCCGAAGTATAGTGGCATAAAGCACCCTATTGTTAGAGAGAATGTTAAGAAATAAAAGGCGACTTGGTATAAAAACCACGTGGAATATGTGGGACTTGGTAGCTTATTTGATGTTTAAATCTCTCTTAAATTGTTTTGTATTTAGGATATATATTTGGTTATTCATAGAGAAAAAGGCAAAGTATTTATTTTCTGCATATAAAGATTGCGTTTGGAATAAGCTTATATGGGACATTTTTTTTACTATTTAGCTTATTTTGGCTACTATTCATGGGTCACATTGCACTTTTTGATACTATTTATAGGTTTCATTGTACTATTTTAACCAATTTTTAGCTTTATCTGCAATACTTTCAGCAAAAAGTTTTCAATTTCAACTAAATAAGTTGTTCTTAAATGGGCCCAAAGTATAAATATAAATATAAATATAGTTTTATTCGTGGGCAAGATATGAAGGGGTACTTGAATGGCTAATAGATAGTCTATTCATAAAAAATTAATGGTTCATAAAATACTTAAACGGGGAGTACCATACATTGTAATACATAGAAGTACTTGTTAAGAGTATTACTGTCATGATTCATTTATTGGATTATTTATTTGAGTGAGCATTTCAAAACAAGATGGCATAGGTAATATCTTTATATTACTATGACTATGACTTATCAAGTTATCTAAATGTCATGTGGGCCAAATGAGAGAATGTAAAATTATCTCTATTAGTAGGCTTATGGTCCACATAAAATTTACTCTAATTCATTAATTACAATATATATAAATTTATTTTAGAGTGATAGATAGAGACCCATCTTTTTAGAGCGTATTTGTTAACATCACTTAAAATGTCACTTAGTGAATAGATGTTATTTAGTAAATAAACACTTTAAAGTAACTCTCAATTAAACTTTTTGATGGAAGGAATATAAATTAAAGAAAACAGACATTAAATTGGAAGAGTCCCTAGTCTAGCCTTTAAAAGACTGTTTTCTATCAAAGAGATTTTAAGGCATTGGCAATAGACTAGAAAAATTCATTCACAACCCATTCTTTTGCAATGTGATTTTCTGTACAAATCATTTGAATAACATGACTAGAGGTATTTTATTTTTCTTCGACTGTTTTAGATTTCTTACATCCAATTGATGCTTAAAGTCATTGTGTTGGGAGGTGTTGGTCATTCTAATCTTTTTCTTATTTGCTTTAATTGTGGGTAATTATGCAAGATGGGTTTTGATTTTGTGTGATTTTGTAAATTAATTTGAGTGGAATTAATTTTGTACCATCTTCCAAGAGAGGGTTAGATTTAGCTTTTCATCTGTCCATTTTCAATCTTAATTTTATGTAAAATGTATTCGTAGAATTTTCAACAACTGTCAATCTTTTCAACTAATTATTCTATACTTTGACTCAGTCGTTGAAATGCTTTTTTGAATTCGCCATCATAATGGTTGTGTTCGGCATAGTGGTGAGCTGGGGTAATTAGAGTTATGGATTCAAAAATTTATTATTTTGTAATTATAAATTAACTAATTATGTTTTGTTACTTCTATTTTCTTAATGTAAAAAGAGGAGAAATTTCACTTGAATTTTTTTTTTTTTGAAAAATTTCAATTAGTATTATTAATTTATAGTTTAATTAATTAATTTAGTTATTAAATAAGTATAAATTAAATTGCTTATTAAATCGGACCAAAAAATGAGAAACCATGTTCTTATTTATTTTCCTATAAAAAAAAGTTCTTATTTCTTATTCTCTGTATGATCCGATCTTTAAATTCTTGCTATGGGAATAGATGAAATTGGGGAAAAATCAATGAGAATAACAAAAAAACTTAAAAGGTTACTCTTTTTTTTTTTTTTTTTTTTTTGTCAATATTAATTTAGGTGTACTAATCTATATAATAACTAATAGCCGAAACGTTTGACTTTTTATTGATCAGCCCTCATTGCGCCACGTGGCTACATAAATTAATGCCATGTCTACCATTAAAAACACAAAACAATGTATCTTTTCATTTGGCTCTTATACAAACCATTTCAGTACAATTCTTTTGCTATTGTTGCCTGTTGGTGTTCAGTTGCATTGTTCCCGCTGGTGGTTATAAATTTTACACATTTCCTAATAAATTTCAGTTTATATTTCTTGAGACAAAACTCAAAAACTTCACGTTCATTCTGATTCTTCACCATCTCTCTATGTACGGTGGAGAACCTTTGGTTTTCACAAATATATTTTTGGCAGGTTTTAACACTATATTCCATTATAGGTTTTTTGGTTTTATTATTTGAGTTTTAAAATCTTCCTCCACAAATCCTAAAGGTAGGTGCTCCACAAATTTTAAACGCATGCAACATAGTAATGTCTTCTCCTGTGTCTCCAGTCCGCTTTCCTCTTCTTAGAAAGTGTTAAATAGCTTTTTCTTTCTTCATTTCTTTTTTTGATTAGGTTTCTGTGTGTGGCATATGGGAGATACTTTGTAACCATTCTAATTGCATATTTTGTTGTAAAAACTTAGATGGTGATAGGCTTAATTATGTGAATTTGACCTTACAAGAGAGGTTTGTGTTTTTCATGGTTTTCTGAAGTTCTATGGATTATATAATATTTATTTTGTTTTAACTATTGTACGGAAAGGAAAGATGTTCCTTATAATACCTAAACGAGGTCTTGAAAAAAAGTCTTCAACTCCTTGCTACAAGAAATACAAACACGAAGATGATGCTATTAAAAATTCGGTTAGCCCTCTCTTTTCAAAATATTTTAATTTTTTCCCTGTTTTTCTATTTTGTCGCTTCTTATAAGGTTTTTAATTGTTTCTAATTTAATTTCTATTCTTATGTGTTTGAATCATATTATAAAGGTTTAGTGTGAATTATTATTGAGGATATTTCATGACTCTTGGTTTAGTGTGAATTATATGTGTTTGAATCATATTGTCGCTTCCTCCTTCCATATGGATGGTAGGTAAACCTACTATTCAAAACAAAGTGAAGTATTGAATCCATATATATATTCACTATATTTATAATTACCTTTTTCCTGGACAATGTCAAACTTATATATATATATGATATGGCTATTTGATATTGGATCTTAGGACGGGATATGATTGCTCATGATTTTAAAGGTGATATTGAAGATATAAATTGAGCAGTTGCTACTTATTGCTTAAAATTACATATTTGGGATTATGCTAGAGACATTATGTTAATCATTACGTTTTAAACATAAATAATATTGGTTTAAGTTTTGACTCTTCTTTTTTTGCACAGAAGGTAAGCTATTATGAACACGTACACATTTAAAAACATCAAACAGTTGTGACTTTTCATTTTTCAATAACCACCTTTTCAGTTTATAGGCACATTTTTATTCAATAGACACATTTTCGGCAAATAGACACCTTTTCAGTTAATAAGCACATTTTCATTCAATAGACACTTTTTCAATCAATAGACATCTTTTGGTATATTCAAAGATGAAGGATTATCACCTTTTAATAAATATCTTTTGGTATATCAGATTTAAAGGGTTACAACCTTTCAATAGGTACATTTTGGTATATATATTATAACATATCTTATATAAATAAGGTTTTACAACCTATTTAAGTGAAAATCCTGCCAATATAAAGTGACATCATTTAGATAAGCATGGGACAGTTTTTTTTTTTTTAATTATATAAACACCAGCCTTCAAAACCACACTACCACATACCCAAAAAAAAAAAAAAAAAAAAGTCTTTCATCACCAATCCATTCTTATCAATTTAAAAAAAAAAAAAAACCATTCTAAACAAAAATAATAAACATCAAAATTTAGAAACCCAATCAATGATCTACGGATGTGCAGCATCACAAATTCACAGTCTAAGTATTATATAAAGGTCATTATTCATACTGCGTGTTTAGTTCATGCATAAGGAACATCAATTTTAGGGTCTTGGAGATCAAATTGGCTTCATAGATTGTTTTTATGAATTTTAATTTGCTGATGTAAAATAACATGTCTTTGATGACTTTATCAAACCCATGGGATGCTCCTTATAGAAGTTGACCGGGTACTCAAATCTGAAAGATATTTGTATTAACTTTCATGAAAGTTAAGTGAGTACGAAGAAGAGAAGCATGTTAACACCAATGGGAGAATTGACCAGGAAATCTTGGTGCCATGGGAATTATTAGAAATTTTTGGATTTAAAAATTGTATTAGATTGTGATTTTAATAAACAGTCTATGTTTATTTCTTTATTTCTACCATACAATCAAAACAATTATAGAAATTATATTTAAAAATAAAAGCAACAACAAGACAAAACATTATAAGAAAAAACACACAATATGAAGAAAAGTAATTAATCTTACATTAGTCATTATGTAAGACCCTTATTCCCTCCCACAAAATACTAATAAATAAAACAATATTGCTCTTTTTTGCCTAACTAATAAAACTTTGTGTTATTTCTTTCAATATATATTTTTTATTTAATTTCATGCATTTTTGCTTACTATTCTAACTAAAAAAAAAATGACTTGGGTTAGCAACTAGTAATTTATTATTGTGTAACCGTTGTATATAATGAACCATGACTTTTGAGTGGAGTTGTAGTGTGCCTTTTTATTAGAACTCTTTTTCCTCTCTCTTGTGTGTGTGTTTGTTTTTCAAAAAATATATATATATGTCACATGCAAATAGATTTTTCCTAAAAAAAAAAAACCTGCGAATAGGTTTATGAAACCTATGGCGTAAGGAACGCCACCTCTTACGGAATTTGTTTATTGCATTGAAAAAAAAATCTCTAGCATTATTTTTACTTCTTTTTTAAAAAAATGAGACCCATCACCCATTCTTTAAATCTGAGAAATGGCCAAAATTATTGCGGCGCCAATCAATACAAAAGAATCAAGCAACTGATAATTGTGAAGCACAACAGGTGTTTGTGGAGTCGACAAAGACTTTGAAAGATTATAAAAGGTAAGTAGTGTTAACAAACCGAAGATAATTGTGCCTTTAGATCAACATTTTTATTGTTATCAAAGAGGAAAAAAAAAAACATTTTTATTTGTTTATCAACTTATTTATTTGTGTAATTTTTTTAAAAAACTATTTAATTTGTAAGTAGAATTATATTTTTATTTATAATTTAAACAAATAAGAAAAAAAAAAAGTATTCCCCTTGGATTCCATGTACTTGGACTAATAGGTTTGGGGAAATAACTTAGTAATAGTGCACGGGGGAAATAGCACTTGGAGTAATAGGTTTGCTGGAGCATTCACAGTAAGAAAGCTAAAAAATATAGCTTTTAGTAAGTCAAAGCTAATTTATCTATTTTAACACCCTACTTTATAATACATTCAACATCAAAAATTTTATTTTAACATTCAACATATTAAAATAATATAAACAACACAATAAAATAATATATCTAACACAATAAATAACAATCACAACCATCAACACATTAAAATACTATTTTTTTTAACACCACACATTAATGAGCTGCTATCTATAGCAGCTCACTGTAGCTGATACTCAAATTTTTTTGAGTTTACCTCCTTTGCTTTACAACATATTTTGAGAGTATTGGTTGCTAAATTAACATTTTAGTTAATTTAGCAACCTTACAAAAATGTTAATTTAGCAACCTTACAAAGTATAACTCTCTCCCCAGTTTTCTCCTAATTTTGGGGAGAAAACATTTTGGTAGGTTTGAGGAAAAAATACCCGAGTCCCACCACATTTTTCTTTTCATTTTCCCTTCCCAACCAAACACTCATTAAAACTTCTTTCTCTCCACTTTTCTCTCCTAAAATTTCCATCCTCCCTAAACTCCCTCCAAACAAACATACCCTTAGTAACATGATCCATGGGGAGTTACTAGTACCACATCCATAGTGTGGTGGAGTTATACTCTAAGATGTGATTGGTGAAGAAGTCACAGTCATGGTTGTGGTGGATGGAGGAGACGCGTATTGTGCCTGAATTTTTTTTTAAAGAATTAAATAGGAAAAACAAATGGTGCAATTCTAATAGACTAGCGGGAGCTCTGAATTGAATAAACTTGAAAATTAAAGAAATTAATTGAACGAAAGTAAAATTAGAGGACTGAAATGAATTTTAATTAAAATTAGATGATGCAATTTGTAATTTAGGGAAATATCAAATACTAAGTACTGACAAATAAAGAGAATGTGATAGAAATGGCGCAAATAGTATTTGAGTAGTAATAGATTTTTTCACAAATACGTGTTAAAACTCAAAAATATTCTTTCTTAAACTTTAGGGTTTTAATATTTAAGATTTTGTTATCAAACTACCCCTACTCACATATTCTATATCTTTGAAAAATTGGAGTCATTTGAACTGCATGTAAATAATAGAAATTCAACATAATCAACATACCAAACATTCTCTATTATCTTTTAACATCTTGAATAAATGTAATGCAAGATTTTAAATAAGCTTTTTAATCATTGCTGTTTGGTCCCACAAATACAATTCAAGACAATGGCCGTAGAAATTGATAAATAGAGTCTTGGTCATGGGAATGTAGGAACCCAGAAACAGGCCACGTGAAATATTTTTCTCTGTACTCGTTTGTTTCAATGGCCAATTTGGTCATAGGAGTTTGATAAACCAAAGCTTGGTCATGGGAACCTAGAAGCAGGACCCATGGAATGTGTTATACATGCTCAGCATTTTCAAACTGACTTTTATGTTTTATACACACGAAACTGATTGTCAGTCGACTAAGGGACAAAATTGCTAAATGCTCTTTTTAGGCAAACTAAGCAGCGTTTTGCCCTATTTTTCAAACTAATTAGGGAAATGCCCTTATTTTGAAACTCAATTTTCTCAAAATCAAGTTATAAATAAAATAAAATAAAATAAAAAAATTTTGGAGCCCTATAGCGGCGTTTTTAAGGATCTATAATGACGTTTTCATGACCTATAGTGATGTTTTGTAACTCGACTTCCATTATATCGAGTTATAGGCAATTTTTTTAATTTTTTTTACCTATAACTCGATTTCATATAAATCGAGTTAGAAAACGCCACTATAGGTCTTGAAAATATCACTATAACCTCCTTAAAAACGTCGCTATAGGGCCTAACTTGATTTTGAGAAAATCAATTTTCAAAAAAGGGGCATTTCTCTAATTAGTTTGAAAAATATGGCAAAACGCTGCTTAGTTTGCCCAAACTGACTTTATGTTTTATACACACGAAACTGATTGTCAGTCGACTCAAGGGACAAAATTGCTAAATGCCCTTTTTAGGCAAGCTAAGCTGCGTTTTGCCCTATTTTTCAAACTAATTAGGAAAATGCCCTTCTTTTGAAACTCAATTTTCTCAAAATCGAGTTATAAATAAAATAAAATAAAATAAAATTTAGAGCCCTATAGCGGCGTTTTTAAGGATCTATAATGACGTTTTCATGACCTATAGTGATGTTTTGTAACTCGACTTCCATTATATCGAGTTATAGGCAATTTTTTTAATTTTTTTTACCTATAACTCGATTTCATATAAATCGAGTTAGAAAACGCTACTATAGGTCTTGAAAACGTCACTATAACCTCCTTAAAAACGTTGCTATAGAGCCTAACTTAATTTTGAGAAAATCAATTTTCAAAAGAGGGGCATTTCTCTAATTAGTTTAAAAAATATGGCAAAACGCTGCTTAGTTTGCCCAAAAAGAGCATTTGGCAATTTTTTCCTCGAATCAAGATTCAAAATCCTTTTGTGTTTTTGTTTTTTATGAGCTAGAGGTTAATTGTAGAGTTAAGGTTGCTCTCTCGTAAAAGTTATTATGATTTTTTTTAGCTCTTATAACTCAACTGACACTTTCTATTATTTTCAATATAGAAATGTCCAACGTTTAAATTATTATTCCTTAACTATTGAATTATATGCTAAAAAAAATCACTCTTAATAGAACGTTTGAGA
The DNA here is from genome assembly GCA_023621385.1 of Quercus gilva. NCBI lineage: Eukaryota > Viridiplantae > Streptophyta > Magnoliopsida > Fagales > Fagaceae > Quercus > Quercus gilva. The sequence goes on from CM042477.1 coordinate 14,789,668, forward strand.
AATTATAAAATAAAAATAAAATAAAATAAAATTTAAAGCTCAGTATTTATAAAATATGAAGTGTAACTATAAAGGTGTTTTTTCTTTTTTGAAAAACTCTTAATTTAGCTTTACCTAGCTATAAAGCTAAAGGACCCTTTAATTATCTTCAGCAAAATTATCAAACGTTCAAAAATTGGTACTAAAAAAAAGCTTCAAGGTTTTTAAACCATTTTCCCAATAGTGCGTAAACACTATTTTTTTTCTTGTAGTTAGTAATAGAGCTTTTGTGCTATCGAACTTCAATTGAAAAGTTGTTTTTTTTTTTTAGCATTTTAGGTATATGGCAATCATTATTGAAATTGCTAATTTCATACCATATCGATCGATACAAGTTGATAATTTTCATACAACATTTTAGTTTTTGTAGCAAGATACTATTTGCCACAATTGTTACCTATCTAGAGATGACATGTACAACTATAATCGATCAATCACCACATTCAAATGGACCCAGTAACTTCTACTACCCACAATACTCACAATTCCATGTGTTATGGCAAAAGTTGTTTTCACTTACCAGCCATTTCAACTTGTACCAATTATGTCCGGTCAAGTTTCACCACTTTTTCTTCTTTCATTTTTCTCCGTCAATTGCGTTTCCGATTCTATTAATTTCTTCTTCATCCCAATGCTCACCACTCCAACCACGTGAACTTTCCTTTTTCTTTCTATTTAGTTCTTTGTCAAATGGTTGGTTGGTGTGTGTGAATGTATACCATCTTTTCAACCTTGTTTCAACCAAGTCTATGCGTAACATTATCTAGATACGTTGATTGATTAGGTCACATGTATATAATTGGCCAATATATGATACATCATTGGCCAGCATATTTGTTTGGGATGTGTTTGCTTAGTTTGCATAAAGTCTGTTAGTAAATTACTAATCTGTCATCAAACAATCACACCGTTTATTATGTTGATGAAATCCACTAATCACATTTATGAGAAATGATATATCTACAACATTTTTACAACAAATCCTAAGTGACAGGTTGTTACTGGTTGTTATTGTTGGGGCAAAAAAGTAATCTTAGTATTAGTTTCAAATTTGAACCAATAATAACTAACTACTTGTAATTTGTTGTAAAAATGTTATAGATGTAACATCTCTCCACATTTATTGCTATGAAAGTTTATAGAACTTATGTAATAATATTTGAGAGATGCTACGTCTCCAACAATTTTACAACATTTTTACAACAAATCAAAAATAGTTAGTTGTTATTGGTTCAAATTTGAAACTAACACTAAGATTAATTTTTTGCCCTAACAATAACAACCAATAACAACCTGCTACTTAGAATTTGTTGTAAAAATGTTGTAGACATATCATTTCTCATAATATTTTTAGTAGTTTTAACATTTCCCATGTATATAGCTGAAATCCAAAAATGACATATTGGCATTGATTGTTGGATACAGTTTTTCTCCATACAAGTTTGAAGAAAAATTCTTCTAACCCACTACCTGGCATATACTTGTAGTCATATGAATTTCTTAAGGGCAAAGTTTAACTATAGACTTGGTTATAGATAATGACTACAATTACACTCAATATCTTTTTATTGGATATAAATTAAGAGAAATCCATCATTGGATTACATTTTTTTTTCTTATATCCTTTATGTTTGCAAATTTCTAGAATATCAAATATTAGTAGTTATATTATCAATCAAATGTTTAAAGTTTAAGTTTTTGTACTCTAAAATTATGCATAAAAAAGAAGATTATGAATCGTATAGTAAATAATATAAGATTGACATGAAATTTAACATGCGTATTAAAAACATAAAAAATTGTAATCCAACCATTATACTGTTAAAATACGTAATCACGTTATTTTTTTTTTAGTGAAAGTTGTAATCATTGACTACATTCAAGTTTATAGCCAAAATTTGTGACTTTGTCCATTTTTTAACAAGTCATGTGATTCGTTGACTTCATTAAATAATATAAATTAATATTTTTATAAATTGTCACACAATAAATTGTAAGAGATTCCCTCAAATTGAGTTGGGGGTACTTAATTGTTATTTTTATATTTCGTTCCCTTGTCAAACTGAAATGACCTTCTAGACGTTGTTCACAACTTTTATCAAATATCTAGTTTGAATGAAAAAACCGAAATTGAGAGTGATTCTAAGAGCTATATGAACGCTGTCATGAATAAAGAAGCTGTTGACAAACTTCGTTGCCGACACTCAAGATTTAATTTCGAATCAAAGCAATGTGAACTTTTGATGTTGGGCTTAGGCTTCCCTACTTTTGCAAAGTCAATTCAGAAGGATTGCCTGGGTCTTGCTTGACCAGGGAGATTCCTTCTCTTTTTCTTGGGATGTTTAGCTGTTTTGTTTCAAACTGTAACCCTTAGAAATAAGAGGATCAAATTATAAGTTCAATAAACCTCAAGGAGGGTTTTCTAATTTCTCTAAACTTTTCTATATAAGAAGATTTAGCTAGAAACGAAAGTTGGTGCTTCACAATATTTCTCAATGGAGTGGCCTTTAGTGAGGTCTTTGCTGTGGGTTTTAGTACTTGTTGCTCACATTCATGAGAGCAAAGGTTGTATTGAGGAAGAGAGGATGAGTCTACTAGAATTGAAGGCCTTTTTGAAATTCAGTACTAATTATATCAAACCTCTTCTTCCATCATGGGTTAATGAGGTGAAGAGTGAGTGTTGTGGTTGGGAGCGGGTCATGTGTGACGCCACCACAGGCCACGTGATTGAGCTCTACCTCTCCAATATAAACCAAGGAACTCACGTCTATTCTGATAATGAATCTAATTATTATCCAGAAAATTGGTTCCTAAATGGGTCCTCGTTGCTGACTTTCAAGGAGCTAAGAATTCTTGATCTATCTCATAATGGAATTGGTGGTTGGCTAGGAAATGAAGGTATGTGAGATTTGTTTTTACTTTCAAAACCCCCCTCCCCTCCTCCCAAAAAAAAAAAAAAAAGCCAACAACAACAACAACAACTCTAGAAGAAGAAACATTATTTTTAGTGTTTTGATTCTAACACATTATTTCATCAATTTTTATATGTTAAAATGTGGATATTTTCATAAACTAAAAAAAATCTTTGAGCTATTCATGTCTTGTTAAGGATAAAGGGTAATGCATAATAGATTTGAGTCAAATGGATTATCTCTAATTTGAATGGATTGCGAGATTTCAATTTACTCAAATTATAAATTTTCCAAACTTAATCCTGCCAAAATAGACCATTCTTCTTTCTTTCTTTTTATTTATTTTTATTTTTATTTAAGTCAAACTGATCTTTACCGTTTTTCTTTCTTTCTTTATTTTTATTTTGGTTAAGATACAAAATAATCAAATGAATATGAAAAGAAATAGAAGCACTGTTATGAAAAAAAAAAAAAAAATTATTCTTATATTCCATGACATTAATGGCCATGGTTGTTATACATATACTGAGGTTACATATGTATTTGGTGGTTTAAAACACCCATATATATTTAGTGGGAAGAAAATGTTGAAAGAGTGTGGGTGGTATCTTCTACAGCACCGTGTGAGTATCTCTACACGTGTACCAAACACAAGGGTGTTTTGAACTTGGACTTAGGCCTACTCATCCCACCAAATGGTGTGAAACTTGAACACAAGCGCTTTTGGTGAGGAATTCAAGCTCATACCACCTCCACTGACAAGCTTCGGTGGTATTAGAAATATACACACACACATTAATTTCGTAGGTACATTGAGAAGTGCCACATTATTATTATTATTATTATTATTATTATTATTATTATTATTATTTGAGATGCAACGCATGGATGAACGAGTGGATGTGATATGCATTACTAGGTCAGTCCTAGCTACCACTAGCTAGGCCAATTAGGCAGTCGCCTAAGGCCTCCAAGGGGAACAAGACTCCTAAATTTTAACCAATAAAGATATTTTATACTTATAAAAGTATTAAGTGGGCCCCAAATATCAGCCAATAGATTATAAAATAGTAACATAATGGACACAACAAAATGTTACAATAATTTCACAATATTTCTAAATTAGCATTCCAATTCACACATTGGCTCACTATAATCTGTAATTTTTTTTCCTATGCTAACTTAGGAATATTGTGAAATTGGTGTGTCCATAGTATTACTCAAAAGAATTTGTTTACAATAATGTTACATTCACAACAAATCTTATGTGGCAGTCTGTCATTGATAGGTAAAAAAGTAATATCAACAGTGAGCCTAAATTAGAACCAATAACATTTTACCACCTAGAATTTTTAGTGAAATTGTTGCAAATATAGTACAATTTTAATTGTTTATCAAAGACAAAAAAAAAAAAAAAAAAAAAAAAAAAAAAAACTATTGAGGGGGTGGGGGGTGGGGGGGGGGGGGGGGAGAGATTAGCAAAGTGTAGGTGGTCTGATGTCCACTAAAGGATTCTCTAGATAATTTGTTATTAACAATGAGCACAATATAATAATAAAAAAAAAGGGTGAAAATCTCAAAAAATGGCTAAAAACAATTTCGAAAAAATTATTTAAAAATTTAGATAAACAACTCACATATGAACAAGAAATTCATTAAAATATATATATATATATATATATTTTCATTTAAACAAATTAGAAGAATAGATTTTAAGTAAAAATAATAATATTAATCGAATTTAAATATATAAAATTCCTCAATTTAAATGCCTTAGGCTCCAAAATTCCTTGAGGTGCGCCTGTCATTACTTGCCAAGTTGCTAGATAAACAATTTCATTTGTGACATATTCACCTGACAGATTATACCATTTGTTACACTCACCTGGATACAATTTCAAGTCCAATTTTTTTTTCAATGACATATTCGCCTGTATAATTCGTACTTAGGTAGCATTATATATACTTGGTATTAGGTAGTATTAGCCTAATATAGGTAGCTATATTAGAAATAAACAATGCAAAAAAGTTGTCAAGTGTCTTATACCTCAACTATCATTTTCAAAACACTCATGGTTCAAAATTTGAATCCCCCTAGAACTCCTTGTAACTATCAAATAATAATAATAATAATAAACAGGTAGCATTGTGCCCTCTCAATTCATCTCCCTTTGCCAAATAGTTGGTCCTTGCTTATGTTCATTTCTTTACACTCTTTATGTGGCCTTATTCCTTACAAACCCTAAGTCCGTATGTCTTGCTTGGCCATATGGAGCATAATTTGTATTTGACCGTTTGTGACTTGACTCGACTTGGAAGTATTATGGTTGGTTTTAAATTATATTTTTTATGAAGCTTAGTCTGTAGAACAGAGGCTTGGGCCAACAGGCCCATTTTGGACCCATTTTTTGGTTTATTTGTTTGACCCTTCATATTAGGGTTTATTATATTTTAAACTTTTCACATTGCTTCACAGGTTCTAAGAATTAACTTAAATTCCTAACATTTCTTGGTGGCGATAGTATTAATTAAAAATTTATACCCACCTCAAGATTTTTGTATATAAATATGCCCCTTCATACATACGATTATGTGTACATTTGGGAAGTGCGTTTTGCGCTTCCCACGTCTGCGTCTACGTTTCTTTCTCTTTTTTTTTTTTAAGTCTAGCACCTGGTGCACTGTTCATGGGACATGAACAATGCATCAAGGCATATGAACAGTAAAAAAAGAGTGAACAATAAATTTTTTTTTATTATTATTGTTTTCAGTTTTCAGCAAAATAAGTGGTATGCAAACAAATCCTATAAAGTTTTTTCAAAATTTTATTTTGTTTTTTTTTATTTTTTATACAAGATAGAAATTCGATTTTAGCCTAATTTAAGTGTATATGTGTGTGAAGTCTTAGAAACTTAAATCTCGGTCCTTGCCCTCCCCTTATCTCACAAAAACTTTGTACTTGTAAAATGACCATCACACCAAGGGTGCGTGATAGTGTGGTTCCAGAAGTTGAATTGTCCATATATTTTTCTTAAGAATTGCAAGTATATATATATATACACACACACTCGGTATTAGGGTTTTAGACCCTAGTTGTCTAAAATTTTATCAAAATCTTAGCCAAATAATTAATTAAATTAATAATGCATTAGATATGAATAAATTAAACATTAAACAAGCACAAATCACATGAACACCAAGAACGATGACCCAAGAAAACTTTTGAAATTGTGGTTTTAAAATAAAAGAGAACCTGGTGAGGATTTAACCAAAACAATCCTCAAGTCGACATATCTATTAAATAGAATCGAAGTTTATACAATAGACTTAATCATAAATCTACTACTAACTCATGTTGTACTTATTGGCGTGACCACACATAAGTTCGAATCCATGGACTCTTCTATTCTAGACTGTTGCACACAAACTCTCCTATTTGTAACTTTGAGATATCCACTCAAAGGTTTTAGATCAATAACTGTGGTTAATTGATTTCTCTATGGCTTCATATAGATTATCTACACTATAGCAGTAGCAACACCATGTTGATCTTTCTCTATGTGCTCTTGAACTCTCAAGGGTTGAATAAATGGTGGCTTAGATCTACTTTGAAAGTCTCAAGTATAGTGAGATTGAGAGAAAATTGGATATACAAACCCTAGCCACACGTAGAATGATTTCTTTCTCTTAAAAACCTCTTTAGGATAGCTTATGATGTCCTTTAAATAGCACAACAAACGAATTACGAATCGGGCTTGAAACAACCAAGTTATGGTCTTTTTCACGTTTCAGATTTTTGCTAATATTGCAATCTCGATTAGTCGAGCCAGGTGTCTAACTTGTAATCAAAAATCTCAATTCGATCAAGCCAAGTGTCGAGCCAGGTGTTAAATTGACATAAACTTGTTTTCTTGCTTTGAACTTAATTCTTTCTTGATATGAACTTGTGTCTTTGTCTTGGACTATAAATTACACCTTTTAACACACTCAAGACTCACCAAAAACACTATAAATGAATTACATTTGATCACGGTTGCCAACTACAAAAATATGGACTCTACATTTAGTACAGGTTCAAAAAGCTTATCAAGATTGGGGAACTTGGAGACATTAAATCTTGCTGACAACGGCTTCAACAAGAGCTTTATCAAATCATTGAGTGCAATCAAATCCCTTAAGAATTTGAATCTTAGTTGGAATTGGCAAGGACTGGAAGGATCCTTTCCTGCCCAAGGCATGTCTATTTTTCATATTACTTTACAAAATCTGTAATAAATTCCAATCAATTTAGTTTTCTTAAAATTCTCTTTTTTTACAGAATTATCAGCTTTGGAAAACTTGGAGAAGTTGGATTTAAGTTCTAACCTACTTAATGGCTCCATAACAACCCAAGGTAATAAAGAGAACCATTGCAATTTTTGATAGCTTCATGGCTACTTAACACTGTCTCTCTCATTTATTAAAAACAAAAACTGCTTAAGGGAAGAGTATGATATGGCACTCATTTATTAAAAACTCTCTAGAGGAACTGTTTTCTCGTATTTGAATTGCAGTGCTGATGAATAGCATGATATGGCACTCTTTTTCTATTGTGTTCTTGGATTTAACAATTGGTTGTATACTTTCTTCAGAATGGAATTATATGTCTAAATTGAGGAAGCTAATGCACATAGATTTAAGTTGGAATGTCTTTGAAAAGGACATTTTAAGATTCTTGGGTGGTGCACTCCCAGATCTTAAATCTGTTGACCTGAGTCACAATGAAATGCAAGGGCCTCTTTCTAGCAAAGGTGCGTACATATATTTTTAAAATATCTCAAAATTTTCAGTTTAAAATTTTCTTTACCAAAAATACCATGACAAAACTTCAAAAAAATTTGAATCTTATCATCCTTATTTGCCTCATGAACATTTATTTTCTTCATGTTAAAAACAAAAAGAAGGAAAAGAATGCTTTTAGTTAATACTTCAAGTGTTCAATGCAATACAAAAATGCTTTTGGTATATGCTAATTATACCAATAGTATTAGTATGTCTTCAATATTCAATATGCGTTTTAAAATGAAAAATTTTCTCCATATAAAATGTGTTTGGTAGTTCTAGATCTTTCCCTCTATACTTTTAGGTTAACCTTCAATATGACTATTGTAATTCTCTTCACCTTTGCTGTAGAGCTGATTAATCTAAATAATTTGGAGGTACTCATTGTGCAAGAGAATCAACTTAATGGAAGCCTACCATTCAAGGGTAAAAAATTCCACCATCCATTTTAAAAACCTAAAATAATTTGCTTGTGAGAAGGAATGTCTTTTAGTGTCAACCAGTATGTCATTTTAATTAAAGATTCACTCTTGACAGATATGACAAATTTCAGCAGTTTGGAGATTTTAGATATGAGTGGTAATGCGTTTACTGGAATTCTTTCTCCATATATTGGGGCACTACCATCTCTCAAGGCTTTATCATTATCTCAAAATAAACTCAATGGGCCTTTGCAATTGCATACTGAAGGTAAGAATCTACTATAAAATCTAGCATATTTATACTTTGTTAGTGTTGTTACCTATATTTATCTAAAATTGATTAGGGGCGTAAGAACAAGTGAAGAAGAATGGTTGATATAGAATTATTCACATTGATTGCAACTTTATAGCACAATGGATGACTATTCACTTTTTCCAGACATTGAAATATTTTTGTTAGGTTTTAGATTGAAAATATCCATAAAAATGTAATCTTATTTGAATTTGTAATGTGTCATCAAGAGTTCAAAATTACAAGTCCAAGATGCAGTTCAAAGAACAAAAAATTGAAGAATTTGATAGCTCTTCGATCAATGCTTGATCGATCAAACAAGTGTATTTAATAATTTATAGCCTTTCGATCACAACTCAATTGATCAAAAGAAGATTCTCGACACTTCCTTACAGGGTTTGGTTGATCAAGAATCATGGTACATATTTTGACTCAGTGTTTCCTTGTCTTTCATGCCAAATATAAGGCACTTATAGCACAACTACAACCAAGGTTTTGGAAAGCTCAAGCCATGTGCTACCATTGGGCTGATCAAGAGCTAAAGACATAAATTCATTCTCCTAGTGGTTTTTCATTTTAGGCTTCTCCATTGGTTTCCACTTCATCACTATACTTCTTTATTCTTTACTCTTTACTATTTATTGCTTTACATTGGCAATATGTTTGCTCATGGTGACTAACATGTGATAATCTTGCATACACAATTTGGTTAACTGGCTTAAATAGTTTAGTCTACTACTTAATAATCTAGGGGGTCAAAACATAGTCTTTTTCAGATGCTATTACCATAAATTAATTAAGTTGTCTTGTTACAATGTTATTACATTGGCACATAATTAGGATGGACACTATTAATGGTATTTTATTTTTTGGGGGACAGATTTAGGTATGTTGAAGAAACTTGAAGAGTTAGATCTTTCTGATAATAACTTTGAAGGGATCCTCCCTCCATGCCTAGGCAGATTGACATCTCTTAGGTTTTTAGATATATCTAAGAACCAATTCAGTGGAAGTGTTCCTTCATTTGTGATGGCCAGCTTGACATGCTTAGAGTACATTGATCTTAGTTATAATCGTTTTGAGGGTTTATTTTCATTCAACTCACTTGCTAATCACTCTAAGCTTAAGGTGGTTCGATTTAAAGGTGAAAACTATAGGGACGAAGATGATAACAAATTTGTGAGTGAAAGCAACAAACTTGTGATAGAAACTGAAAATCCTAGTTGGGAACCTTCATTTCAGTTAAAGGTGCTGCTACTGCCAAATTGTAATCTGAATAACTTCTCCTCCAACGTTCCTAAATTTCTCTTTTACCAACGAGATTTGGAATTGGTTGATATCTCTCACAATAGGTTGAAGGGAAGCTTCCCCAATTGGTTGATTGAAAATAATACTAGACTACAATTACTAAATCTTCGGGACAATTATTTTGGGGGTCCATTTAATCTGCCAACAGATCACTACAAGAATCTTTCTTGGTTGGATTTTTCTTACAATAATTTTGATGGGCAGCTCCAAGAAAATATTGGAAAGATTTTAAACTTACAATATCTAAATATATCTCGAAATCATTTTGAAGGTAATCTCCCGTCCTCAATTGGTGACATGAGTAATATGGAGAAATTGGATTTGTCCAATAATTATTTTTCGGGAGAGGTACCAACGAAATTGGTTGCCAATTGCACCTCCTTGGTAGTTTTGAAGTTATCTAATAATGAATTTCATGGTGAAATTTTCTCAAAGAGGTTCCAGTTTTTTAACAATAGCTTACGTGTTTTGGAATTGAACAACAATCATTTCAAAGGTACCTTTCCAGATAAAGTATCACCAGCTGGTAGTTACTTAGGGATCCTTGATATTAGCAACAATGGCTTCTCAGGTTTAATTCCCAAATGGCTAGGAAATATGCAGTTCCTTTGGTCTCTTGACATGAGTAATAATTTTTTTGAAGGTCAAATTCCATGTGAAATGCATGCATATATTTTAGTAGACCTTTCTCATAACTGGCTTTCAGGATTGTCACCATCTTGTGCCGATTTATCCATCATTCAACATCTATTTTTGCAAGGGAACAGACTCACAGGACCAATACCAAAAGTTACTTTTAGTGTTTCATTTCATCTTGTGACATTGGACATTAGAGATAACCTATTTTTTGGGAGAATCCCTTATGAAGTTGGCAAGCTTTCAAATTTGAGAATACTGTTGTTGAGTGGCAACAATTTTAGTGGTGCGATTCCAAAGCAGCTATGCTGGTTAAAGAATTTAGAGATTATGGATCTTTCAAAGAACTATCTTTCTGGAACAATACCGCACTGCTTTCGCAACATAACCTTTGGGAAGTTAAATGCAATTGAGGCTTTTGATGGTCTTCCCCAGCCAAATTCCACTTTCCTGGAGTTCAGACATATAACTATCCCATATCAAGGTATTTTAAATAGGTATTTTGAAATTTACGAGGTAGAAAAAAATGCTGCTGCTGATTTTGGAATTGAGTTTGTGACGAAATATAGGTCTTACTTCTACAAGGGTGGCATACTTGATATCATGTCTGGATTGGATTTGTCATTCAACAAGTTAAGAGGTGAAATCCCTCTAGAGTTAGGACAACTATCTCCAATTCTTGCACTAAACTTGTCTTACAATCAATTGACAGGTTTCATATCAACAACATTCTCAAATTTAACCCATTTAGAGAGCTTGGACCTTTCTCACAATAATTTAAGTGGAGAAATTCCTTCAATATTGATTGATCTACACTTTTTAGAAGTTTTCAATGTGGCTTGCAACAACTTATCAGGAAAAGTTCCAGATATGAAAGGACAATTTGGAACATTTCAAAATAGCAGCTACGAAGGAAATGCATTTCTTTGCGGTCCACCACTAGAGAAAAGTTGCACCAGGGTTGATAGTTCACCGCCATTACCAAGAAAATCTTTAACTACAAGTAAAGGGAAATGGTGTGAAGTAGATCCTTTAGTCTTCTCCACAAGTTTTTGGGTATCATACGTAGTTTTTTTTATTGGTGTATCTTGTATTCTCTATATTAATCCTTATTGGTGACAATGGTGCTTCAATCTGATTGAGTATCGTATGTATAGGTGTTATTATTTTGCATTTAATATGCTGAGAAGGCAATTAAACTATACGTGTCATTAGATATACTTGATTTCCGTAGACTTTTTCAATGGGATTAATTATGGAGACTTAAGTGTGTATTTTTTTTTTCTTTTTTTTTTGAGAAAAGACTTAAGTGTGTATTTAGTTATGAATAATGGTTATCATTCTTTCATATTAAACAAAGTTTTCACTTACACTTTCAATCTGTATTGTAATTCTTAATTTTTTATTACTAGCTAGTACCATGTGAGATGGCATGCGTATGCCGTAATTTCACTATGAAAAAATTAGTAGGAAGTTTTAATTGACCATATGTAATACTCATTTTTCTGCGCATGATACTATTAAGGTATGGGGAACTAGTTTTAGCTGTACAAAATATTCTCTAAAAAAGAATGGGTGGTTGTCCCACGTTACTTAATAGTGTGTTGTGTGTAGTATAACTTACTCCACTCTTCCTTAAAAGTTACCAAAACTTTTAAGTGGAATATGTAGTATGCCTTAATTCCTTTGTATTAGAACTCATTTCCCTCTCCATGTGTGTGTTTGTTTCTCAAAAAGAAAAAAACAAAATGTACAATATATGATTAAGGAAAAGTAAAATAGCTATATAGTAATGTGTTAAAAATAATATAATTATTATTTAATTGATAAATCAAGAATAATAAATTGTGAAAAATCTGTTTTGAGCCATAACTGTTCTAATTATAATAATTGAATATCACTTAGATGCAACATCAATTATTACCGCTGCGAATTCACAATATAGTAAATCAAATAGTCATGTGTACAGGGTAATTCTACAGTACTCCCATTTTGTGTTGATTGGGTAAATTTTGGGTGCTATATTATATTAACTCTTTTGCTGTGGATGCTATATGAAACTATTTTTCCACAAGTCCACATATGAAAAAATAAAGCATTTATTATTTCTACCACAGAGAAATCCATTACAAGTATCTTGACTGCTACTTTACTACGTGCTCATCACAAGAAGGAAAAAATTAATTTACAAAGAAATCCACTACAATGTGTTTCCTTCACATCTATATTTGAATACCATCATGGCAATAATTGAAAAATAGACAATCAAAAGCATCTTGCAATGGGCCTGCATGTCTGGATCATTCATTTATAAGTTCTCAACAAGGCAACTTTTAACTTGTAGGAATTTCTTATTATCCCTTCTGCAACTCAAGAGGTAAGTGAAATATCTACACTTACATGGTATGGCTATCTACACGTAGAAAAATGAGATATTCATAAGAGCACATCTCTTTGCATAGAGCCTCAACTATTCATCTATATAACTAAAATGATTCAACAATTTTGACTCATCTAGCTCAAACTGAATATATCAGCAAGTTTAAAATCATATAAATAAGTTTAAAAAAAAAATTAAAAAGGGCATTCTAAAAAACTAGTTTGTAACTTCATGCATATACATGGATATACTTAAAAGATACACATTAAAATGCATAGTATAATAATCGTACATATATAATTTAAATATTATTGATACTCATTCTTATTTTTATATATATATATATATATATATTAACTCTTTAAAAAGTCTTGTAAAAATGTTATTAGGTAAAAAATGTAAATTGTCCTTTTTTTTATAAATATTTTTATGTTCATTAATTCTAGACTCTTTGATTTTTGTACACAATAACTCACTTGAATGTGTATTAATGATATGGTCCCACATTTGATTCCAAAATTAAGAAATAAAACTCTCTCAAAAAATAAATAATTCAGGACACATGGTGCAAAATTGAACTTCAATTGTAGAATCTAATTGGATTTTCTCTAGAATTTACCTATATATATATATAGAGATGACTTATAAATTTGATTTGTTTTTAGTTATTAAAAAAAAAGCTCATAAATATAAAATCATTCAAACTCTCTCTTCCTCTAATTTTATATATAGTGATAAATATATGATTATGTTTTTTATGATTTATTTATATTGGACTCCTCGTTTTCTATTCTAAATTAACTTATATGGCACAAAAATAAAAATAAAAAACTTAATTAGATGGAACACATGCCGTAAAATTAAATTTTAATTGAAATCCAACTTTTACACTGAACTAATTAACTTGGTTCAAAATTTTAAAATTTTTAATTAGATGGGACTATATATATATGACTTATAAACTTGAATTGTTTTAAGTTCTACAAAAAAAAAGGGCTCATAATTAAATATAAAATCGTTCAAAAATTATGTTTTTTGTGGTTTACATATATTGGACTCCTTGTTTTTTACACTAAATTAATTCATTTGGTACAAAAATTAAAAAACTTAGATTAGATGGGACACATGTTGCAAAATTAAACTCTAATTGAAATCCAATTTTTACATTGAATTAACTCATTTGACACAAAAATTTAAAAACTTAGATTAGATGGGACACATGGCGCAAAATTAGATTCTAATTGAATTTCAATTTGAAATCTAATTAGATTTTTTCCCAGTTTTACCTATTATTATTATTATTATTATTATTATTATTATTATTATATAGATAAGGATATGATGAACCTCTAAGAGATTTCTTATAATTTGGAAGTTGAGTAATAATGTAAATTATTTGTTCGTTTAGACCCCTTAAACCAAACTTTTTAACCTAATTAATTAACCAAGTTAATTATTAGGTTTATTATTCAGATCTAGGTTAAACAAGCATATATCATATCATGTATACAAGCAAAAAAGTAAATAACACCACGATATGATGATTCAAGAAAACCGATGAAACGAACTGTTTCAAGATAAAAACCTGGAGGGGATTTGACCTAGCTATCCTCAAGATAAAGTAAATCCACTATAAGAGAATTAAAGTTTTTACAATCAAATTTAACCCTAAATCTATTTCTACCTCATGTAGTAACTTACTGACACGACCACGTGCAAGCTCCGAATCCACGGGCTCATTCTCTTCTTGGATTTATAGCAACACAAGCACCCTTGCTTGTGACTTTAAGATCCCACTCAAAGGTTTCAGATAACCATCAGTAATGATCTTGATGCAGCAACTATATTCTACCAACACTTGATTATAGATCTTGCTCTAGTAGATTCTTGTGTAGTTAAAAGGCATAAAACCTCTCAGGTCTCACAAAGAGTAACACACAAGTCTTCTAAAAGTCTGAAAAAACGTGGTTTCCCTTTTATATGTGGATAAGTTGGAATGAAACTTTGAACGTTTTTGTAGGCTTGGGCCTATTTTAAAAATTTGTAGAATTTTTGTTCCTGCAATTTTCAATCGGTTGATTCTAATTTCTTGATCAGTCAAGCAAGACAGAAATTCTCTTCCTTTTTCTTCAATCAGCTGGACTTGGACCTTGAAACCAACACTTTTAAGAATTGCCTAACACCTAGACTAGACACGTTTTGTTCTTGATTAATTTGCCAACACAATTAAATATGATTCTAAACATTTAAACCTAAATCTTTAGAACCTAACATAAATGATTGCTGCTATAATTGATATTGGGCTTCTTCTGAAATTTAGAAAAAAAGAAGATTCATTAATATAAACAATTGCCGACTAAAGAAAAATATCAACAAACATGTTATCAAAGCACATGAAAATTTCAGTCACACTTAACACCATATTATTTCACATTTGTAAGTTACTATAAATTGTGGCCTCTAAATTATACAATCATTTTCAAGTACTTGTGCAGCTTGCTTCATCTAAGTTGGAGTCAGTTACTCTAAAATCCAACATTAACATAATAGTCCAAAAACATGGCTTATTTTCATCTTATATAATTAAACAGTAGATCAATATGCCTCGCATTAGTTTTAAGGGAAAACGCAGATGAATGGGATAAATGGAAAACACAGATAAATGCACTTTTCATAAATGATCATATCCGTTAAGGTTACAACACGACACTTTTTAGGAAAAATACAATTTCCATAAACAATTTCCCAAAACGTGTTTAACCCAAAAAAAATATTTTACGCAATATGGTTATTTTTCAAAAATCTCATTAAAAAGCTACTCATCTTGGAAGGCCAACCAATTTTACCTCAACGAGGCACCATGAAATCAACCAATCCCATCACTAGGTCCATCGTCAAAAATCTTAGAACCTAAAAACAAAATGATCAAGCCTATCAATAACAATGCCCATCACAAAGTAACATCAAACTTGTCTCCATAGATCAAAAATGTCCCCTAAAATCAAATTGAGGGCCTAGAACTTAACTTGACTATCCAAAGGCACCTATTCCCAGAAGATACAAAACAAGCATATAAATTATCCAAAGGACCATAACACAACCAAAGCATTTTAATACACTACTGCAAACAATATGCATTTATTAGATAACATAAGACATCACTTTAAAAATGAGGTAGCTAGTCTCAAGAATTTCTTTTGGGTACTAACTAATATAACAATTCTTATAAATTCCCAAGCGTTCACAACAAAACAACCATGTTTAAGTGTTACACTAACTCATGTATTAATAATGTCAATACATATTACATCATGTAGGAATCAATTACAACATCATCAAATCACTTTCAAAGTTCTAAAACTCATTACATATCTCACAAAGTCTAGCTTTTAATTGAATAAACAACTATAAACAATTAAACCCAACCTCATAACTCAATGAGGTAAAATATCAAACACTTGATGTGCAAAAAGTACAATCTCAAGGCACTTAAACTTTCATGGTTAACACTTTCATTACCCATTTATTTTAAAACAAGTTCATAGCACCCAAATCATCAAAGTTTCACATGCGCACGTCTCCATAACTCCAAGACCTCCAAAACCCATTACCCAAGACAAAAACGTGATTGGATGAACACTAGAGCAAAATGACTCAAGACTAAACCAAACTTTTCATTCCAACTAAGAATTTCTTACATAAACCCAATAAGCTTGCTCTAGCACAAACCCTATTGATAGATTTTACTTAGTTTTGTTAGGAAAATAGGAATTTTACCTCAAATTCCTTGCTTGGCCAAATGGGTCCCTCTCTTCCCAAAATCTTTTCTTCACAACCGGTGGTGATGGCTTGAAAAGAAACTCATGGCTGAAGTATTTTTAGTGGAAGACCATGGAGAGAAAGAGGGATTCAAGTGAGAGGGGTGGCAATTCGAGAGAGAGAGAGAAAGAGAGAGAGACGTGAATGTGAAAGTAGGGGGGTGACTTAAGGGGATGAAGCCTAATTCCAAGCTTGTCCCTAAAATATCTTTCATGTAAAATTACCAATCTGCCCATCAAGATTCTTCCAATTATAATTAACAACCGAGGTGTTACATGCCTAACCTAAATAACCTATTATCAATTCTCATATATCTAAAATTAAAATACAATTACAATCATAAATATACTAATATACATATAATTACAAACATAGATTAAGCAATAATAACAAAAGTTAATACATTTATAAGCTAAACAGGTTTGCATGTTGAACACGAACACGGCCTGTTTATCAAAAAGATCAGTCGTATCGACCCGAATATGACCCAAACATGTTTAGCCTTAACCCATGACCTGTTTATAAACAGATTAGTCTTGTCAGGTTTGCAGATTGTGTTAAATTTTGCCACTACAACGAGTAACCTGACTAGGTTAATTTCTTAAAGGAGTTTACTGTTTTTGCCTTTGTAGCATCAACAACGGGAGTCCAAACCACCTACATGTGATCATAGACCCACCATTGATGACGGAGGTATATTTGCCTAATTTTAGTATATATACAAACATATTATGACTCTTGTATGGGTACTTACAAGGAATTATATGGTGCAAACACAAAGCATATGAACCAGCTTTTCTTGTTAAAATAAAAATTATGGAAGATTACTAAAGAAATTTAAAAAATAATGAACTTTTTTCTAAATTTTTTAAAATTCTTGGCAATAAAATTTTAATTGGAATAACGTTTTTAAAACTTTTTGAAACAGTGACAATAATCATAATAATACTATAGGAGTTCACTTGGTAATAAGATCTTGGAGGTCCTCCACTTGGTACATCCACAATATGTAGTGTTAGGACATATATGAATCATGTTAGGGACATATGTCAATGTAGAATTGGCTAATCCTTTGACAAAATGCACTTTACTTGTAATTAGGTAGATCTAGGATGTGTTTAATATTTCAAGGAACAAGGTTTCAAGTCTAAGTGTTAAAGCCATGCAAATCTATCCAAGAATCAAGTAAAGAAGTGCTGGATTTTAAAGCTCGACAGTTAACTCGATAGATAGAATCTATCGAGGTTTAAAAGGCTGTGTAAGCCCAATGCTCAACAGCTTCTCAACAAATAAGCTATCTATCGAGATTTACGAAAATCAGATTTTCAATTCTGATTTCACTCCAATCCGTGTATATTTTTTTAAGTTTTCTTTTCTTATAACCCTAAACATATATAAGGATCATTTTAAGGGCCATCACAGCAGATGCAACTTAATGCAAAAGTT
Organism: Quercus gilva; assembly: GCA_023621385.1. Lineage (NCBI taxonomy): Eukaryota > Viridiplantae > Streptophyta > Magnoliopsida > Fagales > Fagaceae > Quercus > Quercus gilva. The sequence goes on from CM042477.1 coordinate 14,807,743, forward strand.
TTTCACAAGCGTATTATGACCAGAGACATATGCCCTAGTTCATCTTCCTCTTCAAGAAGTTGTTGCATTTGTACGTCATAGGGTTTTGTAACCAAGGAGCTTCATGATTTTCATCATATTGATGAACTGAAGAACTTTGCAGCCAACATCCTTCTCAAGTTGGTGGTTAGTCATGTACTTAGATCCGTGCATCGATTGGTTAGTATCATACTGGAAGACGTGCATTGAAATGAAAGATTGTCACTACAGAACAAGTCCAATTGAGTATTGGGATAAGGGTTCAACTGTAGGTTGGTATAAGGAACTGGGATTCCTTTACTTATAACCACTTATTGTGATAATAGTGGATTCTCAAGAGTGGTAACCTTAAAATCACCCGGTGGGGTTTTTGGCTTTAGAGGTTTTCCCCATTCGTAAACAAATCACTATGTCAACATTATTTTCCGCTGCATATTAACTTAGTTGGTGATTTGTTTGTGCTACCACGCATATTGCATGTTAATCAGATTAATTAATTAACTTGGCTAATTAATTGGTTAATTCATCACAAGGAGTCAATACATTCTTGGCCTATCAAGTGGTATCAGAGTAGGCACACTCTTATTAGGGTTAATCTTTATTGTGTGATCCATTGACCCCTGTTGTCATGGATAGAGGACAATCGTTGATTATACCTCCTTTATTTGATGGCACTATCTATGCATACTGGAAAGTATGCATGACAGCTTTCTTGTAGTCATTAGATGAAAAAGTGTGGCAAGCTATGGAGATAGGCTGGACCAAGCCAAAGGAAGCGCCGAATGATTAGGATGATGCTAAGATCAAAGCGACTAACTTCAATAGCAGAACATTGAATGCCTTATTCAGTGCAGTCACAAATGAGGAGTTCAAGAAGATATCTTCCACTGAAATTGTAAAGGAAGCATGGACCATCCTCAAGACAACCTATGAAGGAACCAAGGCTGTCAAGAATTCAAAAATTCAGAAGCTTACCACGAGCTTTGAAGAGATTAAGATGGAGGAGAAGAAGTCATTCGATGAGTTCTATGCCCATCTCAAAGAGATAGTTAACTCTGCCTTTAATCTTGGGGAAACCATTCCTGAACCCAATATTATTAGAAAGGTGTTCAGATCTCTACCAGAGAGATTCCATGCCAAGATCATCGTCATTGAAGAATTAAAAGACATTGATCAAATTCCTTTAACAGAGTTGGTTGGAAACTTGCAGACCTATGAATTGGGTTTGACTAGAATCGGTAAATCAAGCAAGACGAAGAGCATGGCACTGAAGGGCAAAAGCAATGACACCGATGAGTCTTCTAATGATGAAGATTCTAAGATGAAATCCTATATCACAAGGCAGTTCAAAAATTTCATGAAGAATGCCAATGCAAAAGGATTTGACAAAAACCGTTAGCAATCTAGTTCTTCACAATTCAAGAGCCAAGATAGAAGGAAGAAGAATGCTAAGGATGGCGGTTAGTACAATATTCCCTCCGGACCAAAGTGCTTTGGATGTCAAGGTTTTGGATATATGAAACAAGAATGTCCAACTTATCTTAAGACCATTGGGAAAAGCAAGGCCATTGCTGCTACCTTGAGTGACACCGAGCCTGAGATGATTCAGATGACAATGGTAACAAGGGAATCTTGAATGCCTTCACTGCTACAGTTGATCCTACTGATGCGGGTTCAGAAACAGTAGATTATGAAGAAGACTTGGTGAATTCTAAGTTCAAGAAAATGGACGATCAAGATGATATCTATACAGCCTATGAAAACTTGTATAAGGTTTCTGAGAAGCATGAGAAACTATATAGGCTAGCCACCAAGAAGCGAAGTGATGTGAAACTTGATCGAGAAGAGCTTTCCACAAAGTTTGATAAAGCTTATCAAACCATTGGAGCACTAAGATTTGAGAACAATTTCTTGGCTGAGAAGACCAAAAAGCTTAAGCAAAACTGTTCCAGATCAGAGCTCAGTTGGAAAAGACTTCAAGTGCAAAGCTTGACAAGATGCTCAGCCTTCAAAAATCTGCTTATGATCAAACCGGTTTAGAGTATGATTTCTCTTCTTCTAGTATTGTTTCTACTAGTACTACTATTTTTGTTTCACCTGTTAATAATGTTAAATCTGAGAACAATGATGTCAAAACTGCTTTAGCTAGTGAGAACATAGACAAGGGTAAATCTATCTTAGGAGCACCCCCTAAGCTTGATAAGAAAGAGACTAAAAACCCTAGGGCTAAGAAGGGCAATACTCATAAGTCTAAACAGAAGAAGCAGCATTTTTGCCATCACTGTCGAGTAATTGGACATACTCAACCAAATTGCTATAAGTGGTTAGCCACTCAACAGAGCAACAGTATGATCTCATCAGGAAACCAGAATTAGTTTTCATCCTCTTTTGCTCCTTTTGGAGATCTTCTCAAAGCCCTTATGTTCTTTTCGAACTTGAACGGTTTCAATTCTTCCCCCCCCCCCCCCCTCCTCCCCACCACTGGATCAAGGGTTCGCCAAACGGAAAGGTTCTTCCAAGGTGTGGAAGGAAAAAGGCTCTAAGTGATTTAGTCTTTTTTTTTTTTTTTTTTTTTTTTCTCTTTCTCCCTTTCTTGTTTTTAAGTATGCATTACTTGTGTGTTTCACTTTCTTATTTTGAGTCAATCTAGTTTTATGCTTTACTTTGTTTAACATGTTTTGTTTGTTTATTTTCAGTTTTTTTTTTAATTTTGTTTTTCATAAAAATAAAAATAAAAATTGAAAAATCAGAAAAATACAAAAAACAGTATGTGTTTTGTGTACATTGGTACTTGTGTACCTTGGATGGCCATTGAAACAAAGTTTTCTAAACTTTGTGTCTGTTGTAGCTTAGATAAGCATCTTTATGCACAACTAAGCAAATAAGCTTTGTGGTTCGTGTTTGTTGTTAAGACATATGTGATTCAATGAAAAGGAACATATGTCAACATTTTATGTAATTGGCTAATCCTTTAACAAAACGCACTTTACTTGTAATTGGGTAAATCTAGGATGAGTTTAATGCTTCACAAAACAAGGTTTCAAGCTCAAGTGTTAAAGCCATGCAAGTCTATCCAAGAATCAAGTCAAAAAGTGTTGTTCATTAAAGCTCAACAGCTGGCTCGACAGCTAGCATCTATCAAGATTTAAAGAGAGCTGTTTTAGTCCGAGGCTCGACAGCTGCTCGACAGATAGGGTATCTGTCGAGGTTTATGAAATTTAGATTTTCTGTTCTGATTTTCATCCAATCCCTAAATGTATGTTTGGGCTTTCTTTTCTCACAACCCTAAACATATATAAGGATTATTTTAAGGGCCGAAAAAGGTGACACAAGTTCTACAAGAGAAAATTCCACAAGTGTGAAGTAGAGTGTGACTGGAAACCTAGTTTGCCCTAGTTCTTCAAGAAGCTGCTGTGTTTGTACAGCGTAGGGTTTTTGACCAAGCAACTTCATGATCTTCATCATCTGGATGAACTGAAGAACTTTGCAGCCAACATCATTCTTAAGTTGGTGATCAAGTCATGTACTGGGATCTGCGCAATTGGTTAGTCACGTACTGGGAGTCGTACATTGAAATGAGATATTTTCACTACAAAACAAGTCCAATTAGGTATTGGGATAAGGGTTCAACTGTAGGTTGGTATAAGATACTGGGATTCCTTTACTTGTAACTACTTGTTTTGATAATAGTGGATTCTTAGGAGTGGTGAGCTTAAAATCACTCGGTGGGGTTTTTGCTGTGTAGGTTTTCCCCATTCGTAAAAAAATTACCGTGTCAATTTATTTTCCGCTGCATACTTTAGATAATTGGTATTTGTTTGTGCTACCATGCACTTTGCATGTTAATTTGATTCATTAATAAACTTGGCTAATTAATCAATTAATTTATCACAAGGGGTCAATACGTTTTTGACCTATCGTCTGTGATGAGTAAGATTATGTAATCTCTTGTACTTAATACTAGTATCGCTCTTTTTGATCGAAAGGACTAGAAAATCCTAAGAGAAAGGCATAAATAATCATCTCACCACTGTTACCCGCCAATCATGAAAAGATATCTGTATGCTTTGGCATAGCAAAAGTGCAATGTCAAAAGCTTAACATCATTGGGTATTTCTTTTCTCTCTCCTATATGCCTATGCATGGTTTGCTTAAAAGAAAAATATGCAAAGAAAAATAAAAGTAAAAAGAATCAAAATGTTTTATATATGATTGCAAGTGTGTCTTCTAAGATATGTGGGAGTTATAAGATGTACCCCGATAGTGATAGTCCTCATCAAGTAGTTATGATTGTGTATAAGTTAAAGTGGTTTTCTCATATCTCAAATTGTCATAACATGTAGACACTTATGCAATCTTGAAATATTTTTCACACACAACACGTAATATTCTTTGCTACTTTTGATACATATGCAGGTACAATGTGATTTGGCTATCACAAGGAATACATGTGTTTATGTATGCTCACTAAATTGTCTTGACTTGTTTTTAAAATATAAAATTGGTTAGACTTGTTGTGTGTGTGTGTGTGTGTGTGTGTCTGTGTTTTGGATCTATATGCTTGACATTTTTCTTGTTGAGAGATGATTTTGAGAGTTTAAAATGTTGTTTGGATCTTTGGTTAAGTAGCATGCTTGATTGCATTCATATCTGTGGTTTTCTCTTCTTGAAAAACTGTTTTTGAGAAATCTCGATAGCTGACACCTCTCGACAGCTAGGCTATCTATCGAGCCTCTTGAGCTTCCTTTCTCGATAGCTGTTATCCTAATTTTGATCCATCGAGGTTTTTAAGAATTAGTCTCAATAGCTGCTCGACGGCTTCTCGATCCATCGAGGAAGTGTCTGTATGCTTGATAGATTTTCAATAGCTTCTCGATCCATCGAGGTCACTTTGCTATGGACACCTCTCGATAGCTTCTCGATAGCTCTATCTGTCGAAATTTAAATCTCGACACCTCTCGATACCTCTCGATCCATCGAGAATCATGGATTTCTATATAAAGCTTCAGCGCGATTTCTCCCTCATTTTTCTCGATCTCTCTTGACTCTTTCTGACTCCTCACCTTCCTAAACACCTTTCTCTCACTCTAAACCTCTTCCTTACTCAATCTTCAGCCTCAAGATCATTTTCTTCCTCTAGTATGATTCTATTTCTCTCATTTAATCATGCATTTCAACTCTTTTGACCTAACTTCTGGGGTTTTTGAAAGATTTTGGGATTTTTCAAAATTAATGAGGTTTTTGCAAAATTTGTGGGATGGGTTTTGTTCAAATGATCTTAAAAGTTCATGCATTACATCACATTTGCATTTTAACAGTGTTTCATGCATTATAGATGTGTGTTTATTATGTTAAAAGCGTGTGCTTATAGAATTGGATTATGCTGAGCCCATGATGTTTTTACTATTGCATGTCACACGTTCATGCATACGTACCATCAATTTTCTCTATTCTGATATTGATCTGTGTTGGTACTTTTCGCTCTCTCTCTCTCTCTCTCTCTCTCTCTCTCTCTGCGGTTAGCTTGCTCTATGGCACCTAAGTGCAAGGCTACTCCGTCCCAAACCCACTTCGTTCCAGGGCAGCTTCTTCTTCTCCCTCTGCTGATTCTACTCCCTCTCACATTCGGTTCCGTGATGAGAGGGCCTGTACGAACTTTTCGGGGCACTTTTCATGACGCGACATTCATTCAGAACGCCAAGTCTTCCTATCGAATTTTTCCAATATTGACCTTCCCACTGTCATCTACAGTAGGGGTTGGGAGTCACTGTGTGGCATCCCGATCACTTGTCCCTCCGTGATCATACAGGAGTTTACTCCAATATGCACGGATTCGACTATTTTGTACCTCATTTTATCACTCGCGTTCGACGTACATGCATCGTAGTCACTCCGGATCTTATATCCGAGGTGCTACACATACCGAGGGTAGCGCATCCTAACTACCTCAGTTGTGATCGTCTTAGGACTGTGTCTAAAGACGAACTCTCGTCTCTCTTCTGTGAGACACCTTCATCTTGGGGTGATCGTCAAAACACTCTTTGCTTGGGCTTTACAAAAGGTCCAAAGTTCCTTAACATGGTGATGGCATTTGTTCTCCATCCCTTGTCTCACTATAACTCCATTACTGAGCCTTGTGCTTGATTTTTGTTATCCCTACTTGAGGGACTTACTATTGATTTTCCTTCTCACTTCATACTCTCCCTTATAGATGTCTATATGGATTCGGCGACCCATGATAAGCTCATTTTTCCTTCGGCTATCACGCGGATTCTCTGCCATGCATCTATCTCCTATCCTGAGTTTACACACTTTTCAATCATGTGTGCCATAAATGTAGCGACCGTTTGACGGAGCAAGACCCAACTTCGACCGAAGTGGCCACGAACCGAGATGACGACTCCTCTGGCATCTTCCGCTCCATCCACATCTGCTCCTTCTTCTTCTACGGGTGGTGTGACCCTCGAGGCAGTCGTGGCACAACTTCAGCGCATGGATGCTCGCCTTTACACACTTAGTGATGAGTTGTATCAAGTAAACACCCGTGTCGGTCGCATTGCACGACGACAGGCTTGCCTTGGTGGCTTCGTGGAGTCTCCCTCTCCTACTCCAAAGGCATTCGATGACGATGACGATGATGATGATGATGATGAGGATGAGGATGCTAGCTCTTCCGGTGACGATGAGATGACTGCTGGAGTTACTTGCCCTTTGTCATTCGTGACAAAAAGGGAAAGTAGTTTTGGGTATAAGAGTAGTCATGTATTTAGGGGGAGAGTTAGTATAGGAGATATTTTTGTTAAGAGGAGTGTTTTTCTTTTTATGAGGGATGTAATGAGGACTTATTGTATCTTTTCTTTTCTTTACTTTTCAGATACATTGTTCTTACATTGTGATAGCAAACCTTGTACTCATGTTGATATATATATATATATATATTGAGGTTGTTATTACATTCTTTCACCTATCTCTTCATGTGTTGTTTCTTTTCTCTCTTTATGCACATGCTTCTTATATATTGTATGCAATCTTTTATTTTTGTTTCACACTTAGATGCCGTGATGAGTTTTGTTGAACGTGTTTCATAAATACAAGTTGTCAAAGTCTTTCTTGCCATGAACTCTCTTCTTGCAAAATTTTTCAAGAGTTTGTATTAAGATAGATTTTATTGTATTCAATAAGTGAGTATAAGTTGAGTGATTTATAACTTCTCTAATATGTTCATTTGTTTGCTGTGGTTTTGTCACGGATTGTCAAAATGAGAGATTTTTAAGAGATATGTGAATCCTGTTAGGAACATATGTCAATGTAGAATTGGATAATCCTTTGACAAAACGCACTTTACTTATAATTGGGTAGATCTAGGATGTGTTTAATACTTTAAGAAACAAGGTTTCAAGTCCAAGTGTTAAAACCATGCAAATCTATCCAAGAATCAAGTGAAGAAGTGCTAGATTTTAAAGCTCGACAGATAGAATCTATCGAGGTTTAAAAGGATGTGTAAGCCCGATGCTCAACAGCTTCTCGATTGATAAGCTATCTATCGAGATTTACGAAAATCAGATCTTCAGTTCTAATTTCACTCCAATCCATGTATATTTGTTTAGGCTTTCTTTTCTCACAACCCTAAACATATATAAGGATTATTTTAAGAGCCATCATAGTGGATGCAACTTAATGTAAAAGTTTTTCACAAGCATATTGTGATTGGAGACATATGCCCTAGTTCATCTTCCTCTTCAAGAAGCTGCTGCGTTTGTACGCCGTAGGGTTTTGTAACCAAGGAGTTTCATGATCTTCATCGTGTTGATGAACTAAAGAACTTTGCAGCCAACATCTTTTTCAAGTTGGTGGTTAGTCACGTACTTGGATCTGTGCATCGATTGGTTAGTCACATACTGGGAGCCATGCATTGAAAGGAGACATTGTCACTATAGAACAAGTCCAATTGGATATTAGAGTAAAGGTTCAATTGTAGGTTGGTATAAGGTAGTGAAATTCCTTTACTTGGTATTAAGTTGCATCATAGTGGATGCAACTTAATGCAAAAGTTTTTCACAAGCATATTGTGATTGGAGACATATGCCCTAGTTCATCTTTCTCTTCAAGAAGCTGCTGCGTTTGTATGCCGTAGGGTTTTGTAACCAAGGAGTTTCGTGATCTTCATCGTGTTGATGAACTGAAGAACTTTGCAGCCAACATCCTTCTCAAGTTGGCGGTTAGTCACGTACTTAGATCTGTGCATCGATTGGTTAGTCACATACTGGGAGCCGTGCATTGAAAGGAGAGATTGTCACTATAGAACAAGTCCAATTGGGTATTAGGGTAAATGTTCAACTGTAGGTTGGTATAAGGTACTGAAATTCCTTTACTTATAACCGTTTGTTGTGATAATAAGAGATTCTGGAGAGTAGTGTCCTTAAAATCACCCAATGGGGTTTTTGGCCTTAGAGGTTTTCTCCATTCATATAAACAAATCAACGTGTTAACTTTATTTTCCACTACATATTAACTTAGTTGGTGATTTGTTTGTGCTACCACGCGTATTGCATGTTAATCGGATTAATTAATTAACTTGACTAATTAATTAATTAATTCATCACGAGGGGTCAATACATTCTTGGCCTATCATGTAGGACAACTTTTATCAAAATAGTATATAATATAAAGGCGTAAATGCACTTTTGGTCCCTACATTTTGCACTTTTTCCATTTTGGTCCCTACATTTTATTTTTACCACTTTTAGTCCCTGAACCAATTAACACGTGACATTTAAGTCCTTACCGTCAGTCAACTAACTGGAAAAGCTAAGGTGGCAGATGGAACACCTTGTTAGCTAACGTGGCACTGATGTAGCAATTAAAATATTATTTGACATTTTTATATGCCACGTCAACATTTTAATTTTTTTTTAAAAAAAAAAGCCACATCAGATAAAAATAATAGAAAAATTTCTAACCTAATTAATTTAAAAAAAAAAAGAAATTAGTTAAATTAATTTTTTTCTTTTTTCTTTTTTGGAAGAACATGAAGAACTCATAACTATGTGTTCTTCATTTTCTTCCCCAACTAAGCTTGCCCAGAAAATTAAAAATTAAAAATTTGCTTTTCTTTTCTTGCATTTTCTTAGCAACCAAACCCATAAAATCACTCAGATTTACAAAATAAAAAGACATGCCCATAAAAATTTACAAAATACAAACATTCAACAAGATTTTCTTATGCTTTGAAACCAAACACAAAATACACAACTCAAACCCAGATTTTCGGCCTCCATGCACAACCAAACCACAAACAACCACACAACCTTAAATTTGACAACCCACACACCTTTAACCCTAGATCTAAAGCCGCCGATTTAGTTAACCTATGTGTTTTGAGAGAAAGCCACCACTGGTTTCGGCCATCAATTTAGAGAGAGAAAGTTTGGGTTTTCGTCCATGGGATTAGAGATAGAGAACTAGGTTTTCACTTCAAACTCAACCCGATCCATGCAATCATCATCCTTATCCATTACAGTAATGACAAGTAGCAAAGCCTGAATAAGATCTTTAGAGAAAGCGTACAAATTCCAACAAACCCACAAATAGTCGATTTGGATTCAGACAACATACACCACAAACCCACAAACCCAGATCAACAAAACTCACAACCCACAAACCCACCGTCAGAATACATATCTCAACCACAATCTACACCACTGAGCTGAGAGATAGAGAGATAAAAGAGAGAGACTTACCAATTTGGGATAGAGAGACAATGATCTGTGAGTTAGAGAGAGTTTGAGCCATTTGGGTCTGATTTTAAGCAATCCCACTTGCTATCTCTTATTGACTACGCCGAGTCCAGCTTCTAGCGACTCTTCAACCATTGCTCCGTCATAGTTTACTTTCACAACATCTCTAGCTGGTGGTTTCCAAGTAGTTCGTGGTGCTTCTGCAGTTTAGGCCGATCAGTGGCCCGACTCTAGAATTCTGAGAGTAGAGCTGAAGTAGATTCGAACACTTTCCGAGAACACATAGTTTGGGGAAGAACACAAAGAAAATGAAGAACACATAGTTCTAAGTTCTTCATGTTCTTCCAAAAAAAAGAAAAAAATTAATTTAAGTTTTGTTTTTTAATTTATTTTATTTTTTGGTTTAAATTATCTAATGTGGCTTTTTTATTTTTAAATTAAAATGCTGACGTGGCATATAAAAATGCCAAATAATATTTTTTTAATAATATTTTAATCGCTACATCAACGCTACGTCAGCTAACAGGGTGTTCCGTCTGCCACCTCAGCTTTTTCGGTTAGTTGGCTGACGTTAAGGACTTAAATGTCACGTGTTAATTGGTTTAGGGACTAAAAGTGGTAAAAATAAAATGTAGGGACCAAAATAAAAAAAGTGCAAAATATAAGAACCAAAAGTGCATTCACGCCTAATATAAAATATGATGTGAACATAAGCTTATATAGTATTTATTATTATTAGAATTATTTTATTAACAATTACTAAATAATATATATTCTATAATCAGTAATTTTATAGTTTCATGTGAAATGAATTTTTCTATTTAGTTGCAAATTGTGTGAATTTCTATAACTTTTAGTTAATTAAGAGTGAAAATTGAAAAGAAATATATAAATTTCATGGTTTAATTGAAAACTATTTAGCATTTAGGGTTTGGTCAAAGCTAAAAGGAAGATATACAAATTAATAAATTATTATAATAAGATTATAAAATAATTTAGAATAAGAAATGAAACTATTTTTTAATTCCTTCGAAATTTTGAAAACTGATTATGATGTTAGCAAGAGTAAGTGAAGATGTTAATTAATGCTTTCATTTGCATTTCATTTAGTCCTAATAAAATAATATAGAAAATCTTAAGTGAAGTCTAATATTGGATACACCACTGTAAGTTTTTTTGAGACTTTCTCCCCTCTCCTCTCGTGTGTGTATTAAAAATATTTAGTATTCTAAAAAAAAAAATTAATACAAAAGAGTATGATGTTAAAAACAGTAAGTGAAGATGTTAATAAATTGCTTCATTTTCATTTCATTTAATACTAATAAATAATATAGAAAATACTTAATTAAGTGAAGTTTGATATTGGATAATTAAGAAATGAACTCTTTTTAATGCGTTCAATTTTTTTATTTTTTATTTACAAGATAAAAATTCTACTCTAACCTAATTTAAGTGTATATGTATGTGAAGCTTCCTCTTAGAGACTTAAAATCCAGTCCTTACCCCCCACACCCCATAAGTACTTATACTTATAGAGTGACTGTCACACCCCAAACCCCAAAGGGTCCAAAATATGAAAAAGACATCTCAAAGAACCTGTAGATTTTTCCTTTTTTAACAATCCAATCCACATAAATCATATCCAATACCAACATCAAGAATTATCATAATAATTTCATTGAATATACTCTCAAAGTAAATCAGAGCTCTAAGCAATAATTACAAGTACCATTGGCCACAAAAGAATAGAGGTCTGAATATTAATTACATAACATCAGCTTGTCCCATCAGTGGAAATAACGTCACAACCACTTTAAAATACAAAAGAATGAGTCAAGCCTATTCTAAGATGTTTACCATCTAATATACCTATTACAAAAGTTTCAGCCTCTATCAGTAGTTAGTTTAACTACTATTAGCCACCAAAAAGCTATCTCGAAAGACTGTTGCCTACTCCAAAAATGTTAGAAAAATAATGGGGTGAGACAGAGCCCAGTAAGTAGCATAATTAATGGGGGTGGGGAAAAATGCAAGTTTCATGATAATGAACATTAAACATGTTACAATTTGGGAATTTCCATTTAATTTATGCAAAAACAATTTCATTAACCACATGACAAGAATGATAGGAATAGTTTAGTACCAAGCTTCCAAAAATAACTATGAACTACATTCCATTTACTGTGAGCTATATAAACATCCAATACCATTTCAAAATTAGAAAACCTCACCCAAGATGCAACAAGGACCAACAAGGACAGAGATATCACCCAGACATCATAACGCCAAAAACAAGTTAGAGTCCAAACACACTAACATGATATGTACCTCTTTTGGCATGTGGTCTATTGGCCCTGCCAAGCCTCACCCACACCCTCAAGGATTTACCTATCCCCTCCATGGGCAACAGGGGATAACACGTCATATAGTACCTCTTTTGCATGTGGTCTCTTAGCCCTACCTAGCCTCACCCACATACTCAAGGATTTACCTCTCCCCCCTATGGGCAACAGGGAATGACATGTCGTACAGTACCCCTTTTGCAAGTGGTCTTTTAGCCTTATAGGCAGTGGCCTCACCCACACACTCAAGGATTTACCCGTGTCATGCAAAGTGTGTGTCTACAACTTGGCTTGTTGTCACCAAGAAGGGTAATCACCAACATCATAACACAAGGGCAAAGCCACATCAAAAGCTCACAAGCTAATGTATTTGAAATACACAGTTCACTTCCAAGTAGTTTCATAAAATATTTCAATAACCAAATAGCCACAATATTCTCAAAGTCCTCTAAACTATTTCTTGTCATAAATATTTTGTGTACATTTACCAAATAATACAAACTAAGATAAAGCATCTTTAGAACTTGCAAATAATGCAATAAATTCATAAAATCTGTTCCCAAGAATTTTATAAAAGATGATTATCTTTTCTATGCTAACAAATCATGCAATTCCCCATATGCAATAAGAATATACATTTTCATATATAATCATAAGTAGTAGGGTCACAACACAATATATTTTTAGAAAGACATAGGTCCACCATTAATTTTCCAAAATGTGTTTGACCCCAACAAAGTTTATACAACATGATTATTTTCCAAAAATCCCATTAAAAGCTACTTACCTTGCAACCCGTAAAAAGGCCTAATTTTCCAAGCTCCAAATAAGATTAGCTAAAACCTAAACAATACCAAGCAAACCTATCACAATAAGCATAAAACTTGAAATTGTATCTAGTTACACATTAGGAATTGCCAAATAAGCACTAAATTAGGCAAGCCTAAATTTAGCCTCACAAATAATATTTTCCACTTCCAAAGTTTCTCAATCAATTACTTTACAAGGCATAGACTCTCATTATACTTATGAATCATTCAAGGCATTATCTCTAACATCAAAACCTCAATAATTTATGAGTAGTTTCCACAAGATTTTCACAACATCATCAAGGGACCCATGACACAAAAATCACAATATCCTTCAAAACAAACAATTTAAATTTTTACAAGCTCCAAATAAACCATAAAAATTATATTCACCATTTATTTCACATGACATACCTCAAAACCCCTAAATTTTCACCATTCATAAACCTTAGTTAGCCACCACTAGTGAAACCATAAACCCACTCACTCAAATTCGTCCACCAAATCAAAAATCCATATACAAAGTTACAAGAATATCACCCAAAAAGCTCATAAATCTCAAGAACATCATTATTAAAGCTTGGGTAAAATAACCTCAAACAAAAACATAATACCCATCAAAAGAGATTAGAACTTTTACCTCAAATAACTTATGTAAAGGTGTGATGTGCTTAAGGCTTTTCCGGTGATCTTGCCAGAAAAAATGGTGGAGGTGATGATGAGGAGTGTATCGGTGGGAGAGGAGTGTGTGTATGTGTGTTGTGTTGAGTGAAAATGAAAAAGAAAAGAAGAACAAGAATGAGGGTGCCGGCCAAAGAAGAAATAAGAGGGAGTGGATAGTGGGGTTAGGTGGGGCACGTGTGGGGCTAAAAAAATTCTGACTTTTTTTTTTTTTTTAATCCATTGGGCTGGGCTGTTACAGTGACCATCGCGCCAAGCGTGAGTGGTGGTATGCCTTCAAAATTTTAATACAAAAGAGTATGATGTTAAAAAGAATAAGTGAAAATGTTAATTAATGTTTTCATTTGCATTTCATTTAATACTAATAAATAATATAGAAAATACTTAAGTGAAGCTTGATATTGGATAAAAAAAGAGTAAATGGTTTTTTTTTTTTTTTTGGAGAAAAAAGAGAGTAAATTGTTAATATAATATAATTGGGCTCAAACCTATTATTAGTTTAAACTTTTAGGTTATGTGATGTTCATATATGTTTGTGGGACTAGAAAGTCAGACAGCCCCAGCCCACTTCGAACTAGGCCCAAAAGCCCATGCCGAGGAGGTATGTAGGGTCCGAGGATGAAAGTAAGAAGCCCAAAGCCCAAGAAACTGGTCTGAGGACGACTCTGTCCTCGGACATCCAAGACCATAAAGTAAACATGCAACACACCATCAAGGGGGGTCTTCCTGAACACCCAAAAAGGAAAGAGCAAGTACCACACGTCAGCAATGGAAGCATGGTGGGGGAGCAAGTCTAGGATGAACTGTCACCTCCACATTAAATGCCCACAACTAACATCCTGGCCGCATTAATGTGGAGAGGACTCCAGAACAGTGCTGCCTTGGCTACTGCAACTCACAAGAGGAATGGGAAGGTGGCTAATGGAACAAGCACTCAAGTAATGGCCTGGTTGCTCAACAAGTGTAGGCTAAGATCAGTTGAGAAAGGGGTATATAATGTAAGGAATCCTTTTTGGAGAGGGAGGAAGAAACAAAAGAAAAAAGAAAAAAAGAGAAAGAAAGGAGAAGGAGGAAGACGGTAGCAAGCGGTATTCTACCAGAAGCAATTGTAACCAATCACCAAAAGAATAATAAGAACAGCAAGCCCCCAAGAGGAAGGCCGAGGAGCATCATTGTTCATCTTTATCTGCGTTCACACTATTTGAATCCACGAATAACCATGCATGGCCGTTGTATCCCTTATTAGGGCCTTGATCCTGCTCTCTATAAATTCATTGAAGGGCTAGCTGGGCTTGGGTCCACTCTCTCGATATGTGGGAAGACCTGAACCCGGTCCCTACAATTGGCGCCGTCTGTGGGGAGAACTCGTGCACTAGTAAGGACAACAGCCAGACATGGTAGGATCAGGCCCTCACCAAGGGAGTTCCCATCGGCATAAACCGGCTAAATCCCAACATTAGAATAACTATGGTGACACCGGGCATGGCCAGAACGAGGAGAACGGATGATTTCGAGAGGCAAGCATGCATACCTCACAAACTAGTGAAAGCCACACCCGTAAGAGCGGCCTTGTCCCTAGAGGCACGATAATGTGGCCATGCAGCGAGAGATAGATGATCTGAAGAGAAAGCTGCGCCATGCACGGCAAAGGCAATCCAAACCCAACCCTAACTTACCCTCTAATGACGAAAATGATGACAACTACAGGCAAAGGTCAAGAACGCCCCTGAGCGAAACTTTCTCCCACGAGGATGAGCGCTACCAAAGGCGTAAACACGGCAGCCCAACCCCTAGGGGCTTAGGAAGTGACGCCATGAGCAGGGCGCTGGACCAGCTCTCTAGATCACCCTTTACGCGTCGTATAGAAGAGGCGGCGCTCCCTCGGCGGTTTTAGCAACCAACCTTCACCATTTACAACGACAAAACGGACCCCGTGGAGCACGTGAGCCAATTCAACTAGAGGATGGCTGTTCACTTTAAGAATGAGGCGCTGATGTGCAAAGTCTTCCCATCCAGCTTGGGACCGATGGCAATGAGGTGGTTCAACGGCTTGAGGACGAATTCCATAGACTCGTACAGACAGCTGACCCAGGCCTTTGGTTCCCGTTTTGTTACGAACGGCAGACCTCCTCGGCCCATGAGCGCGCTACTGTCCCTGACCATGCACGACGGGGAGACTCTCAAGGCTTACTCGGACAAGTACTAGGAGATCTACAATGAGCTGGATGGCAAGTACGACGATGTCGCCATTAATACATTCAAGAACGTACTGCCAATGGGGCACGGCCTGAGAAAGTCCTTAACTGGTAAGCCCACCACAAGCATGCGGCAGTTGATGGATCGGATCGATAAATACAAGCGGGTGGAGGAAGACTTGCTACAGGGCAAGGGGAAGGAGAAGCTTATCCCTCAGGAGAGGAGGGATTCCAGGTCGGACCGATATAACAACGCCCATCCGAGGAGAGATTTCATGGGACAATCTGGGGCGACAAACGCCCAGACTGTCGGCGCCGTGTTCCGAGAACCAATACACAGGGTGCTGGAAAGGATTAGGAACGAACCATACTTCAAGTGGCCAAATAAGATGTCGGGGGATCCTGAAAGGCGCAATCAGGACCGATACTGCCAATACCACCAGGACCACAGACATGCCACAAGGACTTCAAGAACCTCTGGGATTACCTAGACCGACTAGTCCAGGAGGGAAAGCTGAAGCACCCTCTGCACCATTTAAGCAGACATTAGGGTCAGACTTACCAGGAGCCACGAAGAGACACCACCATGGGACAACCCGCTAGCACGATTAATGTGATCCTGGCTGCACCTGGGAGAACAGGCACGTGCCCCTTGCGAGTGCTATCTGTGATCCAAGCGACCGTCGAGGAATCCTAGTCAGGGCCAAAGAGGGCCAGGGGAGGCCTTCACTCGACCCTAAGCTTTTCCGAGGAAGACAAGGACGGGACCATCCAGCCCCACGACGATGCTTTGGTGATCACCCTCAGAATCGGCGAGTACGATGTGAAAAGAGTGATGGTGGACGGTGGCAGTGGAGCCGAGATTATGTACCTCGACCTATAAAAGGGGTTGGGATTGAAGCTCGAGGACTTGACGCCTTACAGCTCCACCTTAATGAGCTTCAATGGGAAGCTCGTCACTCCAAGGGGCATGATTAGGTTGCCCATCCAAACCGGCCCAGAAGTAGTGGAAGTGAACTTTATCGTGGTGGACACCTACTCCCTGTACACAGCCATCATGGGCAGGCCCTGGCTCCACACCCTAGGGGCTGTCGCCTCCTCGCTGCATCAAAAGATAAAATTCCCGTTGGGGGGCCGAGTCCTCGAAATTCGGGGCTGCCAGTCCATGGCAAGGCGTTGTATGATGGCAGCCATCTCGCATCAGCACAACGCAGAGTCCTCGACTGCCGCGGTCGAAAGCTTATAGCAATCAAGGACCTTGGTGGCACTAACTGACGCGGCCGCCGAGGAGGGAAAATGTGAAAACCTAGAAAAAGTGGCCGTCGACGACGACCCGGAGAGGTTTTTTCATGTCGGAGCCCAGCTGCCTCCCTAGGAGAAAGAGAAGTTGCTTGAGTTCCTCAAGAGGAACATCAACGTGTTCGCATGGGACCCCTGCAAGGCCCTAGGGATTGATCCCTCCTTTATCTGTCACCACCTTAACGTCAACCCATCCGTGATTCCCAAGAAGCAACCACCTCGGCGCCCGTCAAAAGAGCACGTCAATGCAATTAGGGAAGAGGTTAATAAGCTTAAGCGCGCAAGGGCCATCAAAAAATTTTTTTATCCCGAATGGTTGGCCAACACTGTGGTGGTCAAGAAGAAGAGTGGGAAATGGATGGTTTGTGTAGACTTCACAGACCTGAATAAAACATGCCCAAAGGACCCATTCCCAATGCCACGAATAGACTAGCTGGTAGATGCGACCGCAGGCCATCCTCGAATGAGCTTCTTAGATGCCTTTCAGGGCTATCATCAAATCCCACTAGCCTTGGAGGACCAAGAGAAGACTGCCTTCGTGACACCCATTGGAAACTACCACTACAAGGTAATACCATTTAGCTTGAAAAATGCTAGATCTACTTATCAGAGGATGATGACAAGAATGTTCGAGTCATTGTTGGGCAAAAACATCGAGATCTATGATGACGACATGGTGGTAAAGAGCAAACTAGTGTCTAAGCATTTGGAGGACTTCAGCTGCATATTCGACGTCCTGAGAAAACATAGGCTACGCCTAAATGGTTCCAAGTGCATGTTTGGCGTAGGATCTGGCAAGTTCTTAGGCTACATCATTACCCACCTGGGGATTGAGGTTGACCCTGACCAAATCAGGACTATCCATAATTTAAAGCCTCCGCGAAACCCCAAGGAGATCCAGAGGCTCGTAGGAATGATTGCGGCTCTGAATCGATTCATCTCCAAGTCGGCCGACCGATGTAGGCCCTTCTATCTCCTGATTAGCAAGTGGAAAGGATTCGAGTGGTCCAAGAAGTGTGTCAGGGCCTTCTAGCAACTCAAGGAGTACCTAGCCTGGCCACCTATCATGTCTAATCCGGAAGCCGATGAGGTCCTATACGCGTACATTACCGTGGCGCTCCACGCTGTGAGCTTGGTGCTGATACGAGATGATGGTGGTGTTCAAAAGCCAGTCTATTACGTTAGCAAGTCACTACACGAAGCCGAGGTCAAGTACCTACCCTTGGATAAAGCCATACTTGCCGTGGTCCACGCTACGCGAAAGCTGCCCCATTACTTCTAGGCTCACACGGTGGTCGTGTTAACCCAATTGCCTTTAAAGTCGGTACTTCGAGCTGCCGATTATACGGGAAGAATCGCCAAATGGAACACAATTCTGGGGGCTTTTGATATTAAGTACATGCCACGGACCTCCGTCAAGGGGCATGTCCTGGCTGATTTGATGGCTGAATTTACTGAACCGATCATGGAAGAGGTAGACGAGAAAAGAGACATGGATGGAAAATCGATTGGAGCAATCTCTGCCCTAGGGCCCCTATGCTGGAGGGTGTACGATGATGGCACTGCAAACCAAAGAGGGTCCGGAGTGGGGCTAGTCCTATTGTCCCCCGAAAGGTCCGTCATAGAGAAATCCCTGAGGCTCGGATTCTCAGCTACGAACAATGAAGCTGAATATGAAGCATTGTGATGTGCATGAAATATATATAATAAAATACTCACATATTTACATATTTAGCTTTACTTTTATGTTATTTTGTGACTGATTATGTAATATTTTTGTGTTGCAGGTAACAAGGGCTTTACATGCAAAGTGGGGCTAAGCCAATTGAATCAAGCCAACTTACATCCAGCCAGGCATGAATATTAAATTTTAAGTCCAATTGGAGCAAGGAATCAAAGGAAATTTGCACAAAATCCAAGTCCAATTCGGATTAGGATTCCAGCCTGCACATCAGTTAGTATTTTTGGCATAACTTTCGGCTCAGATGTTCAATCAAGATGATTCAAGTTGGGCTGGAAAGTTAACTTAAAGGGCTACAACTTTGTAGTTTACCAGGAGCCCGAATTCTGAAGTTAAATGGGCCAAAATAGTCGGTTAAGTGAAACCTAAAAATCTGGGATTTTCTCCAAACGGGAATTCAACTTGTAATAGGATTCCTTGACCTATTTAAAGGCTTTTTAGGGCAAAATTCAGGGAGGCTAGTGCTAGGGCTGAGATGAAAAACAGAAAATTGGAGCAAGAGGCAGTGCCGCATGTCTGTAGCTTTTCTCCATGATAGCATTGTGACTATTTCTTTCTCTATTTTATTTGTCTAGTTTAATGTTTAGTATTTTATTCTTTTGTTTTATTTCAATTACCATGAGTAGCTAAATTTATAATTAGGGTTGAGGATGAAACCTTGTTAAGGATTATCAATAATATTTATGTGATTTGATTTTTCCCACAATAATTGTTCTTTAATGATTTAAATTGTTCTTACTTCATATCAATTGACTAAGATGGGATTCTAGATATGAGTTCAATCATGTTTTTCTCATGATTTAGGATTTGTCTTAATTAATTGAATGCTTGGTTTATTAATTCTTGATTATAAAATTGGATATCGTTTGTGATTTGTCTGTCAATGGATACAATTTATGATTTGATTTTTAGAATTGGATATATCTTGTGATTTGTTTGGCTACGGATACAATTGATGATTTGGTTTTATACTAAAGAAGCGAAGAAGAACATGCTTTTGATTTTTAAAAATAAAGATTTTAATGAGAATATTTTCCATAATAGCAAGATTGATTTCTAGATTATCATGTAGTGAGTTGGGAAAAATTAATGATCATAAATATATGCTGATATGAATTAACAAGGCGGATTCCAAAACCTTAATTCCTTTCCCTTGATTGTTTACATCTTTTTATTGCTTTATATCTTTTGCTTAGTTTAATTAATTTCAAAACAACCAATTTTTATTAAACTAGATTAGGATTAATTTGGTTAAGGTTTAATTAATTTTCCTACATTCATTCAAGTCCCTATGGGTTCGACCTCGTTCTTGTCAAACTATACTTCGGTACGGTTCGTACACTTGCGAGTATTTTAAAATTTCACAACACATTGCTTCAAAGGATGATCATGGTACAAAAGTTGGGAGGGAAAGAGATAGAAGCGTTTTCGAACTCTCGGCTAGCAGTGGGCTAGGTAAATGGAGAACTAGAGGCTAGAGACACGAGAATGCAAGACTACTTGAGCTAGGTCAAATGCTTGCAGTCAGCCTTCACCCTCTTTAGCTTATCACATGTCCACAGGAGTAGGAACACCCACGCAGACTCCTTAGCCACGCTCGCCACGTCCTCGGTTGGAGATCTGCCACGGACCATACTTGTCGAGCACCTGGAGAGGGCGAGTGGGGAAGCAAGGGGCGCAATCCCCATCTGTCAAGTCAATATGGGACCCAACTGGATGGACCCCGTAATGAAATTCCTCAAAGATGATGTCCTGCCTGAGGAAAGGTCAGAAGCAGAAAAAGTACGAAGGAGTGCTTCTCAGTTTTGGTTGTCCGAGGACCACAAGTTGTATAGGCGCTCCTATTCTGGGCCATACCTACTGTGCGTCCACCCCGAAGCAACAGAATTACTACTCGAAGAGCTGCATGAGGGAATCTGTGGGAGCCACACAAGAGGGAGGTCCTTATCTCACCGAGCCGTCACACAAGGGTATTGGTGGCCGGGAATGCAACAGGAGGCCCTAGAATATGTCAAGAAATGTGATCAATGCCAAAGGTTCGCCCCAAATATTCATCAACCAGGGGGCTCCTCAACCTTGTATCCAGTCTATGGCCGTTTGCCCAGTGGAGCTTGGACATTGTAGGGCCTTTCCCCAAAGCACCAGGGAACAAGAGGTACCTCTTGGTCGCCACGGACTACTTCACCAAGTGGGTCGAGGCCGAGCCATTGGCTAACATCAGGGATGTAGATGCAAAGAAATTCCTTTGGAGAAACATCGTCACGCGATTTGAGGTCCCACATAGCCTCATTTCAGACAATGGACTCCAATTCGATAGCAAGGCCTTTAGAAGATACTGTTGTGAACTTGGGATCATAAATAGGTACTCAACTCCAGCCTACCCTCAGGGAAATGGACAGGCAAAGGCTGTCAACAAGGTCATCGTCAATGGGTTTAAGAAGAGGCTGGACGACGCTAAGGGGAGATGGGCGGAAGAGCCGCCCCACGTTCTTTGGACATATCGGACTACGCCACGGTGGTTAACAGGGGAAACGCCTTTTGCCATGACTTATGGCGCCAAGGCTGTGATCCCTCTGGAGACAAACCTCCCAACGCTCAGGACTAGCTCTTTCACTCCAGGCAACAACGATGAGCTACTGGGAAAGAGCCTAAACCTGGTCGACAAACGAAGGGAACGAGCGATGATCCAGCTGGCCTATTACTAACAAAAGCTTAAACAGGGATATAACGCTAATGTGAAGCTCAGACCACTAGCACCGGGGGACCTGGTGCTGAGGAAAGTCATGGGAGCTACCAAAAACCCATCATGAGGGAAGTTGGGGCCCAATTGGGAGGGCCCCTACCGAATTACCTCGGTAGCAGGAATAGGTGCATACTACTTAGAAGATCTAGATGAAAAACCTGTACCTCGTCTATAGAATGTAAATAATCTGAAAATATACTATTATTAATGAAAAGGTTTCTTTTGATTCAGATTCTAAGTCTATCATGGTTATGTATCTCGCATTTCGATGGCCATCCTAAGATCCTAAGTGTTAGATTGAACTAAGACCTTGCATGATCCTCGGACTCAAGCCTATGGGGAAACTAACTACTTCAAAAAGATCCTAAGTGTTAGACTGAACCAAGGCCTTACATGGTCCTCGGACTCAAGCCTATGAGGAAACTAACTACTTCAAAAAAAAAAAATCCTAAGTGTTAGACTGAATCAAGGCCTTGCATGGTCCTCGGACTCAAGCCTATGGGGAAACTAACTACTTCAAAAAAAGATCCTAAGTGTTAGACAGAACCAAGGTCTTGCATGGTCCTCGGATTCAAGCCTATGGGAAAACTAACTACTTCAAAAAAGATCCTAAGTGTTAGACTAAACCAAGGCCTTGCATGGTCCTCGAATTCATGCCTATGGGGAAACTAACTACTTCAAAAAGATCCTAAGTGTTAAACTGAACCAAGGCCTTGCACGGTCCTCGGACTCAAGCCTATGGGGAAACTAACTACTTAAAAAAAAAAAAAAAAAAAAAAAAAAAAAAAAAAAAAAAAAAAAAAAAAAAAAAAAACGCTAAGTGTCAGGCAGAACCAAGGTCTACGGGAAAATAATTACCCCAAAAGGAGGCCTGCGTTGAGAAGGACCAAAGCCCTACCTAGTCCTTAGGACATAAAAGAGCTGCCCAAACATACACGCCCTCACGTGATTATAATTGCTGCCGTGATTGGCTGAGATACAATTGAAGTTAAAATTATGCAAGTAAAAAAAAATAAAAATAAAAAAAAAGAGCAGATAACATGCAAACGAATAAATAGCCAGAACAGACAAAAGGGAAATGGAACTTGCATTATGTTAAGTCATCAAAAATTACATAACAAGAGTTGCATTACATTGTTCAAAAAAGAAAAAAGAAAGATACAAAAACAAGACAAATGGCAAAAACAAGGCAGACCGAGGTGCCAAAGGGCCTATTCCTTCCGCTTAGTCTCGTCCCCAGTGGGTGGCTGGTTCGCGGCAGCCTTAGGGTCCTCTGAGCTCTGGCTTAGAGGGATAGCCTGCAGAGGCATGGCAAGTATAGCTGCCTCCTCAGCAAGGGGGACCTGGGCGTTAGAGGGGAGATTTGCAGCCTTTTGGGGCGCCTCCTCGTTGGGACCACTCCCTTTGACAGGCTCGCCAGCAGGTCCAGCAACCAAAGCTCCCTCACCTGGAGTAGCCCCAACCTCCTCGACAACCTCCTCAACCTCGAAGCTACCAAGAGCAGCCTCGCGAATGGCATGAGGGAAGTAGACATTCTCTACCTTTCACAGATTGGATGAAGCCTCAACCTCAGCTTGTTTAAGGGCTTCATTCCAAGTCTGGGAGCAGTAGAGTCTACATACCCCAGGGACTTGAGTTTTATAGGCAGCTTGAGTCTCAGCTACCCCCTCGGCGTAAGCTGCCGTCTCGGCCTCCTCCTTAGCAACCAGGGCCTCTTCCCTACCAAAATCTGCCTCAGCCTTAGCCCTTAGGGTCTCGTCTTTGGCCCATGCCGCCGCATTTTTGGCTTCCTCAACAGCAGCCACCTTCGCTTTAAGATCATCAATAAGCTCCTTGGCGATCTTCAGCTGCTCTTCCGCCTCGCCCAGACACTTCGTCTGGTCTTGAGCCTGCTTTTGGGCACCAACAAGGCCAAACACTGCGCTGTCCTGAGCCCTGGTCATCGCTTTAAGCTCCTCCCTGGCAGTAGCAAGGTCAGCCTCGGAGGTCTTGAAGGTCCGAGTGGCCTCTAAGCGTTTCTCATGCTCCGCATCGAAGGCCCTTCCCTGGTCGTTGGACGCTGCCTCCAACCTGTAAGTGGCCTGGACAACCTGCCAAAAGAAACGAATGAATAATCAGCAAGGTTCAGAAAAGAAAAGAAGAAAAATTGAAGTCAGAAAAAATCATAAGTACAGAGAGCCTTACCATTCCCAGGTATCGCTTGAGGCTGAGGAAGACCTGCTTGCTCCTCAAAGAGTCCAACTCGGCCATATCCATTGGAAGGAGCAGGCACCTCTCCAATGCATCGGCCACGTGCGCACCTTCGCCCTCTCTAAAATCCCTGAGGGAGGCGTCATCCCTCAGAGGCTCCCTATGAAGCATTGGGGCGGGAAGCCAGGCTTGAGCCTCGGGCGGAGTGACGACCTGCCTATCTTGGCTTTTAGGGCCTATTTTTATCTACTTAGTAGGCCGCGGGGCGTTCCCCATCCTGCGAGGACACTGACTTCTCCTCCATAATCCTTTTGCGCTTGTCTTTCCTTTGCTTAGGATCAGTGGGCACGGACCCAGAAGGCAGACTTGTCTGAGGTGGAGGAGGAGGAAACCTAGACTGGGTGGAGCCCGACCTGGTCTAGGCAAGCTGAGTCTTAGAGGGAGGAGGGGGAAGCTTCGGCTGGGACTTCCCTGGCTGACCTTCGATCAGGTCCAATAAACTGGCGTGGGGCTTCTTCTTGTAACCCATCTTAGGCCGAGGAGAGGCTTCAGACACTAAGAAGTCTGATTCGGTCAAACGAAGATCGCCCAAGTCTCTAGGGGGATCCTCGGACTGATGGACTTGATCAAAAACATCAAACTCGTCCTCGGCAGGGCCAAAATCTGCAACTTCCTCTTCTCTCTCTAGATTTTCTTCTCTAACCTCGGCAGATCTGTGGGAGGAGGAAGGGCCTGCTAATGCAACACTTTTCGGGGTGGAAGGCTCCTCAGAGAACCAGAACCCGTGCTCGGTCACAGTGATCTTTCGCAGTCGAGGGTCTTTTGCTTTGATGATGTGCTTCGGAGCCACGAACGATTTCTGAACAGGGCTGTACCCCAAGATTTTGTGGGCGGCCCTCACTTGATGGTCGGCTTCGTTCTCGAAAACTGACACTCTTAACACCTTTTGCAAATCTTCCCTATTGACCAGGTTGAAATGGCGCTAGAAGACGTGCGGATCTACAAAAAAGAAGACACATTCATGTTAGTAACCAAACAGGGCAAATTGCACCAACAGTTAAAAAAAAAAAAAAAAAGGCAAAGAGAACTTGAACCCCCTCCTATTCCCACTGCCCCACCTGGTGTCCCCTCCGTTGTTAGGTAGTGAAGACCATCGTGCCATTCTCCGGACACGATGAGGAAGTCCTTGTTAAGCCCCTTGCTGGACTCAGGGAGGCATTGGATAAGCCGAACCCTATCGTCCCTTGTCTTCATGTAGTATGACTTGCCCTTTAATTGCTGGAGGTTGTAACACCAGTTCACGTCGTGATGGGTCAGCCGTAGCCCCATCTTCTCGTTCAGGGCATCCACACAACCCAGAATTCTAAAGACGTTGGTGGCACACTAGGTGGGGGTCAGTCGGAAGTACGTAAGATAACCCCTCATCACCGGCCCCATAGGGAT
Organism: Quercus gilva; assembly: GCA_023621385.1. Classification (NCBI taxonomy): domain Eukaryota; kingdom Viridiplantae; phylum Streptophyta; class Magnoliopsida; order Fagales; family Fagaceae; genus Quercus; species Quercus gilva. The sequence continues at coordinate 14,832,941 of CM042477.1, forward strand.
TCTCATGCCACCCTCGATGAAGGCGTCGATGGGAATCACCACCTCGCCCTCCTTCCTCTTAAGGAGCCATTCCCTCTCCTCACAATACCTCAAGCCCACGTTGCTAGATATCTTATAGTTGGCGATCAATTTCTCCATCGCCTCCTCAGTATAGACATACTTCTTAAATCTACCCATCCCAAGTGACACCTAAGAGAGCTAAGAGAGAACAAATGAAAGAGAAGGAAGAGTAAGGAGGAAGAAAGATCAGAGAGGGATAGAGTGACTTACAGGAATGAGGAAAAGCTCCTCGGACTGGCTTTTTATGCTGGAGATGTAAGTGAGAATTTGGCTGGGCTCAGATATACGCGCAAGAACTCTTGATTGCAAATGAAAAAGAGGAGAAAGCAATTTAAGTGGGTATTTATACCCCAAATCGAGGAACCGTGCGGGTTTTCCCGCCCATAAATGTGAGGCAAACCTCCACCGTTAGATTGGCATCGCCTCATTAAACGTGGGGAGTACAGAGCCGTCAGAATTTAATGAGGGACACATTGCGCGCAATGAAGCGCCAACAACGCGCCTTGTGCAGATGAAAAGACCCCAACACTGACGGGGGACAAGACTCAACCGGACACGGAATAGGCCCGAGGATGTCAAAATCCTCCTCTCTGCCCGAGGACGCAGACAGCAAGATTTTGAGGGGCTATTATGGGGCCAGAAAGTTAGACAGCCCCGGCCCACTTCGAACCAGGCCCAAAAGCCCACGCCGAAGAGGTATGTAGGGTCCGAGGATGAAAGTAAGAAGCCCAAAGCCCAAGAAACTGGTCCGAGGACAACTCTGTCCTTGGACATCCGAGACCATAAAGTAAACATGCAACACACCGTCAAGGGGGGTCTTCCTGAACACCCAAAAAGGAAAGAGCAAGTACCACACGTCAGCAATGGAAGCATGGTGGGGGAGCAAGTCTAGGATGAACTGTCACCTCCACATTAAATGCTCACAACTAACATCCTGACCGCATTAATGTGGAGAGGACTCCAGAACAATGCTGCCTTGGCTGCTGCAACTCACAGGAGGAATGGGAAGGTGGCTGATGGGACAGGCACTCAAGTAGTGGCCTGGTTGCTCAACAAGTGTAGGCTAAGATCAGTTGAGAAAGGGGTATATAATGTAAGGAATCCCTCTTGGAGAGGGAGGAAGAAACAAAAGAAAAAAGAAAAAAAAGAGAAAGAAAGGAGAAGGAGGAAGACGGTAGCAAGCGGTATTCTACCAGAAGCAATTGTAACCAATCACCAAAAGAATAATAAGAACAGCAAGCCCCCAAGAGGAGGGCCGAGGAGCATCATTGTTCATCTTTATCTGCGTTCACACTATTTGAATCCATGAATAACCATGCATGGCCGTTGTATCCCTTATTAGGGCCTTGATCCCGATCTCTATAAATTCATTGAAGGGCTAGCTGGGCTTGGGTCCACTCTCTCGATACATGGGAAGACCTGAACCTGGTCCCTAAAATGTTATTTAACGCTTTAACTATAATTATTAACAAATCTAATATACTTTTAGCAATCAAATATACACTTAACATTATATAACAGACACTTCACAATTATGTCAGGTCTAGTTTGGGTTGGACTTTACAATCGTGAAAGGGAACGAAGCAGGGAAAGCTACAAAAGTAGATTTTAGCGATGAAGTATTGGGATTGGGTAGACGCATAAATGTCCAAGTGAGTAGAGGTTGTAGTTTTCAAATCTCTTATGTTTGGTTTTTTCTTTCCAAGGATAAATCTTCCTAAGCTGTGGATATACAGTTAAAATACAGGAAATCTACCATGAAGTCAAGGATTTCAATGAACTGATGTCATAGTTATTAAATCAACAGGGCAATAAATTCCAAATTTGATGGCATATTAGTTATGATATTTGATAATAATGATATCCCAAAGGCTGAAGTAGTAAATTATGATAACTAATTTTAAACGATATGAAACTATATAAGACATTTATATAAGATTTTGTAAAAAGGAAATCTTTATAATAAATTATGGAAATCTTCAAGTGAGCAAGAGAATCTTGAAGATTGGAGGGATATATATGAAAAAGAACACGATGAGAAAAAAGGAGGAGAAGTAAAACAAAATGTAGTCAGATTAAATAATTAATTGCGGTTATCAAAAAAATAATTAATTAATCGCGGTTACAGTAATAGAATCTAAATCCTAACAAAGCTGAACAAACTCCAGCGGTCATTAACGACCATAACAAACCTTCGAACCCTGCCTGAGAACTGTTTGTGAGAAAACGATGTCGTTTTTGCGCGTGACTCTAAACTCCTGAAGCAGAACGACGTCGCATCACTTAAACGATGTCGATTTTTTTATTCAATTACGTAGAGGACTATACTAACTGTAGTTATGTCACGTGCGTGCTGGACTGTGTAAGATAAAACATTTGTTTATATATCATTAAAAGTTTTTGAGGAAGAAGATAAAACAAATGTATTTTCGTTTTGCTTTGCCCTAAAGTAGTGAAGTTAAGCACACAATGTTGTTTTTTTTTTTTTTTTTTGATAAACAAAAATGGGGGTATTTATGATTGTATTACACCACACGGGATGTTAATGACTGTATGAGGGACAAGCATACAATGTTGTTGTTCTCATTTAACTTAGACAAAAAAGCAACTGTATTGCTGCTTTTGGTGATGAAGGTAGAGGTGGTCTTGGTTCAAGGAAGTCTGGTCCTTCTAGTGGGTCGGCATATAAGAGAAAATTTTAAAATTCTTGTTGACATTGATCGACCAATTAATACGATTTTTCAAATGACTTTTTTTGTTTGCTTTTCTATATAATTTTTTTGTGTAAATTACAAATTCGGATATATTTTTTCAATTGGGAGTCCAAATGACCGAAACAATAAAAATGTTTTCCTAACTGGGGTTGCTTTCATGAATAAATGATCTTTTTATAAAATTATTTGGAATTATGAGAAAAGTAAATATTTTTTGTTGCAAACCAAATAACAAAAAAAAATATTTTCTAACTTATTTTAAGATTTGACAACCAAACACAGGAAAACAAGGGTTTTTATTTTTTGAGATATGTTTTTTTTTTAATACATATATTTTCTGCTGAAACATACTGTGATAACCAATAGTAGAGTTTAAAATTTAAATTCAATAAAGATTTGGTATAATCACATACATTTACACCCTCCAATAATGTACTGCCAAAACAAATTATTTCACAAAAGTGAATATAGTATTATACATTATCATATTTTTCTTAAATATATCAAAGTATTAAAAAAAAAAAAATCAGAGCAAAGAATCGTTAAGAATTAGTGGGGTCATCATTAACAACCAATGTTGATATATATGTTGTTGGAGACGAACTAGCAAGACCAGTTGTCGTACGTCATGCACATGTTGTCATCGAAGAGGAAGCTGGAGATGAAAAACTCCTAAGCCCAAGGCCGAATGATGATGAAATGACTTCATCGAAGGTGGCGGCTCCTAACTCTAGTGTCATCTCTAGTAGTTATGGTGATTCTCCTTCTAGCACTTTGTTTTGAACTTTTTTTTTTTTTAATATTTGAATATATTTATTAAAAAAGAATGTGATAATATATGTTATTTTCTATTCTTTTTTGTAAAAAATAAAATAAAATAAAATTTGATGTAGCAGGACATTATTGATGGGAGTAAACTTCTAGGTTCACAACACATTCTTATTGAATTTAAGCTTATTTGTAATAATTTTTTTTCTTTAATAACTTCCCATGGCACTCATCTTCAAGGCTTTTATTTAAAAGAAAATCAGGGTTTAAAGAATAGGAGAAAAAAAACTTAAAAGACTTAAATTAACGGGACCCATTTTTTACCACAAAATCATTTTTAAAAAATTATTTAAGTACTATACGATAGAAAACCTTGAAGTTTTCTCTATTTTTTTTTTTTTTTCCATTTTTTGAATATTTTATAGCTTTAAATTCTTGATTTTTACTACAAATCCAAAACTAAAGTACTTAGAAGAATAAAGAAAGAATGTTGCATTTTAAATATATTTTTAAAAGAAATGAAGGTAGTGAGATTATGTGTATACAACTTTGTAGGTATATTACTATACTTTTAACATTGTTTTATTTTCTTAATTTATTTTAAAGAATCATATTAGATGTTTAAACTTTATACATTTAGATTAAGCTCTTATTTTTAAGTTATTTTTTCTTTTATTCTTTGTCTTATAATATTAAATTTTACTCCCCTAAATAAAAATTCTGGCTCCACCACTTCGTGATCCAAACATATTAATTGTGAATCAGATGCAACGAATAATTTCAAGAAAAAATTGATAGGAAACAAATGTCAAAGCAGCATCATTTTCCCATGCTTTCTTTTCCAACCAATTGGCCCTATCATACTGTTGAGGGGAAAATTTTGATGTTCCCAAATAGAATATGGGGTAGCCAAGCCGAAACTTGACAATGGGCCCTTGATATAAAGCCCAAAGGCTTTCAATGTTGAGTAAGTCCACCCAAGCAAGAGATAAAGGCTGCACCCTAACAAGAAGACAACAATAAAGCACAATAAACACATTACTGTTGTTAGTTTATTATATTATTAATCCTTTTACAGCATCATAGTTCAAATCAGAATTCTAGCAGTGCGGTATTATCTCCAGCCGTATGGTAATTTCAGGTTAATAAGTGTGTTTACATGGTAAAAATCATATGTTTTCTTTATTATTATTAAGTCCACATAAGGGAAAACTTCCATAGTATCCAAAACATCATAGCCTTCATCATAATAATAATAATAAATAAGGATTAAAGACTTCATAGATACAAATAAAAGAGTGAAAATAGGATAGAATGAAGGGAGAGAGAGATCTCAGCTCAATGCAGCAAGTATTAAACTAATATTTTGGTGAGTGTGTGTGCATAAGGCATGAATGAGGTAATGTGGGCTGTTTTGAGTGAGTGGAATGGAATTAACACTGAGGTTAAGGCTTTTTGTGAGTGGTAGGCTGTTTATGACTAGTTGAGAGACATTTATGGGCGGTGATTGTGTGAAAGGGGGAAAAGAATTTCTTAGATTAGATGATTGTGGGCTAAAGATGATGAGTGGTGAGCTTAAAGAAAGCTAAACCATAAGCAAAGTAGTAGACAAACCAAGAGTTTTAGAGAGGGTAGCTCCCCCCAAGTGAGCTGAGGTGTTTATGTTTTTATAATGGGGTTTTAGAGAAGCATTAATTAATAAAAATCCAAAAAACGTATGACTAATCAGAGGTGATGAATCAAGGTTAATCTTCTTGAGATTTTTTGTCAAAAGTAGGAGATTTACTTTAGGGGCTAACTTGCTTCTTTAGGTAATGATGGGATTTTAGAGTGCTTTGCATTTAATGCCAGGATTTCTGGGGCTGGGCTTAATCAATGTGATTGAGGCGTGTATCAAGAATGAATCATAATGCTACAACTGAGATTTGGACCCCCAAGAAGTAAGATTCAATACCCCAAGCTAAGTGTTAAGCTCTAAGTCTACTTCAGGGGGTTCTGCTGGAGATCCCTTTATGCCCTCCAAACCACATGTTCCCAATTTTTCTCCTTTAGGATTCATGGGCTCGGCACATGAATCATGTCTTGAACATTTTTAACATTTATAACTCAATTTGTTGAGGTTTGGATAACTTGGTTTCAACTCTCCTTCCGCTGGAGGTACAGTCTTGAGGAAGATGATGGAGTTCCATCATCCTTCAGACTTTAGCAGATGTGACAGCCCTCGGGCACTGCTCACGTCAGGTAAAGGGTGGCAGAAACTAATGGGACAGCCCCTAGTTCATCCTCAAAGGCTTGGTTCTCTTGTAAGGGTCTCTAGTTGTTTTTTGGTTAGGAATGAACAAGAGCTATTTGCCCACTTTCAAGCCTCTTGCTGGGGACCTTTTTGGGTTGGAACTTTGCTCCATTTTAGCACTTTAGTTGGGCCACATGGCCCTTTCTTTGCTTGGGCTTGTTCCCTACTTCATGAGATTCTTAGGCCTACAAAATAGGCATTAAAGACATGTTTTACCATGGGTTTTTTGCTCCTCGTGGGCTTTAGTTTTTAGTAAAAATAAAATGAATCCATGAGCTTTAATAAATATTTATGATAGATTTTGGATATTAATTCTCATGGGCTTTAAATAATAACTTGTATAGTTTCTCATAATTTTTACTATGGATTACTTTGTAAATGATATTTTCTTTAGGGCTTTTTTAAATAATGACCTCCAATATTGTTATTGAGAATAATATTCATCATGGGTTTTAAATAAATATGGTAACAACCACTATAATGGAATAATGAGATGTTTCTCATGAGTTTCTCTATAGATAATCATAATGGACATGTAGGATGAATAATTACCATGAGTTTTGGTAATAAATTTTATGAATGTTGTGATGTAAGATAGGTAGTGAACATGAGTTTATAATATGAAATAAATAAATGTTATGGGTCTAATAATCATAACTTTACATGGGCTTTTATAAGATGATTGCCATGGGTTTTGAGAATAGATAATTCATAAATTCCATAAGCTTGTAATATTACAGTAATATGTTTAAGAATCTAAAGTATTGTTCATTATTGGACTTTTAAATGAAATAATTATGATATAGTATTTTGCCAAGTATTAATAACCTTGGCCTTTTGATAGATTAGTGTCAAGTAGTTAGCTTGGGCTTTTAATAATGCCAACGTAAGTTGGGCTTTTGATCGTGCCAACGAGAATTGGGTTTTGATGTTGCCAACAAGAATTGGGTTTTAAATATTGCCAGCGAGAACTGGGCTTTAATGTTGCCAATGAAAATTGGACTTTAAATATTGCCAATAAAAATTGGGCTTTGATATTGTTAATGTGAATTGGGTTTTAGATAAATAAATTGCCATGGGTTTAAACCATGGGCTTTGATTATGGATTTGAAATCCATTAATAAAATTGTTTTGCCATAGATTTGAATCATGGGCTTTTCAAATATTGCCAAGCATAAGTATTCTTGGGTTTTAAATAGAATAGGATGTGTTTATTGAGTTCATATGGCCGGTTTTGGGTTTAGCTAAATAATGATAATAAAATTGGATAAAATATAAGTTTTTGGGCTTTTTGTGATAGTTTATATCATGACCCAATTTAGATAATGAGATATGAAATATTTGTGATTAACATAATAATAGAGCAAAAAATATTTAGGAAAACCCAATAACTTATTAGTAGTATAAATAAGTGGTACTCAAATAAAATTAGGTGTTAAAAAAAAAAAAAAAAAAAAAAAAAAAAAAAAAAAAAAACGTACCCTAACACGTACTACAGACGGAGGGAGTGTGAGAGAGAGAGCTGGATAGCAGCATTTCATTAATAAAAACAAACCATTTTAATGGCACTAACAGTTACGAAAATAGACATGCAACAAATGGCAAAAATTAGAGAAAGAGATGGTTCCTTTTCCAGTGAATTGGCAATGAAACCAATTTTCAAAGTGGTCCATTAGCAAAAATTGATATTAAAAAAAAATAATAATAAAAGTTGTTCATGAGAATTTTTTGATTTCAGTCCACCCATATAGACAAACTCACACCCAATTTTATAAAATATTTACATGTCAATTTGTGATGATCACAGTAGATGCTGAAAAAAAAAGTACACCAATTACAAAATAACAGTTAAGTATGTTGTGAATTTAAATATATAATTAGGTGTTCCTAACATTATTATTATCATTATTTTAAGAAAACTAGCATTATTCTTTTCAAATGTTGATATTTTATTTGACGTTCAATTCCCGCCTATACCAAAAACTGATTGGTCTAATGATAAAGATGTATAATCAGGAGCAAATACTATAGGTTGAAACCTTCTATAAAAAAAATAATAATAATAAAAAGAGGAAAAAAACTAAACCATTAGTCCTTGGTCTCATCAATCAAGCAATTAGCGTGTTAGGGACATATTTTATATAATTGGCTAATTCTTTGACAAAAATCACTTTACTTGTAATTAGGTAGATCTATGATGAATTTAAGGCTTCAAGAAACATGTTGTTCAAGCCAAGTGTTAAAGCCATGAAGATCTGACCAAAAAACAAGTGAAGAAAATCTGTTTATTAAACCTCGACAGAAGTCTCGACAGAATCCTTTCTATCGAGATTTAATGTTGAAGCTCGATAGAAGCTCGACACAAGCTGTATCTGTCGAGAATTACGAAATCAGACTTTTCAGATCTGATTACACGCCTATTCCTATGTATTTGTGTAGGGTTTCTTTTCTCACAACCCTAGACATATATAAGGATTTCTTTAAAGATCGTCGTGCATGCATTGTGTGACCGAATGCAAAAAGTGCCCTAGTTCATCATTCTCTCTAGAGAAGTTACTGCGACTTTACACCAAGGGTTTTGTGACCAAGGAACTTCCTGATCTTCATTGTTGACGAAGTGAAAAACTTTGCAGCCAACATCTTCCTTAAGTTGGTGAGTTAGTCACGTACTAGGATCTATACATCATTGGTTAGTCACGTATTGGGATTTGTGCATTGAACGAAGAGATTGCCGCTACAATACAAGTCCAATTGGGTATTGGGGTAAGGGTTCAACTGTAGGTTGGTATTTAGGGATAGGCTAAAGGATTTAGTAAAATTCCTTATACTTGTAACCGCTTGTGATTGATAATAGTGGATTCTCGGGAGTGGTAACCTTAAATTCACCCAGTGGAGTTTTGCCTCGGTGGTTTTTCTTATTCGTAAACAAATCACTTGTGTCAAATTTATTTTCCACTGTATTTAGTTATTTGGTGATTTGTTTGTGCTACCACGCTATTGCATATAATTTGACTAATTAATTAACTTGGGTAATTAATTAATTTGTAAGGAGTCAATTTATTTTAACCCAACATAGCGAAAAAAAAATACACGAAGACAAAAAAAAAAAAAAAAAAAAAAAAAAAAAAAAAAAAAAAAAAAAAATCTTTAGTACAAGAATCTGTAAAACATGTGATCAGAAAGAAAAAAAAAATTCGTGAAAACTAAATAACAAAAAAATATTTTCTAGCTTAATTTAAGATTTGCCAACCAAACACAGGAAAACAAGGGAATTTTTTTTTTTTTTTTTGGTTTTTGAGATAGGTTTTTTTAATACATATATTTTCTATTGAATCATACAGTAATAACCAATAGTGGAGTTTAAAATTTAAATTCAATAAAGATCTAGTGTAATCACACACATTTACACCCTCCAATAATGTACTGCCAAATCAAATTATTTCACAAAAATGAATAGAGTATTATACATTATCATAATTTCCAATAAATATATCAAAGTATTAAAAAAAATCGGAGCAAAGAATCATTAGGAATTAGTGGGGTCATCATTAACAACCAATGTTGATATATTTGTCATCAGAGATGAACCAGCAAGGCCAGTTGTCGTCATGCACTCATGCACATGTTGTCATCGAAAAGGAAGCCAGAGATGAAAAACTCCTAAGCCCAAGGCTGAAGCCTGAATGACAATGAAATGACTTCATTGAAGGTGGTAAACTTCTAGGTTTTTTTTTTTTTTTTGAGAAACAACTTCTAGGTTTGTTATGGTGGTTCTCCTTCTGACACTTTGTTTTGGATTTTTTGTTTTTATTTTAATAGTTGAATATATTTATTAAAAAGGAATGTGATAATATGTGTTATTTTCTATTCTTTTTTGTAAAAAAATTTGATGTAGCAGGACATTATTGATGGGAGTAAACTTCTAGGTTCACACCACATTCTTATTGAATTTAAGCTTATATTTAAGACATTTTCATTGCCAAGCTTTTTATAATAAAATTGATAGAAACTAAAAATTTTCCATTTCTCTTTGAGTTTACATTTTTCTATTTTATACTATTTGTAAAATCCAAGACCCATCCAAAAAATTTTATTTAATATATATTACTTATAATATATCTTAAATGTCTCTAAATTTACTCATGTATCAATTAATCAAACCAATTAGTCAATACGCTGGATTGCAAATTTATCTTGGTTTTTCTTTTTATTATTGCAATGAATGTTCTAATTTGATTGGGTAACAAAAATCGATTGCATTATCTTGAAAATTCCAATATATATATTTAAAGAAACAAGGAATAAATTTTTATAATATTTGATTGTATGATAGATTAGGTCCCAAAATCTGATAATAGTTTTTTTTCACATGTTAAAATCAATATTTAGAGAAATATTTTTATATTTATAGATGTGAAAGGATTTTAATCTTTTGCGCCAAATCCATTATGATTAGTTTTTATCATCATGTCACACTAATTGGTTTTCAATATAATCAGAATTCATATCACGAATCCCTTATTCGAAGATTAAAAAACTTTATTAGTTGAATTATTGAAACCCATTAAAAAACATTAAATATACATTATCAAAATTGTTAATTTCCTACCTCAATCAATACACAAATTTTCATAAATAAGTCATTAAATTGGTATGTTTAATGCCCCTACAATATTTCAATTAAAATTCCAGTCATTTTTGTTATTCCGATGAACGTTTCTATTTGATTGGCTAACAAAATTCGATTCAAGGTATTGTTTTGAAATTACCAATATGTGTAAAGAAACACAGAATAAATTAAAAATATATTATTATATGATAGATTAGGGGAAAAAATTGGCAAATACCCTTTTTGAGCAAAAATTGTAGCGTTTTGCTCCATTTTCCAAACTAATTAAGGAAATGTCCATCTTTTATAACTCAAGTTGAGATAAATCAGGTTTTAAAAAAAAAAAAAAAAAATTATGGAGGCCTATTGTGGCATTTTAAGGAGCCTATAGTAACGTTTTAAAGACTTATAGTGGCGTTTTGTAACTCGACTTCCATGAACTTGAGTTATAGGAAATTTTTTTTTTTTTTTTACCTATAACTTGAGTTCATGGAGGTCAAGTTACAAAACGCCACTATAGGTCCTTAAAACGTTACTATAGGCTCCTTAAAAATGTCACTATAGGGCCTAACTCAATTTATCTTAAATCGAGTTTCAAAATAAGAGCATTTTCCTAATTAGTTTGGAAAAGTGGGTAAAACGCTACATAATTTGTGCGAAAAGCGCATTTGCCCATTTTCTCCATAAATTAGGTCCCAAAAATTAATAATAGACATTTTACCCATGTTAAAGTCAATATTTAAGGAACCTTAAAAAAAATAAAAAAACTATAGATACAATAAAATTTTAACTTTTAGCATCCACTCTATTATTATTCTTCTTTATTATCAGGTTAAGATCTTAATTGCTTTTTGGCATGTAGCCAAGATTTGAATCTTAGATCTCTTTATTCAACACACAAAGCTTTACATGTTAAGCTAAACGAAGGAACATTTTTTTTTAGAGACATTAAACATACATTCATTATCAAAATTGTTAATTTCTTACCATCATGGATACACAAATTTTAATATAAGTCATCAGACTGGTACGATTAATTCCCCTATAACACGTCTGATAAAATTCGAGCCATTCAGCTAATTTTGCTAGTCATTTCCGCATGTTTGGAGTAGCAGGACAAAAATCAACTCTTCTATTTCTGTTCTTTTCCTCTATTTCCTTTTCTTCTTTTTCTCATTGTCCACGCACATGAACTTCACTTTTTATCCCTCTATCAAGTCAAACTCGAGGTTCATGACCTCGAGTTCAAGGTGGCATTTTTTAATTATTAAAATTCCAGCTCAGCCATGCCTCGGTGGCAAACTCAGGTGGAACTTGAATTCGTAATTGTGGTAGATTCTTAAATATTTCCGAAACAGTAGTAGATTGATATATATTTCGGTAAACAGTGGTATTTAACCTTCTATCATCCATGTCTAATGGTTGATTGGTAGGTAAATGTATCTATCATCCATGTCAAATGGTTGGTTGGTATGTAAATGTATCATTGTATGATCTTTCAATTTCCTTCTCTCTCCCTTCACGTCAATGTGAAGTGTTAGATACGTTGATTGATTAGGGCCACATTAGTTGGCCAATATTTTATTGGCCAAGATCCTCAATATATATATTATTGGCCAACATATTTGGCCGTGACATGGATTTGAATTTATATTCTTAATAAATCAGATGAGTTCTAATTTTTAATATATATATATATATATATATATCAATCAGAGACAGAGAGTAACTATTATTGAAATATTTCATTTTTCATTCCGTTAATCAAATTGAAATTAGGTTGGATATGGAATTCACAATATTGATGATAAAACCATGTAAATTTTCATAATATTAACACTTAACAATTAATATAACTTATATCTTCCTCTCCAAAAAAAAAAAAAAAAAATCACTTATATCAATAAAAAAATATATATATGGCTCCACCACTTCCTGATCCAAACATATTAATTGTGAATAAAATGCAACAAATAATTTCAAGAAAAAATTGATAGGAAACAAATGTCAAAGCAGCATCATACTACAAACGGAGGGAAGGTGAGAGAGAGAGCTAGATAGCAGCATTTCATTAATAAAAACAAACCATTTTAATGGCACTAACAGTTACGGAAATGGACAGGCAAGAAATGGCAAAACACCATCACTTTCATCGGAATTTCTTTTCCAATACATTGGCAGATGGCACCCATTATTAGAGAAAGAGATTCTTTCTTTTCCAGTGAATTGGCAATGAAACTAATTTTCAAAGTGGTCCATTAGCAAAAATTGATATTTAAAAAAAAAAAAAAAAATCAATAAGAGTCGTTCATGAGAATTTTTTGATTTCAGTCCGCCTACATAGACAGACTCACGCCCAATTTTATAACATATTTACATGTTAATTTGTGATGATTACAATAGCGGTTGAAAAAAAGTACACCAATTACAAAAAACCACTTAAGTATATTGTGAATTTAAATATATAATTAGGTGTTCCTAACATTATTATTTTCATTATTTTAAGAAAACTAGCATTATTCTTTTAAAATGTTGATATTTTATTTGATGGCTAAATAAGAAATTTGAGGTTCAATCTCCGTCTACATCAAAAACTGATTGGTGTCTTGGTCTAATATTAAAGAGTTATTATCAGAATTTAACGCCATAGGTTGAAACTTAAAAAAAAAAAAAAAAAAAAAAAGATAAAAACTAACCTATTTGTCCTTGGTGTCACCAATCAGGCAATTAGCAAAAAAAATACATGAAGGCAAAACAAAACCAAAAAATAAATTCTCAACTACAAGATTCTGTAAAACATACTATCAGAAAGAAAAAAATTTTCAAACTTATCTCAAATTACTAAAAGTTTCCTAAAACCATGCCACTATCTTTTTTTTCTTTTCTTTTTTTATAACATATACTACGTTGTTAAACTCACATAACGGATTCCATTAACAACTGAAAACTAGTCAATTTTAAGGAAGAAAGATTAGGTGAACAATGCAAGTTGTGACTTCTACAAGCCAATCTTTCAAACTAGACGAAAGCAAGATGCGTGACATTAATGAAGGATTCCACTAATAATAAAATCTTTGTACCAACCCATTGGAAAAATTGGATATTTTTGTAGAAAAAAAAGGATATAAGCCAATTACATGTAATGAGATTCTCATGCCCAAAGACTTAAAACAAAATTTTATCATATAAATTATGGATTAAAATATGAAAAATTCATAACTTTCTCTATATAGAGGCCCATGGACTTATAACATTCTTGTCTTGGGTACATACAAAGAAGCTGGTTTAGCTAGAAATGAAACTAGGTTTTTCAATATCATATTTGTCAATGGAGTGGCCTTTAGTGAAATTTTTGCTATGGACTTTTTCTTCAAATTCATGAGCACAAAGGTTGTATTGAGGACGAGAGGATGGGTCTACTAGAATTGAAGACCTTTCTGAAATCCAAAACTATTCATGCCAAACTCCTTCCTCCAACATGGGTTAATCAATCAAAGAGTGAGTGTTGCAGTTGGGAGCAGGTTAAGTGTAGCACCACCACTGGTCACGTGATCAAGCTTATGCCCTCTGGTATAAATCAAGAGCAATATTATGAGGATACTTGGTTCCTAAACATATCCCTATTTCAACCTTTCAAGGAGCTAAGAAATCTTGACTTATCTGAGAACAAAATTGCTAGTTGGTTAGGAAATTAAGGTATGTAAGCTTTTACTTCTACTATCACTCACACACACACACGCGAGCACGCATGCACGCACACACATAAGAACTTCGAACTATTTATGTCTCGCTTAGGATTATATCAGGGCTAATGGTTACCTATTAATTTTAGGTTTAATAGGAAAGGCTTGAGATCATGGTTTTTGGATTCGATTAAATATCCCAAATCAAATTAAAAGTATTGTAGTTGCTCATTTTCTCACAATTTGATTAATTAAATTTATTTTAGAGGAAAAGTCATTTTAATTATTAGATTTAAATTAGATTAGATATAATTAGATTCAAACTATATTTTTTTAGGAGTAATTTAAGGACATCCATCCATTCTAAACTTTACATATGTCAAATATGCATAATGTGCGCACCGAGAATGGAGCTGATGGACTTGGGCTCTTTCGGACTCACAATTTACTTGTATAGTGGGTTTCGGTTTCCTACACTGGGTTATCCTCGGCTCGAAAACTCAATGAGATCACCTTTCTCGTCTCTATTGCCTTAACCACCTTTCTGCTACCTTCCTTCTCTTTCTCTACCTTCTTGCTCTCTCCTCCACTTTTCCAACCCCCTCTTCTCCCCAAGCTTCTCATATTTATAGCTCTCAATTAGTGGTGATGTTATGATTACTTTCTGATTTAGTGCAGCGGGCGATCCAGTATTATTGAACATAAGTGGGTAGTTAGGTGGGAGTGGAAAATGGTGAATATGGCTTCGGAACTTGGTTCCCACTTCCGCCGATATGCTCGGCGGAAGTGCACCGAAAGGAACTGCCGGGCATACCCTGCACGTCATGCTCCGCTGCTGGCCGCGACAGTGACCAGTAAGGTTTTACCGAGCATAAGCAGGGGGCGACCCTTGGGCCAGTGTTCTGTAGAGTTTCGGGATGGGCCTGTAGAGAGAGAGAATAGGCGTATGGGCCGTATCTTCTCATGAGAATAAATGGCCCAAGTGGGACTGGGTACGAGTGTCGTACACATAATTAATTTACAAGTATTTTAGGAGGCTCATTAATTATGATGTGTCAAATATTTATAATTTGTACAAATCATTGTTTTCTATATGACATTATAGGTTTACATTACTCTAAAAGATAACACATGTCATTGTCATATGCATTGAGTAAAGGACACGTATCATCATTTTGTACATCCACCAAGTTGGGATTCAACTTTGTGAGTTCTAATTAGCTTAATTGGTAATGTCTCTAATAGTTAAATAAAAGATTTAGGGTTCAATCTCTGCTTACACCAAAAATTGATTGGTGTATTGGTCTAATGAAAAAGAGTGCAATCATCATAAGTAGACACTATAAGTTGAAACTTTATAATAGAAGTCAAGTTAGACCCCTACACATGCATCCAATGAAAAAATATATAGTTCATCAAAGCATAAGACAACAACACGTGTTGAAATTGAGAATGAGCTTGAGAAAAATTACTCAAATTAATAGTGTATTATACAAATAAATTTTTTATTATTATTAAATTATAAAAATCAGTTACACTTTTCTAAAAATAAAAATCAGTTACACGGTGAGGACTGAGTAGGACTCGGCCATAAATTTTTTTATTATTGTAGCTCCTTTCTTTCTTCTTATTTCTTGCAATTTTATTTTCATTTCTCCATCTTAAACGTTTGTTAGCCATCTTAATCATTTCGCAAACCGTATAAACATCTTTATTACCCTATCTGATTTCATATCTTCCTCTCTCGACCCAATTCTATCTCCATCAAACCCAATTTGAGTCAAGCATTGTTTACCAATGAAGCATCTTAATAAACAGTGTTTTAGTGCCAAAAATGTGGGACTATCAAAGCCTGCACCCAAGTCGAACCAGCAGAAAATATACATCCTACCTACTATCATAACTTCGTGTGGAGATGTTTGGTCGATTTGAAAATTTTTAGTGCATTATTTTTGTTCTTTTAGTATTGCATGCCAATGGTGTCATATACGTTCAATGAAATTTCTACTAAACTTGATGTGAGTTCTTTTCATTCAATTCCCCTCCCCCCTCTCATCTTCTGATAAATCTGAATGATAGGTTAATTTTGTATAGTCGTTTAATTTATATGGCCCATGATTGGGAACCAAATTCACCAGGATATCAATGTGGTTTTCACTTAACAACATGATAAAAATATCAACTATATAAGACCATTAATTGAAGATTTTAACTAAATGCCCAAACAAATCTATTAACTTACTACTAAGACCATTTTCATACATATTGCTTTATTTGAATATTTTAATTGAAGATTCTGACAAATTAGCCTACAAATTCAAAAATAGATCCAAAGCTTTTCATTGAAGATTTGGGGGATTTGAATTTGTGAGAATGATTCCAATAATTAATGTAGTAGTTTCGGGGTTAGATATAACATCAAAATTCTACTTTTCATTTACCTTTTTTAACTATCATGGTTGGAAAAATCCCATTATATTTTGTCTATAGCCCTTCTGTTTATAATAGTAAAAGATCAAAGTTTTGAACAAAAAGGAACTAATTTTTTTTATTTGTTATTGTTATTATATATAGAGAGTTCAAGATTTTGAGAAATTTTAATAACATCAAAATCTTGAACAAAAGGAATGAATTTTTTTTTTATTACTACACATAGAGAGCACAAAATTTTCATTAGTTAACTAATGAAAATTTTGTAAAACAATATGACATTTTTATTTTAGTCTTAAAATAAAAATAAATAAATAAAAAACTCTTTGCCTTTGGTTGGTTTTTCAAAGGTTAAGATAAAAGAACTTTTTAAAAATTAATAGTTCAACACATCTAAATTAAAAAAAAAAATTTATATATTTTGTTATACTACTTTGTTATTTTATAGCATTTCATTCAAATAAAAAACTGTGCAAAGCACGGGCAAAAAACTAATTATATGTATATTAATTAGTATCCACTTACAAAATTAAAAAAAAAAAAAATATATATATATATATATATATCCACATTTTAGACATGCTGTATGTGGGAGTGAAAAAACTATTAGTGTACCAAATTCATCCATAGAACAAATTAGAGGTTGATTCATATGCTTATATATAAAAGCAAATTTGAATATTTAGTTGTCAACATATTTTCTTTTAAAATAAAATTGATGATCTAATTTGAATTTCAGATTAATTGTAGCTTTTGAAGTGATCCCGAAAAAAGAAAAACAAAAAAAAAAAAATCTTATATATTTGAAAGACTTACAATGCAGTACACACTCAAAAAGACCTTATTCTTAAATATGTAGCACAAGACTTTAAACTCACAGAAATTACTCTTTTTTTCTCAATGTGGGAACTTACTTTTTTTTTTTTTTTTAAATAAACACACGCACAAAGTGGTAGAGGGAAGGAGATTTTTAAAATACTTACAAAATGATACACAATTACACACTCAAAAACTCAAAAGGGCCTAACTCTTTTTTTTTTTTTCCTTTTTTGAGTCATAAGGGCCTAACTCTTTTTTCTTTTTTTAAGTCAAAAGGGCCTAAATCTTGTTTTTTCTTACAAATAAATGTTAATAAAATTAGATTGTAAATTGTTACTCATTTTAATATTGTCCCTTACTCATGCTTTCTCACTAATTGAAAATTGCTACTGTTACTGGTGCTTTATCTTTTCCTAAACAGCTGCTACGAACACCTGTATCGATTGGGCTTTGACGTAGACCAAGCTTGGTCTCTAGCTTCATAAATAAGAAAGCCAGATACAATTGACAACAATTCATATTTATATGATAAGAGTGCAATCCTATGGCTTACAATCATAAAACTTCGCACCTATCCCAAAAAAAAAAAAAGGATGGATAGGGTGTGTGGTAATGACTGTTCCAGAAAACATATTTGATTCTTGATAGTTCAATTAATCAAAGAATTTTTCCTATATTACAATTACGCACTGTGCTAATGAATAACATGATATGACATTCTTTTTCTCATTTTGTTGATAAATTTAATAATGGATTTTTTTTTTTTTTTTTTCAGAATCCAGTTGTTTGTCTAAACTGAGCAAACTAACACGTGAATTTAAGAGGGAACAACTTTGACGAGAAAATTTTAAGATCCTTAAGTGCCCTCTCAGTTCTTAAATCTCTGAATCTAAGTCACAATAAGTTAATAACATGTGGCCTTTTTCTGGCAAAGATACTTGCATATCTGAATTTTCTTCATCAAGAATACCAAGAAAAAGTTTAGATATAACTGAAATCTTATAACCAATATTTACCTTTATCAACATTTACTCTGTTCGTGTTAAAAAACACAAAACGCTTCAATGCAATGACCAATGCTTTTGATATATGCAAATGACAGTAGTAGTATGCCTTCAATATTCAATGATCATTTTAACTGAAATTTTTGTCCATTCCAAAATAAAGCTATACCTTTAAAAATAGGTAAAAATGTAAAATTAACTCTTTAACTTTCAGTCTTTTTCATTTCAGTCCTCTAACTTTCAGTTTTGTCATTTCAGTCCTCTAACTTTCAATTATTGTCAATTTGGTATTCTGTTAAACTCCAGTTATGTCCTTCCGTTAATTAAGTCAAAATTACGTCGTTTTGGCTTTTTTTTTTTTTTTTTTAATTTGGAATTTAAAGAAAATTTAAAAAAAAAACTGATATTAAAAATAAAAAAAAAAAAAGAAAAAAAAAAAAAAAGAGGAAGAAAACATTTATGTGATGAAAACCCAATTCGAAACTGCAACCAATACCGATAAAACCTCGGTGGAGTTGAAGTTGAGGACATGGGTTTTCTTCTGTGGGGACCACGCGCTAAGGCTGAGTTTGACGTCTGTGCGGCGGAGCATGGTGCGGAAGCTAACAGTGGCAGCGAAGACTATGAGGTGGAAAGAGCTTAATAGAGGGCGGACGGAGCATTTTTGTGGGTGTGGCAGTTTCATGGGTTTTGCTAAAGACAGGATGTTGAAAGATTGAATCTTGGGTCAGGGTCAAATCAATTGTCTTCTTCAGTTTTAGGAGTGTTCTTCAACATTGGAAGAGATGGGATGTTGAAAGATTGAATCTTGGCATGAAATGGTGGAAAGAAAGTAAAACTTTTTTGTGAGAGATTGCTGAGTAGCTAGTTTCCTGAAAGTGGTAGTGGTAGTTTTGTTGTTGTTGTGAATTGGGTTTACAGTGGGGAGGATTTGGTTTGAGTTTGAGAAGTGTGTAGGAAATTTACCAGCAAGTGATTTGGGCGTGGCTCTTTTTTTTTTTTTTTTTTTTTTTAATATCAGTTTTTTTTAATTTTCTTTAAATTCCAAAATTTATTTAAAAAAAAAAAAACCAAAACGACGTAGTTTTGGCTCAATTAACGGTAGGTCATAACTGGAGTTTAAGGGAGTACCAAATTGACCACAATTAAAAATTAGGGAACTAAAATAACAAAACTGAAAATTAGAGGACTGAAATAAAAAAGCTTAAAAATTAGAGGGTTAATTTTATATTTTTACCTTAAAAATATATATATTATTTTAAAAAAGCTACTTTTTCTGAGTGTGAGAAACCCTCAATCAAAAATTTATTAAGGTGTAAAAACCCTCAAATCAAATAAGCTGCCAAAAACTAAATGGACGCCTATTTCGGTTGGTTGGTGAGTGCAGTGGTACCATGCTAGCGGAAACTAAACGGATTTTGTTTGGTTGGTGAGTAGCAAACAAACATTAAATTCTGTCGGTTGTAATCATTCATGGTACTTGGTACTAGCTAATTACAAGAAACTGAAGGGACTAAATCACAATATTGCATAAGAAAAGGGACTAAGGGAGGGGTAAATAGCAAAAAGGTGATGGAAAGGAAAAGCAAGAAACTTCGTAGAAATCGCCTCCCAAGACTCCCAAAAAACAAAAGTCAAGAGTATAAAACAAAAAGAAGGCGAGAAAGGAATTAAAAAAAAGTTGCCTTGAAGGTAGGGGCAAGTAGAGGAACACGACACATGAAAATTGTTAAAAAGATGAGTACTTATCACATAGAGCGACAGTACACGTGTCACAATACTATTCGATGAGAGTCAGTGGGCCCAGCGTAGAAAAAGACACACCTATTTTATATTTTGTCTTTTCTCCGTCAATCACGTTTCCCCTGGGTCCCACTCCTCAGCACATGAACTTCACTTTGTCTCCTCTGTGTTCAATTTCTTTCTCCATCCTTTCACTTCCACGTCAATTTTCTTTTGAAGTGTTGATTGATTAGGGCCACATTAGTTGGCTAATATATTATTGGCCAGCATATTTGGCTGGACACAGATTTGAACTTATATTCTTAATAAATTTTACTAATTTGTGTCTTAAGGTATACAATAATTTTTATTTTTAGAAAAAAAATTTTGAGAATTAAAAAAGTATTGACAACTTTTTTAATTTTCGAAAAAATATTTCTAAAAATAGATAGTTTAATGTGTGTCCGACCCATTCTCAATAAATCAGACGATATATATATATAGTAACTGTTATTAAAATATTTCATTCCGTTAATTGAATTGAAATGAGGTCCAATTAGATGAACATTGCGTGTTGTGACTTCTACAAGCCAATTTTTCAAACTAGACTAAAGAAAGATGTATGACATTAACGAAGGATTCTACTAATAAATTCTTTTAACCACAACCCATTGGAAAAACTGGATATTTTTGTAGAAAAAAAAAGGATATAAGACAATTACGTGTCATGAGATTCTCATACCCAGAGACTTAACCAACAGTTTATTATATAAATTATGGATTAAAATATGAAAACCTTATAACTTTCTCTACACGAAGGCCCATAGGCAGTTCATCAAAAAAAGAAGGCCCATAGACTTATAACTTTCTCTATATATAGGCCCATAGACTTATTACTTTTTTGTCTTGAGTACTTACACAGAAGTTGGTTTAGCTAGAAATGAAACTAGGTGTTTCACAATCATATTTGTCAATGGAGTGGCCTTTGGTGAAGTTTTTGCTGTGGTTGCTACTTTTTGTTCAAATTCATGAGTGCATAGCTTGTATTGAGGATGAGAGGATGGGTCTGCTAGAATGAAAGGCCTTTCTGAAATCCAAAACTAATCATACTGAACCCCTTCTTCCAACATGGGTTAATGACACAAAGAGTGAGTGTTGTAGTTGGGAGCAGGTCAGGTGTAACACCACCACTGGTCATGTGACCAAGCTCACGCTCTCCAGTATAAACCAAGAGCAAAATTATGAGGATACTTGGTATATAAACGTGTCCCTATTTCGGCCTTTCAAGGAGCTAAGAAATCTTGACTTATCTAACAACAGAATTGCTGGTTGGTTAGGAAATGAAGGTATGTGAGTTTTTGCTTCTACTATCACACACACACACACACACACAAGAACTTCGAGCTATTTATGTCTCGCTTAGGATTATAATAGGGCTAATGGTTACCTATCAGTTTTAGGTTTAATAGGAAAGGCTTGAGATCATGGTAATTGGATTCGATCAAATATCCCAAATCAAAATAAAAATATTGTAGTTGTTCATCTTCTCACAATTTGATTAATTAAATTTATTTTGGAGGAAAGGTCATTTTAATTATTAGATTAAATTAGATTAGAAATAATTAAATTCAAACTATATTTTTTTAGGATTAATTTGAGGACATCCATCTATTCTTAACTTTATATATGTCAAATATGTATAACCGTAATTAATTTACAAGTATTAGAAGGCTCATTATGATGTGTTAGATATTTATGACATGTACAAATTGTTGTTTGCCATATGACAGTATAGGTTTACATTACTTTCATCGGAATTTCTTTTCCAATATGTTGGCAATTGGCACCCACCATCATAGTTGTCAGTATCGTACAATACGTGATACGTATCGTACGATACGTATCGAATCGTGTGTAAAAAGTTCTGTATCGTATCAGCGTATCGTAAGTGCTCATGAATCGTACGATACAGTGTGTGTATCGTATGAATCGTATCGTATCGTAAAATTGTACGTATCGTACGATACATAGACAAATGCTTTAAAATGAGATTTTTTGTTAAAATTTGTACTTTTATTTGAATCTAACAAGTTGTTAGATTTTTTTTTAACACAAAATTATTAGTTTTCTTAATTTAGCTTACTAAAATAACATATTCATAAGTTTTTTTTCCCCTCGCTCCTATAATTGACTACACAGTACACACTTACCTCTCACTTTAATATTTTAAATTTTTTTTAAAATTTTTATTTTTATTTTAATCGTTATTGTTATAAGTCCAAGAAACTAGAATGCCAAAAAAAATTTATAGAAATGGAAAGAACAAGAAGAGATAGTAAATGTTAATAACGAATAACGATGAAGAAAATTTTAATGAAGAAATAAATTTGCAAAATTATAAATATGATGATAGCGTTGACTTAGATGGGGTTGATTAGGCAATTTGATGAATATGATGAAAATAAATTATTATTTTTGAGTCATTTGTAATATATTATCACTTTTGAATTTAAGTAATTTTAATGTGTATGTTATGAACACATGCTAGTTTGATTTATTTAGTTAGTTTGTTAAATATTATTACATAAGTGATGAATAAATTAGTCATTAGTTGAACATATTTAAAATTTATAATGAATATATCATTTATATCTGTCTATTTATAATTTTTTATAAATTTTATTAAGTGTTTGTGTATCTTACGATACACGATACGATACGATACATAATACGAAAAAATTAAAAATCGATTCACGATACGATTCACGATTTGTCAACTATGCCCACCATTATTAGAGAAAGAGATGGTTTCTTTTCCAGTGAATTGGCAATGAAACCAATTTTCAAAGTGGTCCATTGGCAAAAGGTGATATAAAAAAAATCAATAAAAGTCGTTCATGAGAATTTTTTGATTTCAATCCGCCCAAGGAGACAGACCCACACCCAACTAAATAACATATTTATGTGTCAATTTGTGATTATTACAGCATCTACAGAAGGAAAAAAAATGCACCAATTACAAAATAAAAATTAAGTATGTTGTGAATTAGAATGTATAATGGGGTATGTTATTATTATTATTATTTTAAGAAAACTAGCATTATTCTTTTGATTTAAAGGCAAAGGCAGACCCATTAGTCCTTGATTTCATCAATCAGGCAATCAGCAAAAAATATGTAAAGGCAAAACAAAACAATAACAAAAAAAATCCTTTTTTAGTAAGTCAGAAAAGCCCATGCAATAAAAGACTGTTTTCTCTAGTTCAAGTTTCCGTAAAACATATGATCAGAAAAGAAAAAAAATTCGAACGATTTTTGTTTTTGGGTTTTTATAACATATATTACGTTGTTAAACACACATAACGGATTCCTTTCACAACTTAAAACTAGTCAATTTTATAGAAGAAAGATTTGATGAACACACTGGCGGCACCACATGCAAACCAAGATGGTCATAGGACCACCTTGACTTATAATAAAAAATGTATATATACATTTACCAAAAAAATCTTATATGCTAAACTAACATATTTTGACCATCCTAATAAAAATATTGAACATTCTAACTTGAGAATTATAAAAATTTAGATTCAACAAAAATAAGAGTAATGTTATATCCACAACATCTTTCCAATAATTTCACAATAAATCTAATGTGGTAAGCTATTACTACTTCTAATTTAGGCTTAATACTGATATTATTATTATTTTTTTCCCAATAATATCAACTTTTTGCATAAAATTTATTGTAAAAATTTTGTGAACGTAGCATCACTCCAACATTAATTCTGCCACCCAAACACAATCATTTTTATAATTTTTATAAAAATAAAATAAAATAAAAAAATAAAAAAAAATTTAAATAACAACAATAAATATTAGCCCAAATAACAACCAACATAAACCAAATAAAAACAAGAAAAAACCAAACAACAACAAGTGAACAAATTATTCAACAAAAACCTTATTATAAAACAAAAAGGATAAAAATCACTAATCATTCAAATTTGTAACTCATTCAACCTATTCAATAAAAATAATCTTTAATTTCATTTTTCTCTAAAAATTGGTACCATGAAAAATATTGTGTTTGTTTGTTCTTTTTTATGGTGACAATAATTATACTCTTTTTGATTTTATAGTCGCAACATATTTACTCTCTTTAGCGACTCAACTCGCAATTGTAGCAAATATTCAAGTTATCATTTTATTAAATTTTGTATAATTTAAATTTTTAAGTGACCACCCTAAAAAAGAATTTTCTAAAGCCACCATAAACACGGCAAGTTGTGACTTCTACCAGCCAATCTTTCAAACTAGACTAATGCAAGACATGTGACATTAACGAATGATTCCACTAATAATAAATTCTTTTCACCAAGCCTTTGGAAAAATTGAATCTTTTTGTAGAAAGAAAAAAATATAAGCCAGTTATAAGTCATCATGACAACTGACATGCAAGTCGGTCTTGAAAATGATATTATTCACTAAATTGAGCGATCAATCCTATATTCCCTTATACTAATACCACTAAATTGATCCAGATGGAGAATGTGAAGTAGCTAGAGGAGAATAAACTTGAGATCGAGAGACTTTGAATCTTATTTATTAAGAGAAATGATATGTTCATAATATTTTTATAACAAATCTTAAGTGGCACGTTGTTATTGGTTGTTATTGTTGAGATAAAAAAATAATCTTAATATTAGGTTCAAATTTGAACCAAAAACAATTAACCACCTATAATTTGTTACAAAAATGTTATGAATGTAGGACTTCTCATTTATTAATGCATAATGATGTTTATGTTTTTTTTTTCTTTTGAATTTTTTATTTTTGTCGGCACCATTTGGGCTGGGGACCATTTTGAAATTTAGATAAAGATTAATATAAATTTTAATAATTAGAGGATCAAAGTGTAAGTTCACTAAACCTCAAGGAAGTTTTTGTAATTTTTTCCGAACTTTTCTATATAGGACCCATGACTAGTGATCAGTTTTCCCGTCTTGGGTTCCCACACGAGAGAAGATTTTGTTAGAAACGAAAATAGGTGTTTCACAATCATATTTCTCAATGGAGTGGTCTTTAGTGAAGTCACTTCTGTGTGCTCTTCAAAAAGAAAAAAAAAAAAAGTCACTTCTGTGTGCTTTACTACTTATTGTTCAAATTCATGGGCACATGGCTTGTGTTGAGGAAGAGAGGATGGGTTTGCTAGAATTGAAGGTCTTTTTGAAATCCAATGTTAATCCTACCAACCACCTTTTCTTATCATGGGTTAACAAGACAAGAAGTGAGTGTTGTGGGTGGAAGTGGGTCACACGTAATGCCACCACTAGTCACGTTATCGAACTCTTGCTCTCCAATTTAATAGATTGGAGTTATTATGATGACCAATGGCTCCTAAATGTGTCCCTGTTGCAACCTTTTTCTAAAACAGAATGAAAAAGTAATTCAACAATATATTATTTACCAAAAAAATAAATGAAGAAGAAATTTTTGATATTTTTGTGATATATTTTTTATATAATTTCATTAGTTTATTATTTTAGTATTGATTTTTTGAATAATCGCTAGATGTATATGTAGTATTTTATTGCTCTTACTTGTTTGTTAAGATCAAACAATACAACTAGTTCAAGAACACAAAACAATACAATTGAATAACTCTCAATTGTTACAAAAAAAATTAGAAATTTTTTTATATTATTTGATTTTAAGTACTGTAATTTATATAAGTTCAATTTTTTTTCATAATTGTTTTTAAAATTACAGTGTAAATTTTTTACTTAATTTAATATGGCCTCGCTTATTTAAAAAAAAAAAAATTGAAAGCTTTCCCCAGAATTTTCCCACTAACCAAACACAACAGATAAAGAAATAAAACAACTTATAATCAATTAATCATCATCCACAAACACAATAACTACAACAATCCTAAATCTTTTTTCCATATAAAAAAAAATTGGATGATAACAGGCATCTGTGAGAGAGAAATGGAGGGAGAGAGAGAGAGAGAGAGAGCCATGGCTTCGTTGCACGATCTGAGTTGGCCCGATGGTGGTGGTGCGAAGGAGACGATGCTATCGTCGTTTGTCAAGTCAGGTCAGCCATCACCAAACAACCCCAAATCACCTAAACCACCACACCCATCAATCCTCGCAACCCACCATCACCCTCATCTAACCCAATTGATCTGATTCCACACAGCCCCACACCAAAAACCCATATCAAACCTGATCCACAATCACCTAACAAGCGACAAGCCCAGATCGCCACTATCATCAAAGCCTCGCATTCGTGAGCAATGACAATCCTCTCTCTCTCTTTTCTCTGGATGACGATTTTTTTCCTCTCTCTATTTTTTTTTTTTTTAATTTTTGGTATAATTAGTTTTTGCTCTTTCTTTTGTTGCGCGAGACGCTGCAACAGTACTCTCTTGTTGTGCGAGCGTAGCTTACTAAGAAAGAAGAGTGGATTTGCGGCTTTGCCATTGATTTTCTGAATCTTGTTTTGAGTTTTTTACGCGGTATTTACTTTTATATATATCTCTGTGATTGTTGAAGGAAACTCTCAGGCATCTTATTTGCCATTTTTCGTATGGATGTGGATTCTAGTCTTGGCAGATCTGAGACTGATTCTGTGGATAAATTATTTTCCCTACAGTTCATTTTTGTTGATACGATTACAAAATGGAATTGTCCTGTTTGTGCGTTTTTTAAGTGCAAAGAACTGAATTTATATATTTTTCTATAATTAGAACATTTTGATTGAATTTTTTGCTATTGATTTTGTTTTTTGGGATGAGTTTTTTAGTATGAAAAAAAAAAAAAATTCACATTTGAAAATAGTTAATTTAGAAAATTTTAGTTTTTTTAAATATATTTTTTATTATATTTTTTGGAGTTTTAAATTAAAGAAAATGAAAAAAAAAAGAAAAAGAAAAAAGAAAAACCAAAGTTAAAGGAGTCATTTGGATGGAGATAGAAAGAAATCCTAAGTTGAAAAAATTTAATATTTAGGAACTGAATTGAAAAAAAAAAAGAAAAAAAAAAGAGTTAAAGTACTAAAATTAATTTTAGTAAAACATAAATGATGAATTTTACTTTTTTATCCTATTTTTTTATATGGTTGCATTAGTTGATTATTTGAATAGTTGCTAGATATATATGCAGTATTTTATTGTCTCACTTGTTTGAATTCATCATTTATGAAAAATTCGCATTTGAAAATAGTTAATTTAGAAAATTTTAGTTTTTTTAAAAATATATTTTTTATTAGATTTTTGGGAGTTTTAAATTAAAGAAAATGAAAAAAAAAAGAAAAAAAAAAACCAAAGTTAAAGGAGTGATTTGGATGGAGATAGAAAGAAATCCTAAGTTGAACAAGTTTAATATTTAGAGCACTGAATTGAACCCAAAAAAAAAAGTTAAAGGACTAAAATTAATTTTAGTAAGGATAAAATTTAGCTATAAAATCGATTGTAGCCTTAGGCTACAAACTCACTCAATATTTTTTTATTAGAAGTGAATTTTAACAAATTCACCATTGAATTGCATCTTCTTCTTCTATCCTCCATGTTCGCAAAATTTCAAGAAAATTAAAGATCAATAGCTATGTCATCAATAAATTTTAAATTGCAAGTTTTTGTAATTTAAAATTATGCATAAAATATAAGATTATAGATTATATAGTAAATGATATCCGATTGATACAAAAATTAACATGTGCATTAAAAGCGTAAAGAACATGTAATTCAACGGTTAAATTTTCAAAATATGCAGTAATATTTATTTTATTAAGTGAGTTTGTAGCCTAAGGTTACAACTATTTTTGTAGCTAAACTTTGTCCTTTTAGTAAAACATAAATGATGAATTTTACTTTTTATCCTATTTTTTTATATGGTTGCATTAGTTGATTATTTGAATAGTTGCTAGATATATATGCAGTATTTTATTGCTCTTACTTGTTTGTTAAGATCAAACAACTAGTTCAAGAATACGAAAACAATACAATTGAATAAAACAATACAATTGAATAACTCTCAATTGTTATAAAATGTTAATATTTTTTTTGTGGAGTCGAAGAATTTGGCAACCGTGACCCACTTTATACTAAAACCAAAGCCCACGCCGAGGAGGAAGAAGTGGCCGAGGACGAAAGAAACAAGTCCAAAGTGCCCTGAAACATCGCCGAGGACGATCTTGTCCTCGGCCAACTGAGATTGCAAAAGGGAAGAGTGGCATGCCATCAAAGGCAGCCTCCTAGAGCATCCCAAGGAAAAGGACAGGTACAATGGGTCAGCCATGTGAGCACAGTAGAGGAGCAATTCAAGGAGAAACTGTCACCTCTGCATTAAATACCCACAACTAATGTCCTGGCCGCATTGATGAGGGAATGACCCCTAAACAATGCTACCTCGGTTACTGCAACTCACAAGACGCCAGAGAGAGTGTCTGATGGGATAGGCACTCAAGTATAGGCTTGGATGATCAACAAGTGGAAGGCCAAGATCGTTTAAAGAGAACTATATAATAGGAGAAACCCACCATAGAGAGGAGGGAGATAGCACTATAACAATCTCCAGAACTCTTGTAACCATTCTCATTCAATATTTACTAGAACGAAGCTCATTGGATTGTGTCGAGCATAAACTTTCTTTGTTAAACTCAGTTCATCTTTGTTTAATTGTCATGAACGCCATATTAACTGTTGTCCACGCACTAAAACCTAACTCTTTGACCCACTCTCTACAAATTCATTGTATTAGGCTAGTTGGGTCTGAATCTACTCATCCAACAGAAGAAGTGCTCAAACCCAGTCCCTACAATTGGCACTGTCTATGGGAAAGGCCTGTGTGATAGCGAGTGCAACGGTTATTTAAGGTGGGATTAGGCCCCCATCAGCAAGAGTCCCTAGGGAAAACCATTATTTTGGTCAGTTTACTATGTGAGTAAGACACTACATGAGGCACACACAGTTGTTGTCTTAACTTAGCTTCTGCTCAAGTCTATACTTTGAAGTGTAGATTATACAGGGATGATTGCTAAATAGGGCACAGTTCTAGGGGCTTCTGACATCAAGTACATGCCTCGTACCTCTGTCAAGGGTCAGGTCCTCGCGAATCTGGTGGCCATGTTCGCTGGACCTCCGTTGGAGGAAGTGGCAGCAACACAGAGCGATTCAAGGGGGCTCCGCAGCGAGGCTAGTTCTAGAAGGTACATATTGATACCTTCTAATCTATTGAAGTGGTTAAACGGAATCTTAGCTATGATGGGTCTTCGGACCTCATGCTTTGGGGAAATTAACACACACTGACAATTATCTAAGTGTTAGATAGAACCAAGGTCTTACGTGGCTCCTTGAACCACAAACCTATGGGGAAACTAATAATTTTTGACAATTATCTAAGTGTTAGACAAAACCAAGGTCTTGCATGGCTCCTCGGACCACAAACCTATGAGGAAACTAATAACTTTTGACAATTATCTAAAGTATTAGACAGAACCAAAATCTTGCATAGCTCCTCAGACAACAAACTTATGGAGAAACTAATAACTTTTGACAATTATCTAAGTGTTAGACCGAACCGAGGTTTCGCATAGCTCTTCGGACCACAAACCTATAGGGAAACTAATGACTTTCGGTAACTACCTAAGGGTTAAACAGAATTAGGGTGTTGTACGGATCCTTAGACTACAACCCTTGAGGGGATTAACTACTTCAAGCATTTATCTGAGTGATAAGCAAAATCTAAAAGGAGACTGGCTCCTCGGATTGCCTACCATTTCCCCACTCAACGAAGATGTAAACAAATGCAAGTCCATGAGCATCACTTAAGGTGTTCCAAGTACGTCCAACAAAAAAAAAAAGGAGGGGCAAACTGCATAAATGAGATTACTCCATTATCAAATAAAGCATGAGTTGAAGTTTGCATTGTGGGCTTAACATTTTTTGTTACCCACTCAATAAAAGAACCTTAGTTATGTCGGGTCCCTCAAACCTCCTGCTAAGTGCTTAAACAGAGCCTAAGGCAGGCCTGAGTCCTCAGACCAGACGCTTGGGGGAAACCAACACTATGGCATCATTATAAATGTCGAATAGAGCCTTAATACACGATGGTCCCCTCAAATCACTTACTTTAAATTCAACATTCTTTGATGGTTACACAGTTTGCAGTATAGAGCACACGGTTATTTTCCTAATTATTGCTATATAGTTAACTTATTTAAAGTTAGCAGCCGGGTGCTATCGTCAGTTTTGTTAAAATCAGGGTGACAACTTTTCGTTACTGCCGACAACATCAATTCTAAGTCCCATTGGAGGGAAAAATAACAATACACCCATTAATGCAATAGTTACTGCAGAGAAAGAAAAGATTCTTAAAGTAAAAAGCGCAGCCCTTTTTATTAAATAAAGGAAAGGTACATCATATATAAAGCGGTTTAAGCAGGCTTGTTTTAAAGCTAACTATAAAAAGATAAAGCCCATAGGAATGGTAGATTCACAATCTTGTTCTAGCAGCAATCGAGCCAGTATGGGTGGTACCGGCGATGAGAAAGAAGAAAAGGCAGAAACGCTTGATGGACCCCTTTTCTCCTAACAGCAAGATGTTCTGCTATCAAAGCTGAGAAACAGGAAACCCGTTTATCCTTGTCCTTGTTGATTTGCTTGATTAGCCTTGGGTCGCTTTCACATCTATGCACACATGATATATGTCGCCAGGTGAGACCCGAACTTTGTCGCACCAAAAGTCTGATGCGATCTACACCTGCTTTGGTTCTTAGCTAAAGGAGGAGGGTCTTCTTTCTTGCTCGGTTGAAAGGTAGGAACATCTTTGGCCTTTGCTTTCTTTGCCTTAACTGCGTCATCCAGGATGTGGGCGGCATCCTTGATTTCTGAGGGGGGCTTAGTTTCCTTGCCCTTGCATTTATCCTCGACCACCTCATTCCCTAGGCATTGATCACGATCTTGGCAAGGTCCTTAGGAATGCCTAAAGGGTTGAGAACTTGAGATTCCTACAGAACTCAAGGATCTATAAATGAGAAAGAACGATTTCCCCAGGGTGCTTTATATAGAAGACGAAACCTAGTGGAAATTAATTTGTACGAGATTTAAAGAAAGAGTTACAAGCGAAATAAATCCCGCTCAATTTCCAAAGAAATCCTCAATTGTTGGATCTGCGTCACTTCATAAAGATATTAATGAGGGCGCGCCTCGTATACCGAAGCGCCAGGAACGTGCCTTGGACAAGTGAAGAGGGCACTGATAGAGAACAAGACTTGACAAGCCATGACAAAGGCCCGAAGACATCAAAATCCTCTTTTCCGTCCGAGGAGCCGGACAACAGGATTTTAAGGGGCTATTGTGGGGCCAAAGAATTTGGCAATCGTGGCCCACTTTATACTAAGCCCAAGGCCCACGCCGAGGAGAAAGAAGTGGTCGAGAACGAAAGAAGCAAGTCCAAAATGCCCTGAAATGTCGCTGAGGACGATCTTGTCCTCGGCCAACCGAGATCACAGAAGGGAAGAGTGGCATGCCATCAAAGGCAGCCTCCTAGAGCATCCCAAGGAAAAGGACAGGTACAATGGATCAGCCATGGGAGCACGGTGGAGGAGCAATTCAAGGAGAAACTGTCACCTCCGCATTAAATGCCCACAACTAATGTCCTAGCCGCATTGATGAGTGAATGACCCCTGAACAATGCTACCTCGGTTACCGCAACTCACAAAACGCCAGAAAGGATGTCTAATAGGACAAGCACTCAAGTGTAGGCTCGGATGATCAACAAGTGGAAGGCCAAGATCGTTTAAAGAGGACTATATAATAGGAGAAACCCACCATAGAGAGGAGGGAGATAGCATTATAACAATCTCCAGAACTCCTGTAACCATTCTCATTCAATATTTACTAGAACGAAGCTTCTCAGATTGTGCCAAGAATAAAATTTCTTTGTTAAACTCAGTTCATCTCTGTTTGATTGTCATGAATGCCATATTAACTGTTGTCCACGCGCTAAAACCTAGCTCTTTGACCCGCTCTTTACAAATTCATTGTATTAGGCTAGTTGGGTCTGAGTCCACTCATCCAACAGAAGAAGTGCTCAAACCCAGTCCCTACATTTTTTATTTGATTAAGTGTATTTTATAAAGGATCATTTTTATTATTATTAATAGTTGTTTTTAAAATTACATGTTAATATTTACTTAATTTAATATTGTCCCACTTAACCTAAAATTATGACCATCACTACCATTGCTACTTTATCCCTTCTTTAGAACATCACCAACATGCTCTTTTAACCTATTTTTGGAGAGCAAATCCAGGGAAAAAAAAAAAAAAAACTACAATAGCAAATTTTTTTTAGAGTTGTCACAGTAGCACTATACCAACTCCAAAACATTATTAATATCTTTAAAAAAAATACACAATTGAATAAAAAAACTATTCTTTCTCTTTCCTCCTTTCATCTTTGTTCACTCTCTCCCTTCTCAATCGAACTTATTCCTCTCTCTCAAATGTATCTAAACGGTAACACAATCAAAACAAAAACACAATCTAAAATCAGAAGAAATTTAATTTGAACAACAAATCTAAAATCAGAACCATCACAACAACAACAACATATCAAAAACAGGGAAAAATAGATTTAATTAGAATAATAAATCTAAAATCAGAACAACAATAGATTAAGAACAAAAAAAAAAAAAAAAAAAAGACAAAGTTAATTAGAACAACAAAGCTAAGACCAAAACAAAAACAACAGATCAAGAACATAGAAGCTGATCTAACTCAATCTCGGTTGCATGCACTTAGTAGTGGGAGGAAGACGAGCGGCAGTTAAGAGGCGGCAAGGAAGGGGGTGCCTGTGGACTTTTTTTTTATGATAATAATTATGTTAAATTTTTTTAAAAAGAAATTAATTAATTTAATGAATAATAAGAGGAAAAAAAAAAAGAATAGTCTAACTGTGTGGTATGTAGTGGACTCTTTTTAATGATAAGTATGGAAGTTTTTTTTTTTTTTTAAAGTAATTAATTATAAGTTAATGAATAATAAGAAAAAAAATAAATGGTCTAATTAAACATGTGGTGGACTTTTTTTAATGATAAGTATTGTAAGTTTTGTTTTAAGGAAATTAATTATAAGTTAATGAATAATAAGAATAAAAATCTCTTTAAGAAATATTACCATTGAGAAATATGACTATTGGAAAATTTAAAATATTGTCGTTGGCAATTTAAAAATATAGCCGTTAGAAATTTGAAAAATATAGTTGTTCAAGATAAATAGAGGAAAGAAAAAGAAAGATTAAAACAAGAATAAAGAAAGCTTGAGGAAAGAATAAAGAAATAATGATGAAATACTATTTTAATAAGATAGAAAAATGATAATAAGTCTGTTAGAAAGTGTATTTGAAAAAGTAGGTAAGTAAAAAAGTAATGTAACTATAACTGTTCACTCTCCAAATAATATAAAAATTTGGAGAAGCTGCTGGAGATGCTCTTAGTAGCTACTATTGATAATACGTATATCATTGGGTTTTGATGTAATCATGTACACTTGATCTTCACTTCATAAATCAGAAAGGCAGAAACATGAGCCCACACATTGTATTTAAATGATAAGTGCACATAATTTCTTTTGCTTTCAAAGCTACATATGGTTTTCAATAGTAAAACTTCACATATCAACAATGCATGATATAGTAATGATCGTACTAGAAATCACATACAATTCTTGATAGATCATTTATTTATTTATTTATTTTCATATTATGATTATTGTGATAATGAATAACAGGTTATGATACTCCTTTGCCATTGTATTCATGGATTTAACAATTGGTTGAATATGTTTTTTACAGAATCCAATCGTTTGTCTAAAATGAGCAAGCTGGCGCACTTAAATTTAAGTTGGAATAACTTTGATAAGGAAATTTTAAGAATCTTAGGTGCCCTCCCAGTTCTTAAATCTCTTGACCTAAGTTGCAATCAAATCAAAGGGCCTCTTCCTAGCCATGGTACGTGCAAATTTAAATTTTCTTCTTCAAGAATACTATGAAAAAGTCTAGAAAAAAAAAAAAAAAAAAACTAAGATTTTATAACTAATTTTACCTTTATTGAGATTTACTTTCTTCATGTTAAAAATCACAAAATGCATGATATATGTAAATGATTATGGTAGTGTGGCTTCAATATGAAATGTGTTATTCCACTAGATCTTCCATTTTAATAAGATAGAAAAATGATAGTAAGTCTGTTGGAAAGTGTATTTAAAAAAAGTAGGTAAGTAAAAGGTAACTGTAACTGTTCACCCTCCCACAATACAAAAATTTGGAGAAGCTGCTGGAGATGCTCTTAGCAGCTACTATCAATAATATGCATATCGTTGGGCTGTTGATGCAGTCATGTACACTTGATCTTCACTTCATAAATATATAAGGCAGAAACAAGAGCCCACACATTGTATTTAAATAATAAGTGCACATACCTTCTTTTGCTTTCGAAGTTACATATGGTTTCCAACAGTAAAACTTCACATATCAACAATGCAAGATGCAGTAATGATCGAACCAGAAATCACATACGATTCTTGATAGATCATTCATTTATTTATTTATTTATTTATTCATTTTCATATTGTGATTATTGTGATAATGAATACACTCCTATCCCATTGTATTCATGGATTTAACAATTGGTTGAATATGTTTTTTACAGAATCCAGTTGTTTGTCTAAAATGAGCAAGCTGACACGCTTAAATTTAAGTTCAAATCACTTTGACAAGGAAATTTTAAGATCCTTAGGTGGCCTCCCAGTTCTTCAATCTCTTGACCTAAGTTACAATTACATGAAAGGGCCTCTTTCTAGCCACGGTATGTGCAAATTTAAATTTTCTTCTTCAAGAATACCATGAAAAAGTCTAGAAAAAAATTGAGATTTTATAACCAATTTTACCTTTATTGAGATTTACTTTCTTCATGTTAAAAATCACAAAATGCTTGATATATGTAAATGATTGTGGTAGTGTTGCTTCAATATGAAATGTATTATTCTACTAGATCTTCCATTTGTACTATTAGTTTCAATTTGATAATTACATATCTCTTTACTGATGACGTAGAAGTGGTTAATCTAAACAACTTGGAGGTCCTCATCCTGCAAGGAAATGGTCTTAATGGAAGCCTACCATTCAAGGGTAAACATTTCATCATCTATTTTAACTGCAAGAATAATTTTCTTATAATATGTAAGTTTTTTTAATACAAGCCAATGAGCCATTTTAAATATTTTCTCTTGACACTATCTATCGTCAATTCTCTTGTAGATATGGCAAACTTCAGCAGTTTGAAGATTTTAGATTTGAGTGAAAATTCTTTCATTGGAAGTATCCCTCCATATATTGGAGCACTATCTTCACTCAAGGCTATATCATTATATTCTAATCGACTTAATGGAACTTTAGCAATTCGAGGTAAGAATCTACTATGAAATCAAATTTGACAATTTGTTAATCTTCTAAAATTGAATTGGAGTGTAAAAACAAGGAAAAGTGAAAGGTTGATATAGAATAGATCTAATTGGTTGCAACTTGAACGCACAAACAATTGATCATTCACTTTTTTAGGAGTCGAAATTAATTATTTTGATCGTGTATACTAATTCACTTGTTTTACTGATTCTTATTTTAGGAGATTTTTAGGATAGAGAGAACTAATTAATCGTATTGCTTTTGACAGAAATGTGTGCACTGAAGAAACTTGAAGAGTTAGATCTTAGTCGTAATAACTTTGAAGGAATCCTTCCTCCATGCTTAACCAATTTGACATCTCTTAGGTTGTTAGATATATCTTACAACCGATTCAGTGGAAACTTGTCTTTGTCTCCTATAGCCAGCTGGACATCCCTTGAGTACATTGATCTAAGTTATAATCTTTTTGAAGGTTTATTCTCCTTCAGCTTGTTTGCTAATCACTCCAAACTTAAGGTGATTCAACTTTTTAGTGACAACAACAAGCTTGATATCAAAACTGAAAATCCCAGTTGGGACCCATCATTTCAATTAAAGGTGCTATTACTGTCTAACTGTAGTCTAAACAAGCCCACTGGTAACATTCCCAAGTTTCTCTTCAACCAACATGAATTGGAAGTCGTTGATATATCTCACAATAAGTTGAATGGAAGCTTCCCCATTTGGTTGCTTGAAAACAATACTAGACTACAATTGTTCAGTCTTCGAAGTAACTCTTTTGCGGGTCAATTTTATTTGCCATCATATCGCTCCATGGATCTTCGTTGGTTGGATGTCTCTGACAATAACCTTGATGGGCGGCTAAAAGAAAATATTGGAAAGATTATTCCGAAATTAGAATATCTAAATCTATCCCGAAATTATTTTGAAGGTGATCTCCCATCCTCAATTGGTGACATGAGTAATTTAGAGAAATTGGATTTGTCCTTCAATAATTTTTCTGGAGAGGTACCAATGGAATTGGTTGCCAATTGCACCAAGTTGGATATTTTGAGGTTATCTAATAATTACTTTCACGGTGAAATTTTTTCAAAGAACTTCAACCTATCCTTAAGTTCTTTGGAATTAAACAATAATTATTTCACAGGTACTCTTCCAGTGGCACCCCTAAGAGTCATGTTCCTAGATATTAGCAATAATCACATGTCAGGTATAATTCCCGTATGGATAGTAAATAACAATACTATAAACTTGTGGAATGTTGACCTTAGTAACAACTTTTTTGAGGGCAAGATTCCGTGTGGATTAATTTCAACATTAAACCTTTCTTATAATTTGCTTTCGGGATTGTTACCTTCTTGCTTGAATCTAGAAAATGCGCGGCACCTACTTTTGCGAGGGAACAATCTCACAGGATCACTACCAAAAGCTGTTCTCATTTCATCATATATTGTGACATTCGACATTAGAGATAATAGTTTTTCCGGCAATATCCCTGAAGAAATTTACAGACTTTCTGAATTAAGAGTACTTCTGTTGAGTGGCAACCAGTTTAGTGGTACGATTCCAAAGCAGCTCTGTTGGTTAAAGAAGATAGGCATAATGGATCTTTCAAGGAACTTTTTTTCTGGGACAATACCATATTGCTTTTACAACGTAACCTTTGGGAAGCTAGCTGCTAGTGAATTTGTCTACGTAATGTACAGTTTTGGTTGGGACCCTGGTTTTTCCATCCCATATAAATCTCTTCTAAACAAGGATAGTCAAATTGAAGGGACAAATTTTTATTTCCATATACCAGTTGAGATTGAGTTTTTGACCAAATATAGGTCTAACTTGTACCAGGGTCTCATCCTTGATATGATGTCTACATTGGATTTGTCATTCAACAAGTTAACAGGTGAAATCCCACCAGATTTAGGACAGCTATCTTCAATTTTTGCATTGAACTTGTCTTACAATCAATTAAATGGTCCTATTCCAAAAACATTCTCAAATTTGACTCAGTTGGAAAGCTTAGACCTTTCTCACAACAATTTGAGTGGAGAAATTCCTTCAGTATTGACTGATCTGACGTTTCTAGCAGCTTTCACTGTGGCCTACAACAACTTATCAGGCAAAGTTCCAGACATGAAAAAACAATTTTCAACATTTGGAGAGAGCAGCTATGAAGGAAATCCATTTCTTTGCGGTGCACCACTAAAGAAAAGTTGCACCGATACTGATGAATCACCTCCATCATCACAAAAATCTTCAGAGGCAAATGACGGCAGATGGTATGAAGTTGATCTTCTAGCCTTCTTTACAAGTTTTTTGGTATCTTGCATTATTTTCTTTTTGGGTGTAGTCAGTGTTCTTTATATTAATCCTCATTGGCGGCAACGATGCTTCAACTTGGTTGAGGATCGTATGTACTGGTGTTATTTTTTTGCTTTAAATACCCTAAAAGAGCTGTCAAGCCGTATGGGTCATTAGATGTACTCAATTTCTGCAGAAACCTTTTGTGGTAGTATTGATAAATACCTATGTGTATGGGTATGTTTGGTTTTGAATAATTGTTATCATGCTCTGTTATGAAACAAGGAGCTCACTTGCAGTACTTTTTCATTCGTATTGTAATTCTTGTGACTAGCCAATGTCATGTGCAGGTCTGTTATACTTTCATTTTAAAATAATTCGTAGAGAAGTTTTTATATGGGCCATGTGAAATTTCTTTTGTCGTATATAATATCATTAAAAATTAGAAAAAATTAGTTACAATTATATTATATGTCATGAGGGGAAAAAAAACAGACAATGTAAAATGATAAGAATTATATGATTATTTCATTGATATATGAAGAATGTGAAATATGACTTCAATGAATTAATAATTATTTGATTACCAATAGCCTGTGGCCTAAGGATTGCCTCCTCCATTGTTGGTTAAATTTCTATGGTTTGAATCCGTCCACCTTTAACCTTAGCAAAAAATAATTATTATTTAATTATCATTTAACTTAAGCACAAATATATCACAATTGGATAGGACTAGGAGTAAGTTCAGATCATAAATTTTCTAGCAAATTTAAATTATTCTTGTTTAGAAAAATAAATGTTTGACTCCGTTGTTTTTGGAAAAATTGAAATTTAAAAAAAGGTTAATTTTCCATACAATTTCTCTGGGGGTCAAGTTAGGTTTTTTAGACCCCTTGATTTTACAGCAAAATTATCAACTTCAAATAATTAATCTGTTATAAATTAATAAGTAGAAAATAATCTCTAAAAAATAGTCCTTTTTTTTTTTGTTCACTAAAGATAGTTTTCTTTTGACTTATTTTTTTTGATACTACCAAATACTAGAAAACACAGAAAACTATCTTTACACCAAGTTTTCCATTGAAACAAACAAAACGTTAGATTCCAAGATTGATTTATAGGTTAATTGCCACAGATTAAATATGTCACCAATAAAGCAATAAAATAGTAAATTCAATAAAAAAATAACATAAGACAACAATAGGGTGACCCAACAAAACCTATGAAACATACCGTTTCACAGTAATAATTTTAAGGGATTTAACCTATCAATTCCAAGGTAAGTTGACCCACTAGAATAGAATTGAAGTTTATACACTAGACTTAATCCTAAATCTTCCATTTTAAAAAAAGACTTAACCCTTAAACTCTTCGTTTGTGACTTTGAGGTTTGGACAAGCAACTTTAATCTTCACTATGACAATAGTGTTGATTGTTAGTGGAGGCTCAGATCAACTATTTGAAAAACTTAGGGTTTCTATCTCTCTAACCTCTTTATAAGTCGTGCTTAATGGGCCTTTATATAAACTCTTCATTAAGGTTACAAAAACTGGAAAACCCACATGTACAGTCAACTAAATAAATCACGTTTGATAGGCCACACACGTATTGACCCCTTATGATGAATTAATTAATTAATTAGCCAAGTTTAATTAATTAATCAAATTAACATGCAAACGCGTGGTAGCACAAACAAATCACCAAATAAATAAATATGTAGTGGAAATTATATTGACACGGTGATTTGTTTACAAATGAGGAAAACGAACACGACAAAAACTCCATCGGGTGATTTTAAGGTCACCATTCCCGAAACTCCACAATTATCGTAACAAGCAGTTATAAGTAAATGAATCTCAGTATCTTATACCAACCTATAGTTGAACCCTTACCCCAATACCCAATTGGACTTGTTCTGTAGTGACAATTTCTCCTTTTGATGCACAGCTCCCAGTACGTGACTAATCAATTGTGCGGATCCCACTACATGACTTCAATCACCAACTAGAGAAGTTTGTTGGCTGCAAAGTTCTTCAGTTCATCCAGACGATAAAGATCAAGAAGATGCTTGGTTACAAAACCCTACGGTGCATATACACAACAACTTCTTCACAAGAGATGAACTAGGGCAAAACTTTGTCTTTGGTCACAATTTGCTTGAATAGACTTTGCTCAATGCTTGTGCAACTTGTGAACTCTTTGACGACTCTTAAAATAATCCTTTTATATGTCTAGGGTTAGGAGGAAAAAAAGCCCAAAGACACATTCACGGATCCTAAGAAAATCATATTAGAATTCTGAAATTCTTAAACCTTGAAAATAGGAGTTGTCAAGCAAGTGCTGAGCACACGGGCTGAAACAGCTTTCTTAAGCTCGATAGATGCAGCTGTCAAGCCAGCTGTCGAGCTTTAATGAATTTGCACTATTCAGCTTGTTTCTTGGACAGAGTTGAACGGCTTTAACACTTGATCTTGAAACTTTGTTTCTTGAAGTATTAGAAACACCTAGATCTACCCAAATACAAGTAAAGTGCGTTTTGTCAAAGGATTAGCCAATTACATAACAGAATGACATATGTTTTTAACAAGTGAATCACATATGTCCTAACAACGTCAAACCTGAAAAAATTGAATTTGCAATTCTTGATAAGCTGAAATTTGAATCAAATAGGGGTTGAACTCATCTCTCGATCGATTGAACTTGCAATCAAACTTACAAAAACTCAGCGTTCTTCCACAAATAACTTTCGTCTTGGACTCATAATTTTACAGTAAGAACTCAACAAAACTCAATCTTTTTGTCATTGGTTACCAACACCTAATCCATTGGACCTAACATGTCATACTCGTATCTTAGATTTTCTTGTATAGTTTTAGAAAAGATAGCACTATTTTTCACGTATTGAATAATTGAATAGGCAATATTTTAAGTGCAACTAAACACCAAAAATTGGTGAAAATATTTTCTAAAAATATTTTTAATGGAAACAAACACAAACGTATTGTAAAAGGGATGATAGGATAAAATAATTACAAAATTCTTTGACAAAATTTTAGAGTGCGTAGCCTTGTAGGGATATGGATCCTCTCCATTTCAAAGAGAAATGAAGAGTATCCATTTCATGGACAAGATCTATCTAAAATAGATCTAAGGTGTAAAAGGTGTCACCTTAATTAAATCTTATTACTCAACTCATCAACATGAATGTGATTTTTTCTTTAAAAAAAAAAAAAAAAAACTGCGGTTAAACACATTACAGGTTAACGTTGTTTTACATAAAAACCCGAAACTAAGCATTATCGTTAAGTTCTAGTTTTTCCACTGAAAGCTATTGGGTATGGTGGTGTTGTGGTCGTTGGAGTTGCTGGTAGTGGCAGTGGTGGACTTTTGCAGCAATGATTTCATCCTCTGAAAGCCAACCGCCATGAATTTTTTTGCCAAAGGCCCAAAGGAGAAGGAAAAGAAAGAAAACATGACTAGATATGTAATTTTTTTCCACTTTTATGTATCTTTCCTTCAAAAAATATATATATATATATATACAATAACAAATAAGATCAAAAAAAAAAAAATCCAGCGAAACACTTGTATCATGGGATTTCAAACCACATGTAGGGAACTTAAATTTTGGTCAAACATTGAAAATACATGTGGGTGAAAAAGTATGTGAAAATACGTATAATGTTGTTTAAACACTGAAAACTATTGCTTAAAATATACTACCAAGCAACCCCTTAAATTTCCGCTGCCCATAATTCATAAGTTCGTAAGTTGTAATTGTCATTTTTATTTTTTAAAACTAACAAACATTAACCTTTTGAATTACTAATTTTAAAAGAGGTGGTGAAATTATAGCCCTTAGAGCATCCACATTACTAGATGCAAACTTTTCGTCTATTTTGCACAAAAACTACTTTTTCTATTTTACACACCAATTTTTACAAAACACCCACATCAGTCTATCTATTCTACACATTTATTCAATAAAATATTCATTCTTTTACAATTTTTTATTATTTCCTCACTCACTACCCCTCTCTCTCACAGACCCAACACTACCAACGATCACTCCACACCCAGCTACCATCATCAGCCACCCAATTGCCATCATCGAGGAAAGCCAACCCATTCAATCTGGCCAAATTAACCCCTTTACCAAAAAACCCACTGATCAAAGAATGGGAAACAATGAGAAACAAAGGAAAGCCAAATCATTACCCACCTAACCCGAAACCCACTGATCAAACAACAAGAAACAAAGGAAGAGTGAGATGATCGGAGAGGCTTCGTGGCGATCGGTGAGAGATCAGTGGTAGTGGCGAGAGATCAGGGGCTACAAGAGGTTTAATGGTTTTGCTGGTCTGATGATTTGATTAAATGAGAAAAAGGGAGAGTGAGGTAAGAGTGAGAGCAACTAGAGACAAGGAGAGAGAAAAAAATACTAAAATATTAAATGCAAGTGCTATAGTAACCGTGCATATATGCATGGTTATTGTAGCACTTGTGCATTTATGCACAATTTTACACCCATTAATGTGGGTATTTTTTTGGTCAAAAAGTGTAAAATGAAGGGCTTTTTGTATTTTGCAAGACTTTGCATCTGCACGGTTATTGTAGCACTTGCATTTATGCACAAATTTACACCCACTAATGTGGGTATTTTTTAGTCAAAATGTGTAAAATGAAGGTTTTTATTTTTTATTTATTTTGCAAGACTTTGAGCAGATGCTCTTAGATGTCTTTGAAATGAATCTCAGCCTTTAAATAGACACTCCATTTCATTTTGAAATGGAGAAGATCCGGATCTAGCCTTGTAGTAGTTGATCGAAAAAGTGTGTTGCAACGATGAGCGAAGGTCCAACCATCCAAAGCTCTACACCAACAAACCTAAAAATGTAAGCTCAAATCATTTTTGCGCTTTCCAATAAAAAAACAACAATATTTTTTTTATGTTTTTAAGAAACAGTAACAAGGGATTCCAAAAGCAACTTTAGTGCTTTTGTTGTTTTTGCTTTCAGTATTTTGGTTTTAGTATCTGACTTTTGATTGATTGACTGCTTGCTTGTGGTCTTTCACAAATAGCATAACTGAAACAATTTCAAGAGCACCAACCAAAAACCCAACGAGTTTCTTCATCATCAACAATGGACACTCACGGGTCTTTAGCTCTGCCACCTCAGCCACCACCAAAAGAGTCATTTGCTCGGTGTTACGAGTTTCTCTGGCCTATGCTCGTGGCTGTCAATCTTGCTGTTGGAGGTCCCTTTCTTTTTCTTATTCTTCAGCTTTGTAATTCACTGTTTATCTTAATTTCCTATCTACATTTATATATGTGGGTGTTTATTTCGTATGCAAAGTGATTAAATTTATAAAAAGGTGTAATGGGTTTGAAGATTTCAGCTTCAAAGATTTGTTTTTTAAGCTTATCAGGTGATTTTTATGATGTTATTGTGGATGGTTACTCTGTTGTTAGGATAGGGGTTCTGGTTTTAAATATCTCATTTTTGGAGGAATCCTTGATGGGGATGGAGGAATTCTGATTAAATGGGATTTGGTGTTCCATGGTTGGGCTTGTGTGGGATTTATGATTCTCCTTAGTTGAGGATTTGTGTGATAAGATGTTGATTCTAGCCTTTGTGGATTTAGATCTTAATTGGTTATGTCATATGTGACATCTAACTAATATGCACTAAAGAGTCTAGGAACGCAAATGTGTAAAGAGTGGTGATAAGTGTGGGGTTAATATACTATTCCTATTAGAGGGGAAATAAAAATTTTATATCTTGTGTGGGATTTATGATTCTCCTTTGATATCCTTGGACCAAATGGCAATGTCCCCACCAACCCTCCCTTTCCCAGTTAGTTGAAGTAGAGGCAAAATCATTGTTTAAATCCCATGCCTCAGCTGTGTCAGTTATTTATTTTTCTATTGATAAAACCATTATTTCTCAACTTAAACTTTTAGTTCACTACAGGTTTCGATCCACGCAACCTTATAAATGGATGCTTATTCCTTCATTTTGGAAATCCTGGAGTTCGTTGTTGTTGGAACTTCTTCTTGTTTTGTTAAAATGTGAGTAATAGTAATAGCTCATGGCATTCTTCATTTTATTAGTACAGCCTTATGGTTGCCTAATCAAAGTAACGGTTTTGGCTATTTTTCATGGAAAACAGCCAATGATCAAGTAAAAGACTTGTTTGTCTATCATTCTAAGTATAATCATTACAATAGGTTAGAGAAAAAGACATAGAATGCAATTCTTGCATAATTTTTAACTAGTCATCTGAAGCTCTACTACTATGATTAAAATCATATACCAGTAATATTTGGCTTTATCCATGTCGATGATGAGCAATATGTTGGATAGACAAAGTTAGTATCAATTCCTTAGGGTGTGTATACTGCATAGTATCTTGCATACTGTAACAGTAAGTTAGATGGATTCATTCAACTAGCTCATTAGGAACTTATAAAGTTATAGGTGAGTAGCAACATATACTATTTGCTCAAACTCGCTTACCTACTTAACTAATTGTTGAACTTAATGACTTTATAAGTAGGGGTAAGGATGCCTACCAATCACTACTCTCCAACCCCACAAAAGTGCGATCTTTGTGCACTGGGTATGATCTTTTTATAGGTCCTACATCTGGTGATCATTTTTAATAGCTTGTTTGTCTCAGTCAGGTTTGAGAAAGAAAAAATGGACTATAATTGTATAAAAGAAGACTTCAGGGGTGGTAAAACTGGTTTCGTCACGTTGACATCAAAGTAGACTAAGCAGTCTCATAAAGGAAATATATTCTTTACATGTTATGGTCCTATATAGTTTGAGAGGTATTTATATCTAGTTTTGTGGTCAAACTTGGTCTTTTCCCCCTCTATTTATGTGTAATTTTTCTATATAAGTTGTTAGTATTTTATTTTTTAATCTAGATAATTTGTCAGTTTAAGCT
The DNA here is from genome assembly GCA_023621385.1 of Quercus gilva. NCBI lineage: Eukaryota > Viridiplantae > Streptophyta > Magnoliopsida > Fagales > Fagaceae > Quercus > Quercus gilva. The sequence goes on from CM042477.1 coordinate 14,877,770, forward strand.
TCTATCAACACTGTCTTGAAGCCTATCACAAAGTTGTCTTTAGGGCTCTAAATATGCTCCTTAAGAAGTTAAGAGTTTCTGTGAACTTTTGTAGCCTACCTCTTTGTGCGGACAAATAAGAAAGATGAGCACATAAAAGAAGAAGGTGCAACTTCAGTTTCAATCTCCGTTACTAAAACTGCTCCTATTGCTAAAAAAATGTTACACTCACCATCCGTCACAAAACCTGTGAAGTTGCGGGAACCAATTCTAGAGGATCAGCAGCGTGAACTTTTCAAGTGGATGTTGGAAGAGAAAAGGAAGATTAAACCAAAAGATCCTGAAGAAAAGAAGCGCATTGATGAAGAGAAAGCCATTCTCAAACAGTTTATTCGAGTGAAACCTATCCCTAGTATCTAATTATTTAACACTTGTTCTCAAATTTAGAGATTACTATAAATGAATATTTTATTTCTTTTTACATGAAGTTTAGTTTATCCTTATGTCAAATCTCTTTGAAGTTCTTTAAATCATTGTTGTTCAATGCAAGGAAAATGTTGATAATAGTCAGTAAAAGATAGCACAGAGTCGCAACTGGATACATCTGCTCTGCTAATTGAAGAGCAGATGACTCTCTCTTTTTCATGTAACAAATATTGCATCATAAGATATTATGTTTTAGGTGAGGACTCAAGAATATCATATTCATAGAAGGTGGGTCACAAATTAACCCAAATCACTCAGATTGAGGGCTAAGCCATCAAACTTCAACTAAAAGATAACAATTGAAAATGATAATAACATGTATAAGCTCTCTGCTTCATTGTTTTTAGGGTTGTACACGGTGCGGTGCGGTCGGTTTTGGGGGGCTTTTTTGCACCGCACCCTACAGGGGTGATTTCCCTTGTCCCTAACTGCACCTTACATATGGAGGAGTGGGAGCCGGTCTACACAGAGTGTGGTGCACCATGCCGGTTTTGTGCTATGTGTTTGGTTGCGATGCGTTCGGTTTAAAAAAAAAAAAAAAATCAAACCACAGCAAACAACCCATACAAAATCATCAAACAACCCAAACATTCATTAAAAAAACAAACAAACAAACATATTCACTATATTTCTCTAATACCCACAAAAAGATATCTCAAAGAAATTTACAATCATTCTAAAAAGTATAGCGAGACAAAGCATAGTTAGTAACCTACATAGTTAGACTGAGTGAGAGTGAGATACTGAGCATCAAATGAATTCACATACCTAGTAGAAGAAGGAGAAGCATAGTAGTCCTAAGCATTGACCAGCAAAAAATTCTCTACGAACTTCCAAAGAATAGCAAGGACAAAGAAGAAAGAGGAGAGGAAGACACTTGGAGAATGGTGGCATTGAGTAGCAGAGGGCAATGGCAGTGAGTGGCGAAGGCTGGGGAGAGAGAGAGGGAGAGTGAGGGGCTGTGGGTTGTCGTGAGAGAGAAGACGAGAGAAAGGGAGAGTGATATAAATGAGAAATTAGAAATTTAACCTAGGATAAAACAACATCGTTCCATAATTTTGATATATTTTTTTTAAAGTCCAAAACGATGTCATTTTAGAATCCGAATTTTTTAAAAATAAAATACAAAAATGGCATCGTTTTATTTCACATTACCTAACCCTATTTAACGTGTTCTTCCTCCTTTAGATTCAACAGGGCCTCCCTATCTCCCTTAGTCTCCTACTCTCCTCTCATCATCTTCTTCTTTAAGGCTCTCTCTATCCCACTGAAACATAAATAAATAAATATATATATATATATATATAGGTGGTGTTGTGCGGTTCTCATTGGTGGGCAAAACTCACCACCACTCATCGCACTTATTAGATTTGGTTTTTGAAAAATGCTTCTATCCATCACGCCAAACACCTACAGTGGAGCTTTGAGTTGGGCAGTGAGGTGCGGTAATATCGGTGGCGGTTGGTGGCTGAACAGGCCTAATTGTTTTCAATGACCTTAGGATACAATTACTGACCATTACCTTTATCAAATGGCCCAACCAAGCCCATAATAGTTACTACTATTATGTTTATGTTGGTGGGCTGGACTGAGATTAATTTATTATCCTGTTTCAAACTAGCTCCTGCATGGTCCCACTCACATCTACCGGATCTAAAAGCCTTTTGAATCTTGGCTTAAAGAAAAATACTAAAATGACGTAATATTAATAGCAGAGGTTATTTTTATGTTCAAGAGATTCAAAACCATTCATTATCCAAATTTTGACTATGCATATTTAATTAAAGAATATTAATAATTAAAAATCAAATTAAAGAATTTGTAATTTAATTAGAATTTTTTTTTTTAATATTGGGTTGCTTTAATTCATGAGAGTCATAGCTCTAAACTAATTAATTTAATCTTACATGGTTTAATTACTCAGAAAAAGGAAAAGAAAAAAGAAAAAAAGAAAAAAAATTAGTTTATTTTTTTACTTTCTTTCAATAACTAAAAAAAAAAAACTTTCAAAAGAATTTTCTTTTTTTTTTTTAATTTTGAGTTTTCACACACACACACACACACACACACACACACATATTAAGAAAAGTTAGAATTAGTTTTAAATTTTGCTTCTTCTTTATTTCCCTTTCAATATCCCTTAAAAAAATTCAACATAAATATTTTCTTTTTGTGTAATAGTTACTAATTTATGCTATTAATATTTGTTAAAGCATTTATTTTATTATTCTTTTTTATTTCTTTAAAAATATTAAATATTAACTTTGATGGTTATTAATTTTAAAATTTCTTATGCCACATGAGTACACAAATTTTATGAAAAGTAAATATTTATCCATATTTGTTTCTGTCCACTTTATAACCAAACAGAGAGCATCATCGTATAAATAAAGTGTTATTTTTGAAAAAAATATACATAAATGAAGAATAAAACAATAACAATGACAAAATTTTAGTCAAAATTATACATACAACTTTTATTCTACAGGAAGACTTTTGCTCTTATGATGAGGAGAATTTTTTGTATAAACTAGGCGTATAAAATACTTTCCTCACGTTGAGATGAGTTTTTTAACCCACTCACTTGATGAATATATTTTGATCCACCTCAATTCAAGTTGAATATTATTGTTATTATTTAAAGGTCAAGGTTCAAGTCTTTAGAATTAAACTTCAGATTCATATTCACTTATATTGTCTTGGACCGCTAGAGTAGGATTTCAGATTTCTATCTCAAAATTTTTTTAAATGTTATATTATATTTTGAAAGATTTGGAAAACCAAGATAAGAAAAGAAGAGAGAAGCTTGAAGAGCTAGAGAGAAAACAGAGCAGGAAATTTCTAGAATCAAATCTGTATTTCACTCAATGAATCAAAATGTACAAGAGGATTTCATTATATAGTAACAGATAAAGAAACTAACTTCCACACTGTAAGGAAAACGGTTATCACACGTGTATTTGATTCGTGTGAACAGAAACAATAAGATTAACTATCTATCTATGAACTACATGTAGCATACACAAGTAAATAATCAAGTTCTGTCGTTTAGTCACACTTGTATGTCGTTTAAGCAGCAACCAAAAACTCTGCTTATACTTCACTGCTGCACTTCTTTCTTCTTCTGATTCTTAACATCTATGCACTTAGCATCTTTACATATTTCTTAAAATGTACCTTTCCTTTAAAAAAAAAAAAAAGTGTTTGAATTCAAATGACAAACCTAGGTTTTTAAAATAACCGGCAAGGAGGTTTTAGCTTTCCTTAGGATTTCATGGATAAGAAGAAGAAGAGTAACATTCAATTTGAAGGGTTTTTCTGGATTTTATTGCTAAGAAGCGTTCTGTTGCCGGCAAGGAAATACTTTGCTTACGTGTTCAAAGCTTGGGGATGCATATTTCTGCTATCCCAAAAGCCACGCACTCTGAGACTGCCATTTTAAAGAAGAAACCTCTAGATGATGCTAAGCTGATCTTGCAATTGCAAATTAGTAATTACTCTATAAAGACATTCATTTCAACCTGGAAGGAGCAGTGTTGGGACCATACTGTGCCTGAGTAATATGTTAATTCTTGTTATAAATTATGATTCACACCTATCCACTGTCTTATTTCTTTAACTGATGTTGAAAATTTTTGCTTTGTATGATTTATGTGAAGAATATATGTGTAAATTCATTTCTTTAAAATGATTTTGCAATAGTTCTCAAGGTTTATAAATTTTAGAAATCTTCTTTCATAGTTTTAATATTTTTACTACTGAGGGTTGGAATTCTAATGATTTTAATCGACAATGTAATATCTTAACTGTATTGCAAATCCTGCATATCTAGTAGTGGGTCATTGACTTATCCTCAACTTGCAAGTTATTTTTTCTTTCTTTGACATTGGTTAGATAATATTTATACCTACTTGACAACAGATTATGTTATTGAAGAGATTACAAAAGCTGGCTTTGTTGAACCTAACCCTATTCAAGCTGAAGGACGGCCAATGGCTCTAAGGGGCCGTGATCTAATTGGTATTGCTGAAACAGGGTCAGGGAAGACACTTGCCTACCTGTTGCCTGCCATTGTCCATGTTAATGCCCAGCCAGTTCTTTGTAAGGATGTAATGTTTGGGTTGATTTATTCTTAATATGATCTTAATATGCCTCTGTTTATATTTTGTCAATCTCTGGAAATATGTTTCGTTGATCCCCATTATATTTTTCAGCTCCTGGAGATGGCCCAATTGTGTTGGTATTAGCTCCAAAACTTGCTGTTCAAATACAAAATGAATGTACTAAATTTGGAGCATCATCAAAAATTAAAAATACTTGCATATATGGTGGGGTTCCAAAGGGACCTCAAGTTTGTGATCTTCAGAAAGCTAGGTTGTCAATTGAGTTTTAGACAACTTTTCATTTCTTGCTGTATTTGAATTTCCTTGAACTGGCTCTCCTGTGATAGGTAGCTACTATGTGAGATGACTTAGCTATTTTTATTACTTTCATGTCTAGGTTTATATAGTTGCTTACTCTTTTTGATTTTGTTAATGTTAAATTTATTCCTTTTCTGGACCAGGAGTTGAAATTGTAATTGCGACACCTGGGAGGTTGATTGATATGTTGGATTCGCATCATACGAACTTGCGAAGGGTTCCTTATCTTGTGTTGGATGAGGCAGATCGGATGTTAGATATGGGTTTTGAGCCTCAGATTCGAAAGCTTGTTTCTCAGGTTTGAATTGTGCCTTGCTATTTGAAACTTATGTTATGATCATTACTGTACTTTTATCTCTGTTACAAAAATAATTTTTGACAGATGATTGTTTCCCCTAGCTCCCATATTTCCTCTTCCTTATGCCTTTCCGTCTCCTGCTTTCGAACAGTGTGGATTAGATCTGTTAGAAAAGAAGGGCAAATTAGCAGATGTCTGATCTGAAATAGCTTGGCTGAACTGAGTTCTTGAACAGTGTGGAAGTTCTAATTGTTGGTTTAGAATCCCAATTTGACTTCTAGTACTTAATTGCAGGTCTTGTCCAATAGAACTTAAGCTTGTGGCCACATTTTGATTATGTCAAATCTCTTCAAAGTTCTTTAAATCATTGTTGTTCAATGCAAAGGATAATGTTGATAATAGTAAGTAAAATATAGCACCAAGTGACAACTGGATACACTTGCTTTGCTAATTGAAGAGCAGATGATTCCTTTCTCTTTTGCATGTAACAAATATTGCATCATAAGATATTCTGTTTAAGGTGAGGACTCAAGGGGATCATATTCATAGAGGGTAGGGTCATAACTTAGCCCAAATCATTCAGATTGATGGCTAAGCCATCAGCCCTCAACTAAAAGATAACCACTGAAAATGATAATAACAATAAGCTCTCTGCTTCATTGTTTTCAATGACAAGGGATACAATTGCTGACCATTACCTTTATCAAATGGCCCAGCCAAGCCCAGAATAGTTACTACTATTATGTTTATGTTGGTGGGCTGGACTGGGATTAATTTACTATCTTCTTTCAAACCAGCTCTTCCACGGGACCACTCACATTGACGAGATCTAAAAGCCTTTTGAATCCTAGCTTAACAGTGTGTTTCGTTGGGGTGAATTTAGGAGGGATGGAAAACTTAGGAAAGAAAATGTGAATTTTCCATTGTTTGGCAAGAGAGGAAAACTGGGGAGAGTGGAAAACCCGGAGAAAATTTTCTCTCCGGGCCCACAAATTTTTTTCCTCCCAAATCGGGAGGAAAAGTTGGGGGAGAAAAGTTCTCTCCCAGCACTTTTACCATATTGCCCTCTGCCTCTGAATCTCTCAATTTTTTTCCCTTCTCACTGCCTCTGTTTTGCTTTGCATCCTCACGCTCACGGTCAGGATCTACTATACTGCTTCTGGGTATTTTTTTTTCCCCTCTGTCTCGGTCTCGCCCTCTCTGCTTCAGTGGCTTCATCAATTTTTTTTTCCCTTCGCACTGCCTCTGTTCTGCTTCGCATCCTCACGCTCACGGTCACGATCTGCTAGACTGCTTCTGGGTTTTTTTTCCCCCCTCTGTCTTGGTCTCGCCCTCTCTGCTTCAGTGGCTTCATCAATCATCAGGTATCGAACTTATCTTCCTTTCCTTTTGCTTTTGATTTTTGATTACTTGATTCTGAATTTCTAAAATCTGGGTTTTTTTTTTTCTTCGGTTCGTCCTCTGTGCTTTGCTTCATCAGGTATTTTCATTATTTTCCTTTTGTCCTTTGCTTTTGATTGATTCCGTTGGAGATCAATTCTTTTAATATGATTATTTTTTTTCTGTTTGCTGGTCACGTTGGCTGGTGGGCATACTTTTGTAGCCTTCATCTTTGCTGACCACGTTGGCTTGTGGGCCGCATGTAGTGTAAATTTGCTAAGTACATTTTTGCTTGTTACAAATTTTTTTTTTTGTCCACTTAAATTTATATGTATACCATTATAATTTTTATATTATAATAATAAAAATAATAATATAAATTTATATATATGATGTAGTAAATTTTATATTATTTAATGAGTATAAATAAATATATTTCTTACCTATTATGTAAGAAAGGCATAATAGTCAATTTATATTAATTACATTTTTCATCCTCCCATTTTTCTCTTCAACTAAACAAAAGAGTTTTCCATCTTCCTAATTATCCACCCCTCCAACCAAACACATAAGAGAGAAAACTAAATATTTTCTATCCTCCCACTTTTCTATCCTCTCACAATTTTCCATCATCCCACTTTTCCACTCCTCCAACCAAACATAGCCTAAAGTAAAATACTAAAATGATGTAATATTAATAGTAGAGGTTTATTTTTTTTTTGTTCAAGAGATTCAAAGCCATTCATTATCCAAAATTCGGCTATGCATATTTAATTAATGAATATTAATAATTAAAAATCAAATTAAAGAATTTTTAATTTTAATTTTTTTTAAATATTGGTTTGCTTTAACCCACGAGAGTCAAGAGTATTAGTTCTAAACTAATTAATTTAATCTTACATGATTTAATTACTAAAAAAAAAAAAAGAGAAGAAAAAAGAAAAAAAAAAATTAGTTAATTTTTTTACTCTCTTTCAATAACTAATATATATATATATATATATATCGAAAGAAATTTTTTTTTTAATTTCGAGTTTTCACATATGTATTTTAAGAAAAGTTAGAATTAGTTTTAAATTTTGCTTCTTTTTTTTTTTTTTTTTTTCAATATCTCTTATACAATTCAACCTAAATATTTTCTTTTTGTGTAATAGTTACTAATTTATGCTATTAATATTTGTTCGTCAAAACCATTTATTTTATTATCCTTTTTATATTTCTTTAAAAATATTAAATATTAACTTTGATGTTTATTAATTTTCAAATTTCTTATGCAATGAGTACACAAATTTTTTGATTTCAATTTTCTTATAAAATAACTGAAATTTAAAATGGAAAACGATCATATACATGAAAAGTAGTAATCGGTAAAACATAAAGTGATAAAGAGAATTTGCATTCAATATTTATCCACGTTGGTTTCTGTCCACTTTATAACCAAACAAGAGAGCATCATTGTATAAATAAAACGTTTAAAATTATTTTTGAAAAAAATAAATAAATGAAGAATAAAACAATAACTATGACAAACTTTTTGTCAAAATTACACATACAACTTTTAGCTATGGGAAGACTTGTGCTCTTATGATGACGAGAAATTTTTGTATGAGCTGGGCGTATAAATTGTTTGTCACTTCACTTGTGACTTGCGGCCTTACACGGTCACAAAATTCACTATCTTTCTTCCACTGTTGTGTACAGGTACCTTTCTGGCTTCCACCCCTCCGGTCACGGCGGCGGTGGCATCTGGGTTTCACAACAGCAGCAGCCATGAACTATGAGACTGCCATTTTAGAGAAGAAACCTCTAGATGATGCTAAGAAGAAATTCAAGAGGCGTCCTCTTTATTCATCGATGAAAAAGCAGCTCGATGATGATTCTAGTTCTGAAGATGAAAGGACTGACGATGCTAACTTGCCATCACGAAATATGCCTTTGTTTATATTTTGTCAATCTCTGGAAATATGTTTCGTTGATCCCCATTATATTTTTCAGCTCCTGGAGATGGCCCAATTGTGTTGGTATTTGAAAGCTCGAAAATGTGTTGAAAAACACAAGAGCTGTTTAGACCCCCAAATTAAAATTACGGCTCAATAGATTTTACACAACTTTAATACAAAGTGCGGAATAGTGTAAAAGCGAGCGGATGAACAAGTAAGCTACTCTAATCCATAAACTAAGCAACACAACAGTATAATGGAATTAAACAAGAGTAGGGAAGAAGGATGCAAACACAGAAAACACCGAGACGTGTTCTCGAAGAGGAAACCGAAGAACTCGGCGAAAAACCTCTCCGCCGCCCTCCAAGCGGAAATCGATCCACTAGACAATCAGTTGGGATACATGGGTTAGCAAAAGACCCTCCAAGCCTAGTCTACCCGCTGTACCTAAGCCCTCCAAGCTCCTACTCCAACAAGGCTTCTCGGAACCGTGTCTTGTCCTAGTTATCCGGATCCCGCAACAAGCTCCATGTTGCATCTGCCATTCAAGGCTTCTTCCAATGCTTCCCAGCAGCACCAAAACGTCACACAGCACTCACAAGGTGTGGTAAGTGTTTGGGCTATCAACCTCTCTAAGATATGGATAATGGAGAGGGAAGGGTTGAGGAAATACCACAAGCAAATGTATAGAGAAAGGTGGGGAAGACAATCTCTAATTACCAATGTGTTTGGCTAGGGTTTTCTCTCTGAAGCATTCCTCAACAATTGTGGGTAATGATGGTATATATAGGAGAGGTGCAAAAGGTGTGACTCAAAAAGTACAGGCTGGCAGAACAGCTAGTCTCGCGGGTGTCTCGCGGGAAGGCCTTACCCGCGAGATACTCGCGAGACACAGTTGTCTCCACCTGGCCTGACTCTTCACATTCCAGCATGTGCCTGGCACATGGTTTACTTCGCGGAATGCTTGGTCGCGAGATACCCGCGAGAATTCTTCAGTTCTTCAAATGCTTGAGTCTTCAAACACACTCTCTATCACACAACCCTTACAACAAGTCCCACAACAAATACAGGGTTTTAAACGATTGAACATAAATACAATCAAATTTGGCACGGAATAAAAGCCAACAAAAATACAGTTGTAAATCACAACTTTACAATCTCCCCCTTTGGCTATTCCGTGACAAAACCCTAAAACAGACTCTAGACTTAAACGTGAGTTTGGGAACAAAGGCAAAACTCACTCACACCTAATTCTAGATTCTGAAGTGCTCTTGAAACATATGAACAAGTAACTCCTGAAACACAACAACACAATAACATCATTGTATGCAGAAAACTTGAAAACATATGGAGCAATAATAGCATGATCGAGCAAAACGAAATAGAAACACTAGATCATGGCAAGATCAAACAAGTAATCACTATACATAAGCAATTACTATGCTCATTCACACATGGAACGAACATCCGGATTTGCAAGAAAATACGCTCAATTGAAGAGAGTCACTTGCAACTCCAACACTCAACCAATGCGAAATACACGAAGTATTTGCATCTAGGAACAATCCTACTAGGGCACACGAGTGTTTATCAGTCAACCAATGCATAGAACGTATATGCATCTAGGAACAATCCTACATGGGCACAAGAGTGATGTACTTGAAGTAGAATGCATGACATTGAACAATAAGTAAACATGCATGAAGGTTGCATAGGCAAGATATTGCAAATGCATGGCACAAACCACAAAGACCTACAAACCAATACATGAAACAAACCCTTAAAGCTTACATAAGCAACATGGGTACATGCATAAAAGTGCCACATAGCATATATGCCACAAAGCATAGAAATTTAAACACAAACTACTGAAAATATACTGAAATATACTGAAATTAATACTGAAGTTAAAGCATAAGTGTCAGAACTATAAACCAGAAAACAGTAAGACATTAACTATAAACCATAAACCAGAAAAAAACTAAAAAGAGCTGTATAAAACCCGTCTGTAAAACCAATAACCAATATCAACTATAGCTATGTGTCTAGGCTATGCTCCCCCTAAGGCTGTGCAAGCTCTTGTTCAGCAGCTCCCCCTCAAAATTTTCTCCCCCTTTTTGACCGGAATGGCCAAAGGACTAGATCTGATCGGAGTCGGAGTCTGATACATGTGAAGGAGATAGGCTCTGAATCTGGGCTGACAATGTGGTGATCTGCTCCTGGAGGTATGCAAACTGATCCGCTGTGTGCTGTACATGAGTGTCAAGCACTGTGGACATGTGATCCATCTTAGCTAGGATCTGATCAAGCTTGCTGAGACCTGGTGTTTGTGTTGAAGATGATGGCTGTGCAGTCTCTGGATGTGCAGTCTCTGGAGCAGAAGTAAACCTGTCAATCTCCTCCTCTGTATCCCCACCCTCATCTGGTGCATCCTGAGGCACGACCCGAGGTGGTGGAATGAGATGAGCACCAGTCTTGGGGCCTTTAATGTGTGCTGTGCTCCGAGTTAGAGTGTTTGCACCAATGGGGTAATCCCTCTGAACAACAGTGAGGCCACTAGGGAATTTCAGCTTTGTCTTGGCAATGAGTCCCATGATCAATGAAGGAAAGGGCATTATGGTTCTGGAATTTTGCTTTGTGATGCTCTTCTTCAGAATGTGGAAGATGTGGCTGCAGATATCAATTTCCTTGTGAGTAAAGAGGTCGTAGAGAAACCTCGTCCTTGGAGCCGAGAGAGTGGTGAGGTTGGTGACCGGATACAGGTTATGGATCATGACATAGCTGAGAGTTCTCATTTCTGGAGAGAACTTGAGAGTATCCATTGATGATTTCTTTGGAACTCCACCAAGAGCTGATATCATCTCCGTGATATGCCCCAATCTCTCATCATACTGAACTGTCATCGGTTGTGAGGGAGGACGAATCTCCAAGAAGTCTTGAATGCTATCCTTTGTGATCTCAAATTCTTTGTGCCTCACCCAGCAGACTATCTTGTCATCTTCTACAGCAGCATTGGAGAAGAACTCTCTGATTATTTCTGAGTACACGGTTCCAATTGGGTTCAACAATTTTGTCCAAGTTCTTTCTTTGAATGCATCTGGAATGCATGTATGCTCAAGTTCCTCCAATTGGACCACCCTTTCCATGATAATGGTTGCTTTCTTGTAGCAATCATTGTACTTCATATCAGCTTCCGCGGATTTGAAGTGATCAGATTCAGTACGAGCACGCTTAGGACCCTTCTTCTTTGAGGCAGCATGCTTGGTGGGAGACATCTGCACAAGTGGACACAACACACATAGCACAAGTGCACAAATTATAAGAGCAATGACTTGATTAGATTCAAGTTAGGTTGCACCTATTGAAATAATCCCAAAACAGAGTATGTTAAAAAAAAACAGAGCATGACCAATTCACACAAACATGCTACAACATATACAGCACTAAATCAAAAATAAGAATGCATGGAAACAAGACCCTATGCATGAATTTAAATAACTGTGCAAGAGTGTGTGTTTGTGTGTATGCAAGTGTGTGCAACAAGGGATGCATGAGGGTGTGCCTAGGTGTTTAGTTGTGAGCCAAGTAAATGTAACATATTCAAAATGCAATCTTCACAAGAGCAACAATCAATTCAAGATCAAACCATGGTAAGACTCATGAATACATTGAAATTGGGACTCACTTGAGACCAATTAGGCACAACATTATCATTTAGACATTAAAACAAACACCTAATGTGCGTGACAACACTTTGAGTATGAACAATGCATGAACATGGTAAAATCTTGCCTAAATACATGATAAAATGCCACAAGGGGCCAACATAGATGCAACAAGATTAAATGCAACAAAACCCAATCAAAAATTTGGCAAGAACAACCCCCAATTTTGAAAAGCAACCCAACATTTCGAAAATCCCCAATTATGACAACCCTAACCACAAAAACTGCAAAATCTAAGTAAAAACTTAAAAAGAAGTGATTAATCAACATACCTTGAAGAAGAAAATGCAGAAAAAAATCTTGATTTGGAGAGGGATTTGATGGAATAGTGTTTTTGGGTTGAGAGAGTTTCGAAGAAGTGTAAGGAGGGAAGTTTGATATGTTTTGAAAAACTGTCACATCAGCCCTATAAAACTGAAAACACGCGTTTTTCGCGGGATAGGGAGCCGCGAGACAGTCGAGAGACAATCGCGAAAGGTGCAACTGAAGCACAAAATTTTCGCGAGAAGCGCTAAGTCGCGAAACAGTCGCGAGACAGTCGCGATATTCTCTGTCTGAATTTGAGAAAATTCCAGTTTTTGCCAAACAGCATTTTGCGAGAAGCTGTTGGTCGCGAGACAGTCGCGAGACAGTCGCGAAAGTCTCTGTATGACAGGATGAAAAATTATTTCCCTCAAAACTTTTTCGCGGGAAGCAGCTTAGTCGCGAGCTTCTCGCGAAATAACCTCTGAACCAGATTTTTGAAGAAAAACACACAAAAAGCATTTTGACCAAAAAGAAACACAAGAGAGTATAAAATCACTTTCAAAAACTAATAAAACTCACAAAAATCTTTTTGGATTTGATCAACAAGTTCATGGGCAATCACATCACATTTGAACATATACAATCACACAAATGAGATAGGCATTGATTGAATCAACAACTTGTGTGTTGTGTGTGAGTATCAAATGTGAAATAGTCCTTAGACCAGAGCGAAGCTTCAATGATCAATTCACGCGAGTCATACACAACTGATACGAAATCATGTGGACTATCTCCATTATAGAAATGAGTATATATGACCTCCCACACATTGAAAACATAACAAAGAAGCTTTTCATTTGGCTTCTTATAACTCATAACAATTGGTCCATTTTCATTTTGATTGGACAAAACATCTCATTTTTTAGGAAGGTGCTTGAAATTTATGATATTTCAACATTGATGAGAAGCCTTTGGCTTTTTGAGCACCATAACATTAACTTTAAAAGGAGTCGCTTTCCCTTTTTCCTAGTCAAATACTAGTGTGTGCGACAGGCTTTTGCAGCTCAATATCTCTTTTCATTTGGAGATTTACAATTTGAGAGCTCTATTTGCAAAAACATAAAAATAAAGTGGGAAGAGATATAGACACAAGTCTATGCAAGTATCAAGACCAACAAGACTATTGACCAATCATTCATGACAGGTGTGAAGATCTATTTACAACAGTCACTCATAATTTTCAGGGTTTCTTCCACACAGAAAAGAGTGCATACGAACAAGCGAAGATCGTAAATGCACTATGCCATAAGTACGAAGGTACTAGGCCAAACTCACATGAGATATGCACACAACAAGTGATCAAACTTTTTGAGATTTTTCAATTTTTATGGGTTTTTGAATTTTTTGAAACACACCCAAAACAAAACACGAGAAGTAAGATCAACAAAAACAGATTTAAACCAAAACAGGAAAATTCAAAATAAAACAATGCATGAAAGGATGCAACAACAAATGTCCCTACACATGGAAAGAATTGATGCATGGACATATTATCATGTTTATGCATGAGTACCCCTTTTCACCCACACGTCACGTGCGTTTGGGGTGATATCCTTGACGGATTGGGTACGAGAGTTGGGACTTTCAAACCTCCTTGAAAAACTCTCCAGGCAAGTGGTGAAGGCACCAATCATCTTCATCACGTCTGTCACTTCGGGATCACGATTTTGACTTCTTGAGTTCTCACCACCCCAAGCTCTATTGTCATTCCTTCTTCCTCGTGACCGCGGTGCGCTTGCATTGTTGTCTGCTCTCAGCTTTTGGCAGTTTGGTCTGGTATGTCCTCGCAGTCCGCAATAGTGACACACATAATCTGTTCTAGGACCTCGTTGAGGTCTTGAACGAGATCTTGCTCTGTTTTCATGTCTTCCTACAGATTGATTTCGGGGCTTGTTCACCATCCGTTGCTCAATTACATTCTTCTTTTCAACTTTAACATTCTCAGGAACGGCCTCCTCTACAATTTGCTCTACGGCCTTTACAAATTTTACTTCTTTGGTAGCTTTGACTGATGAGCTACTCACTCCGGTATATCCCAATCCGGACTTGTCTGAGAATTGTTTTTGGGATGAGATAACATCATTCAACTTTCTGGAGGAGACCCTATCTATCTTGGCTTGCGCTTGAACCACCTCTTGTTCAAGAAATCTGATCTTTAAGTAAGCTTCTGACAGCTCACCGTTTATCTTTTCTATCTCGCATTTTGCCTCCCTATGTCTGATCATGAGGCTCCGGTAATCTTCCTCAGCCTTTTTCATTTTCCTGACAGCTGCCTTGGCTACCCTTGCATATTCTCCAGACTTCTCAAGGAGTAATGTGTAGCTTTCTTGAAGGTTAGAGGTATTCTCATCCTTTTCCTCATCTGATTCTTCTACAATTCCAATGGACTCTGAATCAGAATGCTCACCAAGTTCCTTCACAAGTGTACCCAAGTCATCCGAGGAGTCTACATGATCAATGGTCATGAATGCGGAGTAGTTTCCCTCACCGTCACAGCTCTCTTCCGAGTCAGTATCAGAAGAGTCAGAATCACTGAGCGTTGTGGCATAAGCTTTCCCTTTTCCCCTCAAAAAATTCGGACACTCCTTCTTTAAATGTCCATGTCCATTGCACTCATAGCACACAATGTCTGAAGAAGGTTGATAATCCTTCCCTTCTTTTCCCTTAAACTCTTTCTTGTCACTTCTTGACGGAGAGAACTTTCCTCTATTGAAAGGTTTTCCACTGTTCTTCATTTTCAAAAACTTGCGGAAGTTCTTTGCAAGATATGCTACTTCCTTCTCCACACCATCTTCTTCGGAGGAATCATTTATTCTTTCGGTGATGGTTTTAAGAGCAAGCGATTTGCTCGTCTTATGGGAAGGCAGTCCCAGCTCATACGTTTGAAGAGACCCAATCAGCTCTTGAATCTTAATCTCATCCAAGTCTTTGCTTTCTTCTATGGCTGTAACCTTTGCTCTAAAACTTTCGGGTAGGGACCTCAAAATTTTTCTCACCACCTTGGTGTCTTCAATCTTCTCCCCAAGATTGAGTTTAGCAATGACAATTTCATTTAGCTTCCCATAGAATGAATCAAATGGTTCATCATCACCCATCTTGAGTTCTTCAAATTTGGTGGTAAGCATCTGAAGCTTCGTGTCCTTAACTTTCTTTGTACCCTCATAGGTAGTCTCCAAAATCTCCCATGCTTCCTTGGCTACTGTCATATGAGAAATCCTGTGGAATTCATCAGGGGACACACCACAAAAAATAGCATTTAAGGCCTTACTATTAGCATTGGCCGCTGCTAGAGCAGCCTTATCCCAAGTGGACTTAGGAGCCTCCGGCTTAGTCCAACCTATCTCAACCGCATCCCAAACGGTATCATCAATAGAGCATAAAAATGCTCTCATTCTAACTTTCCAGAATGCATAATTATTTCCATCAAAAAATGGTGGAACATTGAGCGATTGAGACCGGTCCATCTCAACAAGGGTCAAGGATCACACTTAGGTAATTAAACCTCAGCAAGTGTACCAGCTCTGATACCAATTGAAAGCTCGAAAATGTGTTGAAAAACACAAGAGCTGTTTAGACCCCCAAATTAAAATTACGGCTCAATAGATTTTACACAACTTTAATACAAAGTGCGGAATAGTGTAAAAGCGAGCAGATGAACAAGTA
Source organism: Quercus gilva (assembly GCA_023621385.1). NCBI lineage: Eukaryota > Viridiplantae > Streptophyta > Magnoliopsida > Fagales > Fagaceae > Quercus > Quercus gilva. The sequence goes on from CM042477.1 coordinate 14,893,968, forward strand.
AGCTACTCTAATCCATAAACTAAGCAACACAGCAGTATAATGGAATTAAACAAGAGTAGGGAAGAAGGATGCAAACACAGAAAACACCGAGACGTGTTCTCGAAGAGGAAACCGAAGAACTCGGCGAAAAACCTCTCCGCCGCCCTCCAAGCGGAAATCGATCCACTAGACAATCAGTTGGGATACATGGGTTAGCAAAAGACCCTCCAAGCCTAGTCTACCCGCTGTACCTAAGCCCTCCAAGCTCCTACTCCAACAAGGCTTCTCGGAACCGTGTCTTGTCCTAGTTATCCGGATCCCGCAACAAGCTCCATGTTGCATCTGCCATTCAAGGCTTCTTCCAATGCTTCCCAGCAGCACCAAAACGTCACACAGCACTCACAAGGTGTGGTAAGTGTTTGGGCTATCAACCTCTCTAAGATATGGATAATGGAGAGGGAAGGGTTAAGGAAATACCACAAGCAAATGTATAGAGAAAGGTGAGGAAGACAATCTCTAATTACCAATGTGTTTGGCTAGGGTTTTCTCTCTGAAGTATTCCTCAACAATTGTGGGTAATGATGGTATATATAGGAGAGGTGCAAAAGGTGTGACTCAAAAAGTACAAGCTGGCAGAACAGCTAGTCTCGCGGGTGTCTCGCGGGAAGGCCTTACCCGCGAGATACTCGCGAGACACAGTTGTCTCCACCTGGCCTGACTCTTCACATTCCAGCATGTGCCTAGCACATGGTTTACTTCGCGGGATGCTTGGTCGCGAGATACCCGCGAGAATTCTTCAGTTCTTCAAATGCTTGAGTCTTCAAACACACTCTCTATCACACAACCCTTACAACAAGTCCCACAACAAATACAGGGTTTTAAACGATTGAACATAAATACAATCAAATTTGGCACGGAATAAAAGCCAACAAAAATACAGTTGTAAATCACAACTTTACAGTATTATCTCCAACCCGTGAACTTGCTGTTCAAATACAAAATGAATGTACTAAATTTGGTGCATCATCAAAAATTAAAAATACATGCATATATGGTGGGGTTCCAAAGGAACCTCAAGTTCGTGATCTTCAGAAAGGTAGGTTGTTGATTGAGTTTTAGACAACTTTTCATTTCTTGCTGTATTTTGATTTCCATGAACTGTCTCTCCTGTGATAGGTAGTTACTATGTGAGTTGACTTAGCTATTTTTTATTACTTTCATGTCTAGGTTTATATAGTTGCTTGCTCTTTTTGATTTTATGTCAAATTTATTCCTTTTCTGGACCAGGCGTTGAAATTGTAATTGCGACACCTGGGAGGTTGGTTGTTATGTTGGATTCGCATCATACAAACTTGCAAAGGGTTACATATCTTGCATTGGATGAGGCAGATTGGATGTTAGATATGGGTTTTGAGCCTCAGATTCGAAAGCCTGTTTCTCAGGTTTGAATTGTGCCTTGCCGTTTGAAACTTATGTCATGATCAGTATTATACTTTTATCTCTGTTACAAAAATAATTTTTGACAGATGATTGTTTCCCCTAGCTCTCATATTTCCTCTTCCTTATGCCTTTCTGTCTCCTGCTTTCATTTATGGATTAGATCTGTTAGAAAAGAAGGGCAGATTAGCAGATGTCTGATCTGAAATAGCTTGGCTGAACTGAGTTCTTGAACAATATGGAAGTTCTAATTGTTGGTTTAGAATCCCAATTTGACTTCTAGTACTTAATTGCAGGTCTTGTCCAATAGAACTTAAGCTTGTGGCCACATTTTGATGTGGGGCCTTCTTGGAACATTTCATAGGCTACTTCAATTATTATTGAGTTTTAGTATTAAGTTTCTTTAGGATAGGAAGCAACTGGTTTAGTTTAAATTAATTTTTACTGGAATAAATCTCATAAAAGAATAGATGTGGCCTACTTTGACTAATTTGTTGAGAATCGATAACCACTCCCAAAAAATTTGGGATTAAGGCTTGCTTGTTGGTGTAGAATAAGAGCAATCTGTTAAATACCATTTTTTCAGGAATGGCTGTTCGTCTCTACCAAAGGCCCATGAGTCTTATTTTGTGTTTTGAGTCATTTTTGTATTTGGTTTAGAAGTTCTGAAGTAACTTTTCTAGTTGTTAGTAGTCATAGTGTTTTTTTAGGAGTCCTAGTGTTAAAGGAAAAGATTTTGGATTTAGCAATTTCCCTTATTTTAGTCAATAACATTCATAGTGAGATTGGTTGGTTTTAATAAAATTCCAAAAGCTTATTTTAAGGTTTAAGGAGTGTTGAGGGTGTGATTGCCTTGTGATTGTTTCGGACAACGAAGGTATGGTTGCCTATGTGGTTGTGTAGTGTTTATCTTATTTCTTGTTCAACCCACTATTTTAAAACCTAACAGTCATCAAACATGTTCAAAATCCAATATTTTTATTACTGAAACCTACCTAAGAGTGTGTCAATCATTGGTTGAATTTTCAAATTTTCACTAACAAGGGGAATTCTCTAAACATTGCTTACCCTCCAATATTTTGCTTAATTTTGTTGCCTATTCATAATATTAGCCATATACTGTTATTTAGTTGAAAAGCCATTGGCTTTAAAGACTAAAGTTACCAACGTTTAATTATATACATGCACATACTTGTTAGTATTGTGCAATACGTATACTATGAATAGTGGGTATTATAGGTGTGTATCGGCCATGCTTATGAATCTGATGATACATATATATGTATTGTATGAATCATATTGATTGTGTGCTATTTATAGACATGCGAGTTTAAATTGGGTTTTTTTGTTAAAATTTGTGCTTTGACTTAAGTCCAATTATTGATTGGACTTGTTTTTAACAAACAATTATGGGATACTTGGTTGAGGCCAATAAAATAATGTCCATGGTTTTAAATTTTTTTTTTTTTTTTTAATAATTGTTTAGATTTAATAAATGGTTCATTCTAGGATTGACCATGGTCCTGGGATATTGATTACTTTAATGATCACTTTGTAATGTTTATGTCCAGTTGCAAGTAGTACAAATGTGGTATTTTGAAGATGCAAGCTAATCCACTGTTAAGTATCACTGATGGCAATGCGACGGGCCCTTTACTTCCCTCCTAATGTTTTGTTCGATGCAGATTCGCCCAAATCATCAAATGTGGAATGCTGATATGACAGAATCTAAACTCTTAAATCATAAAAAAGTGGTTAAGATTTAAGAAAATCTATTGGTAGAGTACCCTAAGAAATCTAGAAGATCTGAATGCTATGCCAGCATGTTGACATTGTTTCCGAAAACCAATATAACAAGTAGGCCCCATTTCTATTTTGTTCTTGTATATTCTAATTTCTTCAAGATCTCATCATATGAGATTTGACGTGGTCATTTTACTGATAGGTTTGATTTTCCAGAGACCAGATTGGTTAAATTGCTGGAGGATATCATGGATGGCAGCCGAATATTGATCTTCATGGATAGCAAGAAAGGATGTGATCAGATTACTCGGCCGCTTCGCATGGATGGCTGGCCAGCTCTTTCAATTCATGGAGATAAAAGTCAAGCAGAGAGGGATTGGGTCCTCTTAGAGTTTAAAGCTGGCAAGAGTCCTATAATGACTGCTACGGATGTTGCAGCTCGTGGTTTAGGTATGGAGATAAAACTCTTAAAGCTTGTTCGAAGACTTGATAGAAATTCTATTTTAGTACAGGAAATTGTGCTGGTAAACGATTTACTAATAGCACTCATCATCAGCATCTCATTTTGGAAGGAAATTATTATTTGATCTTCTTGTTGTCCCTAATTTAAGTCTTCTTTTAATTTTATTGGATGGGCTTTATGGTATAATCCACCATTGGATTTCTTCATTTTGAGCTGTATCTTACATTATTATCTTTCAAGCAGTTTCTTTTAGGAACATTTTTAGTATTAATCATGTTTTCATTGATTAAACAGATGCAAACCATTTCACTCAGCTCTTTGCTGCGTATGTTGGATATTTACCTTTATTTTTATTTGCACTCATTTGTTATGTTTTCTATCCTGATGCTTGTACTCTGTTATTTTGAAAGGTTCATTTTTTTAGTTATTGCTTTGCATTATTTAGTGGTCTCTAAATTGTCTTATGAACACCTTTTTTTACCTAAGTTGGTGTTAGTTGTCACATGGATCCTACTTGTATGTTTGTTTGAGCCACTAGTTTTCATGTCTATGGATATTGGATATTGCCCTTGAACACTTCCCCTCTGTGCGTAATTGTTGCCAGAATATGGTTTCTGGGGGTATTCATCTGACATATTGTGTTTATTTGCTACAACAGCACACTAGCATACATGCAGAAATGTGTTGAGGTCATAGATTCTCTGATCTAAATAAGCTTCTGATGTGAGAGATCGTTGGCCTAATGCATTTCTTATAACTTATAATGCTCTTTTGTTTTGTGGCAGATGTGAAGGACGTGAAATATGTGATAAATTATGACTTCCCTGGATCCCTTGAGGACTATGTTCACAGTATTGGTCAAACAGGAAGGGCTGGGGCAAAAGGAACTGCATACACTTTCTTCACTGCTGCAAATGCTAGATTTGCAAAGGAACTCATCAGCATACTTGAGGAAGCTGGACAGAAGGTCAGTCCTGATTTGGCTGCAATGGGGCGTGGTGCGCCTCCTCCCCTGTCAGGATAGTTGGCTAGCTTGAATATTCTTAGACATGTGCGCACATACACATGCATGCTCATCGTGGTGTGTACATGTATGAGTGCGTGAATTTGATTACTAAAATTGACTGTTTCAATGAATATCAATTAATCAGGTCATGGGGGTTTTCGAGATGGTGGGAGGGGTCATGGTAGTCGTTGTTCATGGAACTAACTATTGAAGGTAAACTGGTTCTTACATTGTATTTTGGAGGGAAACATTTAACATGTATGATTAGATGATAATAGTTTAAATGTCTTTTTTTCATTTATGTTGAATTTTTGTTCAATTACGTAGAGGACTAACTGTAGTTAGTGTTGGACTATGTAAGAGAAAACATTTGTTTATATCATTAAAGGTTTTGAGGAAGAAGATAAACAATTGTATTTTCATTTTGCTTTGCCGAAAAGTAGTGAAAGTGTGCACACAAGAAAGTCTACTTCAACATTCAGTATCTCATTAGGTTGATATCAAAGCAACCCTGGTTTGGATCATTGGAAGGTTGCGAAAATGGTTGAGATACTTACAAGGAACCAATGATTACAGGTTGACTTACATGCATATTAATCAGTTGGAGGTGATTGGTTACCCAAATTTCAATTTTACCGGATGTGTAGACAAGAAAGTCTACTACAACATATAATTTCCTTTTTATTTTTTGGAGGTGATATATCTTAGAGAATTACTGCATACAATTGTTGCTTCATCTACCGTGGAGGCTATTGAATACTAAGCTACAACATATACATTATTTATGGTTAAAATCTTTTTATAACAAATCTCAAGATTTTCAATTCTATATCAAAACATTTAAAAATTCTGTCACACTTTATTTGATTGCATTTTACTTCTCTAAGAATAACATAAGTGGAAGCCAAAGTAAGCATATTGACATGAAGTACATTAGTGTTAGAGAGAATGTTAAGAAACAAAAGGTGTCCATGAGCTATTGATTATTGATCCCAAAAGGTCATAACTAATGGTTTGCTGGCTGAACCATATAAAGATCACGCGGAACATGTGGGACTTGTTGGCTTATTTGATGTTTAATCTCTCTTTATTTGTTTGGTTTCATAACACTTTTACAACAAATCATAGGTGGTACATTATTAACTCATTATTAGTTCTAACTTGAACATACTACTGAAATTATTTTATTGTTCACTAATAACTACTTGTCACTTGAGATTTATTCTGAAAATGTTGTAAACATAATATTTCTCTTTACATTTAGGCCTATATTTGGTTATTTATAGAGAATAAGGCAAAATGTGTTTTTGTGCACATAAAGTATAAAATATAGATAGAGTTTTCTTCGTGGTGGATATTTGAAGGGGGACTTGAATGGCTAATAGGTAGTCTATTAATAAAGAATTGATGGCTTATAAAGTACTCGCATAGTACCATACATTGTAATACATGGAAGACAATACTGGTTATAATCAAGAGTTTTACCGCTATGCTTTATGTATTGGATTGTTTATTAAAGTGAGAGAATTTCACAACTAGATGATATAGGTAATATCCTAAGTATGTTACAATGATCATCGCTCATCAAGTTATTTAAATGCCATGCGGGCCACGTGAGAGAATGTTAGGAGACTTATTGTGGCCCTCGTACAATTTACTCTAATTGATTAATTACAATATACTTAGATTTTATTTTAGAGTGATAGATAAAGAACTTCTTTTAGGAGTATATTTGTTAACATCACTTCAAATGTCATTAGTGAATAAACACTTTAAAATCCTGAGTGGGTGTCTGGGTGAGAGACCGGCTTAAGGAACTGCTTGATTGCCGTGCCATTCTTATTGCAAAGGAAAGCCATTCCGAAAGCGGCTACAATCTTCCAGCTGGCATCCTTAACCAAGATGCCTCAAAAAATACAGCAACAAATAAAATAAGGTAGGTCTTCCATGAATGGAAAGGACGCACGCTGGGTGTTCCATTTTATAGAATCTGGGCGTACATTTGTAGGTACCTTCTCAGGCAGGATAAGTAACTCTTAATTAAATTTTTTAATGACAGGAGTATTAAAGAGAACACACAATTTACATTAAATTGAAAGGGACCCTAGTCTAATTTTTAAAAATTTGTGTTCTCAATCAAAGAGTTTTTAAGGTATAGGCCGTAAGCTAGAAAAGTTTCCTTCACAACTCATTCTTTTGCAGTGGGATTTTCTCTACAAATCATCTGAACAACATGGCTGTAGGTATTATTATTATTTTTTTTTCCTTCCACTGTTTTAGATTTCTTACATCCAGTCCAATTCATGCTTACAGTCACTGCATTGGGAGCTGTTGGTCATTGGATTTGAAGAAATTACCGAATTACTTGTTTTATGCTTTTATTTTTCTTATTTACTTTAATTTTGGGTTATTTTGGCCTTGTCCACTTTGATTTTTATTTCTTTTTTATTTCCTGTGAAATGTGAGATTGGTTTTAATTTTGTTTCATTTTTGTAAATTAATTTGGGTGGAATTAATTTCGTACCATCTTCCAAGAGAGGGTTAGTTTTAGCTTCTTATCTCTTCATTATCTTAATCTTATGTAAAATGTATCGGTGGGACGTTCTATAACTTGCCTTTCTTATATTGATTTGTCAATCTTTTCAAGTGAAAATTTCGTACCTTGACTCAGTTTTTGAGTTTTTTTTTTGAACTTGCCATCAGAATGGTTGTATTCGGCATAGTGGTGGGTTGAAATTATTAGAATTATGGATTCAAAAATTTATTAATAGATTGACTAATTATGTTTTGTTACATCTAGCTATTTTCTTAATGTAAAAAGGGGAGATGATTCACTAGAAAATTACTTTATTTTTTGAAAAATTTCAATTGATATTGTTAATTATTATTAATTTAAAATATAAATAATTTATTTATGTTATTAAATAAGTATAAATTTAATTGCCTATTACATCACAAATTTGACCATTGATTAAATCCGATCAACCCAAAAAAAAAAAAAAAAAAATGAGAAACCATTTTCTTGTTTGGGAAAATTAAAACTTATCTACCTATAGTTTGCCCAAAATTTAAGTTACCTATCTGTGATTTAAAAGTTGGCATTTTGCCCATTTGAAGTTCACTTCATTAGACTTCCATTACCCACCTCTGTACTTTTATAGTTAAAAACACAAAAAACATAACAAAAACATAAAAATCAAGATCTAAAAGTATATTTCTTAAAATGGTGAAACTTTGGCTTAAGAACATTTTTCCTCTTCATCAGAACAATCTTAAGCCTATCAATCCGAATAAAACTCTCAAGGGGATATTCATCATTGAATGTTTGAATTTTGCATGTCTTGACTTATGGATGTTGTGCAAATCACAAATGTTATAACTAGCCTCTTACAAACTAATTTTTAGGCATATTTTGATATGATAAACTTATTCTGGACTACACAAAACCAAATTATTTTATTCTGGGAGAGAGGCCATGGGGAGATTAAGGCTTTGGGCCATCTAATCCAACTGGTTCATCCCCAACTCTAGTATTGTGCTTGAATTGAGTTCATTTTTATGAAATAATGAATTTTTAAATTTTGGATGTAGAAGTCAGAAATGTACTTATTTTTTGAGTTGCTGGTGTGATATACTCCATGTAAGACTCCACTTTGTATATTGTACTCCTTTAGCATTTTCCGTACTTTCAAGAGGATTTCTATATTTATCTTGTTGTGAATTACGAATAAGTGATTTGCACAACATCCATAAGTCAAGACTTGCGAAATTCAAACATTCATTGATGAATATCCCTTGAGAGTTTTGTTTGGATTGATAGGTTTGAGAATGTTCTTATGAAGATGAAAAATATTCTTAAGGTAAAACTTCACCATTTTAAGAAATATACTTCTAAATCTTGTTTTATTTATTTATTTATTTTTTAACGCTGAAAGTACAAAGGTGAATAATGAAAGCCTAACGGTGTGAACTTCGAGTGGGCGAAAGGCCAACTTGTAAATTATAAGTAGACAACTTAAATTTCGGTCAAACCATAGGTGGGTAAGTTGTAATTTTCCCTTCTTGTTTTTTATATTCTTTGTTTGATATGATTTTTAAAACCTTTCTAAGGGAATAAATGAAATTGGAGTAAAATCAATGAGCATTGTTTTTTTTTTTTTTTTTTTTTTTTTTTGAGGAAAAAAATCAATTAGCATAATAAAAACATTATGAAGATGAAATTTTTTTATCAATATTAATTTTTAGGTGCATTAAAAATATATTGATGTGTTAACAAAGATGCCACTTTTAATGGTCTACTTTAGTACACAACACAACCTACAAGGAAGGCACACTATTTTACAATTTATTATTTGTGTAACGCCTGCTTGCAAATATACTTCCTACATGCCAATAGATTTACGAAATGTTGTGAGTTTCAGTTAGCTCAGCTAGTAAAGTTTTTTATAGTTGAATAAAATATTAAAGGTTCAATTCACGCCTACAATAAAAACCAATTGCTGTTTTGATCTGATTATAAGCAAATGCAATTATAAAAAATAGACACCATAAGTTGATATTCTACCCAAAAAAAAAAAATTTATGAAATGTTTGACGTAACACCACCTCTCATCAAGGTCAAAGGAATAAGGAATTTGTTTCTTGCAATGAGAAAAAAAAAAAAAAAAAAAGTAGCTTTAATTCTTCTTAAAAGTGACGCACATGCTTTATATGTGAGAGATAGCCAAAATTATTGCGGCGCCAATCCATACAAAAGAAATCAAGCAACTGATTGCTTGAATTCAAGAATATTGTGTAGCCCAAGTGCCGAGCAAAACAAAGAAGTAAATTGTTTGGAAGGAGGCAAGCTGATCATGGTTTTTGGCTTGTTGCCATGCATCCAAAAAATTGGTTCAACTAAAAGGTAAAGATCAAATACAACCATTTAAATTTTTTTTCATGTAACAGGAGGAGCATATCTTTGGTTTTCATTTTCGTGTATTTTTCAAATGAAAGATATTTAAATTAAAATTTTATTTTTTTTATTTTTTTCAAAAAATATTTTTTAGTATTAATTTTCATTTAAAAAAAATGCAAACTATGTTATTTTAGAGGTTACTAACAACATAATTCTAATGGAGACTAACAGGAGGCATGAATTGAATAAACTAGAAAGTTAAAAAAATTTATTAAATAAAAATAAAGTTAGAGGAAATGAACTTTAATCAAAGTTAGAGAGTCAATATGTAATTTAGTAAAATATTAAATATTGACAAGTAAAAAGAAGGCGTAAATACACTTTTAGTCCCTATATTTTGACCCGATTTCTATTTTGGTCCCTACATTTTATTTTTACCACTTTTAGTCCCTAAAACAATTAACGCGGAACATTTAAGTCCTTGAAACACTATTCCGTCAACCAACTAACAGGGAAACTAAAGTGAGTATTAAAATATTATTAAAAAAATTATTTGATATTTTTTAAATACCAAAATTAAAAAAAAAATTAATTACTCAAATTTAATTAAAAAATAAAAAAACAAACAAAAAAAATTATTTTCTTTCAAACAAAAATTCTTCTCCATCCATATTCTTACCAAATTAATCCTTATTTTCTTATCATTTTCTTTTCCTTTCTTATAATTTCTTTATAACCAAACACATCAAAACAAAATAAATTTAATTAATTAAATGTCTTTTTTTTTTTTTTTCTTTTCACCAGAAGAACATCTTCATGTTGATTGTGGTCTTCACTAGTGTTCTTCCCTATAATCAATCTCCAGCAAAAAAAAAAAAAAAACCCTAAACCCAAATCCTAACCAAACCCCAAACCCATAAATTTTCTTGGCAAACAAACACACCAAAAAAAAAAAACCATTGAAAAAAAAAAACCCAAATCACCACCACCGAATCAAAGAACATGAAGATCAAACCATGAAATCTACCACTAAAAAGAAACATTAAGACCCATGAAAAACAACCCCACCCATGCCGTCCATCAAGCCACCAGATCAAACAATTGAGACCCAAAATCCTTCAAACAATTGAGACCCAAAATCCATCAACCAAAAACTGTACAATCTTGATCACTAGATCCATCTCTGACCTAGCTAAATAATATTGAAGAAAGAACAAGATTGACAGTGGTGCCAAGAGAACTTGAGAATTGGTGGTGGCGCCGATGACATGAAGCTAGTGATGGGTAGTAACGGTGAAAGGAGTCGGTGGTGGGTGGTTCCGAATAGGGTGGAACTAGTGATGACTGAGAGAGAAAGGCTGTGAGTGGGCTGGGTTTGTGGAAGAGAGAAATAGATGGTGGTCGGGTTTGGGTTTGTGATCTGGGTTTGGGTTTGGCTGGATGATCAAAGTTTGGTGGGTTTGGATTTGGGATTTCGGTGTGGTGGTTTAGAGACCGGCGTTGATAGCGTAGACTGCAGATCGGCGTTAATGGAGTGGTGGTTTGGAGATTGGCATCGATGGACTGGAGATCAGCCTCACTCCGATTTTGATCCACAATATCCTTTAAACCCATAAATTCTTAAACCCGATCTCTTTCTTCTCAACCCGATCTCTTCGTGTTTGTAAATCTCAGCAAACAAGATCTCTTTCTTCTCACCCTGATCTCTTTGTGTTTGTAAATCTGACTGATTTTATGGGTTTTGTTGCTAAGGAAATACAAGGAAAGAGAAAAAAAAAATTGATTTTTTAAATTTCTGAGCAAGGTTTGCTGGGAAGAAAATGGAGAACATGATTAACAGGAAGAACACATGTTCTTGATTCTTCATATTCTTCCTAGAAAAAGAAAAACAAAATTATTGAAAATCTTTTCTTTTAAAAAAAAATAAGAAGGTTAAAAATTTTAATAATATTTTAATACCCACGTTAGTTTCTCCGTTAGTTGGCTAACGGAATAGTGCTTCAAGGACTTAAATGTCACGCGTTAATTAGTTTAGGGACTAAAAGCGGTAAAAATAAAATGTAAGGACCAAAATAAAAATCAGGTCAAAATGTAGGAACTAAAAGTGCATTTACGCCTAAAAAGAATAGGAGAGAAATGGGGAAATTGGAATTTGAGTTGTAAACACTAAAGTATCCATTTGGATACAGTAGCCACGTCCAGCGTCTGCGTTTCACTTTTTTTTTTTTTTTATGAAGAGTGTTTCAAACTTTTTTAGTGGGTCCCATGTACTATTCATGGGACCCACAAACTTCTTTTTTTAGCAAAATTTTCATTAAAAATAAGTTCAAGGACACTATTCACACATTTAAAAATTATTTTGTTATAATATTTTTAGTTTTTAGTTTTTAATTTTCAACAAAATAAGCGGTATTCAAATAGTCCCTAAATTGTAATAGATTTTTTTCACAAAATCTGTAGAGACAGCTCAAAACTTTTCATTGTTCATTTCCAATTTTGATACCTCCACTCTTCACCTCCCCCTTGCGCACGTATCTAGCCCAATATCTGAGTCAATACATTTTAGCCCATTAATCACCACAATTAAAAAGAATAAAAAACTCTCTCTCCTTTTCAATGTGGGATTAAACATTTTCAATAACTCTTCATCTTCCATATTCACTCCCATATCTTTTCATTTATGTTATTACATTTATTCATTTTATTTATTTAATATTAAAATGCACCATCAGATTTTAATCTTAAGACTTCGCTATAAAATTGCCCCTACTCAAAGTCACATATTCTATATTTTTGAAAAAGTGGAGTCACTTGAATAGCATGTTTACCACATCAAAATAATACTACAAAATCAACATACCAAACATATTATCTTTTAACAAGTTGACTAAATATAAGGCAATGTTTTAAATAGTCTTTTTAACCATAGCTCTTTCGTCCTGCAATAAAAGACAATGGCCGTAGAAATTTGACAAATCGAGGCGTGGTCATGAGAATGTTGGTACCCAGAAACAGGCCACTTGGAATCTGTCTCTCTATAATCATTGCAACAGCCAATTGGTCATAGAAGCAGACCCCATGGAGTGTGCTATGGAATATAGATGCTCGACATTTTCAAACTGGCTTTTATCCTTACGATCAGGGCGGAGCTAGGACTTGAAATTAGGGGCAGTTTTTTTGTTAGTTGTGTGTAGCAGCTTTAACTCTATTACTTTACAGCTAACGGTTTTTTATTTATTTATTTGTGGTTTTATTGTGTGTGTCTAGGTATGGACAAAATTATTTTGTTTAAAATTTTTAAAGGGCCAAATTGTTTGTTTTGGGTAAAATTGGTTAATTGGGCTTAATTGTTTTTAGCTTTACTATTAGTAATTTTTGTTGTTGGACAATTTTTTTGGGCTTGTTTATTTTGTTTTAGATTTGACTTTAAAAGAGATAAATGCTAAAGTTACAAACTTTTTTATAAATTATTAATGTGGTGAGTGATTATTAGCAAGTAAAAATATGATGTAAGTTATAGGCCCATATGCAAATTAATAAGAATTTACTACCTCAACAATTTGTAAAAATGTTGTAGAAAATTTTGTGGCTATTGTAGTACTCTTAAAAGAATCATTGATATTATTAAGGGAGGCAAAGTGTAATTTTATAGAATAAAATTGCTAAAATTAGTACCTATGTATACATTAATATTTAAAAAAAAAAATTAGGTGGGGCCATTGCCCCCCCTTGTCCAAGTCTCCCTCCTTCCCTACTTACAAAACTGATGGTCAGTCAAATCAATACTAAAAAAATGCTCATTTGTTTTTTTTTTTTGTTTGTTATGAGCAGAGCTTAATTGTAGATTTGAGGTTGTTATCTGATAAAAGCTAAGAAGCATAGACTCTTCATTTGGAGTGCCATACAAGTGTCATATTTGCCATGTCATATTCTAATTTTTCAAAAATTTCTCGTGTCTTTATATCATACTTGTACTTGTGTCTGTGTCTGTGCATCCTGGGGTAAAAGTTACTATGATTTTTTAGTGTAGTTTGTATGTAGTTTTGTGTTAGAATTCTATCCCTCTTTTGTTTTGTTTTTTAAAAAGGGAATAATTATTCTTTTATTGTTTAAAATAGTGTGTTTTATGTGTTAGAGTTGTACTTTTTGTAAATTGGCTAATCCTTTGACAAAATGTACTTTACTTGTATGTGTAGATCTAAGATGAGTTTAATGCCTTAAGAAATATGTTGTTCAAGCATATCAAGTTTTCATATTAAAAGACATGAAGATTGGTCCAAGAAACAAGTGAAGAAAAGTTGTTCATTAAGTCTCGACAGATAGCTCGACAAATGCCTACTATCGAGAGTTAATTTGAAGCTCGATCTATCGAGAATTATGATTTTCAGTTTTCCAGATCTGAAATTTGGCCTAGATTTATGTATTTGTTTAGGCTTTCTTTTCTCACAGCCCTAGACATATATAAGGCTTATATTAAGAGCTGTCACATACAAATATAGAGACCTAGAGATTTTTTTTTTTTTTTTTTTTTTGGTGGGAAGCTATTGCATTTGTACGCCATATGGTTTTGTAACCAAGTGCTTCCTGATCTTCATTGTTGATGAAGTGAAGAATTTTGTAGCCAATGACATCGTTCAAGTTGTTGGAGTTAGTCACTTACTAGGATCCGTGCAAATGGTTAGTCACAGATTGGAGATTTGTGCATTAAAGGAAAGAAGGCTTCCACAAGATTGAGTTGAATTGGGTATTGAAGCGAAGGTTCAACTATAGGCTAGTATTTTGGGATAGGCTAGGGTAGTGGTAAGATTTCTTATACTTGTAATCGCTTGATTGTTGATTAGTGGATTCTTAGATGTACTGACCTTAAAATCACACAGTAGGGTTTTTGCCTTGCGAGAGGTTTTCCCTATTTGTCAACAAATCACCGTGTTAATTTATTTTTTGCTGCATTTAGTTTATTTGGTGATTTGTTGGTGTTTTCACGATCTGCATGCAATTGAACCTAATTAATCAACTTGGGTAATTAAATTAATTAACCGTGGTCAAGCTATCTTAACCCAACAAGTGGTATTAGAACGGCCACACTTTGATTAGGTTTTAATCTTTACTGTGTGATCCATTGACCCTTGTTGTTATGGATCGTGGGCAATCCCTGATTATTCTTTTTCTATTTGATGGTACTAATTATGCATACTGGAAAGTACACATGAGAGCTTTTTTTTAGTCTTTAGATGAAAAAGTCTAGCTTGTAGTTGAAGTAGGTTGGACTAAGCTTGAAGATCCACTAGCATCGTGGGATTATACTAAGATCAAAGCAGCAAATTTAAACAGCAAAGCACTAAATGTCCTATTTAGCACTGTGACCAACGAGGAATTCAAGAAGATCTCCTCCATGGACAATGCCAAGTGTTAGGGACATATTTGATGTAATTGGCTAATCTTTTGACAAAATGCACTTTACTTGTAATTGGGTAGATCTAGGATAGGTTTAATACTTCAAGAAACATGTTGTTCAAGTCAAGTGTTAAAGCCATGAAGATCTGACCAAGAAACAAGTGAAGAAGAGCTGTTCATTAAAGCTCGACAAAAGTCTCAACAGAATCCTTTCTATTAAGATTTAATGTTGAAGCTCAACACAAGCTGTATCTGTCGAGAATTACAAAATCAGATTTTTCAGACCTGATTACACGCATATTCCTACGTATTTATGTGGGGTTTCTTTTCACTCAACCCTAGACATATATAAGGATTATTTTAAAGGCTGTCATGAGATGATGTAAAGATAATTCATTTAGACAGTGCCCTAGTTCATTATTCTCTCCGAAAAAGCTACTGCATCTTTACACCAAGGGTTTTGTGACCAAAGAGCTTCCTAATCTTCTTTGTTGATGAATTGAAGAACTTTGTAGCCAACATCTTCCTCAAGTTGGTGAGTTAGTCACGTACTGAGATTCGTGCATCATTGGTTAATCACGTACTGAGATTAGTGCATTAAACGGAAAGATTGCCACTACAATATAAGTCTAATTGGGTATTGGATTAAGGGTTCAACTGTAGGTTGGTATTTCGGGATAGGCCAAAAGGTTTGGTAAGATTCCTTATACTTATAACTGCTTGTGATTGATAATAGTGAATTCTTGGGAGTGATGACCTTAAAATCACCCGGTGGGGTTTTGCCTCGGCAGTTTTCTCCATTCGTAAACAAATCACCCGTGTCAAATTTTTTTTCTGTTGCATTCAGATAATTTGGTGATTTGTTTGTGCCACCATGTTATTGCATAAAATTTGATCTAATTAATTAATTTGGGTAATTAATTAACTTGCAAGGGGTCAATTCATTTTTGCCCTATCATCAAGGAAGCTTGAACTAATCTTCAGAAGAATACCTATAAGGGCACAAAAGTTGTTAAAAACTCCAAACTCCAAAGGCTTACTACAAGCTTTAAGGAAATAAGGATGGATGATGATGAGTCATTCGATAAATTCTATGCCAAGCTCAAAGACATAGTAAATTCAACTTTAATCTTAAAGAACAGATTCTAGAGCCTAAGATTGTAAGGAAGATTTTTAGATCTCTTCTAGAGAGATTTCATGCCAAGATCACTGCCATAGAAGAATCAAAAGATCTTGACTCTATTCGTTTGACAGAGCTAATTGGAAATTTGTAAACCTATGAACTAGGTTTGGCAAGGGTTGGCAAGGGCAGCAAAAGCAAGAACATGGCTTTGAAGGTTAAGAATGATGATAATGATGAATTTTCTGAAGATGAGGATACTAAGTTCAAATCATATATCACCAGACAATTCAAGAAGTTCATCAAGAATGTGAATGTCAAAGCAAGTGACAAGGATCACAAACAATTTGGATTCTTTCAGTTCAAGTCCCAAGACAAAGGCAAAAGAGAATTCAAGGATGCTAGCCAAAGCAACAATGTTCCTGCTAGGCAAAAGTGCTACGGATGTCAAGGATTTGGACACATGAAGCAAGAATGTCCCATATACCTCAAATCCATTGGCAAGAGTAAAGCCCTAGTTGCTATTTTGAGTGATATAAAATCCAAAGCAGATTTTGATGATAGTGATCAAGATGGGATAATGAGTGCTTTCACAGCCACGATTGAGTCCCCTGAGGAAGCAGTAGAACTGATTGATAAGGAAGAAGAGCTGATGGAATATAAGTTTGAGAAGATGGACGAGCAAGATGACATCCACACTGCCTACTCTAAGTTGTACATGGTCTCCGAGAAGCATGAGAAGATTTACAGGTTAGTTACAAGAAAGCTTAGTGAAGTAAAGTTGGAACAAAAGGAACTCTCCTCCAAGGTTGACGAGGCTAATCAGATAATCGGAGCACTAAGGTTTGAAAAAAACTTTCTTGCTAAAAAGACCAAAAAACTGGATGCTAAACTGTTTTAGGTAAGAACACAATTGGAAAGGACTTCAAGTGCCAAGTTGGATGAAATGCTCAACCTCCAGAAGTTTGCATTTGATAAAACAGGTCTCGGGTATGATCATTCTCTCTCTTCGTGTAGTACCTTTTCTAATGCTTTAAATAGAGTCATCTTTGTTCCCTTTGCTAATAATGATAATAGTGAGGTAATTGAACCTAAGACTGAAAATGTAAGTGATGATAAAAATGATAAGGGAAAATCCATTTTAGGAGCACCCCCTAAGGTTGGTAAGAAAGAGACTAAGCTGAATACTCATTGCTCCACCAACAAGAAGTCTCAACCAAAGAAGCCTTACTTCTACCATTACTGTGGAGCTTTGGGCACACTCATCCAAATTATTATAAGTGGTTAGCCACTCAACAAAGCAATAGTGTGTCATATTTTGGGAGCCAAAATCAACTCCAACTTTCTTTAGCTCCTTTTAGAGAACTTCTTAAGGCTGTCATGTAACTCTTTAATTTCAATGGATTCAACTCTCCTTCTTATCCATCTGATCAAAGGTTCATGCAAAAGAAAGGTTTCCATCCAAATCTCCCATTTGGAAGGAAAAATATTCCAGGTGATTCCTTCATTTTCCTAATCTCATCCATGGCTAGTGTAGTGGTATGAGTCAGTTTAGTTTTTTATGCTTTGATTGTTTGTTGTTTTTATGTTTTGTTTTTAAGTTTTTTAAATAAAAAAGGGGGAAAATTTGAAAAATACAAACACAAGGTGTTTGTGTATACTGGTACTTGTGTACCTTGGATGACCTTTGAAACAAAGTTTGTCAACTTTGTATCACTTGTAGTTTAGATGAGCATCTTCATGCACAATTAAACAATGTGAGCTTTGTGGCACGTTTATGTGATTTGAATGATTTAGTTGATCTTTTATCTTTCATATCTTAAATCCATCTTTTTGACGGGAAGGACTAAAAAGTCGTAAGAGAAAGACATAAATAGCCACCTCACCACTAAAACTCGTCAATCATATAACATTTGTGTACAATACATAAAAAATGTGCTTGGTAAGGTGTAGCACTTGCATAGCAAAAACAAGATGTTTAGCTTTCATTATTGGGTTATTTTTTCTCTCTCTTATATGCCCATGCATGATATGCTTAAAAGAAAAAAATATATATATGCAAAGAATTGAAAAGCAAAAGAATCAAAATGCTTTCAAATATGGTTGCAAGCATGTTTTTAGGAGATGTGGGAGTTATATGTTGTACTTCGAAGGTGATGGTCCCCATCAAACAATTATGATTGTGTGTGGATGTAATTGATCTTCTTGTATCATTACTCTTCATATGATGATTTACTCATCCTTTCTTGCAAAAGTTTCACACACAACACATGTATTCTTTGCTATTCTTGATACTATTGTTCAGATACAATGTGATTTGGCCATCACAAGAAATACGTGTGGTAGTATATGCTTTTTAAATTGTCTAAACTTGTTTTTGAAATAAAATTGGTTAGACGTGTTTAGTGTGTTTTTGATCTAGGAATGCTTTGCATCTAGAATTGGTGATGTGTTTGAGTGCTTAACATGCTTCTTGGTTGCTTATTTTAGTGTTTATCTTGATTGCATTCATCTTGTGTTTGTTCTCCTCCTTGAAAAACCTTTTTTCAGGCTTCTTGATGGATGAAGCTCGATATCACCTTGATACATGCCTTTTTTATCGATATTTCTGGGTTTGTTCTCAATACCTCTCGATAGATAGCTCGATCCATCGAGCCAATTCTTTGGAGTTTCTGTTTGCTCGAAAGATGCTCGATACCTTCTCAATCTATCAAGATCTTTTTGCCGTCGATAACTCCTCAACACCTCTTGATTTATTGAGATTTTGTTCTCGATACCTATTCAATATTTTCTCAATCTATCAAGCTGTGTTATATATATATATATATATATATATCTCAGGTTTGACCCGGTTTTGCTCAAACTCAAATATTTCGACCTCTCTTTCCCTTCTCTCAATCCAAACACTTTCTTTTCACCAAAACCCTTCTCCCACTCAAAATTTCGGTCTAATCCAAGTCTTAATCCCTTGGTAAGTGTTCTAAATCTCTTCCTTTTCTCATTCTTCATGCATTTCATGCATTTTAGACCTAGGTTTTCTTTCTTTGGGAAAATTTTTGGGTATTTGAATTATTTGTGAAATTTTTGGGTTGGATGTTGTTAATTTGTTCTCACATGCTCATGCATTACATTCTCTAGCATTATAATCATGTTTTCATGTATTCTAGGTTGTGTGCTTGATTAAACAATGTGAGAGTTGTAGTTTGGATTAGGTTTTTGCCTATGATGTAATATCTTTTGCATGTAACATGTTCATGCATTATCATGCATTGCACGTAGTTCTTTCCTTCTTTCCTGTGCCTTTTCTTTTGCTGTGTTTCTTTATTTCTTTCTTCTCTCTTGGTTTAGTTTTGGTCTTATGGCACCTAAGAAGTTTGTTCCCTCTAAGAACTCGATTAGACGTCGTGGTTCTTCTTCGTCTCTTTCTATTCCTAATTTTGTGAGGTTCTGTGATGAAAAGGCTAGAGATGACTTCTATGAGAACTTCTTTAATCGAGTGATTCATTCGGAATGCCAGGTCAGTCTGTTTGATTTTTCAAACACTCCTTTACCCGGTGTGTTTAGCTTTCAGGGTTGGATATCTTTCTGTGAGAAACCTAAGAGGTGTCCTGGTGTGTTCATTCAAGAGTTCTACTCCAACATGCATGCCATCGATACCTATGTACCTAAGTTTACTACAGTATTCCAAGGTACACGTATCGTAGTCACCCCAAAGTTGATTTTCGAGGTACTACATGTTCCTAGGGTTGATCGTCCTAATTACCTTAGTCACCATTGACTCAGTTCTGTCTCTCGAGACGAGTTGGCTTTTCTCTTTTGTGAGAAGGCCATGGTGTGGGGAGAAACTCTAAATTTCTCCACCACTGAGTTTGCTAAGGGTCCAAGGATTCTTAATATGGAGATGACCTTTGTTCTCACACCACGATCTCATTATAACACTATCACTGAGTCTCGTGCTCGCTTCCTTCTTTCTCTCTTGGGATATCTCTCTATAAATTTTCCTTCACACATGATAGAATCTATGATAGATATTTATCGAGACACTACTACACGTGATAAACTAATCTTTCCTTCAGCTATCACATGCATCCTATCACATGTGTGCACACCACTATTCCTCTCTCTTCTCCTTTTTATGCCATAGGAGCCATTAGCAATGAATCTATTCGGAGGAGTGATGCACAGCTAGCTACAAAGTAGCCTTATGTGGCGTCTACTTCAACGGATGCTGCTTCTACCTTTAAACCATTTTCCTCATCTACTACTCCTTCTTTTTCTTTTAGAGCAAAGTCTCTCTTGCCGCCATCATGGATCAATTTCAACTTATGCATATTGATTTTGGTAGTCGTCTTGACCATCTTTCTGATGAGATGTGTCAGATAAACACCAGGATTGGTCGCATCACTCGTTGCCAGTCTCGCTTTGGTGGTTTTGCTCCTTCTCCCTCTCCCAAGCCTATTGAGGAGTCTTCTTTGGATATTAGATATCATTATGATGATGATGCTTCTAACTCTGAGACTGATGATGATGAGATGACTACCTCTGTAAGGTTGAAATTAATCAACCATCTTGTTGGTTTTATTCCGTGCCAATTTGCTTGTAATTCAGCACTAGTAACCCTGTATTTAGGTGGGAAACTTGTAAGGGTATGGAGTGAGTGAGTGTGAAGAAATGCTTAAAATTGTGCAAAGAAACAAAGTCTCGCGACTGGATCTCGCGGGTGAGTCACAGATTGCAAGTCGCCAAAAGTCTGCACACATGCCAAGCATGTCAGAAGTTGGAGAGTCGCGCCAACTGTTGTACTACAAGACAAAAGTCCCAGGCTGGCCAGGTCATTAGCTCACGGCTTGAACTCGTGACTAAACCCAGTCGCGAGGTCAAGTCACCAAAATGCCTTGTTTGGGAAAATCTGATGTTTCACATTCCATTCTCATTCCAATATAAATACCCCTCATTCCCACAATATTGAGAGAGCTTTTAGAGAGAATTTTTGTGAGAGAAACCCTAGAGAAATACAAGATTGATTCATCCACAATCTTAACCTTAGAGACTCTACAAATTCCTCTACTCTCTTCCTCTCCATTGTTATACCTTTTAGAGGCTTTTAGCCAAATCCTTATCTCACCACACCCACGTCTGTGAGAAGGTTTATTTGGTGCTGTCAGGAAGCAGTTAGGAAGGAACCAATCGACATTGGTTGATGCTATGGTCTAGTAGCGGAATCTGGTAAGCTAAAGAAGAAATAGGTTCGGCGTAACCTCGTTGGAGCAAGAAGCTTGGAGGGCTTAGGTACTTAGGTAGATTAGGCTTGGAGGGTCTTCTGCTGTTCATGTATCCCAACTACATTCTTTAGTGGATTATTTAACCGCTTGGAGGGCGGCGGAGAGGTTTTATGCTGAGGGCTTCGGTTTCCTTTTTGATAACACATCGTGTGTTGTCCATGTGTTTGCATCTTCTTTCCTTTATCTTTGTCTTATATTTACTACTGTGGATGTGTTTATATTTGGCTTAGATTGTTTATCAATTCTGTTATAAGCTTGTTATCATGTTCTGCACATTAACTGTTTGATATAAAGCTTGAATTGGTATTTTTGTAATTGGGGTCTAAACGTTTAAGGGTGTTTTATACCCATATTGAACTTTCAACCTCTCAGTGATTTATCCTTTATCACGCGTGACAAAAAGGGGTAATAGTTTTACATATGAGAGTAGTCTTGTTGTTAGAGGGAGAGTTAGCATAGAGATAGATTAGTTAGGGGGAGAGTGTTTTGAGAGATATAGTGAGGTTTTGTTGTATCTTTCTCATTACATGTACCATGGTCTTGTGATCACTTTTACATACATTGTATTGCTTCTTTCTATATATATGATGTATGTTTCTTCACCTTATCTCATATGTGTTGTTTCTTTTCTCTCTTTATACACATGTTTTTTCTTTTATACAACTTGTCTATGTTTCAAACTTGATGCTTTGATAAATCTTGTTTAAGTGTTTCAGATAAGACATGTTGCAAGTCTATCATGTCATGATCTCTTTTCTTACAAAGATTTTCAAGAGCTCATTGTAGTTGTTAGGCTTATGTACTTTTGGCTTTTTGTAATAGCTATGGAGCTGTTGCTTTATACTTTTTCTCATAATTATGCTTGGGGTTTTGTCACGGATTTTCAAAGGAGGAGATTGTTAAGGTCATACTTTTTGTAAATTGGCTAATCTTTTGACAAAATGCATTTTACTTGTATTCAAGTACATCTAAAATGGGTTTAATACATCAAGAAATATGTTGTTCAAGTATATCAAGTGTTCCTATTAAAATACTTGAAGATTAGTCCAAGAAATAAACGAGGAAAATCTATTTATTAAGTCTCGATAGATAGCTCCACAAATGCCAGCTATTGAGATTTAATGTGAAGCTTGATAGATAGCTCGACAATAGCTCGATATATCGAGAATTATGATTTTTAGTTTTCTAGATCTGAAATTTGGCCTAGGCTTATGTACTTGTTGAGGGTTTTTTTTTCACAACCCTAGACATATATAAAACTTATTTTAAGAGCCGTTACATACGGATACAAAGACCTATAGATTTATTTTCTTTGTGAGAAGCTATTGCGTTTGTACACCATAAGATTTTGTAACCAAATTCTTTTTGATCTTCATTATTGATGAAGTGAAGAACTTTTCAGCAAACAACATCATTCAAGTTGCTAGAGTTAGTCACGTACTGGGATCCGTGCAAAGGGTTAGTCACAGATTGGAGATTTGTGCATCAAAGGAAAGAAGGCTACTACAAGATTAAGTTCAATTGAGTTTTGAAGCGAAGATTCAACTGTAGATTAGTATTTTGGGATAGGCTAGGGTAGTGGTAAGATTTCTTATATTTGTAACAACTTGATTATTGATTATTGATTAGTGGATTCTTGGGAGTAATGACCTTATAATCACCCAGTGGAGTTTTTGCCTTGCAAAAGGTTTTCCCTATTTGTCAACAAATCACCGTGTCAATTTATTTTCCACTTTATTTAGTTTATTTGGTGATTTGTTGGTGCCTTCATGATCTGTATGCAATTGAACCTAATTAATCAACTTGGATAATTAAATTAATTAACTAGGGTCAAGCTATCTTAACCCAACAGTATGCAGTACATCCTACTTTTAGAGTTACTATAGCTTTTGAGTGAAATTTGTGGTGTTAGAATCTCATATCATCTCATTTGTCATCTCCCCAACCTGTTTGTTTCTTGAAGATGGAAAAAAAAAACAGATTGCTCCTTTGGTGTGTGTCTATATATATATATATATATGCTCCTATGGTATTTTAAAAGAGTTAGAAGTTTAGAACTTTAATGTTAGAGCTATAGCAATAGAATTTTTGTAAGATAGTCTTTCAACTAAGAAACTCTTAACAAGCTAGGAGATTTGTACCTCAATTGACACCTCCTAAAATTTTCAATAGACATGTCCAAATTCAAAATTTTCTTTTTCAACTATCGAATTTAAAAAAAGAAAAAAAAACACTCTTAATAAAATGTTTGATAAATTATAAAGAACAAGGTTTAGCTACAAAATTGGTTATAATTTAAGGCTACAACTTTAGTTCCGTTCCATTTGGAAATAGCTTATCTAGCTTTTTGCTGAAATTTTTTTGATAAAAGTGTACTACAGTATACTTGCACCTTGTAAAAATTTGAAAAACTGAGAAAAAAGGGGGAAAAATTAGATTTTAAAAAATTGTACATAAAAGTTAAAAGTTGATGTCAACCTCAATATTCTTTTATTGGAGATAGATTTTAACAAATCTACTACTGGATTACATTTTTTTTTCTTATATCCTCCATACTTGTAAATTTTATAGAAAATTAAAGAATAATAGCTATGCCATTAATAAATTGTTTAAATTGCAAGTTTGTAGTTTAAAATTATGCATAAAAAATGATTATATAGTAAATAATTTCTAATTGGCACAAAATTTGACATGTGTATTAAAAGTATAAAAAAAAAAAAATTTGCAATCTAGTGGTTAGATTGTAGCCTTAAGTTATAACTAATTTTGTAGTTAAACTTTGTCCAATTATAAAAACAAGATTTTAAATCTCAAGAATTACAAAATATGAAGTGTAAATTATAAGGGGTTTTTTTTTTTTTTTTTGGGGGGGGGGCGGGGGGCCTTGGGGGGAACTCTTAATTTCAACCTTACCTATAA
The DNA here is from genome assembly GCA_023621385.1 of Quercus gilva. Classification (NCBI taxonomy): domain Eukaryota; kingdom Viridiplantae; phylum Streptophyta; class Magnoliopsida; order Fagales; family Fagaceae; genus Quercus; species Quercus gilva. Next base: position 14,918,208 of record CM042477.1, read on the forward strand.
AGCTAAAAGATCCTTTAAATTTTTTTAGCAAAATTATCAAACGTTCAGCAATTTGTACTAAAAAGGCTTCAAGGTTTTCAAAGCATTTTTATAATAGTGCCTTAACATCACACACACACACACACACACACACACACACACACACACACAGAGTTAGTAACAAAGCTTTTGTGCAATAGAACTTTAAGACTTTAACTAATTTATTTTTGGGTAAATTGCAAATTATAACCCTAAAATTTGGGGGTGTTTGGATTTTACACCCTGAAGTTTTAGAATTTAGATTTTATTTCTTGAAATTTGGAAGTGTTTGGATTTTACACCCTAATGTTTCAGAATTTGAATTTTACCTCCTAAATTTTAAGAGTGTTTGGATATTACTCCTTAAAGTTTGGGGGTATAAAATCCAAACACTTCAAACTTCAGGGAGTAAATTCCAAATTTTGAAATATTAGGGTATAAAATTTAAACACCTCCAAACTTTAGGGTTGTAATTTGCAATTTACCCTTTATTTTTTAGCATTTTAAGTATATGCATGGCAATCACCATTGAAATTGGAAGTTTTATATCATATTGATCAATACAAGTTGGCAATTTTCATATTGGTCACTAAGCTGGGAACGATTATGCCCCTACTACATTTTAGATTCAGTTCTTCTAGGATGACATCATTTGCCGCAATTGTTACCGCATCTGGATGATAATGATATATGCAATTTTAATCGATGAACTGTCACTTTCAAATGGACTCAATACATTTTTTCTACAACTCACAATTACACATATATTGTAGCAAAAATTATGTTACAAAACGTGTTTCCACGTACTTTCTCTTTCAATTTAAATACCAGCCATTTCAACTATAATCATTCTAGCAAAGTTTCACCTCTTTTTCTTCTTCTCTCTCTTTTCTCCGTCAATTGCGTTTCCGGACTCCACACATGTGAACTTTCCTTTTTCTTTCTATTTAGTTCTTTGTCAAATTAATGGTTGGTTGGTTGGTGTGTGTGAATGTATATGATCTTTTCATTCTTGTTTCCATCACGTTTATGTATAATATTTATTTATTTATTTAGTGCTATATACGTTGATGGATCAGGCCACATGTAAGTGGCTGGCATATTACTTTGGGACGTGTGTTATTTATTTATTTATTTATTTGCTGAATGTAGAAAGGAGGGTTTCTGGTGTGGGTTCATCGACCTCACGTCACGTGATGGTAATTGGTAATAACACATGTACCACATGGGCCTTACTGGGGCTATCACTCGAACCGCTCATCTCTGGGAGTTGGGACCATTTTGGCTCAAGACAGTTTGGAGCCTAAAATGAGAACTAAAATGGGGCATTTTTTTTTATATTTATGTATTAATTAATTTAATACTTTTATATTACAATATATTTTATTTAAAATCTATTTTTCTTGTCTTTTGAAATGCAAATTGACTAATTAAAATTTTGTATTCAAGTTCTTTTAACATCTCATTTTCAATTGATAATATAACTAATCGGCTAATCCACTCTAAATGAACCTCTTTCTACTAAAAAATCTCTTAATTTTATGTCAATATTTTTCCAATTACCTAGATCATAAATGTTTGTAGGAATGTAATTCGACATGTCATTATTATTTTCATTTTCTTCTAGTTGAACATCATTATGGTGAACTTATTAATTTGTGACATTTTCATCATTATTTTCATTTTATTCTAAATTCTTTTGAAGTTCATTATCAGGATTTGTCGTATTGCAAAATTGAACATCATTGTTATCTTGCAATTGTATCATTTCATCATCTTCTAACTCTTTTTGGTGGATTTCTTGCTTATTGGTGATATTTTCATCTAAATTTTGTATTGTATTTTGTTTATTACTAATAACAAATTTATCCAGATTTTTTGGAGTTTTATTTGAAACTAATTTTTTTTTTCTACTACCCTTCTTTACCAAAACTTTGGAGTCCCTTTCCACTTGGGAGCCTTAGGCAATGACCTAATTGGCCCAATGAAAGGGCTAGCCCTAGTTGGGACAAAGACTTCTACTATCAAGCCTCTCCTTCGTGTGGTCGTTTGGGACATGTGTTTGCATTTACAAAGGTTTTTAATAAATTAGTGATGTGTCATCAATCAATCATTCAAAAAATCATTTATTGCATTTGTGTAATCTGCTAATTTCATTCATTATGATAGAAATTTATATTTCATAGAAAGGAAAAATGTTAACAAATGCCGTAAGGACATTTGTTAGTAAACTATTTTAAGAAAATTTTATGGGAAAAGAGAAAAAGCAATTAATATTTTGACAATTTTTTTAATTTCCTGTGTGAAACCTACATGTTAGTGAGATATGGGTCTTGTGAGCCCGTCTCAGGAAATACTTTCTTTTAGTTTTGTTTCTTGGGGTTGCATGCCATTGTGCTGGCTTTTATGTACAACTTCCGGGTAATGAGACGAGTACTTTTCTTCTTTATTAATATACTTTTATCATTTTTGTCCAAAAAAAAAAAAAAATCAATAAGGCTAATGAAAAAAAAAAAAAAAAGCTTAACAGGGATTTTTCTGAACACGTTAAAACAGAAATAATTAAATAGAAAATTCGATGAGTGCTTTACTTGAAACTTACTAGACCAAAGAAAAAGAAAAAGAAAATAAAAATCAAGAGAACTTTTTTTTTTTTTTTTTTTTCGTGAGAAACAAAAATATAAAATTGCAGAGAACCTAAATGAACATATAAATGACTTCTGGCGGAACCCAATTACACAAGCCATGAGAGACACATATCTATACACATAGTTCCTTCTCCTAAGTCTTAACTATTACTAAAATAAAATAAAAAATCTTAACTATTATTATAAAAAAAAAAGTCTTAACTATTTGTTGCTAAAAAGGTGTTAACTATTTGTTCCATTACCCTTAGCACCTACTCATGAGTTAGTATCGTACGTTAGGGCCAAAAAGTACTAAAAAAGAGCTTTAAATAATGCATGAAAGTTATAAAAGATGGAGAAATGTTTGTCCACAACATTTTCACAATACTTTCATGATAAATCTTAAGTGGCAAGTTATTATTAGTTGTTATTAATTGATAGGTAGAAAAGTAAATTTAATGGTAAGTTTAAATTATAATCAATAACAACTTACCACGTATAATTTGTTGTGAAAGTATTGTAAAAATATTATTAATGCAAAACTTCTTTAAAAGATAACTATTAGCATCTACGATCTAGCTTCTATAGAATGAAATAATAGTTTTTGCTTGATATAAAGAAAACATAAAGAAAAAAAAATTGTTGAGAGCTTTTTAGTTTAATTGGTTGACATATTTTAGTATTTTTAAGATATTCAAGGTTCAAATTCTCCCTTCCTTGCCATCAAATTATATATATATATATATATATATAAAGATAGACATAAATTTGATCATAAAGCAAATAGTAACCGCTTCAATTAGTCGTCACAATTGAGCTTTAAAAAAAAATCATTAACCATTTTTATCCTTATAAAAAAAATATAAATAACTACTTGTCTAGCACTATATATATATATATATATTTATTGTGAAATAGCAGAAATTCTAATATACAGTGTTGTGTTTTGAGACTAGTAGAAGCGCATTCACATGGACAAAAAGATAAACTATTAAATGAAACAACAATATTTAACGTGGCTTGATAAACTCCATACCTACATCCACATGCAATGCAACACCAGCTAAATAACCTGTTAATGATATGGATTACAACAACACTTAATCAAATTGACTCACACACCTTGCAAATATAAACAAAACCTCTCACAACTCACAAACCTTATTCTCACAAACACAAACTCACTTACAAACGTCACACACATATACTCACAATCCAAAAACCTCAATACACTAAAAAAACTCACACGCTCACAAAACAAACTCTTAACTGATACCACATGTATCTTTCAATTCAAACAAATTTACCAAACTGCTCTAAGAAACCCACTTTATGTTCTTCTAAGAGTCTTCTCTCCATGTGGAAGGATTTCAAAAGTCACCAAATTAATCCTTTGCAATAATATTTATTTATAAGGTTTTGATTATATTTTTTCATGTACAATGAATATCTATATTCCTCTTCAATAAGATAGTTTTTTTTTCCTTCATATCAAGAAAAATCCACATCTCGTTAAGAAACCTAAACCAAATCTAATTAGAAATTTGATGCAATATTTAATGGTATATTTATACAACACTTAATTGATATAACAATGAATCATATAAGAAAGAAAATTTATATTTAAACACATACAAATATTTAGGTTAAATGAAAATAAGTAAATAACCAATTGAGAATGATTCTATGAGGTATATCTAGTTGTTTGTTTAGACTCCTGAACACTCAGATTGTTTGACCTAATTAATTAACCAAGTTAACACTTAGATTTATTATTCAGATCTAGGTTAAACAGCAATAAATCATATCATGTAGTGTGGAAAAATAAATAAGACAACGATATGATTACCCAAGAAAACCAATGAAACCAACTATTTCAAGGTAAAAAACTTGAGGAGGATTTAACCTGGCCTATCCTTAAGGCAAACAAATCCACTACAATAGAATGGAAGTTTATAATAGATTTTCCTCCTAAAATCTAAAACTACCTCTTGTAGAACTTACTCACATGACTATGTGCAGTTCTGAATCCACGGACTCTTCTATCTTGAATTTGTTGCATACAAACGCCCACGTTTGTGACTTTGAGATCCCACTCAAAAATTTTAGATCACCATCAATAATGGATCTTGTATGCAGCAACTTCTACAACACCGGATCTCGAGATTCTTCAAGGAATATTACCGGTAGAAGACTTTAGAGAGTTTTGGGTACAAAAACCCTAGATCTACAATTGGAGGCACATGATGCACTCTTTTCTCTCTAAAACCCTCTAAAAACCCCATCTAGGTTTAGCTTATAATATCCTTTAAATACTGCAAAAAATGGATTGCGATTTGAGCTTCAAACGGACAAGTTAAGGGCTTTTTATATTTGCTAATTTTTGCTGATTTATGACTTCTGAACAATCAAGCCTGATCGATCGAACCCTTCCGATCGATCAAGCCTAATCGATCGAACCAGTCTGATTTTGACTTTCTGAACATGTAGCTTGTATGTTCTTTGAATTTGACTTGCAGCACTTTGAGCATTGTCTACTATAGCTTCATAGACTCTAAGATCTATATCTAGACAAGTTTATGTTCATGGTTTGCCAATTGTTCAGAACTTTTAGAACCTAAAAATATCAATGCGGATTAGGATCCCATACAATACCTAGGGTATTGCATGGGCTCATTCGTCTCACACACGATTTTTATTTCTTTAATTTGTAATTTTTTATTATTATTTAAAGATTGAGATTGAAATTTAAAAAAAAAAAAAAAATTTTAAAATTCTCAATCTCAACAATAATTGAGAGCAATTGCACATGGTAAAATACCCCTTAACTTGATCGGTGTGAATGCTGTCATCAATAAAGAAGCTGGTGTTTAGTGGAGGTTGACAAATTGACTTTGTTTCCGACATTCATGATTTAATTTAGAATCAAAGCAATGTGAGCTTAAGAAATGTTTTATTGGGCTTGGCCGGCCGCCCCTAATTTTTGTAAAGTCAATTCAGAAGGATTGCCTAGGTCTTGCTTGACAAGAAAGATTCCTTCTCTATTGCGTGGGATGTTTTGCTGCTTTGTTTCTCTCTTTTCCAGCGATAAAATTTTTTGTTTCAATTAAAAAAAAATGGAAAAAAACCCAAACCCAAAAAGCTTTACACATTTAATAAACGAGAAATACTAGTAGAGTAATACTACAATCACAAATTATTTTACAACAATTTTATAAACTGTTATTGTGGATAACTTCTTATTGACTTTCATCTAAGCCTACTATAAACATTATTTTTTTATTTGCCAACAACCACTCACCATATCAATAGTTTGTAAAATTTTGTGTCTTTAGCATTACTCATTCTGGTAAGAATGTAAGTAAAATAAACACTATGCTTTAATAAATGCTTTATTTATTAGATTCAAGAATTATTATTATTTGTTTTTTTTTGTTTTGTGAAACTCATTAATTTATTTTTTCAGTTTTTGTCTTCATTTGACGTAGAGGAGAGTAAACATGAGATTGTGTTTCTATGATTTTAGTTGACACCGTTTAGGTGACAAATTTGACTTTAACTATTAGAAATAAAAGGATCAAAATGTAATAAGTTCAATAAACCTCAAGGAGCGTTATATAATTTTATCTAAACTTTTCTATATAAGAAGACTTATAAGTTGATGCTTCACAATATTTCACAATGGAGTGGCCTTTAGCGAGGTCTTTATTGTGGGTTTTAGTACTTGTTGCTCACATTCATGAGCTAAGAGCTTGCATTGAGGAAGAGAGGATGGGTCTGCTAGAATTGAAGGCATATCTGAAATCCAATACTAATTATACAAAACCCCTCCTTCCATCATGGGTTCACGACCTAAAGAGTGAGTGTTGTGATTGGGAGCGGGTCAAATGTAATGACACCACTGGCTACGTGATCAAGCTTTGGCTCTCCAATATAAACCATGAAACTCACGTCTATGCTGATAATGAAAATCGGTTCTTTAACGAGTCCTTGTTGCAGCCTTTCAAGGAGTTAAGAATTCTTGATTTATCTCACAATGGAATTTGTGGTTGGCAAGGAAATAAAGGTATGTGAGCTCTGTTTCTAATTTCAAACAAAAAAAAAAAAAAAGAGTTAAAGGAAGAAGAAACACAATCATTATAACTCTAGTTGGTAACATATACAATGTACAAGAAATTTTATTCTTTGTCTAAATATGAAATTTGATAATTATGTTAGTTATTAACAGTCTTTTATTTTTGTCAAGAAATTTAATATGGTAGTTATTAAAAAATAATTGTCATAGTTATTAATAGACATTTATTTTAGTTGTGGCAACAATTTACTGCAGATTTAGATATAGAATATGATTTAAACTTAAGCAATATATATACATTAGAATAATGACATGTAAAATTGTTAGGTCTCAAAATCTTATATGACAAAATATATAAGGTCAACAAACATCAAATGTCCTTGGTTTTAGAGTAATGCTACGTCTACAACATTTTTATAATAAATTTTTAAAGAACTTTTCTTAAAAAAATTTCAATGTTTTTTGAGTTAATTTGTTATTCTTTATTCTTGATTTACCTTTCTCTAAACTTGAAAACTATTTTGAGAGAGATTGAGAAACAATTGAAAGGAAACTCAATCTTGAGGGGGGACAACTCATAGTATGTACCAATCAAGGAAGTCAATACTATACTAGTACTGGCCATACTAGGGAAATATACTGTATTGGCCATTAAAGTAGTACTGATACTCCTTCAAAACATATTGAAAAAATACTAGGTTGTATCGGCTTATTTTGGTTGTACTAGCCTGTATCGGCGTTTTAGCCAGTACAATAAAAAAATAATTAAAAAAATATTTTACTTAATCTAATATATTTGTTAATATATTTAAGCTAATATGTAGGCTTTTAAAATATGTGGATTTAAAATTTTTTGTTGACAAACATAAAAATTAATAAATTCATACTTAAATAATACAAATATATAGAAATATATAAATAGTAGTAAACCCGAAATGGTACACTGGTATCAATCGGTACTGAAATATTTTGTTCCCCTGATCAAACCCAAACAGTCTTCAGTACGAAATTGACTCCCTTGGTACCAACTCCATTATTTCAATCAAACCTATTTCCTCAAAAACATCAAAAAGCTCAAAGTCAACAATTCATTTTCTTTATAAGCTTCATCCAAAACCCACACTCATCTATATTCCCATAAAAAAAAGGGATAATTACACTTTTCCACCCTAAAATTTACCTCAATTTACAGTTTTTTTTTTCTTCATGTACTATCAAAATGCATGATCAACCCCCAAATAAAATACCTTGTAACACTTAACCTTCTACTTTCTGGTTTGCTATTTAATATATAATGAAATTTAGTTTTTAAAATCCATTTTGCTCCTCTACTATCTATTTTGGAGAGAGAGGTATATTAGTCTTTCAATACTGAATTCTGTTAAAGTTTGCACCAAAGCAGGTGGCAGGGAAAAATTGAAATAGAGTTATAACTTTAGAGGGTTAATGGTGCATTTTAATATTTCAGGGAATAAAGTATAAAATGAAGGGCAGAAAAATGTAAACAAAAAGCCAATTAGACGAACGAAGTCATTCCAATCCCTCCCATGCCTGAATAACAAAAATGAAACCAACATCACCACTACCTTTTCATTATCACCGATTCACGAATCACCAGCAAACTTACAAAAAATACCACACCTCAAAGGCTACATTCCACAACAAGCCCTCAAAACCCAACCCAACCAATTAGACCAAAACCCATTGTACCACCCTTCTCATGGTTTCTACATCTCCCACTCTGATGTCGTTCTCCACCACTGTCACTAGGTACCTGGATGGTGTGTGTTAGACATTTCCGTTTGGATACAGCTTATTGTTACTGAAAATACTGTAGCAAAATAATTTTTAAATGTATAAACAGTACCGTGAGACCCATTTTTTTTTTTTAAATGCATGAACAGTGATGCTATAGTGCATGAACAGTGAGTCTCCTGCATAGTGATTTTACTGTTCATGCATTGAAAATAAAATAAAAAATAAAATTTCAAAACGTGAAATAAAAAACGCAGTTGCAACTTGAAGTGTTATCCAAACACACGTGTTCAAGCCGGTTATAGAGGGTTCTACTCCTCTAAACCTGTGGAGCTCAATCCTAAGCTAGTACATAGCTGGCATAATAAAGGTGGCACTATTTTTGAGACGCCGTTCCTCTGGCTTTCTAGTTTTTTTTTTTTTTAATTTAAATTAACGTCTTTTTCTAAAATTAAAAATAAATTAAAAATAAAAATTAAATAAAAAAATAAAAGTTAACCGTAGAAACTAGCATGATAACGCAAGACTTAATTGAAAATGAATGAAACTAATTAGATGAATGAAATAACAAAACCCAAACTTATATTATAAAAATAAAAAATAGTAAAATTTAGAATGTAAATTTTACCTTTTGACCTACTACTCAATTATTTGAAATTTTTTTCAAAGTCATTATTGCCATCATCATGTTATATATCTTTATCATTACTTGTCTTGTCACATGATTCAATTTTAGGCCACGATACCATAAAATTCACTACTTGTTTGAGTCATCGTAATAAATTTGAATAACAGTACGTTGTTCATTAAATAACTGATTAAACAAATAATAACGGTTATTCACCTTGTAATGTCTAAGAGCCTGTTCAAAATGTGCTTATTTGTTTAAGCTTATATGAGTTTTTAGCTTCTTTTTAGTACTATTTATGGGTTTTATATTTTGGTACTATTCATGGATTACATTGTACTATTCAACTAACTTTTAATTTTTTTTTCTACACTTTCAGTAAAAAGTTTTCAGTTTCAGCTAAATAAGTTGTTCCCAAATGGACACTAAATATACTTAATGCGTGTGGTTTTCTTCCACCTTCCCATGGGATAATTTGATCACTGAACTTGTCCTCGGAGGAGTGTAGACTATTTTATCTATTAAATTATTTCAAAATAAAATGTTATTTGTTTATTTTGTTTTTCCCTTTAAAAAATATTAAAGAGCACCCTTTTTCTATTGCATTCTAGGATTTAACAATTGGTTGTATACCTTCTTCAGAATGGAATTCTTGGCCTAAATTGAACAAGCTAATGCACATAGATTTAAGTTGGAATCTCTTGCAAAAGGACATTTTAAGATTTTTGGGTGCACTCCCAAATCTTAAATATCTGGACCTAAGTTACAATGAAATGCAAGGGCCTCTTTCTAGCAAAGGTACATACATGTAAATTTGAATTTTTCTCAAAATTTCCTCCTAATTTTTCTTTATAAAAAATACCATGAAAAAACTCAAACAAAATTGAAATCTTATATGCCTTATTGACCTCATCTACATTCACGTTAATTGTACATGCTTTCTAGTGAATACTTCAATGCATTTAATAAGATTAAGATCCTCTAGAGTTTTTGGAGTACTTTACTACAAAGAATTCTTTAAATCCCAATTTTTCCTTCAATATGACTAATGTAATTCTCTTCACCTATGATTTAGAACTAAGTAATCTAAGAAATTTGGAGGTACTCATCGTGCAAGATAATCAACTCAATGGAAGCCTACCATTCAAGGGTAAAATTCCATCATACATTTTTTAACAGCTAAAATAATTTACCCGTGAGAAGGAATGTCTTTTAGTATCCACAAGTATGCCATTTTTAAAATTTACTCTTTACACTATCTCTTTTTAATTCTCTTGGCAGATATGACAAATTTCAGAAGTTTGGAGATTTTAGATATGAGTGGTAATATGTTCACCGGAAATCTTTCTCCATATGTTGGGACACTATCTTCTCTCAAGGCTATATCATTATCTCAAAATAAACTCCGTGGGAATTTACATGCTAAAGGTAAGAATCTACCATGAAATCTGGCATTTATACTTTGTTAATGTTACCTGTACTTATCTGACATAGATTAGGAGTGTAAAAACTAAAAACAAGTGAAGAAGATTAATGACTGAAATATAATTATTCATGTTAGGGTTTATTGGCACATTCCATGACAATGTAATCTTGTTTGAATATGTAAAGTGTCGCCAAGAGTTCAAAATTACAAGTCCAAAATGTAGTTCAAAAAAGACACCTATTTGATTGATGATTGATCAATCAAACAAGTGTCTTTGATAGCCATTTGATCGTAGCTTGACTGATCAAAAGAAGATTCTCAAAACTTCCTTGATAGCAACTCGATTGATTGAAAATCTTGAAACATGGATTTTGAAATGTTTTAGTTGAGTTAGTGCTACCTTGTTTTTCATACCTTACACGCAAAAATATATAAGATACTTAGTGACATGTGCTACAAAAGAGAAAACCTAAACCAGGAAATCATCAACCCATGACTCAAAAGACCTAAGATGATTACCATCTGCTGTGTGGCTACTAACATGGTGCAGATCAAGAGTTGAAGCCACAGAGCCATCTCAATGTGTTGTTACAAATCTAAAATCTTCAAGGTTTTACGCAACCCCTGTAGCATTTTTATCTTGCAAGCTTCTCCATCGGTTTTTCACTTTGTCACCATATTGCTGAATTTATCATGAATTACTTTTTACATATGGTGACATGCTTGCTTGGGATGATTAACCTATGATAATCTTGTTTACATAATTTTGTTAATTGGCTTAAATGTTTTAATCTACTGGTTGATAATCCAATGGGTTAAAACATATTCTTTCCAATTACTGTTCTGGCCAGTAAACTAATCGATTGTCTTGTTGATTTTTACATTGGCACATAATTAGGATGGACACTATTAATGTTATTGCTTTTGACAGATTTGGGTATGCTGAAGAAACTTGAAGAGTTAGATCTTTCTGACAATAACTTTGAATGGATCCTCCCTCAATGCCTAAGTCGTTTGACATCTCTTAGGTTATTAGATCTATCTAAGAACCAATTCAGTGGAAATTTGTCTTCATTTGTGATAGCCAACTTGACATCCCTTGAGTACATTGATCTTAGCTATAATCGTTTTGGCGGTTTATTCTCATTCAGCTCATTTGCCAATCACTCTAAGCTCAAAGTGATTCGATTTAAAGGTGAAAACTACCGGATTGAAGACGGTAACAAAATTGTGAGTGAAAGCAATACATTTGAGATCGAAACTGAAAATCCCACTCGGGAACCTTTGTTTCAGTTAAAGGTGTTAGTGCTACCTAACTGTGATCTGAATAAGTTATCCTCCAACATTCCAAAGTTTCTCTTTTACCAGCAAGAATTGGAATTGGTTGATATCTCTCACAATAGGTTGAAGGGAAGCTTCCCCGTTTGGTTGATTGAAAATAATACTAGATTGCAATTGCTAAATCTTCGGGATAATTATTTTGGGGGTCAATTTCATTTGCCAATAGATCATTGCAGTAATCTTTCTTGGTTGGATTTCTCTTACAATAACTTTATTGGGCAGCTGCAAGAAAATATTGGAAAGATGATTCCAAACTTACAATATCTAAATATATCTCAAAATCATTTTGAAGGTTTTCTCCCATCCTCAATTGGTGACATGAGTAATTTGGAAAAATTGGACTTGTCCAATAATAATTTTTCAGGAGAGATGCCAATGAAATTGGTTGCCAATTGCACCTCCTTGGTAGTTTTGAAGTTATCTTATAATAAATTTCATGGTGAAATTTTCTCAAAGGGATTCCGATATTTTAACAGTAGCTTACGTATTTTGGAATTAAAAAACAATCATTTAACAGGTACTTTGCCAACTATGGTACCAACAGCTGGTAGTCGGCTGGGGCTCCTAGATATTAGCAACAACGGCTTCTCAGGTTTAATTCCCAGATGGATGGTAGCAAATCTGCAGTACGCATGGTCTGCAGATATGAGTAATAATTTTTTTGAAGGTCCAATTCCATGTGAAATGCATGCATATATTTTAATAGACCTTTCTCATAACTTGCTTTCTGAATGGTCACATTCTTGCGTTGATTTATATAATATTCGACATCTATTTTTACAAGGCAACAAACTCACTGGATCAATACCCAAACTTTCTTTCAAATTTTCACTTCATCTGGTGACATTGGACATTAGAGATAATAAATTTTATGGTAGAATCCCTAATGGAGTGGGCGTGCTTCCAAATTTAAGAATATTGTTGTTGAGTGGCAACAATTTTAGTGGTGTGATTCCGGACAAGCTGTGTTGGTTAAAGAATATTGCGATAATTGATCTTTCTAGGAACAATTTTTCTGGAACAATACCACATTGCTTTCACAACCTAACATTTCAGAAGATAGATGCCTTTGATGGCCTTACTGAACCAAATTCCACATTTTTGGAGGTCAGAGATATAATTGTCCCATATCAAAGTATCCTCAAAAGGAATTTTGAAAATTTTGAGGTAGAACGAGAGGTTACTGCAGAAATTGGGATTGAGTTTGTGACGAAATATAGATCTTACTTCTACAAGGGTGGCATTCTTGATCTCATGTCTGGATTGGATTTGTCAGTCAACAAACTAACAGGTGGCATACCTCTAGAGTTAGGACAACTATCTCCAATTCATGCACTAAACTTGTCTTACAATCAATTGACAGGTTCCATACCAGATACATTCTCAAAATTGACTCAGTTGGAGAGTTTGGACATTTCTCACAACAATTTGAGTGGAGAAATTCCTTCAGCATTGATTGATCTGCACTTTCTAGAAGTTTTCAGTGTGGCTTACAACAACTTATCAATTAAAGTTCCAGACATGAAAGGACAATTTGAAACATTTCAAAATAGCAGTTACGAAGGAAATCCATTTCTCTGTGGACCACCACTAGTGAAAAGTTGCACCAGGGTTGATAAATCACCTCCATCACCAATAAATTCTTCAAATGCAAGTCACAGAAAATGGTATGATGTGGATCCTTTAGTCTTCTCCACAACTTTTATCATATCATACGTTATTTTCTTTATTGGTGTAGCTTGTATTCTTTATATTAATCCTTATTGGCAACAACGATGCTTCAATTTGATTGAGAATTGTATGTACTGGTGCTATAATTTTGCATTTTATAAGCTAGAAAGGTTGTCAAACTGTATTTGTCATTAGTTATACTTAATAGGTGATGATAGACACCTATGTGTCTATTTGGTTATGAATAATGGTTATTATGAATATGAAACAAAGTGTTCTAGCTGTTTACAATTTTCCAATCTCTATTGTAGTTTTGTTTTGAAACAATTAGAAGGAAGTTTTTAATAGCCATATGTAATGCTCATCTGCTTATTAAAAAAACATGTAAGTCATTTTGTGGCTTATGATATCTTTAAATGGGAAACTAGTTTCAATTGTACAGCATATCATTAAGAAAAAATGAAAATTAAATAACGTGATTATTAAGAATAACATAGATAATGTGAGTGAATTGTGAAAATTATGTTTTGACCCCTAACTGTTCTAATTAACATACTTGAATTTCACTTAGACGCAACATCAATTCAAATAGTTGTAAAAAATTGACATTGGTAAATTAAATACTCATGCATCACCACAATCAATAAAGAAGTAAAAATAAATCATAAAGAACACAAGGATTTGGTTACGTTGTGGAATGCTTCTGAAGGACTTCATCACAAAAAAAAAAAAAAAAAAAAAAAAAAAAAAAGAGGCACTCTGAGGGTAAACCTATCCCATAAGGAATCCTCTATAAAAGAAATTGTTATGAGACCGACTTACAAACCTTTTAGCTAGACTTTGTTAATCAAGCAAATGACCCTCTGGCCGCAAAATCTTTAGACCAATGTTATTAATTCCGTTTTGGACTCCATTTCGGTTTGTTTAGTTGAATAAAATATTTCAGTATTAGCTTATTTTGGCGTATAATTTTAGGGTGTTTCGGGGTTCCTAAATAATTATATATATATATATATATTCTTATACAACATGAAATTATTAATTCAAAGAAGTAAATATCAAATAATACAATTCATCTAGTCTTTTTTTTTTTAGAAAGAGTTTTAACTTATGACGTTCGCTCCTAATGATAGCTCTTTATCGTCAGACCAAGACACCAATTAGTTTTTTGTGTAGGCGGGGATTGAACTCCAGATCTCTTATACAACCATTAAAGACTTTACTAGTTGAACTAATTGGAACCCACATATAGTCTTAAGTCTTAAACATCAATATAATAATGTCACACAATAAAAAGATTTATATAACAAGTCACTACTCATTACATAAGCCCATAAATATAATAAGCCAACAAAGTTTATAACATAATATTACTACTCATCATTATTTGCGAAAAAAAGATCAAATTCATCATCAAGGAACTCCCACAAGTACTACAAGGACCCATTAGAAAATTTGTCAAAATAGTACAAATACTGTATTTGGACTCTTAAAAAAAATTGAGAGCATATATATATATATATATATATATATAACAAGTAAAGGACTATGGCACATCTTTGAGTTGGACTGACTGTGCTGCAGCCCAAACGTTTTATTTTTGTTCAGCCCAAACGTTGTAAAATAAGCAACCCAGGTGATAACTCCAACATAAAAAATAATAGCCAGCTGGGTTCACCTTCCACACAAAGACAATCTAGACCCTTCACTCCACCGTTTAAAATCATAACCGTCCATTATCCACATTCTCGGTCTTTCTCTTCACTCGGTTAACTCAGCTGCACGCCCTTCCATCAACACCTCAGTGTTCTTTTGATGTGGATTTTGTGCCTGCAAAAAGTACTGAAAGGTGGTCAAGAAGAAACAGAGAATTATGGTCCAAATGGAGATTAAGAAGGAATGGTAGATGGTAGTGAAGGGCAGCAACTCAGATGGTCAGAATGTCAGATATGAAGTTGAAGGTAAAGGAAAAAAAAATCCCAAAAATCCATACCGGCCGAATTTTGAGTTTCGGCTGGAATTTACCGAAATGCCTCAGAATGCCCGAAACACACCGGAATGGCCTGGAATTTTGTCAAAGGTGGAACAAGGGCGGAACGGAACGGAATTCATAACATTGCTTTAGAATTCTTCTATATGATTTCCACCACGAATGTTGTCTGCATGAAATCAAAACTCCGGGATGTTGTGGTTTCAACTAAGCTTACGCTCTTGAAGGTTCTTGCACAATGGGTCATCAATATAGGATCAAGAATAAAAGGAACCTCAGCTCCTTGATTTTGCACTGAAAGGAAGGCTTTTCTAGATTTTCTATGGTATGGTATGGCCGCCTTTTTTTTTTTTGATAATCTTATGGTATGGTATGGCCTTCTTAGGTTAAAAGTTATGCTCCATGGTGTATGCAAATTAAAAACCAGCAAAAGTCATTTATCAAGTATCTTGAGATCTCGAAAAGCAAACATCTAATGAGAGTCAGGAGAACTCTCTACTTGGCTTAATTCCTTACTCAAGTGTATCCAAGTTCTGATTAAGCAAAACTTGCAGCTGTGCAATTCTACAAGCAACTCCTCACAGTGAATATCATTTAACTTAAACATGCTTGTTACAAACCTTTTTAATACAGAATTCGTCACAAGGAATTCACCAAAACTAAACCCTAACGAATTGTTTGATTGAATTCATAATTATTTTAATTATTCCCTCTAATTTAAGTGTATAATTATCTTTTTATTATTAATATGATTGTGCAATGCATGACTTAATGCGAAGATATATGTAAACTAAATAAAATGTAATTAATTTTATCAAGAACGTTCTTGATAAAATTAATTACATTTTTCTTATGTTTTTAAAGTTTTATTTTATTTTTTTTCTAATATAAGTAATGAATTTACTTATATATGCTTTCTCTTTAGGTCATTCAAAACATATAGATGATGAATCGTTTGTAAAGAGTACTAGAACAAATTCCAACCATACATTACATTATTTACAAAATATCTAGTCTTATATAATAATTGAATATAAAATGCATTATGTTAATTTTGGGAAAAAAAAATTTCAAATATCAAATATAGATAGTTTATTTATAAAATCTAATATATTGTATCAACTATACATTGTTAGAAAATAATCACATCATTTTAAAAATGGTTTGAGACTAACACTTATAAGTCTTACCTACTATTTTCATTTTTCACTTAACAAAAAAATAAATTGTCAATTCTTCCCATGCATCGCACATTCTATGACTAGTATGTGATAAATTATGAATTCCCAGGATCCCCTGAGGTATGTTCACCGCATTGGCCAAAC
The DNA here is from genome assembly GCA_023621385.1 of Quercus gilva. Taxonomy (NCBI): domain Eukaryota; kingdom Viridiplantae; phylum Streptophyta; class Magnoliopsida; order Fagales; family Fagaceae; genus Quercus; species Quercus gilva. The sequence goes on from CM042477.1 coordinate 14,935,064, forward strand.
AAGAAAGGTTGTGGTGTTTTCATGCATGCAGCGTGTGCACTTGATTACAGAAATTGACTGTTTCGATGAATATTAATCAATCAAGTTATGGGGGTTTTCGAGATCGTGGGAGGGGTGGTCGCTCATGGAACTAATTAATGAAGGTAAAATTGGCTCACACGTTGTATTTTAGTGGTCAAAATTAAGGTTAATATGTATGATTGGAGCATAAGAGATAGGAGTTTAGATGTCTTCTCCATTAAACTTTAATTTATGTTGATTTTTTTGTTCATTTACATAGAGGACTAACTGTAGTTAATTAGTGTACTGTGTAAGAGAAAAAATCTGTTTATATTATTAAAGGTTTTGTGGAAGAACATAAACAATTGTATTGTCATTTTGCTTTTCCCTTATGTAGTTAAAATATGCAGACAATGTTCTTTTCTTAATTATTTAACTTGTCCAAAAAAGAAATTGTTGCCTCTTTTAGTGATGGGTAGAGGTGGTCTTCGTTTGAGTATGGTGGACATTCTAGTGAGTAGGCAAGCATGCTTATTTAAGATGCTTGTTCAATGTTGTGAGTGTCCTTTTTGGACAACACCCAAGCCCAAGTAGAAACAAAGACCCTGGGCCCTCTTACTTGTTGTTTTCAAGGAATAGGCTTGGTTCACCGCAGCTAAATGAGCTGATTACGAACCTAGTGGAGCACAGAGCAAGAATCCTACAACACATACATACTAACAAACAAGAAATATATGCATTAAACAGCAAGAAACAATAAAGGGGCAATGCCATAGAGAAAGACACAAAGTAAATGTTAGGGGTCCTTAAGATACTGTGAAATATTTCATTAATTTCTTAATTGTGCAATACATCATGCTCACTAGGACGTATCATAAGGTCTAAATAAGTTCAAAAATCACAGACTTAGATGGTTCTTCAGGCCTCTATGATTGCAAAGTTTGAATCCCTTTGAATCCAAGTGTGTTCTCTAGTAGCTGTTCGAGGATACCGAGTGGTATTTCCCTCTCTTTCCTTACTTTCTTTGAATTCTAACAGAGTTTTCTCAATAATTCTACTCTAATTCACTGTTGCTGAATGCCCCTCACTCTTGGCTGCTTACCCTTTTTATAGTGTCATTCTAAGGTTTTCGGGGTACAATTGATTCCCTCCATTTGCTCCCCTGGGTACCAAAACCAATGTTGTACCAACAACATTGGTGGCTGGTCCCTTCCTTATTTCTCATAATCTTCTTCTTTTGGTGTTTTTTCCTCAAAAATCTCCTGCTGCCTTTCCATTCTAGTATGTCTTGAAGAGCTGACCTTAGGTTTTCTCCTTTCAAGGCTTCTAGTTCCCACCTTTTCAAACTCAGCTTTTGGCTGCCTTTCCCTTTTTCATTTTTCCCAAGCGAACTGATTCCTTCCTGTCAGGTTGAAAGTTTCCCAGCCACTTCCCTTCATGGTTCTTCTTTCTAGGTTCCCCGAGGTACCAACCCCTTGTTCATGGATTATTGGTTCCCAAGCTTTCTGATTCCTTTCTACATCATTGGGTGGCTGATAGGGAAATATATGTTCTCGTTTCTTGTGTTTCTTGGCATCCCCTTTGAACTATCCTAATCCAACCCTGGCTTTGCTGCATGTCTCGAGGATCCTAAACTCCTGGCAGTCCCCAGGTATCCTAGCCTAGGTCATACCACTAGGCTCCCTAGCGATTTTTCTAACCTTGGCGGGCTAGGCTTTTCTTCTTCCCTTTGTTTCATGAGTTCTAAATCTTACTCATTTACAGTTTGGGTTCCTCCTTAAAACCTTAATGGATTTGGGCCTACCATCCTTTTTCTTTATTGCAGGCTCAAGTATTTTTTTATCAAGTTCAATCCTTTATGCCATTTTAGGCCTTGGTGCAACTTCATGACTTTTTAGACCTCAACAAATGTTAGTATGGAGCTCTTATCATTCAAGCTTCAGAAGGATGCTAGGGCTCTTTCATGGAACTTTTTACCCATTGGCTTTTTTAAGCCTTTTGAATTCTATCTTACATCTTATTGATATAATATTATGAAAAAAAAAATTGTTACACACATTTTTTGAACTAAAATCATCAAATGAAAACAAGATTTCAGTTTTGAAATCGTGTTTTCAACTTCAATTAAAAAAAAAATTGGTGTGTAACAAATACTCACTACAACAAACTTGAGCTTTTTCAACATAATTTTATCCACAATCATTTAAAAATGTTGATAAAAGTCTTTAGTTTCTACATTTGCACTCAAATGTTGAAAAATTCACATATTTGTTTCCACAATTGGCATAACAGTTGAAATAATTGGTGAGAAATTCAGAAATAAGTGGTAAAAGAAGATTAAATAGGGGTAATTTATCAACAGTGTTTAGTGTTGAAAAAAATTAAATATTTTTTATTAACGGGTTGAAAAATGTCCATCAACAGTGTTTAGTGTTGAAAAAAAATTAAATATTTTTTATTAATGGGTTGAAAAATGTCCATCTCTCTCTCTCTCTCAACTGCAAGCTTGTCATAGGTCTTGGCTGTCAATTTTCCTATTATTTTCTAGACAACCAAACAGAATTCTTGACTCAAATTTTCTATTATTCTCCCTCCGATTAGGTATTTTTTCTATTTCTCTCGATTTCGTTGTTTTAAAAACTTATTTTTGATCAGTTTTTTTTTGCTTGGACTTGAATTTTGTCCATACTCCATTATTCGCTTGGAAGATTTTGAACTTTTGTGGTTTTCGTTCTTGAATTTGTGGTTTTGTGTATTGCGTGCTTTCACTGTGATTGCAGGTGTTTTGAAAGTTCAGCTCAATGAATGGTTAGGGAGAGTTCAAATTTCACTATATGTAAGATTGATTGAAAGCTAGAACGTCTATGAGTTCAAATTACAATTGCTTGGTAAGTTCTTTAGCTGAGTTTCATACTTATTGTGGTTCTAATTTTTAATTTGTTAGTTTTTGAATTTTGACCAAGTTTGTGATGAATCGTAGTAGCTGTGACGTCATCACTATGAATTATTATTGTCTTGCCTATGGTTCTAGAATAAATTCTTTTGCAGTGGACACTAAGACTAACCCATATATTCTAGATTTTGCTAGTTCTTGACAATGAAACAAGGGTATGGCCTTTGGTCTGAAATTGAGAGTGGAAAAATTATCAAGTCAGTGAAGTCTTAGAGGGTTATGGCCTTATGGATTTTGGAGAAGGAAAATGGATCATGTCTAGGTTGGAGTTATGTCTTAGCGTGTATGGGCTGTTTAGTGTCCATACTAAAGCAACAAAAACAAAGGTAGGGAAAAGCTCAAGAATGACTTAAAGGAATTGGTTTAGAAGAGAGAAATGTTATGTTGGTAATATTTTCACAATATTTTTACACAAATTTTAAGTGGCAGATTATTATTGATTGTCATTAGTAGGTGAAAAATTAATTTTAATAGTAGATTTAAATTAAAACTATGGGCTACTTTTTTGCCTTATAAGCGTGAAGCCGAAGGAGTAGTGTACCATCAGTTATTAATAACTGATGGTACACTACTCCTTCGGCTTCACGCTTATAAGGCAGAAAGTGGAGGGCGATTCTTTCGATGTGGGACTGCAAAATGTTTCCCAAGAAGTACGCAAATAGTTTCCCTGGGAGTACAAAAAAGTAGCCAACAAAGCTCAAGTACCACATTATTTTTTTTAATCGCCCAATTTCCACCTCAGCAGTGCCACGATGGCAAAACTTCTAGGAACTCGAGTTTATGAAACTCGAATTCTAGAAAAGTGGTATTTCCCAATATAGTTCTAAAACAATGTTTTTTTGCTGTTTATTTCTGAAAATTGTGGTATTTGGCCATTTTGGCCCTAAACATAGATTCATAGGCTCCCACTAAATTTTTCTTCTCCATCTTCTTACTTCTTTATAGTTTCATAGTTTTTGCTATAAACCCAAAGTTTAACTATTAAAAAAAAAAAAAATCTCTCAAACCCAAAAAAAAAAATACAAAAAAAAAAAAAAAAAGAAGAAGAAGAAGAAGAAGAAAGATTGAAATTTTACACTAGTTTTTGCTTTTGTTGATGGAGGTAGAGGTAGTCTTCCATCGAGGATGTAATGAGCATTCTTTTGGGTAGGCAGGCGGGCTTTTTCAAGATCCTAATATCATATACTATATAATAAAAGTTGGGTTTAAAAGTCGTGGTTGCGCTAAGTGGGTTCACCAAATTGCAGAAATTCTTTTTAGATTTTTCAATAAATTCATTCACTTAAATTGTTAGATAAAAACAAAATTTTTTTTTATCTTTATCAACTTCTTTGGATAAAGTAACAATAAGTGTTCTAATGAACTTCTTCTTCTTTTTTAAAAAAGAAATTTATAAAGTAACAATTTTACTAGCTTATGTTAGTTTTTTTTTTTTTTGGGATAAACATTTATCCTACATCATCTATTTCCTAACAATAAAGTAACAAATTTAAAAGTATTATTTTTTCTTCTTAATTTTTTTTTTTTGGGGGAATAAATAACAAAAAAATAGCTAATATTTATTAACTTTAACCCAGACTAAAAAAAAAAAAAAAAAAAATCTAATAACATTAACTATTTTTTTGGGATAAAGTAGTAAAAAAATAATAATAATAATAATATGTAATTAACATAAACTTCTTAATTACATAAACTCCTTTTTCTTTCTGTTCATATCAATTTATCAACTTCTTCACAATTTAAAATTATCTAATATAAAAATGGAGGTATATATATAGTTTGGTATATTTTTGCCTTTTCCTACCGTACTGTTTCTTGATGTGTTTTTTCCTTCTCATACTTACCTTACCTATGAGACTTGCATGTACGTATTTGCCTTCTTCTTTTTGTTTTTTTTTTTTTTTTTTTTTCATAAAATTCCCTTCTTTATTTTTTTTTTCATCAAATTGAATATGTTTTGTGTGCGGGTTGCCTTTTGTTTAAGTTATTTTTGTTAACTTTGATCCAATTTATATGTTTATTATTGTCTATAGAATCAATTGTATATCTTCCATGAAAACTATCAGATTAATTTTAACAAAAATTTTATTCACTTTTTGAAAGATCTATTTTCCAATATGTGTAAATCTCACGGTAGCCATGAGACCAAGATTTGAGCATCCACAACCATGATAATGAACATCACTCCACAAAGAATGGAGACAAAAAAATTGATTAAATATGAAAAGGGTGATGTAAATACAATGGATATTTAAGTTGATGTAAAATCTCCATGACTTTGCTACCTCCCGCTTGTTGTCAAAGTTAATTCAATTTTCATGTGAGTATCTTTACTTTAACTCTAATTCCAGATTTTTTTTTTAATGTTTAGAAATTAATATTGTTTGTAAATATTGAATTCGGAGTTTCTTTGTGTCTATATATTTATGTGTGTGTTATTGTGAATTTTGCTTTCAAATTTTTTTTTAATTTTATAAATTTGGGTAGTTTTAATTTGTAAATTCGAGATGATTGCTTGGGGTTAAAGTAAAAATATTAGGTCAATTTTAATCATAATTCATGCAATAGTAGGGTGTTAGATGTTGATATTAATTTTATGCTTATTTACATTAATTAACATAAACATCTTAGCATGTTTAGTGTTGATTTAATTTGACACTTTGAGATGAAAGCACTTCATTATAATTACATATAAATGTTATTATGCTGGTATGTTATAGTTATTATTTGTTGTTCCTCACCCTACTTCACCTTAATTGTTTCCCTCAAGTCATTAATTAGTGTTTCTCAATAAAATTATTCATGTTATAAGTTTATGACCAAAACCATGCAAAGCCCGGCCCCTTTACTACTAAAAGCTTTTAAAAAATTAAAACTTGCCATAATCTTTAAAATATTTTTTCTATTTTATTTGTTATTAAATTTAATTATATTATCAAAAATATATATTTTTTAAAATTTATATATAATTCTTTTATTAAGTCGTGCATCGCACGGGCATAATACTAATATATATAAAAAAAATTGAAACCTTTGACTTTTGGTTGATCTCTCCACAATTTTCCACATCATCATTTTTTATTTATATTTTTTAATTTGATTTAATTCAATTTAATTCTTTCAATTTTATAGCACCAAATTGCAGAAAATTTGTTAAATTTCTTTTTAAAAAAATTTTAATTTAGTTGTTTGGTGCCATACAACCACTATACTTAAAGGAGACCTAAATTATCACCTAATCAGGGAATTTTTAGATAATCCTAACAAACTATATAATAACTCCATTAATATAAATCTATTCGAAAAAGCAGAATACATTTCCATTAATTTGATAATTATAATTTTAATAGGATTTAAACTCTATAATTATATCAAAAGAGACTCAACAAATATATATCATTTTTAATTTCAATAGGATTTAAATTTTATATCAATGGACTCTACCAACATATTCATCCTTTAAAAAAAATTATATAGCCAAATTTGTTTTGGAATCCATAACCCTAACCAAATTTGATTAGGAATCCAAAACCCTACATTATATTATAAATAGTTATTTTTTAGGGATTATTTGTTACAATTTCAACTCAGTTTTTCATTCCTATATTTCAACTCAATTTCAACTCAGTTTATCTCAAAACACCAATTAAAAAACAAAAGAAAAGCTAAATATGAAATGGGAAATTTTTGTGAACAATATGGTTTACCTTCTATTGCTCCTTCTAAGCAAAAAGGTAAAAAACATGATAAAAGCTACAAAAATTATAACCATAAAAAACATAAAACTAATTTTAATGATTTCTATGCTAAAAGGAAAAATGTTTCTAAAAAACATGTTAACCAAAGGTCAGGTAAAGGTAAATGTTTCAATTGTGAAAAACCTGGTCATTTTAGTAAAGATTGTAAACAAAAACCTGGTAAGTTGAAAAACAAGTTTAACATGTTAAAAATTGATGATAATGACCAAGAAGAATTATTCAGAATCCTTGAATCAAACAATTCGTCTGGATCTTTGGAAAATGATTTTTCTTCTTCTGATTCCTGTTATCATTCTGAATCATCTGGTTCTCCTAATATTAAAATTGGTTGTAGAAGTTCATGTTGTAATAAATCTATTAATGTTCTCACCAAAGGTGAAGAAAATGAAACCTTGTTGAAAAATAAAATTAGTAAAAAACTCAAATCAACAATAAGTTTTGAAGAAACTTTGGAAAGATTCAATAAAAAGAAATCCAAAGATTTAACTGTTAATGACTTGCAACATGAAATTAATGTTGTTAGACAAGAGATAGGTAAGTTAAAACATGAATTTAAAAATATTAAAAGTGATAATCTCAATCAAAGAATGTTAATGTTTAAAATTGATAAAAAACTTGACAAAACTGATGAGGAACAAAATGAGCTTAAAGATGAAGGAGAATCTAGTCAACAGACTCTTCTTTCTGATAAAGGTATTATTCATGATTCTCAACTTACTCTTGTTAATAAAATACTCCCTCCAAAATGGTTTACAAAAGTCAAAATTGTTGTTTCTTATGACTACCATTTCACTGTTATTGCTATGATTGACTCTGGTGCGGATATAAATTGTATCCAAGAAGGATTGATTCCTTCGAAATACTTTGAAAAATCAACTGAACGATTACTTTCTGCTAATGGTTCCCGAATGAAGATTAAATATGAATTGAATAATGCACATGTTTGTCATGATAACATATGTTTCAAGATTCCTTCTGTTTTAGTCAAAAATATGACTGATAAAGTAATTCTTGGCCTGCCTTTCATAAATGCTTTGTATCCTTTTCTTGTTGAACATGATGGTATTACCACTGACCCTTTTGGTCAAAAAGTAAAATTCAAATTTGCTTCAAATCATGAGATTGATATTGATAATGCTTCCAACCTGATTCATGCAAAAATCAAACATCTTAGCTTTCTTCAGCAAGAAGTTAGATACAAGAAAATTGCTGAAAAGCTTTCTGATAAATTGTTACTCTCAAAAATTGACAATTTTCAAAAAATGTTAATTGATGATGTTTGCTCTGATGTTCCTAATGCTTTTTGGCATAGGAAAAAACATATTGTTAACTTGCCTTATGTTAAAGATTTTGATGAGAAAAACATTCCCACTAAAGCTCGTCCTATTCAGATGAATGCTGAAACTGTTGAATTTTGCAAAAAGGAAATCCATGATTTGCTTGAGAAAAAACTAATTAGGAATAGCAAGTCCCCTTGGTCTTGCTCTGCTTTCTATGTTCAAAAGAATGCTGAAATTGAGAGAGGAACTCCTCGCCTGGTTATCAACTATAAACCTTTGAATAAGGTTTTAGAATGGATTAGGTACCCTATTCCCAATAAGAATGATCTTGTCCATAGATTGAGTGAGGCTGTAGTGTTTTCTAAGTTCGATATGAAATCTGGGTTCTGGCAAATCCAGATTAATGAGAAGGATAGATACAAAACTGCTTTCACCACTCCTTTTGGTCATTACGAGTGGAATGTGATGCCTTTTGGTCTTAAAAATGCTCCTAGTGAATTCCAAAATATCATGAATGATATTTTCAACTGCTTCAGTCACTTCACTATTGTTTATATTGATGATGTTCTTGTTTACTCCAGCTCTATTGATGAACACTGGAAACATTTGTATTCGTTTCTAGAAACTATCAAAAGAAATGGTCTTGTTGTTTCTGCTAAGAAAATTAAACTGTTTCAAACAAAAGTTCGTTTCCTTGGTTATGACATCTCTGAAGGACAAATTCGTCCTATTGATAGAGCCATTCAATTTGCTGATAAATTTCCTGATGTTATTACTGATAAAACTCAGCTGCAAAGATTTCTTGGGTCATTGAATTATGTTGCTGATTTCTACAAAGATATGAGAAAACAATGTAAACCTCTTTTTGACAGGTTAAAGAGTAATCCTCCTCCCTGGACCGATATTCATACATCCCTTGTTAAACAAATCAAATCTCATGTTAAGACATTGCCCTGTCTTGGTATTCCCACTGTTGATGCATTCAAAATTGTTGAAACCGATGCCTCTGACATTGGTTATGGTGGTATTCTGAAACAAAGAGTCTCTCCTGAGTCATCTGAACAAATTGTCCGTTTCTATTCTGGAATTTGGAATAATGCACAGTTAAACTATAGTACTATTAAAAAAGAGATTTTGTCTATAGTATTATGTATTTCAAAATTCCAAAGTGATTTATTAAACCAAAAGTTTTTGTTACGTATTGATTGCAAAAGTGCTAAATATGTTATTGAAAAAGATGTTGAAAATATTGCTTCAAAACATATTTTTGCTAGATGGCAAGCTATTTTAAGTGTTTTTGACTTTGATATTGAATATATTAAAGGATCTCAAAACTCCATCCCTGATTTCCTTACCCGTGAATTTTTGCAGTGTCCTAATGGCCAGTAGAAGGTCGAAAGACAAGACACCTGCCACTGTTAACCAAATTATTAAACCTGCTTCCTCTCTGGACCCTGTTAGTAAACCTGTTTCCTCTATGGACATTGTTAACCGCTTCACCCCATTAGGTACTATTCCCAAACCCAACTATTCTTCTGTTCTTGCCTCCTCATATGATCCCTATGCATTAACCCCTGTTCACCGACCAACCAAAACTGTTTATCCCAAGAACCCCAATGCTCCTCAATATGTTAAAAAACAATATTTCCAAAATATGTTTTATATTGAACCTAACAGAGCCTCTGTTTCCAATCCTCTCACACTTGCTAGAAGCTATTTTCCCTCAAGATTTCATTGGATTCCCGAGCATAGTGAGAAGAAGTTACAATATTATTCTGGTCTTTTGGGTCATGAAAAATCCATTATTATTAAAACCATTACTGACAAAGCTGATACCTCCAAGATCATCTATCATGGTGTTTACATAGTCAATGTTATTACTGAAGAAGAGTGGGGACCTTCTCCCAGTTTTACCAAAACAATGCCTGGTTCCCTCATCCCTTATTCTTACTATGATTATATTACTGCTTGGACAAGATTTATGCTTCACCAAAATGAAGACATGTCTCATTCTTGGTTTGTTAACTTTGATAGTAAGTTCCATGGCGTCCTGCCTCTTTGGTTCAAGCGTTGGTGGGATCAATTTGGCCCTATTAATGACATACTTCCTGAATCACTGCTTGAGGCCTTTGAATGTTTCAAGAAGTTCTATAAAATTGATGCTTATGGTGCCAAGTTCCCTCCTTTACTCCACTTTGTTAAACGATACAAGATTTCCTGGATATTAAAATGGCAATATGAAAAAGAAGGTGATGTGCTCCAAAGATGTTGGTATGTAAAATGGTGGGGTAAATTCCCTCATACTCAGAGGATTATTGCTAGTGTTTCCAGAGAATCTTCTTCCGTTGCTTCTCTCCCCATTGCTAATTGTTCAGTTAGTCGATCCCCCATCACTACTGATGCTTCTGCTTCCTCTTCTAAATCTACTTGGTATCAGAGAACACAACCCCCTTTATGGTATCAGAGCCACTCTTTTCTGGCCGGTGATAGTGTGGTTGTGTTCTTTGTGCCTTGTCCGTATCTGTCCGAACCTTTGGTGCTCAGTTGTTGTGTCCCGTTCTTGCCGTCGTTGGCGCCACCCTAGGTGTAAAGTGAATTCCCAGAACCTGACTGTAAGGCCCGTTTGAGCCAGGAGGGCGTGTAGGGCATGTGTGTGGTATAGGGTTGCTTAGGGTATGTGTTACGAAATGCAACGGTTGTGAGAAAAACATGATAATTGAGTGTTAAAACTAGGATAATATGGATAAGTTGTGGAGATCCAACTCCTCTATCAGCTCCAGGACTGGTTGTCCTCCTGATATTGTGAATGAAGAAGATCACACTGTTGAAGATCATGAGATCCCTGATTTCCCTGATTTCCGAAATTGGAACATTCCCAAAGTTGATACTAAAACTGTTTACAAAACCAGTTGGGCTGAATCCACTTTTCATCCTATTTATAAAGTCAGAACTGTTGAACAAATATTTTCCATTTCAAAAATGCATGAAAAATGTTGTTTGTTTTCCAAGAAAAATATTAATGACTTTATTGCTAAGAAACTCAGCTATTTGCATATTGGTTTGGTTCAAGTTGCTGTTAAACCACTTACCCGAAAGGGTATTAATGCTTCTATTCTCATGTGTTTACGTGATGCTAGATTTAAAGTTTTCAAAGATAGCATTCTTGGTATGATCACTGCTTCTTTGTATGATGGTCCTGTTTACTTTAACTGTTATCCTGATATTACTCTTGCTTTGCATGATCCTAATATTATTAAAGCATTGACTTTGAACATTGCTTCTTCTGGTTATATTATGGATGAAGGTAGTAAACCTTTTGCTTTAATTTATCGTATTTATTACAGACTTTTGGGTACTCAGTTAAATCCTTGTTGTTTGAATCCTAGAGAACCCTCTGGTAAAACAATGTTAATCACATGTTCAACTCCTGATGCTAAAGTTCAAGTTCCAAAAATGATTCAATGGCAAGATATTACTCTTCCTAAAGAATGGTTGTTGAATCAAGAATCTCCTGTCCCTAAACCTGTTTTTGATGAGCTTGATCTCACAAATATTCAACAATATCTTGATGGTACTGTTAAAATATGTTTTCAAAATAATCAACCCTTGAGGATTAACGAAGGAAGACACTCCTTTGCTGGATCTGAAAGTATTTCGAAAAGAGATCATGATATCAATGAGTTTTTACAAAAGAATTTTGAAAAACCCACTGATCTGAAATTAAAAGGTGTTTCAAGTGATAAATCTCAAATCAGCCGCTCTGTTTACTATTCTACCAAACCTGAATCTTCCTCTCCATATGGCAAACCTGCCACCGAAGAAGATGATGATGCTAATTCTGTTTGTCCTTCTGATTCTGATTTTCCTCCTATTGATAATAATGTCAACCATTTAAGAGTTTTGACTGCTGTCAATGAAAATTTTGAAATTGACCTAACTCCATTGTTTGATGAATTTATGCTTCCTAAAAATAAGACAAAAAGAAAAATTTACCAAAATGATTTTGCTCAGCCTGAGAAAAACCGTGTTAAAAGAAAATGGTTAGAAAAAATGAATCAGTTAAATAGACATATTTTGTTCTTTGATTTTCTTGAAAACTATTATGTTTCTAAAGATGAAGTTACCAAAAATTATTTGAATGTGATAAAGAAATCTAATTTTGTTAAAAATGACAAAACCATTGTCAGATCTAGTCATCCACCCCTTGAGACTATTTTGGTGACTACTGACAAAATTGATGTTAAAGCTACTCCTTTCAAAATTGCTGATGAACAAACTCCGGTTGTTAGCCTTATTGAACAAAACAATTTTACTAATGAATCATTGCATGTTATTGGTCAACAGCTTGACCGTATTGAAGAAAAAATTGCTGAAAGAACTGTTTCTGTTGACAAACCTGTTTCTGTTCAAAAACCTGTTTCTGTCAAGACTGAGGAACCTTTGATTAATTTACCCAGTCATGATAACAAATTCAAGTTTCGAACCTCTCAGTCTAAACTTCTTGAAACTGTTGACAAAATGCTTTCTGATTTAAAAGTTAAAACTGAAGGTACTTCTACAAGTACTCCTGCTACTCGAACCATTTCAAAAAATAAAATTGTTTCTGATGAAAGTACAGATTCTGATACTGTTTCTTCTGTTTCTGCAAAAAATGTTTTTGATGATGGTTTACCCAGAATTAAAAGATTTGTTGGCAATTCCAAGCCCATGTTTCTTACAAAAAATTGGTATTCAAAACCTACTCCTCCTGATATGCAGTTTGAAGAAAGACCTTTTCAAACTCAGTTTTCTGTTTCTGCTGATAAGATTTATGAATGGAATATTGATGGCTTTTCTGAGCAAGAAATTATTAACAAAATGGGACATATGTCCATGGTTGCTACTGCTTATCAAAATAATCATGATTTTGAACAATCTGAAATTGTTGACCTTCTTACTACTGGCTTTTCTGGTACTCTTCGTGGATGGTGGGATTCATATCTCACAGAAGATTCCAGAGATTCTATTAAACATGCTGTTAAAAAGAATGATGAAGGCTTGCCTATTTTTGATGATCGTATTGGTCGAGGTATTCCTGATGGGGTTAATACCTTGATTTATACTATTATCAAACATTTTGTTGGTACTCCATCTAATGTTTCATCTCGAATTTCTGACCTGTTAAATAATTTGAGATGCCCTACTATGTCTGATTATAGATGGTACCAAGATGTTTTCCTTTCCAGAGTAATGCAACGGAAAGATTGTTTCAAGCCTTATTGGAAAGAAAAGTTTATTGACGGTCTGCCTCCTATCTTTGCTCATAAGGTAAAACAAGAATTAATTGGTAAAAATGATTCTATTGACTATGATAATTTAACTTATGGTGATATTTTAAGCACTATTAAAAAACTTGGAATTAATATGTGCAATGATGAAAAACTGTTAAAACACCAATTAAAAAATAAAAGAAAAGCTAAATATGAAATGGGTAATTTTTGTGAACAATATGGTTTACCTTCTATTGCTCCTTCTAAGCAAAAAGGTAAAAAACATGATAAAAGTCACAAATATTATAGCCATAAAAAACATAAAAAATACAGAACCAATTTTGATGATTTTTATAAAAAGAAAAATGTTTCAAAAAAATATGTTAACCAACGGTCAGGTAAAGGTAAATGTTTCAACTGTGGAAAATCTGGTCATTTTAGTAAAGATTGTAAACAAAAACCTGGTAAGTTGAAAAACAAGTTTAACATGTTGAAAATTGATGATAATGATCAAGAAGAATTATTCAGAATCCTTGAATCAAACAATTCGTCTGATTCCTTAGAGGATGATCTTTCTTCTTCTGATTCTTGCTATCATTCTGTTGATGATTCTTCTGATTCTCCTAATATTAAACTTGGTTGTAGAGATTCCTGTTGTAATGTTGTTAAAACTGTTAATGTCCTCACTAAAGGTGAAGAAAATGAAAGCTTGTTAATAAAATTGATCGGTCAAATTGAAAATCCTGAATTACAAAAAGAGTATTTGGATAAGTTCAAGAAAAATTTGTTAAAAGATGAAACTAGTAAAAAACTTAAATCAACTATAAGTTTTGAAGAAACTTTGGAAAGATTTAATAAGAAGAAATCCAAAGATTTAACTGTTAATGATCTCCAATGTGAAATTAATATTGTTAAACAAGAGATAACTGAATTAAAACTTGAACTTAAAAACATTAAAAGTGATAACCATAATCTCAAACAAGAATTGTTAATATTAAAAATTGACAAAACTGTTGATCAAAATAAGACTGATGATGAACAAGATGAGCACATGGATAGAGATGAATCCGGTCAACAAGCTCTTCTTTCTGATAACGGTAATGCTGATGATTCTCAAAATCCTCTTGTTGATATTCAACCTAGTCTTGTTAGTATTAACAAAATTCTTCCCCCAAAATGGTTCACTAAAGTGAAGATTTTTGTTTCCCATGATTATCATTTCACTGTTATTGCTATGATTGATTCTGGTGCTGATAAGAATTGTATTCAGGAAGGATTGATTCCTCCGAAATATTTTGAAAAATCAACTGAAAAATTGGTTTCTGCTACTGGTGCTCAAATGAAAATCAAATATGAATTGAATAATGCTCATATTTGCCATGATGATGTCTGTTTTAAGATTCCTTCTGTTCTTGTTAAAAATATGACTGATAAAGTGATTCTTGGTTTGCCATTTATAAATGCTCTGTATCCCTTCCTTGTTGATAATGATGGAATTACTACTGATCCTTTTGGACAGAAAGTAAAGTTTAAATTTGTTTCACAACTTGAAATTGACATCAATGATGCTTTAGATTCTCCTGCTACATGCTTCCTAAACAATTTTGAAGGTAATAATAGTAATGCCAAAATATCTACTATTACCACTGACTCTAATATTTTTAATGATCCTTTGCAGGAATCGAGCACTGATGCAAGGATAAATACCACTAGTGAGTGGGATAATATTAGTATTTATACCACTAATAAGTGGATTATTATGGCTCCCTCTACTGAGAGGAAAAACAAGGGAAAAGCTCCTATACAGGACTATTCCCGAAACAAAATGCATGAAGGCGAACCTTCTGGGGTAAAACCCAGTGGATCGACATCCATTCAAGGGTATGTCCCGGCAACGGTGGCATATTCCAGTGGTGATATTGTGATTGCTTTGCAGGAAGTTTTGTCAAAAAATTTACAATTCCACAATGGAATCTATTCTGAACTTCCAGATTCTATTAAATTTATTCTTGATAACCTTCAAGCTGCTTTTATTCGAAACCACCATGATCTGTTAAAAACCACTCTTAGAGCCCTGGAAATCCATCTTGTTAACCTTTCTGCTCAGAATGAAGCTTACCTAAGCCATTATGTTAACCTTATCTCAGAAAACCCTCTTGCTTCAAACAATGACTTTGTTTCAAACCTTGTTCCAGATATTGAGGCTTTTAGAAGCCAACTTGTTAACCATCCAAATATTACAAATGATCCTTACACTAGTCAACTCTTTGGCAAAGAGGATATCCATTCAAAGGATAAAATGACTATAATGGGCACTGATTATTCTAGATTGAGCCTTAAGTCCCAATCTATGTTAAGAAGTGCTTTTGCCAACTTGCCGTCAGATATACAATCACGTATACTGAACTGCAAGGCTATGTTTAGGTCTTTCGACCTATGGTTCAAATGTTTCAAGAAACTTGTTACCGCCACTATTCCTGATCCTGATGAAATTGATGAAGGTGATAATGTGTTTATCCAATTAGAATGGGAAGAACACTTTGGGAGTACTCTCAGAGTGTATGAAAAACCATACCGATTTCCTGGTCTCTTAATTAATTATGATGATGGTTACTTTGCTGCTGATGATGATGATGATAGAGATCCTAACTGGCTTTCTCATATGTTTGAATATGGCTTTATTAGATTTCTAAAATTAACAAGCTATTACCAAGCCAGTCAACTTCCTCAAATTGTCCAAGATGCCATTAAAAAATTTACTGGCCCCACTATTTCCATCAGATGTTGGAGTACTCTACCTAGATGGGAAAGAGATAACTGGATGAATGTCCAGCCTTCGAAACATCTTATTCTCATCAGTGGTCATACTCATCAGGGGCAATGGCTTGAAGGGGATCCTCATTTGTCCTTCAAAAATCCTTATGCTCTTGCAAAATGTTGGGGAAACTATTTTAATAATCAAATTATTGAAGTTGCTCAGGACCTGTGGAAGGATTATCATTTCATGGGAAGCACTGATAGAATTTCTGTTTTTGGTCCCAGGCCACGTGTTGACACTATTGCTCGTTTGCGCATTGCTGACCATTGTAATCCAAAGAGCTTTCTCATTCCAGGAAGAAGACCACTGGATGAGCCTATTTTATATTGTGGATTTTGCAACCAATATGCTATTTATCATGAGCATGATTGTGACTCTCCACAAGGTCCCTTTGATCCTTTTGATGGATACCCGTCCGATGCTCCTTCTACTGATTAATTGTGAAGTCCTCAGATTATTGTTTCTACTATTCCCTATTTGTCTAGCCAGCATAATGGCCACTATTCAAGAACATGCGCACATGATGATATTCCTGTTAACCTTGATGATATTCCCACTAGCCTTTGTCAGAAATCTTGTTGATTTTATGCCTTTCATGTTGGAAGTGTTGCATACTCTGAAGACTCCCATCATAGTTCAAAATTTGGTTTCTTTTGATGGCTTCTTTAAGGACAAAAATGATGAGGTCTATGCCTAAAAATGAAGGTCTAGGCTCTCCCGTAAGATGCTCCTGATTTCTCCCATGACTTGGAGTCAAAAAGAAAAAAGATGCACTTTTACTATTCACCTGTCACTATTCATCTGGCACTATTCATCCGTCACTATTCACCTGTTACTATTCATTCCAAATTTTGCCTATTAAAGGGGGGCTGTCCCTTATGTTGAACACAGAACTTAGTAGAACAAAATTTATAACTTGTTCAGAACTTTTGTTAGAACTTCCTCTAGAGAGTTTGCCTTCTTTGAGAGAGTTCTCCTATTACCTTGTTAACTACAACCTTGTTCACCATAACCTTGTTCATACAAACCTTGTAACTAGGACTAGTTCAAGCTTTGTAACTGTTAACCCCTACTGTTGAGATCTTGTTGTATTGACTATTACTACTGTAAGTGTTTACCTACTTTCAATAAAGAAGTATTTTCAGTTATTTATGTTCATTATATTGCTTGTTGCTACCGCCACCTTGGACGGATTACCGCCATACTGGACGGTTCTAAATTGCTTTCATTAATTGCTATTATTTACTTTCAATTATTTTGATATATACTGCTTGGCTGGTTCTACCGCCTTATTATTGTTCTAGCTTTGCTATTTGCATTTACTTTCACGCCATACTGGACGGTTCTAAATTGCTTTCATTAATTGCTATTATTTACTTTCAATTATTTTGATATATACTGCTCATCTGGTTCTACCGCCTTATTATTGTTCTAGCTTTGCTATTTGCATTTACTTTCACTATAATATTACTGTGCTTCCGCCTCTCTCCCTTCCTCCGTGTGTCCCCTTCCCCCATCCCTGACAAATTCGTCCTATTGATAGAGCCATTCAATTTGCTGATAAATTTCCTGATGTTATTACTGATAAAACTCAGCTGCAAAGATTTCTTGGGTCATTGAATTATGTTGCTGATTTCTACAAAGATATGAGAAAACAATGTAAACCTCTTTTTGACAGGTTAAAGAGTAATCCTCCTCCCTGGACCGATATTCATACATCCCTTGTTAAACAAATCAAATCTCATGTTAAGACATTGCCCTGTCTTGGTATTCCCACTGTTGATGCATTCAAAATTGTTGAAACCGATGCCTCTGACATTGGTTATGGTGGTATTCTGAAACAAAGAGTCTCTCCTGAGTCATCTGAACAAATTGTCCGTTTCTATTCTGGAATTTGGAATAATGCACAGTTAAACTATAGTACTATTAAAAAAGAGATTTTGTCTATAGTATTATGTATTTCAAAATTCCAAAGTGATTTATTAAACCAAAAGTTTTTGTTACGTATTGATTGCAAAAGTGCTAAATATGTTATTGAAAAAGATGTTGAAAATATTGCTTCAAAACATATTTTTGCTAGATGGCAAGCTATTTTAAGTATTACTGTTATTGTTCATGCTACTGAAAAGAAGATTCCTTGTGTTTCCTCAGATTATTGTTTCTACTATTCCCTATTTGTCTAGCCAGCATAATGGCCACTATTCAAGAACATGCGCACATGATGATATTCCTGATGATATTCCTACTAGTTTTTGTCTGATTTTATGCCTCTCACGTTGGAAGTGTTGCATACTCTGAAGACTCCCATCATAGTTCAAATTTTGGCTTCTTTTGATGACTCCTTTAAAGGACAAAAAATGATGAGGTCTATGCCAAAAAAAAAAAAAATGAAGGTCTAAGCCCTCCCGTAAGATGCTCCTGATTTCTCCCATGACTTGGAGTCAAAAAGAAAAAAGATGCACTTTTACTATTCATCTGTCACTATTCACCTGTCACTATTCATCTGGCACTATTCATCCGTTACTATTCACCTGTTACTATTCATTCCGAATTTTGCCTATTAAAGGGGGGCTGTCCCTTATGTTAAAACACAGAACTTAGTAGAAAATATCATCATCAATATAAACAATAGTGAAGTGACTGAAGCAGTTGAAAATATCATTCATGATATTTTGGAATTCACTAGGAGCATTTTTAAGACCAAAAGGCATCACATTCCACTCGTAATGACCAAAAGGAGTGGTGAAAGCAGTTTTGTATCTATCCTTCTCATTAATCTGGATTTGCCAGAACCCAGATTTCATATCGAACTTAGAAAACACTACAGCCTCACTCAATCTATGGACAAGATCATTCTTATTGGGAATAGGGTACCTAATCCATTCTAAAACCTTATTCAAAGGTTTATAGTTGATAACCAGGCGAGGAGTTCCTCTCTCAATTTCAGCATTCTTTTGAACATAGAAAGCAGAGCAAGACCAAGGGGACTTGCTATTCCTAATTAGTTTTTTCTCAAGCAAATCATGGATTTCCTTTTTGCAAAATTCAACAGTTTCAGCATTCATCTGAATAGGACGAGCTTTAGTGGGAATGTTTTTCTCATCAAAATCTTTAACATAAGGCAAGTTAACAATATGTATATATATATATATATATATATATGTATATTGGGATTATTCTTCCAACACCATTCTGCTATACAGTCTCTTGCATTGATTTTGGTTCTTGGAGCGCCTTCAAAACAAAAGGTATGTAAAGTTTTCTTATCACATTTGATGTTAACATATATGGGAGATATTTTGGTCAATTAGAAAAAGTTTAATGAAACATAAAAGGAAAAAGATCTAAAGAACGTACAATTTGAAGAAAAAAAAAAAGTGATTGTATTAGGCAGAGGCTTTTGGAGATTGTTGTTTTTATTTTTGGAATTCTTTACGTTCATGTGTATGTATGTATGTATTGGGTTTAATTAAATTAAAATTATCTTTGAAATTTTGGTTTTGATTGAATAATGAAAATGACAGAAGAAGTATGTCCCAATATTTGGAGTCTTTTATATATGTGTTGTTGTAGTTTAAACTTGGTATTTGAATTGTTAAATTGTTAATTCACAGTTTCATTATTCATCTATTAATCACAAATAATAATATTGCTATTTACAACCATCACGATATGGTATCAATGATGTAATCATTCCGAATGCTTTCCTTTAGAATTTAGATACAATCTAATTTATGATTAAAAAAATTTACAATTAAAAGACTTTTGAAATTACATTTTTGTTTTGAAGTTGGATACGTTGGATCTTAAATGACTTCTATTAAACTCTATTCTTTATGGCGTCATTAAAAAGAAAACTCATATAGATAGGTATTAAGATATTATTTGGAACTATCATAATGGACTAATGTATTACACATGGTACGAATTGAACTGTAACATCCTATGCTTCTCTTTGCAAAAAATGGTTAAATTCTCATTAATTGTGATAGTTTAAACTCTATTAACTAAGTTTTAAGAAATTTAAAATTATTTTTCAAAAACTTTCCAAAACATTAGATTTTATTTTAATTATTTTAATAATTTTATATTGTAAAAGAATAAAATTTATACATTACATACAATCATTACTTCAATTACCTTCTAAATGGTGGAGGATATGAGAATACAATTTGTAGATCTACTATCAAGATAACATAGATTAGATTAGTGGTGGATTGTAGATTTAATTGCAGTTGAGTATTGTGTGAAGTCATCACTATAGAACAGCCCACACCAGGATGTGTCTTGTGGAACCAATGATATGAAAGAAAAGAATTTTTCTAAACCATTATATTGAACAAAAAATTACTTATTTTCATTCATTTTCAAGTTATATATATATATATATATATATTTTTTTTTTAAGTCAAGTCATAGATCTTTAAGCAAAATAAATACTTTCAATTTTTATTTCACTATCCTGTATATCGCATGAGTTAGCGACTAGTGTTCTATAATGTGGAACACTTGTCATTCAAGCTTCAACATGATGCTAGCTAGGGCTCTTACATGGACCGTTTTACTTGTTGGATCATTTAAGCCTTTTGAATTCTATCATACAACTCATTGACATAATATTATGTTTCTTTTATTTTTGCAGAAAATTTTTCTTGCATTTTTAAATTTTTGGTATAATGGAAAATGCTATTACTCTTACATTGGCCCTTTCACCTATGGGCTCTCTCTCTCTCTCTCTCTCTCTCTCTCTCTCTCTCTCTCTCTCTCAAATTAGTCACCAAACTCACTTCTAGTGCTGGGACCTCAAAATATCACGCTCTACAACTACTACTAGCTCAACAATCTAGGAATGGCCACATTTGCTCAAGATTGCATATACTTGAAGCTCATACAACTCATGTATGCTGGGCGCCAGAGACATGAATGCAACTCTTTCTCAAATATAAACTAGTCTTCAGTTGATCACTAAACTAGATTACATGTTCAAAATTGATTCAATTCCTTGTTGAACAAATTTGAGCTAGTTCAAAAGTTATTTGATTAACTCATTATTTCCTTGAATATCGAACTCAAGACTATTAAATTTTTTTGGAAAAAAATTGAACTTCAAATTAATTTTTAAGTATCTTTGTCAAATCTACTATGTGCTAATGTAAGAGATCATTCATTTGTAATTTTAATTATATGACTTTTCTAATGAGTCCTGTGGCTTGTTAAATTAAAATGTATGAATAGTCTTATAAAATAATCAAAGTTAAAAACTAAATCAGACACATGATATATTACAATTAGTCGAGCATAAAGGATAATATAAAAAGTAGAATGGAAGATTTTTATTCCGCGTTAGAATTTTTTTCCAATGATTTGACACCCGTTATTATACAAAGAGAGTTAGGTAGAAAAACAATGGAGACTAACGAGTTAGCACCATTATTATACGAGTTAGGCAAAGAGACATGGAGATAGTGAGGAGAAGAGACTAATTTTCGGGGTTGCCCATAAAAAAATTATTTTAAGAAGTTAATAAAAGTCTTCCATTTCCGTTAAAATTTTTTGATTGAAAGAAAAGAAGACCCATTATTAGTCCAAGTCTCCCACTCAAGCAATGAAAACTGATCATCACCCATTAAAATTTTTTGATTGAAAGAAAAGAAGACCCATTATTAGTCCAAGTCTTCAACGCAAGCAATGAAAACTGATCATCACCCATTAAAATTTTTTGATTGAAAGAAAAGAAGACCCATTATTAGTCACCCATTAAAATTTTTTGATTGAAAGAAAAGAAGACCCATTATTAGTCCAAGTCTTCAACGCAAGCAATGAAAACTGATCATCACCCATTAAAATTTTTTGATTGAAAGAAAAGAAGACCCATTATTAGTCCAAGTCTCCCACTCAAGCAATGAAAACTGATCCTCACCCATTATCTCTTTTTTGGTGCGTCAAACAAGTCCCAGTATTAGACAGGTTTCCGAAAAAGTCAAGTCAAGTTACCATGTCAAGCAAGTCATCTAGAAGAAGTTCTTAAGGCTTAAATATTAAATTGAGTGATTAATCCTTAATTCACATATGTCACTAAACTAAACTAGACTAATCTAATGAGACACTACCCAAGTG
This sequence comes from Quercus gilva, assembly GCA_023621385.1. Taxonomy (NCBI): domain Eukaryota; kingdom Viridiplantae; phylum Streptophyta; class Magnoliopsida; order Fagales; family Fagaceae; genus Quercus; species Quercus gilva. The sequence continues at coordinate 14,957,239 of CM042477.1, forward strand.
ATAAAAAGAAAAATCAAATATTGTCAGGCGTCATCTAAAATTTGTCTAAGCTTAAAATCATATAAGGGTATTAAATTAAGAATTTTCACGTTATTGATATTTATTTCTAATAAAATGTAAAATTTGAGATAACTATCAATAAATACATGAATTCTTTGAATTGTTAAATTTAGTACTTTTGAAAGTTTTGATGATTGAGTTTTAATTAGAGTAGCATTTTAATTTTTTTCTTAAAATATTAGTAAATCACTTATAGTAATCGATATTAATAATTTTATAATTTTAATGTACTAATAATGAATCTCATAGTAAAATTTGTTGAACAAACTCGTGATACTTTCCCCGAAAAAAAAAAAAAAAGAACTTGTGATACGTATCACAAGTATACTTACATTGAATCAAATAGTTCAAGCACAATGCGTATCACAACTTTTATTATTACAAAATAAAATAATGGTAGATTATATAGGAATATAAATAAATAATGAAAGTTCTTCTTTTAAATTTGTAGAAATCCATGGTAGTGGAATTTTAATCAAAATTATATTTTATTTTGAAATTTTTGAACTTTGACAATGAAGTTTCACTTGGAGTAAATATGTTAATTTATTTTAAAATATTTATAATATGTCGCATGGCAGAGGGAGCAAGAGTAATAAATAGAAAATATAAATGATAAAAAATGAGAGGGTATCCACTAACTACAAAATGCCAAATACAAGTGAAAAAAAGTTTAAATTAAAAAAAAAAAAAAAAAAAAAAAAAAAGAGAATAATGAGAGTAATTGCACATGCATTAGATCATAATCTCATTTTAAACTAATTAAGCAAGAATATTTAATCTATTGCTAAAATAAATGTTAAATGGAATATTGGATGCAATAAGTATAATTAGCTCTTTTAAATTAAATTTTTAAATGTACTAAAAATATATAAATGCATTTATAGAATACTGATGTGTCTTAATCTGATGATAAAAAGTTATCATTAGAAGCGGATGTCATAAGTTGAAATTCTTTCTCAAAAAAATTATGTGAAACTTTCAATGAGAAAGTTTTCCACTTCTAAAGCAGTGATTGGGAAAGAAAGTTAACACGTGTGAGCGAATATTCAAATCTCTACTCCAATATTAGTATATACCCGAATTTTTACCCCTTTTGTGGGTGATCAATTATTTATTTATTTATTTGGGTGGTTTGTGGTATTAAATTTCTTTCGGCTGTGTGATCTGAAGGAAATTAAGAACTTTTTATTTTATTTTTTTCAATATTGTTTGATTTTACAGCAATGGTGAATTTTCTTAACATATTTGGACAACTGTTTTTTGCACCGGAAAAGAATAACTGAGTAAGAAGACTTAAAAAGAAAATACAAAGAATATATTCATACAGCAACGGTGAATTTTGTACATATTTAATGTTTCTTTGTTGGTCATGTCAATTCCTATGATCACCGTAAATACAAATCGCCTTTACCCTATATATAGTTGTTTTTCCTTTGCAGATGTTTTAGGAATATTCTTTATGATGTTGCTCAATTTCATAAACTTGTCTAATTTTGTGGTGGGTTGATGACGACAAGCCCCACTGATCAAGGATATAAGTGAAAAACAGATGATGACCTATCAGATAATCGGGATGTAAATGAAAAATTGTTCAAACAGCAAATGATGCTTAATTTGGGACAGCTATCTAAACCCACTACTGTACACAACTAGTATAAAACAACAATTAGTGTTTTTTTTTTTTTTTTTTTTTTTTTTTTTTTAAGTCATAGTTAGATCTCATATAGGCATTTAACTGAAAAAATTATTAATAAATACATTTACAATAATAAAACAAATCGGCAAAGAATTTATATAACAAATTAAAGTATAACTAACTTTAGTTTGAATGAATGAAATGAGTTAAAAAAAAATCACCCGCATGGATTACGTCTAGGCAAATAGAAGCAGGACGGCGAGTAATCGCACAAAATGTACGTGGAAAAATGGGGTGCCAAAGTGTTTATACTCTATAGTATGTTAAAGGAAAGCACAGGACTGTTGTATAACAAACGGAAACGTTTGGTGATGAAAACTTGTTTTTAAGGCAAACGGTGTCGTCGGATGCTTTAAATTACATGCATACGTAAAGAAACGGTGTCGCATGGCTGAAGCGACTCACGAGAGGGATCACACGAGGCTTATAGAAGTTTGTTAGTACGGTTAGACAAGTGTATGTCTCTGATAGGCCAAATGTAAACATAGTGGAGTCTATTACAAAGCAGTTAATTAGCTCTGGTTTAGTGAGTTAGTGATATTTTTCCTTCTCTTAATCATCATGTAATTTTTTCTCTTTTTCAATAATAAAGATCTCAGATTCTAGCATTCTATTTAGAGAGCGGCTTTTAAGTTTTAACATATATCAGAGCTTTCATTTTGCTCATCCATAACTTCCAAATATACTACTATTCCTACAAATATAAGGAACTAAAAATTAAATCACGAGAAAACTCAAATGACGTGCCAATCACCCACAATGTCAAGCTGCTTTCATCATTATGTTCAAGAATAATACCTTCATTATCATTTTCCAAAACAAAAAGTGTAACAGATATTTGTCCGAATGTGCTCCCATTAAAACAGAAAATAATAAATTAGAAAGTATGATTTTTTTTTTTTTGGTAAGAATTAGAAAGTATGATTAATGCTTTATGAATAAACAAAAAGTAGAGCCCACCTTCACCAAAACAAAAGTAGAGCCCACATAAAAGTTAAAAGACGACAATAGGATCGGATAGAACCCAATTACACCGACGTAGTCATTGCCCATGAAATTCTCATGTCCAAAAAGACTTGACTAGTAGTTTATCATATAATTAAATTATGGATTAAAATATGAAAAGCTTATAAATTTCTCTATATAAAGGCCTGTGGACTTATAACATTCTTGTCTTGGGTACTTACAAAGAAGCTGGTTTAGCTAGGAATGAAATTAGGTGTTTCACAATCATATTTGTCAATGGAGTGGCCTTTAGTGAAATTTTTGCTATGGGCTTTACTACTTTTTGTTCAAATTCATGAGCACAATGCTTGTATTGAGGATGAGAGGATGGGTCTACTAGAATTGAAGACCTTTCTGAAATCCAAAACTAATCATACCAAACCCTTTCTTCCAACATGGGTTAATGACACAAAAAGTGAGTGTTGTAGTTGGGAGCGGGTCAAGTGTAGCACCTCCACTAGTCATGTGATCAAGCTCACACTCGCTAGTATAAACCAAGAGCAAAATTATGAGGATTCTTGGTATATAAACATGTCTCTATTTCAACCTTTCAAGGAGCTAAGAAATCTTGACTTATCTGACAACAAAATTGCTGGTTGGTTAGGAAATGAAGGTATGTGAGCTTTTGCTTCTACTATCACTCACACACGCACGCGCGCACACATAAGAACTTTGAGCAAATTTATGTCTTGCTTAGGATTAAATATCCCAAATAAAATTAAAAATATTGTAGTTGTTCATCTTCTCAAAATTCGATTAATTGAATTTATTTTAGAGGAAAAATCTTTTTAATTATTAGATTAGATATAATTAGATTCAAACTATGTTTTTTAAGGATTAATTTGAGGACATCCATCTATTCTAAACTTTACATATGTCAAATATGTATAACCGTAATTAATTTACAAGTATTTTAGGAGGCTCATTATGATGTGTCAAATATTTATGATGTGTACAAATCGTTGTTTGCCATATGACATAGTAGGTTTACATAAATTTAAAAGATAGCATGTCATTGTCATATGCATTGAATAAAGGACACGTATCATCATTTTGTACGTTCACCAAGTTGGGATTCAACTTTGTGTGTTCTAGTTAGTTCAATTGATAAAGTTTTCGATAATTAAATAAAAGATCTATGGTTTAATCTCCGTCTATACCAAAAATTGATTGGTGTCTTGATCTTATGACAAAATGTATAATTATTATAAACAGACGGTATAAGTTGAAATTTTATAATAGAAGCCAAGTTAGACCCCTACACACGCACCTAATGAAAACAAATATAGTTCATCAAGCCTATCAAAAGAAAAAAAAAAATCATCAAAGCAGAAGACAACAACACGTGTTGAAATTGAGAATGAGCTTGAGAAAAATTACTCAAATTAATAGTATATTATACAAATAAATTTATTATTATTATTAATTATAAAATCAGTTACACTTTTCTAAAAATAAAAATCAATTACACAGTGAGGACTGAGGAGGACTCGGCCATAAATTCAGGTACCTATCATGCCACCTTCCTATCTCTGTTTTAGCTCCTTTCATTCTTCTTATTTTTTGCAAATTTTATTTTCGTTTCACCATCTTAAACGTTTGTTAACCATCTTAATTCTTAATCATTTCGCAAACCGTATAACGATCCTTGCATGATTCAGGATTCTGTCCAAAATCAAAAACGTCATTCCGTCTTTCTTCTTAATTACCCTCTCTCGACGTTTGTTAAAGCCAAATAAAATGCTGTAAAAGTCCTTAAAATTTCTCTCATTATTTATATCTGATTTCATCTCTTCCTCTTTCGACCCAATTCTATCTCTATCAAACCCAATTTGAGTCAACCATTGTTTAGAAATGAAGCATCTTAATAAACGGTGTTGTAGACTTGTAGTGCCAAAAATGTGGGACTATCAAAACCTGCATGCATCACATTCGAACCAGCAGAAAATATACATCCTACCTACTATCATAACTTCGTGTGGAGATGTTTGGTCGATTTGAAAATTTTCAGTGCATTATTTTTGTTCTTTTGGTATTGCATGCCAATGGTGTCATACGTTCGATGAAATTTCTACTAAACTTGATGTGAGTTCTTTTCATTCAATTCCCCTCCCCCTCTCATCTTGTGATAAATCTGAATATGATTGGTTAATTTTGTATAGTCGTTTAATTTATATGGCCCATGATGGGGAGCCAAATTCATCCGGATATGAACGTGGTTTTCACTTAACAACATGATAAAAATATCGACTATATGTATAGAGCTACGTACGTACCTGCCTCAAACGTAAGGGCTTTTTATTTTATTTTTTATTTTATGAGAAACGTAAGGCCTTTTATCTATATGACGAGAAGAGCATTTGATATCATTTTTTATAAAGGTCTTTCTATATTGCCGAAGTGACCATAGATGGAATGATTATGAACCACAATTTTAAACCAAGGAAATTAATTTTGGGCCCAGCTCCCCTCCCCTTACAAAATCTCCTGTTCTCTCCATTTTTTTAAAAGGATGAAAGACGCGTTTTAAGTGAAAGATCTAAGGGCAGAGAATTAGAAACAAAGCCATCTCAAAACCCAATTTATCTCTCCCTCTCTCCCTCTCTCAACCAAACCTTTCTCAGCAACCCATCTCCTTTGGTAAACCTATCTGTGGAGAGCAAATCCAAAAAAATCAGCTCCGATAGCCTTTTTAAAACTAAAACTTTTGCAAACTTTTTTTAGAACTGCTACAGTGGCTCTCTTGTGAGAGGTAGAGAGCACTCTAACAACTCCAAAACATTATTATCTCTTAAAAAAAAAGCACGGCTGAATAAAAAAGAATATTATTTCTTTTTCCTCCTTTCCTCTTTGTTCACTCTCTCCCTTCTCAACCGAACTCATTTCTCTCTCTCTCAAGTGTATCTAAACGGTAACACAATCAAAACTCAAATACAATCTAAAATTAGAAGAAATTTAATTAGAACAACAAATCTAAAATCAGAACCACAACAACAACAACAGATCAAAAACAGGGAAAAAACAGATTTGATTTGAACAACAAATCTAAAATCAGAACAACAACAGATCAAGAACAAGAAAAAGACAGTTAATTAGAACAACAAATCTAAAATCAAAACAAAAACAACAGATCAACAACATAGAAGCCGATCTGACCCAATCCCAGTTGCATGCACTCGGCAGTGGGAGGAAGACGAGCAGCGGTGAAGAGGCGGCAGTGGACAGGGATTTCTCTTAGCTTCTGTGTGTGTGTTTGTGTGTCTGACTATAATGAAACCAAAAAGGTTGGGGGTAGAGAAAGAAAAAAAGGAAAACGTGTGGTGTGACTGTGGACTTCTTTTTTTTTTTTATGATAATAATTATGTTAAATTTTTCTTAAGGAAATTAATTATAATTTAATGAATAATAAGAGAGAAAAAAAAAAAACAAAAGAATAGTCTAACCGTGTGGTGTGTGGTGGACTCTTTTTAATGATAAGTATGGTAAGTTTTTTAAAAAGTAATTAATTATAAATTAATGAATAATAAGAGAAAAATAAATGGTCTAAACATGTGGTGGACTTTTTTTAATGATAAGTATGGTAAGTTTTGTTTTAAGGAAATTAGTTATAAGTTAATGAATAATAAGAATAAAAATCCCTTAAGAAATATTACCATTGGAAAATATGACTATTGAAAAATTTGAAAATATTGTCGTTGGCAATTTAAAAATATAGCGGATAAAAATTTGAAAAATATAGGAAAAGAGGAAAGAATAAAGAAATAATATTTTAATAAGATAGAAAAATGATAATAAGCCTATTGAAAAGTATATTTAAAAAAGTAAGTAAGTAAAAGGTAAATATGACTGTAACTGTTCACCTTCCAAAAAATACAAAAAATTAGAAAAGCTACTGGAAATGCTCTTAGTAGCTACTACCAATAATACATATATCATTGGGCTTTGATGTAGTCATGTACATTTGATCTTCACTTCACGTATAAGAAAGGCAGAAACAAGAGCCCACATATCGTATTTAAATGATAAGTGCACATACCTTCTTTTGCTTTTAAAGTTACATATGGTTTTCAATAGTAAAACTTCTCATATCAACAACGCAGGTTGTATTAATGATCGTACCAGAAATCACATACGATTCTTGATAGATCATTCATTTACCTATTTATTTTCGTATTATGATTATTTTGATAATGAATACACTCCTTTCCCATTGTATTCATGGTTTTAACAATTGGTTGAATATGTTTTTTACAGAATCCAATTATTTGTCTAAAATGAGCAAGTTGGCACACTTAAATTTAAGTTGGAATCACTTTGACAAGGAAATTTTAAGATTCTTAGGTGCCCTCACAGTTCTTAAATCTCTCGACGTAAGTAACAATTTCATGGAAGGGCCTCTTTCTAGCCACGGTACATGCAAATTTAAATTTTCTTTTTCAAGAATACCATGAAAAAGTCTAGAAAAAAACTGAGATTTAATAACCAATTTTACCTTTATTGAGATTTACTTTCTTCATGTTAAAAATAACAAAATGCTTGATATATGTAAATGATTGTGGTAGTGTGGCTTCAATATGAAATGTGTTATTCTACTAGATCTTCCATTTGTACTGTTAGTTTCAATTTGATAAATACATATCTCTTTACTGATAACATAGAACTGGTTAATCTAAACAACTTGGAGGTCCTCATCTTGCAAGGAAATCAATATCAATATGTATATAAGAGCAGAAACCTCATGTGAGAGACCATAAGGTCTTGCCAAGTGGCACATTATATGTAAAGAGAATTAAAATATTCTCGAGTGCCACATCAGAGATAAGAACAAATTAAATTATGACTTTTTGTTTCACTTGGTTCAATGTTTCAAGATAACTCTTTGCATTTTAATTCACCATTTTCACCTCTTGCATTTCTACCCCTTTATATATACCTACCCATAGCATTTCATGCCATCTCATGTCAAATACACATAGACCAAAAGTAATTTTATTTACCTTCAATCTTTTGACGATACCTACCTAGCTCTACCAATGTTGTCTTATCTAATCCTAACTCATATGAGTTGCCTACAACCAAGTAAAAGGGGCTTGCGTTTTATATTGAGTGATAACAACAATTACTTTTGATGTTAAGATTGGATGTTGTGGATTTGTGAGTTTCGTAAATGATGTGATTAACTGTGAGTGTTTGCAATATGCCGACATGTATTTTGTTTTAGAATACATCATATGTTTACATATGTCAAATATATATAACAGTAATTTATTTAGAAGTATTTAAGGAGCCTCATTATGATGTGTAAAATATTTATGAACAAATCATTGTTTTCCATATAACATCAATATGTTTGCATCACTCTAAAATATAACACATCATTTCCGATTTGCCGTATGCGAGACACATAAAATGGTTCCATCTTGCTTCTTAATTACCCTCTCTCAACGTTTGTTAAAACCAAATAAAATGGTGCAACAGTCCTTGCAAATTCTCTTATTATTTATATCTGATTTCATCAAACCCAGTTTGCGCCAAGCATTGTTTATAATAATAATAATAATAATAATAATACACGTAGTGCGCACAACTACGAAGTAAAAGAAAAAAAAATTGATGGCAGTTGGCTCTGTTACTAAGGATATAACAGAGCAGTTGTACATTATATTTAATATTGATGAAATAAAATTTTCTAATAAAAAACAATTTCAAAATTAGAGCTGGATGTCATTTTTGTTGGACCGTAATTAGTGAATCATCATTGTTTAACTATGATGGTTGGAAAGTTTTCAAAAAAAAAAAAAAAAACTATGATGGTTGGAAAAATCTCATTATATTTTATCTACAGCATATTAGTTTATAATTCTAAAAGATCATAAATTTTTGAACAAAAAGGAAATTAATTGCTTTTTTATTTGTTAAAATATAAAGAGAACAATTTTTTTTTTCATAATATCAAAATCTTGAACAAAAAAAGAATGAATTTTTTTATTCGTTATTATATGTAGAGAACACAACGTTTTCATTAGTTACAAAAAGAAAACAACATGACATCTTTTATTTTAGCTTAAAAAAAATAAAAATAAAAACTCTTTTCTTTTGGTTGGTTTTGCAAAGGATATATAAGATAAATGAATTTTTTTAAAATTAATAGTTCAATACGTCTAAAATGAAATATTCGTATGAAAAAAAACCCTATTATACTACTTTGTTATATTATAGCATTTCATTTAAATGAAAAAAAAAAAAAAAAAAATCCGTTCCAAGCACTGGTCAATATGTAACATGTGAATATGAGTATCTTCTTTCCACATTTAAAAAAAGAATATCCGCACTTTAGACACGGTGTATAAGATGGAGAAACTATTGGTGTACCAAATTAATTCCTTCTCAAACTCAAATGTTTTAGCTATATTGTTGAAGTACCTACGCTGTAATAACAGAAAACAGCTTAAAGTTTGATTCATATGCATATGTATTAAAGTAATTTTGAATATTAAGTTGTCAACATATATATTTAAATTTAAGTTGGAATGAATTTGGCCATGAAAATTTAAGATTCTTAGGTGCCCTCCCAGTTCTTAAATATCTGGACCTAAGTTTTAATAACATGGAAGGGCCTCATTTTGGCAATGGTAAGTGCATATTTAAATTTTCTTCCTCAAGAATACCATGAAGAAGTTTAGACAAAACAGAAATTTACTAACCAATTTTACCTTTATTGACATTTATTTTCTTCATTTTAAAAAGCACAAAATCATTCAGTGCAAAACAAAATGCTTGATACATGCAAATGATTGCAGCATGCCTTCAATATTTACTGTGCATTTTAGCCCATTTTTTTTGTCCATTCAAATATGAAATGTGTTATTTTACTAGATCTTCCCTCCATACTGTTAGTTTCAATCTGACAAATGGATATCTCTTCACCGGTGATGTAGAACTGGTTAATCTAAGCAACTTGGAGGTCCTCAACTTGAGTGGAAATCATCTTAATGGAAGCCTACCATTCAAGGGTAAACATTCCATCTATTTTTAATTATTTTTCCTCAATTAATCGCCTTAATGGAAGCCATTTTAAAGACTTTCTCCTAATACTACTATCGTCAATGCTCTTGGTAGATATGGCAAATTTCAGCAGTTTGGAAATTTTAGATTTGAGTAGAAATGATTTCACTGGAAGCATTACTCCATATATTGGAGCATTGTCTTCTCTCAAGGCTATATCATTATCTTATAATAATGGACTCAATGGAACTTTAAATTCAGGTAAGAATCTACTATGAAATCGTGCTTTTACAATTTTGATTAGGAGTGTGAGGACAATTGAAAGAGAATTGTTGATAACTTGATATAGATCAATCCTCATTAGCTGCAACTTGGACGCATAACATTTGACCATCCACCCTTTTTTTTTTTTTTTTTTTTTTTTTTTTTTTTTTTTTTTTTTTTTTTTTTTTTTTTTTTTCTGAATGTAGAAATTAATTTATTATACTCCCCATTACTCAAAAATAAAAAATAAAAAATTTCATTTAAATCCCACAGGACCGACTCTACCATTTGTTATATCATAATTGAGCCAATTTTCCAAAAGGCAGCCGTATAGAATAATGTTCCATAATTTTGGTCCTATAGTAGTAAAAAATTTAACAATTAAATATAATATGTCACATACTTATTTAATTTTTTGTTTTTGGGACAAAGCTTAGCTACTCTTTTTCTATTTTACATCTAAACTTATCTCCTACCTAAAATCAATTATAACAAAAAAAAAAAAGAAGAAGAAGGATTAGACACATTATCAATTATAAATAAGATGTTAACAAAAGTTGAATACAAAATTTTAATTAATAAGTTTGCATCTAAGAAACAAAAATAATGAATTTTAAGTAAAAACTTATAATATAGAAATTTAAATAAACTTTATTAAATTGATATTGACATATAAGAGAATATTTGACTTTAGATTGTCTTCTTAAGCCTCAAATCTTATTGAGTCAGCAGCGTGATTTGATATATTAATTAGGTTGTGTTGTTGATTCTTTCGGTGGCACAAGTTCAGGATAGACACCACTAATCTTTTATTGCTTTTGATAGAGTTTTGTGTGCTGAAGAAACTTGAAGAGATAGATCTTGCTCATAATGGCTTTGAAGGGATGCTTCCTCCATGCCTAAACAATTTGACATCTCTTTCGTACTTAGATATATCTCAGAACTGGTTCAATGGAAACTTGTCTTCGTCTCCAATAGCCAGCCTAACATCCCTTGAGTACATTGATTTGAGTTATAATCTTTTTGAAGGTTTATTCTCATTCAGCTTATTTGCTAATCACTCTAAGCTTAAGGTGATTCAATTTTTAAGTGATAACAACAAACTTGTTGTAGAAACTGAGAATCACAGTTGGGACCCTTTGTTTCAATTAAAGGTCCTAGTATTGCCTAATTGTAATCTTAATAGGCTTACTGGCAACTTTCCTAAGTTTCTCTTGGACCAACATGAATTGGAAGTCGTTGATATTTCTCACAGTAAATTGAATGGAAGCTTCCCCATATGGTTGCTTGAAAACAATACTAGACTACGACTGTTAAATCTTCAAAGTAACTCTTTCACGGGCGAGTTTCATTTGCCATCAAATCACTACACGAATCTTCATCGGTTGGATCTCTCAAACAATCACTTTGATGGGAAACTTCAAAAAAATATTGGAAAGAGGATTCCAAAATTAGTATATCTAGATTTATCCCAAAATCAATTTGAAGGTAATCTTCCATCCTCAATAGGTGACATGAGTAATTTATGGCTTTTGGACTTGTCCTTCAATAATTTATATGGAGAGGTACCAATGGAATTGGTTACTACCGTACGGGGAATTTTGAGGTTATCTAATAATAACTTTCACGGTGAAATTTTCTCAAAGCACTTGAACCTATTCTTGGAGAATTTAGAATTGCAAAATAATAATTTCACAGGCACTCTTCCAGTTGTACCCCTAATGGTATTTGACGTCCTAAATATTAGCAACAACCACATGACAGGTACAATTCCTCTATGGATTGTAAATCATAGTACGTCACCACGGTCAGTTGTTGACTTAAGTAGCAACTCCTTCGAAGGCCAGATTCCATGTGGACTATCTTCATCTGATATAATAAACCTTTCTCATAACTTGCTTTCAGGATTGTTACCTTCTTGCTTGAATCTAGGGGATGTTAAGCACCTACTTTTGGTAGGGAACAAACTCACTGGGTCATTACCAAAAGCTATTCTCAATTCATCATCTCTTGTGACATTGGACATCAGAGATAATCACTTTATCGGCAGCATTCCTGATGAAATTGATGGACTTTCCAACTTAAAAGTGCTTTCGTTAAGTGGCAATCATTTTAGTGGTGTGATTTCAAAGCAATTGTGTCGGTTAAAGAGGATAGGCATAATGGATCTTTCCAATAACTCTTTTTCTGGGACAATACCATACTGCTTTCACAACATAACTTTTGGGAAGCTAGCTAGTAGTGATTTTGTCTATTCAAATGCCAATGAAACTTGGTTCAGTGATTTTTCCCTCCCATACAAATCTTTTCTATATACGACTATGGGAATTCAAGGGTTAAGCGTTCTCGTCCAGGAACAAGTTGAGATTGTATTTGTGATGAAATATAGGTCTGACTTGTACAAGGGTCTCATCCTTGATATGGTGTCCGTATTGGATTTGTCATTCAACAAGCTAACAGGTGAAATCCCTCCAACGCTAGGACAACTATCTTCAATTTGTGCAATGAACTTGTCATACAATCAGTTGACAGGTTCTATTCTAAAATCGTTCTCAAATTTGGCTCAATTGGAGAGTTTAGATCTTTCTCATAACAATTTGAGTGGAGAAATTCCTTCGGTATTGACCAATCTGACATTTCTAGAAGCTTTCAACGTGAATCATAACAACTTATCCGGTAAAGTTCCAGACATAAAACAATTTTCAACATTTGAAAAGAGCAGCTATGAAGGAAATCCACTTCTTTGTGGTCCACCACTAGAGAAAAGTTGCACCGACATAGATGAATCACCTCCATCACCACAAATACCTTCAAAGGCAAATGATGGAAAATGGTATGAAGTTAATCTTCCAATCTTCTCTATAATTTTCTCAGTATCATACGTTATTTTCTTTTTGGGTGTGGCTAGTATTCTTTATATTAATCCTCATTGGCGGCAACGATGCTTCAACTTGGTCGAGGATCGTATGTACTGGTGTTATTTTTTTGCTTTAAATACCCTAAAAGGGCTGCCAGGCCGTATGTGTCGTTAGATATTGAGATCGTTAGATGTACTCGATTTCTGTAGAAACCTTTTGTGGTAGTATTTAATACCTGTGTATGGGTATGTTTGGTTATGAATAATTATTATCACGCTCTATAATGAAACAAGGTGCTCACTTGCAGTACTTTTTCATTTGTATTGTAATTCTTGTGACTAGCCAATGTCATTTGCGGATCTGTTATAATTTAATTTGAAAATAATTCATGGAAAAGTTTTTACTTTTTATATGGGCCATGTGTAAAATTTATTTTATTATATATAGTATCATTAACAATTAGAAAAATTAGTTACAATTACGTTATATTTCATGAGGGGGGCAGACACTGTCAATTGATGAGAATTATACGATTATTTCATTGATATATGAAGAATGTGAAATATGACTTCAATGAATTAATAATTATCTAATTACCAATAGCCTTGTGGCCTAAGGATTGCCTCCTCCAGTGTGTGTTAAATTCCGGGGGTTTGAATCTGTCCACCTTAAGCTTAGCAAAAAATAATTGTTATTTAATTATCAGTTAACTTAAGCACAAAATATATCACAATTGAATAGGAGGAAACCAGATTATAGGTTGGAACTCTTTCAAAAATGTAATTAAAAAAAGGGTAAATTTTCCATACAAATTCTTTAGTGGTCATACTCTATCTTAGATTTTCGGGTATAGTTTTGGAAAAGATAAGTAGATAACACTATTTTTCATGCATTAAATAACCTTCTTTTTTTCGATAAGAATAATGGTATTCCCAAGTATTTTGTTCCTTGATGAAGCGAGACCCCAATGGTTTTTGATCTAAGGAAATGAGAATGCACACCCTTGGAAGCAAACACCCCTGACTTTTCCAAATTTATGCTTTGCCCAGACCACTTGCATTACTCATCTAAGCATTTCACCAAATTCTGAATTTCATTCATTTTGGTACTACAAAAAAGCATTTACATCATCAACAAAAAATAATTTCGTTACAGCTGGTGCATTGGCAGCAACCTTCACACCTTTTATCGCCTTTGACTATGCTTCTCTGTTTATGAGCTTTGCTAGCACCTCACTCCCAATAATGAATAGATATGGTGACAATGGATCTCCCTGACTTGAACTTTTAGATGGATTGAAGCTAACATCCTGGCTTCCATTCAACAATAGAGCAAAACTTACTGTAGATATACATTGAAACACTAGCTGCTGGAAATGCTGGCTAAACCCAAAGGCACCCAAAATAGCTAGAAGGTAGTTCCATTCCATTTTATCGTATGCCTTTTGGAAATCTAGTTTCAACCCCACACATCCTTTTTTTTTTTCTTCTTCTTTGTGCTAAAGCTGTGAACTATTATCGAATTCTCTGTAATACATCTACCAGGAACAAAGGCTACTTGCAGGAAGGGTTTACAAAAAGCTTATTTCTGGTCCCATAGATATCCCTGGACCAAATGATCAAGTAAAAGACCTGTTTGTTTATCATTCTAAGTGAAAGACCACAATCAGTATGCATTATTGTGATGTGGGAAAAAAAACATAAACATAACCATTACAAAATGTGGGGGAAAAAGACACACAGAATGTAATTCTTGCGAAATCTTTTTACTGACCAGCTAATGCTCTACTACTTGATATGTAAAATAATATACTAGTAATCTTTGGCTTCGTCCATGTCTATGATGAGCAATATGTTGAATAGCGTAAACAACATTGTAATCCCATTGTAATCCCTAAACAACATTGTAATCCTATTTACAACAATATGTTGAATAGCCTAAGCATTTCTCAGCTTCCAGATGTGGTACACAGAAGCACCAAATCTAAGCTTACAAGTTGTAACCTTCAAACTCCTCCCTTTCTGATTGTTTCTGTTGGCATATGCGGAAGTTTTATTGATAAATTGCAATGGATTACAAGTTTTTTTGTGATGCAGAGCTGCTGCTCCTGCACAATGCTAGAGAGATTTTTTTTTTTTTTTTTTTAATCTGCAAAAGGCAGTACAGCACTTATCTATACTTAAAAAAAAAGTCCTCGATACTTCTAGATACAAATAACTAACCCTTAGTAACACCATCAGCTTATCACCCTGGAATACTAACAGCCATCATCTAGAAATTTCTTTATTAAAATTACAAATTAATTTCTAACACCCCTCTTAATTTGTAATCTTTTTGCTTCTTGAACCACTCAATTTTGTCAACTGTAGCTGCTTTGGTGAGAACATCTGCTGGCTGATCATTGGTACTGATGAATTCCAGTTGGATTTCTCCTTCACTAACCAATTATCGAATAAAATGGTGCCTAAGCTCAATGTGCTTTGTCCTTGCATGAAAAATAGGATTCTTAGTCATTGCAATGATTGACATATTGTCACAGCAAATAACGGTAGGTTCCTCAGTAATATAGACACTTCACATTCGTTGTTGGGTTCGGCTTGGGTTGGACTTTACAGTAGTGAAAATGAAGGAAGCCGGGAAAGCTACAGAGGTAGATTTTACCGATGATGGATCGGATGAATTGGGTAGATGCTATGTCCAAGTGAGTAGAAGTTGTAGTCTTCAAATCTCTTATGTTTGGTTTTTTCTCTCCAAGGATAAATCTTCCTAGACTATGGATATACAGTAGAAATATGAGAAGTTTACCATGAAGTCAAGGATTTCAATGAACAGATGGCATAGTTATTAAATCCAGAAGGCCAATAAATCCCAAATCTGATGGCATAGTTATGATATTTGATAATAATGATATCTCAAAGGCTGGAGTAGTAAATTGTGGTAACTATTGATGGCATAGTTATGATATTTGATTATAATGATATCCCAAATCTGATGGCATAGTTATGAAATTAACTATATAAGACATTTAAGATTTTGTAAAAAGTAAATCTTTATAATAAATTATGGTAATCTTCAAGTAAGCTAGTGAATCTTGAAGATTGGAGAAATATATAAGAGCAAGAACACGAAGAGAAAAAAGGAGAAGCAAAAATAGACTATAGTTAGATTAAATAATTAATCACGGTTACAGTAATAGAATCTGAATCCTAACAACGCTGAACAAACTACAACGGTCATTAACGATCATAACAGACTTTTGAACCTAGCCTGAGAAATTCTCAACCCAATAAGTTCAAGTTAGATCGAAAAAACCCTCAAATCTGATTTAACTTTATCCATGCACATTTATAAGAAATTTTTTTCATTCAATATTTTTCCATGTTGGTTTCTGTCCACTTTATAACAAAACAGAGAGCATTGTTGTATAAATAAAACATTTAAAATTATTTTTGAAAAAAAAATAAACATAAATGAAGAACAAAACAATAACTATGACAAAATTTTAGTCAAAATTACACATACAACTTTTAGCTATGGGAAGACTTTTGCTCTTAGATGAGGAGAAATTTTTGGATGAGCTGGGGGTATAAATTGTTTGTCACTTCACTTATGACCAGGGGCGTAGCCAGAAATTTTTACATGGGGGGCCGATTCGAAGTATTGATATAAAAAACATAATTCATAAGGTTATTGAATATGAAATTTGAATTTTGATATATCTTACACATTAATGAACTAACAAAAACTGTCTAGTTTACTATAGACATATACAAAAATATCCACAAACAAAAATATCCACAAAAAAAAAAAAAAAAAAAAAAACATTTCACATCAAAATCATGTCTAATGACGATTTTTCATGGAATAGAATTCATCCATAATCATTTCCATGGTGAAATTCCCAACAATTTCATTTTCTATATAAACTATCATATTAACCATAAAAGAACTTTAAAAAAATAAAATTTTAATTAGAAATTTTTATTTAGTTATATGGATGTTATTCATACTCAAGAAAAAACAAAATTTCACTATAATTTAAACAGTTAACCCATCATCATTCCTATTATTAAAATTTTCCTGTATTTTAATTTTTTTAAATTAAGAATAACCCCTCAAACAAAAGCAAAAATTAAACTAACAAAAGAAAAAATTAAACACACAAGTACACAACATAAACCAAACAATTTAACAATACCCACTGCCACATGATATATAACTAATCAAAAAGAGGTAATAAATCAAAAAAATTTTACCTTTGAAACTTTGTCTTCACAAAGTGCAAAGATGGGGTGTGGGCCGTGTGGGTGTGGCAATGCCTAGTAGATCTTCCCTTCAAGACTCATCACAATCAACATTCCCATGCCTTCAATCATATATTTCTCTAAAAATTTATGAAAAATTAAAGAGCATGTGAATATTTAAGTAAGTGTATATAGTTGAGAAAAAAAAAACACTAAAAAGAGATGAAGGTGTAGTGCTGAAGAAAGAGAAGAAAATTGAAAACTCACCCTCTGAATGATTTATTTTAAGAAAACAAGAAGAAAGAAAATAATGGTCAGTTTTTTTTTTTTTTTGGATCGTGAGGACTGAGTTTGAGAGGAGGGCTGAGCTAAGGTTTTGCTTTGTTTGGGGGTTGTTGGTATTAGTGGAGTGGGCAATGGCGTGTACACAGAAGACAAGAAGAGAATAAAAAGAATAGCAAAAGAAAGGGTCTTGATTTTGAGTTTGAGAATGAGTGACAAAATGTTATTTTATTGGGTAGTGCCTTTAGGTATTTAAATATAAGGGGGCCATGTTTTGTTTTATTAAAGAATAAAAGAAAAAAAAAAAAGAGTCCTACAATTAAAACTAGAGAAAGTTGGGCCTGGAGTGAATTGAATATAAATGAGTGGGGGTGCGGGATTTACATCATTGGTGCCCAATTAAAATTTCTTTGGTGAACTTTTTTTTTTTTTTTGCAGGGGCCACGGCTCCCCCAAGGGGCAACGTGGCTCCGCCCCTGCTTGTGACTTGCCGCCTTACAAACACAGTCACAAAATTCACTCTCTTTCTTCTACTGTTGTGTATAGTATAGGTACCTTTCTGGCTTCCGCCCCTTCGGTCGCGGCGGCGGCGGCAGCCGCGGCAGCTGGGTTTCACAACAGCAGCAGCCATGAACTCTGAGACTGCCATTTTAGAGAAGAAACCTCTAGATGATGCTAAGAAGAAATTCAAGAGGCGTCCTCTTTATTCATCGATGAAAAAGCAGCTCGATGATGATTCTAGTTCTGAAGATGAAAGGTTGCCATCACGAAATGTTGCAAGTTCTGTCCGCGCGAGCCAGTAGCTGTCCAAAGGCACTCTGCTACTGCTAGTGGCGGCCCAAAGGCAGAATGAGAGTTATAATGGATCATCAAAAAGAAAAGAAAACCTGAAGATCTAAGAGGTAGAACTAGACGTTGATACAGTAGATAATGCCAAGGAGATTGAGGAGGCTAACAATTTTAATGAAGCTGATCTTGCAATTGCTAATTAGTAATTACTCTATAAAGACATTCATTACAACCTGGAAGTGGAAGGAGCAGTGTTGGGACCATACTGTGCCTGAGTAATATGTTAATTCTTGTTATAAATTATGATTCACACCTATCCACTGCCTTATTTCTTGATCTGATGTTGAAAATTTTTGCTTTGTATGATTTATGTAAAGAATATATGTGTAAATTCATTTCTTTAAAATGATTTCGCAATAGTTCTCAAGGTTTATAAATTTTAGAAATCTTCTTTCATGGTCTTAGAGATTTTTACCACTGGGGGGCTGGAATTCTAATGATTTTAATTGACAATGTAATAGCTAAACTGTATTGCAAATCCTGCATATCTAGTAGTGGGTCATTGACTTATCCTCAACTTGCAAGTTATTTTTTCTTTTTTTGACATTGGTGAGATAATGCTTATACCTACTTGACAACAGATTATGTTATTGAAGAGATTACAAAAGCTGGCTTTATCGAACCTACCCCTATTCAAGCTCAAGGATGGCCAATGGCTCTAAGGGGCCGTGATCGAATTGGTATTGCTGAAACAGGGTCAGGGAAGACACTTACCTACCTGTTGCCTGCCATTGTCCATGTTAATGCCCAGCCAACTCTTTGTAAGGGTGTAATGTTTGGGTTGATTTATTCTTAATATGATCTTGATATGCCTCTGTTTATATTTTGTCAATCTCTGGAAATATGTTTCGTTGATCCCCATTATATTTTTCAGCTCCTGGAGATGGCCCAATTGTTTTGGTATTAGCTCCAACCCGTGAACTTGCTGTTCAAATACAAAATGAATGTACTAAATTTGGTGCATCATCAAAAATTAAAAATACATGCATATATGGTGGGGTTCCAAAGGGACCTCAAGTTCGAGATCTTCAGAAAGGTAGGTTGTTGATTGAGTTTTAGACAACTTTTCATTTCTTGCTGTATTTTGATTTCCATGAACTGTCTCTCCTGTGATAGGTAGTTTCTATGTGAGTTGACTTTGCTATTTTTTATTGCTTTCATGTCTAGGTTTATATAGTTGCTTACTCTTTTTGATTTTGTTAATGTTAAATTTATTCCTTTTCTGGACCAGGAGTTGAAATTGCAATTGCGACACCTGGGAGGTTGATTGATATGTTGGATTCGCATCATACAAACTTGCGAAGGGTTACATATCTTGTGTTGGATGAGGCAGATTGGATGTTAGATATGGGTTTTGAGCCTCAGATTCGAAAGCTTGTTTCTCAGGTTTGAATTGTGCCTTGCTGTTTGAAACTAATGTCATGATCATTACTGTACTTTTATCTCTGTTACAAAAGTAATTTTTGACAGATGATTGTTTCTCCTAGCTCTCATATTCCTCTTCCTCTTCCTCATGCCTTTCTGTCTCCTGCTTTCATTTATGGATTAGATCTGTTAGACAAGAAGGGCAGATTAGCAGATGTCTGATCTGAAATAGCTTGGCTGAACTGAGTTCTTGAACAGTGTGGAAGTTCTAATTGTTGGTTTAGAATCCCAATTTGACTTCTAGTACTTAATTGCAGGTCTTGTCCAATAGAACTTAAGCTTGTAACAAGAACTTATTAGATTATTTTTTGTATTATTTTATTTTATTTTATTTTTGGAGTTTTCGAAGGCCATATCATTATTGAAGCCTCTTGCTTACTTCCCTACCAAAGGGAAGATATGATGTAGACAATGAAGAGATTGAGGAAAAGCAAGATTAAACAAAAAAAGATAGATTTGTGGTCTCGTTTTGATGTGGGGCCTTCTTGGAACATTTCATAGGCTACTTTAATTATTATTGAGTTTTAGTATTAAGTTTCTTTAGGATAGAAAGCTACTGGTTTAGTTTTAATAAATTTTTACTGGAATAAATCTCATAAAAGAATACATGTGGCCTACTTTGACTAATTTGTTGAGAATCCATAGCCAATCCCAAATAATTTAGGACCATGGCTTGCTTGTTGGTGTAGAATAGGGCAATCTTTTAAATTCCATTTTTTCAGGAATGGCTGTTCTTGTCTCTACCAAAGGCCCATGAGTCTTATTTTGTGTTTTCAGTCATTTTTTTATTTGGTTTAGAAGTTCTAAAGTATCTTTTCTAGTTATTAGTAGTCATGGTGTTTTTTTAGAAGTCCTAGTGTTTTAGGAAAAGATTTTGGATTTAGCAATTTCCCTTATTTTAGTCAATAACATTCATAGTGGGATTGATTTTAATAAAATTCCAGAAGCTTATTTTAAGGTTTAAGGAGTGTTGAGGGCGTGATTGCCTTGTGATTGTTTTGGACAGCGTAGGTATCTTTGCCAACTATGTGGTTGTGTAGTGTTTATCTTATTTCTTGTTCAACCCACTATTTTAACACCTAACAGCCATCAAACATATTCAAAATCCAATATTTTTATTACTGAAACCTACCTAGAGAGTGTAAATCATTGGTTGAATTTTCAAATTTTCACTAACAAGGGGAAATCTCTAAACATTGCTTACCCTCCAGTATTTTGCTTAATTTTGTTTACTATTCATAATATTAGCCATATACTCTTGTTTACTTGAAAAGCTATTGGCTTTAAAAACTATAGTTACCAACATTTAATTATATACATGCATGTAGTTGTTAGTATTGTCCAATACATATAATATGAATAGTAGGTATTATAGGTGTGTATTGAGTCACTATCGACCATGCTTATGAATCTGTTAGGATTAATATATATATTTATTGTATGAATCATATTGATTGTGTACGATTTATGGACGTGTGAGTTTAAATTGGGTTTTTTTGTTAACATTTGTGCTTTGACTTGAGTCCAACTAGTGATTGGACTTGTTTTCAACAAACAATTATGGGATACTTGGTTGAGGCCAATCAAATACTGTCCATGGGGGTTTTTTTTAATTTTATTTAATTTTAAAATTGTTTAGATTTAATAAATGCTTCATTCTAGGATTCTCCCTGGTCCTGGGTTACTGATTGCTTTAATGATCACTTTGTAATGTTTATGCCCAGTTGCAAGTAGTACAAATGTGGTATTTTGAAGATGCCAGCTAATCCACTGTTAAGTATCACTGATGGCAATGTGATGGGCCCTTTACTTCCCTCCTAATGTTTTGTTCAATGCAGAATCACCCAAATCGTCAAACTTTGTACTGGAGTGCTACCTGGCCAAAAGAGGTTGAACAACTTGCTAGACAGTTTCTTTACAGCCCGTTCAAAGTAAGGTGCTATAACTTAATTTTGCTACTGTCTACTGCTGTTGTGGGATTTCTTCTGTTAGGATATATTCTTTTCTGTGTTTCGTTTTTATTTTATACTTTTGATATGTGTAGTTGCCAGTCATAACTCATATGTCATTTTATTCGTTTTGAGGCTGCTTGTGTTTGTGAATATTCCCCTACTCCTTCCCCCTCTTTCCTTTTTCTTGAAACTGAGGGTAATTTCCCAGGTTTAATGGCTTGGTTTGTAATTGCTAGAGTTCTGGAGGGCATATGCCCTTTTTGAAAATTCCTGCTTTTGTGGTATGTGTATCTGTTAGTAATGTGCGATTATGTTATGTGATTGGCTCTTATCTTGGACTTTGCATAGGTGATAATAGGATCTCAAGATTTGAAAGCTAACCATGCTATACGCCAGCACGTTGACATTGTTTCTGAAAACCAGAAATATAACAAGTAGGCCCCATTTCTATCTTGTTCTTGTATATTCTAATTTCTTCAAGATCTCATCATATGAGATTTGATGTGGTCATTTTACTGATAGGTTTGATTTTCCAGATTGGTTAAATTGCTGGAGGATATCATGGATGACAGCCGAATATTGATCTTCATGGATACCAAGAAAGGATGTGATCAGATTACCCGGCAGCCTCGCATGGATGGCTGGCCAGCTCTTTCAATTCATGGAGATAAAAGTCAAGCAGAGAGGGATTGGGTCCTCTCAGAGTTTAAGGCTGGCAAGAGTCCTATAATGACTGTTAGGGATGTTGTAGCTCGTGGTTTAGGTATGGAGATAAAACTCTTAAAGCTTGTTCAAAGACTTGATAGAAATTCTATTTTAGTATAGGAAATTGTGTTGGTAAACGATTTACTAATAGCACTCATCATCAGCATCTCATTTTGGAAGGAAATAATTATCTGATCTTCTTGTTGTCCCTAATTTAGGTCTTTTAATTTTTTTGGATGGGCTTTATGGTATAATCCACCATTGGATTTCTTCCTTTTGAGCTGTATCTTACATTATCATCTTTCAAGCGGTCTTTTTAAGGAACATTTTTAGTATTAATCATGTTTTCATTGATAAAACAGATGCAAACCATTTCACTCAGCTCTTTGCTGCGTATGTTGGATATTTACCTTTATTTTTATTTGCACTCATTTGTTATGTTTTCTATCCTGAAGCTCATACTATGTTATTTTGAAAGATTCATTTTTTTAGTTATTGCTTTGCTATATTTAGTGGTCTCTAAATTGTCTCATGAACACCTTTTTTTACCTAAGTCGGTGTTATTTGTCACATGGATCCTAATTGTATGTTTGTTTGAGCCACTTGTTTTCATGTCTATGGATATTGGATATTGCCCTTGAACACTTCCCCTCTGTGCATAATTGTAGCCAGAATATGGTTTCTGGGGGTATTCATCTGACATTTTGTGTTTATTTGCTACAACAACACACTAGCATACATAAATGTGTTGAGATCATAGATTCTCAGATCTAAATAAGCTTCTGATGTGAGAGATCGTTGGCCTAATGCATTTCTTATAACTTATAATGCTCTTTTGTTTCGTGACAGATGTGAAGGACGTGAAATATGTGATAAATTATGACTTCCCTAGATCCCTTGAGGACTATGTTTACCGTATTGGTCGAACAGGAACGGCTGGGGCAAAAGGAACTGCATACACTTTCTTCACTGCTGCAATTGCTAGATTTGCAAAGGAACTCATCAGCATACTTGAGGAAGCTGGACAGAAGGTCAGTCTTGATTTGGCTGCAATGGGGCATGGTGCGCCTCCTCCCCTGTTCGGTTAGTTGGCTAGCTTGAATATTCTTAGACACCCATGTGCGCATACACGTGCATGCTCGTCTTGGTGCTTACATGTATGAGTGCGTGAATTTGATTACTAAAATTGACTGTTTCAATGAATATCAATCAATCAGGTCATGGGGGTTTTCGAGATCATGGTAGGGGTCATGATAGTGGTCGCTTATGGAACTAACTATTGAAGGTAAACCGGTTCTCACTTTGTATTTTGGAGGAAAACATTTGACATGTTTGATTAGATGATAGGAGTTTAAATGTCTAAGACCACTAGCACCAAGAGACTTGGTGTTGGGGAAAGTTGTAGGCGTGGCCAAAAACCCATCCTATGAAAAGTTAGGGCCCAACTGGGGGGGACCATACCAGATCACCTCAGTGGCGGGGGTAGGTGCGTATTACTTAGAAGATTTAGATGAGAAACCTGTACTTCATCCATAGAATGTAAATAACCTGCGAATGTATTATTATTAATGAAAGCGCTTCTGTCAATTCAAAGTCTAAATTTATTATGATTGCATGTTTCGTGCCCTAACAACCGTTCTAACTGTTTCAAGAAAAATCTAAGTGTTAGACAGAACCAAGGCCTTGCATAGTTTTCGAACTCAAGCCTATGGGAAAACTAACTACTTCAAGAAAAATCTAAGTGTTAGACAGAACTAAGGCCTTGCATGGTCCTCGGATTCAAGCCTATGGGGAAACTAACTACTTCAAGAAAAATCTAAATGTTAGACAGAACTAAAGCCTTGCGTGGTCTTCGGACTCAAGCCTATGAGGAAACTAACTATGTACTTCAAGAAAAATCTAAGTGTTAGACAGAACTAAAGCTTTACATAGTCCTCGGACTCAAGCCTATGGAGAAACTAACTACTACAATAAATATTAAATGTTAGACAGAACCAAGGCCTTGCATAGTTCTCGGACTCAAGCCTATGGGGAAACTAACTACTACAAAAAAAATCTAAGTGTTAGATAGAACCAAGGCCCTACATGATCCTCAGACTCAAGCCTATGGGGAAACTAACTACTTCTAGGAAGAATCCGAACTGTGCCTGGTCCTCAGGTCATCTGCTTTGATAAAATTGACACTACATCAAATTTGCCTAAGTACCAAGCAAGGCTCGTTAGCAGGCTAGTCCAACCTAATTAATTACTTTGATGCCCGTTGTAATCGTTGCAAACGACGACAACCTTTACTATAACAAAACCTAAAAATTGAGCCCATGAGCATCACTTAAAGCGTTTTAGGGTGCTATGGACCTGGTCCTAGTTCAACCCGCCCCTGGAGGGTCCTCGCTTTTTTCCATAACTGTTGACGTTTATTAAGAACCTGAAGGATTCATTGATTTTGACCTGCCTTCGTTCTAAATCAAAAACAAAAGAGAGGTATGTTTCCATTTGCATAGACATCTTTGTGAAATCATAATTGTTGCTATTATAGGCCGAGGCACAATTAGATTTATAATTACATAAGTGAAAAAAAATATATAGACAGAGCAAATAAGGGAAAATAAAATATGCGCTTCATTAAGTCCTCAGGAGCTACACAACGCAAAAATGCCACTACAACGTTTAAAAAAAAAAAAAAACAAACAACAAAACAAAAACAACACAAGGCAAAAATGCCATTACAATGCCCAAAGGAAAACAGACAAAGCAAAAGCTCCGAGGAAGCCTGTTTCTCCAGCTACACCTCAGTCTCTTCTATAGAGGGCTGAGCAGAAGAGGTCTCAGGATTCTTAGAACCCTCACTAAGGATTGCAACCTGAGGGGGGTCGACTGAGAGAGGTGTCTTCTCAACGTGAGAGGCCTGAGCATCAGCTAAGGGGTTCGCAGCCTCTTGGGGTGCATTCATGTTGGGTCTCTGGCTTGTTTCAACTGCCCCCAGAGGATCAACTTCCTTTGCAGGCTCGTTCGAAGTGGTGACAGTCGGGGCATCCTCATCGGGAATAACACCAACTCCCTCAGAAGCCACCTTGGCCTCAGAGCTGGGAGGAGCAGCCTTACGAATGGCAGGAAGGTAGTACACGTTCTCCGCCTTTCACAAGTCAGATGAAGCCTCAACTTCAGTTCGTTTCAAAGCTTCATTTCAAACCTGGGAACAGTAGAGTCTGCATACCCCAGACACTTGAGCTTTAAGGATGGCCTCTGTCTCGGCCACCCCTGACTCATAGGCCTCTTGCTCAACCTTGTCTCTGGAAGTCTCGGCCTCGGTCCTGGCAAACTCCGCTTCTACCTTGGCCCTCAGGGCCTCATCCCTAGCATACTTCGCGACGCCCTTAGTCCCTTTTGCCGCGACCACCTTCTTCTTCAGGTTGGCGATGTGCTCTTTAGCAATCTTTAGCTGATCCTCGGCTTCCAGTGGGTGCCCTCTTTGGTCTTGAGCTTGCTTTTGGGCACTGGCAAGGCTCGATTCGGCACTGTCTCAAGCCCTCGTCATCTCCTTCAACTCCTCCCTCGCTTTTGAGAGATCGGCCTCAGAGGCTTTAAGGACCCGAGCAGCATCTAGCCGTTTATCACGCTCCGAGTCCAGGGCCTTGCTTTGGCTGTTGGCCGCTTCCTTCAGGTTAAAAGTGGCTTGGATTGCCTGCCAGTTGAAGCAAGTGCATAGTAAAAAATACAATAAAGTACATAATAGTAAAAAATAAATAAATGATAATAAATCGAAACCAGAAGAATCACGAATGCCGGGAATCTTACCATGGCCAAGTATCATTTAAGACTGAGGAAGACCTCTTTACTCCTCAAAACCTCCAACTCAGCCATATCTGCAGGGAGCAATAGGGACCTCTCCAACGCGTCTGCCACATACGCACCTTCACCCCCTTGAAAGTCCCTAAGGGAGGCATCGTCCATCAAGGACTCCCTATGGAGCATAGGGGCAGGAAGCCAGGCCTGAGCCTCAGGCTGGGCGGTAACCTGCTTGTCCTTGCCCTGGTGCCCTATCTTTAGTTACTTGGAGGGCCGCCGAGGGTCGTCCTCCTCCTGGGAAGAACGAGGCTTGTCGCCTTCCATAGGCCTTTTGCTTTTGTCCTTCTTCTGCTTAGGATCAATGGGTTTGGGCTTGGACTGCGAACTAGACTGAGGCGGAGGAGGAGGAAGCCTAGGCTAGGCAAAAGTCGACCTGGTCTGGGCAGGCTGAGACTTGGGGGGAAAAGAGGGAAGCTTAGGTTATGGCTTCCCCAGCTGGCCTTCAATCAAATCAAACAAGTTGGATTAGGGTTTCATCTTGTAACCTATCTTGGCCTGGGAAAAGTCTCCTGCTGACAGAAAATCTGCTTCGGTTAAGTTTTGGTCACCCAAGTCACCAGAGGGGTCCTCGGACAGGTGGACTTGTTCGAACACACCAAACTTGTCCTCGGTCGGACCCAGACCAGTACCCTCTTCTTCTGTTTCTTGACTTCTTCCCTTTGCCTCCATAGCTTGGTGGGATGTAGAAGAGCCTGCTAATGGAATACCTTCCAAAGTGGGGGATCCCTCAGGGATCGAGAAACCGTCCTCGGTTACAGTAATTTTTCGAAGCCGAGGATCCTTCGCCCTGATTACGTACTTTGGCACCGAGAATGATTTCTGAATGGGGTTGTATCCCAAGATCTTATGGGCGGCCCTAACTTGGTTGTCAACCTCGTTCACAAAGATTTCTGCCCTCAGTATAGTCTCCAAGTTCGCCTTGTTAACCAGACCAAAATGACACTCAAAAGTGTGTGGATCTGCAGAAAAGAAAACACGTTTTTATTAACAACCAAACAAAACAGACTGTGAAGACACTCAAAACAACTGAAGGTTAGGCCCTCTCCTACTCTAAATACCCTACCTGGGGTATCCTCCACTGTCGGACAATGAAGGCTATCGTGCCACTCTCTAGACATGATGAAGAAGTCATTATCCAGCCATTTGCTGGACGAGGGGGGGCACTGGATAAGCCGTACCTTATCTTCCCTCGTCTTTATGTAATAAGACTTACCCTTTAAGAGCTAGAGGTTATAGCATCAGTTTACATCATGATGAGTCAACCTCAACCCCATTTTCTCATTTAGGGCGTCTACACAGCCTAGAATCCCAAACATATTGACACCGCACTAGGTGGGGGTTAGCCAAAAGTGTCTAAGGTAACCCCTCGTCACCTGACCCATGGGGATTCTCATACCGCCCTCTAAGAAGGCGATTATGGGAATCACTGCCTCGCCCTCTTGCCTCCTAAAACTCCCCTCTCCCTCCTCACAGTACCTTAGACCTACACTGTTAGGTATCTTATAATCGGCGATGAATTTCTCCATCGCCTCTTCAGATTCAACCAATTTCTTGAACCTACCCATCTCCGGAGACGACTAAAAGACTTGGATAAAGACAAAAGGAATAGAGGGACACGAAGAAAGAAGTTTAGAAAAGAGGAAGTGTAATTTAGGGAGAGAGAAGAAGACTTACAGAAATGAGGAAAAGGTCCTTAGAAAGGCTTTTTGTGCTGAAGGAAGTCGCGAGTTTAGTTGGAGATGTGACCGAATTCGAGGTATGTGCACAAGATCTCTTGAATGTGAAAGTAAAGAGGCGGATCAATTCAAATGGGTATTTATAACCCCAATAAAAAATAACCGTGTGAGTTTTCCTGCCCATAAAGTCAGGAGGATCACCACCGTTTGATCATCATCGCACCGTTGAACGTGGAGAACACGGAGCCGTCAGAATTTAATGCGGGCGCGTTCCGCATACCAAAGCGTCAGGAACGTGCCTTGAACAGGTGGAAAGACTTTGACACTAGTGGAGGATAGGACTTGACAAGCCGTGGCAAGGGTCCGAAGATATCAAAATCCTCCTCTCCGTCTGAAGAGCCTGACAATAGGATTTTGAGGGGCTATTGTGGGGTCAAGGAATTTGGTGACCCCGGCCCACTTGATGCTAAGCCCAAGGCCCACACCGAGGAGGAAGAAATGTCTGAGGACGAGTAAATGAAGCCCAAATTACCAAAAAGTGTTGCTGAGGACAATCCCGTCCTCGGCCAGCCGAGATCATGGAAATGAAAAGTAACGCACCATCAGAGGTAGTCCTTCAGAGTGCCCCAAGGAGGAGATAAGTACAACGGGTTAGCCATAGAGGTATGGTGGATGAGCAATTCCAGGAGGGACTGTCATCTCCACATTTAATGCCAACAACTAATATTCTGGCCACATTAATGGAGAGGTAACTCCTAAACAGTATGGCCTTAATTGCTGCAACCCACAGAAAGAATGGGAAGGTGGCTGATTGGACAAGCACTCAAGTAGTGACCTGCATGATCAACAAATGGAGGGTCAAGATTAATCAGAGAGGGGTATATAATGTAAGAAGTCCTCTAGAAAGGGGGGGAATTTAGAAGGAGAAAGCACGGTAGAACTTGTATCATCTCTGTAACCAAGAACCAAAGAAATAGTAAAACTTACATTCTCCTAGGAAAGTGCCGAGGAGCAGGATTTTACATTATTGGATATGTACTCGCCACCCAACTCGCACATTGCCATGCTTAGTTGTTGCCACCCTCGCTAGGGCTTAGTTCTTTGACCCGCTCTTTACAAATTTATTGTATTGAGCCAATTGGGCTTAAGTCTACTCCTCCAAAAGGAAGAAGTGATCAAATCCGGTCCCTACAGTTATAATTTGCCTTTCTTGTTTCTTATATTCTCTGTTTGATCTGATTTTTAAAACCTTTCTAAGGGAATAAATGAAATTGGAGTAAAATCAATGAGCATATATATATATATATATATTTTTTTTTTTGAGGAAAAAAATTAATGAGCATATAATAAAAACATTATGATGATGAAATTTTTTTATCAATATTAATTTTTAGGTGTATTAAAAATTTATTGATGTGTTAATAAAGATGCCACTATTAATGGTTAGTACACAACACAACCTACAAGGAAGGCACACTATTTTAAAATTTATTATTTTGTGTAACGCCTGTTTGCAAATATACTTCTTACACGCTAGATTTATGAAATATTGTGGATTTCAGTTAGTTCAATTGATAAAGTTTTTGATGATTAAATAAAATATTAGGAGTTCAATTCATGCATAGAACAAAAACCAATTAATATTTTGGTCTAGTTATAAATCGTGCAATTATCAGAAGTGGATGCATAAATTGATATTCTACCAAAAAAAAAAAAAAAAAGTAGCTTTAATTCTTCTTAAAAGTGACAGACGTGCTTTAAACGTGAGAGATGGCCAAAATTATTGCGGCGCCAATCAATACAATAGAAATCAAGCAACAGATTGCTTGAATTCAAGAATATTGTGGAGCCCAAGTGCCGAACAAAACAAAGAAGTAAATTGTTTGGAAGGAGGCAAGCTGATCATGGTTGTTGGCTTGTTGCCATGCATCCAAAAAATTGGTTAGAGTGTCAAGTGTCAACTAAAAGGCAAAGAACAAATACAAGCATTTAAATTTTTTTCGTGTAACAGGAGCATATCTTTGATTTTTATTTTCGTGTATTTTTCAAATGAAAGATGTTTAAACTAAAATTTTTGTAGGTTCTAATTAGCTCAACTGGTAAAGTCTCTGATGGTTGTATGAGAGATCTGAGGTTCAATCTTCACCTACACCAAAAACTGATTGACGTCTTGGTCTGACGATAAAGAGCTATTATCAGGAGCGGACGCCATAGGTTAAAAATCTCTCTATTAAAAAAAAAAAAAAAACTAAAATTTTATTTTTTTATTTTTTTCAAAAAATATTTTTTAGTATTAATTTTCATATTTTTTTTAAAAAAAATGCAAACTATGTTATTTTGGAGGTTACTAACGACACAAATCTAATGGAGACTAACAGGAGGAATGAATTGAATAAACTTGAAAGTTAAAAAATTTTATTAAATAAAAATAAATTTAGAGGAAATGAACTTTAATCAAAGTTAGAGAGTCAATATGTAATTTAGTCAAATAGTATATATTGACAAGTAAAAAGAATGGGAGAGAAATGGGGAAATTGGAATTTGAGTTGTAAACACTAAATTGTAATAGATTTTTTTCACAAAATATGTAGAGACAGCTCAAAACTTTTCATTGTTCATTTCAAATTCCTAAACTTTAGGATTTTAATCTTAAGACTTCGCTATAAAATTGCCCCTACCCAAAGTCACATATTCTATATTTTTGAAAAAGTGGAGTCACTTGAATAGCATGTTTACCACATCAAAATAATACTACAAAATTAACGTACCAAACATATTATCTTTTAACAATTTGACTAAATGTAAGGCAATGTTTTAAAGTCTTTTTTGCCATTGCCCTTTGGTCCTGCAATAAAAGACAATGGCCGTAGAAATTTGACAAATCGAGGCGTGGTCATGAGAATGTTAACAGTTGGCACCCAGAAACAGGCCACTTGGAATCTGTTTCTCTATAATCACTACAATGGCCAATTGATCATAGAAGCAGACCACATGGGGTGTGCTATGGAATATAGATACTCGGCATTTTCAAACTGGCTTTTATCCTTATGAACAGGGACGGAGTCAAGACTTGAAGTCTAGAGTACATTCCAAATTTTGAAACGTTAGGGTATAAAATTCAAACATCTCCAAACTTTAGGGTTGTAATTTGCAATTTACCCTTTATTTTTTAACATTTTAAGTATATGGCAATCATCATTGAAATTGGTAATTTTATACCATATTGATCAATACAGGTTGGCAATTTTCATATTGGTCACTAAGCTGGGAACGATTATGCCCCTACTACATTTTAGATTCAGTTCTTTTAGGATGACATCATTTGCCACAATAGTTACCGCATCTGGATGATATATGCAATTTTAATCGGTGAACTGTCACTTTCAAATAGACTCAATACATTTTTTTTTCCATAACTCACAATTGCACATATATTGTGGCAAAAATTATGGTACAAACGTGTTTCCACGTACTTTCTCTTTCAATTTAAATGCCAGCCATTTCAACTACAATCATTCTAGCAAAGTTTCACCGCTTTTTCTTCTTCTCTCTCTCTTCTCCGTCAATTGCGTTTCCGGACTCCACACATATGAACTTTCCTTGTTCTTTCTATTTAGTTCTTTGTCAAATTAATGGCTGGTTGGTGTGTGTGAATGTATATGATCTTTTCATCCTTCTTGTTTCCATCACGTTTATGTGTAATATTTATTTATTTATTTAGTGCTATATACGTTGATGGATCAGGCCACGTGTAATTGGCTGGCATATTAGTCTGGGACATGTGTGTGTTATATTTATTTATATATTTGCTGAATGTAAAAAGGAGGGTCTCCGGTGTGAGCTTATCAACCCCACGTCATGTGACGGTAATGAGTAATACCACATGTACCGCATAGGCCTTGCTGGAACTATCGCTTGAACTAATTAAAATTTTGTATTCAAGTTCTTCTAACCTTTCATTTTCAATCAATAATATACCTAATCGGCTAATCCACTCTAAATGAAACCTCTTTCTACTAATAAATCTCTTAATTTTGTGTCAATATTTTTCCCATTACCTAGATCATAAATATTTGTAGGAATGTAATTCGACATGTCATTATTATTTATATTTTCTTCTAGTTGAACATCATTATGGTGAACTAGTTAATTTGTGACATTTTCATTATTATTTTCATTTTATTCTAAATTATTTTGAAGTTCATTATCAAGATTTGTTGTATTGCAAAATTGAACATCATTGTTATCTTGCAATTATATCATTTCATTATCTTCTAACTCATTTTGGTGGATTTCTTGCTCATTTGTGATATTTTCATCTAAATTTTGTGTTGTATTTTGTTTATTACTAATATCATTAGTACGTTGGTGTAATCTGCTAATGTCATCCATTATGATAGAAAATAATACTTCATAGAAAAGGAAATGTTAATGAATGCCGTAAAGACATTTGTTAGTAAACTATTTTAAGAAAGTTTTATGAGAAAAGAGAAAGAGCAATTAATATTTTGACAACTTTTTTAAATTTTCCGCATAAAACTCACATGTCAGTGAGATATGGGTCTCGTGAGTCTCAGTAGATACTTTCTCTATTCTTTCTTTTAGTTTTGTTTCTTGGGGTTGCATGCCATTGTGCTGGCTTTTATGTACAACAAAAATATAAAATTTCAGAGAACCTAAATGAACATACAAATGAATTCCGGCGGAACCCAATTACACATAACCCATGAGAGACATATATCCATACACATAGTTCCTTCTCCTAAGTCTTAACTATTACTAAAATATATAAATAAATAAATAAATAAAAAAAGTGTTAACTATTTGTTGCTAAAAAAGTGTAAACTATTTGTTCCATTACCCTTAGCACCTACTCATGAGTTAGTATCATTAGGGCCAAAAAGTACTAAAAAAGAGCTTTAGATAATACATAAAAGTTATAAAAGATAGAGAAATGTTTGTCCACAACATTTTCACAATACTTTCATGACAAATCTTAAATGGCAAGTTATTACTTATTATTTATTGTTATTAATTGATAGGCTGAAAAGTAAATTTAATGGTAGGTTCAAATTAGAATCAATAACAATTTACCACATATGATTTGTTGTGAAAGTATTATGAAGATATTATGAATGTAAAACTTCTTTAAAAGATAACTATTAGCATCTACGATCTAGCTTCTATAGAATGAAATAATAGCTTTGGTTTGATATAAAGAAAACATAAAGAAAAAAAAATAAAAAGAAATGTTGAGAGCTTTATAGTTTAACTGGTTGACATTTTTTAGTGTTTTTAAGACATTCAAGCTTCAAATCCCCCTTTCCTTGCCATCAAATTATATATATAAAGATAGATACATATTTGATCATAAAGCAAATAGTAACCACCTCAATTAGTTGTCACAATTGAGCTTTTTAAAAAAAAAATCATTAACCATTTTTAACCTTATATAAAAAATAAATAAATAACTGCTTGTCTAGCACGATATATATATATATATATATATTGTGAAATAGCAGAAATTCTAATATTCAATGTTGTGTTTTGAGACTAGTAGAAGCGCATCCACATGGACAGAGAGATAAACTATTAAATGAAACAACAATATTTAATGTGGTTTGATAAACTCCATACCTACATTCACATGCAATGCAACACCAGCTAAATTCACTATTAATGATATGGATTACAACAACACTTAATCAAATTGACTCACACACCTTGCAAATATAAACAAAACCTCTCACAACTCACAAACCTTATTCTCACAAACACAAACTCACTTACAAACCTCACACACATATACTCACAATCCGAAAACCTCAATACACTAAAAACACTCACACGCTCACAAAACAAACTCTTAACTGATACCACATGTATCTTTCAACTCAAACAAATTTACCAAATTGCTCTAAGGAATCCACTTTATGTTCTTCTAAGAGTCTCGTCCCTATGTGGAAGGATTTCAAAAGTCACCAAATCCTTTGCAATAATATTTATTTATAAGGTTTTGATTATATTTTTTCATGTACAATGAATATCCATATTCCTCTTCAATAAGATAATTTTTTTTCCCTTTCATATCAAGAAAAAACCACATCTTGTTAAGAAACCTAAACCAAATCTAATTAGAAATTTGATGAAATATTTAATGGTATATTTATACAACACTTAATTGATATAACAATGAATCATATAAGTAAGAAAATTTATATTTAAACACATACAAATATTTAGGTTAAATGAAAATAAGTAAATAACCCAATTGAGAGTGATTCTATGAGGTATATCTGTTTGCTTGTTTAGACCCCTGAACACTTAGATTGTTTAACTTAATTAATTAACCAAGTTAACACTTAGGTTTACTATTCAGGTCTAGGTTAAACAGCAATAAATCATATCATGTAGTGCGGAAAAATAGATAAGACAACAATATGATTACCCAGGAAAACCAATGAAATCAACCGTTTCAAGGTAAAAAACTTGGGGCGGATTTAACCTGATCTATCCTTAAGGCAAACAAATCCACTATGATAGAATGAAAGTTTACAATAGATTTTCTCCCTAAAATCTAAAGCTACCTCTTGTAGAACTTACTCAAACGACCATGTGTAGCTCCGAATCCACGGACTCTTCTATCTTGAATTTGTTGTACACAAATACCCATGTTTGTAACTTTGAGATCCCACTCAAAGGTTTTAGACCACCATTAGTAATGGATATTGTATGCAGAAACTTCTACAACACTAGATCTTGAGATTCTTCAAGGAATATTGCCGGTAGAAGACTTTAGAGAGTTTTGGGTACAAAACCCTAGATCTACAATTGGAGGCACATGATGCACTCTTTTCTCTCTAAAAACCTCTAAAAACCCCCCTCTAGGGTTACCTTATAATGTCTTTTAAATACTGCAAAAAAGGATTGTGATTTGAGTTTCAAATGGACAAGTTATGGACTTTTTACGTTTGCTGATTTTTGTTGATTTGTGACTTCCGATCGATCGAACCCTTTCGATTGATTGAGCCTAATCGATTGAACCAGTTTGATTTTGACTTTTTGAACTTGCAGCTTGTATTTCTTTAAATTTTGACTTGCAGCACTTTGGACATTGTCTAATATGGCTTCATAGACTCTAAGATCTATATCTAGACAAGTTTATGTTCATGGTTTGCCAATTGTTCTAAACTTTTAGAACCTAATAATATCAATGCAGATTAGGATCCCATACAAGACCTAGGGTATTGCATGGGCTCATTCGTCTCACACACGATTTTTATTTCTTTAATTTGTAATTTTATAATTTGTAATTTGTTGTTATTATTTAAATATTGAGATTGAAATTTTTTTAAAAAAAAATTTTAAAATTCTCAATCTCAACAATAATTGAGAGCAATTGCACATGGTAAAATATCCCTTAACTTCATCGGTGTGGATGCTGTCATCAATAAAGAAGCTGGTGTTCAGAGGAGGTTGACAAACTTCGTTTCCGACATTCAAGATTTAATTTAGAATCAAAGCAATGTGAACTTAATAAATGTTTTATTGGGCTTGGCCGGCCGCCCCTAATTTTTGTAAAGTCAATTCATAAAGATTGCCTAGGTCTCGCTTGACAAGAAAGATTCCTTCTCTATTGCATGGGATGTTTTGCTGTTTTGTTTTTCTCTTTTCCAGCTATAAAAGTTTTAGTTTCAATTAAAAAAAAATGAAAAAACCCAAACCCGAAAAGCTTTACTCATTTAATAAACAAGAAATATAAAATATTAGTAGAGTAATACTACAATCACAAATTATTTTATAATATTTTTACAAATTGTTATTGTAAATAACTTCTTATTGGCTTTCATCTAAGCCTACCATAAACATTACTTTTTTTCATCTACCAATAACCACTCGTCATATCAACAGTTTGTAAAATTTTGTATCTTTAGCATTACTCATTCCGGTAAGAATGTAGGTAAATAAACACTATGCTTTAATAAATGCTTTATTTATTAGATTCAAGAATTATTATTATTATTTGTTTTTTTGGTTTGTGGAGCTCATTATTTTATTTTTTCAGTTTTTGTCTTCATTTGACGTAGAGGAGAGTAAACACGATACTGTGTTTCTAGGATTTTAGTTGACACCGGTTAGGTGACAATTTTGACTTTAACTTTTAGAAATAAAAGGATCAAAATGTAAGTTCAATAAACCTCAAGGAGCGTCATATAATTTTCTCTAAACTTTTCTATATAAGAAGACTTAGCTAGAAATGAAAGTTGGTGCTTCACAATATTTCTCAATGGAGTGGCCTTTAGTGAGGTCTTTACTGTGGGTTTTAGTACTTGTTGCTCACATTCATGAGCTTAGAGCTTGCATTGAGGAAGAGAGGATGGGTCTGCTAGAATTGAAGACATATCTGAAATCCAATACTAATTATACAGAACCCATTCTTCCATCATGGGTTTACGACCTAAAGAGTGAGTGTTGTAATTGGGAGCGGGTCAAATGTAATGACACCACTGGCTATGTGATCAAGCTTTGGCTCTCCAATATAAAACATGAAACTCAGGTCTATGCTGATAATGAAAATTGGTTCTTGAACGAGTCCTTGTTGCAGCCTTTCAAGGAGTTAAGAACTCTTGATTTATCTCGCAATGGAATTCGTGGTTGGCAAGGAAATAAAGGTATGTGAGCTCTGTTTCTAATTTCAAACACCAAAAAAAAAAAAAAAAAAAAAAGTTAAAAGAAGAAGAAACACAATCATTATAACTCTAGTTGGTAACATATACAATGCATAAGAAATTTTATTCTGTGTCTAAATATGAAATTTGATAATTATGTTAGTTATTAATAGTCTTTTATTTTTGTCTAAATAAGAAATTTAATATGGTTGTTATTAAAAAATAATTGTTATAGTTATTAATAGTTTTTTATTTTAATTGCAGCAACAATTTACTACAGATTTAAATATAGAATATGATTTAAACTTAATCAATATATATATATATATATATTAGAATAATGACATGGAAAATAGTTAGGTCTCAAAATCTTATATGACAAAATATATAAGGTCAACAAACATCAAATGTCCTTGGTTTTAGAGTAATGTTACATTTACAAGATTTTCATAATAAATTTTTAAAGAACTTTTCTTAAAAAAATTTCAACGTTTTTTTGAGTTAATTTGTTATTCTTTATTCTTGATTTACCTTTCTCTAAACTTGAAAACTATTTTGAGATTGAGAAACATTTGAAAGGAAACTCAATCTTAAGGGCGGACAACCCACAATGTGTACCAACAAAGGAAGTCAATACTATACTAGTACTGGCCATACCAGGGAAATATTCTGTATTGGTCATTAAACTGGTATTGACACTCCTCCAAAACGTACCGAAAAAATACTAGGTTGTACCGGCTTATTTCGGTTGTATCAGCCTGTATCGCCGTTTCGGCTAGTACAATAAAAAAATAAAAATAATTTACTTAATCTAATATATTTGTTAATATATTTAAGATAATATGTAGGCTTATAAAATATGTGAATTAAAAATTTTTGGTTGATAAACTTAAAAATTAATATATTCATACTTACATAAATAATACAAATATATATATATATATATATATTTATTTATTTATAGAAATATATAAATAGCAGTAAACCCAAAATGGTACACTGGTATCAACCGGTACCAAAATATTTCGTTCCTCTAACCAAACCCAAACAGCTTCTAGTACGAAATTGACTCCCTTGGTACCAACTCCATCATTTCAATCAAACCTATTTCCTCACAAACATCAAAAGCTCAAAGCCAACAACTCATTTTCTTTATAAGCTTCATCCAAAACCCCAAACTCATCTATATTCCCAAAATACAAAAGGGAACATTACACTTTTCCATCCTAAAATTTACCTCAATTAACAGTTTTTTTTTTCCATGTACTATCAAAACGCATGATCGACCCCCCCAAAAAAATACTTTGTAACACTTAACCTTCTACCATTTTGTTTGCTATTAGATAATGAAATTTAGTTTTAAAAATCCGTTTTACTCCTCTACTATCAATTTTGGAGAGAGGTAAATTGATCTTTCAATGCTGAATTTTGGCAAAATTTGCACCAAAACAGATGGCAGGGAGAACTTGAAATAGAGTTATAAGTTTAGAGAGTTAATTATACATTTTAATATTTCAGGTAATAAAGTGTAAAATGAAGGGCAGAAAAATGTAATTTCTAGTACAAAAAACCACACACAGACCAAACATCAAACACCTCACTTTGAACAAACCCATAGCCAAGACTGAAGCCACAAGCTGAGGCCACACCAGACCAGTCAGGCCCACCGCTGTCAACGTCGTTGTGACAAAGCCAACCATGCCTCTAAATTTTACCATTTTTCATTTTAGTCTTATAAGTTTGGATTTTGTCATTTCAATTCTTTAAGTTTCTTCTCTTCCTAATTAAGTTCTCTGATAATGTGCTGTTAGTTTCTACCGTTAACATTTATTTTATTTTTATTTTTAATTTATTCTTAATTTTAGAAAAAGCATTAATTAAAAAAAAAAAAAAACAAAAACAAAAAGCCAATTAGATGAACGAAGTCGTTCCACTCCCCCCCCCCCCCCCCCCCCACCCACACCTGAATAACAAAAATGAAACCAAGATCACCACTACCTTACAAAAAATACCACACCTCAAAGGCTACATTCCGCAACAAAGCCCTCAAAACCCAACCCAACCAATTCGACCAAAACCTATTCTACCACCTTTCTCATGGTTTCTACATCTCCCACTCCGATGTCGTTCTCCACCACTGTCGTTCTACATCTCCCACTCCAGTACTCTTTTTAGTCTTCTTTTGGAGCAGGTCATGACTAAGGAGAAGCGCATTAAAAAAATTGGTTTTTCTTTTTCTTTGTTTTTGACTAAGCTCCATACTTTCATAATTTTCTTGGGGAAAGTAAAATATTACTTGGTGTG
Organism: Quercus gilva; assembly: GCA_023621385.1. Classification (NCBI taxonomy): domain Eukaryota; kingdom Viridiplantae; phylum Streptophyta; class Magnoliopsida; order Fagales; family Fagaceae; genus Quercus; species Quercus gilva. The sequence goes on from CM042477.1 coordinate 14,996,082, forward strand.
ACCGGTAATACCTGGTGATTTTAACTTTCAACCCTGGGTAATAGTGCACCTCACGTGTGTTCTTATCCCCCGTCATTGTAATATTCGGTTTTTGTTTCATTATTATTCTTTTTATGTTGAGGCAGTTTTTTTTTTTTTTTTAATTATAAATTTTATAAGTGTTACTCACTTGAATCCAAACAATTTGTTGTACTGATTAATTAAATAAATAAAATATTTTTTTAAAATATCCATTCAATTTAACCAAGTGTTTTTAAATTCAATTATAAAACATAATGTACTGCATTTAAATTTACTCATTTTATAAAATGAAATATGTTAATTGCGCTCGATTACAATTGGTAAAAAGGAACCAAACAAGTCCGGCTAAATTTATAAATAACAAAAATTAATAATAATAAAAAAAAACCTTTTAACATAATGTTATACAAGGAGTTGGATTTGATTTGGTGCGCTATAGCACCCCAAAAATAGCGTGAGAAATGAAGGCTAAAAAAGTTTTTTTTTTTTTAAATTGATTCAAGAATTAAGCCAAATATACTTTTACTTTTAATCTTAACCCTTCAATATGGTATTGTATAATGCAATAACCTTAGCTTGTACTTGATTATTGCACCGGATCTCAATTGGTTATACAACTTTCAAAAAGATGAATAAATTGTAACAAAAAAATTATTTCTTCCTTAACACGTACATTTTAATACTAGTTCATCCTATGCTTATAAAATTTATGGGAATAAAACTTTATGAAAAGTTAAAAGTATTATTTCTTTCTAGGAGTTGAAGCCCCTGCCCTGCCCCTCATGGTGGTTCTCTGGGACCTCTATGGTGTGCATCAGACATTTGGTGTTGAAGCTGGTTACAGAGGGCTCTACTCCTCTAAACTTGTGGAGCTCAGTCCTAAGCTAGTACATAGCTGGCACAATAAAGGTTGCACTGTTTTTGAGACGTCGTTCCTCTGGCTTTTTATTTTTTATTTTTTTTTTCCTAACTTTAAATTAATGTCATTTTCTAAAATTAAGAAATAAATTAAATAAATAAAAATTAAATAAAAAATAAAAGTTAACAGTAAAAACTATCATAGTAACGGAAGACTTAATTGGGAAGGAAAAAAACTAATTAGAAGAATGAAATAATAAAACTCAAACTTATAGAACAAAAATGAAAAATAATAAAATTAACCTATTATTTAATTTTACATTTTAACCTATTATTTAATTATATGAAAATATTTTCAAAGTCATTATTGCCATCATCACGTTATTTTTATTATTACTTGTCTTGTCACATGATTTAGTTTTAGGCCACGAGACCATAAAAGCACTATTTGTTTGAGTTATTGTAATAAATTTGAATAATAGTACCATGTCCATTAAATAAATAATTAAACAAATAATAGCTATTATTTACTAAGCGGTGACTAAGAGCCCATTTGGAATGTGCTTATTTGTTTAAGCTTATTAAAGTTTTTAGTTTTTTTTTTTTTTTTTTGGTATTATTTATAGGCCTTATTGCACTTTTCGTATTATTTATGGATTCTATTGTATTATTCAGCTAACTTTTATTTATTTATTCTTTTTACACTTTCAGTAAAAAGTTTTCAATTTCAATTAAATAAGTTGTTCCCAAATGAACACTAAGTGTGTGTTTGGCAAAAAATATTTTTGCCAACTTATTTTACTATTCAGTTTATTTTTGCTACTATTCATAGGCCCCATTGCACTTTTTGATACTATTCATGGTCACATACTCACATTGTACTATTTAAGCTAACTTTTACCTTTATCTAAAATACTTACAGCAAAAAAATTTCAGTTTCAGCAAAATAAATGGATCCCAAATAGACTCTAAATGTACTTAATGCGTGTGGATTTCTTCCACCTTCCCATGGGATAATTTGATCACTGAACTTGTCCTCGGAGGAGTGTAGACTAGTTTTATCCATGAAATTATTTCAAAATAAAATGTTTATTTATTTATTTTTTTTCCCTTTAAAAAATATTAAAGGGCACCCTTTTTCTATTGCGTTCTAAGATTTAACAATTGGTTGTATACTTTCTTCAGAATGGAATTCTTTGCCTAAATTGAACAAGCTAAAGCACATAGATTTAAGTTGTAATCTCTTGCAAAAGAACATTTTAAGATTTTTGGGTGCACTCCCAGATCTTAAATATCTGGACCTAAGTTACAATGAAATGCAAGGGCCTCTTTCTAGCAAAGGTACGCACATGTAAATTTGAATTTTTCTCAAAATTTCCCCCTAAATTTTCTTTAAAAAAAATACCATGAAAAAACTCAAACAAAATTGAAATCTTATATGCCTTATTGACCTCATCTACATTTACGCTAATTGTACATGCTTTCTAGTGAATATTTCAATGCATTCAATAAGATTAAGATCCTCTAGAGTTTTTAGGGTACTTTACTATAAAGAATTCTTTAAATCCTAATTTTTCCTTCAATATGACTAATATAATTCTCTTCACCTATGATTTAGAACTGAGTAATCTAAGAAATTTGGAGGTACTCATCGTGCGAGAGAATCGACTCAATGGAAGCCTACCATTCAAGGGTAAAATTCCATCATACATTTTTTAACGGCTAAAATAATTTTCCTGTGAGAAGGAATGTCTTTTAGTATCCACAAGTATGCCATTTTAAATATTTACTCTTTACACTATCTCTTTTTAATTCTCTTGGCAGATATGACAAATTTCAGAAGTTTGGAGATTTTAGATATGAGTGATAATATGTTCACTGGAATTCTTTCTTCATATATTGGGACACTATCTTCTCTCAAGGCTATATCATTATCTCAAAATAAACTCCACGGGAATTTACATGCTAAAGGTAAGAATCTATCATGAAATCTGGCATTTATACTTTGTTAATGTTACCTGTACTTATCTGACATAGATTAGGAGTGTAAAAACTAAAAACAAATGAAGAAGAATGACTGAAATATAATTATTCATGTTAGGTTTTATTGGCACATTCCATGACAATGTAATCTTGTTTGAATATGTAATGTGTCAATAAGAGTTCAAAATTACAAGTCCAAAATGTAGTTCAAAAAAGACACCTGCTTGATTAATGATTGATCAATCAAACAAGTGTCTTTGATAGCCATTTGATCGTAGCTTGACCAATTAAAAGAAGATTCTCAAAACTTCCTTGATAGCAACTCGATTGATTGAAAATCTTGAAACACGGATTTTGACATGTTTTAGTTGAGTTAGTGCTACCTTGTTTTTCATGCCTTACACGCAAAAATATATAAGATAGTTAGTGACATGTGCTACAAAAGAGAAAACCTAAATTAAGAAATCATCAACCCGTGAGTCGAAAGACCTAAGATAATTATGATTTGCTGTGTTTGCTACTAACATGGTGCGGATCAAGAGTTGAAACCATAGAGCCATGTCAGTGTGTTGTTACAAATGTAAAATTTTACACAACCCCTGTAGCATTTTTATCTTTCAAGGTTTCTCCATCGGTTTTTCACTTTGTCACCGTATTGCTGAATTTATCACGAATTATTTTTTACATATGGTGACATGCTTGCTTGGGGGGATTAACCTATGATAATCTTGTTTACATAATTTTGTTAATTGGCTTAAATAGTTTAATCTACTGGTTGATAATCCAAGGGCTCAAAACATATTCTTTCCAATTACTATTCTGGCCAGTAAACTAATTGATTGTCTTGTTGATTTTTACATTGGCACATAATTAGGATGGACACTATTAATGTTATTGCTTTTGACAGATTTGGGTATGCTGAAGAAACTTGAAGAGTTAGATCTTTCTGACAATAACTTTGAATGGATCCTCCCTACATGCCTAAGTCGTTTGACATCTCTTAGGTTATTAGATCTATCTAAGAACCAATTCAGTGGAAATTTGTCTTCATCTGTGATAGCCAACTTGACATCCCTTGAGTACATTGATCTTAGTTATAATCGTTTTGGGGGTTTATTCTCATTCAGCTTATTTGCCAATCACTCTAAGCTCAAAGTGATTCGATTTAAAGGTGAAAACTACCGGATTGCAGATGGTAACAAAATTGTGAATGAAAGCAACACATTTGAGATTGAAACTGAAAATCCTAGTTGGGAACCTTCGTTTCAGTTAAAGGTGCTAGTGCTGCCTAACTGTGATCTGAATAAGTTATCCTCCAACATTCCAAAGTTTCTCTTTTACCAGCAAGAATTGGAATTGGTTGATATCTCTCACAATAGTTTGAAGGGAAGCTTCCCCGTTTGGTTGATTGAAAATAATACTAGATTGCAATTGCTAAATCTTCGGGATAATTATTTTGGGGGTCAATTTCATTTGCCAATAGATCATTGCAGTAATCTTTCTTGGTTGGATTTCTCTTACAATAACTTTAATGGGCAGCTGCAACAAAATATTGGAAAGATGATCCCAAACTTAAAATATCTAAATATATCTCAAAATCATTTTGAAGGTTTTCTCCCATCCTCAATTGGTGACATGAGTAATTTGGAGAAATTGGACTTTTCCAATAATAATTTTTCAGGAGAGGTGCCAATGAAATTGGTTGCCAATTGCACCTCCTTGTTAGTTTTGAAGTTATCTTATAATAAATTTCAGGGTGAAATTTTCTCAAAGGGATTCCAATATTTTAACAGTAGCTTACGTATTTTGGAATTAAAAAACAATCGGTTTACAGGTACTTTGCCAACTATGGTACCAGCATCTGGTAGTCGGCTAGGGCTCCTAGATATTAATAGCAATGGCTTCTCAGGTTTAATTCCCAGATGGATGGCAGGAAATTTGCGGTACGCATGGTCTGCAGACATGAGTAATAATTTTTTCGAAGGTCCAATTCCATGTGAAATGCATGCATTTATTTTAATAGACCTTTCTCATAACTTGCTTTCTGAATGGTCACCTTCTTGCGTTGATTTATATACTATTCAACATCTATTTTTACAAGGCAACAAACTCACTGGATCATTACCGAAACTTTCTTTCAATTTTTCACTTCATCTGGTGACATTGGACATTAGAGATAATAAATTTTATGGTAGAATTCCTAATGGAGTGGGCGTGCTTCCAAATTTAAGAATTTTGTTGTTGAGTGGCAACAATTTTAGTGGTGTGATTTTGGACAAGCTGTGTTGGTTAAAGAATATTGCGATATTGGATCTTTCCAGGAACAATTTTTCTGGAACAATACCACATTGCTTTCACGACCTAAAATTTGAGAAGATAGATGCTTTTGACGGCCTTACTGAACCAAATTCCACTTTTTTGGAGTTTAGAGATATAACTGTTCCATATCAAAGTATCCTCAAAAGGAATTTTGAAAATTTTGAGGTAGAACGAGAGGTTGCTGCAGAGATTGGGATTGAGTTTGAAATGAAATATAGATCTTACTTCTACAAGGGTGGCATTCTTGATCTCATGTCTGGATTGGATTTGTCAGTCAACAAACTAACAGGTGGCATCCCTCCAGAGTTAGGACAACTATCTCCAATTCTTGCACTAAACTTGTCTTACAATCAATTGACAGGTTCCATTCCAAATACATTCTCAAAATTGACTCAGTTGGAGAGTTTGGACCTTTCTCACAACAATTTGAGTGGAGAAATTCCTTCAACATTGATTGATCTGCACTTTTTAGCAGTTTTCAATGTGACTTACAACAACTTATCAAGTAAAGTTCCAGACATGAATGGACAATTTGGAACATTTCAAAATAGCAGTTATGAAGGAAATCCATTTCTTTGTGGACCACCACTAGAGAAAAGCTGCACCAGGGTTAATAAATCACCTCCATCACCAAAAAAATCTTCAAATGCAAGTCACCGAAAATGGTATGATGTGGATCCTTTAGTCTTCTCCACAACTTTTATCGTATCATAAATTATTTTCTTTATTGGTGTAGCTTGTGTTCTTTATATTAATCCTTATTGGCGACAACGATGCTTCAATTTGATTGAGAATCGTATGTACTAGTGCTATAATTTTGCATTTTATAAGCTAGAGAGGTTGTCAAACTGTATTTGTCATTAGTTATACTTAATAGGTGATGATGGACACCTATGTGTCTATTTGGTTATGAATAATGGTTATTATGAATATGAAACAAAGTGTTCTGTTTACAATTTTCCAACCTCTATTGTAGTTTTTGTTTTGAAACAATTAGAAGGAAGTTTTTAATAGCCATATGTAATGCTCATCTGCTTATAAAAAATCATGTAAGTCATTTTGTGGCATATGATATCTTTAAATGGGAAACTAGTTTCAATTGTACAACATATCATTAAGAAAAAAAGGAAAATTAAATAACGTGATTTATTAAGAATAACATAGATAATGTGAATAAATTGCGAAAATTCTGTTTTGACCCCTAACTGTTCTAATTAACATACTTGAATTTCACCTAGACGCAACATCAATTCGAATGGTTGTAAAAAAATTGACATTGGTAAATTAAATACTCATGCATCACCACAATCAATAAAGAAGTAAAAATAAATCCTAAAGAACACAAGGATTTGGGGACGTTGTGGGAAGCTATTGAAGGACTTCCCAAAAAAAAAAAAAAAAAACACTCTCAGAGTAAACCTATCCCATAAGGAATCCTCTATAAAAGAAATTTTTATGAGACCGACTTACAAACCTTTTAGCTAATAATTGTATTGTAGCGATGGCACTAAGGTAGTCGCTAATAAGTCGTCACTAATGTCATGGAGGGAATTTTATTTACTTTTGGAAAATGGAGGGAAACTTTTAGCAATAACAATAAATTTTGTTGAGACGACATTTACGTCACTAAAATAAGATTTATTTTAATGACAACATCTATCATTGCTAATAATCATCTTTAGTGACAACCTTATGTTTCGTCATAGATATGTGACCAAAAATATATAGTAAATATATTATATATATATATATATATGCTTTATTTATCAGTGATGACACATTGGTGGTCGCTATTAGGATGCTATTATCAATCACACAACATGTTATCGCAAATATATCTACCTAAATATAATGGAGGGTAAACTTTTCAAACTCAAAAAGTGGTGGGAATGAAGTCGGACCATCCACCTCTACACTGCACAATATGTACAGCTTTACCCAAACTGGGCCACCAACATTCGCCCGTAATGAGCCGACCACCTTCAATGAGTATAATCCAATTAGTGTCAACGAGTACTGCATGTCTTTATATCAACAAATTGGATCATCCACTTCCTTAGGACAAGGATTTGAGGGTTTGTATGACCATTATCCCTAACCTAGTTCAAGACCTCCCTCCTATCACCCATCGCCACCTCCATCCTATTATGGGAATTACAATTATGACTAGGATAGCCAATCCCCTTCCCCACAACAACTGTATCAAACTTTATATGATAACCAACCCATGTCTAATCCATTTCACAATAATCCATATCCACATGGGCAGTACAATGAACAACATGACTTGTTCATCATACCACAACCTTCCCAACCATCCCCTCACGTTGGTGATTTCTACACGCCACCAAATAAATGGGCATGTGCTCCGAACTCTAAGGAAGAGGCCTCCATAACAAACTCTAAGGAAGATGCCTCTATTGAGGACAGCGGGGAAGATGCAGAAGATATGGAGGTGTCATCAAATGATGAAAGTGATGATGGTGGTAATTATCAAACAAATTTTGATATTAGAACGCAGCCAAGGCACATGGGGAAAAGTCCCTCTTCTAAGATGGTTGTACCTGTGCAAGCACAAAGGTACCCTCAACGAGTAAATAGGCATTCTCCACATTATGGAACACGACAAAAACTTCATGTACACCATCGTGGCAATCACTAATCAATATAAAATGATTGTCTATTGAGAATATATTAAAGTATTATCATTTTTGTGCATCATTGTAGCAAAAAATATTATACCTAAATAGTATACTAATCACATTATACTACTAACCGCAAGACCTTTGTGAAAATAAGAAATGTGTACACATATTTTGGTATTTGAAATTAGAGCCCAATTAATCTAATCATACATCTATTTAATATAATTGTCCAATCCTACAAATCCAACATAGAATCTATATGTGTAGCAACAATTGTAGGCACAGAATAGGCAAAAAAAAAGTTTCAAACTTCTATTTTTGTAGTCGATCTTTTTTCCTTTGCATGATGGCTACTGTGGTGTACATTTCTTTTTTCGTTCTCCACAACCTCTCTTCCAAACCCTCATAAAAGTGTCAAAGAAAAATAATGTAACGCCCCAAAATCATAAGCAATAAAAGTCTATTTAAATCTGAATAATCCATAAAAATATTAAATGAAAGAAACCAACAACCTAACATCTCATCACAAATGTCAGAGCTCTAATCCATCAGAGACAAAACATCCTCAAAATAATTCTCCAATATAATGTTTAATGCCATAAAATAATAATAGAATCCTCAATTTCCACAAGATAGTTCGTAACTGTGGTCTCCCAAGAATCTCTACTGCAATAATCCCTCTAATGTATCTGTAAGGGGAAAATAAAGGGGGGTGAGATAACTCAATAAGTGGAATTCACTAACATTGGGGTGTGGGAATAAACCTTTCAAATAAATAATACTTACAACAATTGCATAACTTGTAACTCATCAATATTTATCATCAAATACTTCATATATATAAAAACAAATATCTTTATATTGTGAGCTATCATAATATATATATATATATATATATATCAATATCATCACATAAACAATTTCCTAGGCTTTACTCGTGGTCAACGTTTACGCCCCGTTGACAAGGTTGTGCTGTCCCCCTTTTTGGGACTAGAACCTCCTTTTCATCCCCTTTCTTAAGGATGGTTCCTTTGGAACCCTAAGGTGCACTCCCTTGCTAAGGAGCTTCCTTTTTTGGATCCCCAATAATATACTCCCTTGCTAAGGAGCTATTAAATGTGCACTGTCCCTTTTTCTGGGACTGTCCCTTGCGAAGGACTAGTTGCAGTATAATTGTCCCTTGCTAAGGACTAGATACCATACTGAGCTTCTATTCATGACTTGCCATAGGTTTCCAAAACACATTTCAATATGCTCACAAAAATAATCCATTCAAAATTCTCAAAAATATAAAGATATATTCACGCATACAAGTTTAAATAAATTCAGGTTGTCCCACAAGTTTTTCATAAAATGAATAGTCAATGTGCACATCAAACATTTATAAAATATCAATTTATATATAAAATATCAACATGTTTCTTTGATATAAAATAGTTTAATAATCAACACTGCTTTGGGAAAACCCCCAAAATTAGTAAACACCACTTACCTCTTAGCTGCAAAATAAAGGAAAATCAACCTCCCTTGAATCACAACAATTCAGTAGAATTAGAACCTAGCAACACCAAAAATAGGTTCATCAATACACAATTTCCCACTTAAAAATTTATTTTCACACTTAAATGGTTTTATCCTAGACAACATTGATATATCCAAAATCCTCCATTTATTCACTTAACTATCCAATTCACTTTCGGCTTTGATCAGATTTTTGGACTTAAACATATTGCTGCCTAATCAGATTTTTCCATTAACGTCATCATAGGCATTCATGAAACTTCAATAGGGCCGAATAATGAATATCTGACCAACCTGAATGTAACAGCCATATTATTTATTCATGTCCATTCATTTTAATATTATACATATTCAACCTAATATTGGTAGCCACGTGATAGCCTTAATTCGTCAATCTAGTGGCTTTGTATTTCCCTCGTGATGCCACTAGAATCTATTCACTCTAATATGATATATATATATATATATATATTCACCTAATATTGGAAGCCATGTGATTATCACATCTGATCAACCCAACATTTATACCTATTAGTTAAATAGTAGCAGCCACATATTATACTTCATTCACCCAATGACCCATAACTCCCTTGATGCCGTAAAGCACAAAGACACTGCTGGACACTTATTTGGACAAGGACAACGTGAAGATACATGGCAGATGGGTGGTGATATTTTGTGAGGCCATATACAGTCATATAATGTCGACAACACACCCTTTTTTTCTATCAACGTAGTCATAGCCTTAGGTCCATAACAGCAGCCACTATTTTTTTTTTTTTCCTATTAGGTACGCCACTAATAGATTCTTCCTATAAGAGTGGAAAGAAAAGCTAGCCATTGCGTATTACAATTTCCCTAAGTTTAGAGCAGAAGAGAACCGTACCTTTAGTCTCCACTCACAGCCACAGTGAAGCAAAGCAAGGTTAGTAGTGTGAAGCGGCTGAAGCAAAAGGAAGCTCCACCAGTAAAATACACGTGTGACTAAAGAGGAAGAAGGCTAGGGTTTTATTTTATTTTATTTTTTAAAGCTTATCAAAGCCCATATATTTACTTACGCCATCTCACTTGGGCTTCATATTCCATAGTCTTTATCTTATTTTTAATATCATAGGCCCAATTCAATTTAATCCATTTAATTGTAGGCCTCCTTATAATTTATGTATAATAATTAAATTGGTGTCAAAATTATGGGGTTTTACAAATAAAACTTTCACCATATAATTTTCGTCCAAATTTATAGCAGCAAATTTTGAGTTAATTTCGGCCTTCAAAAATTGTGATTTTCAAAAAACTCAAAATTGGAAAGTTGTAGATATTTATGTCACGTTTCCAGCCCATCCAACCTTGAGTCAATTAGATTTTTGAAGAGAGAGATACGCTGAAAATACAGATTAGTGCTCAAATCTGATTTTTCCTCTTCAAATTGTGGCCCTTTGATTTCTTTCCTTATCATGCACAGCAGAAAAGTAAATAAGACAATATATAATGACCCAGGAAAACCAATGAAACAAACTAGTTTCACAGTAAAAAACCTAGGGGGAAACCTTCCTGTAAAGCAATTCACTATAGTAAAGAGAAGTTTCAGATTTAGTACAAAACCTTTGTCCCTGGACTCTACAATCCTTGTAGATGAACTTACAATAGAAACCTTCTATCTCTTCAGAACCTCTAAACTCTTCAATATATGAACGCCACCCTTTTGCACGGATCCCAATACTTGACTAATTCCAACAACTTGAAGATGTTGTTAGCTGTAAAGTTCTTCACTTCATCAATAATGAAGATCATGAAGTATTTGGTTACAAAACCATAAGGCACAAAAGATACAACAACTTCTTGTAGAGAGAATAAGGCACTATTTCACTTTCTACATATGTTCTCCATGTATAACGGCCTTTAAAATAAGCCTTATATATGTCTAAGGTTGTGAGAAAAGAAACTATACACATACATGTCAGATAGGGCCAAAAATCAGATCTGGAAATTCTGATTTTGTAGATCTTAATAGATTCAGCTTCTGTCGAGCTTTGTTCTTAAATGTTGATAGATACTGTTTCTGTCGAGGTATCTGTCGAGCTTTAATGAATAGCTTTTCTTCACTTGTTTCTTGGTCCAATCTTCATAACTTTAATACTTGACTTGAACTCTTGTTTCTTGAAGAACTAAACCCATCCTAGATCTACCCAATTACAAGTAAAGTGCATTTTATCAAAGGATTAGCCAATTACATAAACTATGTCCTTAACAATCTCTCCCTTTGGCAATTAGTGACAAAACCACAACAAAACAACTAATCATGAGAGAAGTCTTAAATTACTTAACTCATAACCACTTGTTGTATTACAAAATAAATCTATCTCAACTACAAACTCTTGAAAAAATTTGCAAGAAAAGAGTTCACGGCATGATAGACTTTCACAACCTGTCTTTTTAAAACACTTAAACAAAACTCATCAAGGCATCATGTGTGAAACAGAAATAAAGATTGTGTACATAAAAAAACATGTGTATAAAGAGAGAAAAGAAACAACACATGTAGAGGTACGTGAAGAAAACATACATCATCATCATATATATATATATATATATAAAAGTACAATGTATGTAATAAAATGATCATAAGACCGGTATACAAGAAGCTAAAAGAAGCTCCTAAAACAACAAGGAGGTAAACACTACCCCTAACAAGATGAAACACAACTCCCTCTTCAAAGGCATGTATTTCTCCCTTTAACATGTAGAATCTTTAAAAGAAATCACATTTTCTCCCCCTTTTTTTCATGATTGACAAAGGGTACAAGAAACTATAAAGCTTTACCTAAGAAACATAAAGATGATCTAAGATGATCAAGGGAGCACAAGGAATCCATATAAATGCATGAATGTAATGAAACAAGATGCTATAAATGACAAGATAATAGAAAGATGCAAAAAATGTGAAAAATAATGCATGCAAGAGGGTCTCGACAAATCGAGAAGCTGTTAAACTGCTATCAAGTTGGTATAGAGCACATAAAATTACCTCGATAGATCGAGATATGTGTCGAGAATATATCGAGAAGCTACCCAAAAATCTCGATGGATCAAGAATCTGTCGAGAATTTATCGAGAAGACAGAGAGCACAGAAATTTGTCTCAATGGATAGACCTAGCTGTTGAGAAGCTATCGAGGTCAAATCCAGAAATCTCGATAGAAGAAATTTTTTTTGAACTGCTGTCGAGATGCTATCGAGAAGGTATCGAGCAGTTGTCAAGAAGACAGAAGTAAGGTTTTCCAAGGGAGGAAAAACACACAAGATGAATGCAACAAGATAGCTACTCAAACAAGCATCCAAGCAGCATGTTAAGCACTCAAACACAGCTCAAATCTAGATGTAAAGCATTTCTAGATCAAAAGACACACATACCTACTAAACAAGTCTAGCTAATTTTATTTTTCAAAAACAAGTAAAGACAGTTTAGCAAGCATATATTAGCACATGTATCCTTTGTGATGGCCAAATCATATTGTACCTGCGCATGTATCAAGAGTATCAAAGAATTTACATGCTGTGTGTGAAACAAAGGAAGAGTGCATAAGTGTCTCATATTATGAAGATTTGAGACATGAGAAAATCAAATACACTTACACACAATCATAACTATTTGATGGGGACTATCACTTTCGAGGTACATCCTATAACTCCCACATCTCCTAGAAACACGCTTGCAACCACATTAAAAGCATTTTAATTCTTTTTGCTTTTATTTTTCTTTGCATATTTTTCTTTTAAGCGTAGCATGCATGGGCATATAAAAGATAAAAGAAATACTTAATTATGTGAGCCAAAACATCACAGTTTTGCTATGCCGAAGCACACAAATGTTATACATGATTGGTGGGCTTTAGTGGTGAGATGGTTATTTATGCCTTTCTCTTAGGATTTTCTAATCCTTCCCGTAAAAAAAAGTGATATGAGTATGAGATATAAGAGACAATCTTAATCGTACTCATCACAACCATGAGCCACAAAACAAAGCTCACTTGCTTAGTTGTGCATTAAGATGCTCATTTAAGCTACAAGAGATACAAAGTTTAGAAATTTTGTTTCAATCGCCATCCAAGGTACACAAGTACCAATATATACAAACACACTATTTTTGAATTTTTCTAATTTTTTCCCCTTTTTTATTTTGAAAACAAAACAAAATAAAAACTAAATAACTAAACAAAAACAAACAAACAACATAAAAGTATGAAGATATATGCAAATGCATGAAAGCATGATTCCAAAAACAAATAAGAAATCAAACAAAGAGAGTTCTTTAGTACCATAACAAACAAAGAAATATAAAAATGTACAAATAATTTAATCTAAAAATGTACAAATTCTATTGAAATATACACTTTGATTACAAAACCACAACAACAAGGGTTCTATTGAAATATAGACTTCGATACAAGTGTATGTTTCAAGATCAAATGCTGTGATGATCTGAAGCGGCGCTGTGCAACTGTGGCAGCCCTTCCATTGCCGTCACTACCAATTCAGGAAAAAAGAGTTGACTTCTCAATTGGATCCCAAAAAAACCTTGTTCCAAAAAACTCATGAAGGCACTCTTTAGCCTCTCCAATATTTCATTGTAAAGTGGAGTGCCACAAAATCGGTACTACTGATTTGGTATTGGCTTGACACATCTGCAAAAAAAATTGTGAAAGAAAACAAGATTAAACAAAACAAAGTTATTAAGCAAGGAATAAAGAATTTCTATGATACCTGTCAACAAAGAAACCAAGGGGGGAAAAAGTTTTTTAAACAAAAAGGCAGACTTATATAGACGACAATTTAAAATTTTAGAAGCAAGATATCTTTAACAAAAATAAATTCAACTAGATAAAGAACTAGAGTAACAAGGACTGGAAACAAAAAAAAGAAATAATATTACTTAACACTGAGTATAGACATTATAACCAACTAGCGAAATCCATCGCAAAGATTCTGCAAGGTTCCTTAAAATAAAGTTGCAAGTTATTGTGAGTTCTCACGATGCATTATTTTCTATTGAATATCACTAGCAAATTTATTCAATGTTTTGCTCCAGTTCAAGATGCCAATGTTTCCCCAAGAAAAACTTATAAAACTCAAAATTTAATGTGAATGTACAAAAGCTTAAAAAGCTAAATTGGTTTTGTTAAAATTTGTAAATCATTTGCTCAGTATGCCTAAGTTCCTTGACTAAGCCAATCAACTATAACAAAGATATTAAGAAGAGAACCCAAGTTAACAAACTATTAGCTTATGTTGGACACCAATAAAACAGCAGAACTTATAGTTATGTACCCATAACAAGAAATATGGGAGGGCTACAGAATTTATAGCCAGGTACAAAAATAATATCATTGTTTAGTCTATTTTTCTTTTATCCCACAAAATACAGAATAAATTTAGCAACAAAAGATCTCACAAGAAAAAGAATCAATGTAACCAATGTTGACAAAGTGGCATTAAATTTAGTACCATCCATTTTTAACCAGATTTCAGAAAAAATATAATCGCTGTCAAACATAGATATATAATATTTATACACAACTAAATTTCAGAGAAGAATAATGGTTGTTGATAGCCATTGACAACCAAGGTAGCTAGAATAAAAGGTCTGTGTGCTCCATGATCCATCACAACCTTTTAACCCCAACCTTCTTCACTTCAAATCTTTCAAACCCAATAAGCCCCAAATCAACACCCAAAGCATATGCAGACAATGATTTCAATTCCTAAGCTAAAAACCAAAAACATAAAAAATAAGAGAAAATAGAATTGAATTCAGCACCAATAAATCAATCAACAAAATTGTGACACCATTATTTACGTTCCTTCCTTTCCTAGCAACCAAACAGAGTTTAATAAAAAAAATAGAGATAAAAGAAAACCTACCGAGTGGTGGTCTCCCTTTGAAACAAGCCCAAGTCTCTGAACCAAATCGGCAAGGTTGGCTCATCACAACCACCACCTCCGATGGTGGCTTCTTCTCTCCCTTGACCAAAATCTCTTTTTGTCTGTCAGTCTCATTTCCCTCCATAAATCAAACCTGATAAGGCATCAACTTCTCTCTTTCCCCATTTTCTCCAAACCCTAACCCTTAATTTCTCTGATTTGGGTCTGAAAAGCATCAACATCTCTCTACACCCGATTCTCTCCAAACCTCAACCCTGACGCTCTCTCTGATCTGGGTCTAAAAAGGGTGCGAGTGTTAGGGTCAGATGGTGAGGAACTATTTTTTCTTTGTTTTTGTTGATGGGTCTGAGTTAGGTATGCTAGAAGTGGAGACGACGCGTTCAGGGAGAGGCAAAGAGCATGGAGGTTGAGAGAGTGGAGAGTTTTAGGGAGAGTGAGCGAGAGAAGAGAACTCGGTTGAAGTGAGAGAGAGAAGAGAGTTTCAATGAAATTCAAATTTTGGGAAGCTAAAATGAAAACAGAAGTGAGACACGGATTGCCAACCTAGACGAGTGAGGTGTCAAAATAATTAGCCATTAGATTAAATGGAAGGCCAGGATTTGTGCTATTGCACCCCGTGCAATACCCTAGGTATTTCACGGGATCTCAATCCTACTAATTAAATTGGAAACTAACAAGCTATCACATGGGAGTAAGAGAATGTACAGTAGAGTTGAATAAACTTGAGATGAGAAGTCTTTTTCTTTTCTTTTTTCTTTTTTCTTTTCTTTCTTTTAGAGATAGTTACAATATGTTACTAATCTTACTGCTCAAATTCTTTCCTCCTTACATCTCCAAGTACTTTGTGTGAGAGAAAGTGTCAATTCAGCTATAATCCTATAGCTCAAATTCTTTCCTCCCTACACCCTCAAGTACCTTTTGTATGAGGAAATGTCAATTTAATTACCAGGCTATTGGCAAGAAGGTTTTTAGATCCATAACCATGATTAATGTTTCCACATGCTTGGTTGGAATAATTAACTGGTCAGAGCTTCAAAAAGTTGTTAGATTTGATCCATGCAGATATCTATGGTTTTAGCTTAACATATTCAAAGAATTCAATTGGAATACAAAAATTGATTAAAAAAATAGATTGAATTTATATAGCTGAATAAATAAGTTTGGGACGAGGCTTTTCAGTAAAATATTTTGTAAAATCAAAAAATTTGGCAAAAATAGATTGAATTTGAATGTGTAGCTGGGTATGTTTCTAGCATTATCTTATTATTATTATTTTTAAGAAAACCAGCATAGTAGTAGCATTATTCCTTGATTTACATGAAAAGCAGACTCATTGAAGACTGTTTTCTCTAGTACAAGTTTCCGAAAAACATATATATTTTTTATTTGAGAAACACACACACACATGTATAGGGAAAGGGAGATGAGATAAGGGAATACACTCACACGCCAACACCAAAATTGCATGCGGCAGTTAGTGTCGCGAAGCAAGTGATAAACCCCTTCTCAATATCACACCTTACCGATGTGGGATGACTCGACAACATTGAGTATCTTTTTTATTTGAGAAACACCACACACACACACACACACACATATATAGGGGAAGGGGGATGAGATAAGGGAATATACTTACACGCCAACACCAAAACTGCATGCAGCAGTTAATGTTGTGGAGCAAGTGATAAACCCCTTCTCAATAAACCCCTTCTCAAGATAAGTATTGTTGTTTAAACAATAGTTCAGTATTAAACACTACAGCATGTATTTTTATAATACCTTTTAATCCATATGTATTTTCACAACACTTAAACAACGTTATTAGAAATTTCTTATCAAACGAGTCCTAAAATTTCATACTTATCTCAAATAAAAGTTTCTTAGAACCATGCAAGGATTTTTGTTTTTTTTAATATTATTTGTATAATATATAGTACAGCATATACAATATACTATGTTGTTAAATGCACATAACGGATTCCATTAGCAAATGAAAACTAGTCAATTTTAAAAAAGAAAGATTAGATGAACATTGCGAGTTGTGACTTCGCCTAGCCAATCTTTCAAACTAGACGTGCTTCTAGTTTGAAAATGATAATAAGCCAAAAATAATAATAATAATAATTTTAGAAATAAGAGGATCAAAATGTAAGTTCACTAAACCTCAAGCAAGTTTTTGTCATTTTTTTCTATACTTTTCTATATAAGACCCTAAAGTAGTGATTAATTTCTTTGTCTTGGGTTCCCACACGAGAGAAGATTTTGCTAGAAACGAAAATAGGTGTTTCTCAATCATTTGTCTCAATGGGGCGGTCTTTAGTGAAGTATTTACTGTGGGCTTTACTTCTTATTGTTCAAATTCATGAGCACAGGGCTTGTCTTGAGGAAGAGAGGATGGGTCTGCTAGAACTGAAAGCCTTTTTTAAAATCCAATGTTAATCATACCAACCACCTCTTTCCGTCATGGGTTAACGATGTACGGAGTGAGTGTTGTGGGTGGGAGTGGGTCACATGCAACGACATCACTGGTCATGTGATCGAGCTGTCGCTTTCTAGTATAATAAATCGGAGTTATTATAATCGTTGGCTCCTAAACGTGTCTCTGTTGCAGCCTTTCAAGGAGCTAAGAAATCTTGATTTATCTGCCAATAGAATTCTTGGGTGGCTAGAAAATGAAGGTATGTGAGCTCATGCTTTCATTTTTAGACATTTCAATGGCCTAAATGGCCTATTTAGTCTATTGAGTAGGATTTTGCCTTCCAAAACCTTTTTTTTTTTTTACTAATTTATTTGTAGATGAGGACTCGGCCTGTGATCCCTAAAGCCCAATATGTGAAGCAGTAGATGTTCGGCCCTTTAAGCCCAATTCACGTGGGAGATTTGGACTCCTATGCCTACTTGTGTTGTGATCGATTATGGGCTATCGAGTCCATCAAGTCATGCGGGGATACAACTTGGGCTTTTGAACACGTTCTATTTTAGTAATGAGCTTTGGGCCCATTTTCTCAAAATAATATGAAAACCTTTGGACCAAGGTTGAAAACGTGTAGCCCTAGGAAATTCTGGGCTTTATGGGCCTTAAACAAATTTGGCCCAATATTATATATATATATATATATCTTTTTTTTTTTTTTTTGGCTTGGGCCTACATGCATGGACTATCTAATAAAAACAAGTCACATGATAGGACATATGAAAAAGGAAAAAGCGTAAATATTGCACCCTTAAGTTTTGGGGTGTTTGGATTTTAACCATAAAATTTTAAGATTTGGATTTTCACTCTGAAATTTGGAGATGATTGAATTTTACACTCAGTCTTTTAGAATTTGAATTTTACCCCTTAACTTTTAGGGGTGTTTGGATTTTACTTCTCAAAATTTAGAAATATTTAGATTTTACATCTTGAAGTTTATCTAAATTGAGCAAGCTGACACACTTAAATTTAAGTTCAAATCACTTTGGCAATGAAATTTTATGATTCTTGGGTGAGAAAAATTTAAGGGCCTCTTTCTAATAACGGTACATGCATATTTAAATTTTTTCCCTCAAAAATACCATGAAGAATTTTAGACAAAAAAGAAATTTACTAACCAATTTTACCTTTATTGACGTTTCCTTTCTTCATGTTAAAAAGAACAGAATGCTTCAATGCAAAACAAAATGCTTGATACATGCAAATGATTTTGGCTGAAATGCACAATAAAAATTTGGGCTAAAATGCACAGTAAAATATGAAATGTGTGTGCCTTCAATATTTACTGTGCATTTGAATGGACAGCTTAGAGTTTATGTATATATATATATATATATATATATGAAGACAGCTTAGAGTTTGATTCATATGCTTATATGTAAAAGTAATTTTGAATATTAAGTTGTCAACATATATTCTTTTAGGATACAATTGACAATCTAATTTGAATTTCACATTGTAGCTTTTGAAGTGATCAAAAAAAAAAAAAAAAGAAAGGGAAGTGATATTGAGAATCTTATAAAGAGATAAGAGGGGAATGAGATCGTATAAAAAAAAAAAGAGGGGAATGAGATTTTTGAAAAAACTTATAATATAGGGATATAGGGAAAAGGATTTTATAAAAACTTACAATACGGTACACATTTTTTTTTTTTTTGAGAATCTAAAAGGATCTAACTCTTGAATGTGTAACACAAGTAATTATTTTAGGTTTCCTTTGGTTATTGAATAATTGCTTTACACATATAGTATTTTATTGCTTTTACTTGTGTGTTGATCAATAAACCAGTTCAAGAACATGAAATGATGACAATAACAACCAATCATTACAAAAAGTTAATGAATAAATTGTATTTTATATAGTTCATTACTTGTTTTTTCTTATAAATAAATGTTCGTAAAATTAGATTGTAAATTGTTACTTATTTTAATTTTATTCCTTGTCCTTTCTCACTAATTGATTGTTGCTACTATTATCGGTGCTTTGTATTTTCGTAAACAACTACTTCTAACACCTATAACGTTTGGGCCTTGACTTAAACTTGGTCTCTGGCTTCAAAAATAAGAAAGGCAGATACAATTGCCAACAATTCATATTTAT
This sequence comes from Quercus gilva, assembly GCA_023621385.1. NCBI lineage: Eukaryota > Viridiplantae > Streptophyta > Magnoliopsida > Fagales > Fagaceae > Quercus > Quercus gilva. The sequence goes on from CM042477.1 coordinate 15,015,942, forward strand.
ATGATAAGAGAGCATACCTATGACTTACAATTATAAAACTTGACACCTATCCCGTACATGAGGATGGTAATAGGGGTGTGTGGTAATTATTTTTCTAGAAAACATATTTGATTCTTTATAGCTCAATTAATTAATGCATTTTTCTTATATTACTATTCTTGTCCTAATGACTAACATGATATGCCACTCTTTTAGCATTTTGTTGATAAATTTAACAATGGATTTTTCTTTTCTGTTTTTTCAGAACCCAATTGTTTGTCAAAACTGAGCAAGCTAACACATTTAAATTTAAGAGAGAACAAATTTGACAAAGAAATTTTAAGATCCTTAGGTGCCCTCCCTGTTCTTAAATCTTTGGATCTAAGTTACAATAACATGTGGCCTCTTTCTAGCCAAGGTACATGCATTTCTGAATTTTCTTCCTCAAGAATACCATGAAAAAGTTTAGACAATTGAAAGCTTATAACCAATATTTACATTTATCAACATTTACACTCTTCGTGTTAAAAAGTATAAAATGCTTCAATGCAAATGATCGTAGTAGCATGCCTTCAATATTCAGTGAGCATTTTAACCAAAATTTTTGTTCATTCCAATAAAAAAAAAATGTGTTTAGTACTACTAGATCTTTCTTTTGTACTAATGGTTTCATGTTGATATATGGAATTATGAATATCACTTCACTGATGATGTAGAACTGGTTTATCTAAGCAACTTGGAGGTCCTTATCTTGCAACAGAGTTGCCTTAATGGAAGCCTACCATTCAAGGGTAAATATTCCATCTAATTTTCAATGATTTTCCCTTTATAGATCAATCAATAGCCTCGATGGAAGCCTACTATCCCTTATATGCCAACAAGCCATTTTAAAGATTTTATTTTGACACTATCTCTTTTTAATTCTCTTGGTAGATATGGCAAATTTCAGCAGTTTGAAAGTTTTAGATTTGAGTAAAAATCATTTCACTGGAAGTATTCTTCCATACATTGGAGCGTTATCATCTCTCAAGGCTTTATCATTATCTTTTGCAAATCTTAGAGGAACTTTAGCCACTCCAAGTAAGAATCTATTATGAAGTATGAAATCGAACTTCTAGAATTTGTTTGCGTTAATCACCTATAGCACATTAGGCGTATGAGTGAGAACAAGTGATAGAGAATGGTTGATATAGATCAATTCTCGTTAGCTGCAACTTGAGAGCATAACATTCGACCACCCACTTTTTTTCTTAGAAATTTTTTTTTTTTTTTTTTTTTTTTTTTTTTTGCGTAAACTTAGAAATTATTTTAATCCCACTTAGCAACAAAAAAAAAGGGAGAAATTATTTGAATTTCATATGATGTGAATTAACTCAACTGATAAAGTCTCTTGTACTTTAAATAAGATATCTGGAGTTTGACCTCCACCAACACTAAAAAATCAATTGGTATTTTGGTTTGATGATAATTTAGGATTCAATTCTATCCTACACTAAAAAACCAGTTGGTATTTTGATTTGATAATAAAAGACAATTATTAGGAACGGACGCTATAAGTTGAAACTATCTCTAAAAACCAAAAAACCAAATCCCACACAACCAACTCTACCCTTTGCCAATTGAGGCATTTTGCCAAAGGCAGCTGTAGAAAATAAGGTCCCATAATTTTGGGCTTATAGTACAATATTATTTAATGTAACGATTTTAAATAAAATATGTCATATACTTATTTAATTTTTCTTTTTGGAAAGTGAAAATATTTAGCTAAAAATTGAAGAGACTCAAACAATGATAATCTTATTTCCTCTGACAGATTTGTGTGCACTGACAAAACTTGAAGAGTTAGATCTTGGTGGTAATAACTTTGAAGGAAGCCTTCCTCCATGCTTAACCAATTTAACATCTCTTCGGCTGTTAGATATATCTAACGATCAGTTCAGTGGAAACATGTCTTTCTCTCCAGTAGCCAACTTGACATCTTTTGAGTACATTCATCTGAGTTATAATCTTTTTGATGGTTTATTCTCTTTCAACTTATTTGCTAATCACTTAAAGCTTAAGGTGATTCAGTTTTTGAATGACAACAACAAACTTGACATAGAGACTGAAAATCTCAGTTGGCACCCTTTGTTTCAGTTAAAGGTCCTATTAATGTCTCATTGTAATATAAACAAGCCCATAGGCAACATTCTTGTTAGGACATATGTGTTTCACTTGTTAGGAATATATGTCATTCTTTATTGTAATTGGCTAATCCTTTGACAAAATGCACTTTACTTGTATTTGGGTAGATCTAGGATGTGTTGAAATACTTCAAGAAATCATGTTTCAAGATCAAGTGTGGAAGCTTTCAAGTTTGTCCAAGAAAATAAGCTGAAAATGCAAGATTATTAAAGCTCGACAGCTGGCTCGATAGCTAGAATGTGTCGAGGTTAAGTAAGCTGCTTAAGCCCGTGTACTCGACACTTGCTCGACAACTTCTATCTGTCGAGGTTTATAAAATCATAATTTATGATCTGATTTCTTGGGATTCGTGAATGTGTCTTTGGGCCTTCTTTTCTCCTAACCCTAGACATATAAAAGGATTGTTTTAAGCGCCGTCAACAAGTTCACAAGTTGCACAAGCATTGAGCAAACTCTGTTCAAGCAAATTGTAACCGAAGACAAAGTTCTGCCCTAGTTCATCTCTTCTGAAGAAGTTGCTGTGTATGTGCACCTTTGGGTTTTGTGACTAAGCATCTTCTTGATCTTCATCGTGTGGATGAACTAAAGAATTTTGCAGCTAACCTTTCTTTCTAGTTGGTGATTGAAGTCGCGTACTAGGATCCGCGCAATTAGTTAGTCACGTACTTGGGAGCCGTGCATCAAAAGGGGAAAATGTCACTACAGAACAAGTCCAATTAGATATTGGGGAAAGGGTTCAACTGTAAGTTGGTAAAGTACTTGGGATTCCTTTACTTGTAACCACTTGTTATCATAATAGTGGAGTTTCGAGAGTGGTAACCTGAAAATCACCTGGTGGGGTTTTTGCCGTTAGGTTTTCCCCATTCGTAAACAAATCACTGTGTTATTTATTTTCTGCTGCATAATTAGTTTATTAGTGATTTGTTTGTACTACCACGCGTTTGTATGTTAATTTGATTAATTAATTAAACTTGGCTAATTAATTAATTAATTCATCACAAGGGGTCAATTCGCGTTAGGCCTATCAAGTGGTATTAGAGCAGGCACACTCTGATTAGGTTTTAATTTTTGCTGTGTTTGATCCATTGACCCTTGTTTGTCATGGATAGAGGACAGTTGTTAATTATACCTACTTTATTTGATTGAACTAACTATGCATACTGGAAAGTACGCATGAAAGTTTTCTTGCAGTCTTTAGATGAGAAGGTGTGGCAAGCTGTAGAGATTGGCTGGACTAAGCCAAAGGAAGTGCCGGCCGATTGGGATGATGCCAAGATCAATGCGGGAAACTTCAACAGCAGGGCATTGAATGCGTTGTTCAATGCGGTCACCAATGAGGAGTTTAAGAAGATATCCTCCACTGAAACTGCTAAGGAGGCTTGGACCATTCTCCAGACAACCTATGAGGGAACTAAGGCTGTTAAAGATTCAAAACTTCAGAGGCTCACTACAAGCTGTGAAGAGATTAAGATAGAGGAGGATGAGTCGTTTGATGAGTTTTATGCCAAACTGAAGGACATAGTGAACTCTGCCTTTAATCTTGGGGAAACCATTTCTGAACCCAAAATTGTGAGGAAAGTGCTCAGATCTCTACCCGAGAGATTTCATGCCAAGATTACGGTGATTGAGGAATCCAAAGATATTGACAAGATTCCTTTGACTGAGTTGGTTGGAAACTTGCAGACCTATGAGCTAGGGTTGACCAGAATTGGCAAGACGGGTAAAGGAAAGAGCATGGCACTGAAGGATAAGAGCAGTGAGACAGATGAGTCTTCGGATGATGAAGATTCCAAAATGAAGTCCTACATCACTAGGCAGTTCAAGAAACTTATGAAGAATGCCAATGGAAAGGGCTTTGACAAGGGCTGCAGGCAATCCAGTTCTTCTCAATTTAAGAGCCAAGGCAAAGGGAAGAAGGATGCAAAGGAAGGTGGTCAGTACACTGTTCCCGTAGGACCTAAGTGTTTTGGGTGTCATAGCTTCGGTCATATGAAACAGGAGTGCCCCACATATCTCAAGAGCATTGGGAAGAGCAAGGCACTTGCTGCTACCTTTAGTGACACTAAGCCTGAAGATGATTCCGATAGTGAAGATGACGAAATCTTAAATGCCTTTACTGCCACAGTCAATCCTACTGAAGGGATTGTTGATGAAGTAGAAGAAGAAGAAGAATTGGTGGATTCTAAGTGTGAGAAGATGGATGATCAAGATGATATCCATTCAGCTTATAAGAAATTATACAAGCTGTCTAAGAAACACGAGAAACTCTATAGGCTGACCACTAAGAAGCTTCGTGATGTGGAACTTGACCGTGAAGAGTTGTTCACAAAGTTTGATGAGGCAAATCAGACTATAGGAGCACTGAGGTTTGAGAACAATTTCTAGGCTGAGAAGACCAAGAAGCTTAAAGCAGAGTTATTTCAAGTTAGAGCTCAATTGGAGAGGACTTCAAGTGCAAAGCTTGATGAGATGCTCAGCATTCAGAAATCTGCTTCAGATCGAACAGGTTTAGGGTATGGTCTTTCTTCCTCTAATATTGCCTCTACTAGTTCTATTGTTTTTGTTCCACCTGCTAATAATATTAAAATTGAGAACAATGATGTTAAAACTGAATTAGCTAGTAAGAACTTAGACAATAGCAAATCTATCTTAGGAGCACCCCTTAAGCAAGATAAGAAAGATGTTAAAAACCCTAGGGTTAAGAAGGCTAACTCTTAAAAGCCTAAACAGAAGAAGCAGCATCTCTGTCATCTTTATGGTGTTGCCGGTCATACTCGACCAAATTGCTATAAGTGGTTAGCCACTCAACAGAGCAACGGCATGATAGCATCTAGAAGTCAAAATCAACTTCAATCCTTTCTTGCTCCTCTTGGAGATCTTCTGAAAGCCCTCATGTTCCTTTTGAACTTGAACGGTTTCAATTCTTCCCCCTTACCACCAGTTCAATGGTTTAATCAAAGGAAAGGTTCTTCCAAGGTATGGAAGAAGAAGGACTCTAAGTGATTATATCACTTTCTTCTATCTTCTTGTTTTTGTTTGTTGCATTACTTGTGTGTTTTGCTTTTATTTTGAGTCAGTCTAGTTTTATGCTTTACTTTGATAACATGTTTTTGTTTGTTTATTTTCAGTTTTTGTTTATTTTGTTTTTGATATAAAAAATAAATAAATAATTTGAAAAATCAGAAAATACAAAAACAGTGTGTGTTATGTGTATATTGGTACTTGTGTACCTTGGATGGCCATTGAAACAAAGTTTTCTAAACTTTGTATCTCTTGTAGCTTGGATGAGCATCTTTATGCACAACTAAGCAAGTGAGCTTTGTGGCTCTTGTTTGTGATGAGTAAGATTAAATTATCTTTTAGACTTAACACTCATATCACTCTTTTTGACGGGTAGGACTAAAAAATCCTAAGAGAAAGGCATAAATAACTATCTCACCACTATTACCCGCCAATCATGAATGACACTCGTATGCTTCGGTATAGCAAAAGTGCAGTGTCAATGACATTTGTGTGCTTTGGCATAGCAAAATTGGAATGTCAAATATCAATGAGTATTTCTTTTCTCTCTCTTATATGCCCATGCATGATATGCTTAAAAAAGAAAATAAGCAAAGAAAATAAAAGGCAAAAAGATTAAAAATGCTTTAAATGTGATTGCAAACGTGTATTCTAGGAGATGTGGGAGTTATAGGATGTGCCTCGAAGGTGATAGTCCCCATCAATCAGTTATGATTGTGTGTGAGTTAAAGTGATTTTCTAATTTCTCAAATCGTCATAACATGTATACACTTATGCAATCTTGCGATATTTTTCGCACATAACACGCAATATTCTTTGCTACTCTTGATACATGTGCAAGTACAATGTGATTTGGCTATCACTAGGTTTGCATGTGCTTATGTATGCTCACTAAACTGTCTTGACTTGTTTTTTAAATATAAAATTAGTTAGACTTGTTTAGTGTGTGTGTGTGTGTGTATGTGTGTTTTTGTGGATCCATGTGCTTAAAATTCATGTTGAGAGATGTTTTTGAGAGCCTATCATGTTGATTGGATCATTGGTTGAGTTGCATGTTGGATTGTATTCATGTCTATGTTTTTCACTTCTTGAAAAACTGTTTTTAAAAGCAAGCTCGACACCTCCTCGATACCTAGTTATTTGTCGAGCTTCTCAAGCTTTTTCTTATAGCAATCTTGACACCTCTTCAACACCTGGTGGATCGATCGAGAAAGCTCCTGCCTCATCGATAGCTTCTCGATACCTGATCGATTGATCGAGCTTCTATTCTTGATTCTGGTGTTTATTCCTCGATACCTCCTTGACACCTGTATCTGCCAACGACCATTTTCCTCGACACCTTCCTCTACAGATGTCTTGACACCTCTCGATACCTGTATCTATCAAGCTTTATTGAGGTTTTATTTAAGCTCCTCGTGCGATCCGGTTTTCATTTTCTCGATCTCTCTTAATCTATCCACACTTGTTCACCTCTTAAACTCTTTTTTTCTCACTCTAAACCTTCAACCCACGTAATTTTCAACCCTTCTTTGCTTCAAATCATTTGGTATGATCTCTTTTCTTTTCGTTCTTCATGCATTTCATGATTTTGAAACTTAGGTTTTGGGGTTTTTGAAAATTTTGGGGTTTTTCAAAATTAATGAGTGTTTCTTGTAATTTTGGGATGGATTTTCATTTAAATGAGTTTAAAATCTCATGCATTGCATCACATTTGCATTATAATTGTATTTTCATGCATTTAGATGTGTATAATATGTTTGTGTGCTGGTAAGATTGGATTGAGCTGAGCCCATGATGAAATTTCTTTTGCATGTCACATGTTCATGCATTCCCCATGCATACGTACTCTCTATTCAATATACTTGTTATATTTGAATTACTTTGGGACTTTTCTGATTGTTTCTCTCTCTCTCTCTCTCTCTCTCTCTCTCTCTCTCTCATTCTGTTTACGTTGGTCGTGTCTATGACACCTAAGCGTAAATCTACTCCAGCTCAGAACCCTCTTCGTTCTGGAGCTTCTTCATCTTTTGATTCTGCTCCTCTTACTCTTCAATTCCATGATGATGATGCCCACAAGGCATTCTCGAAGAACTTTTCTAGACGAGGTGTTCATTCGAAACGCCAAGTCATTTTGGTGGACTTCGCCGACACTGACCTTCTCGATGTCATTCACAGTCGGGGATGGGAGTCACTGTGTGACATCCTGGTCACTTGTTCTCTTGTGCTTATCTAGGAGTTTTACTCCAACATGCATGGGATTGATCATTCAGTACCTTTCTTCTTCACTCGCGTTCGAGGTATGCGTATTCCTGTCACACCGCAGCTTGTTGCGGATGTGCTTCGGGTTCCTAGGGTAGAGTCTCCTGACTATCCTAGTTGTGAGCGTCTACTGCTGCGACTCAAATAATGCTCCCAAGTGCAGGATTGTCACGAAATAATAACTCGAAAAATCTGAGGTTGAATCCATAGGGAAAAGGGAATAAATTAGCAAACCACAAGAGAATAAAACTAAAATAAGAAAGTTTAACTGAAGAGATTTTTGATAGTTTAGTAAAGGTAATCTAAACTAAGAGAAAATAACAATATATTAAGGCACTAAGGTTTAGGGATCCACACACAACACATCTATTGGTAGTCTTAACAATATTTATTTTATAACTCAACTAAAATTCATACGAAAGATGATCTTAGCCGGATGATTTAGCATTAAAAACCAAGAATTAATTGTCTAAGATAGTTTCATGAAATTGATTGATTTTAGGCAAAGCAAAACTAGTGAATTAGTTCGCAGGGAATACTAAGAGGCTGTTTGGCACCACTTTTTTCATCACTCAATTTTTATCACTTATCACTCATCACTCATCATTCATCACTCATCATTCTTCACTTATCACTCTAAAATACCATGTTTGTTTGGCACTATCACTTACTTCCTATCACTCAATATTGTTCATACTATTTGTGGGCCCCATTCCTGTCACCCACTGCAGCTTTTTCTTTTGTTTTTTTCTTTTTTTTTTTTTAGTACCCAAACTCACCGAACCCAGTTGGAAAAAAAAAAAAAAAAAAAAAAAAAAACCCAGAACATGAAGACCAAACCAGTGAAGAAAAAAAAAAGTCAAAAGGTGCGGCTGGGTACAGTTTGTGGGTCCCTTATTTGTGTTTAATTACAATATTGCCATTGAGTTATGAGTTATGAAAACTGAAAATAGCCAAAATGTGTTTTCAATTTCCATAACTCATAACTCAAAAATCAGAGAATTGAATGGTAGAAAATGAGTTATGGAACCAGAGAATTAGTGCAGCTAAACGGACTTTTTGCTACGGGTCCCACCATTTTTGAGAATTGTGTTATGGAAACAAAAAATTAAGTTACGGAAACAGGCCAACCAAACAGTCTCTAAGCATTTAACGTGCCCAGAGTCTACGATAAATCAAAGAATTATACAGAACTAAACACTTTTCTAGATGATTAAAACAATCAAAAGCATAAAAACATAATCATTAAAACCAATAAATAATTGTTAAGAACATACCAATAAACGGTTAGGTTTCACCCATTATCTTAGCAAGGCTTCTAGCAAGCCATAACACAAATAAATTTCTAAAAACTGTAAAGAAATTTTAAGAAAACCTAAATTATGTTCTACAACAGCTCTCCTCTAAATTTTGCCCTAAAGAGCCTTTAAATAGGTCAAGGAATCCTATTATAAGTTGAATTCCCGTTTGGAGAAAATCTCAAGTTTTTAGGCTTCACTTAATTGACGTTTATGGCCCATTTAACTTCAGAATTCGGACTTTTGGTAAACTACAAAGTTGTAACCCTTTAAGTTATCTTTCCAGCCCAACTTGAATCATTGCAATTGGACATCTGAGCCAAAAGTTATACTCCAAATACTAACTGATACGCAGGCTGGAATCCTAATTCGAATTGGACTTGGATTTGATGCAAATTTCCTTTGATTCCTTGCTCCAATTGGACTTGAATTTAATTGGTTTGGCCTTCTTTGACTTCATCATGGCCCTTGTAAGATTAAAGACCATTAGTTTTCTTCTTTGCACAAATTCATTTATTTAATTTCATTATCCTACAAAAGACAAATTCATGCATTAAAATTCAATTAAGCACAAAATTGATTATTCAGCATTATTCCAAAATTAACTATAAAATGAATAAATTAACTCAAAATAAGTATGATAATGCTTTCTAATAATTATATAAATATGCAAAATTAAGCTATTATCAAACTCCCCAACCAGCTCATTGCTAGTCCCTAGCAATTTAAGCGACTCGAGACAAAGACACAAAATAACAAAAAAAAAGTTATTACTTTAGTAGAAATAGTTAATCAAAGGTCAAAACACTAACAACCACCAAAGATACTCCACATGCCATCAATACTTAGTGTGTGAATAATTTAGCCAACACAAACACAACCTCAGTCTTAAGATAAAATATGGCTTGAATTTCTATCCAAAGTTATGCTTCAACTCAAAACTCACAATTGTTAACACTCAACAAATAAAATCACTCTGAAAAGGGTGTAACACTCTCAAACATACGTGAGCAGAATAATATAGAACAAAGACTAATATCTCACATATTAATAAGATGAAGAACGATGAAGCAAAATAAAAGATATTTATAGTCTCATGAAAGGATGCCAAATACTAAGAATATTACACCACACACATTGATTAGTCATGTCAAGATCCAAACCATACCATCCTTAAGATCAAATAAGACTTTCATTGGGACATAATGTAGGGTAAAGTGGAGGAATTTAGAACAAAGGGCATAGGTAAAAATAAAAAGTGTTCCAAAGAATAATTAGAGAGACAACTTCTTTTGAATATATGACAATTAATTTATTCTCTCAAGTTTCTTGAATATCGCACTTTCACTTTTTTTTTCTTTTCTTTTTTTTTTTTTTCAAAATTTTATCAGCAAATTCATTCTCTATTTCTTCCTCTTTCACGTTCCTTTTTTTTCTCTCAACATTTTTCCTTTTCTGTTTATGACTCTTTTTTTTTTTTTTCTTTTTTCTTTTTTTTGAGTGAGTCCTCCTTTTCTTCCAACTATTTCACCACAAATTTATCGTAATAAGACAATTTGATTGCATTCATTCTTGGAACACCTTAGAAAAGGGTTTGAGAAAGAACGGCTAAAATAATAGGCTCAAATGGGTGACTAGCGGTAATGTATCAAGAAAGAAAATAATAAAGGCTCAAAATTAATAAAGATGGCCTAAAATCATCTCTTAAGGATTGGGATAGTTCTTCAAAATCCATGACTTTAACATATTTAGGTGTGGCATAAAATTTGATGAATTCTTAGCATTCGACCGAATCAAAGAATAATGAGACTAAGCAACAACAAAGTTATGTGCTTCCAAATGAAAAATGAGGTCAAAAGAAAATAACACTCTAAAAAATGAATGGCTCAGGAACTCACTTGGGTTATAGTCTCTACATTTTATTTTCAAGATTTTCAAAGTCATCTCTATCTCTCAACCAAGAAACATGTTCATGTGGCTAAAGTGCATGTGCATACTATTTGAGCATGAAAAACAGTAGAATTCTTTAGATAGAAGTAGCATAAAGAATTTTGACTTAAAACTCTTGCTAAAGCAACACTTCTTGTTTCTTTTTCTTTTTTTTTTCTTTTTTTTTTTTTTTTGAAAATTGGACTAAAAAAAAAAAAATCACTAAAAATAACAAAAAAAAATTAACATTAAAAAAAAAAAAAAAAATGCAAATCATCTCAAGTTCCTCCCCCAACCTAAAACTTACATTGTCCTCAATGAAAACAAGGAAAAACAATAAAGAGTAGAGATTATAGAGAGTACCTTGGAGAGATGAACATAAATGAACCAAAAAAAAAAAAAAAAACTTTAACACCTGCAAAAGGGGTTAGAAAACAAAACAACAAAAAATAATAAAAAGAAAAAAGAAAAAAAGAATACAATCTAAACTATGACACAAACACTAATGCTAATTGCTTGGCAAGTCTTGATAAATGGGATCCTCCAAATTAATGGATTCCTCTTCTTGTGAAAAATTCTCAAGAAATGGCTTAAGACGTTGTCCATTCACCTTAAATATGTTACCATTCTTAGGATTTTCAATTTCTATGGCACCATGGGGGAAACATTTTTAACAATGAAAGGTCCAATCCATCTAGATTTCAATTTTCTGAGGAACAAATGTAACCTTGAATTATACAAAAGAACTTTTTGAAATGGTTCAAAAGATTTCCTTAAAATTTGTTTGTCATGAAAAACCTTTATTCTTTCTTTAGAAATCCTAGAATTCTCATATGCATCATGCCGAATTTCTTCCAACTCATTCGATTGCAATTTTCTCAATGAACTAGCCGAGTCTAAGTTAAAGTTAAACATCTTTATTGCCCAATATGATTTATGTTCCAATCCCACAGGCAAGTGACAAGCTTTACCATAAACAAGTCTATAGGGAGACATGCCAAGGATATTTTTATAGGTAGTGCGGTACGCCCAAAGTGCATCATTCAACCTCAAAGACCAATCTTTACGATTTGGGTTAACCGTTTTTTCTAAAATTTGTTTAATCTCCCTATTGGCAAGCTCAACTTGTCCACTTATTTGTGGATGATATGGGGTGGCAACCTTGTGTGTTATGCAATATTTTCTCATTAATGCCTTAAAAGGTCGGTTGCAAAAGTGCAAGCCCCCATCACTAATAATTGCCCTAGGGATGCCAAATCTTGACAAAACATTTTCTTTTGAAAATTTCAAAACAATTTTGTTATCATTCTTTCTGCAAGGAATAGCCTCAACCCATTTTGAAACATAATCTATAGCCACTAGAATGTAAAGATATCCAAAAGAAGGAGGGAATGGACCATGAAATCTATGCCCCAACAATCAAAAATTTCAACAACTAAAATTGGGTTCGAAGGCATCATATTCCTACGAGTTATTCCTTCCAACTTTTGACAAGACTCACAAGATTTGCAAAAATGATGAGTGTCTTTAAACATATTAGGCCAATAAAAACCACATTGCAAAATCTTTGCAACGGTTTTCCTTGAAGAAAAGTGGCCTCCACAAGCTTCATTATGACAAAAGGAGATGATACTATATATTTCATTATCAGGGACACATCTCCTAATGATTTGATCTGGACAGTACTTAAATAAATAAGGATCATCATAGAAAAAATTGCATACCTCAACCATGAAGTGTTTCTTATCTTGAGCACTCCAGTGAGATGGTGTTTGGCCTATGACAAGAAAATTGACAATATCATCATACCAAGGCAAAGTAGAGATGGAAAACAATTGTTCATCAGGGAATGAATCCCTAATGGGCAATGCATCCATGGATTCATTAAAAGTGAGGCATGACAAATGGTCTGCCACCACATTTTCTACTCCCTTTTTATCTTTGATGGTGATATTAAATTCTTGTAGTAGAAGAATCCATCTAATCAACCTTGGTTTTGCATCCTTCTTTGAAAGAAGATATTTTAAAGCTGCATATGGTCAATGAAAACAACAACAAGAGAACCAAGAATATATGAACGGAATTTATCTAAGGCAAATACCACAACAAGTAACTCTTTTTCAGTTGTAGAATAATTCATTTGAACTTCATTCAATGTCTTACTTGCAAAATAAATTACAGGAGCTTTTTTATCCTTTCTTTGCCCTAAAACAGCTCCAATCGCATAATCACTTGCATCACACATAATCAAAAGGTAAAGTCCAATTTGGTGGTTGCATGATAGGTGCAGTGATAAGCATGCCTTTTAGCTTATCAAAATCTTCTTGGCAAGCTTGGGTCCATTCAAAGGGAGTGTCATGTGTTAGGAGGTTACACATAGGTCTAGATATGAAACTAAAGTCTTTTATGAACCTCCTATAAAATCCTGCATGTCCTAGGAATGATCTCACATCTTTAACAGTCTTAGGTGTAGGCAAATTAGCAATCAACTCAATCTTTGCTTTATCCACCTCAATGCCTTTTGAAGAAACGATGTGGCCTAATACAATCCCTTTTATGACCATGAAATGACACTTTTCCCAATTTAATAGTAAATTCTTTTCTTCTCACCTAGTTAAGACTTTTTGTAAATTAGAAAAGCATTCATCAAAAGAGTCACCAAACACAGAAAAATCATCCATGAAAACCTCTAAATAATGTTCTACCATGTCACTAAAAATACTTAGCATGCATCTTTGAAAAGTGGCAAGTGCATTACATAAACCAAATGGCATCCTCCTAAACACAAAAGTACCAAAAGGACAAGTAAATGTGGTTTTCTCTTAATCTTCAAGTGCAATTTCAATTTGATAGTACCCAGAATACCCATCTAAAAAACAATAGTACTCATGACTCGCTACTCTCTCTAAAACTTGATCCAAGAAAGGTAAAGGGAAGTGATCTTTCCTAGTGACTACATTCAATTTTCTATAATCAATACACATGTGCCAACCTGTGGTGACACGAGTTGGAATTAACTCATTATTCTCATTTTTTTACCACAGTTATTCCAGATTTCTTAGGCACCACTTGAGTAGGACTTACCCATTTACCATCTGCGATGGGGTATATGATACCCGCATCTAACAATTTGAGCACTTCAGTCCTAACTACCTCTTTCATTGTAAGGTTTAACCTACGTTGCATCTCCTTAGATGGTTTAGCATTGTCCTCTAAATAAATCTTGTGAGTACAAACCAATGGGCTAATTCCTTTAATATCAGCTATGTTATCCTATGGTACTCTTATGTTTTCTCAAAACATTTAATAACTTACCTTCTTGCAAATAGTCAAGTTTAGAAGATATTACCACAGACAAAGTCTCATCGGTTCCTAGAAAAGCATACTTGAGCTCAACGGGCAAGGGCTTCAACTCTAATTTTGGTACTTGCTCACTAGATGGCAACAATTTTATCTCATGAGGTGGCAACTCCTCATATTTCAATTTCCAATTGCTCGCTTCCAATTCCTGCACAGATTCCAAAAGACAGTGAATGTATGCAATTTCAGAATTCTCATCAAAATTAAAATCACATGAATTTACTAGACAAGCTTCTAATGGATCTGAAAAACATGTTTTGTTGAATTGTTCTTGAACAAGTGTTTCAATTAAGTCAACTTCATGCACATCCTCTTCATCCCTAGGTTGCTTACAATTATTAAAAATATTAAGCTCAAGAGTCATATTCCCAAAAAATAATTTTAAGACTCCACTTCTACAATTTATCAATGCATTAGAAGTTGCAAGAAATGGGCGTCCTAAAATCACAGATATTTGAGAATTAGCATTAGAAATAGGATGCATATCCAAAATAATAAAGTCAACAGGAAAATAAAATTTGTCCACTTGAACCAAAACATCTTCAACAACACCCTTAGAAACAATCACAGATCGATTGGCAAGTTGTAAAATTATGGAAGTGGGTTTTAACTCGCCTAGACCTAATTGCTCATACACTGAATATGGCAAAAGATTCACACTTGCCCCAAGATCAAGCAAAGCTTTCTCTATTCTTGAATTACCAATCACACATGAAATAGTGGGACAACTTGGATCTTTAAACTTTGGAGATCTATTGTTTTGAATGATTTCACTAACTTGTTCAGTCAAAAATGCCTTCTTATGTACATTAAGCTTAAACTTAACAGTACACAAATCTTTCAAAAATTTAGCATACGATGAAATTTGCTTTATGGCATCCAAAAGATGAATGTTCACTTTAACTTGCTTAAGCACTTCAAGGATTTCAAAATTTTGATTCACTTTTTGAGGTGGAATCAACCTTTGGGGAAAAGGAGCAGGGATAGGACACCTTTCAATTTCATTAGATTTAGGCTCAAAGACTTCATCACTACTCATTATTTTGGAAGATTCATCATGTGCATTGCTTTTAGGAGTATCTTTCTCAATGATTTTTCCACTACGAAGAGTAGTTACAGATTTAACTTGACTCACTTTATTTTCAGAGGAACTACAATCATCAATACAAAATTGACCTTGGGGGTTTGGTTGTGGTTGAGATGGAAATTTACCCTTTTCTATTGTGCTCATGGACGTGGTCAATTTAGTGAGAGTGCTCCTAATGTTATTTATGGCTTGTGAGTTCTGATTATTAATGGTGGATTGAGTTTGCATAAATTGTTGCAAGGTGTCCTCAAGACTCTTCTTTGGAGGGGAATTATAAGGAACAAAATTTGAAGTACCATGTGTAGGAGGTGCAACCATATTATTATTCCTCCAAGTAAAATTTGGGTGATTCCTCCACCCTAAATTGTACGTCTCTGAATAGGGGGAAGGGTATGGTTTTTTCACCATGTTCGTAGCATTTGCTTGATCATGCAACACCTCTTTAAAAGCTGGAATTGTAGGGCATTCATTGGTAGTAAGTTCCATGGTCTCACAAATTCTACAAACTTCATCAATTTTAGGCACAACATTGATTCCATTAACCTTCCTTAATTCCATGGCTTCAAGCTTCCTAGTTAGACTAGCCACCCTAGCACTAAGGTCATCATCTTTCCTAAGTTGGTACTTACCACCCCCAGAGAGGTTGGTGGATGCTCTAGACCTATCTGAGGTATCAGTGGTATCCCAAGTTTGGGCATTCTCAGCTAAGAGATCAAAATAATCAAAAGCCTCATCAGGATCTTTATTCAAAAATTCTCCATTGCACATCATCTCTACAAATTGGCGCATCTTTGGAGTTAAACTTTCATAGAAAAAACTAATTATACGCCAAGTTTCATAGCCATGATGTGGACAAGCATTATGCAAATCTTTGAATCTTTCCTAACATTGATAAAATGTCTCATTATCTTTTTGTGAAAAATTCATTGTTTGTCTTTTAAGTGCATTAGTCCTATGAATTGGAAAAAATTTCTTTAAAAATTTAGTTTGCATCTCTTGCCAAGTACCAATTGACCTAGGTCTTAAAGAATTAAGCCAAGTTTTTGCCTTTTCTTTAAGAGAAAAAGGGAACAACTTCAACCTAATGGTCTCTTCATTACATGATTGGTCATGGAAGGTAGAACATACCTCCTCAAACTCCTTAAAGTGTAGGTAAGGATTTTTAGAATCTAAGCCATGAAATTTAGGAAGTAAAGAAATCATACTGGGCTTAAAATTAAAATTATTTGCATTAGTTGGAAAAATGATGCATGATGGTGCACTACTCCTAGTAGGTTGCAAATAATCCCTGAGAGTTCTAATGGGTTGGTAAGCATGGAAGTTTTCATTATTTAAATTATTCTCATCACCATGATTACTCTCTAAGTCCGCCATGATAACAAGTGTGTGAGAATGTGTGAAAGAATCAGATAAATTGCCAAACAAATAATTAGAATCAATTCTAACCAAGCGATTATCACTATCACGACACCAAACACTCATGCAATAGTAAAGCAAGAAAGAAAAAGAAAAAGAAAAGAAAATAAAGCAACAAATAACTTTAACAACAAAAAGAAGTAAAAATAAAAGAAAAACTCTTAAAGAAAACTAAACTACTTAAAAAGGAAAGGGTTGGAGAGATATTACCAAGTATGTGGAGAAATTTAATGCCGAAAACCTCTCCAAACAAAGTGGAACGCTTCTCTAATTGCCTAATCCCCGGCAATGGTGCCAAAAACTTGCTGCTACTTAAATAATGCTCCTAAGTGCAGGATTGTCGCAAAGTAATAACTCGAAAAGTCTGAGGTCGAATCCACAGGAAAAAGGGAATAAATTAGCAAACCACAAGAGAATAAAACTAAAATAAGAAAGTTTAATTGAAGAGATTTTTGATAGTTTAGTAAAGGTAATCTAAACTAAGAGAAAATAACAATATATGAAGGCACTAAGGTTTAGGGATCCACACACAACACATCTATTGGTAGTCTTAACAATATTTATTTTATAACTCAACTAAAATTTATACGAAGGATGATCTTAGCCGGATGATTTAACATTAAAAACTCAAGAATTAATTGTTTAAGATAGTTTCATGAAATTGATTGATTTTAGGCAAAGCAAAGCTAGTGAATTAGTTCGCAGGGAATACTAAGCATTTAACGTGCCCGAAGTCTACGATAAATCAAAGGATTATACAGAACTAAACACTTTTCTAGATGAGTAAAACAATCAAAAGCATAAAAACATAATCATTAAAACCAATAAATAATTGTTAAGAACATACCAATAAACGGTTAGGTTTCACCCTTTGTCTTAGCAAGGTTTCTAGCAAGCCATAATACAAATAAAACTTTAAAAACTATAAAGAAATTTTAAGAAAACCTAAATTATGTTCTACAGCAGCTCTCCTCTAAATTTTGCCCTAAAGAGCCTTTAAATAGGTCAAGGAATCCTATTACAAGTTGAATTCCTGTTTGGAGAAAATCCCAGGTTTTTAGGCTTCATTTAACTGACGTTTGTGGCCTATTTAACTTCAGTATTTGGACTTTTGGTAAACTAAAAAGTTGTATCCCTTTAAGTTAGATTTCCAGCCTAACTTGAATCATTCCAATTGGACATCTGAGCCGAAAGTTATGCTCTAAATACTAACTGGTACGCAGACTGGAATCTTAATCTAAATTGGACTTGGATTTGATGCAAATTTCCTTTGATTCCTTGCTCTAATTGGACTTGAAATTAATTGGTTTGGCCTTCTTTGACTTCATTATGGCCCTTGTAAGATTAAAGTCCAATAGTTTTCTTCTTTGCACAAATCCACTTATTTAATTTCATTATCCTACAAAAAACAAATCCATGCATTAAAATTCAATTAAGCACAAAATTGATTATTCAACATTATTCCAAAATTAACTATAAAATGAATAAATTAACTCAAAATAAGTATGATAATGCTTTCTAATAATGATATAAATATGCAAAATTAAGTTATTATCATCTACAGACTGTGTCTAAGGATGAGCTCATATCTGCTTTTTGTGAGCGCCCTTCTGAGTGGGGTAAGCGTCAGTATACATCATGTCGGCCTTTTGCTAAAGGTCCTAGATTCTTAAACATGGTGATGACTTTTGTACTCCATCCTCTCTCTCACTATAACTCTATCACAGAGCCTCGTGCTCGATTTTTGTTATCCCTCCTTGAGCATCTTACCATAGATTTTTTCTCATTTCATTCTATCTATTATAGATGTTCATTTGGATGCGGCGACCCGTTATAAGCTCATCTTTCCTTCTACTATCACGAGGATTCTATGCCATTTTTCTGTTCCTTTTCCTACGTCTAACCACTTCACCTTCATGTGTGTCATAGACGCCGCTACCGTAAAATGTAGTGAGGCGCAGCTTAGGTCGCGACAGTCGGATTCCACTCCTCCCTCCTGATCAGCTCCATCTCAGTCTGCTCCATCTACATCCGCTCCCTCTTCCTCCATGAGCGATGTGTCACTTGGAAACATCATGGTGCAGCTGCAGCGCATGAATGCTCGCCTTGATATACTCTCTATTGAGTTGTATCAGGTGAATGTTCATGTTGGCTATATTGCTAGGCTGTAGGCGACCATGGGTGCTTATGCTTCTGAGGCTACTCCTTCACCACCTCCTCCAACTGCTTCTGACTCTGAGAATGATGACGATGATGGTGATGACGATGATGCTTCTGATGATGATGATGGAGATGCTAGCTCTACCGATGAGATGTCTACTTGACACTTTACCCTTTATCACTTGTGACAAAAAGGGAAAGTAGTTTTGGGATATGAGAGTAGTATAAGACATTTTTGTAAGGGGGAGTGTTGTTATTGATATGAGGGATGTAGTGACGATATGATGTATCTTTTCTTTTCTTTCTTTTAGATACATTGTTCATGTACATTGGGTCTTGTGACCATTTTTGACATACATTGTATTTATCTTCTATATATGTTGATGTATGTTTCTTTCACCTATCTCCTACATATGTTGTTTCTTTTCTCTCTTTATACACATGCTTCTTTTAATTGTATGCAATCTATTATTTTTGTTTCACACTAAAATGCCTTGATGAGTTTTGTTTAAAGTGTTTCAAAAATACAGGTTGTCAAAGTCTACTTGCCATAAACTCTCTTTTTCAAAGTTTTTCAAGAGTTTGTGTTAGAATAGATTTTATTGTATTCAACAAGTGAGTATGAGTTGAGTGATTTATGACTTCTCTCATATGTTCATTTGTTAGTTGTGGTTTTGTCACGGATTGCCAAAGAGGGATGTTAGGACATATGTGTTCACATGATAAGAACATATGTCATATTTTATGTATATTGGCTAATCCTTTGACAAAACGCACTCTACTTGTAATTGGGTAGTTCTAGGTGTTTTTAATACTTCAAGAAACAAGGTTTCAAGATCAAGTATTGAAGTCATCAAGTCTGTCCAAGAAAAAGCAAGTTGAAGTGCAGAATTTATAAAGCTCGACACCTACCTCGACACCTGCTATCTGTCGAGAATTAAAAAGTCAGAATTCTGTTATGATTTTCTTGGGATCCGTGAATGTGTTTTTGGGCTTTCTTTTCTTCTAACCCTAAACATATTTAAGGAGTGTTTTAAGAGCCGTCAACATAGACACAAGTTGCATAAGCATTGAGAAATCCTTGTTCAAGCAAATTGTGATCTAAGACGAAGTTCTTGACCTAGTTCATCTTCTTCAAGAAGTTGCTGTGTATTTTGCACCGTAGGGTTTTGTGACCAAGCATCTTCCTGATCTTCATTGCATAGGATGATCTGAAGAACTTTGCAGCCAACCTCTCTTCCTAAAGTTGGTGTTTGAAGTCGCGTACTGGGATCCGCGCATCTGGTTAGTCACGTACTTGGGAGCCGTGCATCAAAAGGGGGAACTGTCACTACAGATCAAGTCCAATTGGGTATTGGGGTAAGAGTTCAACTGTAGGTTGGTATGGTACTTGGGATTCCTTATTTGTAACTGCTTGATTTGATAATAGTGGAGTTTCGAGAGTGGTGACCTGAAAATCACCCGGTGGGGTTTTTGCCGTTAGGGTTTTCCCCATTCGTGAACAAATCACCGTGTTATTTATTTTCCATTGCATATTTAGTTATTCAGTGATTTGTTTGTGCTGCCACGTATTTGCATGTTAAATTGATTAATTAATAACTTGGCTAAATTAATTAATTAGTTTACATCACAAGGGGTCATTCAGTTTGTGACCTATCAAGTGGTATCAAAGTAGGCACACTCTGATTAGGTTAATCTTTGCTATGTTGATCCATTGACCCCTGCTGTCATGGATAGAGGACAATCTCTCATTATACCTCCTTTATTTGATGGGACTAACTATGCCTACTAGAAAGTACGCATGAGAGTTTTTTTGCAGTCCTTAGACGAGAAGGTGTGGCAAGCTGTTGAGATTGGCTGGACCAAGCCAAAAGAAGCGCCGGCCGATTGGGATGAAGCCAAGATCAAGGCAGCGAACTTCAACAGTAGAGCGTTGAATGCCCTATTTAGCGCTGTCACTAATGAGGAGTTCAAGAAGATATCCTCAACAGAAACTGCTAAGGAGGCGTGGACCATCCTCCAGACAACCTATGAAGGAACAAAGGCTGTCAAAGATTCAAAGCTACAGAGGCTCACTACTAGCTTTGAAGAGATAAAGATGGAGGAGGATGAGTCATTTGATGAGTTCTATGCCAAGCTTAAGGACATAGTGAACTCAGCCTTCAATCTTGGGGAAACCATCCCTGAACCCAAGGTTGTAAGGAAGGTGCTCAGATCTCTACCTGAGAAATTTCATGCCAAGATTACGGCAATTGAAGAATCAAAGGACATTGATAAAATTCCTTTGACTGAGTTAGTTGGAAACTTGCAGACCTACGAGCTAGGTTTATCAAGAATTGGCAAGTCAAGCAAGGGCAAGAGCATGGCCCTGAAGGCGAAGAGCAGTGATACAGATGAGTCTTCCGATGATGAAGATTCCAAGATGAAGTCCTACATTACAAGGCAGTTCAAGAAGTTTATGAAGAATGCCAATGGGAGGAGCTTCGACAAAGACCGAAGGCAATCCAGTTCTTCACAATTCAAGAGCCAAGATAAAGGAAGGAAGGATGCCAAGGATGGCGGTCAGTACACTGTTCCGGCAGGACCAAAGTGTTTTGGGTGTCATGGGTTTAGACACATGAAGAATGAGTGTCCTACATATCTAAAGAGCATTGGAAAGAGCAATGCTCTTGCTGCAACCCTCAGTGACACTGAGCCTGAAGATGATTCCGATAGTGAAGATGACGGAATCCTGAATGCCTTCATTGCCACAGTTAATCCTACTGAAGGGATTGTTGAAGAAGTGGAACAGGAAGAAGAATTGGTGGATACTGAATGCGAGAAGATGGATGACAAAGATGATATCCATTCAGCCTATGAGAAGCTTTACAAGCTTTCTGAGAAGCATGAGAAGTTGTACAGGCTGGCCACCAAGAAGCTCAGTGATGTGGAACTTGATCGTGAAGAATTGTCCACAAAGTTTGATGAAGCAAATCAAACTATTGGAGCACTGAGGTTTGAAAACAACTTCCTGGCTGAGAAGACCAAGAAGCTTGAAGCAGAGCTGTTTCAAGTCAGAGCTCAACTGGAGAGGACTTCAAGTGCAAAACTTGATGAGATGCTCAGCAACCAGAAATCTGCTTCAGATCGAACAGGTTTAGGGTATGGTCTTTCTTTCTCTAACTCTGCTTCTACTAGTTCTACTGTTTTTGTTCCTCCTGCTGATACTGTTAAAATTGAGAACATTGAGGTTAAAACTGAATTAGCTAGTGAGAACATAGACAAGGGTAAATCCATCTTAGGAGCACCCCCTAAGTTAGATAAGAAAGATGCTAAAATCCCTAAGGATAAGAAGGCTAACTCTCAAAAGCCTAAACAAAAAGAAGCAGCATCTCTGTTATCATTGTGGAGCTGCCGGTCATACTCGACCAAATTGTTACAAGTGGCTAGCCACCCAACAAAGCAACAGTATGACAGCATCTGGAAGCCAAAATCAGCTTCAATCCTCTCTTGCTCCTCTTGGAGATCTTCTGAAAGCCCTCATGTTCCTTTCGAACTTGAACGGGTGTAATTCTTCCCCCTCACCGCCGTTTCAAAGTCTTAATCAAAAGAAAGGTTCTTCCAAGGCGTGGAAGAAAAAGGACTCTAAGTGATTTTATCACTTTCTTCTCCCTTCTTGTTTATCTTATTTATTGCATTGCTTGTGTGTTTTGCATTTTTGCTGAGTCAGTCTAGTTTTATGCTTTGTTTTTGCTTTGCTTAACATGTTTTTGTGTGTTTACTTTCAGTTTTGTTTATTTTGTTTTTCATATAAAATAAAAAAAAAATTGAAAAATTGAAAAATACAAAAACAGTGTGTGTTATGTGTACATTGGTACTTGTGTACCTTGGATGGCCAATGAAACAAAGTTTTCTAAACTTTGTATCTCTTGTAGCTTAGATGAGCATCTTTATGCACAACTAAGCAAGTGAGCTTTGTGGCTCTTGTTTGTGATGAGTAAGATTAGGTTATTTCTTAAACTTAACACTCATATCACTCTTTTTGACGGGTAGGACTAGAAAATCCTAAGAGAAAGGCATTAATAACCATCTCACTACTGTTGCCCGCCAATCATTAATGACATCTGTATGCTTCGGCATAGCAAAAGTGTGATGTCAATGACATTTGTGTGCTTAGGCATAGCAAAATTGAAATGTCAAATATCAATGGGTATTTCTTTTCTTTCTCATAAGCCCATGCATGATATGTTTAAAAAAAATATATATGCAAAGAAAGTAAAAAGCAAAAAGATTAAAAATGCTTTAAAAATGGTTGCAAGCGTGTATTCTAGGAGATGTGGGAGTTATAGGATGTACCTCGAATGTGATAGTCCCCATCAAACAGTTATGATTGTGTGTGAGTTAAAGTTATTTTCTCATATCTCAGATCGTCATAACATATATACACATATGCAATCTTGCGATGTTTTTCACACACAACACGCAATATTCTTTGCTACTTTTGATACATGTGCAGGTACAATGTGATTTGGCCATTACAAAGGTTATACATGTACTGTTGTATGCTCACTAAACTGTCATGACTTATTTTTGAAATATAAAATTGGTTAGACTTGTTTAGTGTTTGTGTGTGTTTTTGGAAGATCCATGTGCTTAAATTTTCATTGAGAGATGATTTTTGAGAGCTTTTTATGTTGGTTGGATCATGGTTGAGTTGTTTGTCTTGATTGCATACTTGTCTGTGGTTTTCTCTTCTTGAAAAACTGCTTTTCTCTGCTGGCTCGACACCTCCTCGACACCTCCTCGATACCTGATCAGCTGTCGAGCTTCTCAAGCCTTTTTCTTATCGCAATCTCGACACCTCTTCGACACCTGGTGGATCGATCGAGAAAGTCTCTGTCTCCTCGATACCTTCTCGACACCTAGTCGATCGATCGAGCTTCAGTATCAGTTCAGCTGTTTGGTACCTCGATACCTCCTCGACACCTTCAGCTGTCGAAGGCCAATCTCTCGACACCTTCCTCGACCGCACCCTCGACACCTCTCGACACCTCAGCTGTCGAGATTTACTGAGGTGTCTATATAAGCTGCGATCGCGATTTCTCTCTCATTTCTCAATCTCTCTTCGATCTGTCCAAGGCGGTTCAACTTCCAGATCAATCTTCTTCACTCCAATCTCCATCCCAAGTGATTTTTAGCTTTTCTTGCTTCAAATCAAGTGGTATGATCTTCTCTTCCATTCCTTTTCATGCATTTCATGATTTGAATCTTAGGTTTTGGGATTTTTTTTTTTGAAAATTTTTGGGGTTTTTCAAAATTGAAGAGTTTTTCTTGAAATTTTGGGTTGGTTTTTCACTCAAATGTTTTTAAAATGTCATACATTGCATTCCATGAGCATTAGAATGATATTTTCATGCATTTAGATGTGTGTTTCTTGTATGTGTGCTGCTAGGTTTGGATTGGGCTGAGCCCATGATGCTTTTTAAGTTTGCATGTCACATGCCCATGCATTCCCATGCATACGTACTTGTGTTCAACATATTATCATATTTGAACTGTTTGGGACTTTTCTGATTGTCTCCCTCTCTATCTCTTTCTCATTCTTTTACGTTAGTTGTGTCTATGGCACCCAAACGTAAATCTACTCCAGCTCGGAACCCTCTGCGTTCTGGAGCTTCCTCTTCTTCTGATTCTTCTCCTCTTAACCTTCGGTTCCGTGATGGAGATGCCCACAAGGCATTTACTGAGAACTTTCCAAGACGAGGTGTTCATTCGGAACGCCAAGTCATTTTGGCGGACTTCGCCGACACTGACCTTCCCTCTGTCATTCACAGTAGGGGATGGGGGTCACTGTGTGACATCCCGATCACCTGTCCTCTCGTGCTGATTCAGGAGTTTTACTCCAACATGCACGGGATTGATCGTTCAGTACCTCTCTTTTTTACTCGCGTTCGAGGTACGCGCATCCCTGTCACACCACAGCTAGTGGCGGATGTGCTTAGGGTTCCTAGGATAGAGTTTCCTGACTATCCTTCTTGTGAGCGACTGAGGACTGTGTCCAAGGATGAGCTCATTTCTGCTTTTTGTGAGCGCCCTTCTGAGTGGGGTGAGCACCAGTATACATCATGTAGACCTTTTGCTAAAGGTCCTAGGTTTCTAAACATGGTGATGACTTTTGTACTTCATCCTCTCTCTCACTATAACTCTATCACAGAGCCTCGTGCTCGATTTTTGTTATCTCTACTTGAGCATCTCACGATAGACTTTCCTTCTCACTTCATTTTCTCTATCATAGATGTTCATTTAGATGCGGCGTCCCGTGATAAGCTCATCTTTCCTTCCGCTATCACGAGGATTCTACGCCATTTTTCCATCCCTTTCCCTTCGTCCGACCACTTCACACACATATCTGCCATAGATGCCGCTACCGTAAAACATAGTGAGGCACAGTTCAGGTCGAGATAGCCGGATTCCACTCCTCCCTCCCGTTCGGCTCCATCCAAATCAGCTCCATCTACATCGGCTCCTCCTTCTTCTTCAGGCGATGTATCTCTTGGAGATATTATGGCGCAGCTGCAGCGCATGGATGCTCGCCTCGATACACTCACCACTGAGTTGTATCAGGTGAATGTTCGTGTTGGTCGTATTGCACGACGGCAGGCGACCATGGGTGGTTTTGCTTCTGAGGCTTCTCCTCCACCACCTCCTCCAGTTGCTTCCGATTCTGATTCTGAGGATGATGATGATGATGGTGATGACGATGATGCTTCAGATGATGATGATGGAGATGCTAGCTCTACTGATGAGATATCTACATGACACTCTACCCTTTGTCATTCGTGACAAAAAGGGGGAGTAGTTTTGGATTATGAGAGTAGTCATCTTAGGGGGAGAGTTAGTATAGGACATTTTTGATAGGGGGAGTGTTCATATTTTTGAGGGATGTAGTGAGATTTTGATGTATCTTTTTCTCTTCTAGTCTTTATAGATACACTGATCTTGTATATGAGGTCTTGTGACCAGTTTACATACATTGTACTTATTCTTTCTATATGTGAATGTATGTTTTTCTTTTTCACCTATCTCTTCATGTGTTGTTTCTTTTCTCTCTTTATACACATGTTCTTTATATTTGTATGCAATCTAATTATTTTCTGTTTCACACAAGATGCCTTGATGAGTTTTGTTTAAAAGTGTTTCAGAAATACAAGTTGTCAAAGTCTACTTGCCATAAACTCTCTTCTTGCAAAGTTTTTCAAGAGTTTGTGTTAGGATAGATTTTATTGTATGTAACAAGTGAATATGAGTTGAGTGATTTATAACTTCTCTCATATGTTCATTTGTTTGTTGTGGTTTTGTCACGGATTGCCAAAGGGGGAGATTGTTAGGACATATGTGTTCACATGATAAGAACATATGTCATATTTTATGTATATTGGCTAATCCTTTGACAAAACGCACTCTACTTGTAATTGGGTAGTTCTAGGTGTTTTTAATACTTCAAGAAACAAGGTTTCAAGATCAAGTATTGAAGTCATCAAGTCTGTCCAAGAAAAAGCAAGTTGAAGTGTAGAATTTATAAAGCTCGACACCTGCTCGATAGCTACCTCGACACCTGCTATCTGTCGAGAATTAAAAAGTCAGAATTCTGTTCTGATTTTCTTGGGATCCGTGAATGTGTTTTTGGGCTTTCTTTTCTTCTAACCCTAAACATATTTAAGGAGTGTTTTAAGAGCCGTCAACATAGACACAAGTTGCATAAGCATTGAGAAATCCTTGTTCAAGCAAATTGTGATATAAGACGAAGTTCTTGACCTAGTTCATCTTCTTCAAGAAGTTGCTGTGTATTTTACACCGTAGGGTTTTGTGACCAAGCATCTTCCTGATCTTCATTGCATAGGATGATCTGAAGAACTTTGCAGCCAACCTCTCTTCCTAAAGTTGGTGTTTGAAGTCACGTACTGGGATCCGCGCATCTGGTTAGTCACGTACTTGGGAGCCGTGCATCAAAAGGGGGAATTGTCACTACAGATCAAGTCCAATTGGGTATTGGGGTAAGAGTTCAACTGTAGGTTGGTAAGGTATTTGGGATTCCTTATTTGTAACTGCTTGATTTGATAATAGTGGAGTTTCGGGAGTGGTGACCTGAAAATCACCCAGTGGGGTTTTTGCCGTTAGGGTTTTCCCCATTCGTGAAAAAATCATCGTGTTATTTATTTTCCGCTGCATATTTAGTTATTCGGTGATTTGTTTGTGCTGCCACGTATTTGCATGTTAAATTGATTAATTAATAACTTGGCTAAATTAATTAATTAGTTTACATCACAAGGGGTCATTCAGTTTGTGACCTATCAAGGGAGATTGTTAGGACATATGTGTTTCACTTGTTAGGAACATATGCCATTCTTTGTTGTAATTGGCTAATCCTTTGACAAGACAAAACACACTTTACTTGTATTTGGGTAGATCTAGGATGTGTTGAAATACTTCAAAAAACCATGTTTCAAGATCAAGTGTGGAAGCCTTCAAGTCTGTCCAAGAAAACAAGCTGAAAGTGCAAGATTACTAAAGCTTGACAGCTGGCTCAACAGCTAGCATGTGTTGAGGTTAAGTAAGTTGCTCAAGCCCGTGTGCTCAACACCTGCTCGACAGCTTCTATCTGTCGAGGTTTATAAAATCAGAATTTTTGATCTGATTTTTTGGGATCCGTGAATGTGTCTTTGGGCCTTCTTTTCTCCTAACCCTAGACATATAAAAGGATTGTTTTAAGGCCGTCAACAAGTTCACAAGTTGCACAAGTATTGAGCAAACTCTATTCAAGCAAATTGTGATCGGAGACAAAGTTCTGGCCTAGTTCATCTCTTCTGAAGAAGTTGCTGTGTATGTGCACCTTTGTGTTTTGTGACCAAGCATCTTCTTGATCTTCATCGTGTGGATGAACTGAAGAACTTTGTAGCCAACCTTTTTTTCTAGTTGGTGATTGGAGTCGTGTACTAGAATCCGCACAATTGGTTAGTCACGTACTTGGAAGCCGTGCATAAAAAAGGGAAACTGTTACTACAAAACAAGTCCAATTGGGTATTGGGGTAAGGGTTCAACTGTAGGTTGGTAAGGTTCTTGGGATTCCTTTACTTGTAACCGCTTGTTGTGATAATAGTGGAGTTTAGGGAGTGGTGACCTGAAAATCACTCGGTGGGGTTTTTGCAGTTAAGTTTTTCCCCATTCGTAAACAAATCACCTTGTTATTTATTTTCCGCTACATAATTAGTTTATTGGTGATTTGTTTGTTTTACCACGCGTTTGCATGTTAATTTGATTAATTAATTGAACTTGGCTAATTAATTAATTAATTCGTCACAAGGGGTCAATTCGCGTTTGGCCTATTAATTCCTAAGTTTCTCTATGACCAGCATGAATTAGAAGTGGTTGCTATCACTCACAGTAGGTTGAATGGAAGCTTCCCCATTTAGTTGCTTGAAAACAATACTAGATTGCAAGTGTTAAATCTTCGAAGTAACTCTTTCACTGGTCAATTTCAGTTGCCAGCATATCAATACACGGATCTTCATTGGTTGGATGTCTTAGACAATCCCTTACATGGGGAGCTTCAAGAAAATATCGGAAAGATGATTCCAAAATTAAATATCTAAATTTATCTCAAAATCATTTTGAAGGTAATCTCCCATCCTCAATTGGTGACATGAGTAGTTTGTACAGATTGGATTTGTCCTTTAATGATTTTTCAGGAGAGATAAAAGTGGAATTGATAGCTAATAGCACCTACTTGAAAATTTTGAGGTTATCTAGTAATAACTTTCATGGTGAATTTTTTTCAAAGAACTTCAATCAATCTTTGTTTTTATTAGAATTGAATAATAATAATTTCACAGGAGCTCTTCCAGTGGAACCCCTGCATGCCGGGATGGTCCTAAATATTAGAAACAATTACACGTTTGGTAGAATTCCCGTATGGATGGTAAACGATAATTGGACTAGGTTCATTCGATGTAATTAACCTTTCTCATAACTTGCTTTCGGGATTTTTACCTTCTTGTTTGAATCTACAAGATGTGAGGCACAAACTTTTTCGAGGGAATTGAATAAGCTCACAAGATCATTACCAAAATTAGTTTTCAATTCATCATCTCTTTTGACAGTGGACAATAGAGATAATAGCTTTTCGGGCAGCATCCTTGAAGGAATCGGTGAACTTTCTAACTTAAGAGTACTTTTGTTGAGTGGAAACCATTTTAGTGGTATGATTCACAAGTAGATGTGTAAGTTAAAGAAGCTAGGCATAATGGATCTTTCCAAGAACTTTCTTACTGGGACAATACCATATTGCTTTCACAACATAACCTTTGGGAAGTTAAATGATATTGA
Source organism: Quercus gilva (assembly GCA_023621385.1). NCBI lineage: Eukaryota > Viridiplantae > Streptophyta > Magnoliopsida > Fagales > Fagaceae > Quercus > Quercus gilva. The sequence continues at coordinate 15,044,997 of CM042477.1, forward strand.
TTTTGTCTATACAAATGACTCTTTTATAGAGGGCTTCGATTTTTCCCTCCCATATAAGTCTCTTCTAAGTAGGGATATTGACATTAAAGGGACATATTTGGACATCCATGAACAAGTTGGGATTCAAATTGTGACGAAATATAGGTCTAACTTGTACAAGGGTCTCATCCTTGATTTGATGTCTGCTTTGGATTTGTCATTAAACAAGCTAATAGGTGAAATCCCAGCAGAGTTAGGGCAGTTATCTTCAATTCTTGCGTTGAATTTGTCCTTCAATCAATTGACAGGTTCTATTCCAAAAACATTCTCAAAATTTACTCAATTGGAGAGTTTAGACCTTTCTCACAACAGTTTGAGTGGGGAAATTCCTTCAGAATTAATTGATTTGAATTCTCTTTCAACTTTCAATGTGGCTCACAACAACTTATCAGGTAAACTTCCAAACTTTAAAGCACAATTTGCAACATTTGGAACGAGTTGCTATGAAGGAAACCCTTTTCTTTGCAGTCCCGTACCATTGGAGAAAAGTTGCACCGAGATAGTTGAATCAACTCCATCACCACAAAACTCTTCAAAGGCAAGTGATGGAAAATGGTATGCAGTTGATCTTCTAGTCTTCTCTATGAGTTTCTGGGTATCTTACATTTTTTTTTTAGGCATAGCTAGTGTTCTTTATATTAATCTTCATTGGTGGCAACGATGCTTCAACTTGGTTGAGGACTGCATCTATTGTTGTTATTATTTTGCTTTAAATGCCCTAAAAGGGCTACAAAATTGTTTGTGTCGTTAGATGTACTCAAGTTCTATAGAAATCTTTGGTGGTAGTATTGATAAATACCTATGTGTACGTATATGTTTGGTTATGAATTATTGTTATAATTCTCTATTATGAAACAAGGAGTTCACTTGCATTGTAACTAGTTGATCTCATGCAACGCGCAATACATATTAAAATATTTTTTAAGAAAATATCTTATGTTTCATGTACATTTTGGATGACTTCAATTATAATACACGTCATTAAAAATAGGAAATACAAATTGTTAATATTAAAATAGTTAAAAATTTGAACCTGTTGCTTTGAGTGATTAATTAAACTAAATACTTATTTTCCTCTAACTTAAGCATAGATTTACTTTTATATTTTATTCTTTGATTGCAAGTTATTAAATTTTCTTCTCTCTTTTTCATCAAAAAAAATTATATATATATATATATATATTTACTTTATCTTTTGTTGGAATTTGTTTTTATTACTTCCAATACAACAAATTTGAGTAAAAATAACATATTCCAATATGTTGCGTTTCTTATATAAATTTAAAAAGTAAAAATAAAAATAGTAATTCATTTTATATAAACAATTAGCACACCATGTATAGATAATTAATACACAAAAATAAATGCATTTACCCTATTTGTAATCTTTGTAATTGCATAGCATAAATTGAGACTATTGCAGTTTATATACACTAAAAAATGTGTCAAGAGTCTTGTAACTTAACTAGTTGATAGCTCTTAGTGTTTCTGATTGAGACATTCAGAGTTAAAATCCTCCATCCCAGCATTATTGATGTATTAAAAAACAAAGGCTCAAAAATGAAAGAAAATATTTTTCGATAAGTATTTTTGGCCTAAACAAACACAAACGTATGGTAAAAAGAGTGTTGACAAAATAAAATGGCCAAAATATGTTGTTGGTTCCTAAAGTTTACCTATGGAGTGCTTTTAGTTCTTAAAGTTTCAAATGAGCATTATTTGTCCCCCAAAGTTTCATAAATAAGCATCATTATTTATTCCATTAACTTTTGTTATTATTATTATTTTTTTTGCTTACAAGTCTAAAAAATTAATGACATGACTCTTTTTAAATGATGTGGCATATTTTTTAACAAATTTTTTTTACTTAGACCAAATCTAACAGGGCAGCCTATTTCTATTTGGATTTTGCCCCAAATTAATCCCAAATCTTCCAAAATCTCTGTTTTGAAAGAGAGAACATAACACACTTTGCTTTCCTAGAGCAAAGACATGATACCCAAAAAATAAAAAGCCTAATCAGTTCCAACCTATGAGAGCATTTGCATTAGGTATGCTAGAATAGCATAAACTCCAATATATAACCAATGAAGACCAAAAATAACTTGCATCAGATCATAACTCGGCTATGCAAAATAGGATTTTGCTAATGTGCTTCTCCAAATTTAGGAGGCACTGTAGCCTATGCAAATCTATTTTTTATAATTTCTTTTTCATTTGCTAATGTTAAATAAAGAGAGTGGACGATCGATCGTCGTTGTTATGTGTGGAAAAAGATAAATGAATAAAAAATAAAGAAAATTTGATATTTTAATGAGGTAAAGTATATAAGAGATAATCAAATGTGAGTATTTTCAAAAATGGTTAGCTAAAAAAAAAATAGAAAGTTGGTTCTTATTTTAAAATAGACAATAATTTTTGCATAAGCTGATATGAATCCTTTAAAGAACTACTAATACAGAGAAACTTTTCATCATTCATTGGTATATTAAATTAATAATTCTAGGACCACAACTTTTACCACACCCTTACTCACTACTATCCTATCTAGTTGACTATAAGTGGTGAGAAAAAAAAAATGGTGGATCCATAGAAAATAGAAAGGGGCTAACAGCAACTGTGTCAGACGGCATTACATGGGACAAAACTCTCTCTCTCTCTCTCTCTAAAAAATTCTATCTCTCTCTCTCTCTCTCCAAAATCGGAATTTTGGAAGTACTGGGTTTAATGTGGGGCAAAACCCAAATTGAAATGGGTTATACCATTAGACCCAATCTAAGTGTAAGTTCAACAGCTTATTTTCAATAATTTATTTATATAAAATTTATCAACAGATATAATTTTGTAATGTTTATATTATATGTGTAATAAAATATTAAAAGTTAATTTACTTTTAAGAAAAATAAAAATTTTTAGCAAATAGGAGCATTCACACTAAAGAAAGTAAAAGAGCTAAAAATCTATTTTATACCTCCAAACACTAAAAGCCACCCAACACCATTGGTGTTATATCTAAAAAATTTTGCATACGTGCTAGATTAAGTTGCTGCTAGTTACTAGTAGCAACTTATTGTAGCTTGTTATTATCAATTTTTTTTTTTTTTTTTTTTTACTTTGTGTCTGTTTGGCAAAGATTATTTTTGCCAACTTATTTTACTATTCAGTTTATTTTTGCTATTATTTATGGGTCTCACTACACTTTTTGGTACTATTTATGTGTCCAACGGTACTATTTCAAGTAATTTTTACTTTCATTTACAATAATTTTAGCAAAAATTTTTCAATTTTAGCAAAATAAGCGAATCCCAAACGAATCCTTTATCTCCCCTTTACATATTTTATTGTAAGTGCTATAGCTGTTTTTATTATGTTGGGTATATTATTTTATTATGTTGTGTATAATATTTTAATGGGTTTCACTACACTTTTTGGTACTATTCATATGTCCAACGGTACTATTTTAAGTAACTTTTACTTTTATTTACAGTAATTTTAGCAAAAAGTTTTCAGTTTTAACAAAATAAGCAAATTCCAAACGGATCTTTTATCTTCTCTTTCTTCTACATATTTTATTGTAAGTGCTATAGCTGTTTTTATTATGTTGGATATATTATTTTATTGTGTTGTTGCTAAAATAAAACGATTGATGTTAGGTGTTTTGTAGAATAAATACTAAAGTACACTGGTAAAAAAAAAAATAAACAATGAGAGCGAAGCTGCAAAGGTCCAAAGGCGTAAGCTCAAATTATTTCTACCTTTCAAAACAAGCGATCTTTTAGAAACAGAAAACAAAGGTATTCCAAAACCACCTTCAGTGCTTTTGTATTTCCTTTCTTTATTCGGGGTTTGGTTGCTGACTTTCGATTGATTGACTGCTTGGTCTTTCACAAACAGCACAACTGAAACAATTTCTAAGAGCACCAACAGAAACTCAACTAGTTTTCTTCACCATCGGCAGTGGAGGCTCAGTCTTCAGCACTGCCACCTCAGCCACCACCAAAAGAGTCATTTGCTTGGCGTTACAAGTTTCTCTGGCCTACACTTTTGGCTGTCAACCTTGCTGTTGGAGGTCCCTTTCTTTTTCTTATTCCTCAGCTTTGTAATTCACCATTTATCTTAAATTTCCTATGCATTTATGCATGTGGGTGTTTATTAGTATACAAAGTGATTAAATTTATAAAATGGTGTAATAGGTTTTGAGATTTCAGCTTAAAAGAATGGTTTTTTAAGCTTATTGATTGCTTTTCTTGATGTTGTTTGTTGATGGGTATTCTGTTTTTAGGATAGGGGTTATGGTTTTAGCACCGTTTTCTGAGGATTCCTTGATTCAATCATAGGGGGTGGTTTCTGATTAATGGTTTTGGAGAGAAGTGAATGTGATAAATGGAATTTGGTGTTCCTTGATACAATCATAGGAGGGATTTATGATTCTCCTTAGTTGAGAAATTGTGTGAGAATATGTTGACTCTAGCCTCTATGAATTTAGATCTTAATTGGTTATGTGACATCTAATTACTAAAGTTCTTGCTCTTTGCTCCTCCTGTGCACTAAAGAATCTAAAAACGCAATATAGGGGTTAATACACTGTTCTATTTTTTTGACAAGTAAATTATATATTTATATATACTGTTCGGAAATAAACATTTTATGTCTTGTGTGGGATTTATGATTCTCCTTTTCTTCTACCCAAGCACAAAGGGGGTTTATAAAAAGCTTATTTCTGGTCCCCAAAACCCTCCCCTCCCAGTTAGTTGAAGTAGAGGCAAGATCACTACTTGAATACCATGTGGTTACTTAAACTTTTAGTTTGCTACAGGTTTCGATCCATGCATGTTTATTAAAGGATGCATATTCCTTCATTTTGGAAATCCTGGAGTTTTTTATCGATGAAATTTCTTCTTGTTTTGTTAAAATGGTAGTAACTGCAATAGCTCAAGGCATTCTTTATTGTATTAGTACAGCCTTATGCTTGCCTAATCAGAGTAACGTTTTTGGCTATTTATCATTAATCTTATAGCCAATGACCAAGTAAAAGACTTATTTGTCTATCTTTCTAAGTGACAAACCATAATCGCAATCCTTTTCCCTCTAGCATAATCGGTATTGACTATTGTGATGTGGAAAAATACATAAACATAATCATTACAAAAGGTGGGAAAAAAAGATACACACAGAATGCAATTCTTGCATAATTTTTAACTGGCCAGCTAAAGCTCTACTACTTGATATGATTAAAGTCATATGATAAGGCAATGAGCAATATGTTGAATGGACAAAGTATCAATTTCTTTGGGTGTACATGGTATCTTGCATACTGTAACAATAAGTACGTTGGAGTCATTCAAATGGCTCATTAGGAGCTTATAATAATATAGGTGAGTGGCAACATATTCTATTTGCTCAAACTCTCTCACCTACTTAACTAATCCCTGAACAAATATTGATGGCTTTATAATTAGGCGTAAGGAGGCCCGCCACTCATCTCTCTCAGACCCTGCAAAAGTGGTATCTTTGTGCACTATGTACAATCTTTTTAATATATAGGACCTACATCTGGTGATCATTTTTAATATCTTGTTTGTGTCTTAGTCAGGTTTGAGAAAGAAAACTGGAGTATACAAGAAGACTTCAGGGGTAGTAAATCTGGTTTCGTTAAATTTACATGGAAGTTGACTGAGTGGTCTGATAAAGGAAATATATTATTTGCATGTTATGGTCTTATATGGTTTGAGAGGAATTCATTACTAGCTTTATGGTCAAACTTTCTCTTTTATCCACTCTCTGTTTCTGTGTAGCTTTTCTATATAAGTTGATAGTTTTTAATATATATAAGATAGACAATTGTATTTTCATTTTGCTTTGCCCTAAAGTAGTGAAAGAATGCCCACAATGTTCTTGTTCTTATTTAACTTAGTCCAAAAAGAAATTGTTGTTACTGCATTTGTTGATGGAGGCAGTAGTGGTCTTCGTTTGAGGATATAGCAGGCATTCCATAATGTGGAGCTCTTGTCATTCAAGCTTCAGCAAGATGCTAGGACTCTCACCTGAAACCTTTTACCTATTGGATCATTTAAGCCCTTTTAATTCTATCTTAAATCTTGTTAAAATAATATTATGTTTCTTCTATCTTGGCAGAACATTTTTATTTAATTTTTGATGTTTGCTATGGTGGAAAAGGCTAGGTCTTTTAAATGGGAACTCCCACCAACTGGATCATTTAAGTTTTTCTGAATTTTATCTTACTGCTGACATTATATTAAGTATATTTTTATGGGTGGAAAACGTTTTCTACATTTTCCAACATTTGGAATAATATGGTTCTCGTCTTTAAAGCTTCAATTGAAGGTTGCTAAGGCTCTTACATGGGCCCTTTTACCTATTGGATTGTTTAAGCTTTTTGAATTATATTGTATAGTTCTTTGACATAATATTATGTTTCATTTATTTTGATAGAAACTACAAATATAAAATTTTACACAGATTTCTTTTACAAATATCACTATTGGAGTTTAACCTGAGTATTAATTTTGTCTTTGAATTTTTTGTTTCAACAATCAACACCTTGTACATTAGGTTTGTAACAAATCAAAACATTCGATAGTGTTTTTTGTTAGGCTTTAATTGAAAATACTAATAACCAGCAGGCCCGATTTCTATTTGTTCTTGTATAATCTAATTTCTTTAAGATCTCAACATATGGGATTTGATGCAGACATTTTACTGATAGGTTTGATTTTCCAGATTGGTTAAATTGCTGGAGGATATCATGGATGGCAGCTGAATACTGATCTTCGTGAATACCAAGGAAGGATGTGATTAGGTCACCCAGTAGCTTTGCATGGATGGTTGGCAAGCTCTTTCAATTAATGGAGATAAAAGTCAAGCAGAAAGGGATTGAGTCCTTTCAGAGTTTAGAGCTGGCAGGAGTCCTATTATGACTGCAACAGATGTTGCAGTTTGTGGTTTGGGAATGGAGATAAAACTTTAATGCTTGTTCAAAGACTTGATAGAAATTCATTTTTAGTACAGGAAATTGTGTTGGTAAACAATAACTAATAGCACTCATCATCATCATTATCAACTCATTTTGGAAAGAAATCATTATCTAGATATTCTTGTTGTCCCTATTTTAAGTCTTCTTTTAATTTTATCAGGTTATAGAGAACATTTTTTAGTATTGATCATGCTTTTCATTGATTAAACAGATGCGAGCCATTTCACTCAGCTCTTTGCTGCATATGTTGGAGATCCGCCTTTATTTCTTATTTGCACTCATTTGTTATATTTTCTATTCTGATGCTGCTACTTGGTCATTTTGAAAGATTCATGTTTTTTAGTTATTGCTTTGCTATATTTAGTGGTCTCTAATTGTCTCATGAACGTCCTTTTTATCTAAGTTGGTGTTATTTGTCACGTGGATTCTGCTTGTATGTCTGTTGAGCCACTTGTTTCATGTCTATGGATATTGCCCTTGAACACTTATTTTCAGCTACAGCAACACTCATGCATGCAGAAATGTATTAAGGACTTAAGGTCATAGGTTCTCTGATCTAAATAAGATTCTGATGTGAGAGGTTGTTATCCTACTGCATTTCTTATGACTTGTGATGTGCTTTGGTTTTGGGGGCAGATGTGAAGGACGCGAATTATGTGATCAATTATGACTTCCAGGAGTATATTCACCGCATTGGTCGAACTGGAAGGGATGGGGCAAAAGGAACTGCGTTAACTTTCTTCACAGCTGGAAACACCATATTTGTGAAGGAACTCATCTGCATACTTGAAGAAGCTGGATAGAAGGTCAGTCCTGAATTGGCTGCAGTGGGGCATGGTGCACCTCCTCCCCCTTAGATTAGTTGACTAGTTTGAATACTCTTAGGTGGTGTTTATATGCATGAGTGTGCGTACTTGGTTACTGAAATCAACTGTTTCAGTGAATATCAACCAATTAGATCATGGGGGTTTTCGAGATTGTGGGATGGGTTATGGTGGTGGTAGCACGCTGTATTTTGTGGGAAACATTAGCATGTATGATTAGAAAATAGGAGTTAAAATGTCTTGCCTCCTTTCAACTTTAATTTATGCTGATTTTTTGTTCAATTACATAAGAGGACTAACTATAGTTAGTGGTGGACTATGTAAGATAAAACATCTGTTTATATCATAAAGGTTTTGTGGAAGGTGATAAACAATTGTATTTTCATTTTGCTTCGCCTTAAAGTAGTGAAAGTATGCACAAAATGTTCTTGTCCTTAATTAACTTGGCCAAAATAGAAATTGTTGTGGCTGCTTTTGTCCTTATTTAGTGGGGATAAATACATTTTTCTAGTTTTATATGTAGATGGCAGTTTACTTGCAATTAGTGATTTGAGTTTGCTAAATGAGAGAAAATGGTCTCTCTCAATATTTTGAGATGAAGGATTTTGGACAACCTTTATGTGTCATTAGCCTTGCCATTTCAGAGATAGATCACAAAGAAAGTTTGGATTGTCTCAAAAGGCCTACATTGAAAGATCTGGAATGAAATGTTGCACTCGTACAATAGCACCCATTTTGAAAGGAGACAAACTTAGCTATAATCAATGTCCTTAGATTCAATTAGAGTAATAGAAAATGAAGAACATAGCATATGTATTTTCAGTAGGTAGCTTGCTGTATGCACAAGTCTCATAAGGCCTGATATCAGTTTTGTAGAAGTTCAATATCAAAGCAACCCTAGTTTGGATCATTGGAAAGCTGCAAAAAAGGTCATGAGATACTTACAAGGAACCACTGATTACAGGTTGACTTACATGCATATTAATCAGTTGGAAGTGATTAGTTACTTCGAAACAAACAATTGTTGCTTCATCTACCATAGAGGCTATTAAATACTATGAAGCTCAACACATGCAACATGGTTAAGGAATTTTATCACAGTTCTCAAGATTTTCGCTATTGAATACTATGAAGCTACAACACATGCATTATGGTTAAAGAATTTTGTCACAGGTCTCAAGATTTTCGATTCTATATCAAGACCTTTAAAAATTTTGTGACAATCATTTTTCTTCTCTAAGAATTATAGAAGTGGAGCCGAAGTATAGTGGCATAAAGCACCCTATTGTTAGAGAGAATGTTAAGAAATAAAAGGCGACTTGGTATAAAAACCACGTGGAATATGTGGGACTTGGTAGCTTATTTGATGTTTAAATCTCTCTTTAATTGTTTTGTATTTAGGATATATATTTGGTTATTCATAGAGAAAAAGGCAAAGTATTTATTTTCTGCATATAAAGATTGCGTTTGGAATAAGCTTATATGGGACATTTTTTTTACTGTTTAGCTTATTTTGGCTACTATTCATGGGTCACATTGCATTTTTTGATACTATTTATAGGTTTCATTGTACTATTTTAACCAATTTTTAGCTTTATCTACAATACTTTCAGCAAAAAGTTTTCAATTTTCAACTAAATAAGTTGTTCTTAAACGAGGCCAAAGTATAAATATAAATATAAATATAGTTTTATTCGTGGGCAAAATATGAAGGGGTACTTGAAGGGCTAATAGATAGTCTATTCATAAAAAATTAATGGTTCATAAAATACTCAAACGGGGAGTACCATACATTGTAATACATATAAATACTTATTAAGAGTATTACTGTCATGATTCATTTATTGGATTATTTATTTGAGTGAGCATTTCAAAACAAGATGGCATAGGTAATATCTTTATATTACTATGACTATGACTTATCAAGTTATTTAAATGTCATGTGGGCCAAATGAGAGAATGTAAGATTATCTTTATTAGTAGGCTTATGGTCCACATAAAATTTACTCTAATTCATTAATTACAATATATATAAATTTATTTTAGAGTGATAGATAGAAACCCATCTTTTTAGAGCGTATTTGTTAACATCACTTAAAATGTCACTTAGTGAATACATGTTATTTAGTAAATAAACACTTTAAAGTAACTCTCAATTAAACTTTTTGATGGAAGGAATATATATTAAAGAAAACAAACATTAAATTGGAAGAGTCCCTAGTCTAGCCTTTAAAAGACTGTTTTCTATCAAAGAGTTTTTAAGGCATTGGCCATAGACTAGAAAAATTCATTCACAACCCATTCTTTTGCAATGTGATTTTCTGTACAAATCATTTGAATAACATGACTAGAGGTATTTTATTTTTCTTCGACTGTTTTAGATTTCTTACATCCAATTGATGCTTAAAGTCATTGTGTTGGGAGGTGTTGGTCATTCTAATCTTTTTCTTATTTGCTTTAATTGTGGGTAATTATGCAAGATGGGTTTTGATTTTGTGTGATTTTGTAAATTAATTTGAGTGGAATTAATTTTGTACCATCTTCCAAGAGAGGGTTAGATTTAGATTTTCATCTGTCCATTTTCAATCTTAATTTTATGTAAAATGTATTCGTAGAATTTTCAACGACTGTCAATCTTTTCAACTGATTATTTTATACTTTGACTCAGTCATTGAAATGCTTTTTTGAATTCGCCATCATAATGGTTGTGTTCGGCATAGTGGTGAGCTGGGGTAATTAGAGTTATGAATTCAAAAATTTATTATTTTGTAATTATAAATTAACTAATTATGTTTTGTTACTTCAATTTTCTTAATGTAAAAAGAGGAGAAATTTCACTTGAATTTTTTTTTTTTGGGGAAAAATTTCAATTAGTATTATTAATTTATAGTTTAATTGATTAATTTAGTTATTAAATAAGTATAAATTAAATTGCTTATTAAATCACCAATTTGACCACTTATTAAATCGGACCAAAAAATGAGAAACCATGTTCTTATTTATTTTCCTATAAAAAACAGTTCTTATTTCTTATTCTCTGTATGATCCGATCTTTAAATTCTTGCTATGGGAATAGATGAAATTGGGGAAAAATCAATGAGAATAACAAAAAAACTTAAAAGGTTACTCTTTTTTTTTTTTTTTTTTGTCAATATTAATTTAGGTGTGCTAATCTATATTTATATAATAACTAATAGCCGAAGCGTTTGACTTTTTGTTGATCAGTCCTCATTGCGCCACGTGGCTACATAAATTAATGCCATGTCTACCATTAAAAACACAAAACAATGTATCTTTTCATTTGGCTCTTATACAAACCATTTCAGTACAATTCTTTTGCTATTGTTGCCTGTTGGTGTTCAGTTGCATTGTTCCCGCTGCTGGTTATAAATTTTACACATTTCCTAATAAATTTCAGTTTATATTTCTTGAGACAAAACTCAAAAACTTCAAGTTCATTCTGATTCTTCACCATCTCTCTATGTACGGGGGAGAACCTTTGGTTTTCACAAATATATTTTTGGCAGGTTTTAACGCTATATTCCATTATAGGTTTTTTGGTTTTATTATTTGAGTTTTAAAATCTTCCTCCACAAATCCTAAAGGTAGGTGCTCCACAAATTTTAAACGCATGCAACATAGTAACGTCTTCTCCTGTGTCTCCAGTCCGCTCTCTTCTTCTTAGAAAGTGTTAAATAGCTTTTTCTTTCTTCATTTCTTTTTTTGATTAGGTTTCTGTGTGTGGCATATGGGAGATACTTTGTAACCATTCTAATTGCATATTTTATTGTAAAAAATTAGATGGTGATAGGCTTAATTATGTGAATTTGACCTTACAAGAGAGGTTTGTGTTTTTCATGGTTTTCTGAAGTTCTATGGATTATATAATATTTATTTTGTTTTAACTATTGTACGGGAAGGAAAGATGTTTCTTAGAGCATTCTCATCAGATGTGCTAAATGTGTCAAATGCCAAATATTTGGCACATTTAGCACACCAAACACCAAAAACACCCTCTCATGAGGTGTGCTAAATGTCTCAAAAATATGAGACATGCTACAGTACACTCTCAAATATGAGAGCGTACGGACAACAATGCCAAACACTGTTTGGCTTATTTAATTCTTTTTTCTCTCTCCTCCTCTTAGTTCTCTCTCTCTGTCCGGCATTCTGAAACCCATCTCTCTCTCTCTCTCTCTCTGGGGCACTCTCATCGCCGTCTCGCCACGCCCAGGCTCATCGCCACACCCACGCCGTCTCGCCATCTCGCCACGCCGTCTCATCGCCGTCTCGCCACGCCCAGGCTCGCCACTGATCACTGACCCACTTTGCGACGAAGAGGAACTCCGGTGTGAAGGAAACGATGGTCGGGAGTGAAAACTTCCATCAACCGTCTCGCCACGCCGTCTCGCCATCGCCGATCTCGCCGCGCCTAGAGACAAAAACCACCCAAGCTCGCCACTAATCACTGACCCACTCCAGTGTGAAGGACATGGTGGCCGGAAGTGAAAACTTCCATCAGCAACGACGACGGAGGCGGTTGTCCTAATCTGATTATCACTCTCGGTGTATGTCCGATTCAATTTATGATTTTAGTGTAAATTGTAATTAATTTTATAATTGATTTGGTGGATTTGGGATGTGGGTTTGTTTAATTTGGTGGATGTGGGTTTGTGCGCCGGTGGTGGGTTTGGTGGATGTGGGTTTGTGTGCAGTCGATCTCTCTGGTTTTTTTTTTTTTTTTTTTTTGAGGTGGCGTTGGTGGATGTGGGTTTGTGCCGGTGGTGGCTATCGATGTTGTTACGGCAGTGGTTGTTGGTGGCCGTTGTTGCGGCAGTGGTGGTTGTGCCGCTGTTGTTGTTGTTGACGATGGGGATGGGGACGGGGACGATAGGGAGTAATTAATATATTATTTTATTGCATAGTAAATATTATTTTAATGTATAAAATTGAAGAATAGAACATCTGATAAATGGTATGTTGTAAAATGATGTGCTAAAATGATAAAGTAGGTTTTTGGTGTGTCAAAATGGCATTTTTTTTTAGAGAGCTGATGAGAATGCTCTACCTAAACGAGGTCTTGAAAAAAAGTCTTCAACTCCTTGCTACAAGAAATACAAACATGAAGATGATGCTATTAAAAATTCGGTTAGCCCTCTCTTTTCAAAATATTTTAATTTTTTCCCTGTTTTTCTATTTTGTCGCTTCTTATAAGGTTTTTAATTGTTTCTAATTTAATTTCTATTCTTATGTGTTTGAATCATATTATAAAGGTTTAGTGTGAATTATTATTGAGGATATTTCATGACTCTTGGTTTAGTGTGAATTATATGTGTTTGAATCATATTGTCGCTTCCTCCTTCCATATGGATGGTAGGTAAACCTACTATTCAAAACAAAGTGAAGTATTGAATCCATATATATATATATATATATATATTCACTATATTTATAATTGCCTTTTTTCTGGACAATGTCAAACTTTTATATATATATGATATGGCTATTTGATATTGGATCTTAGGACAGGATATGATTGCTCATGATTTTAAAGGTGATATTGAAGATATAAATCGAGCAGTTGCTACTTATTGCTTAAAATTACATATTTGGGATTATGCTAGAGACATTATGTTAATCATTACGTTTTAAACATAAATAATATTGGTTTAAGTTTTGACTCTTCTTTTTTTGCACTGAAGGTAAGCCATTATGAACACGTACACATTTAAAAACATCAAACAGTTGTGACTTTTCATTTTTCAATAACCACATTTTCAGTTTATAGGCACATTTTCATTCAATAGGCACATTTTCGGCCAATAGACACCTTTTCAGTTAATAAGCACATTTTCATTCAATAGACATTTTTTCAGTCAATAGACATCTTTTGGTATATTCAAATATGAAGGATTATCACCTTTTAATAAATATCTTTTGGTATATTAGATTTAAAGGGTTACAACCTTTCAATAGGCACCTTTTGGTATATATATTACAACATATCTTATATAAATAAGGTTTTACAACCTATTTAAGTGAAAATCCTGCCTATATAAAGTGACATCATTCAGATAAGCATGGGACAGCTTTTTTTTTTTAATTATATAAACACCAGCCTTCAAAACCACACTACCACATACCCAAAAAAAAAAAAAAAAAAACAAACAAACAAACAAACGTCTTTCATCACCAATCCATTCTTATCAATTAAAAAAAAAAAACCCATTCTAAATAAAAATAATAAACATCAAAATTTAGAAACCCAATCAATGATCTACGGATGTGTAGCATCACAGATTCACAGTGTAAGTATTATATAAAGGTCATTATTCATACTGCGTGTTTAGTTCATGCATAAGGAACATCAATTTTAGGGTCTTGGAGATCAAATTGGCTTCATAGATTGTTTTTATGAATTTTAATTTGCTGATGTAAAATAACATGTCTTTGATGACTTTATCAAACCCATGGGATGCTCCTTATAGAAGTTGACCGGGTACTCAAATCTGAAAGATATTTGTATTAACTTTCATGAAAGTTAAGTGAGTACGAAGAAGAGAAGCATGTTAACACCAATGGGAGAATTGACCAGGAAATCTTGGTGCCATGGGAATTATTAGAAATTTTTGGATTTAAAAATTGTATTAGATTGTGATTTTAATAAACAGTATATGTTTATTTCTTTATTTCTACCATACAATCAAAACAATTATAGAAATTATATTTAAAAATAAAAGCAACAACAAGACAAAACATTATAAGAAAAAACACACAATATGAAGAAAAGTAATTAATCTTACATTAGTCATTATGTAAGACCCTTATTCCTTCCCACAAAAAACTAATAAATAAAACAATATTGCTCTCTTTTGCCTAACTAATAAAACTTTGTGTTATTTCTTTCAATATTTTTTTTTATATTTAATTTCATGCATTTTTGCTTACTATTCTAACTAAAAAAAAAATGACTTGGGCTAGCGACTAGTAATTTATTATTGTGTAACCGTTGTATATAAGGGACCATGACTTTTGAGTGGAGTTGTAGTGTGCCTTTCTATTAGAACTCATTTCTCTCTCCTTGTGTGTGTGTTTGTTTTTCAAAAAAAAAAAAATATATATATATATATATATATTTGTCACATGCAAATAGATTTTTCCTATAAAAAAAAAAAACATGCGAATAGGTTTATGAAACCTATGGCGTAAGGAACGCCACCTCTTACGGAATTTGTTTATTGCATTGAAAAAAAAAATCTCTAGCATTATTTTTACTTCTTTTTTAAAAAAATGAGACCCATCACCCATTCTTTAAATCTGAGAAATGGCCAAAATTATTGCGGCGCCAATCAATACAAAAGAATCAAGCAACTGATAATTGTGAAGCACAACAGGTGTTTGTGGAGTCGACAAAGACTTTGAAAGATTATAAAAGGTAAGTAGTGTTAACAAACCGAAGATAATTGTGCCTTTAGATCAACATTTTTATTGTTATCAAAGAGGAAAAAAAAAACATTTTTATTTGTTTATCAACTTATTTATTTGTGTAATTTTTTTAAAAAACTATTTAATTTGTAAGTAGAATTATATTTTTATTTATAATTTAAAAAAATAAGAAAAAAAAAAAGTATTCCCCTTGGATTTCATGTACTTGGACTAATAGGTTTGGGGAAATAACTTAGGGCATGTTTGGTAGACTGTAATAAGCGCTGTAATGTAATAGTTATTCCTATGATTTAGTTATTATTTAGTTTGGTTATATTTTTATTACAAGGAATAGTCATTCCTTATGAATAGCTATTCTTCAAAATGAGGAATAACTATTCCTCTTTAAAAGGTTGTATTAGCTATTCTTTAGTAAGTACAATAATTTTAAAACTTAATTTCTTTTCAAATAAACAAACTTTCCATATACATCTAACAATTATAAAAATAAAAAATCATAAAAAATAACACATATCTCTCTTAAATTTAAAAAATAACAATTTTTAAGGAAATATAATTGTATGAGTAAGATATTTCCTAAAATGAATATTAAGTTTCATTCTAATGTTATAATTCACAACCAAACTAATGAATAAGTTTAGTTATTACATTACAACACACTTTATTACTAGTAATAAAGATTACAATTCCTATTGTAATCCCCATTCAGTGTACCAAACATACCCTTAGTAATAGTGCACGGGGGAAATAGCACTTGGAGTAATAGGTTTGCTAGAGCATTCACAGTAAAAAAGCTAAAAAATATAGCTTTTAGTAACTCAAAATACTAATTAATCTATTTTAACACCTTACTTTATAATACATCCAACATCAAAAATTTTATTTTAACATTCAACATATTAAAATAATATAAACAACACAATAAAATAATATATCCAACACAATAAATAACAATCACAACGATCAACACATTAAAATACTATTTTTTTTAACACCACACATTAATGAGCTGCTATTTATAGCAGCTCATTGTAGCTGATACTCAAATTTTTTTGAGTTTACCTCCTTTGTTGTACAACATATTTTGAGAGTATTGGTTGCTAAATTAACATTTTAGTTAATTTAGCAACCTTACAAAGTATAACTCTCTCTCCAGTTTTCTCCCAATTTTGGGGAGAAAACATTTTGGTAGGTTTGAGGAAAAAATACCCAAGTCCTACCACATTTTTTTTTCATTTTCCCTTTCCAACCAAACACCCATTAAAACTTCTTTCTCTCCACTTTTCTCTCCTAAAATTTCCATCCTCCCTAAACTCCCTCCAAACAAACATACCCTTAGTAACATGATCCATGGGGAGTTACTAGTACCACATCCATAGTGTGGTGGAGTTAGACTCTAAGATGTGATTGGTGAAGAAGTCACAGTCGTGGTTGTGGTGGATGGAGGAGACGCGTATTGTGTCTGAATTTTTTTTTACAGAATTAAATAGGAAAAACAAATGGTGCAATTCTAATAGACTAGCGGGAGCTCTGAATTGAATAAACATGAAAATTAAAGAAACTAGTCGTTAACCCGTGCGATGCATGGGATAATTAACTAAAAGGACAATTAACCAACATCGCGTTAAGGTAAAAAAATTAGTGAGAGACTGATTTGCCCACCAAGAATTTAAAAGAAAAAAAGATTGATATAATAAAATCTAAGAAATTTAGAAATAGAAAATTGGGTTAATAATATGCATATTATAGACATTTTGCTAGTTAGCGTTTAAAAAAAAATGGATCTGTCATAATTAAATAAAATACAATGGGAATAAATATTTAACTTCTATGCTTTTCTATAGTTTAAAAGTGTTGTCTAACGTAGAATGTTATTGGGTTGTAAAAAATTTTTTTATAAAATGTTAATACCATATATATATATGCTTATATTGTCAATGTCTTACTGCAAGTACATAGTTACTGAAACCTATAAAGTAATTTACAATTCTTAAATTAATAAAGCAAAATTCCCAAAAGTTATATATATACACACGCTCAAAACTGATATAAATTACAAAGATAAAAACAAATCTTATTTAGTCGTATTAATAACAATATAAACAATTCAAAATATGGAACATTATCAAATTTATAACACATAGTTCCATTATATTTTACGTTGAATCCAAACAAATAATTAATTGAAATTAATCCAAACAAATAATTAATCAACCAAAAATCAAAGCTTTAATTAAGAAAACAAAAAATCACATGAACCCAAAATAAAAATTCTCAATAAAGCAAAAACATATAAGGTAAAGAATTAAGATCAACCTACTAAGACGCAAATACCAAAAACCTCAAAACTTAAACCTTCCAAATTTTATAGAATCCTCAAATTCTATTTCAAAACCAAACAAAACCCTTCAAATTCAAAAAATTCATATATAATATACCAAATAAAAATTTACCACCTTGGGTTGGAAAACATAGGTTGCAGCTTTGATTTTTCTCCAAAAAATAGAGATGCTTCATCTGCCATATACAATATAAAATAATTATTAGAAATTTCAACCCAAAAACCAAACCCAAACACTATCAAAATATAGAGATTAACCCAAATACTTAGAAGAAAATAAATTCTAAACATAACAAAACAATAAGATAGAATGAAAATTTCAGGCACATATGAAAGTAAATAAAAAAGACAAAACCTATGTTTTTTTTTTTAGTTGAGCCTCTCTCCTTCTTATTTTTTTAATTTTAAAGTGAAGTTAAGTTTAAGGTTTTGAGATGGTAATTGCTAGGGTTTTAAGGAGGGAAGAGAGTCCTACCAGGAGTCTAAATAATATAAACAATTCAAAACATGGAATATTATCAAATTTATAACACCTAATTCCATTATCTTTTACGTTGAATCCAAACAAATAATTAATTGAAATTAATCCAAACAAATAATTAATCAACCAAAAATCAAAGTTTTAACAAAAAAACAAAAAATCACATGAACCTAAATAAAAATTCTCAATAAAGTAAGAACATATAAAAATTTACCACACCTTGGGCTGGAAGACATAGGTTGCAGTTTTGATTTTTCTCCAAAAAATAGAGATGCTTCATCTGCCATATACAATATAAAATAATTATTAGAATTTCAACAAAAAAACCAAACCCATAAAAACACTATCAAAATATAGAGATTAATCCAAATACTTAGAAGAAAATCAATTCTAAATATAATAAAACAATAAGATAGAATGAAAATTTCAGGCACATATGAAAGCAAATAAAAAAGACAAAACCTACATCTTTTTTTTTTTTTTTTACGTGAGTCTCTCTCCTTATTTTTTTAATCTTAAAGTGAAGTTGAGTTTAGGGTTTTGAGATGGTAATTGTTAGGGTTTAAAGGAGAGAAGAGAGAGTCTTACCAGGAGTCTCTCTCTTTTTTTCTTAATCCTAAAGTTTTTTTTTTTTTTTTGGTGAGTCCTTTAAAAAAAAAAAAAATTCAAACCTAAAGTGAGTCATTTTTTTTTTTTTTTAATTCTAACGTGAGGTATCTTAAAAAATTATAATTAATTTTTAATCTTCAATTTTATATAATATATAGATAATAATAATGATGTGATAGGTCAACAAAATATATCTAATAGAGTTTTACTTAAACTAAACTATTGAAACACTAATAAATATAAGAAGATATAAAACCTAGAATAAAAAGAGTCTAAAATAAAAAGAAAAAGAAAATAATGGTGACATGAAAAATTGTAGAAGCTTTAAAGGCTTCAGTTATATATATATGTATATAAAATAATAATAATAATAATAATAAATATAGATGATGATTTTTGTGATAAGTTGATGTAGGATAGAATTTACAATTTAATTTTTGTAATTTTTTAATTTTGGTATTTTTATGCAAAAAACGTTATTTTAGGTCTAGGTGATTTATTTCCTTGTTTTTAGGTTCTTTTCATGTTTTTTTAGATCAAATTTGGTTCCTATTATGGTTAGGTATTAATTAGGGCTTATTTTAGAATATATTTTCTTGTCCATTGTGAGGGGGTGGGCCTGCTTGGGGTCTCGAACGAACTCCTGCCGCACTAGGCCCGGGTGATTGCTGGGTGAGGAGTTGGAACCGGCCCAATTGGAGCACACCTTGGCCCGGCTTGTGCACAATCTTTGCCGCGTCTGCCAAAGCACATTTAAGAACTCACAGCAAGCAGAGTCATTGTTAACAGGTTATGGCAAGCAGACATAAAATAAAAGGAAACACAAAAAAAGTAGCTGCTGTTCTCTTTTACAACGCACAATAAACAACTTAAGGGGCCTTGCGTTTTTAAAGAAAGTGCTTGAACAAAAATAATTAAGCAGTCTTGGCAGAGTAAAATAACGAGTATGCCATTTTTAGTATTACCGCAGGACTTCAACCATGAAAGGGAAAACTACTCCCTCAACGCAAATAACTTCATTTTTGGTGAAATTAGTTACTTTGAGAGGACAGCCCCAGATGGTATGAATCTAGTATTGTCTTTTGAGGACAAGGCTAGTGAGGGAGAGAGGGGCGGTAACCCATTTGGGTGCATGCCTGCCATAAAACACTCCTCTTTCTCTCTTTTTCTTCGTTCTCTGTTTTTTCTTATCTTTTCTCTCTGTTTTTCTTTTCTTAGAATTCTTGCCTTTCTTTTCTCTTTCTTTTTTTTTTCTTTTTCCCTCCCCTTTCTGTACACAGCTACGGGTCTCTTATATAGAGCCTGCCGTGATCGAATTTTCTATTCTAGCCCTTTCATGGCCCTTGTCTGATATGGGAACCTTTTGCCGACCACTTACCGAGTCAATGGTTCTAACTACCACCATTGACCTATGGCTTTCAGACAACGATGGTTCCTTTTCTACTCGTTCAGTGTGTACCCTCTCCCTCTCGGTCTCTCATGGCATGCACCCAGTGGTTCTTACCTAGCCTTGCCTCTTTCGTGTGGCATGTCATCCCAGCAGGACTGTGCCCACCGAAAGAGTCTGGGCAAGAATCACAAAAATGGATTCCCGCTCCTCCCCCCACCGCCAGACCATGCCCTCCCCCATGACATCACTCTTTCCCATAGTGGCTGGGTATGGGCTGATGATGCCTGGGTCGCCCGCATGCGTTACCTCATTGATGTTTCGTTTGTTTGCCGAGGCCTGAAAATGGGTGTGCATATTCTGCCGTGCCTTCTTTGGCATTTTCTGATGTGGATCGTTTCCCGGCAGACCGACGTTCGTGTGTTGTCCCTTTCTTTGGAGGGTTGGACTCCGTGGCGGACTTTCCCTTTGGGTGTTTTTGCTTTTGTGGCTTTTCACCTCCTGCCATGTTAAGCTTACTACTTCTGTTACCAAACCCAGTCCTGCGGGGCTTCTTTTTTTGTGTACTTTTCTTCTCCGTAGCCCAGTATGTTCACTGGGCTTCCTTTTTATTTCTTGCTGGCTTTCTTGTGGGCGTCCCTGGCCCATTTTGGTTTTGTGAGTTTCTTTGCCAACCCCTTTTGGACTTTCTTTGGCCCAATTCTTCTCTACAAGTCTTTTTTTTCTTTGGGCTCATGGATTCTCCATTCGCCTAATACTTTCTCTTTTCTCTTTTTTTTGCAATGGGCTTGCTGTGGCCCACGCTTTCTTTTTCTTTTTCTCTTTCCGGGCTTATTCAAGCCCATTTGCTTCTTCTGGACCCATCACATGGACCCTTAACTCTTGCTTTATACTTTCTTTCTCTTCGGGCTTATTCAAGCCCATTTGCTTCTTCTGGACCCATCACATGGACCCTTAACTCATGCTCTATGCTTTCTTTTTCTCTTTCCGGGCTTATTCAAGCCCATTTGCTTCTTCTGGACCCATCACATGGACCCTTAACTCATGCTCTATGCTTTCTTTTTCTCTTTCCGGGCTTATTCAAGCCCATTTGCTTCTTTGGGCCTTGGGCCTGCTGGGTCTTAAGAAAATGAGCCTCAACATCCATCAAGTTTTATGGAGCCCTTAAATAGGCCTCCAAGTTTATATACGTTTTTCAATATTATTGATATTAATAAAAACTCAAACTTTTGTTTATTGTTTTTCTGGTGGATTCTATATAAGATATAAAACCTAAAATAAAAAGAATCTAAAATAAAAAGAAAAAGAAAATAGTGATGATGTGGAAAATTGTGAGAGTTTCAGAGGCTTCGGTACATATATATAGATTAATTGAACGAAAGTAAAATTAGAGGACTGAAATGAATTTCAATTAAAATTAGATGATGCAAGTTGTAATTTAGGGAAATATTAAATACTGACAAATAAAGAGAATGTGATAGAAATGGCGCAAATAATATTTGAGTTGTAATAGATTTTTTCACAAATACGTGTTAAAACTGAAAAATATTCTTTCTTAAACTTTAGGGTTTTAATATTTAAGATTTTGTTATCAAACTACCCCTACTCACATATTCTATATCTTTGAAAAATTGGAGTCATTTGAACTGCATGTAAATAATAGAAATTCAACATAATCAACATACAGAGGCGGAGCCAAGGGGGGGCGAGAGGGGGCAAGTGCCCCCCTGACTCCTCCAAAAATAGTCCATATGTACTACTATTAGGAATTTTTTAAAATGCTTTACCCTCCTTGACCCAGAAATTAAACACAAATCAAGAAAAAAGCTTCCTGGCCCTGCTAAAATAAAGGGAAAATGACAAGATGCCCAATAAGTCAATGACACAATGTAAGGAAAAAAAATAGGAAACAGGGAAAAAGTTTCCTGACACAAGCTAAAATAAATGGAAGAATTTCCCGTAGGCACAATAACACACACCAAGAGCTTGGACTTGTCAGCTGTTAGCTTTTAATTATCATGCACTTAAGCTTAGCATAATAATAATAATGCATTTAGTGTCTTTCTTATGACATTTCAATTGATAGTCCTATATTTTACACATTTTTTTTTTGTCCACAATTACTTGACATTTCAGTTTAAAATTGTGGGTTTATGCTATGAGCAAAAATTTTAATTATTTTGAAAAATAAATAGAAAGTCGAATTTTTCCTATAGTTTCAAAAACAATCAAGAAAAAATAGTGAGATGTGTATACAATTTTGCAAGTAAATTGCTATATTTTTAATATTTTTCAAATTAATTTATTTCCGCAATTTTTTTTTTTTTGGAAAGCCCAATCAAACTTCATTCATTAATTTAGAAAAGAAGAGTCAAACAACAAAGCATCTCGAGCTGGTGGTGGCAATTCTATAGTATTAACTTAAATGTCTAACTATAGTTTATGTATAATTAGTTTTTGTATGACACTTATAGTTGTTATTATTATTATTATTTTTTTTTGTTAATATAGATTTTTTTCTGTTTTTTTTTTTAACATTGACTTCTAATCTTGCCTCCCCTGAATTGAAAACCTAGCTCCGCCACTGTCAACATACAAACATTCTCTATTATCTTTTAACATCTTGAATAAATGTAATGCAAGATTTTAAATAATCTTTTTAATCATTGCTGTTTGGTCCCACAAATACAATTCAAGACAATGGCCGTAGAAATTGATAAATAGAGTCTTGGTCATGGGAATGTAGGAACCCAGAAACAGGCCACGTGAAATATGTTTCTCTGTACTCGTTTGTTTCAATGGCCAATTTGGTCATAGGAGTTTGATAAACCAAAGCTTGGTCATGGGAACCTAGAAGCAGGACCCATGGAATGTGTTATACATGCTCAGCATTTTCAAACTGACTTTTATGTTTTATACACACGAAACTGATTGTCAGTCGAATCAAGATTCAAAATGCTTTTGTGTTTTTGTTTTTTGTGAGCTACAGGTTAATTGTAGAGTTAAGGTTGCTCTCTCGTAAAAGTTATTATGATTTTTTTTTAGCTCTTATAACTCAACTAATACTTTCTATTATTTTCAATATAGAAATGTCCAACGTTTAAATTATTATTCCTTAACTATTGAATTATATGCTAAAAAAAATCACTCTTAATAGAACGTTTGAGAAATTATAAAATAAAAATAAAATAAAATTTAAAGCTCAGTATTTATAAAATATGAAGTGTAACTATAAAGGTGTTTTTTCTTTTTTGAAAAACTCTTAATTTAGCTTTACCTAGCTATAAAGCTAAAGGACCCCTTAATTATCTTCAGCAATATTATCAAACGTTCAAAAATTGGTACTAAAAAAAGCTTCAAGGTTCTTAAACCATTTTTCCAATAGTGCGTAAACACTATTTTTTTCTTGTAGTTAGTAATAGAGCTTTTGTACTGTAGAACTTCAATTGAAAATTTTTTTTTTTTTTTTTTTTTTTTTTTAGCATTTTAGTTATATGGCAATAATCATTATTGAAATTGCTAATTTCATACCATATCGATCGATACAAGTTGATAATTTTCATACAACATTTTAGTTTTAGTTTTAGTTTTTGTAGCAAGATACTATTTGCCACAATTGTTACCTATCTAGAGATGACATGTACAACTATAATCGATCAATCACCACTTTCAAATGGACCCAGTAACTTCTACTACCCACAATACTCACAATTCCATGTGTTATGGCAAAAGTTGTTTTCACTTACCAGCCATTTCAACTTGTACCAATTATGTCCGGTCAAGTTTCACCACTTTTTCTTCTTTCTTTTTTCTCCGTCAATTGCGTTTCCGATTCTATATCGTCTTCATCCCAATGCTCACCACTCCAACCACGTGAACTTTCCTTTTTCTTTCTATTTAGTTCTTTGCCAAATGGTTGGTTGGTGTGTGTGAATGTATACCATCTTTTCAACCTTGTTTCAACCAAGTCTATGCGTAACATTATCTAGATACGTTGATTGATTAGGTCACATGTATATAATTGGCCAATATATGATACATCATTGGCCAGCATATTTGTTTGGGATGTGTTTGCTTAGTTTGCATAAAGTCTGTTAGTAAATTACTAATCTGTCATCAAATAATCACACCGTTTATTATGTTGATGAAATCCACTAATCACATTTATTGCTGTGAAAGTTTATAGAACTCATGTAATAATATTTGAGAGATGTTACGTCTACAACAATTTTACAACATTTTTACAACAAATCACAAATAGTTAGTTGTTATTGGTTCAAATTTGAAACTAACACTAAGATTAATTTTTTGCCCCAACAATAACAACCAATAACAACCTGCCACTTAAGATTTATTGTAAAAATGTTGTAAACATATCATTTCTCATAATATTTTTAGTAGTTTTAACATTTCCCATGTATATAGCTGAAATCCAAAAATGACATATTGGCATTGATTGTTGGATACAGTTTTTCTCCATACAAGTTTGAAGAAAAATTCTTCTAACCCACTACATGGCATATACTTGCAGTCATATGAATTTCTTAAGGGCAAAGTTTAACTATAGACTTGGTTATAGATAATGACTACAATTACACTCAATATCTTTTTATTGGATATAAATTATGAGAAATCCATTATTAGATTACATTTTTTTTTTCTTATATCCTTCATGTTTGCAAATTTCTAGAATATCAAATATTAGTAGTTATATTATCAATCAAATGTTTAAAGTTTATGTTTTTGTACTCTAAAATTATGCATAAAAAAAAAGTTTATGAATCGTATAGTAAATAACATAAGATTGACATGAAATTTAACATGCGTATTAAAAACATAAAAAATTGTAATCCAACCATTATATTGTTAAAATACGTAGTCACGTTATTTTTTTTTAGTGAAAGTTGCAATCATTGACTACGTTCAAGTTTATAGCCAAAATTTGTGACTTTGTCCATTTTTTAACAGTAATGTGACTCGTTGACTTCATTAAATAATATAAATTAATATTTTTATAAATTGTCACACAATAAATTGTAAGAGATTCCCTCAAATTGAGTTGGAGGTACTTAATTGTTATTTTTATATTTCGTTCCCTTGTCAAACTGAAATGACCTTCTAGACGTTGTTCACAACTTTTATCAAATATCTAGTTTGAATGAAAAAACCGAAATTGAGAGTGATTCTAAGAGCTGGATGAACGCTGCCATGAATAAAGAAGCTGTTGACAAACTTCGTTGCCGACATTCAAGATTTAATTTCGAATCAAAGCAATGTGAACTTTTGATGTTGGGCTTAGGCTTCCCTACTTTTGCAAAGTCAATTCAGAAGGAATGCCTGGGTCTTGCTTGACCAGGGAGATTCCTTCTCCTTTTCTTGGGATGTTTAGCACTTTAGGTGTTTTGTTTCTAACGGTAACCCTTAGAAATAAGAGGACCAAAGTATAAGTTCAATAAATCTCAAGGAGGGTTTTCTAATTTCTCTAAACTTCTCTATATATATAAGAAGATTTAGCTAGAAACGAAAGTTGGTGCTTCACAATATTTCTCAATGGAGTGGCCTTTAGTGAGGTCTTTGCTATGGGGTTTAGTACTTGTTGCTCACATTCATGAGAGCAAAGGTTGTATTGAGGAAGAGAGGATGAGTCTGCTAGAATTGAAGGCCTTTTTGAAATTCAGTACTAATTATATCAAACCTCTTCTTCCATCATGGGTTAATGAGGTGAAGAGTGAGTGTTGTGGTTGGGAGCGGGTCATATGTAATGCAACCACAGGCCACGTGATTGAGCTCTACCTCTCCAATATAAACCAAGGAACTCATGTCTATTCTGATAATGAATCTAATTATTATCCAGAAAATTGGTTCCTAAACGGGTCTCTGTTGCTGACTTTCAAGGAGCTAAGAATTCTTGATCTATCTCATAATGGGATTGGTGGTTGGCTAGGAAATGAAGGTATGTGAGATTTGTTTCTACTTTCAAAACCCCCCTCCCGACACCCCCCCCCCCCCCCCCTCTCCCAAAAAAAAAAAAAAAAACACTAAAAGAAGATACATTATTTTTAGTGTTTTGATTCTAACACATTTTTTCATCAACTTTTATGTGTTAGAATGTGGATATTTTCGTAACAATTGTGAATATGAATGTGAATAGTAGATTAGAACGAGTGTGAAAGTATTTTTTTTCCCTATCATTATGACATGTTAAAAAGATGCCTTTATAGAACCTCTTCACTTTTCCCTTCAATCCAGAATTAAAAATAAAAATAAAAATAAAAATCTTTGAGCTATTCATGTCTTGTTAAGGATAAAGGGTAATGCATAATAGATTTGAGTCAAATGGATTATCTCTAATTTGAATGGATTGCGAGATTTCAATTTACTCAAATTATAAATTTTCCAAATTTAATCCTGCCAAAATAGACCATTCTTCTTTCTTTCTTTCTTTCTTTCTATTTATTTTTATTTTTATTTAAGTCAAACTGATCTTTACCATTCTTCTTTCTTTCTTTATTTTTATTTTGGTTGAGATACGAAATAATCAAATGAATATGAAAAGAAATAGAAGCACTGTTATGAAAAAAAAAATATTCTAATATTTCATGACATTAATGGCCATGGTTGTTATACACATACTGAGGGTACATATGTTTTTGATGGTTTAAAACACTCATATATATTTAGTAGGAAAAAAATGTTGAAAGAGTGTGGGTGGTATCTTCTACAGCGTCGAGTGTCTCCACACGTGTACCAAACACAAGGGTGTTTTAAACTCAGACTTAGGCCTACCCATCCCAGCAAGTGTTGTGAAACTAGAACACAAGCGCTTATGGTGAGGAACTCGAGCTCATACCACCCCCACTGACAAGCTTCGGTGGTATTAGAAATACACACACACACATTAATTTTGAAGGTACATTGAGAAGTGCCACATTATTATTATTATTATTATTTGAGAAGCAACACATGGATGAACGAGTGGACCTGATATGCATTACCAAGGTCAGCCCTAGCTACCACTAGCTAGGCCAATTAGGGAGTCACCTAAGGCCCCCAAGGGGAACAAGACTCCCAAATTTTAACCAATAGAGATATTTTTATACTTACAAAAGTATTAATGAGGCCCCAAATATTAGCCAATAGATTATAAAATAGTAACACAATGGACACAACAAAATGTTACAATAATTTCACAATATTTCTAAATTAGCATGCCAATTCACACATTGGCTCACTATAATCTCTAATTAATTTTTTTTTCCTATTCTAATTTAGAAATATTGTGAAATTGGTGTGTCTATAGCCTTACTCAAAAGAATTTTTTTAAAATAATATTACATTAAGAACATTTTCACAACAAATCTTATGTGGCAGTCTGTTATTAATAGATAAAAAAGTAATGTCAACAGTGAGCCCAAATTAAAACTAATAACAGATTACCACCAAGGATTTTTTGTGAAATTGTTGCGAATGTAGCACAATTTTAATTGTTTATCAAAGACAAAAAACTGTTTTGGGGGGGGAGTTAGAAAAGTGTAGGTGGATTGATGTCCACTAAAGTATTCTCTAGATAATTTGTTACTAGCAATGAGCACAACATAATAATAAAAAAGGGTAAAATTCTTAAAAATGACTAAAAACAATTTCCAAAAAAATCATTTAAAAATTTAGATAAACAACTCACATATGAACAAGAAAGTCATTAAAAAAAAAATTTAAAAATTTTCATCTAAACAAATTAGAAGAATAGATTTTAAGTAAAAATAATAATATTAATCGAATTTAAATATATAAAATGCCTCAATTTAAACCTCGTCTTAAGCTCCAAAATTCCATGGGGTGCCCCTGTCATTACTTGCCAAGTTGCCAGATAAACAATTTCGTTTGTGACATATTCACCTGACAGATTATACCATTTGTTACACTCGCCTGGATAAAATTTCAAGTGCAATTTTTTTTTTTTTTCAATTACATATTCGCCTGTATAATTCGTACGTAGGTAGCACTATACTTGGTATCAGGTAATATTATCCTAATATAGGTATCTTTATTAGAAATAAACAATGCAAAAAAGTTGTCAAGTGTCTTATACCTCAACTATCATTTTCAAAACACTCATGGTTCAAAATTTAAATCCCCCTAGAACTCCTTGTAACTATCAAATAACAATAATAATAAACAACAACAACAGGTAATATTGTGCCCTCTCAATTCATCGCCCTTTGCCAAATAGTTGGTCCTTGCTTATGTTCATTTCTTTACACTCTTTATGTGGCCTTATAAACCCTAAGTCCGCATGTCTTGCTTGGCCATGTGGAGCATAATTTGTATTTGACCTGGTTTGTGACTTGACTCGACTTGGAAGTATTATGGTTATAAATTGCATTTTTTAAGAAGCTTAGTCTATAGAACGGAGGCTTGGGCCAACAGGCCCATTTTGGACCCATTTTTTGGATCATTTATTTGACCTTTCATATTAGGATTTATTATATTTTAAACCTTACACATTGCTTCATAGGTTCTAAGAATTAACTTAAATTCCTAACATTTCTTGGTGGCAATAGTATTAATTGAAAATTTATACCCACCTTAAGATTTTTGTATATAAATATGCCCTTTTATACATACGATTATGAAGTGGTTCAAAAGTTTTTTTTTTTTTTTTAATTTTAATTTTTTATACAAGATAGAAATTCGATTTTAGCTTAATCTAAGTGTATATGTGTATGTGAAGTCTTGGAAACTTAAACCCCGGTCCTTGCCCTCCCTTTATCCCACAAAAATTTTGTACTTGTAAAGTGACAATCACACTAAGAGTGCGCAGTGGTGTGGTTCCAAAAGTTGAATTGTCTGTATATTTTTCTTATGAATTTCAAGTGTGTGAGTGTATATATATATATATACACAATATTAGGGTTTTAGACCCTAGTTGTCTCAGATTTTATCAAAATCTTAGCCAAATAGTTAATTAAATTAATAATGCATTAGATTTGAATCAATTGAATATTAACCAAGCACAAATCACATGAACACTAAGAATGATGACCCAAGAAAACTTTTGAAATTGTGGTTTCAAAGTAAAAAACCTAGGGAGGATTTAACCTAAAAAATCTCCAAGTCGACATATCCATTAAATAGAATCGAAGTTTATACAATAGACTTAACCATAAATCTACTGCTACCTCATGTTGTACTTATTGGCATGACCACACGTAACTCCGAATTCACGAACTCTTCTGTTAGTAACTTTGAGATCTCCACTCAAAGGTTTTAGATCAGTAACTGTGGTTAACTGATTTCTCTATGGCTTCATATAGATCTGCACTATGGCAGCAGCAACACTGTGTTGATCTTTCTTTATGTGCTCTTGAACTCTCACAGGTTGAATAAATAGAGGCTTAGATCTACTTTGAAAGTCTCAAGTATAGTGAGATTGAGAGAAAATTGGATATACAAACCCTAGCCACATATACGGTGATTTCTCTCTTTGAAAAACCTCTCTAGGGATAGCTTATGATGTACTTTAAATAGCACACAAACGAATCATGAATCGGCTTGAAACGACCAAGTTATGGTCTTTTTCGCGTTTTAGATTTTTGCTAATATTGCAATCTCGATTAGTCAAGCCAGGTGTCGAACTTGTAATCGAAAATCTCGATCAATTGAGCCAAGTGTCGAGCCAGGTGTCAAATTGACAAAAACTTGTTTTCTTGCTTTGAACTTAATTCTTTCTTGATATGAACTTGTGTCTTTGTCTTGGACTATAAAATACACCTTTAACACACTCAAGACTCACCAAAAACACTATAAATGAATTACATTTTATTACGGTTGCCAACTACAAAAATATGGACTTTACATTTAGTACAGGTTCAAAAAGCTTGTCAAGATTAGGGAACTTGGAGACATTAAATCTTGCAGACAACGGCTTCAACAAGAGCTTTATCAAATCATTGAGTGCAATCAAATCCCTTAAGAATCTGAATCTTAGTTGGAATTGGCAAGGACTGGAAGGATCCTTTCCTGCCCAAGGCATGTCTGTTTTTCATATTACTTTACAGAATCTGTAATAAATTCTAATCAATTTAGTTTTCCTAAAATTCTCTTTTTTATAGAATTATCAGCTTTGGAAAACTTGGAGAAGTTGGATTTAAGTTCTAACCTACTTAATGGCTCCATAACGACCCAAGGTAATAAAGAGTACCATTGCAACTTATGATAGCTTCATGGCTACTAAACGCTGTCTCTCTCATTTATTTAAAACAAAAACTGCATGTCTCTAGAAGAACTATTTTCTCGTATTAGAATTGCAGTGCTGATGAATAGCATGATATGGCACTCTCTTCCTATTGTGTTCTTGGATTTAACAATTGGTTGTATACTTTCTTCAGAATGGAATTATATGTCTAAATTGAGCAAGCTAATGCACATAGATTTAAGTTGGAATGTCTTTGAGAAGGACATTTTAAGATTCTTGGGTGGTGCACTCCCAGATCTTAAATCTGTTGACCTGAGTCACAATGAAATGCGAGGGCCTCTTTCTAGCAAAGGTGCGTACATATATTTTTAAAATATCTCAAAAGTTTTCAGTTTAAAATTTTCTTTACAAAAAATACCATGACAAAACTTACAAAAAAAACAAAAAACAAAAAAAAACAAAAAGAAGGCAAAGAATGCTTTTAGTGAATACTTCAAGTCTTCAATGCAATACAAAAATGCTTTTGGTATATGCTAATTATACCAATAGTATTAGTATGTCTTCAATATTCAATATGCGTTTTAAAATGAAAAATTTTCTCCATATAAAATGTGTTTGGTAGTTCTAGATCTTTCCCTCTATACTTTCAGGGTCAACCTTCAATATGACTATTGTAATTCTCTTCACCTTTGCTGTAGAGCTGATTAGTCTAAATAATTTGGAGGTACTCATTGTGCGAGAGAATCAACTTAATGGAAGCCTACCATTCAAGGGTAAAAAATCCCATCATCCATTTTAAAAGCCTAAAATAATTTTCTTGTGAGAAGGAATGTCTTTTAGTATCAACCAGTATGTCATTTTAATTAAATATTCACTCTTGACAGATATGACAAATTTCAGTAGTTCGGAGATTTTAGATATGAGTGGCAATGGGTTTACTGGAATTCTTTCTTCATATATTGGGGCACTACCATCTCTCAAGGCTATATCATTATCTCAAAATAAACTCAATGGGACTTTGCAATTGCATACTAAAGGTAAGAATCTACTATGAAATCTAGCATATTTATACTTTGTTAGTGTTGTTTCCTATATTTATCTAAAATTGATTAGGAGCATAAAAACAAGTGAAGAAGAATGGTTGATATAGAATTATTCACATTGATTGCAACTTTATAGCACAATGGATGACTATTCACTTTTTCCAGACATTGAAATATTTTTGTTAGGTTTTAGATTGAAAATATCCATAAAAATGTAATCTTTTTTGAATTTGTAATATGTCATCAAGAGTTCAAAATTACAAGTCCAAGATGCAGTTCAATGAACAAAAAAATTGAAGAATTGGATTGATCTTCGATCAATGCTTGATCGATCAAACAAGTGTCTTTAACAATTTACAGCCTTCGATCACAACTCAACTGATCGAAAGAAGATTCTCGACACTTCCTTGACAGCGTTTAATTAACGTTGATCAAGAATTGTGGTAAATATTTTGACTCAGTGTTTCCTTGTCTTTCATGCCTTAATTACATGTAAAAATATAAGGCACTTATAGCACAATTACAACAAAGGTTTTAGAGAGCTAAAGCCATGTGCTATAAAAGAGAGAACCTAAATTTAAAAATTAATAACTTAAGAGTCTAGAGAGTTAAGACCATTATCATCTACAGTGTTGTTGCAACCATTGGGTTGATCAAGAGCTAAAGACATAAATCCATTCTCGTAGTGGTTTTTCATTTTAAGCTTCTCCATTGGTTTCCACTTCGTCGCTATACTTCTTTATTCTTTACTTTACTATTTATTGCTTTACATTGGCAATATGTTTGCTCATGGTGACTAATATATGTGATAATCCTGCATACACAATTTGGTTAACTGGCTTAAATAGTTTAATCTACTACTTAATAATCTAGGGGGTCAAAACATAGGCTTTTTCAGGTGCTATTACCATAAATTAATTAAATTGTCTTGTTATTACGTTGCACATAATTAGGATGGACACAATTAATGGTTTTTTTTGGGACAGATTTAGGTATGTTGAAGAAACTTGAAGAGTTAGATCTTTCTGATAATAACTTTGAAGGGATCCTCCCTCCATGCCTAGGCAGATTGACATCTCTTAGGTTTTTAGATATATCTAAGAACCAATTCAGTGGAAATATTCCTTCATTTGTGATAGCCAGCTTGACATCCCTGGAGTACATTGATCTTAGTTATAATCACTTTGAGGGTTTATTCTCATTCAGCTTACTTGCTAATCACTCTAAACTTAAGGTGGTTCGATTTAAAGGTGAAAACTATAGGGTCGAAGATGATAACAAATTTGTGAGTGAAAGCAACAAACTTGGGATAGAAACTGAAAATCCTAGTTGGGAACCTTCATTTCAGTTAAAGGTGCTACTACTGCCAAATTGTAATCTGAATAACTTCTCCTCCAATGTTCCTAAATTTCTCTTTTACCAACGCGAATTGGAATTGGTGGATATCTCTCACAATAGGTTGAAGGGAAGCTTCCCCAATTGGTTGATTGAAAATAATACTAGACTACAATTACTAAATCTTCGGGACAATTATTTTGGGGGTCCATTTAATCTGCCAACAGATCACTACAAGAATCTTTCTTGGTTGGATTTTTCTTACAATAATTTTGATGGGCAGCTCCAAGAAAATATTGGGAAGATTTTAAACTTACAATATCTAAACATATCTCAAAATCATTTTGAAGGTAATCTCCCGTCCTCAATTGGTGACATGAGTAATTTGGAGAAATTGGATTTGTCCAATAATAAATTTTCGGGAGAGGTACCAACGAAATTGGTTGCCAATTGCACCTCCCTGGTAGTTTTGAAGTTATCTAATAATGAATTTCATGGTGAAATTTTCTCAAAGAGGTTCCAGTTTTTTAACAATAGCTTATGTGTTTTGGAATTGAACAACAATCATTTCAAAGGTACCTTTCCAGATAAAGTATCACCAGCTGGTAGTTACTTAGGGATCCTTGATATTAGCAACAATGGCTTCTCAGGTTTAATTCCCAAATGGCTAGGAAATATGCAGTTCCTTTGGTCTCTTGACATGAGTAATAATTTTTTTGAAGGTCAAATTCCATGTGAAATGCATGCATATATTTTAGTAGACCTTTCTCATAACTGGCTTTCAGGATTGTCACCATCTTGTGCCGATTTATCCATCATTCAGCATCTATTTTTGCAAGGGAACAGACTCACAGGACCAATACCAAAAGTTACTTTTAGTGTTTCATTTCATCTTGTGACATTGGACATTAGAGATAACCTATTTTTTGGGAGAATCCCTTATGAAGTTGGCAAGCTTTCAAATTTGAGAATACTGTTGTTGAGTGGCAACAATTTTAGTGGTGCGATTCCAAAGCAGCTA
Source organism: Quercus gilva (assembly GCA_023621385.1). Lineage (NCBI taxonomy): Eukaryota > Viridiplantae > Streptophyta > Magnoliopsida > Fagales > Fagaceae > Quercus > Quercus gilva. The sequence goes on from CM042477.1 coordinate 15,078,712, forward strand.
TGCTGGTTAAAGAATTTAGAGATTATGGATCTTTCAAAGAACTATCTTTCTGGAACAATACCGCACTGCTTTCGCAACATAACCTTTGGGAAGTTAAATGCAATTGAGGCTTTTGATGGTCTTCCCCAACCAAATTCCACTTTCCTGGAGTTCAGACATATAACTATCCCATATCAAGGTATTTTAAATAGGTATTTTGAAATTTACGAGGTAGAAAAAAATGCTGCTGCTGATTTTGGAATTGAGTTTGTGACGAAATATAGGTCTTACTTCTACAAGGGTGGCATACTTGATATCATGTCTGGATTGGATTTGTCATTCAACAAGTTAACAGGTGAAATCCCTCTAGAGTTAGGACAACTATCTCCAATTCTTGCACTAAACTTGTCTTACAATCAATTGACAGGTTTCATACCAACAACATTCTCAAATTTAACCCATTTAGAGAGCTTGGACCTTTCTCACAATAATTTAAGTGGAGAAATTCCTTCAATATTGATTGATCTACACTTTTTAGAAGTTTTCAATGTGGCTTGCAACAACTTATCAGGAAAAGTTCCAGATATGAAAGGACAATTTGGAACATTTCAAAATAGCAGCTACGAAGGAAATGCATTTCTTTGCAGTCCACCACTAGAGAAAAGTTGCACCAGGGTTGATAGTTCACCGCCATTACCAAGAAAATCTTTAACTACAAGTAAAGGGAAATGGTGTGAAGTAGATCCTTTAGTCTTCTCCACAAGTTTTTGGGTATCATACGTAATTTTTTTTATTGGTGTATCTTGCATTCTCTATATTAATCCTTATTGGCGACAATGGTGCTTCAATCTGATTGAGTATCGTATGTATAGGTGTTATTATTTTGCATTTAATATGCTGAGAAGGCAATTAAACTATACGTGTCATTAGATATACTTGATTTCCGTATACTTTTTCAATGGGATTAATTATGGAGACTTAAGTGTGTATTTTTTTTTTTTTTTTTTTTGAGAAAAGACTTAAGTGTGTATTTAGTTATGAATAATGGTTATCATTCTTTCATATTAAACAAAGTTTTCACTTACACTTTCGATCTGTATTGTAATTCTTAATTTTTTATGACTAGCTAGTACCATGTGAGATGGCATGCGTATGCCGTAATTTCACTATGAAAAAATTAGTAGGAAGTTTTAATTGACCATATGTAATACTCATTTTTCTGCGCATGATACTATTAAGGTATGGGGAACTAGTTTTAGTTGTACAAAATATTCTCTAAAAAAGAATGGGTGGTTGTCCCACATGATTTAATAGTGTGTTGTGTGTAGTATAACTTACTCCACTCTCCCTTAAAAGTTACCAAAACTTTTAAGTGGAATTTGTAGCATGCCTTAATTCCTTTGTGTTAGAACTAATTTCCCTCTCCATGTGTGTGTTTGTTTCCCAAAAAGAAAAAAACAAAATGTACAATATATGATTAAGGAAAAGTAAAATAGCTATATAGTAATGTGTTAAAAATAATATAATTATTATTTAATTGATAAATCAAGAATAATAAATTGTGAAAAATCTGTTTTGAGCCATAACTGTTCTAATTATAATAATTGAATATCACTTAGATGCAACATCAATTATTACCGCTGCGAATTCACAATATAGTAAATCAAATAGTCATGTGTACAGGGTAATTCTACAGTACTCCCATTTTGTGTTGATTGGGTAAATTTTGGGTGCTATATTATATTAACTCTTTTGATGTGGATGCTATATGAAACTATTTTTCCACAAGTCCACATATGAAAAAATAAAGAATTTATTATTTCTACCACAGAGAAATCCATTACAAGTATCTTGACTGCTACTTACTCTACTACGTGCTCATCACAAGAAGGAAAAAATTAATTTACAAAGAAATCCACTACAATGTGTTTCCTTCACATCTATATTTGAATACCATCATGGCAATAATTGAAAAATAGACAATCAAAAGCATCTTGCAATGGGCCTGCATGTCTGGATCATTCATTTATAAGTTCTCAACAGGGCAACTTTTAACTTGTAGGAATTTCTTATTGTCCCTTCTGCAACTCAAGAGGTAAGTGAAATATCTACACTTACATGGTATGGCTATATATCTACACGTAGAAAAATGAGATATTCATAAGAGCACATCTCTTTGCATAGAGCCTCAACTATTCATCTATATAACTAAAATGATTCAACAATTTTGACTCATCTAGCTCAAACTGAATATATCAGCAAGTTTAAAATCATATAAGTTAAAAAAAAAAAAAAAAAAATTTAAAAAGGGCATTCTAAAAAACTAGCTTGTAACTTCATGTATATACATGGATATACTTAAAAGATACACATTAAAATGCATAGTATAATAATCTTACATATATAATTTAAATATTATTGATAGTCATTCTTATTTTTATATATATATATATATATATTTTAACTCTTTAAAAAGTCTTGTAAAAATGTTATTAGGTAAAAAATGTAAATTGTCCTTTTTTTTATAAATATTTTTATGTTCATTAATTCTAGACTATTTGATTTTTGTACACAACAACTCACTTGAATGTGTATTTATGATATGGTCCCACATTTGATTCCAAAATTAAGAAATAAAACTCTCTCAAAAAATAAATAATTCAGGACACATAATGCAAAATTGAACTTCAATTGTAGAATCTAATTGGATTTTCTCTGAAATTTACCTATTTATATATATAGAGATGACTTATAAATTTGATTTGTTTTTAGTTATTAAAAAAAAGCTCATGAATATAAAATCATTCAAACTCTCTCTTCCTCTAATTTTATATATAGTGATAAATATATGATTATGTTTTTTATGATTTATTTATATAGGACTCCTCGTTTTCTATTCTAAATTAACTTATATGGCACAAAAATTAAAAAACTTAATTAGATGGAACACATGCCGTAAAATTAAATTTTAATTGAAATCCAATTTTTACACTGAACTAATTAACTTGGTTCAAAATTTTAAAATTTTTAATTAGATGGGACTATATATATATGACTTATAAACTTGAATTGTTTTTAGTTCTACAAAAAAAAGGGCTCATAATTAAATATAAAATCGTTCAAAAATTATGTATTTTATGGTTTACATATATTGGACTCCTTGTTTTTTACACTAAATTAATTCATTTGGTACAAAAATTAAAAAACTTAGATTAGATGGGACACATGTTGCAAAATTAAACTCTAATTGAAATCCAATTTTTACATTGAATTAACTCATTTGGCACAAAAATTTAAAAACTTAGATTATATGGGACACGTGGCGCAAAATTAGATTCTAATTGAATTTCAATTTGAAATCTAATTAGATTTTCTTTCAGTTTTACCTATTATTATTATTATTATTATTATTATTATTATTATTATTATTATTATATAGATATATAGATAAGGATATGATGAACCTCTAAGAGATTTCTTATAATTTGGAAGTTGAGTAATAATGTAAATTGTTTGTTCGTTTAGACCCCTTAAACCAAATTTTTTAACCTAATTAATTAACCAAGTTAATTATTAGGTTTATTATTCAGATCTAGGTTAAACAAGCATATATCATATCATGTATACAAGCAAAAAAGTAAATAACACCACGATATGATGATTCAAGAAAACCGATGAAACGAACTGTTTCAAGATAAAAACCTGGAGGGGATTTGACCTAGCTATCCTCAAGGTAAAGTAAATCCACTATAAGAGAATTGAAGTTTTTACAATCAAATTTAACCCTAAATCTATTGCTACCTCATGTAGTAACCTACTGACACGACCACGTGCAAGCTCCGAATCCACGGGCTCATTCTCTTCTTGGATTTATAGCAACACAAGCACCCTTGCTTGTGACTTTGAGATCCCACTCAAAGGTTTCAAATAACCATCAGTAACGATCTTGATGTAGCAACTATATTCTACCAACACTTGATTATAGATCTTGCTCTGGTAGATTCTTGTGTAGTTAAAAGGCATAAAACCTCTCAGATCTCACAAAGAGTAACACACAAGTCTTCTAAAAGTCTGAAAAAACGTGACTAGGGTTTCCCTTTTATATGTGGAGAAGTTGGAATGAAACTCTAAACGTTTTTGCAGGCTTGGGCCTATTTTAAAAATTTGTAGAATTTCTGTTCCTGCAATTTTCGATCGGTTGATTCTAATTTCTCAATCAGTCGAGCAAGACAGAAATTCTCTTCCTTTTTCTACAGTCAGCTGGACTTGGAACTTGAAACCAACACTTTTAAGCATTGCCTAACACCTAGACTAGACATGTTTTGTTCTTGATTAATTTGCCAACACAATTAAAATATGATTCTAAACATTTAAACCTAAATCTTTAGAACCTAACATAAATGATTGCTGCTGTAATTGATATTGGGCTTCTTTTGAAATTTAGAAAAAAGAAGATTCATTAATATAAACAATTGCCGACTAAAGAAAAATATCAACAAACATGTTATCAAAGCACATGAAAATTTCAGTCACACTTAACACCATATTATTTCACATTTGTAAGTTACTACAAATTGTGGCCTCTAAATTATACAATCATTTTCAAGTATTTGTGCAGCTTGCTTCATCTAAGTTGGAGTCAGTTACTCTAAAATCCAACATTAACACAATAGTCCAAAAACATGGCTTATTTTCATCTTATATAATTAAACAGTAGATCGATATGCCTCGCATTAGTTTTAAGGGAAAACGCAGATGAATGGGGTAAATGGAAAACACAGATAAATGCACTTTTCATAAATAATCATATCCGTTAAGGTTACAACACGACACTTTTTAGGAAAAATACAATTTCCATAAACAATTTCCCAAAACATGTTTAACCCAAAAAAAATATTTTATGCAATATGGTTATTTTTCAAAAATCTCATTAAAAAGCTACTCATCTCGGAAGGCCAACCAATTTTACCTCAACGAGGCACCATGAAATCAACCAATCCCATCACTAGGTCCATCGTCAAAAATCTTAGAACCTAAAAACAAAATGATCAAGCCTATCAATAACAATGCCCATCACAAAGTAACATCAAACTTGTCTCCATAGATCAAAAATGTCCCCTAAAATCAAATTGAGGGCCTAGAACTTAACTTGACTATCCAAAGGCACCTATTCCCAGAAGATACAAAACAAGCATATAAATGATCCAAAGGACCATAACACAACCAAAGAATTTTAATACACTACTGCAAACAATATGCATTTATTAGATAACATAAGACATCACTTTAAAAATGAGGTAGCTAGTCTCAAGAATTTTTTTTGGGTACTAACTAATAAAACCAAGCCATTATAAAACCAAGCCATTATAACAATTCTTATAAATTCCCAAGCGTTCACAACAAAACAACCATGTTTAAGTGTTACACTAACTCATGTATTAATAATGTCAATACATATTACATCATGTAGGAATCAATTACAACATCATCAAATCACTTTCAAAGTTCTAAAACTCATTATATATCTCACAAAGTCCAGCTTTTAATTGAATAAACAACTATAAACAATTAAACCCAACCTCATAACTCAATGAGGTAAAATATCAAACACTTGATGTGAAAAAAGTACAATCTCAAGGCACTTAAACTTTCATGGTTAACACTTTCATTACCCATTTATTTTAAAACAAGTTCATAGCACCCAATCATCAAAGTTTCACATGCGCACGTCTCCATAACTCCAAGACCTCCAAAACCCATTACCCAAGACAAAAACGTGATTGGATGAACACTAGAGCAAAATGACTCAAGACTAAACCAAACTTTTCATTCCAAATAAGAATTTCTTACATAAACCCAATAAGCTTGCTCTAGCACAAACCCCATTGATATATTTTACTTAGTTTTGTTAGAAAAATAGGAATTTTACCTCAAATTCCTTGCTTGGCCAAATGGGTCCCTCTCTTCCCAAAATCTTTTCTTCACAACCGGTGGTGATGGCTTGAAAAGAAACTCATGGCTGAAGTATTTTTAGTGGAAGACCATGGAGAGAGAAAGGGATTCAAGTGAGAAGGGTGGCAACTCGAGAGAGAGAGAGAGAGAGACGTGAATGTGAAAGTAGGGAGGTGACTTAAGGGGATGAAGCCTAATTCCAAGCTTGTCCCTAAAATATCTTTCACGTAAAATTACCAATCTGCCCATCAAGATTCTTCCCAATTATAATTAACAACCGAGGTGTTACATGCCTAACCTAAATAACCTATTATCAATTCTCATATATCTAAAATTAAAATACAATTACAATCATAAATATACTAATATACATATAATTACAAACATAGATTAAGCAATAATAACAAAAGTTAATACATTTATAAGCTAAACAGGTTCGCATGTTGAACACGAACACGGCCCGTTTATCAAAAAGGTCAGTCGTATCAACCTGAATATGACCCAAACATGTTTAGCCTTAACCCATGACCTGTTTATAAACAGATTAGTCTTGTCAGGTTTGCAGATTGTGTTAAATTTTGCCACTACAACGAGTAACCTGACTAGGTTTGATGACGGAGGTATATTTGCCTAATTTTAGTATATATACAAACATATTATGACTCTTGTATGGGTACTTACAAGGAATTATATGGTGCAAACACAAAGCATATGAACCAGCTTTTCTTGTTAAAATAAAAATTATGGAAGATTACTAAAGAAATTTAAAAACTAATGAACTTTTTTCTAAATTTTTTAAAATTCTTGGCAATAAAATTTTAATTGGAATAACGTTTTTAAAACTTTTTGAAACAGTGACAATAATCATAATAGGACTATAGGAGTTCACTTGGTAATAAATTCTTGGAGGTCCTCCACTTGGTACATCCACAATATGTAGTGTTAGGACATATATGAATCATGTTAGGGACATATGTCAATGTAGAATTGGCAAATCCTTTGACAAAATGCACTTTACTTGTAATTAGGTAGATCTAGGATGTGTTTAATACTTCAAGGAACAAGGTTTCAAGTCTAAGCGTTAAAGCCATGCAAATCTATCCAAGAATCAAGTAAAGAAGTGTTGGATTTTAAAGCTCGACAGTTAACTCGATAGATAGAATCTATCGAGGTTTAAAAGGCTGTGTAAGCCCAATGCTCAATAGCTTCTCGATAAATAAGCTATCTATCTAGATTTACAAAAATCAGATTTTCAATTCTGATTTCACTCCAATCCGTGTATATTTGTTTAGGTTTTCTTTTCTCATAACCCTAAACATATATAAGGATCATTTTAAGGGCCGTCACAGCAGATGCAACTTAATGCAAAAGTTTTTCACAAGCATATTATGACCGGAGACATATGCCCTAGTTCATCTTCCTCTTCAAGAAGTTGTTGCATTTGTACATTATAGGGTTTTGTAACCAAGGAGCTTTGTGATCTTCATCATATTGATGAACTGAAGAACTTTGCAGCCAACATCCTTTTTAAGTTGGTGGTTAGTCACGTACTTGGATCCGTGCATCGATTGGTTAGTATCATACTGGGAGCCGTGCATTGAAATGAGAGATTGTCACTACAGAATAAGTCTAATTGAGTATTGGGGTAAGGGTTCAACTGTAGGTTGGTATAAGGAACTGGGATTCCTTTACTTGTAACCACTTATTGTGATAATAGTGGATTCTAAAAAGTGATAACCTTAAAATCACCCGGTGGGGTTTTTGGCTTTAGAGGTTTTCCCCATTCGTAAACAAATCACCGTGTCAATATTATTTTCCACTACATATTAACTTAGTTGGTGATTTGTTTGTGCTACCATGCATATTGCATGTTAATCAGATTAATTAATTAACTTGGCTAATTAATTGGTTAATTCATCACAAGGAGTCAATACATTCTTGGCCTATCAAGTGGTATTAGAGTAGGCACACTCTTATTAGGGTTAATCTTTGTTGTGTGATCCATTGACCCCTGTTGTCATGGATAGAGGACAATCGTTAATTATACCTCCTTTATTTGATGGCACTATCTATGCATACTAGAAAGTATGCATGACAACTTTCTTGTAGTCATTAGATGAAAAAGTGTGGCAAGCTATGGAGATAGGCTGGACCAAGCCAAAGGAAGCGCCGAATGATTAGGATGATGCTAAGATCAAAGCGGTTAACTTCAATAGCAGAGCATTGAATGCCTTATTCAGTGCAGTCACAAATGAGGAGTTCAAGAAGATATCTTCCACTGAAACTGTAAAGGAAGCATGGACCATCCTCAAGACAACCTATGAAGGAACCAAGGCTGTCAAGGATTCAAAAATTCAGAAGCTTACCACGAGCTTTGAAGAGATTAAGATGGAGAAGGAGAAGTCATTCGATGAGTTCTATGCCAATCTCAAAGACATAGTTAACTCTGCCTTTAATCTTGGGGAAACCATTCCCGAACCCAAGATTGTTAGAAAGGTGCTCAGATCTCTACCAGAGAGATTTCATGCCAAGATCATCGCCATTGAAGAATTAAAAGACATTGATCAAATTCCTTTAACAGAGTTGGTTGGAAACTTGTAGACCTATGAATTGGGTTTGACTAGAATCGGTAAATCAAGCAAGACAAAGAGCATGGCACTGAAGGGCAAAAGCAGTGACACCGATGAGTTTTTTAATGATGAAGATTCTAAGATGAAATTCTATATCACAAGGCAGTTCAAAAAGTTCATGAAGAATGCCAATGCAAAAGGATTCGACAAAAACTGTAAGCAATCCAGTTCTTTACAATTCAAGAGCCAAGATAGAAGGAAAAAGGATGCTAAGGATGGTGGTCAGTACACTATTCCCTCCGGACCAAAGTGATTTGGATGTCAAGGTTTTGGACATATGAAACAAGAATGTCCAACTTATCTTAAGACCATGGGGAAAAGCAAGGCCATTGCTGCTACCTTGAGTGACACCGAGCCTGAGATGATTCAGATGACAATGATAACAAGGGAATCTTGAATGCCTTCACTGCTACAGTTGATCCTACTGATGGGGGTTCAGAAACAGTAGATGATGAAGAAGACTTGGTGAATTCTAAGTTCGAGAAAATAGACGATCAAGATGATATCTATACAGCCTATGAAAAATTGTATAAGGTTTCTGAGAAGCATGAGAAACTATATAGGCTAGCCACCAAGAAGCGAAGTGATGTGAAACTTGATCGAGAAGAGCTTTCCACAAAGTTTGATGAAGCTAATCAAACCATTGGAGCACTAAGATTTGAGAACAATTTCTTGGCTGAGAAGACCAAGAAGCTTAAGCAGAGCTGTTCTAGATCAGAGCTCAGCTGGAAAAGACTTCAAGTGCAAAGCTTGACAAGATGCTTAGCCTTCAGAAATCTACTTATGATCGAACCGGTTTAGGGTATGATTTCTTTTCTTCTAGTATTGCTTCTACTAGTACTACTATTTTTGTTTCACCTGTTAATAATGTTAAATCTGAGAACAATGATGTCAAAACTGCTTTAGCTAGTGAGAACATAGACAAGGGTAAATCTATCTTAGGAGCACCCCCTGAGCTTGATAAGAAAGAGACTAAAAACCTTAGGGCTAAGAAGGGCAATACTCATAAGTCTAAACAGAAGAAGCAGCATTTTTGCCATCACTGTCGAGCAATTGGACATACTTAACCAAATTGCTATAAGTGGTTAGCCACTCAACAAAGCAACAGTATGATTTCATCGGGAAACCAGAATTAGTTTTCATCCTCTTTTACTCCTTTTGGAGATCTTCTCAAAGCCCTTATGTTCTTTTCGAACTTGAACGATTTCAATTCTCCCCCCCCCCCCCTCCTCCCCACCACTGGATCAAGGGTTCGCCAAACGGAAAGGTTCTTCCAAGGTGTGAAAGGAAAAAGGCTCTAAGTGATTTAGTCTTTTTTTTTTTTTTTTTCTCTTTCTCCCTTTCTTGTGTTTAAGTATGCATTACTTGTGTGTTTCGCTTTCTTATTTTGAGTCAATCTAGTTTTATGCTTTACTTTGTTTAACATGTTTTGTTTGTTTATTTTCAGTTTTTTTTTTATTTTGTTTTTCATAAAAATAAAAATAAAAATTGAAAAATCCGAAAAATACAAAAACAGTATGTGTATTGTGTACATTGGTACTTGTGTACCTTGGATGGCCATTGAAACAAAGTTTTCTAAACTTTGTGTCTTTTGTAGCTTAGATAAGCATCTTTATGCACAACTAAGAAAATAAGCTTTGTGGCTCGTGTTTGTTGTTAAGACATATGTGATTTAATGTAAAGGAACATATGTCAACATTTTATGTAATTGGCTAATCCTTTGACAAAACGCACTTTACTTGTAATTGGGTAAATCTAGAATGAGTTTAATGCTTCACGAAACAAGGTTTCAAGCTCAAGTGTTAAAGCCATGCAAGTCTATCCAAGAATAAAGTCAAAAAGTGTTGTTCATTAAAGCTCAACAGCTAGCTCGACAGCTAGCATCTATCAAGATTTAAAGGGAGCTGTTTTAGTCCGAGGCTCGACAGCTGCTCGACAAATAGGGTATCTGTCGAGGTTTATGAAGTTTAGATTTTCTGTTCTGATTTTCATCCAATCCCTGAATGTATGTTTGAGTTTTCTTTTCTTACAACCCTAAACATATATAAGGATTATTTTAAGGGTCGAAAAAGGTGAAACAAGTTGCACAAGAAAAAATTCCACAAGTGTGAAGTAGAGTGTGACTGGAAACCTAGTTTGCCCTAATTCTTCAAGAAGCTGCTGTGTTTGTACAGCGTAGGGTTTTGTGACCAAGCAACTTCATGATCTTCATCGTCTGGATGAACTGAAGAACTTTGCAGCCAACATCCTTCTTAAGTTGGTGATCAAGTCGTGTACTAGGATCCGCGTAATTGGTTAGTCACGTACTGGGAGTCGTACATTGAAATGAGAGATTTTCACTACAAAACAAGTCCAATTGGGTATTGGGATAAGGGTTCAACTGTAGGTTGGTATAAGGTACTGGGATTCCTTTACTTGTAATTGCTTGTTTTGATAATAGTGGATTCTCAGGAGTGGTGAGCTTAAAATCACCCGGTGGGGTTTTTGCTGTGTAGGTTTTTCCCATTCATAAAAAAATTACCGTGTCAATTTATTTTCCGCTGCATACTTTAGGTAATTGGTATTTGTTTGTGCTACCATGCACTTTGCATGTTAATTTGATTCATTAATAAACTTGGCTAATTAATCAATTAATTTATCACAAGGGGTCAATACGTTTTTGACCTATCATCTATGATGAGTAAGATTAAGTAATCTCTTGTACTTAACACTAGTATCGCTCTTTTTGATCGGAAGGACTAGAAAATCCTAAGAGAAAGGCATAAATAATCATCTCACTGTTACCCGCCAATCATGAAATGATATCTGTATGCTTTGGCATAGCAAAAGTGCAATGTTAAAAGCTTAACATCATTGGATATTTCTTTTCTCTCTCCTATATGCCTATGCATGGTTTGCTTAAAAGAAAAATATGCAAAGAAAAATAAAAGTAAAAAGAATCAAAATGTTTTATATATGATTGCAAGCGTGTCTTCTAAGATATGTGGGAGTTATAGGATGTACCTCGATGGTGATAGTCCCCATCAAGTAGTTATGATTGTATATGAGTTAAAGTGATTTTCTCATATCTCAAATTGTCATAACATGTAGACACTTATGCAATCTTGCAATATTTTTCACACACAACACGTAATATTCTTTGCTACTTTTGATACATATGCAGGTACAATGTGATTTGGCTATCACAAGGAATACATGTGTTTATGTATGCTCACTAAACTGTCTTGACTTGTTTTTAAAATATAAAATTGGTTAGACTTGTTTAGTGTGTGTGTGTGTGTGTGTGTGTGTGTGTGTGTGTGTGTGTGTGTGTGTGTGTGTGTTTTGGATCTATATGCTTGACATTTTTCTTGTTGAGAGATGATTTTGAGAGTTTAAAATGTTGTTTGGATCTTTGATTAAGTAACATGCTTGATTGCATTCATATCTGTGGTTTTCTCTTCTTGAAAAACTGTTTTTGAGAAATCTCGATAGCTGACACCTCTCGACAACTAGGCTATCTATCGAGCCTCTTGAGCTTCCTTTCTCGATAGTTATTATCGTAATTTTGATCCATCGAGGTTTTTAAGAATTAGTCTCGATAGCTGCTCGACGGCTTCTCGATCCATCGAGGAAGTGTCTGTATGCTTGATAGATTCTCGATAGCTTCTCAATCCATCGAGGTCACTTTGCTGTGGACACCTCTCGATAGCTTCTCAATAGCTCTATCTGTCGAAATTTAAATCTCAACACCTCTCGATACCTCTCGATCCATCGAGAATCATGGCTTTCTATATAAAGCTTCAGCGCGATTTCTCCCTCATTTTTCTCGATCTCTCTTGACTCTTTCTAACTCCTCACCTTCCCAAACACCCTTCTCTCACTCTAAACCTCTTCCCTACTCAATCTTCAGCCTCAAGATCATTTTCTTCCTCTAGAATGATTCTATTTCTCTCATTTAATCATGCATTTCAACTCTTTTGACCTAACTTCTGGGGTTTTTGAAAGATTTTGGGATTTTTCAAAATTAATGAGGTTTTTGCAAAATTTGTGGGATGGGTTTTGTTCAAATGATCTTAAAAGTTCATGCATTACATCACATTTGCATTTTAACAATGTTTCATGCATTATAGATGTGTGTTTATTATGTTAAAAACGTGTGCTGGTGGGATTGGATTATGCTGAGCCCATGATGTTTTTACTATTGCATGTCACACGTTCATGCATACGTACCTTCAATTTTCTCTATTTTGATATTGATCTGTGTTGGTACTTTTCGCTCTCTCTCTCTCTCTCTCTCTCTCTCTCTTTGCGATTAGCTTGCTCTATGGCACCTAAATGCAAGTCTACTTCGTCCCAAAACCCACTTCGTTCCAAGGCAGCTTCTTCTTCTCCCTCTGTTGATTCTACTCCCTCTCACGTTCGGTTCCATGATGAGAGGGCCTGTACGAACTTTTCGAGGAACTTTTCATGACGCGGCATTCATTCGGAACGCCAAGTCGTCCTATCGGATTTTTCTAATATTGACCTTCCCACTGTCATCTACAGTAGGGGTTGGAAGTCACTATGTGGCATCCCGGTCACTTGTCCCTCCGTGATCATACAGGAGTTTATTCCAATATGCACGGATTCGACTATTTTGTACCTCATTTTATCACTCGTGTTCGACGTACGTGCATCGTAGTCACTCCGGATCTTATATCCAAGGTGCTACACATACCGAGGGTAGCGCATCCTGACTACCTTAGCTGTGATCGTCTTAGGACTGTGTCTAAAGACGAACTCTTGTCTCTCTTCTGTGAGACACCTTTATCTTGGGGTGACCGTCAAAACACTCTTTGCTCGGGCTTTACAAAAGGTCCGAAGTTCCTTAACATGGTGATGGCATTTGTTCTCCATCCCTTGTCTCACTATAACTCCATTACTGAGCCTCATGCTCGATTTTTGTTATCCCTACTTGAGGGACTTACTACTGATTTTCCCTCTCACTTCATACCCTCCCTTATAGATGTCTATATGGATTCGGCGACCCATGATAAGCTCATTTTTCCTTCGGCTATCACGCGGATTCTCTGCCATGCATCTGTCTCCTATCCTGAGTTTACACACTTTTCAATCATGTGTGCCATAAATGTAGCGACCGTTTGACGGAGCAAGGCCCAACTTCGACCGAAGTGGCTACAAACCGAGACAACAACTCCTCTGGTATCTTCCACTCCATCCACATCTTCTCTTTCTTCTTCTACGGGTGGTGTGACCCTCGAGGTAGTCATGGCACAGCTTCAGCGCATGGATGCTCGCCTTGACACACTTAGTGATGAGTTGTATCAAGTAAACACCCGTGTCGGTCGTATTGCACAACGACAGGCTTGCCTTGGTGGCTTCGTGGAGTCTCCCTCTCCTACTCCAAAGGCATTCGATGACGATGACGATGACGATGACGATGATGATGAGGATGAGGATGCTAGCTCTTCCGGTGAGGACGAGATGACTGCTTGAGTTACTTGCCCTTTGTTATTCGTGACAAAAAGGGGAAATAGTTTTGGGTATAAGAGTAGTCATGTATTTAGGGGGAGAGTTAGTATAGGAGATTTTTTGTTAAGAGGAGTGTTTTTCTTTTTATGAGGGATGTAATGAGGACTTTTTGTATCTTTTCTTTTCTTTACTTTTCAGATACATTGTTCTTACATTGTGATAGCAAACTTTGTACTTATGTTGATATATATATATATATATATATTGAGGTTGTTATTACATTCTTTCACTTATCTCTTCGTGTGTTGTTTCTTTTCTCTCTTTATGCACATGCTTCTTATATATTGTATGCAATCTTTTATTTCTGTTTCACACTAAGATGTCGTGATGAGTTTTGTTTAACGTATTTCATAAATACAGGTTGTCAAAGTCTTTCTTGCCATGAACTCTTTTCTTGCAAATTTTTTCAAGAGTTTGTGTTAGGATAGATTTTATTATATTCAATAAGTGAGTATGAGTTGAGTGATTTATAACTTCTCTCATATGTTCATTTGTTTGTTGTGGTTTTGTCACGGATTGTCAAAAGGAGAGATTTTTAAGAGATATGTGAATCATGTTAGGAACATATGTCAATGTAGAACTGGCTAATCCTTTGACAAAACGCACTTTACTTGTAATTGGGTAGATCTAAGATGTGTTTAATACTTCAAGAAACAAGGTTTCAAGTCCAAGTGTTAAAACCATGCAAATCTATCCAAGAATCAAGTGAAGAAGTGCTAGATTTTAAAGCTCGACAGATAGAATCTATCGAGGTTTAAAAGGCTGTGTAAGCCCGATGCTCGACAGCTTCTCGATTGATAAGCTATGTATCGAGATTTACAAAAATCAGATCTTCAGTTCTGATTTCACTCCAATCCATGTATATTTGTTTAGGCTTTCTTTTCTCACAACCCTAAACATATAAAAGGATTATTTTAAGAGCCATCATAGCGGATGCAACTTAATGTAAAAGTTTTTCACAAGCATATTGTGATTAGAGACATATGCCCTAGTTCATCTTCCTTTCAAGAAGCTGCTGCGTTTGTACGCCGTAGGGTTTTGTAACTAAGGAGTTTCGTGATCTTCATCGTGTTGATGAACTGAAGAACTTTGCAGCCAACATCCTTCTCAAGTTGGTGGTTAGTCACGTACTTGGATCTGTGCATCGATTGGTTAATCACATACTGGGAGTCGTGCATTGAAAGGAGAGATTGTCAGTATAGAACAAGTCCAATTGGTATTAGGGTAAAGGTTCAACTGTAGGTTGGTATAAGGTACTGAAATTCCTTTACTTGGTATTAAGTTGCATGATAGCGGATGCAACTTAATGCAAAATCTTTTCACAAGCATACTGTGATTGGAGACATATGCCCTAGTTCATCTTCCTCTTCAAGAAGCTACTGCGTTTGTACGCCGTACGGTTTTGTAACCAAGGAGTTTCGTGATCTTCATCGTGTTGATGAACTGAAAAACTTTGCAGCCAACATCCTTCTCAAGTTGGTGGTTAGTCACATACTTGGATCTGTGCATCGATTGGTTAGTCACATACTGAGAGCCGTGCATTGAAAGGAGAGATTGTCAGTATAGAACAAGTCCAATTGGTATTAGGGTAAAGGTTCAACTGTAGGTTGATATAAGGTACTGAAATTCCTTTACTTGTAACCGTTTGTTGTGATAATAGTGGATTCTAGAGAGTAGTAACCTTAAAATCACCCGATGAGGTTTTTGGCCTTAGAGGTTTTCTCCATTCGTAAACAAATCACCATGTCAACTTTATTTTCCACTACATATTAACTTAGTTGGTGATTTGTTTGTGCTACCACGCGTATTGCATGTTAATCGAATTAATTAATTAACTTGACTAATTAATTAATTAATTCATCACAAGGGGTCAATACATTCTTGGCCTATCATGTAGGACACAACTTTTATCAAAATAGTATATAATATAAAGGCGTAAATGCACTTTTGGTCCCTACATTTTGCACTTTTTCCATTTTGGTCACTACATTTTATTTTTACTACTTTTAGTCCCTGAACCAATTAACACGTGACATTTAAGTCCTTACCATCAGTCAACTAATTGGAAAAGCTAAGGTGGCAGATGGAACACCTTGTTAGCTGACGTGGCACTGATGTGGCAATTAAAATATTATTTGACATTTTTATATGCCACGTCAGCATTTTAATTTTAAAAAAAAAGCCACATCAGATAAAAATAATAGAAAAATTTCTAACCTAATTAATTTTAAAAAAAATTAATTAAATTAATTTTTTTCTTTTTTCTTTTTTGGAAGAACATGAAGAACTCATAACTATGTGTTCTTCATTTTCTTCCCCAACTAAGCTTGCCCAGAAAATTAAAAATTAAAAATTTACTTTTCTTTTCTTGCATTTTCTTAGCAACCAAACCCATAAAATCACTCAGATTTACAAAATAAAAAGACATGCCCATAAAAATTTACAAAATACAAACATTCAACAAGATTTTCTTATGCTTTGAAACCAAACACAAAATACACAACTCAAACCTAGATTTTCGGCCTCCATGCATAACCAAACCACAAATAACCACACAACCTTAAATTTGACAACCCACACACCTTTAACCCCAGATCTGAAGCCGCCGTTTTAGTTAGCCTATGTGTTTTGAGAGAAAGCCACCATTGGTTTCGGCCATTAATTTAGAGAGAGAAAGTTTGGGTTTTCGTCCATGGGATTAGAGATAGAGAACTGGGTTTTCACTTCAAACTCAACCCGATCCATGCAATCATCATCCTTATCCATTACAGTAATGACAAGTAGCGAAGCCTGAATAAGATCTTTAGAGAAAGCGTACAAATTCCAACAAACCCACAAATAGTCGATTTGGATTCAGACAACATACACCACAAACCGACAAACCCAGATCAACAAAACTCAGAACCCACAAACCCACCATCAGAATACATATCTCAACCACAATCTACACCACTAAGCTGAGAGATAGAGAGAAAAAAGAGAGAGACTTACCGATTTGGGATAGAGAGACAACAATCTGTGAGTTAGAGAGAGTTTGAGCCATTTGGGTCTGATTTTGAGCGATCCCACTTGCTATCTCTGATTGACTACGCCGAGTCCAGCTTCCAGCGACTCTTCAACCATTGCTCCGTCATAGTTTACTTTCACAACATCTCTAGCTAGTGGTTTCCAAGTAGTTCGTGGTGCTTCTGCAGTTTAGGCCGATCAGTGGCCCGACTCTGGAATTTTGAGAGTAGAGCTGAAGCAGATTCGAACACTTTCCGAGAACACATAGTTTGGGGAAGAACACAAAGAAAATGAAGAACACATTGTTCTAAGTTCTTCATGTTCTTCCAAAAAAAAGAAAAAAATTAATTTAAGTTTTGTTTTTTAATTTATTTTCTTTTTTGGTTTAAATTATCTAATGTGGCTTTTTTATTTTTAAATTAAAATGCTGACGTGGCATATAAAAATGCCAAATAATATTTTTTAATAATATTTTAATCGCTACATCAATGCTACGTCAGCTAACAGGGTGTTCCGTCTGCCACCTCAGCTTTTCCGGTTAGTTGGCTGACGTTAAGGACTTAAATGTCACATGTTAATTGGTTTAGGGACTAAAAGTGGTAAAAATAAAATGTAGGGACCAAAATGAAAAAAGTGCAAATTGTGTGAATTTCTGTAATCAGTAATTTTATAAACAATTACTAAATAATATATATTCTATAATCAGTAATTTTATAGTTTCATGTGAAATGAATTTTTCTATTTAATCACGTTTTAGTTGCAAATTGTGTGAATTTCTGTAACTTTTAGTTAATTAAGAGTGAAAATTGAAAGGAAATATATAAAAATTTCATGGTTTAATTGAAAACTATTTAGCATTTAGGGTTTGGTCAAAGCTATAAAGAAGATATACAAATTAATAAATTATTATAACAAGATTATAAAATAATTTAGAATAAGAAATGAAACTATTTTTTAATTCCTTCGAAATTTTGAAAACTGATTATGATGTTAGCAAGAGTAAGTGAAGATGTTAATTAATGCTTTCATTTGCATTTCATTTAGTACTAATAAAATAATATAGAAAATCTTAAGTGAAGTCTAATATTGGATACACCACTGTAAGTTTTTTTAAGACTTTCTCCCCTCTCCTCTCGTGTGTGTATTAAAAATATTTAGTATTCTCAAAAAAAAAAAAATTTAATACAAAAGAGTATGATGTTAAAAACAGTAAGTGAAGATGTTAATAAATTGCTTCATTTTCATTTCATTTAATACTAATAAATAATATAGAAAATACTTAATTAAGTGAAGTTTGATATTGGATAATTAAGAAATGAACTCTTTTTAATGCGTTCAAATTTTTTTTTTTATTTACAAGATAAAAATTCTGCTCTAACCTAATTTAAGTGTATATGTATATGAAGCTTCCTCTTAGAGACTTAAAACCCAGTCCTTACCCCCCACACCCCATAAGTACTTATACTTGTAGAGTAACTGTCACACCCCAAACCCCAAAGGGTCCAAAGTATGAGAAAGACATCTCAAAGAACCTGTAGATTTTCCCTTTTTTAACAATCCAATCCACATAAATCATATCCAATACCAACATCAAGAATTATCATAATAATTTCATTGAATATACTCTCAAAGTAAGTCAGAGCTCTAAGCAGTAATTACAAGGACCATTGGCCACAAAAGAATAGAGGTCTGAATATTAATTACATAACATCAACTTGTCCCATCAGTGGAAATAACGTCACAACCACTTTAAAATACAAAAGAATGAGTCAAGCCTATTCTAAGATGTACACCATCTAATATACCCATTACAAAAGTTTCAGCCTCTATCAGTAGTTAGTTTAACTACTATTAGCCACCAAAAAGCTGTCTTGAAAGACTGTTGTCTACTCTAAAAATGTTAGAAAAATAATGGGGTGAGACAGAGCCCAGGAAGTAGCATAATTAATGGGGGTGAGAAAAAATGCAAGTTTCATGATAATGAACATTAAACATGTTACAATTTGGGAATTTCCATTTAATTTATGCAAAAACAATTTCATTAACCACATGACAAGAATGATAGGAATAGTTTAGTACCAAGCTTCCAAAAATAACTATGAACCACATTCCATTTACTGTGAGCTATATAAACATCCAATACCATTTCAAAATTAGAAAACCTCACCCAAGATGCAACAAGGACCAACAAGGACAGAGATATCACCCAAACATCATAATGCCAAAAACAAGTTAGAGTCCAAACACACTAGCATGATATGTACCTCTTTTGGCATGTGGTCTATTGGCCCTGCCAAGCCTCACCCACACCCTCAAGGATTTACCTATCCCCTCCATGGGCAGCAGGGGATAACACGTCATATAGTACCTCTTTTGCTTGTGGTCTCTTGGCCCTACCTAGCCTCACCCACACACTCAAGGATTTACCTCTCCCCCCCCAATGGGCAGCAGGGAATGACGTGTCGCACAGTACCCCTTTTGCATGTGGTCTTTTAGCCCTATAGGCAGTGGCCTCACCCACACACTCAAGGATTTACCCGTGTCATGCAAAGTGTGCATCTACAACTTGGCTTGTTGTCACCAAGAAGGGTAATCACCAACATCATAACACAAGGGCAAAGCCACATCAAAAGCTCACAAGCTAATGTATTTGAAATACACAGTTCACTTCCAAGTAGTTTCATAAAATATTTCAATAACCAAATAGCCACAATATTCTCAAAGTCCTCTAAACTATTTCTTGTCATAAATATTTTGTGTACATTTACCAAATAATACAAACTAAGATAAAGCATCTTTAGAACTTGCAAATAATGCAATAAATTCATAAAATCCATTCCCAAGAATTTTATAAAAGATGATTATCTTTTCCATGCTAACAAATCATGCAATTCCCCATATGCAATAAGAATATACATTTTCATATATAATTATAAGTAGTAGGGTCACAACACAATATATTTTTAGAAAAACATAGTTCCACCATTAATTTTCCAAAATGTGTTTGACCCCAACAAAGTTTATACAACATGATTATTTTCTAAAAATCCCATTAAAAGCTACTTACCTTGCAACCCGTAAAAAGGCCTAATTTTCCAAGCTCCAAATAAGATTAGCTAAAACCTAAACAATACCAAGCAAACCTATCACAATAAGCATAAAACTTGAAATTGTATCTAGTTACACATTAGGAATTGCCAAATAAGCACTAAATTAGGCAAGCCTAAATTTAGCCTCACAAATAATATTTTCCACTTCCAAAGTTTCTCAACCAATTACTTTACAAGGCATAGACTCTCATTATACTTATGAATCATTCAAGGCATTATCTCTAACATCAAAGCCTCAATAATTTATGAGTAGTTTCCACAAGATTTTCACAACATCATCAAGGGACCCATGACACCAAAATCACAATATCCTTCAAAACAAACAATTTAAATTTTAACTAGCTCCAAATAAACCATAAAAATTATATTCACCATTTATTTCACATGACATACCTCAAAACCCCTAAATTTTCACCATTCATAAACCTTAGTTAGCCACCACTAGTGAAACCATAAACCCACTCACTCAAATTCGTCCACCAAATCAAAAATCCATATACAAAGTTACAAGAATATCACTCAAGAAGCTCATAAATCTCAAGAACATCATTATTAAAGCTTGGGTAAAATAACCTCAAACAAAAACATAATACCCATCAAAAGAGATTAGAACTTTTACCTCAAATAACTTATGTGAAGGTGTGATGTTCTTGAGGCTTTCTGGTGATCTTGCCGGGAAAAATGGTGGAGGTGATGATGAGGAGTGTACCGGTGGGAGAGGAGTGTGTGTATGTGTGTTGTGTTGAGTGAAAATGAAAAAGAAAAGAAGAACAAGAATGAGGGTGCCGGCCAAAGAAGAAATAAGAGGGAGTGGGTAGTGGGGTTAGGCGGGGCATGTGTGGGGCTAAAAAAAATCTGACTTTCTTCTTCTTTTTTTTTTTTATCCATTGGGCTAGGCTGTTATAGTGACCATCGCGCCAAGCGTGAGTGGTGGTATGCCTTCAAAATTTTAATACAAAAGAGTATGATGTTAAAAAGAATAAGTGAAGATCTTAATTAATGTTTTCATTTGCATTTCATTTAATACTAATAAATAATATAGAAAATACTTAAGTGAAGCTTGATATTGGATAAAAAAGAGTAAATGGTTTTTTTTTTTTTTTTTGAGAAAAAAGAGAGTAAATTGTTAATATAATATAATTGGGCTCAAACCTATTATTAGTTTAAACTTTTAGGTTATGTGATGTTCATATATGTTTGTGGGGCCAAAAAGTCAGACAGCCCCGGCCCACTTCGAACTAGGCCCAAAAGCCCACGCCGAGGAGGTATGTAGGGTTCGAGGATGAAAGTAAGAAGCCCAAAGCCCAAGAAACTGGTCCGAGGACGACTCTGTCCTCGAACATCCGAGACCATAAAGTAAACATGCAACACACCATCAAGGGGGGTCTTCCTGAACACCCAAAAAGGAACGAGCAAGTACCACACGTCGGCAATGGAAGCATGGTAGGGGAGCAAGTCTAGGATGAACTGTCACCTCCACATTAAATGCCCACAACTAACATCCTGGCCGCATTAATGTGAAGAGGACTCTAGAACAGTGCTGCCTTGGCTGCTACAACTCACAGGAGGAATGGGAAGGTAGCTGATGGGACAGGCACTCAAGTAGTGGCCTAGTTGCTCAAAAAGTGTAGGGCTAAGATCAGTTGAGAAAGGGGTATATAATGTAAGGAATCCCTCTTGGAGAGGGAGGAAGAAACAAAAGAAAAAAGAAAAAAAGAGAAAGAAAGGAGAAGGAGAAAGACAGTAGCAAGAGGTATTCTACCAGAAGCAATTGTAACCAATCACCAAAAGAATAATAAGAACAACAAGCCCCCAAGAGGAGGGCCGAGGAGCATCATTGTTCATCTTTATCTACGTTCACACTATTTGAATCCACGAATAACCGTGCATGGCTGTTGTATCCCTTATTAGGGCCTAGTTCTTGATCTCGCTCTCTATAAATTCATTGAAGAGCTAGCTGGGCTTGGGTCCACTCTCTCGATACGTGGGAAGACCTGAACCCGGTCCCTACAATTGACGCCGTCTGTGGGGAGAACTCGTGCACTAGTAAGGACAACAGCCAGACATGGCAGGATCAGGCCCTCACCAAGGAAGTTCCCATCGGCATGAACCGGCTAAATCCCAGCATCAGAATAACTATGGTGACACCGGGCACGGCCAAAACAAGGAGAACGAACGATTTCGAGAGGCAAGAGTGCATACCTCGCAAACTAGTGAAAGCCACACCCGTAGGAGCGGCACTGTGCCCTAGAGGCACATTAATGGCTAGGCCACGCGATCACAAGAGGTTAAGAGCCTCGCGTCCCAGAGACAGGACGATAAGGTGGCCATGCAGCGAGAGATAGATGATCTAAAGAAAAAGCTGCGCCATGCACGGCGAAGGCAATCTGAACCCAGCCCTGATTTACCCTCTAACGACGAAAATGATAACGACTACAGGCAAAGGTCGAGAACGCCCTCGAGCGAAACTTTCTCCCACGAGGATGAGCGCTACCAGAGGCATAAACGCGGCAACCCAACCCCTAGGGGCATAGGAAGTGACGCCATGAGCAGGGCGCTGGACCGGCTCTCCAGATCACCCTTTACGTGTCGTATAGAAGAGGCAACACTCCCTCGGTGGTTTCAGCAGCCAACCTTCACCGTTTACAACGGTAAAACGGACCCCATGGAGCACGTGAGCCAATTCAACCAGAGGATAGCTGTTCACTCTAAGAATGAGGCGCTGATGTGCAAAGTCTTCCCATCCAGCTTAGGACTGGTGGCAATGAGGTGGTTCAACGGCTTGAGGACGAATTCCGTAGACTCGTACAGACAGCTGACCCAGGCCTTTGGTTCCCGTTTTGTTACAAACAGCAGACCTCCTCGGCCCATGAGCCCGCTACTGTCCTTGACCATGCACGACGGGAAGACTCTCAAGGCTTACTCGGACAAGTACTAGGAGATTTACAATGAGCTGGATGGCAAGTACGACGATGTCGCCATCAATACATTCAAGAACGAACTGCCAATGGGGCACGGCCTGAGGAAGTCCTTAACTGGTAAGCCCGCCACTAGCGTGCGGCAGCTAATGGATCGGATCGATAAATACAAGTGGGTGGAGGAAGACTTGCTACAGGGCAAGGGGAAGGAGAAGGTTATCCCTCAGGAGAGGAGGGATTCTAGGTCAAACCGATATAACAACGCCCGTCCGAAGAGAGATTTCATGAGACAATCTGGGGCGACAAAATCCCAAACTGTCGGCGCCGTGTTCCGGGAACCAGTACACAAGGTGCTGGAAAGGATTAGGAACGAACCATACTTCAAGTGGCCGAATAAGATGTCGGGGAATCCTGAGAGGCGCAATCAGGACCGATGCTACCAATACCACCAGGACCACGGACATGCTACAAAGGACTGCAGGAACCTCTGGGATTACCTGGACCGGCTAGTCCAGGAGGGAAAGCTGAAGCACCTCCTGCACCATTCAAGCGGACATCAGGGTCAAACTTACCAGGAGCCACGGAGAGACACCGCCATGGGGCAACCTACTGGCACGATTAATGTGATCCTGGCTGCACCTGGGAGAACAGGCACGCGCCCTTTGCGAGTGCTGTCTATGATCCAGGCAACCGCCGAGGAATCCTAGTCAGGGCCGAAGAGGGCCAGGGGAGGCTTTCACCCGACCCTAAGCTTTTCCAAGGAAGACAAGGACAGGACCACCCAGCCCCACGACGATGCTTTGGTGATCACCCTCAGAATCGGCGAGTACGATGTGAAAAAAGTGATGGTGGACGGAGGTAGTGGAGCCGAGATTATGTACCCCGACCTATATAAGGGGTTGGGATTGAAGCTCGAGGACTTGACGCCTTACAACTCCCCCTTAATGAGCTTCGATGGGAAGCTCATCACTCCAAAGGGCATGATTAGGTTGCCCATCCAAACCGGCCCAGAAGTAATGGAAGTGAACTTTATCGTGGTGGACACCTACTCCCCGTACACAGCCATCGTGGGCAGGCCCTGGCTCCACACCCTGGGGGCTGTCGCCTCCTCGCTGCATCAAAAGATAAAATTCCTGTCTGGGGGCCGAGTCCTCGAAATTCGGAGCTGCTAGTCCACAATAAGGCGTTGTATGGTGGCAGCCATCTCACATCAGCACAACACAGAGTCCTCGGCTGCCGCGACCAAGAGCTTATAACAATCAAGGACCTCAGTGGCACCAACTGACGCGGCCACCGAGGAGGCAAAATGTGAAAACTTAGAAAAAGTGGCCGTTGACGACGACCCGGAGAGGTTTTTTCAGGTCGGAGCCCAGCTGCCTCCCCAAGAGAAAGAGGGGTTGCTTGAGTTCCTCAAGAGGAACATCGACGTGTTCGCATGGGACCCCTGCGAGGCCCCAAGGATTAATCCCTCCTTCATTTGTCACCACCTTAACGTCAACCCATCCGTGATTCCCAAGAAGCAACCACCTCGGCGCCCGTCAAAAGAGCACGCCGATGCAATTAGGGAAGAGGTTAATAAGCTTAAGTGCGCAAGGGCTATCAAAGAAGTTTTTTACCCCGAGTGGTTGGCCAACACTGTGGTGGTCAAGAAGAAGAGTGGGAAATGGAGGGTTTGTGTAGACTTCACGGACCTGAATAAAGCATGCCCAAAGGACCCATTCCCAATGCCACGAATAGACCAGCTGGTAGATGCGACCGCAGGCCATCCTCGAATGAGCTTCTTAGATGCCTTTCAGGGCTATCATCAAATCCCACTAGTCTTGGAGGACCAAGAGAAGACTGCCTTCGTGACACCCATTGGGAACTACTACTACATGGTAATGCCATTTGGCTTGAAAAACGCTGGATCTACTTATCAGAGGATGATGACGAGAATGTTCGAGTCATTGTTGGGCAAAAACATCGAGATCTATGTTGACGACATGGTGGTAAAGAGCAAACTGGTGTCCGAGCATTTAGAGGACCTCAGCTGCATATTCGACATCTTAAGAAAACATAGGCTACGCCTAAATGCTTCCAAGTGCATGTTTGGCGTAGGATCTGGCAAGTTCTTAGGCTACATCATTACCCACCGAGGGATCGAGGTTGACCCCAACCAAATCAGGGCTATCCATAATTTAAAGCCTCCGCGAAACCCCAAGGAGATCCAGAGGCTCGCAGGAATGATTGCGGCTCTGAATCGATTCATCTCCAGGTCGGCCGACCGATGTAGGCTCTTCTATCTCCTGATTAACAAATGGAAAGGATTCGAGTGGTTCGAAGAGTGTGTCAGGGCCTTCCAGCAACTCAAGGAGTACCTAGCCCGGCCACCTATCATGTCTAATCCAGAGGTCGATGAGGTCCTATACGCGTACATTGCCGTGGCGCTCCACGCTGTAAGCTTGGTGCGGATACGAGATGATGGTGGTGTTCAAAAGCCAGTGTATTACATTAGCAAGTCACTACACGAAGCCGAGGTCAAGTACCTACTCTTTGAGAAAGCCATACTTGTTGTGGTCCACGCTACGCGAAAGCTGCCCCATTACTTCCAAGCTCACACGGTGGTCGTGTTAACCCAATTGCCTCTAAAGTCGGTACTTCGGGCTACCGATTATATAGGAAGAATCGCCAAATGGAACACAATTTTAGGGGCTTTTGATATTAAGTACATGCCACGGACCTCCATCAAGGGGCAAGTCCTGGCTGATTTGATGGCTGAATTTACCAAACCGATCATGGAAGAGGTAGACGAGAAAAGAGACATGGATGGAAAATCGGTTGGAGCGATCTCTGCCCCAAGGCCCCTGTGCTGAAGGGTGTACATTGATGGCGCTGCAAACCAAAGAGGGTCCGGAGTGGGGCTAGTCCTATTGTCCCTCAAAAGGTCCGTCATAGAGAAATCCCTGAGGCTCAAATTCTCAGCTACGAACAATGAAGCTGAATATGAAGCGTTGCTTCAAGGGATGATCATGGTACAGAAGTAGGGAGGGAAAGAGATAGAAGTGTTTTCAGACTCTCGGCTAGTAGTGGGCCAGGTAAATGGAGAACTGGAGGCTAGAGACGCGAGAATGCAAGACTACTTGAGCTAGGTCAAACGCTTACAGTCAGCCTTCACCCTCTTTAGCTTATCACATGTTCCCAGGAGCAGGAACACCCACGCAGACTCCTTGGCCACGCTCGCCACGTCCTCGGCTGGAGATCTGCCACGGACCATACTTGTCGAGCACCTGGAAAGGGCGAGTGGGGAAGCAAGGGGCGCGATCCCCATCTGTCAAGTCAGTATGGGACCCAGCTGGATGGACCCCGTAATGAAATTCCTCAAAGATGATGTCCTGCCTGAGGAAAGGTCAGAAGTAGAAAAAGTACAAAGGAGTGCTTCTCAGTTCTGGTTGTCAGAGGACCACAAGTTGTATAGGCACTCCTATTCTGGGCCATACCTACTGTGCATCCACCCCGAAGCAACAGAGTTACTACTCGAGGAGCTGCACAAGGGAATCTGTGGGAGCCACACAAGAGGGATGTCCCTGTCTCACCGAGCTGTCACACAAGGGTACTGGTGGCCGGGAATGCAGCAGGAGGCCTTGGAATATGTCAAGAAATGCGACCAATGCCAAAGGTTCGCCCCAAATATTCATCAGCCAGGGGGGTCCTCAACCCTGTATCTAGTCCATGGCCGTTTACCCAGTGGGGCTTGGACATTGTAGGGCCTTTCCCCAAAGCGCCAGGGAACAAGAGGTACCTCTTGGTCGCCACAGACTACTTCACCAAGTGGGTCGAGGCCGAGCCATTGGCCAACATTAGGGATGTAGATGCAAAGAAATTCCTTTAGAGAAACATCGTCACACGATTTGGGGTCCCACATACCTTCATTTCAGACAATGGACTCCAATTCGACAGCAAGGCCTTTAGAAGATACTGTTGTGAACTTGGGATCACAAACAGGTACTCAACTCCAGCCTACCCTCAGGGAAATGGACAGGCAGAGGCTGTCAACAAGGTCATCGTCAATGGGCTTAAGAAGAGGCTAGACAACGCCAAGGGGAGATGGGTGGAAGAGCTGCCCTACGTTCTCTGGACGTATCGGACTATGCCACGGCGGTCAACAGGGGAAACGCCTTTTGCCATGACTTATGGCGCCAAGGCTGTGATCCCTCTGGAGACAAACCTCCCAACGCTCAGGACTAGCTCTTTCACTCCAGGCGGCAACGATGAGCTACTAGGAAAGAGCCTAGACCTGGTCAACGAACGAAGGGAACGAGCGATGATCCAGCTGGCCTATTACCAACAAAAACTCAAGCAGGGATATAACGCCAATGTAAAGCTCAGACCACTAGCACCGGGGAACCTGGTGTTAAGGAAAGTCGTGGGAGCTACCAAAAACCCATCATGGGGGAAGTTGGGGCCCAATTGGGAGGGCCCCTACCGAATTACCTCGATAGCAGGAATAGGTGCATACTACTTAGAAGATCTAGATGAAAAACCTGTACCTCGTCCATGGAATGTAAATAATCTGAAAAGATATTATTATTAATGAAAAGGTTTCTTTTGATTCAGATTCTAAGTCTATCATGGTTATGTATCTCGCATTTCGATGGCCATCCTAAGATCTTAAGTGTTGGACTGAACCAAGGCCTTGCATGGTCCTCGGACTCAAGCCTATGGGGAAACTAACTACTTCAAAAAGATCCTAAGTGTTAAACTGAACCAAGGCCTTGCATGGTCCTCGGACTCAAGCCTATGGGGAAACTAACTACTTCAAAAAAAAAGATCCTAAGTGTTAGACTGAACAAAGGCCTTGCATGATCCTCGGACTCAAGCCTATGGGGAAACTAACTACTTCAAAAAAAGATCCTAAGTGTTAGACAGAACCAAGGCCTTGCATAGTCCTCGGACTCAAGCCTATGGGAAAACTAACTACTTCAAAAAAGATCCTAAGTGTTAGACTGAACGGGGAAACTAACTACCTTAAAAATAAATAAATAAATAAAATAAAATAAAATAAAAACACTAAGTGTCAGGCAGAACCAAGGTCTACGAGAAAATAATTACCCCAAAAGGAGGCCTGCGTTGAGAGGGACCAAAGCCCTACCTAGTCCTTAGGACATAAAAGAGCTGCCCAAACATACACGCCCTCACATGATTATAATTGCTGCCGTGATTGGCCAAGATACAATCAAAGTTAAAATTATGCAAGTAAAAAAAAAAAAAAAAAAAAAAAGCGGATAACATGCAAACAAATAAATAGCCAGAACAGACAAAAGGGAAATGGAACTTGCATTACGTTAAGTCATCAAAAATTACATAACAAGAGTTGCATTACATTGTTCAAAAAAGAAAAAAGAAAGATACAAAAACAAGACAAATGGCAAAAAAAGGGCAAACCGAGGCACTATGGGGCCTATTCCTTCCGCTTAGTCTCGTCCCCAGTGGGTGGCTGGTTCGCGGCAGCCTCAGGGTCCTTTGAGCTCTGGCTTAGAGGGATAGCCTGCAGAGGCACGGCAAGTATAGCTGCCTCCTCAACAGGGGGGACCTGGGCGTCAGAGGGGAGATTTGCAGCCTCTTGGGGCGCCTCCTTGTTAGGACCACTCCCTTTGACAGGCTCGCCAACAGGTCCAGCAACCAAAGCTCCCTCACCTAGAGTAGCCCCAACCTCCTCGACAACCTCCTCAACCTCGGAGCTACCAGGAGCAGCCTCGCGGATGGCAGGAGGGAAGTAGACATTCTCTACCTTCCACAGATTGGATGAAGCCTCAACCCCAGCTTGTTTAAGGGCTTCATTCCAAGTCTGGGAGCAGTAGAGTCTGCATACTCCAGGGACTTGAGTTTTATAGGCAGCTTGAGTCTCGGCTACCCCCTCAGCGTAAGCTGCCGCCTCGGCCTCCTCCTTAACAACCAGGGCCTCTTCCCTACCAAAATCTGCCTTAGCCTTAGCCCTTAGGGCCTCGTCTTTGGCCCATGCCGCCGCATTTTTGGCTTCCTCGACAGCAGCCACCTTCGCTTTAAGATCATCAATAAGCTCCTTGGCGATCTTCAACTACTCTTCCGCCTCGCCCAGACGCTTCGTCTGGTCTTGAGCATGCTTCTGGGTACCAGCAAGGCCAGACACTGCGCTGTCCCGAGCCCTGGTCATCGCCTTAAGCTCCTCCCTGGCAGTAGCAAGGTCAGCCTCGGAGGTCTTGAGGGTCCGAGTGGCCTCTAAGCGTTTCTCACGCTCCGCATCGAAGGCCCTTCCCTGGTCGTTGGCCGCTGCCTCCAACCTGTAAGTGGCCTGGACAGCCTGCCAAATGAAACGAATGAATAATCAACAAGGTTCAGAAAAGAAAAGAAGAAAAATTGAAGTCAGAAAAAATCATAAGTACAGAGAGCCTTACCATTCCCAGGTATCGCTTGAGGCTGAGGAAGACCTGCTTGCTCCTCAAAGAGTCTAACTCGGCCATATCCGTTGGAAGGAGCAGGCACCTCTCCAGTGCATCAGCCACGTGCGCACCTTTGCCCTCTCTAAAATCCTTGAAGGAGGCGTCATCCCTCAGAGGCTCCCCATGGAGCATTAGGGCGGGAAGCCAGGCCTGAGCCTCGGGCGGAGTGACGACTTGCCTATCTTAGCTTTTAGGGCCTATTTTTATCTGCTTAGTAGGCCGCGGGGCGCTCCCCATCTTGCGAGGACACTGACTTCTCCTCCATAATCCTTTTGCCCTTGTCTTTCCTTTGCTTGGGATCAGTGGGCATGGACCCAGAAGGCAGACTTGTCTGAGGTGACGGAGGAGGAAGCCTAGACTGGGTGGAGCCCGACCTGGTCTAGGCAGGCTGAGTCTTAGAGGGAGGAAGGGGAAGCTTCGGTTGGGACTTCCCTGGCTAACCTTCGATCAGGTCCAGTAGACTGGTGTGGGGCTTCTTCTTGTAACCCATCTTAGGCCGAGGAGAGGCTTCGGACACTAAGAAGTCTGCTTCAATCAAACGAGGATCGCCCAAGTCTCCAAGGGGATCCTCGGATTGATGGACTTGATCAAAAACGTCAAACTCGTCCTCAACAGGGCCAAAATCTACAACTTCCTCTTTTCTCTCTAGATTTTCTTCTCTAACCTCGGCAGATCTGTGGGAGGAGGAAGGGCCTGCTAATGCAACACCTTCTAGGGTGGAAGGCTCCTCGGAGAACCGGAACCCGTGCTCGGTCACAATGATCTTTCGCAACCGAGGATCTTTTGCTCTGATGACGTGCTTCGGAGCCCCGAATGATTTCTGAACAGGGGTGTACCCCAAGATTTTGTGGGCGGCCCTCACTTGATAGTCAGCTTCGTTCTCGAAAACCGGCACTCTTAACACCTTCTACAAATCTTCCCTGTTGACCAGGTTGAAGTGGCGCTCGAAGGCGTGCGGATCTACAAAAAAGAAGACGCATTCATGTTAGTAACCAAACAGGGCAAATTGCACCAACAGTAAAAAAAAAAAAAAAAAAAAAAAATGCAAAGAGAACTTGAACCCCCTCATATTCCCACTGCCCCACCTGGTGTCTCCGTTGTTGGGCAGTGAAGACCATCGTGCCATTCTCCGGACACGATGAGAAAGTCCTTGTTAAGCCCCTTACTGGACTCAGGGAGGCATTGGATAAGCCGGACCCTATCGTCCCTTGGGTTCATGTAGTATGACTTGCCCTTTAATTGCTGGAGGTTGTAACACCAGTTCACGTCGTGATGGGTCAGCCTTAGCCCCATCTTCTCGTTCAGGGCATCCACACAACCCAGAATTCTGAATACGTTGGTGGCGCACTGGGTGGGGGTCAGTCGGAAGTACGTAAGATAACCCCTCATCACCGGCCCCATGGGGATTCTCATGCCACCCTTGATGAAGGCGACGATGAGAATCACCACCTCGCCCTCCTTCCTCTTAAGAAGCCACTCCCCCTCCTCACAATACCTCAAGCCCACGTTGCTGGGTATCTTATAGTCGGCGATGAATTTCTCTATCGCCTCCTCAGTATAGACATACTTCTTAAATCTACCCATCCCAAGTGACACCTAAGAGAGCTAAAAGAGAACAAATGAAAAAAAAGAGTAAGGAGGAAGAAAGCTCAGAGAGGAATAAAGTGACTTACAGGAATGAAGAAAAGCTCCTCGGACTAGCTTTTTGTGCTGGAGATGTAAGTGAGAATTTGGCTGGGCTCAGATATACGCACAAGAACTCTTGATTGCAAATGAAAAAGAGGAGAAAGCAGTTCAAATGGGTATTTATACCCCAAATCGAGGAACCGTGCAGGTTTTCCCGCCCATAAATGTGAGGCGAACCTCCACCGTTAGATTGGCATCGCCTCGTTAAACGTGGGGAGCACAGAGCCGTCAGAATTTAATGAGGGACACGTTGCGCGCAACAAAGCGCCAGCAACGCGCCTTGTGCAGATGAAAAAACCCCAACACTAACGGGGGACAAGACTCAACTGGACACGGAATAGGCCCGAGGATGTCAAAATCCTCCTCTCTGCCCGAGGATGCAAACAGCAAGATTTTGAGGGGCTATTGTGGGGCCAGAAAGTCAGACAGCCCTGGCCCACTTCGAACCAGGCCCAAAAGCCCACACCGAGGAGGTATGTAAGGTCTGAGGATGAGAGTAAGAAGCCCAAAGCCCAAGAAACTGGTCCGAGGACGACTCTGTCCTCGGACATCCGAGACCATAAAGTAAACATGCAACACACCATCAAGGGGGGTCTTCCTGAACACCCAAAAAGGAAAGAGCAAGTACCACACATCAGCAATGGAAGCATGGTGGGGGAGCAAGTCTAGGATGAACTGTCACCTCCACATTAAATGCCCACAACTAACATCCTGACCGCATTAATGTGGAGAGGACTCCAGAACAATGCTGCCTTGGCTGCTGCAACTCACAGGAGGAATGGGAAGGTGGCTAATGGGACAAGCACTCAAGTAGTGGCCTGGTTGCTCAACAAGTGTAGGGCTAAAATCAGTTGAGAAAGGGGTATATAATGTAAGGAATCCCTCTTGGAGAGGGAGGAAGAAACGAAAGAAAAAAGAAGAAAAGAGAAAGAAAGGAGAAGGAGGAAGACGGTAGCAAGCAGTATTCTACCAGAAGCAACTGTAACCAATCACCAAAAGAATAATAAGAACAGCATGCCCCCAAGAGGAGGGCCGAGGAGCATCATTGTTCATCTTTATCTACGTTCACACTATTTGAATCCACGAATAACCATGCATGGCCGTTGTATCCCTTATTAGGGCCTAGTTCTTGATCTCGATCTCTATAAATTCATTGAAGGGCTAGTTGGGCTTGGGTCCACTCTCTCGATACGTGGGAAGACCTGAACCCGGTCCCTACAATGTTATTTAACGCTTTAACTATAATTATTAACAAATCTAATATACTTTTAGCAATCAAATATACACTTAACATTATATAATAGACACTTCACAATTATGTCAGGTCTAGTTTGGGTTGGACTTTACAATAGTGAAAGGGAACGGAGCAGGGAAAGCTACAAAAGTAGATTTTAGCGATGAAGTATTGGGATTGGGTAGACGCATAAATGTCCAAGTGAGTAGAGGTTGTAGTTTTCAAATCTCTTATGTTTGGTTTTTTCTTTCCAAGGATAAATCTTCCTAAGCTGTGGATATACAGTTAAAATACAGGAAATCTACCATGAAGTCAAGGATTTCAATGAACTGATGGCATAGTTATTAAATCAACAGGGCAATAAATTCCAAATTTGATGGCATATTAGTTACGATATTTGATAATAATGATATCCCAAAGGCTGAAGTAGTAAATTATGATAACTAATTTTAAACGATATGAAACTATTAAGACATTTATATAAGATTTGGTAAAAAGTAAATCTTTATAATAAATAAATCTTCAAGTAAGCAAGAGAATCTTGAAGATTGGAGAGATATATAAGAAAAAGAACACGATGAGAAAAAAGGAGGAGAAGTAAAACAAAATGTAGTCAGATTAAATAATTAATTGCGGTTATTAAAAAAATAATTAATTAATCGCGGTTACAGTAATAGAATCTAAATCCTAACAAAGCTGAACAAACTACGACGGTCATTAACGACCATAACAAACCTTCGAACCCTGCCCGAGAACTGTTTGTGGGAAAACGATGTCGTTTTTGCGCGTGGCTTTAAACTCCTGAAGCAGAACGACGTCGCATCACTTAAACGATGTCGATTTTTTTATTCAATTACGTAGAGGACTATACTAACTGTAGTTATGTCACGTGCGTGCTGGACTGTGTAAGATAAAACATTTGTTTATATATCATTAAAAGTTTTTGAGGAAGAAGATAAAACAAATGTATTTTCGTTTTGCTTTGCCCTAAAGTAGTGAAGTTAAGCACACATTTTTTTTTCTTTTTAAACAAAAATTGGGGTCTTTATGGTTGTATTACACCATCCGGGATGTTAATGACTGTATGAGAGACAAGCACACAATGTTGTTGTTCTCATTTAACTTAGGCAAAAAAGCAACTGTATTGCTGCTTTTGGTGATGAAGGTAGAGGTGGTCTTGGTTCGAGGAAGTCTGGTCCTTCTAGTGGGTAGGCATATAAGAGAAAATTTTAAAATTTTTGTTGACATCAATCGACCAATTAATACGATTTTTCAAATGACTTTTTTTGTTTGCTTTTCTATATAATTTTTTTGTGTAAATTACAAATTTGGATATATTTTTTCAATTGGGAGTCCAAATGACCGAAACAATAAAAATGTTTTCCTAACTGGGGTTGCTTTCATGAATAAATGATCTTTTTATAAAATTATTTGGAATTATGAGAAAAGTAAATATTTTTTGTTGCAAACTAAATAACAAAAAAAATATTTTCTAACTTATTTTAAGATTTGCCAACCAAACACAGGAAAACAAGGGTTTTTATTTTTTGAGATAGGTTTTTTTTTTAATACATATATTTTCTGCTGAAACATACTGTGATAACCAATAGTAGAGTTTAAAATTTAAATTCAATAAAGATTTGGTATAATCACATACACTTACACCCTCCAATAATGTACTGCCAAATCAAATTATTTCACAAAAGTGAATATAGTATTATACATTATCATATTTTTCTTAAATATATCAAAGTATTAAAAAAAAAAATCAGAGCAAAGAATCGTTAAGAATTAGTGGGGTCATCATTAACAACCAATGTTGATATATATGTTGTTGGAGACGAACTAGCAAGACCAGTTGTCGTACGTCATGCACATGTTGTCATCGAAGAGGAAGCTGGAGATGAAAAACTCCTAAGCCCAAGGCCGAATGATGATGAAATGACTTCATCGAAGGTGGCAGCTCCTAACTCTAGTGTCATCTCTAGTAGTTATGGTGGTTCTCCTTCTAGCACTTTGTTTTGAACTTTTTTTTTTTTTTTTAATATTTGAATATATTTATTAAAAAAGAATGTGATAATATGTGTTATTTTCTATTCTTTTTTGTAAAAAATAAAATAAAATAAAATTTGATGTAGCAGGACATTATTGATGGGAGTAAACTTCTAGGTTCACAACACATTCTTATTGAATTTAAGCTTATTTGTAATAATTTTTTTTCTTTAATAACTTCCCATGGCACTCATCTTCAAGGCCTTTATTTAAAAGAAAATCAAGGTTTAAAGAATAGGAGGAAAAAAACTTAAAAGACTTAAATTAATGGGACCCATTTTTTACCACAAAATCATTTTTAAAAAATTATTTAAGTACCATACGATAGAAAACCTTGAAGTTTTCTCTATTTTTTTTTTTTCCATTTTTTGAATATTTTATAGCTTTAAATTCTTGATTTTTACTACAAATCCAAAACTTAAGTTACTTACAAGAATAAAGAAAGAATGTTGCATTTTAAATATATTTTTAAAAGAAATGAAGGTAGTGAGATTATGTGTATACAAATTTGTAGGTATATTACTATACTTTTAACATTGTTTTATTTTCTTAATTTATTTTAAAGAATCATATTAGATGTTTAAACTTTATACATTTAGATTAAGCTCTTATTTTTAAGTTATTTTTTCTTTTATTCTTTGTCTTATAATCTTAAATTTTACTCCCCTAAATAAAAATTCTGGCTCCACCACTTCGTGATCCAAACATATTAATTGTGAATCAGATGCAACGAATAATTTCAAGAAAAAATTGATAGGAAACAAATGTCAAAGCAGCATCATTTTCCCATGCTTTTTTTTCCAACCAATTGGCCCTATCATACTGTTGAGGGGAAAATTTTGATGTTCCCAAATAGAATATGGGGTAGCCAAGCCGAAACTTGACGATGGGCCCTTGATATAAAGCCCAAAGGCTTTCGATGTTGAGTAAGTCCGCCCAAGCAAGAGATAAAGGCTGCACCCTAACAAGAAGACAACAATAAAGCACAATAAACACATTACTGTTGTTAGTTTATTATATTATTAATCCTTTTACAACATCATAGTTCAAATCAGTCTTCTAGCAGTACGGTATTATCTCCAGCCGTATGGTAATTTCAGGTTAATAAGTGTGTTTACACGGTAAAAATCATATGTTTTCCTTATTATTATTAAGTCAACATAAGGGAAAACTTCCATAGTATCCAAAACATCATAGCCTTCATCATAATAGTAATAAATAAGGATTAAAGACTTCATAGATACAAATAAAAGAGGGAAAATAGGATGGAATGAAGGGAGAGAGAGATCTCAGCTCAATGCAGCAAGTATTAAACTAAGATTTTGGTGAGTGTGTGTGCATAAGGCATGAATGAGGTAATGTGGGCTGTTTTGAGTGAGTGGAATGGAATTAACACTGAGGTTAAGGCTTTTTGTGAGTAGTGGGCTGTTTATGACTAGTTGAAAGACATTTATGGGCGGTGATTGTGTGAAAGGGGGAAAAGAATATCTTAGATTAGATGATTGTGGGCTAAAGATGATGAGTGGTGAGCTTAAAGAAAGCTAAACCATAAGCAAAGTAGTAGACAAACCAAGAGTTTCAGAGAGGGTAGCTCCCCCCAAGTGAGCTAAGGTGTTTATGTTTTTATAATGGGGCTTTAGAGAAGCATTAATTAATAAAAATCCAAAAAACGTATGACTAATCAGAGGTGATGAATCAAGGTTAATCTTCCTGAGATTTTTTGTCAGAAGTAGGAGACTTACTTTAGGGGATGACTTGCTTCTTTAGGTAATGATGGGATTTTAGAGTGCTTTGCATTTAGTGCCATGATTTCTGGGGCTGGGCTTAATCAATGTGATTGAGGCGTGTATCAAGAATGAATCATAATGCTACAACTGCGATTTGGACCCCCAAGAAGTAAGATTCAATACCCCAAGCTAAGTGTTAAGCTCTAAGTCTACTTCAGGGGGTTCTGCTGGAGATCCCTTTATGCCCTCCAAACCACATGTTCCCAATTTTTCTCCTTTAGGATTCATGGGCTTGTTACATGAATCATGTCTTAAACATTTTTAACATTTATAGCTCAATTTGTTGAGGTTTGGATAACTTGGTTTCAGCTCTCCTTCCGCTGAAGGTACAGTCTTGAGGAAGATGATGGAGTTCCATCATCCTTCAGACTTCAGCGGATGTGACAGCCCTCAAGCACTACTCACGTCAGGTAAAGGGTGGCAAAAACTAATGGGACAGCCCCTAGTTCATCCTCAAAGGCTTGGTTCTCTTGTAAGGGTCTCTAGTTGTTTTTTGGTTAGGAATGAATAAGAGCTAGTTGCCCACTTTCAAGCCTCTTGCTGGGGACCTTTTTGGATTGGAACTTTGCTCCATTTCAGCACTTTAGTTGGGCCACATGGCCCTTTCTTTGCTTGGGCTTGTTCCCTACTTTATGAGATTCTTAGGCCTACAAAATGGGCATTAAAGACATGTTTTACCATGGGTTTCTTGCTCCTCGTGGGCTTTAGTTTTTAGTAGAAATAAAATGAATCCATGAGCTTTAATAAATATTTATGATAGATTTTGGGTACTAATTCTCATGGGCTTTAAATAACAACTTGTATAGTTTCTCATAATTTTTACTATGGATTACTTTGTAAATGATATTTTCTTTAGGGCTTTTTTAAATAATGACCTCCAATATTGTTCTTGAGAATAATATTTATCATGGGTTTTAAATAAATATGGTAACAACCACTATAATGGAATAATGAAATGTTTCTCATGAGTTTCTCTATAGATAATCATAATGGACATGTAGGATGAATAATTACCATGAGTTTTGGTAATAAATTTTATGAATGTTGTGATGTAAGATAGGTAGTGAACATGAGTTTATAATATGAAATAAATAAATGTCATGGGTCTAATAATCATAACTTTTCATGGGCTTTTATAAGATGATTGCCATGGGTTTTGAGAATAGATAATTCATAAATTTCATGAGCTTGTAATATTACAGTAATATGTTTAAGAATCTAAAGTATTGTTCATTATTGGACTTTTAAATGAAATAATTATGATATAGTATTTTGCCAAGTATTAATAACCTTGGCCTTTTGATAGAATAGTGTCAAGTAGTTAGCTTGGGCTTTTAATAATGCCAATGTAAGTTGGGCTTTTGATCGTGCCAACGAGAATTGGGTTTTGATGTTGCCAACGAAAATTGGGTTTTAAATATTGCCAGCGAGAACTGGGCTTTAATGTTGCCAATGAAAATTGGACTTTAAATATTGCCAATAAGAATTGGGCTTTGATATTGTTAATGTGAATTGGGTTTTTGATAAATAAATTGCCATGGGTTTAAACCATGGGCTTTGATTATGGATTTGAAATCCATTGATAAAATTGTTTTGCCATAGATTTGAATCATGGGCTTTTCAAATATTGTCAAGCATAAGTATTCTTGGGCTTTAAATAGAATAGGATGTGTTCATTGAGTTCATATGGCCGGTTTTGGGCTTAGCTAAATAATGATAATAAAATTGGATAAAATATAAGTTTTTGGGCTTTTTGTGGTAGTTTATATCATGACCCAATTTAGATAATGAGATATGAAATATTTGTAATTAACATAATAATAGAGCAAAAAATATTTAGGAAAACCCAATAACTTATTAGTAATATAAATAAGTGGTACTCAAATAAAATTAGGTGTTAAAAAAAATAAAATAAATAAAAATAAATAAATAAAAAAATGTACCCTAACACATACTACAAACGGAGGGAGGGTGAGAGAGAGAGCTGGATAGCAGCATTTCATTAATAAAAACAAACCATTTTAATGGCACTAACAGTTACGGAAATAGACATGCAACAAATGGCAAAAATTAGAGAAAGAGATGGTTCCTTTTCCAGTGAATTGGCAATGAAACCAATTTTCAAAGTGGTCCATTAGCAAAAATTGATATTAAAAAAAATAATAATAAAAGTTGTTCATGAGAATTTTTTGATTTCAGTCCGCCCACATAGACAAACTCACACCCAATTTTATAAAATATTTACATGTCAATTTGTGATGATTACAGTAGATGATGAAAAAAAAAGTACACCAATTACAAAATAACAGTTAAGTATGTTGTGAATTTAAATATATAATTAGGTGTTCCTAACATTATTATTATCATTATTTTAAGAAAACTAGCATTATTCTTTTCAAATGTTGATATTTTATTTGACGTTCAATTCCCGCCTATACCAAAAACTGATTGGTCTAATGATAAAAATGTATAATCAGGAGCAAATACCATAGGTTGAAACCTTCTATAAAAAAAAAAATGATAATAAAAAGAGGAAAAAAACTAAACCATTAGTCCTTGGTCTCATCAATCAAGCAATTAGCGTGTTAGGGACATATTTTATGTAATTGGCTAATCCTTTGACAAAAATCACTTTACTTGTAATTAGGTAGATCTATGATGGATTTAAGGCTTCAAGAAACATGTTGTTCAAGCCAAGTGTTAAAGCCATGAATATCTGACCAAGAAACAAGTGAAGAAAATCTGTTTATTAAACCTTGACAGAAGTCTCGACAGAATCATTTCTATCAAGATTTAGTGTTGAAGCTCGATAGAAGCTCGACACAAGCTGTATCTGTCGAGAATTACGAAATCAGACTTTTCAGATCTGATTACACACCTATTCCTATGTATTTGTGTAGGGTTTCTTTTCTCACAACTCTAGACATATATAAGGATTTCTTTAAAGACCGTCGCGCATGCGTTGTGTGACCGAATGCAAAAAGTGCCCTAGTTCATCATTCTCTCTAGAGAAGTTACTGCGACTTTACACCAAGGGTTTTGTGACCAAGGAACTTCCTGATCTTCATTGTTGACGAAGTGAAAAACTTTACAGCCAACATTTTCCTTAAGTTGGTGAATTAGTCACGTACTAGGATCTATACATCATTGGTTAGTCACGTATTGGGATTCGTGCATTGAACGAAGAGATTGTCGCTACAATACAAGTCCAATTGGGTATTGGAGTAAGGGTTCAACTGTAGGTTGGTATTTCGGGATAGGCTAAAGGATTTGGTAAAATTCCTTATACTTGTAACCGCTTGTGATTGATAATAGTGGATTCTCGGGAGTGGTAACCTTAAATTCACCCAGTGGAGTTTTGCCTCGGTGGTTTTTCCCATTCGTAAACAAATCACTTGTGTCAAATTTATTTTCCACTGCATTTAGTTATTTGGTGATTTGTTTGTGCTACCACGCTATTGCATATAATTTGACTAATTAATTAACTTGGGTAATTAATTAATTTGCAAGGAGTCAATTTATTTTAACCCAATATAGCGAAAAAATACACGAAGAAAAAAAATCTTTAGTACAAGAATCTGTAAAACATGTGATCAGAAAGAAAAAAAAAACTTCGTGAAAACTAAATAACAAAAAAATATTTTCTAGCTTAATTTAAGATTTGCCAACCAAACACAGGAAAACAAGGGAATTTTTTTTTTTTTTTTGGTTTTTGAGATAGGTTGTTTTAATAAAAATATTTTCTATTGAATCATACAATAATAACCAATAGTGGAGTTTATCCTATCAAAAAAAAATAGTGGAGTTTAAAATTTAAATTCAATAAAGATCTAGTGTAATCACACACATTTACACCCTCCAATAATGTACTGCCAAATCAAATTATTTCACAAAAATGAATAGAGTATTATACATTATCATAATTTCCAATAAATATATCAAAGTATTAAAAAAAATCGGAGCAAAGAATCATTAGGAATTAGTGGGGTCATCATTAACAGCCAATGTTGATATATTTGTCATCAGAGATGAACCAGCAAGGCCAGTTGTCGTCATGCACTCATGCACATGTTGTCATCGAAAAGGAAGCCGGAGATGAAAAACTCCTAAGCCCAAGGCTGAAGCCTGAATGACAATGAAATGACTTCATTGAAGGTGGTAAACTTCTAGGTTTTTTTTTTTTTGAGAAACAACTTCTAGGTTTGTTATGGTGGTTCTTCTGACACTTTGTTTTGGACCTTTTGTTTTTATTTTAATAGTTGAATATATTTATTAAAAAGGAATGTGATAATATGTGTTATTTTCTATTCTTTTTTGTAAAAAAATTTGATGTAGCAGGACATTATTGATGGGAGTAAACTTCTAGGTTCACACCACATTCTTATTGAATTTAAGCTTATATTTAGACATTTTCATTGCCAAGCTTTTTATAATAAAATTGATAGAAACTAAAAATTTTCCATTTCTCTTTGAGTTTACATTTTTCTATTTTATACTATTTGTAAAATCCAAGACCCATCCAAAAAATTTTATTTAATATATATTACTTATAATATATCTTAAATGTCTCTAAATTTACTCATGTATCAATTAATCAAACCAATTAGTCAATACGCTGGATTGCAAATTTATCTTGGTTTTTCATTTTATTATTGCAATGAATGTTCTAATTTGATTGGGTAACAAAAATCGATTGCATTATCTTGAAAATTCCAATATATATTTAAAGAAACAAGGAATAAATTTTTATAATATTTGATTGTATGATAGATTAGGTCCCAAAATCTGATAATAGTTTTTTTTCACATGTTAAAATCAATATTTAGGGAAATATTTTTATATTTATAGATGTGAAAGGATTTTAATTTTTTGCGCCAGATCCATTATGATTAGTTTTTATCATCATGTCACACTAATTGATTTTCAATATAATCGGAATTCATATCACGAATCCCTTATTCGAAGATTAAAAAACTTTATCAGTTGAATTATTGAAACCCATTAAAAAACATTAAATATACATTATCAAAATTGTTAATTTCCTACCTCAATCAATACACAAATTTTCATAAATATGTCATTAAATTGGTATGTTTAATGCCCCTACAATATTTCAATTAAAATTCCAGTCATTTTTGTTATTCCGATGAACGTTTCTATTTGATTGGCTAACAAAATTTGATTCAAGGTATTGTTTTGAAATTACCAATATGTGTAAAGAAACACAGAATAAATTAAAAATATATTATTATATGATAGATTAGGGGGAAAAATTGGCAAATGTCCTTTTTGAGCAAAAATTGTAGTGTTTTGCTCCATTTTTCTAAACTAATTAAGGAAATGTCCATCTTTTATAACTCGATTTGAGATAAATCGGGTTAAAAAAAAAAATTCTGGAGGCCTATTGTGGCATTTTAAAGAGCCTATAATGACATTTTAAAGACTTATAGTGGCGTTTTGTAACTCGACCTCCATGAACTTGAGTTATAGGAAATTTTTTTTTTTACCTATAACTCGAGTTCATGGAGGTCGAGTTACAAAACGCCACTATAGGTCCTTAAAATGTCACTATAGGCTCCTTAAAAACGTCATTATAGGGCCTAACTCAATTTATCTTAAATCGAATTTCAAAAGATGGGCATTTCCCTAATTAGTTTGGGAAAGTGGGCAAAACGCTACATAATTTGTGCGAAAAGCGCATTTGCCCATTTTCTCCATAAATTAGGTCCCAAAAACTAATAATAGACATTTTACCCATGTTAAAGTCAATTTTTAAGGAACCTTAAAAAAAATAAAAAAACTATAGATACAATAAAATTTTAACTTTTAGCATCCACTCTATTATTATTCTTCTTTATTATCAGGTTAAAATCTTAATTGCTTTTTGGCATGTAGCCAAGATTTGAATCTTAGATCTCTTTATTTAACACACAAAGCTTAACATGTTAAGCTAAACGAAGGAACATTTTTTTTAGAGTCATTAAACATACATTCATTATCAAAATTGTTAATTTCTTACCATCATGGATACACAAATTTTAATATAAGTCATCAGACTGGTACGATTAATTCCCCTATAACACGTCTGATAAAATTCGAGCCATTCAACTAATTTTGCTAGTCATTTCCGCATGTTTGGAGTAGCAGGACAAAAATCAACTCTTCTATTTCTTTTCTTTTCCTCTATTTCCTTTTCTTCTTTTTCTCATTGTCCACGCACATGAACTTCACTTTTTATCCCTCTATCAAGTCAAACTCGAGGTTCATGACCTTGAGTTCAAGGTGGCATTTTTTAATTATTAAAATTCCAGCTCAGCCATGCCTCGGTGGCAAACTCAGGTGGAACTTGAATTCGTAATTGTGGTAGATTCTTAAATATTTCCAAAACAGTGGTAGATTGATATATATTTCGGTAAACAGTGGTATTTAGCCTTCTATCATCCATGTCTAATGGTTGATTGGTAGGTAAATGTATCTATCATCCATGTCAAATGGTTGGTTGGTATGTAAATGTATCATTGTATGATCTTTCAATTTCCTTCTCTCTCCCTTCACGTCAATGTGAAGTGTTAGATACGTTGATTGATTAGGGCCACATTAGTTGGCCAATATTTTATTGGCCAAGATCCTCAATATATATATATATATTATTGGCCAACATATTTGGCTGTGACATGGATTTGAATTTATATTCTTAATAAATCAAATGAGTTCTAATTTTTAATATATATATATATATATATATATCAGAGACAGAGAGTAACTATTATTGAAATATTTCATTTTTCATTCCGTTAATCAAATTGAAATGAGGTTGGATATGGAATTCACAATATTGATGATAAAACCATGTAAATTTTCATAATATTAACACTTAACAATTAATATCACTTATATCTTCCTCTCCCAAAAAAAAAAAAAAAAAATCACTTATATCAATAAAAAATATATATATATGGCTCCACCACTTCCTGATCCAAACATATTAATTGTGAATAAAATGCAACAAATAATTTCAAGAAAAAATTGATAGGAAACAAATGTCAAAGCAGCATCATACTACAAACGGAGGGAAGGTGAGAGAGAGAGCTAGATAGCAGCATTTCATTAATAAAAACAGACCATTTTAATGGCACTAACAGTTACGGAAATGGACAGGCAAGAAATGGCAAAACACCATCACTTTCATCGGAATTTCTTTTCCAATACGTTGGCAGATGGCACCCATTATTAGAGAAAGAGATTGTTTCTTTTCCAGTGAATTGGCAATGAAACTAATTTTCAAAGTGGTCCATTAGCAAAAATTGATATTTAAAAAAAAAAAAAATCAATAAGAGTCGTTCATGAGAATTTTTTGATTTCAGTCTGCCTACATAGACAGACTCACACCCAATTTTATAACATATTTACATGTTAATTTGTGATGATTACAATAGCGGTTGAAAAAAAGTACACCAATTACAAAAAAAACACTTAAGTATATTGTGAATTTAAATATATAATTAGGTGTTCCTAACATTATTATTTTCATTATTTTAAGAAAACTAGCATTATTCTTTTAAAATGTTGATATTTTATTTGATGGCTAAATAAGAAATTTGAAATTCAATCTCCGTCTACACCAAAAACTGATTGGTGTCTTGGTCTAATAATAAAGAGTTATCATCAAAAGTTAACGCCATAGGTTGAAACTTTCTATAAAAAAAAAAAAGATAAAAACTAACCTATTTGTCCTTGGTCTCACCAATCAGGCAATTAGCAAAAAAAATACATGAAGGCAAAACAAAACCAAAAAATAAATTCTCAACTACAAGATTCTGTAAAACATACTATCAGAAAGAAAAAAAATTTCAAACTTATCTCAAATTACTAAAAGTTTCCTAAAACCATGCCACTATCTTTTTTTTCTTTTTTCTTTTTATAACATATACTACGTTGTTAAA
This sequence comes from Quercus gilva, assembly GCA_023621385.1. NCBI lineage: Eukaryota > Viridiplantae > Streptophyta > Magnoliopsida > Fagales > Fagaceae > Quercus > Quercus gilva. The sequence goes on from CM042477.1 coordinate 15,122,978, forward strand.
CTCACATAACAGATTCCATTAACAACTGAAAACTAGTCAATTTTAAGGAAGAAAGATTAGGTGAACATTGCAAGTTGTGACTTCTACAAGCCAATCTTTCAAACTAGACGAAAGCAAGATGCGTGACATTAACGAAGGATTCCACTAATAATAAATTCTTTTTACCAACCCATTGGAAAAATTGGATATTTTTGTAGAAAAAAAAGGATATAAGCCAATTACATGTAATGAGATTCTCATGCCCAAAGACTTAAACAAAATTTTATCATAAAATTATGGATTAAAATATGAAAAATTTATAACTTTCTCTATATAGAGGCCCATGGACTTATAACATTCTTGTCTTGGGTACATACAAAGAAGCTGGTTTAGCTAGAAATGAAACTAGGTTTTTCAATATCATATTTGTCAATGGAGTGGCCTTTAGTGAAATTTTTGCTATGGACTTTTTCTTCAAATTCATGAGCACAAAGGTTGTATTGAGGACGAGAGGATGGGTCTACTAGAATTGAAGACCTTTCTGAAATCCAAAACTATTCATGCCAAACTCCTTCCTCCAACATGGGTTAATCAATCAAAGAGTGAGTGTTGCAGTTGGAAGCAGGTTAAGTGTAGCACCACCACTAGTCACGTGATCAAGCTTATGCTCTCTGGTATAAACCAAGAGCAATATTATGAGGATACTTGGTTCCTAAACATATCCCTATTTCAACCTTTCAAGGAGCTAAGAAATCTTGACTTATCTGAGAACAAAATTGCTAGTTGGTTAGGAAATGAAGGTATGAAAGCTTTTACTTCTACTATCACTCACACACACACGTGCAAGCACGCATGCACGCACACACATAAGAACTTCGAACTATTTATGTCTCGCTTAGGATTATATCAGGGCTAATGGTTACCTATTAATTTTAGGTTTAATAGGAAAGGCTTGAGATCATGGTTTTTGGATTCGATTAAATATCCCAAATCAAATTAAAAGTATTGTAGTTGCTCATTTTCTCACAATTTGATTAATTAAATTTATTTTAGAGGAAAAGTGATTTTAATTATTAGATTTAAATTAGATTAGATATAATTAGATTCAAACTATATTTTTTTAGGAGTAATTTAAGGACATCCATCCATTCTAAACTTTACATATGTCAAATATGCATAATGTGCGCACCGAGAATGGAGCTGATGGACCTGGGCTCTTTCGGACTCACAATTTACTTGTATAGTGGGTTTGGGTTTCCTACACTGGGTTATCCTCGGCTCGAAAACTCAATGAGATCACCTTTCTCCTCTCTATTGCCTTAACCACCTTTCTGCTACCTTCCCTCTCTTTCTCTACCTTCTTGCTCTCTCCTCCACTTTTCCAACCCCCTCTTCTCCCCAAGCTTCTCATATTTATAGCTCTAAATTAGTGGTGATGTTATGATTACTTTCTGATTTAGTGCAGCGGGTAGTCCAGTGTTATTGAACATAAGTGGGTGGTTAGGTGGGAGTGGGAAACGGCGAATATGGCTTCGGAACTTGGTTCCCACTTCCGCCGATATGCTTGGCAGAAGTGCACCGAAAGGAACCGCCGGGCATACCCTGCACGTCATGCTCGGCTGCCGGCCACGACAGTGACCAGTAAGGTTTTACCGAGCATAAGCAGGGGGCGACCCTTGGGCCAGTGTTCTGTAGAGTTTCGGGATGGGCTTGCAGAGAGAGAGAATAGGCGTATGGGCCGTATCTTCTCATGAGAATCAATGGCCCAAGTGGGACTGGGTATGAGTGCCGTACACATAATTAATTTACAAGTATTTTAGGAGGGTCATTAATTATGACGTGTCAAATATTTATAATTTGTACAAATCATTGTTTTCTATATGACATTATAGGTTTACATTACTCTAAAAGATAACACATGTCATTGTCATATGCATTGAGTAAAGGACACATATCATCATTTTGTACATCCACCAAGTTGGGATTCAACTTTGTGGGTTCTAATTAGCTTAATTGGTAATGTCTCTAATAGTTAAATAAAAGATTTAGGGTTTAATCTCTGTTTACACCAAAAATTGATTGGTGCATTGGTCTAATGAAAAAGAGTGCAATCATCATAAGTTGACACTATAAGTTGAAACTTTATAATAGAAGTCAAGTTAGACCCCTACACATGCATCCAATGAAAAAATATATAGTTCATCAAAGCATAAGACAACAACACGTGTTGAAAATTTGAAATTGAGAATGAGCTTGAGAAAAATTACTCAAATTAATAGTGTATTATACAAATAAATTTTTTATTATTATTAAATTATAAAAATCAGTTACACTTTTCTAAAAATAAAAATCAGTTACACGGTGAGGACTGAGTAGGACTCGGCCATAAATTTTTTTATTATTGTAGCTCCTTTCTTTCTTCTTATTTCTTGCAATTTTATTTTCGTTTCTCCATCTTAAACGTTTGTTAGCCATCTTAATCATTTCGCAAACCGTATAAACATCTTTATTACCCTATCAGATTTCATCTCTTCCTCTCTCGACCCAATTCTATCTCCATCAAACCCAATTTGAGTCAAGCATTGTTTACCAATGAAGCATCTTAATAAACAGTGTTTTAGTGCCAAAAATGTGGGACTATCAAAGCCTGCACCCAATTCGAACCAGCAGAAAATATACATCCTACCTACTATCATAACTTCGTGTGGAGATGTTTGGTCGATTTGAAAATTTTTAGTGCATTATTTTTGTTCTTTTAGTATTGCATGCCAATGGTGTCATATACGTTCAATGAAATTTCTACTAAACTTGATGTGAGTTCTTTTCATTCAATTCCCCTCCCCCCTCTCATCTTCTGATAAATCTGAATGATAGGTTAATTTTGTATAGTCGTTTAATTTATATGGCCCATGATTGGGAACCAAATTCATCAGGATATCAATGTGGTTTTCACTTAACAACATGATAAAAATATCAACTATATAAGACCATTAATTGAAGATTTTAACTAAATGCCCAAACAAATCTATTAACTTACTACTAAGACCATTTTCATATATATTGCTTTATTTGAATATTTTAATTGAAGATTTTGACAAATTAGCCTACAAATTCAAAAATAGATCCAAAGCTTTTCATTGAAGATTTGGGGGATTTGAATTTGTGAGAATGATTCCAATAATTAATGTAGTAGTTTCGGGGTTAGATATAACATCAAAACTCTACTTTTCATTTACCTTTTTTAACTATCATGGTTGGAAAAATCCCATTATATTTTGTCTATAGCCTTTCTGTTTATAATAGTAAAAGATCAAAGTTTTGAACAAAAAGGAACTAATTTTTTTTATTTGTTATTGTTATTATATATAGAGAATTCAAAATTTTAATAACATCAAAATCTTGAACAAAAGGAATGAATTTTTTTTTTATTACTACACATAGAGAGCACAAAATTTTCATTAGTTAACTAATGAAAATTTTGTAAAACAATATGACATTTTTATTTTAGTCTTAAAATAAAAATAAATAAAAAATAAATTAAAAAAAAAAAACTCTTTGCCTTTGGTTGGTTTTTCAAAGGTTAAGATAAAAGAACTTTTTAAAAATTAATAGTTCAACACACCTAAATTAAAAAATAAAAATTATATATTTTGTTATACTACTTTGTTATTTTATAGCATTTCATTCAAATAAAAAACTGTGTAAAGCACGGGCAAAAAACTAATTATATGTATATTAATTAGTATCCACTTACAAAATTAAAAAAAAAAAAATATATATATATATATATATATCCACATTTTAGACATGCTGTATATGGGAGTGAAAAAACTATTAGTGTACCAAATTCATCCATAGAACAAATTAGAGGTTGATTCATATGCTTATATATAAAAGCAAATTTGAATATTTAGTTGTCAACATATTTTCTTTTAAAATAAAATTGATGATCTAATTTGAATTTCAGATTAATTGTAGCTTTTGAAGTGATCCCGAAAAAAGAAAAACAAAAAAAAAAAAAAAAAAAAATCTTATATATTTGAAAAACTTACAATGCAGTACACACTCAAAAAGACCTTATTCTTAAATATGTAGCACAAGACTTTAAACTCACAGAAATTACTCTTTTTTTCTCAATGTGGGAACTTACTTTTTTTTTTTTTTTTAAATAAACACACGCACAAAGTGGTAGAGGGAAGGAGATTTTTAAAATACTTACAAAATGATACACAATTACACACTCAAAAACTCAAAAGGGCCTAACTCTTTTTTTTTTTTTTTTTTTTCCTTTTTTGAGTCATAAGGGCCTAACTCTTTTTTCTTTTTTTTAAGTCAAAAGGGCCTAACTCTTGTTTTTTCTTACAAATAAATGCTAATAAAATTAGATTGTAAATTGTTACTCATTTTAATATTGTCCCTTACTCATGCTTTCTCACTAATTGAAAATTGCTACTGTTACTGGTGCTTTATCTTTTCCTAAACAGCTGCTACACCTACATCGATTGGGCTTTGACGTAGACCAAGCTTGGTCTCTAGCTTCATAAATAAGAAAGCCAGATACAATTGACAACAATTCATATTTATATGATAAGAGTGCAATCTTATGGCTTACAATCATAAAACTTCGCACCTATCCAAAAAAAAAAAAAGGATGGATAGGGTGTGTGGTAATGACTGTTCCAGAAAACATATTTGATTCTTGATAGTTCAATTAATCAAAGAATTTTTCCTATATTACAATTACGCACTGTGCTAATGAATAACATGATATGACATTCTTTTCTCATTTTGTTGATAAATTTAATAATGGATTTTTTTTTTTTTTTTCAGAATCCAGTTGTTTGTCTAAACTGAGCAAACTAACACGTGAATTTAAGAGGGAACAACTTTGACGAAAAAATTTTAAGATCCTTAAGTGCCCTCTCAGTTCTTAAATCTCTGAATCTAAGTCACAATAAGTCAATAACATGTGGCCTTTTTCTGGCAAAGATACTTGCATATCTGAATTTTCTTCATCAAGAATACCAAGAAAAAGTTTAGATATAACTGAAATCTTATAACCAATATTTACCTTTATCAACATTTACTCTGTTCGTGTTAAAAAAACACAAAACGCTTCAATGCAATGACCAATGCTTTTGATATATGCAAATGACAGTAGTAGTATGCCTTCAATATTCAATGATCATTTTAACTGAAATTTTTGTCCATTTCAAAATAAAGCTATACCTTTAAAAATAGGCAAAAATATAAAATTGACCCTTTAACTTTCAGTCTTTTTCATTTCAGTCCTCTAACTTTCAGTTTTGTCATTTCAGTCCTCTAATTTTCAATTATTGTCAATTTGGTATTCTGTTAAACTCCAGTTATATCCTTCCGTTAATTGAGTCAAAACTACGTCGTTTTGGCTTTTTTTTTTTTTTTTTAATTCGAAATTTAAAGAAAATTAAAAAAAAAACTAATATTAAAAATAAAAAAATAAAAAAAATAAAAAGAGGAAGAAAACATTTATGTGATGAAAACCCAGTTCGAAACTGCAACCAATACCGATAAAACCTCAGTGGAGTTGAAGTTGAGGACATGGATTTTCTTCTATGGGGACCACGCGCTAAGGCTGAGGTTGAGGTCTGTGCGGCGGAGCATGGTGCGGAAGCTGATGGTGGCGGCAAAGACTATGAGGTGGAAAGAGCTTAATAGAGGGCGGACGAAGCATTTTTGTGGGTGTGGCAGTTTCATGGGTTTTGCTAAAGACGGGATGTTGAAAGATTGAATCTTGGGTCAGGGTCAGATCAATTGTCTTCTTCAGTTTTAGGAGTGTTCTTCGACATTGGAAGAGATGGGATGTTGAAAGATTGAATCTTGGCATGAAATGGTGGAAAGAAAGCTAAAACTTTTTTGTGAGAGATTGATGAGTAGCTAGTTTCCTGAAAGTGGTAGTGGTAGTTTTGTTGTTGTTGTGAATTGGGTTTACAGTGTGGAGGATTTGGTTTGAGTTTGAGAAGTGTGTAGGAAATTTACCAGCGAGTGATTTGGGCGTGGCTCTTTTTTTTTTTTTTTTAATATCAATTTTTTTTAATTTTCTTTAAATTCCAAAATTTATTAAAAAAAAAAAAAAAAAAAGCCAAAATGACGTAGTTTTGGCTCAATTAACGGTAGGTTATAACTGGAGTTTAATGGAGTATCAAATTGACAATAATTAAAAATTAGAGGAATAAAATGACAAAACTGAAAATTAGAGGACTAAAATAAAAAAGTTTAAAAATTAGAGGGTCAATTTTACATTTTTACCTTAAAAATATATATATTATTTTAAAAAAGCTACTTTCTCTGAGTGTGAGAAACCCTCAATCAAAAATTTATTAAGGTGTAAAAACCCTCAAATCAAATAAGCTACCAAAAACTAAATGGACGCCTATTTCGGTTGGTTGGTGAGTGCAGTGGTACCATGCTAGCGGAAACTAAACGGATTTTGTTTGGTTGGTGAGTAGCAAACAAACATTAAATTCTGTCAGTTGTAATCATTCATGGTACTCAGTACTAGCTAATTACAAGAAACTGAAGGGACTAAATCACAATATTGCATAAGAAAAGGGACTAAGGGAGGGGTAAATAGCAAAAAAGTGATGGAAAGGAAAAGCAAGAAACTTCTAAAAAAACTCCTAAAAAAACAAAAGTCAAGAGTATAAAACAAAAAGAAGGCGAGAAAGGAATTAAAAAAAAGTTGCCTTGAAGGTAGGGGCAAGTAGATGAACACGACACATGAAAATTGTTAAAAAGATTAGTACTTATCACATAGAGCGACAGTACACGTGTCACAATACTATTCGTTGAGAGTCAGTGGGCCCAGCGTAGAAAAAGACACACCTATTTTATCTTTTGTCTTTTCTCCGTCAATCACGTTTCCCCTGGGTCCCACTCCTCAGCACATGAACTTCACTTTTTCTCCTCTCTGTTCAATTTCTTTCTCCCTCCTTTCACTTCCACGTCAATTTTCTTTTGAAGTGTATATTGATTAGGGCCACATTAGTTGGCTAATATATTATTGGCCATCATATTTGGCTGGGACATAGATTTGAACTTATTTTCTTAATAAATTTTACTAATGTGTGTCTTAAGAGTATATAATAATTTTTATTTTTAGAAAAAAAATTTGAAAATTAAGAAAGTATTGACAACTTTTTTAATTTTCAAAAAAATATTCCTAAAAATGGATGGTTTAATGTGTGTTTGACCCATTCTCAATAAATCAGACGATATATATATATAGTAACTGTTATTAAAATATTTCATCCCGTTAATTGAATTGAAATAAGGTCCAATTAGATGAACATTGCGTGTTGTGACTTCTACAAGCCAATTTTTCAAACTAGACTAAAGAAAGATGTATGACATTAACGAAGGATTCTACTAATAAATTCTTTTAACCACAACCCATTGGAAAAACTGGATATTTTTGTAGAAAAAAAAAGGATATAAGACAATTACGTGTCATGAGATTCTCATACCCAGAGACTTAACCAACAGTTTATTATATAAATTATGGATTAAAATATGAAAACCTTATAACTTTCTCTACACGAAGGCCCATAGGCAGTTCATCAAAAAAAGAAGGCCCATAGACTTATAACTTTCTCTATATATAGGCGCATAGACTTATTACTTTTTTGTCTTGAGTACTTACACAGAAGTTGGTTTAGCTAGAAATGAAACTAGGTGTTTCACAATCATATTTGTCAATGGAGTGGCCTTTGGTGAAGTTTTTGCTGTGGTTGCTACTTTTTGTTCAAATTCATGAGTGCATAGCTTGTATTGAGGATGAGAGGATGGGTCTGCTAGAATTAAAGGCCTTTCTGAAATCCAAAACTAATCGTACTGAACCCCTTCTTCCAACATGGGTTAATGACACAAAGAGTGAGTGTTGTAGTTGGGAGCAGGTCAGGTGTAACACCACCACTGGTCATGTGACCAAGCTCACGCTCTCCAGTATAAACCAAGAGCAAAATTATGAGGATACTTGGTATATAAACGTGTCCCTATTTCGGCATTTCAAGGAGCTAAGAAATCTTGACTTATCTAACAACAGAATTGCTGGTTGGTTAGGAAATGAAGGTATGTGAGTTTTTGCTTCTACTATCACACACACACACACACACACAAGAACTTCGAGCTATTTATGTCTCGCTTAGGATTATAATAGGGCTAATGGTTACCTATCAGTTTTAGGTTTAATAGGAAAGGCTTGAGATCATGGTAATTGGATTCGATCAAATATCCCAAATCAAAATAAAAATATTGTAGTTGTTCATCTTCTCACAATTTGATTAATTAAATTTATTTTGGAGGAAAGGTCATTTTAATTATTAGATTTAAATTAGATTAAAAATAATTAAATTCAAACTATATTTTTTTAGGATTAATTTGAGGACATCCATCTATTCTTAACTTTATATATGTCAAATATGTATAACCGTAATTAATTTACAAGTATTAGAAGGCTCATTATGATGTGTTAGATATTTATGACATGTACAAATTGTTGTTTGCCATATGACAGTATAGGTTTACATTACTTTCATCGGAATTTCTTTTCCAATATGTTGGCAATTGGCACCCACCATCATAGTTGTCAGTATCGTACGATATGTGATACGTATCGTACGATACGTATCGAATCGTGTGTAAAAAGTTCTGTATCGTATCGGCGTATCGTAAGTGCTCATGAATCGTACGATACAGTGTGTGTATCATATGAATCGTATCGTATCGTAAAATTGTATGTATCGTACGATACATAGACAAATGCTTTAAAATGAGATTCTTTGTTAAAATTTGTACTTTTATTTGAATCTAACAAGTTGTTAGATTTTTTTTTAACACAAAATTATTAGTTTTCTTAATTTAGCTTACTAAAATAACATATTCATAAGTTTTTTTCCCCTCGCTCCTATAATTGACTACACAGTACACACTTACCTCTCACTTTAATATTTTAAATTTTTTTTAAAATTTTTATTTTTATTATAATCGTTATTGTTATAAGTCCAAGAAACTAGAATGCCAAAAAAAAATTTATAGAAATGGAAAGAACAAGAAGAGATAGTAAATGTTAATAACGAATAACGATGAAGAAAATTTTAATGAAGAAATAAATTTGCAAAATTATAAATATGATGATAGCGTTGACTTAGATGGGGTTGATTAGGCAATTTGATGAATATGATGAAAATAAATTATTATTTTTGAGTCATTTGTAATATATTATCACTTTTGAATTTAAGTAATTTTAATGTGTATGTTATGAACACATGCTAGTTTGATTTATTTAGTTAGTTTGTTAAATATTATTACATAAGTGATGAATAAATTAGTCATTAGTTGAACATATTTAAAATTTATAATGAATATATCATTTATATCTGTCTATTTATAATTTTTTATAAATTTTATTAAGTGTTTGTGTATCTTACGATACACGATACGATACGATACATGATACGAAAAAATTAAAAATCGATTTACGATACGATTCACGATTTGACAACTATGCCCACCATTATTAGAGAAAGAGATGGTTTCTTTTCCAGTGAATTGGCAATGAAACCAATTTTCAAAGTGGTCCATTGGCAAAAGGTAATATAAAAAAAATCAATAAAAGTCGTTCATGAGAATTTTTTGATTTCAATCCGCCCAAGGAGACAGACCCACACCCAACTAAATAACATATTTATGTGTCAATTTGTGATTATTACAGCATCTACAGAAGGAAAAAAAATGCACCAATTACAAAATAAAAATTAAGTATGTTGTGAATTTGAATGTATAATGGGGTATGTTATTATTATTATTATTATTATTATTTTAAGAAAACTAGCATTATTCTTTTGATTTAAAGGCAAAGGCAGACCCATTAGTCCTTGATTTCATCAATCAGGCAATCAGCAAAAAATATGTAAAGGCAAAACAAAACAATAACAAAAAAAATCCTTTTTCAGTAAGTCAGAAAAGCCCATGCAATAAAAGACTGTTTTCTCTAGTTCAAGTTTCCGTAAAACATATGATCAGAAAAGAAAAAAAATTCGAACGATTTTTGTTTTTGGGTTTTTATAACATATATTACGTTGTTAAACACACATAACGGATTCCTTTCACAACTTAAAACTAGTCAATTTTATAGAAGAAAGATTTGATGAACACACTGGCGGCACCACATGCAAACCAAGATGGTCATAGGACCACCTTGACTTATAATAAAAAATGTATATATACACTTACCAAAAAAATCTTATATGCTAAACTAACATATTTTGACCATCCTAATAAAAATATTGAACATTCTAACTTGAGAATTATAAAAATTTAGATTCAACAAAAATAAGAGTAATGTTATATCCACAACATCTTTCCAATAATTTCACAATAAATCTAATGTGGTAAGCTGTTACTACTTCTAATTTAGGCTTAATACTGATATTATTATTATTTTTTTCCCAATAATATCAACTTTTTGCATAAAATTTATTGTAAAAATTTTGTGAACGTAGCATCACTCCAACATTAATTCTGCCACCCAAACACAATCATTTTTATAATTTTTATAAAAATAAAATAAAATAAAATAAAAAAATTTAAATAACAACAATAAATATTAGCCCAAATAACAACCAACATAAACCAAATAAAAACAAGAAAAAACCAAACAACAACAAGTGAACAAATTATTCAACAAAAACCTTATTATAAAACAAAAAGGATAAAAATCACTAATCATTCAAATTTGTAACTCATTCAACCTATTCAATAAAAATAATCTTTAATTTCATTTTTCTCTAAAAATTGGTACCATGAAAAATATTGTGTTTGTTTGTTCTTTTTTATGGTGACAATAATTATACTCTTTTTGGTTTTACAGTCGCAACATATTTACTCTCTTTAGCGACTCAACTCGCAATTGTAGCAAATATTCAAATTATCATTTTATTAAATTTTGTAGAATTTAAATTTTTAAGTGACCACCCTAAAAAAGAATTTTCTAAAGCCACCATAAACACGGCAAGTTGTGACTTCTACCGGCCAATCTTTCAAACTAGACTAATGCAAGACATGTGACATTAACGAATGATTCCACTAATAATAAATTCTTTTCACCAAGCCTTTGGAAAAATTGAATCTTTTTGTAGAAAGAAAAAAATATAAGCCAGTTATAAGTCATCATGACAACTGACATGCAAGTCGGTCTTGAAAATGATATTATTCACTAAATTGAGCGATCAATCCTATATTCCCTTATACTAATACCACTAAATTGATCCAGTTGGAGAATGTGAAGTAGCTAGAGGAGAATAAACTTGAGATCGAGAGACTTTGAATCTTATTTATTAAAAGAAATGATATGTTCATAATATTTTTATAACAAATCTTAAGTGGCACGTTGTTATTGGTTGTTATTGTTGAGATAAAAAAGTAATCTTAATATTAAGTTCAAATTTGAACAAAAAACAATTAACTACCTATGATTTGTTACAAAAATGTTATGAACGTAGGACCTCTCATTTATTAATGCATAATGATGTTTATGTTTTTTTTTTCTTTTGAATTTTTTATTTTTGTCGGCACCATTTGGGCCGGGGACAATTTTGAAATTTAGATAAAGATTAATATAAATTTTAATAATTAGAGGATCAAAGTGTAAGTTCACTAAACCTCAAGGAAGTTTTTGTAATTTTTTCTGAACTTTTCTATATAGGACCCATGACTGGTGATCAGTTTTCCCGTCTTGGGTTCCCACACGAGAGAAGATTTTGTTAGAAACGAAAATAGGTGTTTCACAATCATATTTCTCAATGGAGTGGTCTTTAGTGAAGTCACTTCTGTGTGCTCTTCAAAATAAAAATAAAAAAGTCACTTCTGTGTGCTTTACTACTTATTGTTCAAATTCATGGGCACATGGCTTGTGTTGAGGAAGAGAGGATGGGTTTGCTAGAATTGAAGGTCTTTTTGAAATCCAATGTTAATCCTACCAACCACCTTTTCTTATCATGGGTTAACAAGACAAGAAGTGAGTGTTGTGGGTGGAAGTGGGTCACATGTAATGCCACCACTAGTCACGTTATCGAGCTCTCGCTCTCCAATTTAACAGATTGGAGTTATTATGATGACCAATGGCTCCTAAATGTGTCCCTGTTGCAACCTTTTTCTAAAACAGAATGAAAAAGTAATTCAACAATATATTATTTACCAAAAAAATAAATGAAGAAGAAATTTTTGATATTTTTGTGATATATTTTTTATATAATTTCATTAGTTTATTATTTTAGTATTGATTTTTTGAATAATCGCTAGATGTATATGTAGTATTTTATTGCTCTTACTTGTTTGTTAAGATCAAACAATACAACTAGTTCAAGAACACAAAACAATACAATTGAATAACTCTCAATTGTTACAAAAAAAATTAGAAATTTTTTTATATTATTTGATTTTAAGTACTGTAATTTATATAAGTTCAATTTTTTTTCATAATTGTTTTTAAAATTACAGTGTAAATTTTTTACTTAATTTAATATGGTCTCGCTTATTTAAAAAAAAAAAAATTGAAAGCTTTCCCCAGAATTTTCCCACTAACCAAACACAACAGATAAAGAAATAAAACAACTTATAATCAATTAATCATCATCCACAAACACAATAACTACAACAATCCTAAATCTTTTTTCCATATAAAAAAAAATTGGATGATAACAGGCATCTGTGAGAGAGAAATGGAGAGAGAGAGAGAGAGAGAGAGAGAGAGAGCGCCATGGCTTCGTTGCACGATCTGAGTTGGCCCGATGCTATCGTCGTTTGTCAAGTCAGGTCACCCATCACCAAACAACCCCAAATCACCTAAACCACCACACCCATCAATCCTCGCAACCCACCATCACCCTCATCTAACCCAATTGATCCGATTCCACACAGCCCCACACCAAAAACCCAAATCAAACCTGATCCACAGTCACCTAACAAGCGACAAGCCCAGATCGCCACTGTCATCAAAGCCTCGCATTCGTGAGCAATGACAATCCTCTCTCTCTTTTCTCTGGATGACGATTTTTTTCCTCTCTCTATTTTTTTTTTTTTTAATTTTTGGTATAATTAGTTTTTGCTCACTCTTTTGTTGCGCTAGACGCTGCAACAGTACTCTCTTGTTGTGTGAGCGTAGCTTACTAAGAAAGAAGAGTGGATTTGCGGCTTTGCCATTGATTTTCTGAATCTTGTTTTGAGTTTTTTACGCGGTATTTACTTTTATATATATCTCTGTGATTGTTGAAGGAAACTCTCAGGCATCTTATTTGCCATTTTTCGTATGGATGTGGATTCTAGTCTTGGCAGATCTGAGACCGATTCTGTGGATAAATTATTTTCCCTACAGTTCATTTTTGTTGATACGATTACAAAATGGAATTGTCCTGTTTGTGCGTTTTTTAAGTGCAAAGAACTGAATTTATATATTTTTCTATAATTAGAACATTTTGATTGAATTTTTTGCTATTGATTTTGTTTTTTGGGATGAGTTTTTTAGTATGAAAAAAAAAAATTCACATTTGAAAATAGTTAATTTAGAAAATTTTAGTTTATTTTAAATATATTTTTTATTAGATTTTTTGGAGTTTTAAATTAAAGAAAATGAAAAAAGAAAAAAAAGAAAAAAGAAAAACCAAAGTTAAAGGAGTGATTTGGATGGAGATAGAAAGAAATCCTAAGTTGAAAAAATTTAATATTTAGGGAACTGAATTGAAAAAAAAAAAGAAAAAAAAAAGAATTAAAGTACTAAAATTAATTTTAGTAAAACATAAATGATGGATTTTACTTTTTATCCTATTTTTTTATATGGTTGCATTAGTTGATTATTTGAATAGTTGCTAGATATATATGCAGTATTTTATTGTCTCACTTGTTTGAATTCATCATTTATGAAAAATTCACATTTGAAAATAGTTAATTTAGAAAATTTTAGTTTTTTTTTAAATATATTTTTTATTAGATTTTTTGGAGTTTTAAATTAAAGAAAATGAAAAAAAAAAAAGAAAAAAAAAAAAAGAAAAACCAAAGTTAAAGGAGTGATTTGGATGGAGATAGAAAGAAATCCTAAGTTGAACAAGTTTAATATTTAGAGCACTGAATTGAACCAAAAAAAAAAAGTTAAAGGACTAAAATTAATTTTAGTAAGGACAAAGTTTAGCTACAAAATCGATTATAGCCTTAGGCTACAAACTCACTCAATATTTTTTTTTTAGAAGTGAATTTTAACAAATTCACCATTGAATTGCATCTTCTTCTTCTATTCTCCATGTTTGCAAAATTTCAAGAAAATTAAAGATCAATAGCTATGTCATCAATAAATTTTAAATTGTAAGTTTTTATAATTTAAAATTATACATAAAATATAAGATTATAGATTATATAGTAAATGATATCCGATTGATACAAAAATTGACATGTGCATTAAAAGCGTAAAGAACATATAATTCAACGGTTAGATTTTCAAAATATGCAGTAATATTTATTTTATTAAGTGAGTTTGTAGCCTAAGGTTACAACCAATTTTGTAACTAAACTTTGTCCTTTTAGTAAAACATAAATGATGAATTTTACTTTTTATCCTATTTTTTTATATGGTTGCATTAATTGATTATTTGAATAGTTACTAGATATATATGCAGTATTTTATTGCTCTCACTTGTTTGTTAAGATCAAACAACTAGTTCAAGAATACGAAAACAATACAATTGAATAAAACAATACAATTGAATAACTCTCAATTGTTACAAAATGTTAATATTTTTTTTGTGGGGTCGAAGAATTTGGCAACCGTGACTCACTTTATACTAAAACCAAAGCCCACACCGAGGAGGAAGAAGTGGCCGAGGACGAAAGAAGCAAGTCCAAAGTGCCCTGAAACATCGCCGAGGACAATCTTGTCCTCGGCCAACCGAGATCGCAAAAGGGAAGAGTGGCATGCTATCAAAGGCAGCCTCCCAGAGCATCCCAAGGAAAATGACAGGTACAATGGGTCAGCCATGGGAGCACAGTAAAGGAGCAATTCAAGGAGAAACTGTCACCTCTGCATTAAATGCCCACAACAAACGTCCTGGCCGCATTGATGAGGGAATGACCCCTAAACAATGCTACCTCGGTTACTGCAACTCACAAGACGCCAGAGAGAGTGTCTGATGGGACAGGCACTCAAGTATAGACTTGGATGATTAACAAGTGGAAGGCCAAGATAGTTTAAAAAGGACTATATAATAGGAGAAACCCATCATAGAGAGGAGGGAGATAGCACTATAACAATCTCCAGAACTCTTATAACCATTCTCATTCAATATTTACTAGAACGAAGCTCATCGGATTGTGTCGAGAATAAACTTTCTTTGTTAAACTCAGTTCATCTTTGTTTGATTGTCATGAACGCCATATTAACTGTTGTCCATGCACTAAAACCTAACTCTTTGATCCACTCTCTACAAATTCATTGTATTAGACTAGTTGGGTCTAAATCCACTCATCCAACAGAAGAAGTGCTCAAACCCAGTCCCTACAATTAGCGCCATTTGTGGGAAAGGCCTGTGTGATAGCGAGTGCAACGGTTATTTAAGGTGGGATCAGGCCCCCATCAGCAAGAGTCCCTGGGGAAAACTATTATTTTGGTCAGTTTACTATGTGAGTAAGACACTACATGAGGCACACACAGTTGTTGTCTTAACTTAGCTTCTGCTCAAGTCTATACTTCGAAGTGCGGATTATACAGGGATGATTGCTAAATGGGGCACAATTCTAGGGGCTTCTGACATCAAGTACATGTCTCGTACCTCTGTCAAGGGTCAGGTCCTCGCGAATCTGGTGGCCGTGTTCGCTGGACCTCCGTTGGAGGAAGTGGCAGCAACACAGAGCAATTCAAAGGGGCTCTGTAGCGGGGCTAGTTCTGGAAGGTACATATTGATACCTTCTAATCTATTAAAGTGGTTAAACGGAATCTTAGCTATGACGGGTCCTCGGATCTCCTGCTTTGGGGGAATTAACACACACTGACAATTATCTAAGTGTTAGACAGAACCAAGGTCTTACGTGGCTCCTCGAACCACAAACCTATGGGGAAACTAATAACTTTTGACAATTATCTAAGTGTTAGACAAAACCAAGGTCTTGCATGGCTCTTCGGACCACAAACCTATGAGGAAACTAATAACTTTTAACAATTATCTAAAGTATTAGACAGAACCAAAGTCTTGCATAGCTCCTCGGACAACAAACCTATAGAGAAACTAATAACTTTTGACAATTATCTAAGTGTTAGACCGAACCGAGGTTTCGCATGGCTCCTCGGACCACAAACCTATGGAGAAACTAATGGCTTTCGACAACTACCTAAGGGTTAAACAGAATTAGGGTGTTGTACGAATCCTTAGACTACAACCCTTGAGGGGATTAACTACTTCAAGCATCTATCTGAGTGATAAGCAAAATCTAAAAGGAGACCGGCTCCTCGGATTGCCTACCCTTTCCCCACTCAACAAAGATGTAAACAAATGCAAGTCCATGAGCATCACTTAAGGTGTTCCAAGTACGTCCAACAAAAAAAAAAAGGAGGGGCAAACTGCATAAATGAGATTACTCCATTATCAAATAAAGCATGAGTTGAAGTTTGCATTGTGGGCTTAACATTTTTTGTTACCCACTCAATAAAAGAACCTTAGCTATGTCGGGTCCCTCAGACCTCCTGTTAAGAAGAAACTTAGCTATGTCGGGTCCCTCAAACCTCCTGCTAAGTGCTTAAACAGAGCCTAAGGCAGGCCTGGGTCCTCAAACCAGACGCTTGGGGGAAACCAGCACTATGACATCATTATAAATGTCAAACAGAGCCTTGATACACGATGGTCCCCTCAAATCACTTACTTTAAATTCAACATTCTTTGATGGTTGCACAGTTTGCAGTATAGAGCACACGGTTATTTTCCTGATTATTGCTATATAGTTAACTTATTTAAAGTTAGCAGCCGGGTGCTATCGTCGGTTTTGTTAAAGTCAGGGTGACAACTTTTCGTTACTGCCGACAACATCAATTCTAAGTCCCATTGGAGGGAAAAATAACAACACACCCATTAATGCAATAGTTACTGCAGAGAAAGAAAAGATTCTTAAAGTAAAAAGCGCAGCCCTTTTTATTAAATAAAGGAAAGGTACATCATATATAAAGCGGCTTAAGTAGGCTTGTTTTAAAGCTAACTATAAAAAGATAAAGCCCATAGGAATGGTAGATTCACAATCTTGTTCTAGCAGCAATCGAGCCAGTATGGGTGGTACCGACGATGAGAAAGAAGAAAAGGCGGAAACGCTTAATGGACCCCTTTTCTCCTAACAGCAAGATGTTCTGCTATCAAGGCTGAGAAACAGGAAACCCGTTTATCCTTGTCCTTGTTGATTTGCTTGATAAACCCTGGGTCGCTTTCACATTTATGCACACATGATATATGTCGCCAGGTGAGACCCGAACTTTGTCGCACCAAAAGTCTGATGCGATCTACACCTGTTTTGGTTCTTAGCTAAAGGAGGAGGGTCTTCTTTCTTGCTCAGTTGAAAGGTAGGAACATCTTTGGCCTTTGCTTTCTTTGCCTCAACTGCGTCATCTAGGATGTGGGCGGCATCCTTGATTTCTGAGGGGGGCTTAGTTTCCTTGCCCTTGCTTTTATCCTCGGCCACCTCATTCCCTAGGCATTGATCACGATCTTGGCAAGGTCCTTAGGAATGCCTGAAGGGTTGAGAACTTGAGATTCCTACAGAACTCAAGGATCTGTAAATGAGAAAGAACGATTTCCCCAGGGTGCTTTATATAGAAGGCGAAACCTAGTGGAAATTAATTTGCACGAGATTTAAATAAAGAGTTACAAGCGAAATAAATCCCGCTCAATTTCCAAAGAAATCCTCAATCGTTGGATCTACGTCACTTCATAAAGATATTAATGAGGGCGCGCCTCGTATACCGAAGCACTAGGAACGTGCCTTGGACAAGTGAAGAGGGCACTGACAGAGAACAAGACTTGACAAGCCATGACAAAGGCCCGAAGACATCAAAATCCTCTTTTCTATCCGAGGAGCCGGACAGCGGATTTTGAGGGGCTATTGTGGGGCTGAAGAATTTGGCAACCGTGGCCCACTTTATACTAAGCCCAAGGCCCACGCCGAGGAGAAAGAAGTGGCCGAGAACGAAAGAAGCAAGTCCAAAGTGCCCTGAAATGTCGCTGAGGACGATTTTGTCCTCATCCAACCGAGATCGCAGAAGGGAAGAGTGGCATGCCATCAAAGGCAGCCTCCTAGAGCATCCCAAGGAAAAGGACAGGTACAATGGATCAGTCATGGGAGTACGGTGGAGGAGCAATTCAAGGAGAAACTGTCACCTCCGCATTAAATGCCTACAACTAACGTCCTAGCCGCATTAATGAGGGAATGACCCCTGAACAATGCTACCTCGGT
The DNA here is from genome assembly GCA_023621385.1 of Quercus gilva. NCBI lineage: Eukaryota > Viridiplantae > Streptophyta > Magnoliopsida > Fagales > Fagaceae > Quercus > Quercus gilva. Next base: position 15,141,467 of record CM042477.1, read on the forward strand.
TATCGCAACTCACAAAACACCAGAAAGGGTGTTTGATAGGACAGGCACTCAAGTGTAGGCTCGGATGATCAACAAGTGGAAGGCCAAGATCGTTTAAAGAGGAATATATAATAGGAGAAACCCACCATAGAGAGGAGGGAGATAGCACTATAACAATCTCCAGAACTCCTATAACCATTCTCATTCAATATTTACTAGAACGAAGCTCCTCGGATTGTGCCAAGAATAAAATTTCTTTGTTAAACTCAGTTCATCTCTGTTTGATTGTCATGAATGCCATATTAACTGTTGTCCACACGCTAAAACCTAGCTCTTTGACCCGCTCTCTACAAATTCATTGTATTAGGCTAGTTGGGTCTGAGTCCACTCATCCAACAGAAGAAGTGCTCAAACCCAGTCCCTACATTTTTTATTTGATTAAGTGTATTTTATAAAGGATCATTTTTATTATTATTAATAGTTGTTTTTAAAATTACAGGTTAATATTTACTTAATTTAATATTGTCCCACTTAACCTAAAATTATGACCATCATTACCATTGCTACTTTATCCCTTCTTTAGAACATCACCAACATGCTCTTTTAACCTATTTTTGGAGAGCAAATCCAGAAACTACAATAGCAAATTTTTTTTAGAGTTGTCACAGTAGCACTGTACCAACTCCAAAACATTATTAATATCTTAAAAAAAATACACGATTGAATAAAAAAAATATTCTTTCTCTTTCCTCCTTTCATCTTTGTTCACTCTCTCCCTTCTCAACCAAATTTATTCCTCTCTCTCAAATGTATCTAAACGGTAACACAATCAAAACAAAAACATAATCTAAAATCAGAAGAAATTTAATTTGAACAACAAATCTAAAATCAGAACCATCACAACAACAACAACAACAGATCAAAAACAGGGAAAAATAGATTTAATTAGAATAATAAATCTAAAATCAGAACAACAACAGATTAAGAACCAAAAAAAAAGACAAAGTTAATTAGAACAACAAAGCTAAGACCAAAACAAAAACAACAGATCAAGAACATAGAAGCTGATCTAACTCAATCTCGGTTGCATGCACTTAGTAGTGAGAGGAAGACGAGCGGCAGTGAAGAGGCAGCAAGGAAGGGGGTGCCTGTGGAATTTTTTTTATGATAATAATTATGTTAAATTTTTTAAAAAGAAATTAATTAATTTAATGAATAATAAGAGGAAAAAAAAAAAAAAAGAATAGTCTAACCGTGTGGTATGTAGTGGACTCTTTTTAATGATAAGTATGTAAGTTTTTTTTTTTTAAGTAATTAATTATAAGTTAATGAATAATAAGGAAAAAAATAAATGGTCTAATTAAACATGTGGTGGACTTTTTTTAATGATAAGTATTGTAAGTTTTGTTTTAAGGAAATTAATTATAAGTTAATGAATAATAAGAATAAAAATCCCTTTAAGAAATATTACCATTGAGAAATATGACTATTGGAAAATTTAAAATATTGTCGTTGGCAATTTAAAAATATAGCCGTTAGAAATTTGAAAAATATAGTTGTTCAAAATAAATAGAGGAAAGAAAAAGAAAGATTAAAACAAGAATAAAGAAAGCTTGAGGAAAGAATAAAGAAATAATGATGAAATACTATTTTAATAAGATAGAAAAATGATAATAAGTCTGTTAGAAAGTGTATTTGAAAAAGTAGGTAAGTAAAAAAGTAATGTAACTATAACTGTTCACTCTCCAAATAATATAAAAATTTGGAGAAGTTGCTGGAAATGCTCTTAGTAGCTACTATTGATAATACGTATATCATTGGGTTTTGATGTAATCATGTACACTTGATCTTCACTTCATAAATAAGAAAGGCAGAAACATGAGCCCACACATTGTATTTAAATGATAAGTGCACATACTTTCTTTTGCTTTCAAAGCTACATATGGTTTTCAATAGTAAAACTTCACATATCAACAATGCATGATATAGTAATGATCATACTAGAAATCACATACAATTCTTGATAGATCATTTATTTATTTATTTATTTTCATATTATGATTATTGTGATAATGAATAACAGGTTATGACACTCCTTTGCCATTGTATTCATGGATTTAACAATTGGTTGAATATGTTTTTTACAGAATCCAATTGTTTGTCTAAAATGAGCAAGCTGGCGCACTTAAATTTAAGTTGGAATAACTTTGATAAGGAAATTTTAAGAATCTTAGGTGCCCTCCCAGTTCTTAAATCTCTTGACCTAAGTTACAATCAAATCGAAGGGCCTCTTCCTAGCCACGGTACGTGCCAATTTAAATTTTCTTCTTCAAGAATACTATGAAAAAGTCTAGAAAAAAAAAACTGAGATTTTATAACTAATTTTACCTTTATTGAGATTTACTTTCTTCATGTTAAAAATCACAAAATGCATGATATATGTAAATGATTATGGTAGTGTGGCTTCAATATGAAATGTGTTATTCCACTAGATCTTCCATTTTAATAAGATAGAAAAATGATAGTAAGTCTGTTGGAAAGTGTATTTGAAAAAGTAGGTAAGTAAAAAGTAACTGTAACTGTTCACCCTCCCACAATACAAAAATTTGGAGAAGCTGCTGGAGATGCTCTTAGCAGCTACTATCGATAATATGCATATCGTTGGGCTTTGATGCAGTCATGTACACTTGATCTTCACTTCATAAATATATAAGGCAGAAACAAGAGCCCACACATTGTATTTAAATAATAAGTGCACATACCTTCTTTTGCTTTCGAAGTTACATATGGTTTCCAATAGTAAAACTTCACATATCAACAATGCAAGATGCAGTAATGATCGAACCAGAAATCACATACGATTCTTGATAGATCATTCATTTATTTATTTATTTATTCATTTTCATATTGCGATTATTGTGATAATGAATACACTCCTATCCCATTGTATTCATGGATTTAACAATTGGTTGAATATGTTTTTTACAGAATCCAGTTGTTTGTCTAAAATGAGCAAGCTGACACGCTTAAATTTAAGTTTAAATCACTTTGACAAGGAAATTTTAAGATCCTTAGGTGGCCTCCCAGTTCTTCAATCTCTTGACCTAAGTTACAATTACATGAAAGGGCCTCTTTCTAGCCACGGTATGTGCAAATTTAAATTTTCTTCTTCAAGAATACCATGAAAAAGTCTAGAAAAAAACTGAGATTTTATAACCAATTTTACCTTTATTGAGATTTACTTTCTTCATGTTAAAAATCACAAAATGCTTGATATATGTAAATGATTGTGGTAGTGTTGCTTCAATATGAAATGTATTATTCTACTAGATCTTCCATTTGTACTATTAGTTTCAATTTGATAAATACATATCTCTTTGCTGATGACGTAGAAGTGGTTAATCTAAACAACTTGGAGGTCCTCATCCTGCAAGGAAATGGTCTTAATGGAAGCCTACCATTCAAGGGTAAACATTTCATCATCTATTTTAACTGCAAGAATAATTTTCTTATAATATGTAAGTTCTTTTAATACAAGCCAATGAGCCATTTTAAATATTTTCTCTTGACACTGTCTATTGTCAATTCTCTTGTAGATATGGCAAACTTCAACAGTTTGAAGATTTTAGATTTGAGTGAAAATTCTTTCACTGGAAGTATCCCTCCATATATTGGAGCACTATCTTCACTCAAGGCTATATCATTATATTCTAATCAACTTAATGGAACTTTAGCAATTCGAGGTAAGAATCTACTATGAAATCAAATTTGACAATTTGTTAATCTTCTAAAATTGAATAGGAGTGTAAAAACAAGGAAAAGTGAAAGGTTGATATAGAATAGATCTAATTGGTTGCAACTTGAACGCACAAACAATTGATCATTCACTTTTTCAGGAGTCGAAATTAATTATTTTGATCGTGTATACTAATTCACTTGTTTTACTGATTCTTATTTTAGGAGATTTTTAGGATAGAGAGAACTAATTAATCGTATTGCTTTTGACAGAAATGTGTGCACTGAAGAAACTTGAAGAGTTAGATCTTAGTCGTAATAACTTTGAAGGAATCCTTCCTCCATGCTTAACCAATTTGACATCTCTTAGGTTGTTAGATATATCTTACAATCGGTTCAGTGGAAACTTGTCTTTGTCTCCTATAGCCAGCTGGACATCCCTTGAGTACATTGATCTAAGTTATAATCTTTTTGAAGGTTTATTCTCCTTCAGCTTGTTTGCTAATCACTCCAAACTTAAGGTGATTCAACTTTTTAGTGACAACAACAAGCTTGATATCAAAACTGAAAATCCCAGTTGGGACCCATCATTTCAATTAAAGGTGCTATTACTGTCTAACTGTAGTCTAAACAAGCCCACCGGTAACATTCCTAAGTTTCTCTTCAACCAACATGAATTGGAAGTCGTTGATATATCTCACAATAAGTTGAATGGAAGCTTCCCCATTTGGTTGCTTGAAAACAATACTAGACTACACCTGTTGAGTCTTCGAAGTAACTCTTTTGCGGGTCAATTTTATTTGCCATCATATCGCTCCATGGATCTTCGTTGGTTGGATGTCTCTGACAATAACCTTGATGGGCGGCTTCAAGAAAATATTGGAAAGATTATTCCGAAATTAGAATATCTAAATCTATCCCGAAATTATTTTGAAGGTGATCTCCCATCCTCAATTGGTGACATGAGTAATTTAGAGAAATTGGATTTGTCCTTCAATAATTTTTCTGGAGAGGTACCAATGGAATTGGTTGCCAATTGTACCAAGTTGGATATTTTGAGGTTATCTAATAATTACTTTCACGGTGAAATTTTTTCAAAGAACTTCAACCGATCCTTAAGTTCTTTGGAATTAAACAATAATTATTTCACAGGTACTCTTCCAGTGGCACCCCTAAGAGTCATGTTCCTAGATATTAGCAATAATCACATGTCAGGTATAATTCCCGTATGGATAGTAAATAACAATACTATAAACTTGTGGAATGTTGACCTTAGTAACAACTTTTTTGAGGGTAAGATTCCATGTGGATTAATTTCAACATTAAACCTTTCTTATAATTTGCTTTCGGGATTGTTACCTTCTTGCTTGAATCTAGAAAATGCGCGGCACCTACTTTTGCGAGGGAACAATCTCACAGGATCACTACCAAAAGCTGTTCTCATTTCATTATATATTGTGACATTCGACATTAGAGATAATGGTTTTTCCGGCAATATCCCTGAAGAAATTTACAGACTTTCTGAATTAAGAGTACTTCTGTTGAGTGGCAACCAGTTTAGTGGTACGATTCCAAAGCAGCTCTGTTGGTTAAAGAAGATAGGCATAATGGATCTTTCAAGGAACTTTTTTTCTGGGACAATACCATATTGCTTTTACAACATAACCTTTGGGAAGCTAGCTGCTAGTGAATTTGTCTACGTAATGTACAGTTTTGGTTGGGACCCTGGTTTTTCCATCCCATATAAATCTCTTCTAAACAAGGATAGTCAAATTGAAGGGACAAATTTTTATTTCCATATACCAGTTGAGATTGAGTTTTTGACCAAATATAGGTCTAACTTGTACTAGGGTCTCATCCTTGATATGATGTCTACATTGGATTTGTCATTCAACAAGTTAACGGGTGAAATCCCACCAGAGCTAGGACGGCTATCTTCAATTTTTGCATTGAACTTGTCTCACAATCAATTAAATGGTCCTATTCCAAAAACATTCTCAAATTTGACTCAGTTGGAAAGCTTGGACCTTTCTCACAACAATTTGAGTGGAGAAATTCCTTCAGTATTGACTGATCTGACATTTCTAGCAGCTTTCACTGTGGCTTATAACAACTTATCAGGCAAAGTTCCAGACATGAAAAAACAATTTTCAACATTTGGAGAGAGCAGCTATGAAGGAAATTCATTTCTTTGCGGTGCACCACTAAAGAAAAGTTGCACCGATACTGATGAATCACCTCCATCATCACAAAAATCTTCAGAGGCAAATGACGGCAGATGGTATGAAGTTGATCTTCTAGCCTTCTTTACAAGTTTTTTGGTATCTTGCATTATTTTCTTTTTGGGTGTAGTCAGTGTTCTTTATATTAATCCTCATTGGCGGCAACGATGCTTCAACTTGGTTGAGGATCGTATGTACTGGTGCTATTTTTTTGCTTTAAATACCCTAAAAGAGCTGTCAAGCCGTATGTGTCATTAGATGTACTCAATTTCTGTAGAAACATTTTGTGGTATTATTGATAAATACCTTTGTGTATGGGCATGTTTGGTTTTGAATAATTGTTATCATGCTCTGTTATGGAACAAGGAGCTCACTTGCAGTACTTTTTCATTCGTATTGTAATTCTTGTGACTAGCCAATGTCATGTGCGGGTCTGTTATAATTTCATTTTAAAATAATTCGTAGAGAAGTTTTTATATGGGCCATGTGAAATTTATTTTGTCGTATATAATATCATTAAAAATTAGAAAAGTTAGTTACAATTATATTATATGTCATGAGGGGGAAAAAAAAACAGACAATGTAAAATGATAAGAATTATATGATTATTTCATTGATATATGAAGAACGTGAAATATGACTTCAGTGAATTAATAATTATTTGACTACCAATAGCCTGTGGCCTAAGGATTGCCTCCTCCATTGTTGGTTAAATTTCTATGGTTTGAATCCGTCCACCTTTAACCTTAGCAAAAAATAATTATTATTAATTATCATTTAACTTAAGCACAAATATATCACAATTGGATAGGAGTAAGATCAGATCATAAATTTTCCAGCAAATTTAAATTATTCTTGTTTAGAAAAATAAAAGTTTGACTCTATTGTTTTTGAAAAAATTGAAATTTTAAAAAAGGTTAATTTTCCATACAAATTCTCCGAGGGTCAAGTTAGGTTTTTAGACCCCTTCATTTTACAGCAAATTTATCAACTTTAAATAATTAATCCGTTATGAATTAATAAATGGAAAACAATCTCTAAAAGTAAGCCCTTTTTTTTTTTTGACCAAAGATAGTTTTCCTTTGACTTATTTTTTCTAATGCTAACAAACACTAGAAAACACAGAAAACTATCTTTACACAAAATTTTCCATTGAAACAAACAAAGCGCTAGATTCTAAGATTGGTTTCTAGGTTAATTGCCACAGATTAAATATGTCACCAAGAAAGCAATAAAATAGTAAATTCAATAAAAATAACATAAGACAACAATAGGGTGACCCAACAAAACCTATGAAATATACCGTTTCACAGTAATAATCTGAAGGGATTTAACCTATCAATTCCAAGGCAAACTGACCCATTTGAATAGAATTGAAATTTATACACCAGACTTAATCCTAATTCTTCCCTTTTGAAAAAGACTTAACCCTAAAACTCCCCATTTGTGGCTTTGAGGTTTGGACAAGCAACTTCAATCTCCGCACTATGACAACAGTGTTGATTGTTAGTGGAGGCTTAAATCAACTCTCTGAAAAACTTTGGGTTTCTATCTCTCTAACCTCTTTATAAGTCATACTTAATGGGCCTTTATATAGACTCTTCATTAAGGTTACAAAAATTGAAAAACCCACATGTACAGTTGACTAAATAAATCATGTCAAACCTGAAAAAATTGAATTTGCAATTCTTGATCAATTGAACTTCGAATCAAACAGGGGTCAAACTCATCTCTCGATTGGTTGAACTTGCAATCAAACTTACAAAAACTCAATTTTCTTCTACAAATAACTTTTGCCTTAGGCTCATAATTTTACATTAAGAACTCAACAAAACTCAATCTTTTTGTCATTGGTTACCCACACCTAATCTGTTGGCCTAACATGTCATACTCTTATCTTAGATTTTCTTGTATAGTTTTAGAAAAGATAGCACTATTTTTCATGTATTGAATAATTGAATTGCCAATGTTTTTAGTGCAACTAAACAACAAAAATTGGCGAAAATATTTTCTAAAAATATTTTTAATGAAAACAAACACAAATAAAAAGGGATGACAAGATAAAATAATTAAAAAATTCTTTGACAAAATTTTTTTTTAGACACTTGGCAAAATTTTAGAGTGTGTAGCCTTGTAGGGATTTGGATCCTCTCCATTTCAAAGAGAAATGGAGAGTATCTATTTCATGGACGATCTATTTAAAATAGATCTAAGGTGTAAAATGTGCCACCTTAACTAAATTTTATTACTCAACTTATCAACATGATTGTGGTTGTTCTCAAAAAAATAAAAAGGGATAATTACACTAAACCCACTTGTGGTTTGGGCGAAAATCACTTTGCCTACCCGTGATTTAAAAAGTATCACTTAAGCTCTTTGTGGTATATTCCGTTCGTTTTCCGTAACCATCTCTGTTAAAATCAGGAGTAAATAGGTATTTTTGCTCAAATTTTATCTCTCTCCTCCCAAAACAAAAAATAGAGCAAAAATATAAGAGAAACAAGATCAAAAAATGGTATTTGTATATCTTTTCATTCACACAAATTTTGAACATGAAGAACATACCCAACAACAATTAAACACAAATACAAAGGTTCCACGAGGGCTCAGATAAAGCCTCAAACAATACACTACCTATGCTTTAAAAAATTAGAAAAATACATTCATTCCGATATATACCTGCTCCCTAACATCATCACTAGGAGAACCCAGTAACTTAACAAAGATCGGAACTGCTCCATGGTCAATCACCACCTTCGTGTTCTCCGAAGAACCTGATGCAATGTTTGTAAGTGCCCAAGCAGCCTCAAACTACATAACAAACCCAGAAAATAATATATAAAAAAATGAGCAAGCAAAAACAACAAAAGAAGATACATGTCCTCCACACAAATTGCAAACAAACCCATCTCCCAATAGCACGACATTCTTCTTCGCCAACGGAATTCTCACCGTCTCTTCAGACACCCCTGCCTTTATTCTTATCACAAACCTCTTCCCACTACCGTTCTCCAGCGTTGCGTTCACCGCTTCCTGCACCATCTTATAAGACCCACTTCCGTCCTTACTCACTGTCACATTCGCCTTCAAGTCTGTCGGAACCCCACCTTTAAACCTACACCGCCACCAGACTTTTTCACCGCCATTCGAGAGGAGTTGGGTTTGGAGGGAGTTTGGATTGGGATAAGGAGCTGACGCATTGGTTAGGGAAGTGAGTGGCTTTACAAACTTGTTGGATCGAAGTAGTGGTGGGTGTGGTGTTGGAGGAAGAATGGTCATGGGGGTGGTGAGAGGCGGAGGAGAGAGAGAGGAGGGAAATGAAGAAGAGACTAGTGGTCATGGTCATGGTCATGGTCATATGAGAAGCAGTAATTAATTAAGGTTGATGATATATAAGAAAGTGAATATGGGTTTTCAGTGATGAATGATTGTCATGGTGAATGTTTGTAGTGTGTATATATAGATCGTATGGGTGATGTTGGATCGATATGGAATTGGGGTATATAAGAAAGTGAATATATGAATGATTGTCATGGTGAATGATTTTTTTTGGGTATGTTTTTATGTTTTTCATGTTTAAAATTTGTGTGAATGGAGAGAGAGACAAATACCACTTTTTGATCTTGTTTCTCTTACATTTTTGCTCTATTTTTTGTTTTGGAAGGAGAGAGACATAAAATTTGAACAAAAATACTTATTTACCCCTGATTTTAACAGAGGTGGGTTACGGAAAACTAACGGAACATACTACAGGTGGGTTAAGTGATACTTTTCAAACCACGGGTAGGCAAAGTGATTTTTGCCCAAACCACAGGTGTGTTATGTGTAATTACCCCAAATAAAAATAAAAATAACTGTGTTTAAAGTTAAACACATTACAGGTTAACGTAGGTTTACATTTAAAAAAAAAAAAAAAAAAAACGCTATCTTCATTGTTAAGTTCTAATTTTTTTTTTTTTTCCCTGAAAGCTATTGGGTATGGTGGTGTTGTGGCTGTTGGAGTTGCTGGCAGTGGCAAAGGTGGACCTTTGCAGTGATGGTCTCATCCTTTGAAAGCCAACCGCCATGACCACAACCATAGCCTCTTCCAATCATGACGCCTCTGTCAACAGTGGACACTCCTTTTTCTTTCTTTTCCTTCTCCTTTAGGCATTTGGCAGAAAACTTCTTGTTTGTTTTTTTTGTTTTTTTGGCAAATTACAACTTATCCACTTGTGCTTTGACCAAAATTTAAGTTGTCTACCTATGATTTGAAATTTGACACTTTATCCACCTCAAGTTAGCTTAGTTAGAGCTCCATAAACCATTTTTATTAAAAACTAGTAAGTTGCCCGTGCGATGCACGGATAATGTTGTAATGTTTTATGCAATATAATTTTGGAGAATGTTGTACATATATTATAGCACATCACTTTCTATAAGAACTTAACTATAGCATATATATATATATATATATATATAAACAAACAAACAAAAACAAAGCACAAACATAGTGTTTATTTTTTCTTTTTTTAACCTTGACAAGCCATTGATAATCACAGTTCGGCTAGAGGTTCTACGCCAATCCATCTGCCTAGGATCATTCATAACATTAAAAGACCACATATAAACCTAAAATCCATTTAATTTTGACAGGAAATGTTTCAGAATTTTTTTTTTTTGAGATGTTACTTTCTATGAAAACTAAATAACTTTGTCCACTAACCATCATAGTTAAGAATAATGTTGCCCACAAACCACATGGATCTTATTGCAGTAGGAAAAACCAATGTAAGAAAAGAAAAATATCTGGTTATGATTACTGATGAAGCGTAAGTTCATCAGTTAGGGTGGTCAAATGGAAGCAATCTTCAACCTGTATGAATGTACCCTCAAAGGTGGTCACCGGTGTGGTGCCTGCCACAACGCCTCCGATGCCAAAGTCAGTATAAGAAGCTCTTTGGGAATGAGCAAGTAATGTAACAGAACAAAAGAAATCTCTCAGTGTCTATGTGTGTCTATACCTTGTACTTGGCAATGTGTGGGCTTTATATATGCCTTCATCGCTTCTAGCCATTGGGGTAGTTATGGAGGTCTTAATGTTCCTCTTGGTAACGTTTGGTGCTATATAATGTGGCTTCAATGTGCTCCAACGGTTCATACAGTTGGCCTTGTAACCGTTCTGGGTGTAATTGTGCTGCATTGAATGGCCTTCCTGCCTTCGTCAATGACGTGGGTATTTATTTTGCTCGTCTAGGGATATCTTTGTCTGTATCATGGACGTCCTCTTCGGTAAATGAATTCGTCAGTCCCGTCAATTGCCCCCCGATTCTGTGGTCGTCATGACTTGTAATGACGACCGTAGAATATGAAAGGTTTTGGGCTGTAAATAACTCTTAGGGTTTCGTTCCGTATTAAATGTATAGTGGCGGCGCTCCTCAGGTTGTGGCCTACGTGGCACATTCTGACTGGTGGAGTTAATACTCCAATTCATGTGACCATTGGGTTTCCCGCTGGTTTTCAGTTTTCTGAGCCTTTGTTTTTAAACTTCTCCCCTTCTCATTTTTCTTTTTCACTTTTCTCAAAAACTGTCAATCATTGTTCTAAGCATTTCCTTCGCTTTTCTCACTCTGCAACTCTTCTCTGAACCAGTGCGTGGTGGTGCTTCCCTTGTCTGCCATTTTTAAGGTACACCTCTTCTCTTTTTCCTGTTTTGCCTTTTTTCTTTTTCGTTTGTTGTGATACAGTTTCTGATTTCTTCCTTCTTCTCCTTTCCTTTTGTTTGTCTTTGATTTCTTGGGGGTTTAGCTTGTAGAGTTTCCCTTCGTGTTTTTTCTGGATTTCCATGGTTAGTAGTTCTGAAATTAGGATAGTCTGCCCATCAATTTCCTTCCTCTTTGCGCGTTTAGGAGGGTCTTTAGGTGTTTTCCCCCATATTGAGGATTTCATCTTTAAGGGCAATTGCTTGAGTGTCGCATTGGCTGATTTGTTGCCTTTGCTTCGTCAGTCGCTAGATTGGTTTGAGAACGTGGTGAGAGAGCGAGGGGAAATGTCTGAGGTTAGATCCAGTGAACTTGCGAATGGGTTATCGTCTAGCGGTAACCCAGTAGAAGTAGATACAATCGTCTCTAACCCTTGAGAGGTTAGGGCTTTTTACGCCCTCGAGGAGAGGTGTGGGCTAGATGCTGAAACATTAGGTAGATTCAAGGGTAGATTTCAATTTCTAGAGTGAGTTAGGGTTCGCTTGCCTGGCGAGGATGATCAAGCATGCCATTTCTGCCCCGGGGAGGTATGTTTGTATGAGTCTGCCTTCGTCTATGGGTTAAGGTTGCCCGTTCATCCTTTCCTCATGGAGCTCTTGGACCGCTTTGGTATTGCTCTGGGGCAGCTTATGCCTAACTCATGGAGGATAGCGGTCAGCTGCATGGGGATCTGGCTGGCAGCTAATGATGGGGATATGATCAGGGTAGACGAATTGATCTACCTGTACCGTCTGAAAGCGTCCAAGGAACACGGGTACTATGAATTGGTGCCCTAAGAATGGAAGACCAGGATTGTCAAGGGTTTGCCCTCGTCTTTTAAGTACTGGAAGTCAAGGTTTTTCTTTGTGTCAGGGGACGATTTTGAGACTCCCTCTAGCGAGGTTTGAGGGGATCTCCCAAGGTTGCGTCGTCGTGGGGAACCCCAACCTTAGGTGCGTTATTGCTTCTCCTCGTCTATTAAGTTTTGTTTCGTTTGCTGCTATCTCTGTTAATCTCTTCATTTCTTATTTTGCGCAGAAAAAAGACGGCCTAAACTCAAGAATAGGTATAAGGAGTGTGTGCAGAAGGCAGTCGAATACGCACGGATGATTGAGAGTTGGGACGATCTTGTGGACCCAAGGACTACTTTCTACTGCCTCAGACCAAAGCCTTCCACCTTCGTCCTACGAAACCTGGAAATTAAGGGAAAAAAGAGTAAGTGTAGGGTTCGTCAGTACTGACTTTTCACACATTTGCTCCTTTTTTTTTTTTTTTAACAAGTGTTTCCTTCTTGCAGAAATGACGACCAAGTTCAATAAGGGTATGTATGCGAAGATGAGGTCCAAGAAGGACGAGCCACTGTCTAATATTGGGAAGAAAACAGTCTGCGTCACCGGGAAGGGTAGCTCCATCGCTCCAACTGCCTCCGTCACTACAATTGTTTCAGGAGCTGAGGCGACGAGGACGACCTCTCCCACGACTTTCGTGGAAGAGATTGGTGTCACTCACGTCTCCAAAAGGCCGCGGTTGTCCAAGGAAGAGAAGGAGAAGGTCGATTCTACGCTCTGGAGTGACGAAAAGCTGGCGGTGGACAGAGCTCATGAGGTCGTGACTACCGCGGATTTAAAGGTCTTATCCGGCGTTCCTTTCAATGACGTTGTTGCACGCCACGTCCATAAGCTCGTCCAAGTAAAGTGTTTGTGCAACTTTTAGTTTCTTTTTCTTTCTCATTCTACTGATGACTTTGAACTTCTTTCCAAATGCTAGGAGAAAGTCTCCGTATTACTTCTAAGTATTTTACTCAGAAGGCTAAGATGGTGTCTCTCATGTCCAGAATGGAAGCTCTAGAGGCGGAGAATTCTAAACTGAAGAAGAAACTTATTGACTCCATGGGCGAGGCTACCTCCTTGAAGGAAACAGTGAAAACCTTGAATGACGACCTTAGAGCTAAGCGTCAGTTGACACTGGAGAAGGATGAGCAGCTTCTAGGCGCCAAGGAGAAGCTCAAGACTATTGCTGCAAGGTTGGTAGAAGCTTTCCAGATTATTGACGAGTACACCACCATCCTATTCAGCTGGTATTTCAAAGGTTTTGAGCTCCTGAGGAGATATCTCGTCAAGCATCCTTCAGGAGTGGACATGGAGAAGCTGGATTTGGAAGAGGTAGACCAGGAGATGGCTGCTGACAAGGCCGTCCAATCTTCTGCCACTGAGCCTGATGCCCCTGAGAACGCTCCTGCCAATGATGCCCTTACCAGTGATGACGCTGCTATTGACGCCTGAACCTGACACTTGTGAAAATTTTCTCTTTTTTCTTTTTGGATGCCCATTATGTTTTAGGTTGTTTTGTAAATCTAATTTGAGAACAATTTTACTTTAATCTATCTTGAGAACAATATTTTTAGCCCAATGTTTATGGGCCTTTGGCTGTAAAAACAATGGTAATTTGCCTGTTTGTTTTTGGGCTTTAATTTAATTTGCATCTCTGTACTTACTTGCACTTGTGATTGCACGTTCTTTGGTTTGTGATATGTTGGTGGGCTCTTTCAATCGTCCATGTTGTGTACTTAGTGAAACTTTTAGTTGTGACTTTCCCTTCTCTTGATCGGTACTTTTTGTCTATAACTTCGTCAAATCCTCGCAAACAGCACTTTTGTAGGGGATCTAGCTTCGCCCTGAGTTCTGTTTTGATTTGTTGCAAGGGATCTTTTCATCGTTGGTAGCTTTGCATGCGCCTATGCAGGATTTAGTTACTTAGCCATTTTTTTGCTCCTGTTACTTACACCCTTTTAGGGATCTTGTTGTCGTCAGTAACTTACATCTGTCTAGGCGGAAGCTTGTTACTTAGCCATTTTTGGCTTTTGTGACTTACACCATTTTAGAGATTTTGTCATCGTCAGTAACTTACATCCGTCGAGGCGGAATCTTGTTACTTAGTCATTTTTGGCTTTTGTGACTTACACCCTTTTAGGAATCTTGTCATCGTCGGTAACTTACATCCGTCAAGGCGGAATTTTGTTACTTAGCTATTTTTGGCTTTCGTAACTTACACCCTTTTAGGGATCTTGTCATTCTTCAGACTTATAGCTATTCAGACTTGCTTGTTATGGAGACATTAGCTGAATAATTTATTTATTAATTTCAATGACAAATACATTTTCTGTTACATCTATTGGTGGTATTTCTTCAAGTGCTCGATGTTCCATGGCCTCGGGAGCCTTTGTCCGTTTAGGGTTTCCAGGTGATAGCTACCTTGTCTGAAGTAGTGGATGACTTGGTAAAGTCCTTCCCATGTGGAGTTGAGCTTTCCTTAGGCAGAATCTCTGGTCGCCGTGGTGACCTTACGCAGGACGAGGTCACCTATGTCAAATCGCCTGAGTTTTACCCTTTTATTGTAATAGTCGGTCATCTTCTGTTAGTACTCCGCCATTTTGTTGCAAGCTTTGTCCCTTACTTCATCCAGACAATCCAGGTTGACTCGCAGACGATCTTCATTGTCTTCTTCTTTGAATACCTCTCGTCTGATGCTGGATATTCGTATCTCGACCGGGATCACTGCCTCGGTGCCGTAGGTGAGTCTAAAGGGGGTTTCTCCTGTCAGGGTTCTCGCTGTGGTTCTGTAAGCCCACAAGACATAGGACAACTCTTCTGGCCAGGCACCCTTCGCGTCGTCCAGCTAAGTTTTGATAATCTTGAGTAATGTTCGATTCGTTACCTCCATCTGTCCATTCGCCTAGGAATGCCCTGAGGATGAGAACTGATTCTTGATGCCTAAGCCTGAACAGAAGTCCCCGAAGCCTTGGCTATCGAACTGTCGTCCATTATCTGATATGATCGTCCTTGGAATCCCGAACCTGCAAATTATATTCTTCCACACAAAGCTCTGGATTCTTGCTTCGATGATGATGTCTAGTGCCTCTGCTTCGACCCATTTTATAAAGTAATCAACAACAACTAGTAAGAATTTTACCTGACCTTTGCCTAGGGGCAGTGGGCCGATGAGGTCGATTCCCCATTACGCAAACGGCCACGAGGATGAAATTGTCGTCAGTCTCTCTGCTAGAAGTCGCTAGACATTCTCGAACCGTTGGCACTTGTCACACTTCTTAACGAACTCCGCTACGTCCACCTGTATAGTAGGCCAGAAATACCCTGTTCAAATGATCTTGCTCACCAGGGATCTAGGGCCAGCATGGTCCCCGCAAATTCCTTCATGAATCTCTTTTAGGATGTACTTGGCTTCTCCTTCGTCAACACACTTCAAGTAGGGCATGGAGAAGCCTCTTTTGTATAAGGTGTCATTAAGGATCGTAAATCTGACCGCCCTCTTCTTGATCTTCCTGGCCTCGTTTGCATTCTGAGGTAGGTGCCCGTCCTGGAGGAAAGATATGATGGGCGTCATCCAGCTGTTTGTGTTCTGGATTGCGAATGTTGGAACTTCTCTAATGCTGGGGTTTTTCTAGACTTCCATCATAAAGCCCATGTTCGTCGCCCCTTCTTCTGACGATGCTATTTTCGAGACTTCATCTGCTGCCATATTCTGGCTTTTGGGGATCTGCACAAATTTCACCTTATCAAACTCCTGAGCCAGATGTTTCGTCAACCTAAGGTATTTCTGCATTCTCTCATCCTTTGCTTCATATTCGCCCTTGATTTGCCCAGTTACCAATTTAGAATCATTTTGAACTAATAGATTTTTAGCTCCGAACGCCCTTCCGAGTCTCAATCCCGTCAGTATTCCTTCGTACTAGGCCTCGTTGTTGGTGGCTAGAAATTTCAGTTGAACCCTATATTTGAGTACTTCTCCGTCAAGGGTGGTTATGACAACCCCTACTCCCCCCCTTTTTTAGGCTGACGAACCATCGATCTGTATCTTCCATTGCTCAGCCTTGTTAGTGAGACCATCTTCGTCTGGAAAGGTGAACTTGGCGATGAAGTCTGCTAAAGCTTGTGCCTTAATGGCTGTTCTGGGATGGTACTCAATATCAAATTGGCTGAGTTCAATTGCCCACTGGACCATTCTCCCAGCTGCCTCAGGCTTGCTCATGGATTTTTTGATAGGTTGGTCTGTCATCACTAGGATAGGATTTGCCTGAAAATACTGTCTCAGTTTGCGTGAGGCTACTATTAACGCGAATGAAATCTTTTCAATCCTTGGATATTTGGACTCAGCCCCCTTGGAAAGCTTGACTGACGTAGTAAATCGGGAGTTGTTTCTTGCCTTCTTCTCAAATCAAGGCTGCATTCACGGCGGTGTCTGATACTGCCAAGTATAAATATAAATTTTCCCCTTCTTTGGACGGACTTAAGAGTGGTGGGTTGCTTAGGTAACGTTTGAGCTCTTAAAACGCTACCTCACATTCGTCTATCCAGTCGAAGGCCTACTTCAAGGTCTTAAAGAAGGGCAGACATTTATCCATTACTCTATAGACGAACCTATTAAAAGCTGCAATCCTTCCCTTGAGTTTCTGGACTTCCTTGACGGTCTTGGGTGATGCCATGTTGATTATGGCTTGCACCTTCTCCGGATTTGCCTTTATTTCTCTCTGGGACACCATGAATCCCAAGAATTTCCCTGAAACTACACCAAAAACACACTTACTAGGATTCAGCTTCATCTGGTACTACTTGAGGGTGGAAAATGTCTCCTTTAAGTCGTCTAGATGGGCAAGTTCTTCTTTACTCTTAACGAGCATATCATCCACGTATACTTCCATGTTCCTGCCGATCTGTTTGCTGAACATTTTGTTTACTAACCTCTGATAAGTAGCTCCTGCATTCTTTGTTCCGAAGGGCATTACCTTATAGCAATAGAGCCCTTGGCTTGTGATGAAAGAAGTTTTCTCCTGATCTTCTTCAACCATTTTTATCTGGTTGTATCCTAAGAAAGCGTCCATGAACGTCAGCAACTTATGTCCGGCTATGGAATCTACAAGCTGGTCTATCCTTGGAAGAGGGAAACTATCCTTCGAGCATGCTTTGTTCAGATCCATGAAGTCCACGCACATTCTCCACTTCCCATTTGATTTCTTCACTAGGACGACGTTTGCGAGCCAATCAGGATAGTACACCTCTCGGATGAATCCGACCATCAATAGTTTATTAACTTCATCTGTAACCGCATGGTCTTGTTCTGGTGCGAAGACTCTTTGTCTTTGCTGGACGGGCTTCCTTTTCGGATCTACATTCAACTTATGCTGAATGACTTCTGGAGATATGCCTAGCATGTCCTCGTGACTCCACACAAAGACGTCCAGATTTTCTTTAAGGAACTAGATGAGCTTTTTTCTCACCTCTGGACTTATCGTCGTCCTTATTCTGGTCGTCCTGGATTCTTCTCCTTCGGTCAGCTTCACTGTTTCCAAGGCCTCTACTTTCTCTCCTTCCTTCTCTTCAATCATCCATGTATGGTTCTCCTTTGTAGCCAAGACGGCTTGGTAGCACTCTCTGGCTAAGACTTAATCTCCTTTTACTTCACCGACACCATTATCAGTTGGGAACTTTACCTTCAAGCAATAGATGGACGTGGTTGCCTTCCATTTGTTGAGTGTGGGTCTTCCAATGATTACATTGTAGGATGAGGGGCAATCTACCACCAAGAAGTCTAGCTGATGGGTCAACTGCCCCGGGTAGGTCCCCACTGTTACTGTTAACATCACTATACCCTTGGGATATACCCTGTCTCCACTGAAACTGACGAGGGGGAGTCAAATAAGCGCAGTCTCCTTGGATCTAACATCAGCTGCTGAAAAGCAGGAAGGTAGATGATGTCTACAAAGCTACCATTATCCACAAGGATCCTTTTGGTGTTGAATCCTTCTATAGTCAGCTTTATGACCAAAGGGTCGTTGTGAGGCTGCTTCACCCCCCTAGCGTCATCTTCACTGAAAGACATGTCCTGATCCGTCCGTCTTTGCTTTAATGGAGGTATCATATAGACGTTGTTCACCTGTCTTTGGCATGCTTTCTTAAGGGATCTGAACGACCCTCCGGTGAAGGGCCCCCCTGCGATCGTCTTTATCTCCCCGATCACATCTTGTGGAGGTTAGAACGTGATAGGCCACAAACGTATTGACCCCTTGTGATTAAATCAATTGATTAATTAGCCAAGTTATTAATTAATCCAATTAATCATGCAAACGCATGGCAGCACAAAAAAATTACCACTAAACTAAATATGCAACGGAAAATAAATAATACGGTGATTTGTTTACGAATGGGGAAAACCCTAACGGCAAAAACCCCACCAGGTGATTTTCAGGTCACCACTCCCAAAACTCCACTATTATCACAACAAGCGGTTACAAGTAAAGGAATCCCAAGTACCTTACCAACCTACAGTTGAACCCTTACCCCAATACCCAATTGGACTTGTTCTGTAGTGACAGTTCCCACTTTTGATGCACGGCTCCTATGTACATGACTAACCAATTTGCGTAGATCCCAGTACGCGACTTCAATCACCAACTAGAAAGAAAGGTTGGCTGCAAAGTTCTTTAGTTCATACACATGATGAAGATCAAGAAGATGCTTGGTCACAAAACCCAAAGGTGCACATACACAGCAACTTCTTCAGAAGAGATGAACTAGGGCAGAACTTTGTCTCTAGTCACAATTTGCTTAAACAGAGTTTGCTCAATGCTTGTGCAACTTATGAACTGTTAGACGGCCTTTAAAACAATCCTTTTATATGTCTAGGGTTAGGAGAAAAGAAGGCCCAAAGACACATCCACGGATCCCAAGAAATCAGATAAGAAATTCTAATTTTATAAATCTCGACAGATAGAAGCTATCGAGAAGCTATTGAGCAGGTGTCGAGCCACGGGCTTGAACAACTTTACTGAAGCTCGATAGATGCAGCTGTCGAGCTTTAATGAATTTGCACTTTCAGCTTGTTTTCTTGAACAGACTTGAAGGCTTCAATACTTGATCTTGAAACATGGTTTCTTGAAGTATTTCAACACATCCTAAATCTACCAAAATACAAGTAAAGTGCGTTTTGTCAAAGGATTAGCCAATTACATAAAAGTATGACATATGTTCTTAACATGTGAACCACATATGTCCTAACAATCTCCCCCTTTGGCAATCCGTGACAAAACCACAGCTAACAAATAAACATATGAGAGAAGTCATAAATCACTCAACTCATACTCACTTGTTAAATACAATAAAATCTATCCTAACACAAACTCTTGAAAAACTTTGCAAGAAAAGAGTTTATGGTAAGTAGACTTTGACAACCTATATTTCTGAAACACTTTAAACAAAACTCATCAAGGCATCTTAGTGTGAAACAGAAATAATAGATTGCATACAAATAAAGAAACATGTGTATAAAGAGAAAAAAGAAACAACACATGTAGAGGTAGGTGAAAGAACATACATCAACATATAAGAAAGATAAGTACAATGTATATAAAAGTGATCACAAGACCAAATATACAAAAACAATGTATCTATATAAGAAAGAAAAGAAAAGATACATCATATCCTCACTACATCCCTCAAGTATCAACACTCCCCCTAAGAATATGTCCTATACTAACTCTCCCCCTAAGATGACTACTCTCATATCCCAAAATACTCTCCTTTTTTGTCACGAGTGACAAAGGGTAGAGTGTCAAGTAGACATCTTATTAGTAGAGCTAGCATCTCCATCATCATCATCCGAAGCGTCATTGTCATCACCTTTATCATCATCATCCTCAGCATCAGAATCAGGAGCCACTGGAGGAGGTGGTGAAGGAGTAGTCTCAGGAGCAAAACCACCCATGGTCGCTTGTCGTCGTGCAATACGACCAACATGAACATTCACCTGATACAACTCAGTAGATAGCGTATCAAGGCAAGCATTCATGCGCTGCAACTGCGCCATGATGTCTCCAAGAGATACATCACCCAAGGAAGAGGAGGGAGCAGATGTAGATGGAGCAGACCGAGATGGAGCTGAACGGGAGGGAGGAGTGGAATCTGACTGTCGCAACCTAAACTGCGCCTCACTACGTTTTACGGTAGCGGCATCTATGGCACACATGAATGTGAAATGGTCGGACGAAGGAAATGGAACATAAAAATGGCGTAGAATCCTCGTGATAGCAGAAGGAAAGATGAGCTTATCATGGGTAGTCATATCCCTAAACACATCTATGATGGAAAGAATGAAATTTGAAGGAAAATTTATAGTAAGGTGCTCCAATAAAGAAAGCAAAAATCGAGCACGAGGCTTTGTGATAACGTTGTGAAAAAGTGGGTGCAACACAAAAGTCATCACCATGTTCATGAATCTAGGACCTTTAGCAAAAGGCCAACATGGTGTAAACTGACGCTCACCCCAAACAGATGGTGCTCACAAAAAGCAGACATCATCTCGTCTTTGGACACAGTCCTCAGACGCTCACATCCGAGTTAATCAGGATGCTCTACCCTCGGAACTCGAAGCACATCCACAACAAGCTGTGGTGTGCGACAAAGCGCATACCTCGAACGCGAGTGTGAAAGAGAGGTAATGAAGAATCAATCCCGTGCATGTTGGAGTAAAACTCCTGAATAAGCACAAGAGGACAAGTGACCGGGACATCACACAGTGACTCCCATCCCCGACTGTGAATGCATCGGGAAGGTCAGTGTCGGCGAAGTCCGCCAAAATGACTCGGTGTTCTGAATGAACACCTCGTCGAGAAAAGTTCTCCGAGTATGCCTTACGGGCATCTTCATCACAGAACCGAATGTTAGAAGGAGTAGGATCAGAAGAAGATGAGCCCTAAAACGAAGAGGTTGATGCACGGCTCCCAAGTACGTGACTAACCAATTTGCGCAGATCCCAGTACTCGACTTCAATCACCAACTAGAAAGAAAGGTTGGCTGCAAAGTTCTTCAATTCATACACATAATGAAGATCAAGAAGATGCTTGGTCATAAAACCCAAAGGTGCACATATACAGCAAATTCTTCAGAAGAGATGAACTAGGGCAGAACTTTGTCTCCAGTCACAATTTGCTTGAACAGAGTTTGCTTAATGCTTGTGCAACTTGTGAACTGTTAAACGACCCTTAAAACAATCCTTTTATATGTCTAGGGTTAGGAGAAAAGAAAGCCCAAAGACACATCCATGGATCCCAAGAAATCAGATCAGAAATGCAGCTGTCGAGCCAGCTGTCGAGCTTTAATGAATTTGCACTTTCAGCTTGTTTTCTTGAACAGACTTGAAGGCTTCAATACTTGATTTTGAAACATGGTTTCTTGAAGTATTTCAACACATTCTAAATCTACCCAAATACAAGTAAAGTGCGTTTTGTCAAAGGATTAGCCAATTACATAAAAGTATGACATATGTTCTTAACATGTGAACCACATATGTCCTAATAGAACGAACGATCCTCACCCTTGGACGAGGACTCATGCTAGTTCTTATTGTCATCTCTGAACTTGCTATACCCCCCTTCTTCACATACTTCTGCAGTTTCCCTTTCCGTATCAACTCCTCTATTTGCTCCTTTAGATCCCGACAATCTTCTGTATAGTGGCCATGATCCTTATGAAACCAGCAGTACTTGTTCTTGTCACGGACGTTAGGGGATGAATGCAATGGTCTTGGCCATTTTAGGTAGTGCTCGTCCTTAATCTGCGTTAAAATTTTATCAATTGGCATAACTAGGGGGGTGAACTTTACCGTTTGTGGAGTTTTTTCATCTTTCATTTTTCCTCCGTCACTGAACCGACGATCTGGGCAGTCCCTTTTCTGTCCTTTACGTTTGTCCTCCTTCCTTTCCTTGTTCCCTGGTTTTTCCATGTCCCTTATGGCAGCCAGTGCTTCTTCTGCGTTCATGTACTTCTGTGCTTTCAAGAGCATCTCTACCATCATTTTTGGAGGATTTTTTGCAAGTAAAGCCACTAACTCCCTAGATCGCAGTCTCGCTTTGAAGGTCGTCAGCTGCACCTTATCGTCAACTTCGTCCACCTCTAGGGTTTCCCAAATGAAGTGTTTCACATTGGACCTCAAGGTTTCTTTCTTTCCTTGTCTGATGGTGAGTAAATGATCCGCCGACCTCTTAGGACGTTGTCCTCCAATGAAATGACGTAAAAAGGCGCTGCTCAGCTATTTGAAGTTATTGATGGACGATGTTGGCAACTTGGTGAACCATTCTCTCGCTGCTCCTTTGAAAGTGGTGGGGAAAGAGCAGCACATTATCTCGTTAGGGGGCTGTTGAAGGCCCAGTGTCGTCTTGAAGGTGTTGAGGTGATCCTGGGGATCCTTGAGCCCATCAAACGGCTCAAGTTGTGGCAGCCAAAACTTCGACGGTATTGGGCATCCTAGGACCACTGCTGTGAAAGGCGAGTCTGTTGCCCTTACCATTCTACCCACGCTCTGGTCTGTCTTCTCTCTGATAGCATTTCTCAACTCGTCCATCTCCTTCCTCATCTCTTGAAGAAGATCTAAATTTTGTTCTGCCGGAGTAGTAGGTCTTCGATGGTCACTCCTTCTATGGCTATTTCCCTCGTCCTCCACGTTGTTTTCGGATTGATTCTCCTCCTGTTGAAGCCGTAGCTTCATTTCCTGATTTTGCCTTGTAAGTTCTTCAATGGTGGCCGCAAGAGCTTGGACTTGCTGAGCCAAGGCTGCGGAATCTTGATTGGACACCATCTGAATACTGAAGTTGATGGAAGCAGCATTTTCGAATATGAAAATGAAAACATCGCGTTTACCACAGACGGCGCCAAACTGATAAAGCGTAAGTTCGTCAGTCAAGGTGGTCAGATGGAAGGAATCTCTAGCCTATATGAATGTACCCTCAAAGGTGATCACCTGTGTGGTGCCTGCCACAACGCCTCCGATGCCAAAGTCAGTATAAGAAGCTCTTTGGGAATGAGCAAGTAATGTAACAGAACAAAAGAAATCTCTCAATGTCTATGTGTGTATATACCTTGTGCTTGGCAATGTGTGGGCTTTATATATGCCTTCATCGCTTCTAGCTGTTAGGGTAGTTATGGAGGTCTTAATGTTCCTCTTGGTAATGTTTGGTGCTGTGTAATGTGGCTTCAATGTGCTCCAACGGTTCATACAGTTGGCCTTGTAACTGTTCTGGGTGTAATTGTGCTATATTGAATGGCCTTCCTGCTTTCGTCAATGACGTGGGTATTTATTTTGCTCGTCTAGGGATATCTTCGTCTGTATCATGGACGTCACCTTCGGTAAATGAATTCATCAGTCCCGTCAATTACAATGTAATGAAAACACATTAAAACAAAGAGAAAAACCAGAAATTTTGCAATACAAACCCAATACAAATATTCATCAGTAAACATGCCTCTTTCCTTGAGACGGGTCTTTCCAACACTTGGTTTACTGGAGTTAATTGCAGGCTGTACCAAAGGAATCAAAATGATATTTAAGCAAATTTTGTTGAGTGCATATTTAAGTTTATCAATGGCAATTAATGAGTCAATGGCAAAGTTTTCTTTATCACAACGAGTTAAAGATTAAAAATAGAGAGACAAACCACATAGGAAAGAAAAGTATGAAAGAAAAGGCATCAGTGTAAAAACAAATATTAATATTTTCTCCAATATTCCTCGATAACCATATTTTGTTTTAGAATTATCATTTATTTTTTGCTTTTGTTTTTAACACTAAAAAGGTGGGTTTGCTAAAAGTTATGAAGAAGAGAGAAAAGTATGGTATAAGCTCAGACAATTAATGTGAGATTCATGATATAATAGTAAAAATAAGTTAATGTGATATTTTGAATAATAGTAAAAAAAAAAAAAAAAACTAGCTAAATGCAAAATTAGAGCGCCGCATACCAAGACGTAATGCTCTCTCACATTAACCTTATGCTATATATAACCTTGAACCTTGTGCTATACATTTTGAAGAATTAGCTTCAATTGTATTATATTAGTAAAAAGAGGAAAAGGAAAAAGAAAGTCTTTATAGTCCAACAGGAAGATGATGAGTCTTGCAGGAAGTCAACGACAACTATCTTTGTAAAGAAAAATGGAAGGGTGCAATTTGACCATTTTGTTCAACTTATTAACAAAACTGTAATGATTCATCTATAATGATTTTTCAGCCTCCTTGAAGCCTCTAATATCTTGAGCAATTATGGCTAAAACATTTGAAAGAGAGAGAAAGTGGAATTTGAAGGGTCACCACCTCCGTGATACTGGCCTCCCACCACCATCAAGATGCCGAAACCCCTACGGGTATTTTTTTTTTTTCTTTTTAAAATTAGGGGCTTAAATATGATTTAGGTTTGGGTAATTTGATTGGATAGTTTTTGTTTCGGGTATATAAATAGAGAGAATATTTGGTGTGCAATGTAAAACCATATTGTACCATGGTTTAATTTTAAATTATCTATAAGACATATGTATACACACTTGCCCATATCATGTCTTAATGTCGTACTATCATGAGTAGAAGACAGTATAAAAGTTGGACATACTTTCATTTCATGGTATGAAATATGTGAACACAACACAACTTAGTTGATTTTCATGATCCCGTTACTCTTTTGCATTTACCTTTGGTTTCATGATTTTAAAAAAAAAAATTTAATCTTAACTTGAGAATGCTACAAATATGCAGTGAAGTTATTAAACTAATTTTTAATATCTCAAAAAGTATATGTTTCTTTACTCTAATTTAGAATATAAAAAAATAGCTAACTTCATAAATAATCAATTAGAATTTTTCTTTTTCTTTTTCTTTTTCTTTTGTTCTAAAACAAAATACATTTATGAATTTCCCAAACCAAAATCTCAAACATCCAAAGACTCAAAGCGAATCACAACCTTCACAAAATCCATAATGTCCGACTATAACATCAAAACCGTAAGCTTCCATCACTAAATAAAAACTCAAGCCCCTTTCCTTGGTTAAGGCCTACTCATACGGGTTAGGATCAAATAGTACTGTAATGTTGCAGTTATGTAGGTGTCATTGAAAGGTTGAAGGTAAATGGTATCGTTTTTTGTCTTAGTGTATTTGAGATAGGATGGCACGAAGCCAAGGGTTGTGGGCATGTGTAAATAAAGGAGTAGAAGTTAAAAAAGTGAATGGAAATGCAATAAGTTTTTTGTGTGTGAGAAAGAGGAAAAGTCTTGAAACAACCAAATGAAACAAATAGTAGTCTTAAAAAATTGAATAGAAAATGTAATAAAAATTAGTCTTGAAACATTGAACCAAAAGAAATAAAGAGTTCTTATTTTTATATTTATTCTTATCTCTAATGTGGTTTAAGAGTATTTCAATTTTTTCATAGAGTGCGACATATGGCAGAACCTCATGCTCTCACGCATGAGGTCTTTGCTCATCATAGGTTAATGTCATCTACATATCAAGATGAGAATGAACCTTTTTAATATTGTTAAACATATGGAAGAATCGTACTATTTATCAATATATATGAAACAAATGAGTTTAAGCACAAAATACCTTGGAGAGTGAATAGAGAATGGTTTCTAATCTTTGGTCACAATGAAAGCACAAACATCCTCTAGGGAGGGTCCCATTTGATGTATGTCAAGGAAAGCCAAAAACTGTTTGAAGAACTAGAAAGATTAGTACATATATCATTAGAAGAAACTTTCAGCTGTCAAACTATCAAACTCCATTAAGCAAAAACATAAATGTATGTGAACAAATACAGAAACATATTAAGCCAAAAGCTGACACTATGAGATTGATTTGAGAAGATACTTCTAGTACTTGTGAACATAAAAAGAATCATCCTGGCTCTCAACAAATTAAGACGCAATCTTTTCTTTTGTAACATCAAATGCAGAAAGGGTCTTCACTACTTAGTCTAGAATAAAGAACTGGTTTTGTCATCAATATTCAGTAGTCAAGAAATGAATAAGAAACTCACAAACCACACTTCATGATAAATATTGCTCCTTTTGTATTTGTGAATGTCTTATTTAGCCTTGAAGTTCTTTCTCTCTTTCTTCCTGAGTAGCAATCATCTTTCTTTCTCCTTTTTTTGGGCACAGTCTCATTGACGGGTTTAATGTTGATGAAGAGAAAATGTGAGAGAGAGATAGTAATTGAATTTAAATATATTATGGCAATGACCCTTAGGTTCATTTCATTTATAATTGATGAAAACAAGAACGTAAGAACAACCGTGTTAATTATGACGAAGACAGAGAGGTTGGCAATTTGAAACAACTAAATCTTGTAGAAGAAGAGGAAACAACAACTAGGCTTTTGAAGAGAAGACAAAGAATGGAGTCCTACGTAGCATTACACAATGTAAATGCTAATAGTCAAAAATTAAAAAAAAAAATTAACACGATCTTTTGGGTAACAGTAAAAAAAGGTAAATGAGAAGAGGTTAAAGAAGTTAAATGCAATATTAGAGCACAAGTTAAATGCAATATTAGAGCACCATAAGGCAGGATCTCATGCACTCCCGCATGAGGTCTCTGCTTTTGTATATATATATATATATATATATTGGTTGATTGGTAACCCAAGAAAACCTATGAAACATATTGTTTCACAATAATAACCTGGAGGGATTTAACTTATCAATTCCAAGGTAAATTGACCCACTATAATAGAATTGAAGTTTATACACTAGACTTAACCCTAAATCTTCCCTTAAAAGAAAAAAAAAAAAAAAAAAAAAAAAAAAAAAAAAAAAAAAAAAAAAAAAAAAAGACCTAACCCTAAAACTCCCTGTTTGTGACTTTGAGGTTTGGACAAGCAACTTTTATCTACACTTTGACAGCATTGTTGATTGTTAGTGGAGGCTCAGATCAACTCTCTGAAAAACTTAGGGTTTCTATCTCTCTAACCTCTTTATAAGTTGTGCTTAATGGGTCTTTATATAACCTCTTCATTAAGGTCACAAAAATTGAAAAACCCACATGTACAGTTGACTAAATAAACACGTCAAACTTGAAAATTTTGAATTTGCAGTTCTTGATCAGTTGAACTTCAAATCAAACAGGGGTCGAACTCATCTCTCGATCGGTTGAACTTGCAATCAAACTTACAAAAACTCAGTTTTCTTCTACAAATAACTTTCGTCTTGGACTCATAATTTTACATTAAGAACTCAATAAAACTCAATCTTTTTGTCATCGGTTACCAACACCTAATCCGTTGGACTTACATGTCATACTCGTATCTTAGATTTTCTTGTATAGTTTAAGAAAAGATAGCACTATTTTACATGTATTGAATAAACACCAAAAATTGGCAAAAATAGTTTCTAAAAATATTTTTAATGGAAACAAACACAAACATATGGTAAAAAGGGATGACACGATAAAATAAAATAAAAAAAATTTGACAAAATTTTTTTTTAGACACTTGGCAAAATTTTAGAGTGCGTAGCCTTGTAGGGATTTGGATCCTCTCCATTTCAAAGAGAAATGGAGAGTATCCATTTCATGGACAAGATCTATTTAAAATAGATCTAAGGTATAAAATGTGCCACCTCAATTAAATCTTATTACTCAACTCATCAACATGAATGTGGTTCTCAAAAAAATAAAAATAAAAATAAAAATAACTGTGGTTAAAGTTAAACACATTACAGGTTAACATTGGTTTACATAAAAAAAAAAAGAAAAGAAAAGAAAGAAACGTTATCATTATCGTTAAGTTCTGGTTTTTTCTTTGAAAGCTATTGGGTATGGTGGTGTTGTGGCTGTTGGAGTTGCTGGCAGTGGCAGTGGTGGACTTCTGTAGTGATGGTCTCATCCTCTGAAAGCCAACTGCCATGACCACAACCACCAGCCTCTTTCGATCATAACACCTCTATCAGTAGTAGACACTCCTTTTTCTTTCTTTTCCTTCTCCTCTAGGCCTTTGGTAGAAAACTTCACAGTTTTTTATTTTTTATTCTTTGGCAAATTACAATTTATCCACTCATGGTTTGATCGAAATTTTAGTTGTCTACCTGTGGTTTGAAATTTGACACTTTATCCATTTCAGGTTAACTCAGTTAGAGCTCTGTAACCCATATTTATTAAAAACATGGCTAGATATATAATTTTGCTCCACTTTTATATATCTTTCCTCTAAAAACACAAAAAAGCATAAAAATACAAAATAAAATAAGATTAAAAAAATTATAGTGAAACACTTGTATTATGAGATTTTAAACCACATGTAGGCAACTTAAATTTCGATAAAACATTAGATAGGTAAATTTTCAAATTTCAAATTACAGATAGACATCTTAAATTTCATCCAAATAACAATTCCGTAAGTTGTAATGATCCCCTTTTTTTTAATTCTTTTTTTTTTTTAACTAACTAACGTTAACCCATTGAGTTACTGATTTTAAAAGAGGTGGCGAAATTATAGCCTTAGATCTCTTTGAAATGAATCTCAGCCTTTAAATCGACACTCTCGATTTCATTTTGAAATGGAGAAAATCCGGATCCAGTCTTGTAGTAGGTGATCGAAAAAGAGTGTTGACAGTTGACAAAGAAAAGAACTTTTGTAGCAAAGATGAGCGAAGGTCCAAAGCCCTACACCAATAAACCCAAAAATGTAAGCTCAAATCATTTCAACGCTTTCCAAAAAAAAAAAACAACAACAACAACAACAACAACAATATTTTTTATGTTTCTGAGAAACAGTAGCAAGGGATTCCAAAAGCAACTTCAGTGCTTTGTTGTTTTTGGGTTCAGTATTTTGGTTGTAGTATCTGACTTTTGATTGAGTGACTTTTGCTTGTGGTCTTTCACAAACAGCACGACTAAAACAATTTCAAGAGCACCAAACAAAAACCCCACGACTTTCTTCACCATCAGCAATGGACACTCATGGGTCTTCAGCTCAGCCACCTCAGCCACCACCAAAAGAGTCACTTGCTCGGCGTTACAAGTTTCTCTGGCCTATGCTCGTGGCTCTCAATCTTGCTGTTGGAGGTCCCTTTCTTTTTCTTATTCTTCAGCTTTGTAATTCACTGTTTATCTTAATTTCCAATCTACAGTAATATATGTGGGTGTTTATTTCGTATGCAAAGTGATTAAATTTATAAAAAGGTGTAATGGGTTTTAAGATTTCAACTTCAATGATTTGTTTTTTAAGCTTATCGGGTGCTTTTCATGATGTTATTCTTGATGGGTACTTTGTTGTTAGGACAGGGGTTATGGTTTTAAATATCTCGTTTTTGGAGGGGGGTGGAGGAATTCTGATTAAATGGGATTTGGAGTTCCATAGTTGGGCTTGTGTGGGATTTATGTTTCTCCATAGTTGAGGAATTGTGTGATAAGATGTTGATTCTAGCCTCTGTGGATTTAGATCTTAATTGGTTTTGTCATATGTGACATCTAATTATTAATATGCACTAAAGAGTCTAGGAACGCAAATGTGTAAAGAGTGGTGATAAGTATGGGGTTAATATTCTGTTCCTATTAGATGGGAAATAAACATTTTATGTCTTGTGTACGATTTATGATTCTCCTTTGATATCCTTGGACCAAATGGCAATGTCCCCACCAACCCTCCCCTACCCAGTTAGTTGAAGTAGAGGCAAGATCACTGTTTGAATCCCATGTCTCAGCTGTGTATAGTAGTTTATTTTTCTATTGATAAAACCATTATTTCTCAACTTAAAATTTTAGTTCACTACAGGTTTTGATCCACGCTCCTTATAAATGGATGCATATTCCTTCATTTTGAAAATCCTGGAGTTTGTTGTTGTTGGAACTTTTTCTTGTTTTGTTAAAATGGGAGTAACAGTAATAGCTCATGGCATTCTTCATTTTATTAGTACAACCTTATGGTTGCCTAATCAGAGTAATGGTTTTGGCTATTTATCATGGAAAACAGCCAATGATTAAGTAAAAGACTTGTTTGTCTATCATTCTAAGTATAATCATTACAAGAGGTGGGAGAAAAAGACACACACAGAATGCAATTCTTGCATAATTTTTAACTGGTTATTTAAAGTTCTACTACTTGATATGATTAAAATCATATACCAGTAATTTTTGGCTTTATCCATGTCGATGATGTACAATATGTGGTATAGACAAAGTTAGTATCAATTCCTTAGGGTGTGCATAGTATCTTACATACTGTAACGGTAAGTTGGATGGATTCATTCAACTGGTTCATTAGGAACTTATAAAGTTATAGGTGAGTAGCAACATATTCTATTTGCTCAAACTCACTTACCTACTTAACTAATTGTTGAACAAATATTAATGACTTTATAAGTAGGGATAAGGATGCCTACCAATGACCACTCTCCAACCCCACAAAAGTGCGATCTTTGTGCAGTGGGTATGATCTTTTTAATATATAAGTCCTACATCTGGTGATCATTTTTAATAACTTGTTTGTCTTAGTCAGGTTTGAGAAAGAAAAAGTGGAGTATAAAAGAAGACTTCAGGGGTGGTAAAACTGGTTTCGTCACATTGACATCGAAGTAAACCGAGCAGTCTCATAAAGGAAATATATTCTTTACTTGATGGTCCTATATAGTTTGAGAGGTATTCATAACTAGGTTTGTGGTCAAACTTGGTCTTTCCCCCCTGTTTTTGTGTAATTTTTCTATATAAGTTGTTAGTCTTTTATTTTTTAATCTAGATAAGTTGTTAGTTTAAACTTCTGTTAACACTGTCTTGAAGCCTATCACAAAGTTGTCTGTAGGGCTCTAAATATGCTCCTTAAGAAGTTAAGAGTTTCTGTGAACTTTTGTAGCCTTCCTCTTTGTGCGGACAAAGAAGAAAGTTGAGCACATGGAAGAAGAAGGTGCAACTCCAGTTTCAATCCCCGGTACAAAAACTGCTCATATTTCTGAAAAAACCTTACCCTCGCCGCCTGTCACAAAACCTGTGACATTGCGGGAACCAATTCCAGAGGATCATCAGCGAGAACTTTTCAAGTGGATGTTGGAAGAGAAAAGGAAGATCAAACCAAAAGATCCTGAAGAAAAGAAGCGCATTGATGAAGAGAAAGCCATTCTCAAACAGTTTATTCGAGCAAAACCTATCTGTAGTATCTAATTATTTAACACTTTTTCTCAAATTTAGAGATTACTATAAATGAATATTTTTTGCTTTTTACATGAAGTTTAGTTTGTCCTTATGTAAAATCTCTTCAAAGTTCTTTAAATCATTGTTGTTCAATGCAAGGAAAATGTTGATAATAGTCAGTAAAAGATAGCACAGAGTTGCAACTGGATACATCTGCTCTGCTAATTGAAGAGCAGATGACTCCTCTCTCTTTTTCATGTAACAAATATTGCATCATAAGATATTCTGTTTTAGGTGAGGACTCAAGGAGATCATATTCATAGAGGGTAGGGTCACAACTTAGCCCAAATCACTCAGATTGATGTCTAAGCCATCAACCTTCAACTAAAAGATAACAACTGAAAATGATAATAACATGTATAAACTCTCTGCTTCATTGTTTTCAATGACCTCAGGATACACTTGCTGGCCATTACCTTTATCAAATGGCCCAGCCAAGCCCATAATAGCTACTACTATTATGTTTCTGTTGGTGGGCTGGACTGGTATTAATTTACTATCCTCTTTCAAACCAGCTCTTGCGTGGTCCCACTCGCATCAACCAGATCCAAAAGCCTTTTGAATCCTAGCTAAAAGTAAAATACTAAAATGATGTAATATTAATAGTAGAGGTTATTTTTTTGTTCAAGAGATTTAAAGCCATTCATTATCCAAAATTCGACTATGCATTAATTAATGAATATTAATAAATTAAAAATCAAATTAAACAATTTGTAATTTAATTAGAATTTTTTTAATATTGGATTGCTTTAACCCACAAGAGTCAAGAGTACTAGTTCTAAACTAACTAATTTAAACTTACATGGTTTAATTACTCCAAAAAAAAAAAAAAAAACTTCCAAGGTTTTTTTTTTTTTTAGTAAATAGTAATACTTATTAGAACACACACTAAAAGAGTAATACTATTGCTTTAAACTAGAGTTATAATATATTACATAACCAGAGTAAATGATTTACTTTGCCCCTATTTCAAATTAAGTTCTTCCAATAACTCAAAAAATTTTGTTTTTTTAAAATTTGAGTTTTCACATATATCTTTTGAGAAAAGTTAAAATTAGATTTAAATTTTGCTTCTTTTTTTTCCCTTTCAATATCTCTTAAAAAATTGAACCTAAATATTTTCTTTTTGTGTAATAGTTACTAATTTATGTTATTAATATTTTATTTATAATATATGTTGACAGCAACGACGAAGTGGTTGTCTACCCTTGGGAAGATGTTGAGCATGTTTTCTATGAAGGTAAGTTCGAAAATTTTGAGACCTGTACATAAATAGGACAGGTATAACTAGGGTTTTTTTTTGGCTGAAATTTGATTCAATAGTGTTAACACATATCTCTCACTATATTGTTTGTTTTTAGCTTGAATAAAGGAAACTCTTCATGTGAGTTTCTTCACTATAATATTGCCTGTAGAAAAAGGTTGAAGCCAAGGCCAACAAATTCATCCCCTCTAGGCTCTAACCCTATTAGGCTTTTTGGAAAGAGCATTGTACACACAATTTGCGTAAAAGAAGAATCACACGATCACTAAATAGTATAACAAATAATCTATTTGTATTTGATTTGTATATATGTGAGTACAATCCTATGTATGAATCTTTACAATGAAAAAGTACAATAAATTCCTCTTATTCGATCTCCAAGAAACGTTACGATCCAAAGGGGCTATGAAGCTTGATCTTGAATCATACTTTGATGTCTCCAAGTTGAATGAATAGTTGAATGGGCTTGATTTGATGCGAGGGCCGTTGGCTTGATCTCAAACTAGATTCAAGGAGAATCCCCACTTTGATTTGAAGAAGTAGGAATAGGCCTTGATGAATAATGGAATTCTTGTGAACTTTTTAGATATGACTCTCTATTTTGGTAGAGTGTTAGTAGTATTTTTCTTTTTAAGTGTTCTCTTTTTCTCATATGAGAAGCCTCTATTTATAGGCAATTCAATAGTATTTAATTTAGAATTTTCTCTCAGCATTTATTGAGAGTTGAATTATGAATTAACTTTAGTATATCATTTAATAAGAACTTTCCATATATGTCTTTTCTTCTGACACTGCCATATGGCTCTCTTCATTTGATGTTGCCACGTGGCTTCATTTTATTTGCTGATCGTCCATGTCATTAATTGGAGATTAATATGATCACAAATATTTTATCATGAACAATCGGATGGTTGTGAATATATCATAAAATTTTGATGTCTACAAGCACCTCACTGTTATGTTCACATCAATCTTTTTTATTTATTTATTTTTTGTATGCATTAAGCATGTTTTAATAAAAGGTAAAAATACAAATAGTGAACTTAAGGAAAAAGTTCATCATGTTGGGTGCTTTTGAAGTTGAGGGTGTAAATCGATAATTTTAGAACATATTAGATGCCTAAACTTCTTTTCTTTTAGATACAGATACTATTTGTTTTATACAATAAGGATAATTATACAAATACTATTTGTTTTATACAATAAGGATAATTATTCTCTTACACTCGTGTACCTTATCCTTACACATTACACATTTCATGCTTGTAAAATGTGAACATCAATAAAACAATATATGCATCACATAAATGTTGCGTGTACGCAGATAGAGTGGGCTATGGTGGCTTTTAACTTTTCAAAACTCCTCCCCCCCCTCTTGTATTTTTGGTAAAAAAGGCATATATATTAATTTTGGACATAAATTTAAATAATGCTCCTCTAGATTTTTACTATAAGCACGTAATTAAAGTGTATTATACGTAATTTAATTATGTTTTATTTTTATTAAATGGACCTATAAATTTTTAGATATGTCAAGACTTACTTTTTTTTTAAAATGTAAATACTTACTTTATGTAAATATTTTTGTTTACATGAGAAAGTTTTATATGTTAAATAAAAATTACAAATATTGTTCATGTATAAACAATAAATAAAAATGTAATATATATAGCTTGGCTCGCTAAATTTTTTTTATGTGTACATAATGTACAATAAAAACAATATTTTTTGCTTGTGATAAGAATAAAAAACAATATTTTCTGCTCAATATGATGAATGTGATTTTTTTTCTAATGAAAAGATGACAACTTTATTATGAAGAAGATAATTTAATGCATTTTGAGCCAAAGCTAACTAGATAAAAGCTACAAGATAAATTCAATACAACTTTTTTGATGAATGTGATTTGATCTAATATTTAGCTACAAAATTGGTTATAATATAAGGTTACAATCTTAATATCTTTTTATCGGAGGTAAATTTTGACAAATTCACTATTAAATTACATCTTCTTTTTATATTATTTATACTTGCAAAATTTCTAAAAAATTAAAGATCAATAACTATGTCAACAATAAATTTTTTAAATTGCAAGTTTTTGTAGTTTAAAATTATGCATAAAATATAAGTTTATAGATCATATAGTAAATATTATTTGATTGACATAAAATTTGACACGTGTATTATAAAGAAAATATAATTCAATAATTAGAATTTTAAAATATGTAGTAAGGTTTATTTTATTGATTTGTAATTAAACTTTGTCATATTTTCTGCTTGTAATGTACAATAAAACAATATTTTCTAATCAATGAATATGATTTGATCCAATCTAATTCAAGCTGAAGTTGAACATTGTCGTCATTATTCAAGAGCTAGGTTTAAGTCTTCTTAATTGAGTTGCAATTCTAAAAGTTAGGTTCTTTCGGATATACACCACTGTTAGTTTCTTTAAATCATTCTTCCATCTCCTCTTGTGTGTGTGTTAAAATACTTAGGGCCTGTTTGGTACATATATTTAAACACATGTTTTCAAATTTTAAACAACATTATATGTATTTTTACACACTTTTTCACTATACATATTTTTAAAAAAAATTAAAAATTATTATTTAAACACACATGCCAAACTATCCTTAATATTTTTTTTAAAAAAATAATAATTGAGTTTCAGGTACATACTATTTACTTATAAAATATATATTTTTTTTAATATAAAAAAAAAAAAAAAAAGGACCTTTCCTTGAACTGAAGTTTACAATTGTCCTTGTTTCCCAAAAAAAAAAAAAAAAACTGTCGTCATTGCCGCCTCCATTCGCTCAAAATTTGTAGTGAAAATTGAAAAACCTATGATGCGCTGAATTTGGGCCGTTGGATACCATAAATACACCGACGTTTACGATTGTTCTTCGACACCTCACTTGCCGCCTCCATCCATCCTTTTTATATAACTCTTTTGCATTCCAAACACTGTCACACCAAAAAAAAAACCTCCTCACACTCTTTCTTTCCTTTGCTTTCACTATTATGTACGGATACCCTTCCGGTTTCCGCCCCCCCGCTGCTGCCGCCGCCGGCGTCGTCGGCGGCTGGGGTTCTCAGCCGCTGCAGCAACAACAACAACAGCCGCCTCAACAACAGCAGCAGCCTCTTCCTTCTCCTCCTGCTCCGGTAACCCTTTTAAATAATCCCAGTTTTGCCCTCCAAAACCCGAACTATTTCCTCCAAAAGCCTCAAGCTGCCTTAGTTTTCCTTCAACAACATCAACAACAACAACAACAACTTCTACAACAACAACAACTACAGCAACAACAACAACAACAACAGCAACAACAGCAATTCCTTCTCCAAAACCAAAACCCTAACACCTTCCCAATCCAAAACCCTCCTCCTTCGAATAACTCTAACCTCCATATCCCCCCTCCCCAGAATCTGAATCAAAATCAGAATCAGAATCAGCAGTTTTTCAATTCGAAACAAACCCACTCAATCGAAAAGGTCAACCGCCAAAACATCTCCCCTCCCCAGAATCCGAAGTTACCCAATTCAAAGCAAACCTACTCAATCGACAAGGTCGACCGCGCCGTCGCGAAGGCGAGGCGCAATATAATCGCGGCCGGAGAGAACGTGACGGCGTGGCAAGTGTCTCAAGATGCGCTGCTCAACCTTAAGCTCGATTCCTGGTCCTCTCTCAAATTTCCAATGCAGAAAGTCCCCAGTCTTCACAGCCTTATGCTCCTCGAAGGGAAGGTACTATTATTATACTATTGTTATTAGTCTTTTACTTCAATTTTATGTATTGGTGAAAACAAAATTGATCCATAAAGTTGTTGTTTTTGTTGTTTGGTTTGATTAGATAAATGCATTTATCCATTGCTTTGTTGGGGTTCAAAGAATTACTTCGTTGTATGATTTGGAAGTAGCGATTTGTAAGGATGAGGGTGTAGATAGCTTCGAAAAGCTTGAATTGGGGCCATTGTTGTGACACCCGCTTGTGTTGCATTATTTTTCACTCAGTTCTGATGTCACTAAAGTTTTTAAAATAACCGGCAAGGAGGTTTGTTCGTTCCTTTGGAAGTTCATGGATAAGAAGAAGAAGAGTAAGAATGCTAATGACACTGTTCAAATTGAAGAGTTTTTGGATTTTGTTGCTAAGAAGCGTTCTGTTGCCAGCAAGGAGGAACTTTGCTTACGAATTCAAAGCTTGGGGATGCATATTTCTGTTATCCGGAAAGCCATGAGCTTAGAGACTGCCACTTTCAAGAAGCCTCTAGATAATGCTAAGAAGAAGGCTCTAGATAATGCTAAGAAGAAATCCAAGAGGCGGCGTCCTCTTCTTTGGGCGTTGAAAAAGCAGCTTGATGAACGTTTCAGTTCTATTTCTCAGCGTGTCGAATCATTCTCCTCTGTACAGAAGGTTTTTTGTGGCGAGCACACTACATTTGGTTCATCAGGCTCTGATGAAGGTGAAAATATTGATGATGAAGATTTTGGGTCTGAAGACGAAAGGACTGAAGATGCTAACTTGCGATCGCAGAATGTTGCAAGTTCTTCTGACTGAGTCAGTAGCTGTCCATACCCATCTGAAATTGAAGAGATGACACGGCTTGGGTTGAAAGGTGAAGCGTATGGGCACCTTGCTCCTGCTAGCCCAAGGCACAATGAGAGTTGTAGTGGATCATCAAAAAAGAAAAGGAAATATGAAAATCCAAGTTCCACCATGTCTGCATCCTCTGGATCATCTAAAAAGAAAAGAAAACCTGAAGATCTAGGCTGCACTGTGTCTAAGGTGGTGGTAGAACTAGATGTTGATACTGTAGATAATTCCAAGGAGATTGAGGAGGCTAACAATTGTAACGAAGCTGATCTTGCAATTGCTAATCACTCTATAAAGACATTCATTACAACCTGAAAGGAGGCGTGTCGGGATCATACTGTGCCTGAGGTATGTTAATTCTTGTTATAGATTATGATTCACACTTATCCACTGATTTAATTCTTTATCTGATGTTAAAATTTTATTTTGCTTTGTATGATTTATGTAAAGAATATATGTGTAAATTCATTTATTTAAAATGATTTCACGATAGTTCTCTAGAGTTTATTAATTTTAGAAATCTTCTTTCATAGTCTTAGAGATTTTTACCACTCAGTATCACTTTTGTGATTTGGTTGGAATTCTAATGATTTTAATTGACAATGTAATATCTAAACTGTATTGCAAATCCTGCATATCTAATAGTGGGTCATTGATATATGAAGAATATATTCGACTGGAAATTAAAGGATTTGAGTTCATATCCTATTAGGACTAAAATTTTCAGTATGGCACAAAATATTGACAAAGGCTTTGACCATCCCATCATGTCCTATGGGTATTGAAGATGATATAGTGGCAAGTTCTTGCTTGTTTGGGGTCGCACATGTCTCTCTTTTCTTTTCTTAACTCAGAAAGGGGAAAAAAAGAGAGGAGAAAGAACTTAAATTAAGTACATATTTCTATCCTGTTTTGAGGTTTGAGAGGGAGTGCGCATTTAGGGTCTCCTACCTAGAGCATTTGGTGTGCAAAGGTTCCACGGAAGGTAGCATGTTTTGGGTGGACAGTGGAAAGTTTTTCCGAATTGCTGGAATATATCGGTGACATAGTAAAAGTCATATTTCTCTTGGCATTTTGCAGTGGCAATGGAACTGTTGTCTTTGGTGTTCTTAATCTGTGTTGCACCATGTGATGCTTAGGACCCACGAGGAGGTTCTGGCATGCTGGAAAGACAGACTTGTGTATCACGGGCATACTAAGGTTTGGAATGTTGTGCGTTTCTCCCTTATCTGGATGTTATGGTAATAGAAGAATAACCGCACCTTTGATTGAGTTGAGCATAATTTGAAATGGATTAAGTGTCCATTTGGTATTCCTTAAATTCATTGTGTGGATGGCAGCATGGGGAATTTCTTACTTGTGATAACCTCATTAAGAGAGGCAACACTTTAGTAGTATGGTGTTGCATGTGCTGGTGTAGTTGGGAGATGGTGGACCACCTTTTTGATTCATTGTGCGGTTGTATATAATTTGTGGAGGTTTTTTTTTGGATGCTTTGGGATCCATTAGGTCCTACCGGGTAAGGTGATGGATGTTGTGTTTGGCTGGAGGAATTGGGTGGGTAGGCATTCTTTGGCAATTTGGAATATGGTTCGTTTGTGTTTGATATGGACTATTTGGAGGAAACATAATTGGCATACATTTGAAGATGTGTAGTGTACGGAGAGGGTCAGTTTCTATCAATCTTTTTATGCTCTCTATTTGATTGGCCTTGAGCATGGGGCTTAAGACATTGTGATTCTATTGCGTGATGTTTTTAGACTCGTTGTCTTCTTGTACATAATTCTATTTTATAATTCTTTAGGCATCTTCATGTCCTTTGCTTATGAAGTAGTTTTTTCTCAATAAAAGTTTCTTATTTATTAAAAAAGAAAAAAGTCATTGGCTTACTTGACTGAAAAAACAAGTTTGTAAAATAATTGTACTTAAAAAAAGTTGAAGGTTTTAAAATGTTGTACCTAGCCAAATTAGAAATAAGCCATCCTAAACACACGTACAGAATCTATGTTCTAAGACCATTGTATGATTGGAGGAGGGCCTTTGGCAGTTATTTTGTATGGTAAATTATAGATGCACCACCTCACTCTCCATCCCATTATTTTAGGAGATGTGCCAATTGAGCTACAGCTTATTGCCTCAGCAGCTTCCATTTTCATTTATTTTTAGATTTTGTTGCTCTTTTATATTTTGGATTGTAAAGTTTTTTGGGGGATAATATGTACTTCTCCTTTATAATTTTTCCAGGTTCTGTTATTAATATTTCTGTTACTTGAAAAAAGAAAAAGAATTATGAGAAAAGGAAGCACTTGCCATGAAATCGTATATCTTATATTACATGCCTTGAGACTTTGTTGTGAAATTTAACTGATTTTTTTTTCAACCTTGGTCGATTTTTTGTGGTAATAGAAGTATGTAAAATTTTTGGATTTTTGTGATCTTTTGATGTTGTAGAAGTTTAGGAGGATATATGAAATTTATGAACTGTAAGTGAAATTCATAGTCTTCTATGTTCATCAAGTTATTGATGGATAATTTCCAAGTTATCTCTTGATGCCCGGAACTTATCTTATAAAACAGTTGCCTACAAACTTCAGCAATAGGTACTTGCTGGTTGTTTGTTAAGTAGAGAAAGGAAACAATGAGGATACATGAAAACTAGGAACTATTATGTGAAATACTTAGCCTTCTATGTTCTGCAGTACTAACTAGTTGAAAGGAATCAATGTAACTAATGAACAAGCCATTGAGGGATAATTTCCGAGTGATCTTTTATTTCCCGGAACTTTGCTTATGAAACAGTTGCTTACTAACTCCAACAACAGGTGGTTAAGAAAATTTTCAAGCCATTGTGGAATAATTTCCAAAATATCTCTTGATTCCCAGAACTTTACTTATGAAACAGTTGCTTACAAACTTCAACAGTTTTTTAAGGCCGCTTTTTAGTGTTCTGCTATCTTCTTGATGTTTTGCATAACATTATGTTTGATTCACTGCAAGAGAAAAGAAAATAAGTTATTTATTAATTTATTTTTAAAATTAAAAAAAAAAAAATCCCTTTTTTTTTTTTATAAGCAAGAAAGATGTATGTTTGGGTGACTCCTTAGGACTATGAATAAAATTTTCTTTACTTATCAAAAAAAGAAAGAAAGATGTATATTCAAAAAGCTACCTCATGC
This sequence comes from Quercus gilva, assembly GCA_023621385.1. Classification (NCBI taxonomy): domain Eukaryota; kingdom Viridiplantae; phylum Streptophyta; class Magnoliopsida; order Fagales; family Fagaceae; genus Quercus; species Quercus gilva. The sequence continues at coordinate 15,182,175 of CM042477.1, forward strand.
AAAAAGGGCATAGGACAGGCCAATGATTACAGAAAGGAAAACGAACAAACAAAGAAAAAGCTAATTACAAAGGAGAGAACTAAGGAACAAAGGGAGAGAATCACTAGAGGTGAGTCCAAAAGTCCTAGACCAATCAAAAAGGGAACCACCAAAAGAAGCAAGCAGGTCATTGGAGCTTTCCATGTTTTGTTTCATAAAAAAAATCCCTTTTCAAAAGTTTTGTTTGTTGATGGGGAGAGAAGAAATAAATTGTGAGGAACGCATCATCATTCTCTTCTAGTGCCTCCCCAAAAACTATGCAAGATATGGATAGACGATTATAGTCTGCTGTAGCATAGTCCTTTGGTTTTGAGATTGGGGTTTAGACTCAATATTTTAGATTCTGAGGTTTATGAAGTTGTGGAATTGAAAATTGACAAGAAAACAAAGAAATAGAGGTGCTGTCCAGGGGCTGTAAACATACTAGAATGATAGATTGAATTTTTGGGGTTGTCGATGCATATTGATGATAAGTTGTGCTGACAGTTTTGGCTTGAAAGTGTCTGGTTTTGGTTCAGAAAATCAATGGAGAAATTCAAGAATAATGAGATAATTAGGCAGTCTTACCAGTTCTTCTAGACTCACTTAGAAGAGATATATATATATATATATATTGTGGAAATTCAATAGTTGGGGGAGGGGGGATTTAAACCCTAGACATCTTTGTTGGAAACACCAAAAAGTGCTAGTTGAGCCACAAGGCTCTTAGCAACTCACCTTGAAGAATTTTAGTGGAGTCTCATGGTTGAAGGAAATCATAATATGCTGAGTTTTATTAATCAAAGTTCTCTCTCTAATTGTTTACAGGGCCACAAAGTTCACTTATTTTGTAATAAAGTTCACTTATGGAGAAGTACCCGCAAAGGCTGGGAGGTGTTTAGTAGATTCATTCAGTTTGAGGTAGGGGTGGGAGATAGAGTGAAATTTTGAACAGATCAGTGGTGTGGGGAGTTACCACTCCATCTTTCCTTCCCGGTTGTGTATGGGATAGCTTATAATAGAGAGGCATCTGTGGCCTTTTCTCTCAAAAGGTTAGGGACTGAGGCTCGGAGAAGTTGGAATGTTCGATTACTCAGGCTCCAAATGATTGGGAGTCAAGTGAGGTGGAGGATTTCTTTCGAACCTTGGGTTCTAATTTACCTAAATCTGAGCTCGGAGATCGTATGAGGTGGAAGTTGTCGAAGAAGGGGGATTTTGACATTCGCTCTCTCTACAATAAGCTTCGTAGTCCCTCGCCTATTATCTTTCCCTGGAAAGGTATTTGGAAGGTTAAGGCTCCTTTGCGCGTCTCTTTCTTTGCTTGGAATGTTGCTTGGGAGAAGATTCTTACAAGGGACAATCTATGGGGTAGAGGCTTTGTTTTTGTTGACTAGTGCATTATGTGTCGATGTAGCAGGGTGACTGTGAATCATTTGCTACTCCATTGCGACAAAGCTCATCGGCTGTGGAGCTTGGTTCTCAGATCTTTTGGGATTTCTTGGGTTTTGTCAAGATCGGTTGTAGATACGCTTTTTGGTTAGTGGAATTGGTTGGGAAAGCACTTTTCTAGCATTTGGAATTTAGCCCCTCTGTGCCTAATGTGGTGTATTTGGAGGGAGCGAAATTGGCGAACTTTTGAGGACATGGATAAATCTGATGACCAGTTGCTCGCTTTCTTTAGTGGCTCTCTTTTTGATTGGTCTAGGGCTTGGGGACTCACCTCTAGTGATTCTCTCCCTTTGTTCCTTAGTTCTCTCCTTTGTTCTTAGTTCTTTGCTGGTTGTTGTTTGTTCTGTTGTTTTTTATTGATGTTTCCTTCCCTGTTTCCTTTGTTCTGCCTTATGTTGTTTTCATGAGGTAGTTTCTTGAATATACATATTTCTTACTTATCAAAAAAAAAAAAAAATTAAAACTGCTACTAAGACAAGGAAATGACTAAACAAGACTCAAAATATAACTAGAAAAAGTCAATTTAACAACAATAAAATGAAATTAGACTAATAAGTCATAACGAAGTAACTTCTAACAAAATTGTAAAATTACTAAATTACCTTATAATTAAAATTTTCTGACATGTTGGATCTGTCAGTGTCTATCATGTTGGCTTTATAAATATTCAAGATTGCCTTCTGCATCATAGTTGTAAAGAAGAAAGATGCCAAACTTCATTCTCTCTCTCCCTCCCTTTTCTGTTTAGCCACAGAAATATTTGTGTTTGTGTTTGTGTGTGTGCGTAAGTGCATTTCTCCTCTTTTGTTTTGTTTTGTTTTGTTTTTTTTTTTTTTTTTTTTTTTTTTAATTGTAGTTTTCCTGATAGTATGTGGAGGAAAAGGAGTGCAATTGATTGAAAAACTTACACTTTGATTTTCAATTATGCCTTCGGTTCTATTTCTTGTGACAATGCTATGTTTCTAGTCAGGGGCTGGTCTAGTTAGTTCTTGTTTATTGTGTTTACAAAAATGGGATGCAATTCTCAGCTGATATCTCCTAATACCCTAGTAGGTTTTTGAGAGGATGCTTCAGTTTTATAGCGTAAAAGCTTGACGGAGGAAGAAAATCAAATTGATGTTTTCATCATTTCTATTTGTTGGATTACTGAATGTTGCTGTAAGTTGGTTGTGTTGAATTTTAGTATTAAACTTTATTACATGTAGTAACTGAATAATAGAATCTTATCATGAAATATTTTAACTAACTCCTATTTTTTTGTTATATAAAGTAATCTTATAAGTTCCTTCAGATGGTATGAGTGCTACTTAATGTATCTTCTGTCTGTTCGAGTGTCCTCATTTTTTAATTGTTGTCTAAGTTCTATATTTGCATATACATAGTGACTCAACTCTGCAATCCTTGTTGTGATGCTTCTATATGAGATCACACAGTCTGATTAAGTTGCTTTTTATATATTGCAGGTATCATCTATCAAATCTGGAATGTGGGACAGCATATACGATACCTTCCTAGCAATTAGTCAACAGGAATTAACTAACTCACTTATGCAAAATCAATCTGACTATGAGATCATAGATGTTGATCCAAGTGTTAAGGATGCACCAGTCATTGCCGAGCGTAGTGTTGAGCTTTCACACAGTGAGTAGTGTTTACTTCTTAAAATAGGCTTTGCTGATAATCGTTCAATTATGGTTTGCCTATTCCCTTACTTTTCTTATCTTGGTAAGAGGCTTTCTTTATGCACCTGTCCACCCATCAAATACAAAGCCCGCTCCTTTTTCACTTCAAGGCCCCTTTTGTAAAAAAACTCTCAATTTGTTCTATTTGGAAGAGTAATTTTCAAAGCAGTGTAACTCAGAGGAGCAAAACCCACAATCATATTATTAGCTGATTTAGTGTAAGAGTTAATATGATATGGGTTTCTAGCAAAGTGGAATGGAAAGTCACCAGAATAGAACTTACATCCTAGCAATTTGAATTTTTCGATGCTCTCAGGAACCAACATTGTGAAGCTTGGACTCGCCCCTGAGCTGAATTGGCTCCCAAGTAGGTGATGTGACTTGTTTAGGCTTCTTTCTCTGTTCAGCCTCTTCTTCCATCCTTTGTATCTTTCAAAGATGCTTTGGTGACACTTTAGGACATGGTTTTATCCCTACTTACTAATTTTTTAGCAAATAACCCTTCAAACGACAATAGAATCTTTTAAAGTACATTGACAATAACTGCAACTAAAGTTTGTGTTTCCACTCACTTCACCCAAATTTTCCAATTCAGAGACGTAATTCCAAAGAAGAGAACAATGAGCCACTGCATAAGATGAACTCTCTCCAAAGACATTAACCTATAACAGTATTATCTTATACTTAAATAATTCAGCTAAAATCAACAAAATAACTAATGGGGGAAATCACACCAACCCCTTCCCTTCAGTATCAGGAAATGACAATTTCCCTACTTCACATTGTATTATGATAATATGGTTGAACCATTGTGACTTCTGGTTGTATGGTTTTTTATTCTCACTTGCTATTCTTTTTACTGTTATATGATTTTGTAAAAAGCTAAGAGTAACCCAGATGGTTGGCCATATCTAGTTTATCATTTGACTTGATGTCATCTGTACCATTCTTACTTTATTGTACATCCTTAATACAGACTGCAACCCCAATTGTATGGAATCTTTTTTGGTTTGATTTTGAAGATAAATTTCATTAAAGGTATTAAGAAAAAAATAGGTTGCTTAGAAGCCTTTTTTTTTTAATAAACGAATATATTTATTGTTCATTTTGCTTCAGGTTCAAAATGCTAATGATAATATTTATCTGGAAAATGTGGAACCAACTCTGACATTCATTCCTCAAGACTCTGGCATTATTATCCTAAATAATGAGCAAGGCTTTTCAGCTCAAAACATCAGAGCACTTTGTGATGTTGGAAATTCAACAAAGAATGGATCTAATTCTGGGTATATAGGGAAGAAGGGCATTGGTTTCAAATCGGTCTTCCGGGTATGTTTGGAGAAAATTATTATCTCACACACACACACACACATATATATTATTGGGACAAGTACTAAGAAATTTATTGAAAAAAAATGATAAGAGGGCATTGGCCAAGTACTTGGGTTGTCATCATTCTTTGTTTTTTTATTATTTAAAAATTTTCTATTTTTCCCTTCAATTTTAAATGATTTTATTTATTTTGTGTTTACTTTAGAATATTTGTTTTAAAGAAAGTCATAGAATCAAGAAGCTCAACTTAATTGAACCTAAGGCTTAATTCTGAAAGTATCATGATATCATATGTTTTAAAGTTACCGAAGCTTTGATTTCTTGGCTATTTGTTGCTAAGTGAACCATCTAGACCTCATAGTACTGTTCAATGTTTTCTCAGATAAATCTCGATCTGATTTGGGTGCTTGTATTCTTTTCTTGAAAGTTGCTGTGCTATTTTACTTACAAGTTTTGTTTAAAGATTTCATGCTTTTGAAGGAGTCTTTTCTGGTCAAGCTCCATCAATTCACTGGATTATTATGTTGCTCTGGATTAGAATCCTCTAGAATACCCTAAAGGACCTTATCCCTCCTTTATTTCCCATTCATTTTGTGTATTTTCCTACTGTATGATTCGCTATGTTATTTTGGGATATATACTTGGTTTGGATCATGATCAATCAAATTGTCAATATTCAAGTATCACAAGCACCGCAAAGCTTTATATTGGTTTTTGGATTCATTAACCCAGGGTTATTAACATTGTTTTTTATACATATAAGGGTTGGCAAAGTACAACCCTACAGTTTGGGGTTGTTTGGATTTTATCTCCTGAAGTTTGAGAAACTTGATTTTACACCCCAAAGTTTAGTTCCGTTAGCAAAATCACACCCTTGGTTAATTTGGCAGTTAAGTGATATCTCATCATGCTGACATGTTTTTTTTTTTTTTTTTTTTTGACAAATTAGCCCGGAGCCCTTTTTCCCAAAACTCACAAGATAAACCAGATTTTAAGGAGACACTGTTTCACGGCTATTCTCAAACTCAAAACCCCACAAACACCTCATTCCCAAATCCCTTTTTTACAAAATTTGGCAGCACAGTAATTTTTTTTTTCACCAAGCGCCCCATTTATTACAGATAAGTACTATGTTCTCAACTTTACTTTTCTTTCTTCCAATTTTTGTTTTCATTAACAATGTCATCTTTTTAACCCTAACCCCATTCCAACCTTCAGATCTTACTTCATTTTTTTCCCTATATTCCTCCTATTCGTGCTGTCCTTTTCTTCTTTCTTCTTAGTTCAATTTTTTTCCCCTGAATTCTATTGATTTATATCGTTTGTTATTTTAATTTCCTTTGATTTTGGGGTTTTTTATTTTATTTTATTTATTTTATTTTTATTTTTTATTTATAATCCTGGGTATCTGCTGGTTGTGTTGAAGATCTTAAGTTTTTGAGTTGTTGAATGCTCCAAACTGGGCTGAGTGAGCCACGCCAACTGTTTGACTAATCTGCCTATCTTTTGTCTTTCTAAGAAATGAATTTGTTTAATCTATTTTTGTCTTGAAAATTTAAAGACAGTCACTTGATTAACAAAAAAAAACTAACGGATTTGGGAATGAGGTGTTCATGGGGTTTTGCTTTTCTCTCTATTTGTTGTACTTTTTAATATGCTTTGTGCTCTACTTTGCATTTAGCAGTTTTTATATATATCCTTCTTACTTATCAAATAACCAAAAAAAAAAAAAAATCTGCAGTTAATTTGTGTTATGAGTTTTGGGCAAAATGACTCTGTTTAAGCTAATGGATTTGAGAATGAGGTGTTCATGGGGTTTTGCTTTTCTCTCTTTTTTTTTGTACTTTTTAATATGCTTTGTGCTCTACTTTGCATTTAGCAGTTTTTATATACATCTTTCTTACTTATCAAAAAAAAATCTGCAATTAATTTGTGTTATGAGTTTTGGGCAAAATGACTGTTTAAGGGCTGATTTGGCACCCAAAAAAATAAATATCAATGTGATGAGGTGTGACTTAACACCCAAAACTAACTGAGGGTGTGATTTTGCTAACGGAACCAAACTTTGGAGTGTAAAATCAAGTTTTTCAAACTTCAGAGTGTAAAATCCAAGCAACCTCAAACTTCAGAGGTGGAATTTGCAATTTACCTTACATATAATTTAAACATTGGCTAAAGGTTATGCTTCTCAAACTCCAGGAGTGAATACTAACAATTGCAATAAGTTCAGAAGCCAATTATTAAATCTGGTATATTATGCTTTAGAAGCAGATGATATAATCTATTGTTGACATTCATCTCCAATATAATCAATCTTTTGTTGACTGTATTCATCTGTCACATGCATTCATAAGCTTTATTGTGGTTATTGGGCGCTTTACATGGGTTAAAATGTAATTGACAGAATTTAATCTTTTGCTTAAGAATTAGTTTTTTGCTTAGGGTTATGACTTCATATTCCAGGAGTGGACATGAAAAATTGAATGAAGTTTAGAAGAAGATGATTAAAATAGATGTTTAAAGGCTATCTCCCACAAAGAAGATAAACATGATTTGAATAGTGTTCAGATGTTTTTCATTTTTGGGGGTTGGGTATAAGACGTTTGGGAAGCTTTAATTCTGCCCTGTTAGAAAAATGGTTGTGGAAGTATGGCATGAAGACTGATGCTTTATGGAGGATGGTTATAGAGGCAAAATATGAGAATATTTGGAGTGGTTGGTGTACAAAAAAGGTGACAAGTCCTTATGGGGTCAGTCTGTGGAGATACACTAGAAGTGGCTGGTTGAACTTCTCTAAACCCCTTGTATATGATGTGGGAGATGGTACTAGAGTGAAATTTTGGAAGCATGTGTGGTGTAGGGATTAGAGGCTTTTCTGGAGCTTTATTGTCTTAGTAAGTCAAAGGATTATTGGTGGCTGAAGTTATGGGTTGATCTGCTGGGAAGTTTCACTAGAATGTGCAATTTCGTCGTCCACCACAAGATTGGGAAGAAGAATCCTTTGATCGGTTTATGGGGTTGATCTACTCTTCGACAATTGGGGGGGGGGGGGGGGGGGGGGGGCTTGGACCAGATAAGTTTTGTTGGAAGCCTGCAAGGAATAAAGGTTTTGAGGTTAGAGGTTATTTAGCTCCTTCTACCCTATTACTCTTGTATCCTTCCTTTGGAGAATGATATGGCAATCAAAGGTCCCTCCAAGGGTAGCTTTCTTTTCTTGGGCTGCTTCCTTAGGTATCTTAACAACAGACAATCTTCGTAAAAGACGTGTGCTAGTGCTTGATTTGTGCTATATGTGTAAAAGTTGTGAAGAGTTGATAGATCATCTTTTGTTTCATTGCCTCATAGCTTGGAGAAATTATAGGGGCCCTCTAGTGGACCATATCACTTGTCCACCATTTCACTAAAAAATTTCCACTTGTTTAAAATTGTTGAGTCAGTAATTAATTTCTGTTTAAAAAAATTTTCTAACTAACAATTTTAAACAAGTGGTAGTTTTTTAGTGGAATAGTAGACCACATCACTTGTTCATTATGTGGATCTTATAATTTCTCTATAGCTTGGGAGTTGTGGTTTTTGGTTTTTTTCTTGTTTGGTATTCAATGGGTTATGCCTCATACTGTTCTTCAGTTGTTTGAGACTTGGCAAGGGAAGTATGCGAGACACCTTCACATAGATGTTTGGACATTAGTGCCTCATTGCTTGATATGGTGCATTTGGCATGAAAGGAATGCTAGAGGCTTTGAGGGCTGTGAATGTTCTTTGCTAGAGATTAAGTCTTTTTTTTTGTACACTCTCTTTGAATGGAGTGTGGTCTTCTCTCATTTTTCTTGTTCTTCTTTTCCTATTTTTCTTGATCGGTGTACTTTTGGCTCTTGATTTGTGCCCCCATAGTACATCCTCAATGTACTCAGTTAGGCACTTTTTCTATTATTAATAATATTCTTACGTTGCTTAAAAAAAAAAAAAAAAAAATGATGTTTTTCATTTTTAGCTAGTGTGCCAAAGTCTGAGTTTAACGAACTCTACTTTTGTCAGACAATTGTAATTGTGGGGAAAAGTGTTATAGTGTGAATCCCGACATAGAGTCTGAATGTGGTATCTTCACATAGAAACCTGAGTATCTTTTTGACTGAATTTTTTTTTATCAAACTAATGGTTATAAACTATAAATAATCAACATTCATCAATTTGGATGTTCTTTATGCAGGTTACAGATGCTACAGAGATTCATTCTAATGGGTTTCATGTCAATAATAAATTATTTTCACCAGCCCTTTGGAAAAGTTGGATCTTTTCTGTAGAAAGAAAAAGACATTAAACCCTTTCTCAAAGAGAGAGATAAAAAGAAAAGAAAAAAGAAATTAAGCCAATTACAAGTCATCATGTCAATTGTCAAACAAGTCGGTCTTGAAAATGATATTATTCACTAAACTGTGCTATCAATCCTAAATTAACGTATACGGTATACCACTAATTTAATTGATCTTGTGCGATACTAACAAGAAATCACGTGGCAGTAGGAGAATGTAAATTGGAGAAGAATAAACTTGAGATTGAAAGAGACTTGAACCATTTTTATTAATGCATAGAGATGTTTTTGAATTTTTTTATTTTTGTTGACACCATTTAGGTGACATTTAATTTTGATCAAGACTACTATAAATTTTAAAAATAAGAAGACCGAAGTGTAAGTTTACTAAACCTCAAGGAAGTTTTCGTTGTTCTGTCTAAACTCTCTCTATATAACAATCTTGACCTGTGAGATGTAATAATTTCTCCATAATCTCAATCTTCTCATTAGTTGTGAGTTCAAGGCACTTTTTGTTTGGCTTATCACTTCTTTTTTCTTTAATAACTTCTCACGGCACTCAACTTCAAGACTGTTTACCAAACCTCAAGGAAGTTTTCGTTATTTTGTCTAAACTCTCTCTATATAACAACCTTGACCTGTGAGATTTAATAATTTCTCCCTAATCTCAATCTTCTCATTAGTTGTGAATTCAAGGCACTTTCTGTTTGGCTTATCACTTCTTTTTTCTTTAATAACTTCTCACGGCACTCAACTTCAAGTCTGTTTACTAAACCTCAAGGAAGTTTTCATTATTTTGTCTAAACTCTCTCTATATAACAATCTTGACCTGTGAGATGTAATAATTTCTCCCAATCTCAATCTTCTCATTAGTTGTGAATTCAAGGCACTTTCTGGTTGGCTTATCAGTTCTTTTTTCTTTAATAACTTCTCACGGCACTCAACTTTGAGGCTGTTATTTAAGAGAAAATCAAGGTTTAAAGAATAGGAGAAAAAAACTTAAAAGACTTAAATTGATGGGACCCATATTTTACAACAAAATATGTTATAAAGCAATTACTTAAGTATACTATACGATAGAAAACCTTGAAGTTTTCTCTATTGTTTTCCATTTTTTGAATGTTTTATAGCATTAAATTCTTGATTTTTACTACAAATCCAAAATTTAATTACTTAGAAGAATAAAGAAAGAATGTTGCATTTTAAATATATTTTTTAAAAGAAATGAAGGTAGTGAGATTATGTGTATACAAATTTTTAGGTATATTACTATACTTTTAACATTGTTTTATTTTCTTAATTTATTTTAAGGAATCATATTAGATGTTTAAACTTTATACATTTAGATTAAGCTCATATTTTAAAGTTAATTTTTCTTTTATACCTCGTCTTATAATCTTAATTTTTACTCCCCTAAATAAAAATTCTGGCTCCACCACCTCCTAATCCAAACATATTAATTTTGAATCAGATGCAACGAATAATTTCAAGAAAAAATTGATAGGAAACAAATGTCAAAGCAGCATCAATTTTCCATGCTTTTTTTCCAACCAGTTGGCCCCATCATACTACAAATGGAGGGAGGGTGAGAGAGAGAGAGAGAGCTAGATAACAGCATTTCAATAATAAAAATAGATAATTTTAATGGCACTAAGAGTTACAGAAATGGATAGGCAACAAATGGCAAAACACCATCACTTTCATCAGAATTTCTTTTCCAATATGTTGGCTGTTGGCACACATTATCAGAGAAAGAGCTGGTTTCTTTTCCAGTGAATTGGCAATGAAACTAATTTTCAAAGTGGTCCATTAGCAAAAATTGATATTAAAAAAAAATCAATAAAAGTCGTTCATGAGATTTTTTTGATTTTAGTCCGCCCACATAAACAAACTCGCGCCCAATTTTATAACATATTTACACGTCAATTTGTGATGATTATAGTAACTGCTAAAAAAAATTAAAAAAAAAAAAAAAAAAAAGCACTCCAATTACAAAATAACTCTTAAGTATGTTGTGAATTTAAATATATAATTAGGTGTTCCTAACATTAATATTATCATTATTTTAAGAAAATTAGCATTATTCTTTTAAAATGTTGATAAATTGTTTGATGGTTGAATAAAAGATCTGAGATTCAATTCCCGCCTACACTAAAAACTTATTAGTATCTTTGTCTAATGGCAAAAAGCTATCATCAAGAGTAGACGTCATAGATTGAAACTTTCAAAAAAAAAAAACTTAATACACGTTTTTCAAGTCTTGATTGAGTTACTGCTGTAAGATTTATGAGATTTTGTACCTTTTAACTCTATCAAGCACCTACCGGAGATCAAATCTATATTGTTAGTATCAACGTAGTAAAGTTGTAGCCAAGCCTTCAGCTATCAAGTGTACTAAAGATCAAGGCATGAGCAGGTGGTTCATGTGAGAACAAATTCAAATCAAAGAAGTTTGTGGAGTTTAGAGCCTAGTTTGGTAACTGTGTTAGATTTACTACAAATTGGTATTCTTGACTGTAAATCTCAATTTGATATAGTAGATTGTACTCTTGAGATAGTTCTCCTAAGGTTTTTACCTTGAAACAAGTTGTTTCATTAGTTTTCCTAGATCATCACATCTTGTGTTATTTACTTTTCCGTTGTGTTTGACAAGTGTTTAATGTTTAACCTAGATCTGAATAATTAACCTAACTACTTGGACTATAAATTAGGTTAAACATATTGTGTTTTCTAGGGGCCTAAATCCTTCCTTACTTCATAGTGATGATAGTCATGGCACATTGCTATTAACACAGCCACTTGCTAGAGGAGAAAATTATCCAACTTGGATAAAAATAAAATTATATTTGTAAATAAATCCATTCTTATTCCAAATTGTCTTCTCCATAGTTCAATTATTGGACCAATGTTCAATTCATGATATACATTCTCCACATATTAAAAAAAAAATATATATATATATATATATATATATTTAACAAAAAGAAAATGTGCCATTGTCATCAAAATTAATGGATTTGTATCATATCAATTGGCAAGGTCAAAGGATTCCATACCAATCACCAAACAAGTATGTTTATGTTCCTTGCACCATTTCAAATATTCGCCCCAATTTGTCTTGTATTGTTCATTTCCACGCGGTTTAACAATTCTAGATGGTAAACACAATTTAGATTCTTTGAAATTTCGGCTCTTGTACTTCTTCTTTCTCTCTTCCTTATCAATCATGTCTCCTTTTATATTTTCTTTGTCGCACCATCCACCCATATACTTTACTTTTTTATTTTATATTTATTTATGTTCTTTGCCTCATGATTCGTTTGTGTGCTATATCTTGGTATGATCTTTTTAATTTCCTTCATTCTCCCATAGTTTAAGATATGTAAATTGAAGTTTATATCTCAACTGACTCATTTTATTATTTCTAGTGGAGATATCTAAGTTCCCAATCCCCTTTCTTCTAATTATCAAATTATTTATAAAACAAAAATAAGGAAAGAAATATATTTACGATTGATTTTTTTTTAGGAACAATGTATGATTGATTGAGGCTGTAATTGGTGAATACATTATCTGCTAACATATTAGGCTATAAATTAGTTTACATTTATTATGGCTCTTATAGAAATAATTCTTAAATAATATACATGTATTAATCGTTATTCACAATTTTGCTCATCATTAATAAATGCCTACAAAATTTTATTACATTAACATTAAAAACCTATCTGAGTTACAAAGGCCGCCACAAACCAGCCGGGTTTGACTTGGTTAGACTAGATTTTGTGTATAAATGGTCCATTTAAACAGCCAGCCCGATCTAAGTGTCAATTCGCTGAATTAGTGAATTTCCAATCTGACTGGCCAGACCGGTCCAAGTTTAATAATCTTTTGCTATGGTATTTATAATTGCAATATCTCCCCTATCATTTATTCTTTTGCAAATTCTTTCACTTGCAGCAGAAGTGTGTAATGTGTTCTATTGAATCTTTTAAATTACACAAATCACAATCTCTCGTTTCTACTAGGTGTTGGTCATAACTTTCCTTGTCTTGTCGGGTCTTTTCTTTAGTAATCAATAACATCCACTGATGATTCTTCTATAATGCCTACTAAAAGTCCTCCATGCAATATTTTATTGAATAAAGTTAGAAATATTCTATATGATTATTCCGCTGCACTTGATTACCATTTATTTAACTGATGCAAATGCTTTTCCGTTGCATATGTTTTAGGCTATAATGTTACTTAATTTCGTAAACTTGTCTCATTTTTTAGGATGTAAATGAAAACATAATTCAAACAGCAAATATTGCTTAATTCGGAGAGTTTGAGACTGCCTATATTCAGGATGTGTTTTTCTTTTTAGTCATAGTGGGTCTCAACTCTCAATCGTCTGATTCTGAATGCTCAGGGTATTCATAGGTATGTTAAAGGAAAGAAGAGACTCGAGTATCAAATGGCATCGTTTGATGATGAAAACATGTTATTAAAGCAAACTGTGGTCAAATGCTTCAAATTTACACGTGTGCACATGTACATTAAGAACGGTGTTGCGTGGCTTAAGTGACTTAAGAGAAGATCAAATGAGGCTTATAGAAGTTTTGTTAGTATAATTGGTCAAATGTAAAATTAGTGGAGTCTGTAACAAAGCCGTTAGCTCTGGTTTTGTGAGTTAGTGATATTTTTCCTTTTCTTTTAGTCTTGGATTAGTGTATAAATAGAAGAGCTTAATCAATAATCATAATGTGATTTTTTCTCTTTTTCAATAATGTAGATCTCAAACTCTATTTAGAGCGAGTGACTCTTCACATAATATAGCTCTGGTTTTGCTCATCAATGACTTCCAACATTAATACTATTGCACTTTTGACAAGCAAGCTCTCATCAATGGCGGAGGATGCTTCTAATCCTTCCTTCATAGTGGTGATAGTCCTAGCACGTTGCTAGTAACATAACCAATTATTGACTGGGAATATTATCCAACTTGGACAAAGATCTATGATCATGGTATTGCTAGCCAAAAATAAAATAAATTTTGTAACAAGATCCACTCCTATCCAAATTTGTCTTCTCCATAGTTCAAATTCATGGACCACCACAGTTCAATTCATATAATATACATTCTTCACATACTAAAATCAATATTTATCCCAAAAAAAAACTAAATGAAACATGCCATAATCATCAAAATTAATGGATTTGTACCATACCGATATGTAAGGTCCAATGATTTCATATAAGTCACCAAACTAGTATGATTATGTCCTTTGTAACATTTCAAATATGGCCAAAATGGGCATTTCCCTTTCGCCCAAAACAAGTAGCAAAATGCCCCTGTTTTAAACTCGATTTTTTAAAAATCGAGTTTCAATGAAAAACTTGATTTTTAGAAAATCGAGTTATAGGCAATTTTTTTTTTTTTTTTTTAAATTACATGGAACTCAAGTTCCATGTAAAATTTTGCAAGTAACTCGATTTTAATTAAATCGAGTTTTTTTTATTGAAACTTGATTTTTTTTAAATCGAGTTTCAAAACAGGGACATTTTGCTAGATAATTTCATAACAGAAGCATTTTGTTACTTGTTTTGGGCGAAAGGGACAAATGCCCATTTGACCTTTCAAATATCCACCCTAATTTATCTTGTGGCAGTCAGTTTCACGTGTTTTGATAATTCTAAATGGTAAACACAATTTGAATTCATAGAAATTTTGCCTCTTCTTTTCTACTTATCAATCACATTTCCCTCTATATTTTCTTTGTCCCACCAGCCACTCATATGAACTTTACTTTTTTGTTTATTAATTTATGTTCTTTGTAAGATGATTCATTGGTGTGCACATGCATCGTTGTATGTTTGTTTCAATTTCCTTCATTCTCCCATCATTTAAGACGTGTAAAACGACGCCAAGAGTTTTATATCTAAATAGACACATTTTATTATTTTTAGTGAAGATACCTAAGTTTTAAATATCCCTTCTCTTAATTATCAAATTATTTCTAATAAATTTTGCTCATTATTAATAAAAGAAAAAAAAATGCTAGAGACAAACTATTTAATTACTCTAAATAAAACTGATCCTCAAAAAAAAAAAAAAATTACTCTAATAAAATGACTATAAAATTTAATCATGTTAACATTAAAAAAATAATTACTTATTATCAATAAGGAACTAAGGATTACAAAGCTGAAAAGAAGTGCCAATCACCCCCAATGTCAGGCTGCTTTCATCATTATGTTCAAGAAGAATACCTTAATTATCATTTTCCAATAAATAAAGCTAATAAAACAAAAAGTATCACATAAATTTTTCTGAGTGCGAGCCCATTCAAAACAGAAAATAATAAAATAGAAAGTGCAATTAGTGCTTTATGACTAAACAAAAAGTAGAGCCCACATGTCAAGTTGAAAGATACCGATAAGATTCGGTAGAACCCAATTACACCACGTAGTCCATGAGATTCTTTTGCCCAAAGACTTAACCAGAAGTTTACCATATTATATGGATTTAAACAAGAAAGCCTTCTAACTTTCTCTATATAAAGGCTCGTGGACTTAATAACTTTCTTGTCTTGGGTACTAATATAGAAGTTGGTTTACCTAGAAAATTGAAGTAGGAGTTTCACAAAATTTCTCAATGGGGTGGCCTTTAGTTAAATCTTTGCTGTGGTCTTTACTACTCTTTGTTCAAAGTCATGAGCACAGAGCTTGTATTGAGGAAGAGAGGACCGGTCTCTTAGAATTGAAAGCCTTTCTAAAATCCCACACTAATTATACCAAACCCCTTCTTCGAACATGGGTTTATGAGACAAAGGGTGAGTGTTGTAGTTGGGAACGGGTCAACTGTAGCACTACCACCGGTCATGTGATCAATCTCACGCTCTCCAATATAATCAAAGAGCAAGATTATGGGGAGGGGACTTGGTTCCTAAATGTGTCTTTGTTGCAGCCTTTTAAGGAGTTAAGAATTCTTGATTTATCTGAAAATGGAATTTCTGGTTGGTTGGGAAATGAAGGTATGTGAGCCTTTGCTTCTACTATCATACACCCCACTCCCAAAACACACACACAAGCACAAAAGAACTTTACGCTTAATAGGAAAGGCTTGGGATCAAGGTAATTCAATTCAATTAAATATCCCAAATCAAATTTAAAATATTATAGTTGGTCATTTGCTCTCAGTTTGATTAATTAAATTTATTTTAGAGGACGGGTCATTTTAATCATTAGATTAGATATAATTTCTCTCTATATTTTCTCTAAACTTTAAATACAAATATTTAGACAATAAACTTTACATATGTCAAATATATATAATGGTAAATTATTTAGAAGTATTTAAGGAGTCTCGTTATGATGTTTCAAATATTTATGAACAAATCATTGTTTTCCATATAACATCATATATTTACATCACTCTAAAATATAACACGTCATTCCCGATTTGCCATATGCATTGATTAAGAGACATAAAATGGTTCCATCTTGCTTCTTAATTACTTTCTCTCAACGTTTGTTAAAACCAAATAAAATGGTGCAACAGTCCTTGCAAATTCTCTCATTATCTCTCTCTCTCTCTCTATATATATATATCATATCATATTATATATAATAAAAGTTGGGCTTACACGCTGTGGTTGCGCCAAGTGGTGGCACCAAATTGCAGAAATTTTCTTAAATTTTTAGATTTTAAGAAAAAAAAAATATAAGTTTTCTTCAACTATAATTTCTAAGTGGGTAAAAATCTAAATTTGATTAAAAGAAGACAGGATAAAGTTCTATTCAATTAATATTGCTTCACAGGATAAAATTCTATTCAATTAATATTAGTTTTAGACTTTTTGTTCATATAGAATTCTTCAATGTGGAGTGTATATATATATATATATATATATCAAATAATTCATAATTAATACCCATCATACGGTTCTTTTGTGCTATTCTTCTCTTCTTCTATCTACAACCTCTATTATTCTTTTCTTTTACCTACAACCTTACAAGTATGTATTTGTTGACTTTATTTTTTTTTTTTCCCCATCAAATTGAATATATTTTGTGTATTTGTTTAAGTTGATTTCCTTAAGTTTAATACAATTTAGAGAATTGTTAAGGATTGTCAATTGATTTTTTTTTTTTTTTTATATATATATAATGCTAGTTTGATTGTTAAGAAATCATATAAGAAGTTGAGCTTTCATGTCTAATTAACTAAGAAATTAATTTTTGAGTCCAAACGTAATAAAACAACAAAATATATAGTCAATATTTTCTTTTTTCCTTTTCTAGGGTTTTCTTTTCTTCTTGGCAAATAGAGCTAATATTTAGGCTTTTCTAGCCTTTTCTTTTCCTTTTTGTGTTTTGTGGGTATAGATGTTGAATGTTTTTTTAATTATTTATATTTATATTTATGTTTTTTAATTTTTTTTTAAATCTCGAGAAGCAACTATTTTTTTTTTATTTTAAAAAAGAGTCCTAATATATGTATGACTTGGCCGAATATTAAACCACCAACATCAAGAGAAGCAACTTTTTTTTTTTTTTTAAAAAGAGTCCTAATATATGTAGGACTTGAACTTGGCCTAATATTAAACCTCCGACACCAAAATATATTTTATATATATAATTTTTGAATCCATATTGTACATACATTGAAATATGATATATAATGATATAATTTATCCAAAAATATCTACCCGAATATGGTGATTTTTTTTAAATTGAGGTTTTTTTTTTTTTTTTTTTTTTTTTTGAGAAGGAATGTTCTGGACTAATATGGTTGTATGATATGCCAATTGCAAGCATTCCCCAAATTTTTAGTGTTTTCATTTTTTTAGATTTTTTTTTTAAATAGATATATTTTTTTTGGTCTTATCTTCTTCTCTTATAATTTTCAAGTTGATAAAAAACTTAATTTGATTACAATCCAAATTCTTCATCTAATCTTTTTTTTTTTTTTTTTTTACTTAAATTATATTGCTACACATTCATAACACAGCAATGTTATTAGTGTTTTTTAGATTTTCAAAAAAAAAAAAAAACATAAATTATATCATGATCTAAAAAAAAAAAAAAATTACATCGTATATATACGTTAAAATTAACATAACATTATATATATATATATATATATGTTAAAATCAACTTAAAATTTTAGCATTATTAGTTCATATTTTTAGATTTTCAAAAAAAAAAAAAAAAAAGATATAATTTTTTGTTCTTATATTCTTTTCCTATAATTCATACTTCCACAAATTAGACTGGCATTAGACTTTTTGTTCATATCAACTTCTTCAATGTGGAGTGTATATATATCAAATAATTCATAACAAATACCTACTATATGGTTTTTTTTTCTTCTCTTTTTCTACCTACAACCTTACAGGTTTGTGTTTGTTTACACTAATTTTTTATATATTAGTTTACTCTAATGTTTTTTCATCAAATTGAATAGGTTTTGTGTATTTTTTTGTCTTTTGTTTAACCTAATTTTATTAAATTTTATCTGATCCATATGGTTATGGTTTAAGAATCAATTATTAATAAATTTGATGATAAATTGTTCTATCTATTTTAGTATTTAATTTTAGTTTTCCTATTTTATTTAGATTATACATGATTATTGATTAAGCCGTGCATTGCACGGGCATAATACCAGTATATATATATATATATATATATCATATTATATATAATAAAAGTTGGGCTTAGATGCCATGGCTGCGCCATATGGCTTCACCAAATTACAGAAATTTTAATAAATTTTTAGATTTTAAGAATAGATATATATACATATTTTTTGGATAAATATGACAAATCAAGTAATGAAAGAATGTAGCATTTGATTTACAACTATAACAGTTGTATCTATCTAAAATGTTATCAGCAAACTCTAAAATAAAAAAATAGATATATATTTTTTGTCCTTATCTTTTTGTCCTATCATTTCTAAGTCACGTGGCTTCACCAAATTGCAAAAATTTTAATAAATTTTTAGATTTTAAGAATAAATATATATACATATTTTTTGGATAAATATGACAAATCAAGTAATGAAAGAATGTAGCATTTGATTTACAACTATAACAGTTGTATCTATCTAAAATGTTATCAACAAACCCTAAAATCAAAAAATTGATATATATTTTTTGTCCTTATCTTTTTGTCCTATAATTTCTAAGTTGATAAAAATATTAATTTGATTACAATCCAAATTATTTATATAATCCTTTTATTATTAATTTATCTATAATTTCAATAAAAAAAAAAATTAGAGTATACATAGAGTAGTTAAAGTGAAAGAATTGATGAAATTTTTTTTTCCTACGTTTCTTTAAAAAAAGTAAAAGGAAAAAAGAAGAAGATAGAATTTGCTTTTTATTTTTTTCCTACGTTTATTTATTTATTTATTTTTTGGTGGATAAATTTGCATTTTATGTCATCTTTTTCCTAATAATAAAGTTAAAAAAAAAAAACAAAAAAAGTATTTGAGTTTCACCTAAACTACTCCTTTTTGTTTATATCTTCTTCACAACTTAAAATTCTCACTATATATACACACAGTTTTTTTGGTATTTCATTATTTCTACTACGTACTTTACAATTATTTGCTATATCTTTCATTTCTTCTCTCTGCCCTACTTACAACCTTGCAGGTAATTTTTTTTTTCTTTCATCAAATTGAATAGATTTGGTGTATTTGTTGCCTTTTTAATATATATAATATGATTTTTATCAACAAGTTTTATAGAAAGGCTGAAATTCTATGTTTGATCACATATTTTTGTGTTTTTTTTTAGAAGTCAATAATACTCAATATAGCAAGCAATATTTTTGTATTTTTTAATTTCTTATTACATGATTATTTGTTGACATCAATATTTTATTATAGATTTAATTTGTTATGGCTTTTGTTTGGTATTTTGTTCCATGTAATCTATATTCTTTAATTAAAAGCAAAATTTGCTGTCAAACATGAAATTGGATACAAAAGAATCCATTCGTCCAAATTTCTATGGAAGTCTATCTTTACTTAATTCCGTTTTTTTTTTTAATTGAGGTTTTGGCTTAATTTTGTTTTCAACCATTTCAATTATTGAATTCATTATTTTTTCATGTATAATATTAATATCTGAGTTTTTTTTATGATAAAAAAAAAATATGTTTTCTTAAAGGCTAAAACACAATACAATTACAAACATTACTTTAAGTTAAGGTGTTATATTTATTTATTATTAAGTTAAAATGTTACATTAAGTTAGAGTATTATATTTTTATTTATTATTAATTCAGTTTAGGGTTGATATAACTTATAACCATTTAAATGAAATCAATACTAAAACAAATTTTTTAAATATCAAAATAAGAAATAAAAATTAAATTTCATTTAAGTGTACAAGTACAATTTATGTTTTAATCTTAAATTTTGAATTAATTATTTTTTAATTTTATTTGTTATTAAATTTAATTATATTATCAAAATATTTTTTATTAAGCCGTGCATCGCACAGGACGCTGTGGTTGCGCCAAGTGGTGGCATCAAATTGCAGAAATTTTCTTAAATTTTTAGATTTTAAGAAAAAAAAAATATAAGTTTTCTTCAACTATAATTTCTAAGTGGGTAAAAATCTAAATTTGATTAAAAGAACAAAGGATAAAGTTCTATTCAATTAATATTGCTTCACAGGATAAAATTCTATTCAATTAATATTAGTTTTAGACTTTTTGTTCATATAGAATTCTTCAATGTGGAGTGTATATATATATAAATATATCAAATAATTCATAATTAATACCTATCATACGGTTCTTTTGTGCTATTCTTCTCTTCTTCTATCTACAACCTCTATTATTCTTTTCTTCTACCTACAACCTTACAAGTACGTATTTGTTGACTCTACTTTTTTTTTCCCCATCAAATTGAATATATTTTGTGTATTTGTTTAAGTTGATTTCCTTAAGTTTAATACAATTTAGAGAATTGTTACGGATTGTCAATTGATTTTTTTTTTTTTTTTATATATATAATGCTAGTTTGATTGTTAAGAAATTATATAAGAAGTTGAGCTTTCATGTCTAATTATAACCGAAGTCTCTGAAGCTCCTACAATTTTTCACGTCAGCACAATATTTAAATAAATTATTATTTTATTTAAATAAAATTATTTTTGTTTAATCCAAACTTAACAAGGAGTGAAACTCTATCTCTCTAACAAGTCCAATTTAAACTCAAACATATCATTTTTTTAATCATTTTTTAAATAAAATTATTTTTGTTTAGTCCAAATTTAACAATGAGTGAAACTCTATCTTTCTAATAACTCCAACTTAAACTTAAATTCATCATTATCATTTTTTTTTAAACAAAATTATTTTTATTTAGTCCAAACTTAATAAGGAGTGAAACTTTATCTCTCTAACAAGTCTAACTTAAACTCAACCTCAAACGTTGATAAAAATAAAAAAAATAAAAAATAAAATAAAAAAACTTGAATAAATCCTATATTAAGATTATCCTAGACGTGACTTCATTTGGGTAAATATAAAAATCATCAACTATTGATAAAGTTCAACTTCTTTAGATAATAGAAGAATTCTATTGCAACTTCCTTAAAAAGTAATTTTTGTACATAAATCATCAAACTCTTTTTAGCCGTTTTTTACAAGATAAAAAAACTTGCAATAATTGAAATTATTTTTTTAAATATAACCCATCTTTCTTTTATATTTTTCCATTGTTTAGTCATATATATATATATTTTGTTTCAATAATTTCTATGCAGTAAATCATCTAATTCTTTAATATTTTTTGGTCTTTTAGAAGTTTTAATAGCTGAATTTTTTATTTTTTATTTTTAGGTTTTCTTTTTTTATTTTTTATTATTATTATTTATTTTATTTTTTTTGCAATATTTGAAATTGTTTGACAAATTTTTTGTAAGCATAATGGTAATTTATTTAGAAGCATTTAAGGAGCCTCATTATGATGCGTCAAATTTTTATGACGTATACAAATTGTTGTTTTCCATATAAAAACATAGGTTTATATCACTCTAAAAGATAACACATGTTATTGCCCTATGCATCGACTAAGGGACACATAAAATGGTTCTGTCTGGCTTCTTAATTACCCTCTCTCAACGTTTGTTAAAACCAAATAAAAAGGTGCAACAGTCCTCGCAAATTATCTTATTATTTATATTTGATTTCATCCCTTCCTCTCTCAACCCTTTTTATCTCCATCAAACCCAGTTTGCGCCAAGCATTGTTTAGAAATGAAGCATCTTAAATAAACAGTGTTGTAGCGCCAAAAATGTGGGAGTGCTCTGTTTAGATGAGCTCTAATTTCAAGTATCCAGGACCAGGAGAAATTATAAAGTCCACATGGTGGATAAGTGATATGGTCCACCATTCCGCTAAGAAACTGCCACTTGTTTAAAATTGTTAGTTAGAAAATTTTTTTAAACAGAAATTAATTACTGACTCAGCAATTTTAAACAAATGGAAGTTTTTTAATGGAATGGTGGACAAATAATGTGGTCCACCAGAAGACCCTATAATTTCTCTAGGACCAGCGGCTGCGAAATACATGACTCACATGTACCCGCTATTGTAATAGATTACAGAATTCCATGTGTATAACTTAACTTGGAGATGTTTGGTCAATTTAAAAACTGTGTATTATTGGAGATCTTTTTTTCTTAATTCTTTTTTATTCAAAAAAGCCTAAATTTTTTTTTCTTTTTTTTTTTGGAGTCAAAACATATGCATAAATATTTTAGTTTGTAGTTCGTTATTGAATAATTGCTTTAGTATTTTATTGCTTTTACTTGTGTGTTATGATCAACAAACCAATTCAAGAACACGAAATGACGACAATAAATGCCAATCATTAATAAATTGTATTTTATATAGTTCATTACTTGTTTTTTCTTACAAATAAATGTTTGTAAAATTAGATTGTAAATTGTTACTTATTTTAATATTGTCCTTTACTTATACTTTCTCACTAATTGCTACAATTACAGCAATTGCATCAATCAATACAAAATAGAAAAATGTATCAATTTCAGACATTCAACTTTCAAAATCACCCACATTAGTCAAGATAAAAACTTGTAAATTTACAAAATTACTATAATAATTATGTAAATTTATACTAACACTATTCACTTTACATATACTTTTTTATTCTTTGTTTTATGTATCTCGAGACTGAAAAAAGATAATAGGTGGTAGTTATAGTATGTGAAGAAAAAAAAATCAAGAAAAATTAATATTTTAATATAATGAAGTATAAAATAGATAATGCAATATGAAATTTTTTGAAAAATGAGCATGTAAAATAGAAAAATTAGATTGTTATATTAAAATAAACGAAATTTTTTATACAAGCTGATGTGAATATTTTTACCGGTACTTTATCTTTTCTTTAACATCTCCTACCGAACACCTATAATAACGGTGGACTTTGACGTAGACTTGGTCATGCGCTTGGCTTCATAAATAAGAAAGCCAAATACGATTGCCAACAATTCATATTTATATGATAAAAGTGCATACCTATGGCTTGCAATCATAAAACTTCACACCTATCCAGAAACATATATATCTTTTTTAGAAACATATTTGATTCTTGATAATTTTTTTTGAGAATGACTTTCCGCATTTTATTGATAAATTTAACATTTTTTTTTTTTCAGAATCCAATTGTTTATCAAAAATGAGCAAGCTAACACAATTGAATTTAGGACATAACAACTTTGACAAGGAAATTTTAAGATCCTTAGGTGCCCTCCCAGTTCTTAAATCTCTGGATCTAAGTTTCAATAACATGTGGCCTCTTTCTAGCAAAGGTATGTGTATATCTAAATTTTCTTCGCAAGAATACCATGAAAAAGTTAACACAAAACTGAAATCTTATAACCAATATTTACCTTTATCAAAATTTACTCTCTTCGTGTTAAAAGGCACAAAATGCTTCAGTGCAATAACTAATGCTTTCGATATATGCAAATGATAGTAGTAGTAGTATGCCTTCAATATTCAATGAGCATTTTAACCCAAATTTTTGTCCATTCCAATATAAAAATGTGTTTAGTTCTACTAGATCTTTCTTCTGTACTATTGGTTTCAAGCTTATATATGAAAATTTGAATATCTCTTCACCGGTGATGTAGAATTGGTTTATCTAAGCAACTTGGAGGTCCTTATCTTGCAATCTTGTAGCCTTAATGGAAGCCTACCATTCAAGGGTAAACATTCCAACATCATTTTTATTGATTTTCCCTTGATAGATCAATTAATAGCCTTAATGGAAGCCTACCGTACCCTATTTGCCTACAAGCCATTTTAAAGACTTTTACTGACACTACTATTGTCAATTCTCTTGTTAGATATGGCAAATTTCAACGGTTTGAAGATTTTAGATTTGAGTGAAAATAATTTCACTGGAAGCATTACTCCATATATCGAAACGTTATCTTCTCTCAAGGCTATATCATTATCTGAAAATGAACTCAATGGAACTTTAAACACTCCAGGTAAGAATCTCCTATAAAATCAAGTATTTGCTATTTTGATTAGGAGAGTGGGAACAATTAAAAGAGAATGGTGGATAACTTGATATAGATCAATCCTCATTAGCTGCAACTTGGAGCATAACATTCGACCATCCACTTTTTCTAAATGTAAAAATGATTTTACCCCCACTTACCCAAAAAAGAATAAATAAAAATTTTCATTTTAATCCCACAGGACCGACTCTACCCTTTGTTTAACTCATAATTGAGCCAATAAGCCTAAGGCGGCCGTATAGAATAAGGTCCCATAATTTTGGTCCTATAGTAGTACAATATTATATTTTTGTAACAATTTTAAATAAAGTATGTCACATATTTATTTAATTTTTTGTTTTTGAAAAGTGACAAAGCTTAGCTAATCTTTTTATATTTTACATTTATACTTATATCCTACCTAAAATCAATTATAAGAAAACCATTAGGAGGATTAGACATATTATCAGTTATAAATAAGTTGTTAATAAAAACTTGAATACAAAAATTTAATTTGTAATTTTGCGTCAAAAAAACAGTGATAATCTTATTGCTTTTGACAGATTTTTGTGCACTAAAGAAACTTGAAGAGTTAGATCTTGGTAGTAATAACTTTGAAGGAATCCTTCCTCCATGCTTAACCAATTTGACATCTCTTGGTTGGTTAGATATATCTGACAACCTATTCAGTGGAACTCTGTCTTCATCTGCAATAGTCAGCTTGACATCTCTTGAGTACATTGATCTGAGTTATAATCTTTTTGAAGGATTATTTCCATTCAGCTTATTTGCTAATCACTCTAAGCTTAAGGTGATTCAATTTTTGAGTGCCAACAACAAGCTTGATATCCAAACTGAAAATCCAAGTTGGGACCCTTTGTTTCAATTAAAGGTTCTAGTGCTGTCTAACTGTAATATAAACAAGCCCACTGGCAACCTTCCTAAGTTTCTCTTGGACCAACATGAATTGAAAGTTGTTGATATCTCTCATAGTAAGTTGAATGGAAGCTTCCCCATTTGGTTGCTTGAAAACAATACTGGACTACAATTGCTAAATCTTCGGAATAATTTTTTGAGAGATCAATTTCATCTGCCATCAGATTACTATATCAATCTCCTCTGGTTGGATGTTTCTGACAATAACTTTGATGGGCAACTTCAAGAAAATATTGGAAAGATCATTCCAAAATTAAAATATCTAAATTTATCTCGAAATTATTTTCAAGGTAATCTCCCATCATCCATTGGTGACATGAGTAACTTGGTTAGATTGGATTTGTCCTTTAATGATTTTTCAGGAGAGATAACAATGGAGTTGGTTGCTAATTGCACCTCCTTGAGTACTTTGAGGTTATCTAATAATAGCTTTCATGGAAATTTTTTTTCAAAGAACTTCAACCAATCTATGTTAGCTAGTTTGGAATTGAACAATAATCAATTCACAGGGACTCTTCCATTGGTATCCCCTTTGATTTGGGCAGTCCTAGATATTAGTAACAATTACATGTCAGGTATAATTCCCGTATGGGTAATAAATGGTACACTATTGGGTTTTCTCGACCTGAGTAACAACTTTTTCAAAGGTCATATTCCGTGTGGAATAAGTTCAACAACTATAATAAACCTTTCTCATAATTTTCTTACTGGATCGTTACCTTCTTGTTGGAATCTAAAGAATGTTGGGCATGTACTTTTAAGGGGAAACAAACTCACAGGATCATTACCCAAAGCTATTCTCAATTCATCATCTCTTCTGACACTGGACATTAGAGATAATAGCTTTTTCGGTAATATCCCTGAAGAAATTGAAAGACTTTCTAACTTACGAGTACTTATATTGAGTGACAACCATTTTAGTGGTATGATTCCAAAGCAGCTGTGTCGATTAAAAAAGATAGGCATAATGGATCTTTCTAAGAACTTTTTTTCGGGGACAATACCATACTGCTTTCACAACATAACCTTTGGGAAGCTAGCTCCTAGTGACTTTGTCTATAAACGTTACCGTCGTTTGTGGAGCTCAGGTTTTTACCTCCCATATAAATCTCTTTTAAAAAGGGGTTTTGAAATTCAAGGGACAGAATCTACGTTCCTGTATTCAGTTGAGATCGAGTTTTTGACTAAATATAGGTCTCACTTGTACAAGGGTCTCATCCTTGATATCATGTCTGCATTAGATTTGTCACTCAACCAGCTAATAGGTGAAATCCCACCAGATCTAGGACAACTATCTTCCATTCATGCACTAAACTTGTCCTACAATCAATTGATAGGTCCTATTCCGAAAACATTCTCAAATTTGGCTCAGTTGGAGAGCTTAGACCTTTCTCACGACAATTTGAGTGGAGAAATTCCTTCAGTATTGACTGATCTAACGTTTCTAGCAGTTTTCACTGTTGCTCACAACAACTTATCAGGTAAAGTTCCAGAAATGAGACAACAATTTTCAACATTTGAAGAGAGCAGCTATGAAGGAAATCCATTTCTTTGTGGTGCACCACTACAGAAAAGTTGCACCGATACTGATGAATCACCTCCATTATCACAAAAATCTTCAGAGGCAAGTGACGGCAGATGGTATGAAGTTGATCTTCTAGTCTTCTTTACAAGTTTTTTGGTATCTTGCATTATTTTCTTTTTGGGTGTAGTCAGTGTTCTTTATATTAATCCTCACTGGCAGCAACGATGCTTCAACTTGGTTGAGGATTGTATGTACTGGTGTTATTTTTTTGCTTTAAATACCCTAAAAGAGTTGTCAAGCCGTATGTGTCATTAGATGTACTCAATTTCTGTAGAAACCTTTTGTGGTAGTTTTGATAAATACCTATGTGTATGGGTATGTTTGGTTTTGAATAATTGTTATCATGCTCTGTTATGAAACAAGGAGCTCACTTGCAGTACTTTTTCATTCGTATTGTAATTATTGTGACTAGCCAATAATGTCATGTGCGGGTATGTTATAATTTCATTTTAAAATAATTCGTCGAGAAAGTTTTTATATGGGCCATGTGAAATTTATTTTGTTGTATATGATATCATTAAAAATTAGAAAAATTAGTTACAATTATATTATATGTCACGAGGGGAAAAAAGCAGACAATGTAAAATGATAAGAATTATATGATTATTTCATTGACATATGAAGAACGTGAAATATGACTTCAATGAATTAATAAATATTTGATTACCAATAGCCTGTGGCCTAAGGATTGCCTCCTCCATTGTTGGTTAAATTTCTTGGTTTGAATCCGTCCACCTTAACCTTAACAAAAAATAATTATTATTTAATTATCATTTAACTTAAGCACAAATATATCACAGTTGGATAGGAGTAAGATCAGATCATAAATTTTCCAGCAAATTTAAATTATTCTTGTTTAGAAAAATAAATGTTTGACTCTATTGTTTTTGAAAAAATTGAAATTAAAAAAAAAAGGTTAATTTTCAATACAACTTCTCCGGGGTCCAGTTAGGTTTTTCACTTTAGACCTCTTGATTTTACAGCAAAGTTATCAACTTCAAATAATTAATCTGTTATGAATTAATAAGTGGAAAACAATATCTAAAAATAAATCTTTTTTTTTTTTTTTTTTTCTTCTGTTGATCAAAGATAGTTTTCCTTTGACTTATTTTCGTGATATTGCCAAACACTAGAAAACACGGAAAACTATCTTTACACTAAGTTTTCCATTGAAACAAAAAAACGCTAGATTGATTTCCAAGTTAATTGCCACATATTAAATATGTTACCAATAAAGCAATAAAATAGTAAATTCAATGAAAATAACATAAGACAACAATAGGGTGACCCAACAAAACCTATGAAACATACTGTTTCACAGTAATAATCTAGAGGGATTTAACTTGTCAATTCTAAGGTAAACTAACCCACTAGAATAGAATTGAAGTTTATACACTAGACTTAATTCTAAATCTCCCCTTTAAAAAAAATACTTAACCCTAAAACTCCCCGTTTGTTACTTTGAGATTTGGACAAGCAACTTTAATCTACACTATGACAACAGTGTTGATTGTTAATGGAGGCTCAAATCAACTCTTTGAAAAACTTAGGGTTTCTATCTCTCTAACCTCTTTATAAGTTGTGCTTAATGGGCATTTATATGGACTCTTCATTAAGGTTACAAAAACTAAAAAACCCGCATGTACAATCAACTAAATAAATCACGTCAAACCTGAAAAAATTAAATTTACGATTCTTGATCAGTTGAACTTCGAATCAAACAGGGGTCAAACTCATCTCTCGATCGGTCGAACTTGCAATCAAACTTACAAAAACACAGTTTTCTTCCACAAATAACTTTCGTCTTGGACTCATAATTTTACATTAAGAACTCAACAAAACTCAAACTTTTTGTCATTGGTTACCAACACCTAATCCATTGGACCTAACATGTCATACTCGTATCTTTGATTTTCTTGTATAGTTTTAGAAAAGATAGCATTATTTTTCATGTATTAAATAATTGAATAGCTAATGTTTTCAGTGCAACTAAACACCAGAAACTGGCAAAAATGTATTCTAAAAATATTTTTAATGGAAACAAACACAAACGTATGGTAAAAAGGGATGATGGGATAAAATAATTAAAAAATTCTTTAACAAAATTTTAGAGTGTGTAGCCTTGTAGGGATATGGATCCTCTCCATTTCAAAAAGAAATGGAGAGTATCCATTTCATGGACAAGATCTATTTAAAATAGATCTAAGGTGTAAAATGTGTCACCTTAATTAAATTTTATTACTCAACTCATCAACATGACTATGGTTTTTCCTAAAAAAAATAAAAATAACTGTGGTTAAACACATTATAGGTTCACGTTGTTTTACATAAAAACACAAAACATTAGCATTATCGTTAAGTTATGGTTTTTTCGTTGAAAACTATTGGGTATGGTGGTGTAGGGGCCATTGGAGTTGCTAGTAGTGGCAGTGGTGGACTTCTACGGCGATGGTCTCATCCTCTGATAGTCGACTGCCATAACCGCAACTGCCAACCTCTTTCAATCATGATGCCTTTGTCAGCAGTGGACTCGCATTTTTCTTTCTTTTCCTTCTCTTTTGGACCTTTAGCAAAAAACTTCACAGTTTTTTTTTTTTTTTTGCAAATTACAATTTAACCACTTATGGTTTGGATGAAATTTAAGTTGACTGGTTTGAAATTTGACACTTTACCCACTTGAAATTAGCTTAGTTAGGGCTCCATAACCCATCTTTGTTAAAAGCATGACTAGATATGTAATTTTGCTCCACTTTTATATATCTTTCTCCAAAAATACATAAAAAAACACAAGATAAAATAAGATTA
Source organism: Quercus gilva (assembly GCA_023621385.1). Taxonomy (NCBI): domain Eukaryota; kingdom Viridiplantae; phylum Streptophyta; class Magnoliopsida; order Fagales; family Fagaceae; genus Quercus; species Quercus gilva. Next base: position 15,211,845 of record CM042477.1, read on the forward strand.
AAAAAAAATCCAGTGAAACACTTGTATTATGAGATTTCAAATCACGTATAAGCAACTTAAATTTCGGTCAAATATTAGGTGGGTAAAGTGTCAAATTTCAAACCAAGAGTAGGTAGACAACTTAAATTTTGGCCAACCCACAGTTCGTAAGTTCATAAGTAGGGATGGCAATTTTTTCCCGCCCCGCTTAACCCACCCCTTCCCGCTTTGCCCCACGCAGGTTTTAGATTTTAGTCCCGGCGGAGATGGTTTAGACTTTTTAGAACCAACTTGCCCCGCTCCACCCCATTCTTACCCCGTATTGATAAGGGTTAAATTGTAAATTTTTCATACCCTAAAATCCTACTATTAAAACAAACATATCATCAACTTATTTTATTCTATTCAACAAGGCTTTTTGCCTCTTTTTTTTTTTCTCTAGCAAAGTTGGAAATAAGGTACCAATTTTAACATTTTCTTTTGTCTTTATTATAAAAAAATTTATATACTATTGAATCATTGATTTTTTATTATACAATTTTTGTTTTTGTTGTGATATTGTCTTGTTAAACACTTTAATAATATTATTCAATTTTTGCTAAAAATTAGTTTGATTTGATGAGATAAATTTATTTGTAATTACAAGTTATTTTTATTAAAGAAACAGGTTTTATTAAAAACAATTGTAATAATTGTGGGCAAATTAAAAAGAAGTAGAGTTTTACGAGGTGGGGCAAGGCTTCGCAGGCCTCTAAGGAGCGGGGATGGGGCAAGAAAATTTGCCTTGTCATGCAAGGTGGGGCGGGAATAGAACAAAACAAAACCATGCGAGGTGGAGGCAAAGACCCCATCATTCAAACCCGTGCATTGCTATCCCTGTAAGTTGTAATTGCCATATTAAAAAAAAAAAAAAAAAAAAAAAAAAAACTAACTACCGTTAACCTTTTGAGTTGCTGATTGTAAAAGAGGTGGCGAAATTGTAGCCCTTAGATTTCTTTGAAATGAATCTCAGCCTTTAAATGGACACTCCATTTCATTTTGAAATGGAGAAGATCTGGATCCAGCCTTGTAGTAAGTGATTGAAAAAGAGTGTTGACAGTTGACAAAGAGAAGAACTTTTGAAGCAACGATGAGCGAAGGTCCAAAGCTCTACACCAGCAAACCCAAAAATGTAAGCTCAAATCATATTTTTTTTAATGTTTTTGAGAAATAGTAACAAGGGATTCCAAAAAGCAACTTCAGTGCTTTTGTTATTTTTGCTTTTAGTATATTGGTTTTAGTATCTGACTTTTGATTGATTGACTGCTTGCTTGTGGTCTTTCCCAAACGTCACAACTGAAACAATTTCAAGAGCACCAAACAAAAACCCAACGAGTTTCTTCACCATCAACAATGGTTGCTCATGAGTCTTCAGCTCTGCCACCTCAACCACCATCAAAAGAGTCATTTGCTCGGCGTTACAAGTTTCTCTGGCCTATGCTTGTGGCTGTCAATCTTGCTGTTAGAGGTCCCTTTCTTTTTCTTATTCTTCAGCTTTGTAATTCACTATTTATCTTAATTTCCTATCTACATTAATATATGTGGGTGTTTATTTCGTATGCAAAGTGATTAAATTTTTGAAAAGGTGTAATGGGTTTTAAGATTTCAGCTTCAAAGATTTGTTTTTTAAGCTTAGCGGGTGCTTTTCATGATGTTATTGTTGATGGGTACTTTGTTGTTAGGATAGGGGTTATGGTTTTAAATATCTCATTTTTGGAGGAATCCTTGATGGGGATGGAGTAATTCTGATTAAATGGGATTTGGTGCTCCATGGTTGGGCTTGTGTGGGATTTATGATTCTTCTTGGTTGAGGAATTGTGTGATAAGATGTTGATTCTAGCCTCTGTGGATTTAGATCTTAATTGGTTTTGTCATATGTGACATCTATTTACTAATATACACTAAAGAGTCTAGGAACGCAAATGTGTAAAGAGTGGTGACAGGTATGGGGTTAATATACTGTTCCTATTAGAGGCGAAATAAACATTTTATGTCTTGTGTGGGATTTATGATTCTCCTTTGATATCCTTGGACCAAATGGCAATGTCCCCACCAACCCTCCCCTTCCCAGTTAGTTGAAGTAGAGGCAAAATCACTGTTTGAATCCCATGTCTCAGCTGTGTATAGTTGTTTATTTTTCTATTGATAAAACCATTATTTCTCAACTTAAACTTTTAGTTCACTACAAGTTTCGATCCACACTCCTTATAAATGGATGCATATTCCTTCATTTTGAAAATCCTGGAGTTTGTTGTTGGAACTTCTTGTTTTGTTAAAATGGGAGTAACAGTAATAGCTCATGGCATTCTTCATTTTATTAGTACAGCCTTATGATTGCCTAATTAGAGTAATGGTTTTGGCTGTTTATCATGGAAAACAGCCAATGATCAAGTAAAAGACTTGTTTGTCTACATTCTAAGTATAATCATTACAATAGGTGGGAGAAAAAGACACAGAATGCAATTTTTGCATAATTTTTAATTGGTCATCTAAAGCTCTACTACTTGATATGATTAAAATCATATACCAATAATTTTTGGCTTTATCCATGTCGATGATGAGCAATATGTTGGATAGATAAAGTTAGTATCAATTCCTTAGGGTGTGCATACTGCATAGTTATAGGTGAGTAGCAACATATTCTATTTGCTCAAACTCGCTTACCTACTTAACTAATTGTTGAACAGATATTAATGACTTTATAAGCAGGGGTAAGGATGCCTACCAATCACCATTCTCCAACCGCACAAAAGTGCGATCTTTGTTTATTGGGTATGGTATTTTTAATATATAGGTCCTACATTTGGTGATCATTTTTTAATAGTGTAAAATGTAAAACTGACCCTCTAAGTTTCTTCAGATTTCATTTCAGTCCTCTAACTTTCAAGTTTATTCAATTAAGGCTTGTTAAAAGTTAAGGGAAAAGCCTTAATTGAATAAATTTGAAACTTAAAGGACTGAAATGAATGAAAATAAAGTTAAAGGACTAAAATGAAATCTGAAGAAAGTTAGAGGGTCAGTTTTGCATTTTAGGCTTTTTAATAACTTGTTTGTCTCATTCAGGTTTGAGAAAGAAAAAGAAGAGTATAAAAGATACTTCAGAGGTGGCAAAACTGGTTTCGTCACATTGACATCGAAGTAGACTGAGCAGTCTCATAAAGGAAATATATTCTTTACATGTTATGGTCCTATATAGTTTGAGAGGTATTTATATCTAGGTTTGTGGTCAAACTTGGTCTTTTCCCCCTCTGTTTGTGTGTAATTTTTCTATATAAGTTGTTAGTCTTTTATTTTTTAATCTAGACAAGTTGTTAGTTTAAGCTTCTGTTAACACTATCTTGAAGCCTATCACCAAGTTGTCTCTAGGGCTCTAAATATGCTCCTTAAGAAGTTAAGAGTTTCTGTGAACTTTTGTTGCCTACCTCTTTGTGCTGACAAAGAAGAAAGATGAGCAAATAGAAGAAGAAGGTGCAACTCCAATTTTAATCTCCGCTTCTAAAACTGCTCCTATTGCTGAAAAAACCTTACACTCACCATCCGTCACAAAACCTGTGAAGTTGCGGGAACCAATTCCAGAGGATCAGCAGCGTAAGCTTTTCAAGTGGATGTTGGAAGAGAAAAGGAAGATCAAACCAAAAGATCCTGAAGAAAAGAAGCGCATTGTTGAAGAGAAACTCATTCTCAAATAGTTTATTTGAGCGAAACCTATCCCTAGTATCTAATTATTTAACACTTGTTCTTAAATTTAGAGATTACTATAAATGAATATTTTCTTTATTTTTACATGAAGTTAAGTTTCTCCTTATGTCAAATCTCTTCATAGTTCTTTAAATCATTGTTGTTCAATGCAAAGGATAATGTTGATAATAGTCGGTAAAATATAGCACCAAGTGGCAACTGGATACATTTGCTTTGCTAATTGAAGAGCAGATGATTCCTTTCTCTTTTGCATGTAACAAATATTGCATCATATAATATTCTGTTTTAGGTGAGGACTCAAGGGGATCATATTCATAGAGGGTAGGGTCATTATAACTCAGCCCAAATCACTAAGATTGATGGCTAAGCCATCAGCCCTCAACTAAAAGATAACAACTGAAAATGATAATAACAATAAGCTCTCTGCTTCATTGTTTTCAATGACCTTAGGATACAATTGCTGACCATTACCTTTAGCAAATGGCCTAGCCAAGCCCACAATAGTTACTACTATTATGTTTATGTTGGTGGGCGGGACTGCAATTAATTTACTATCCTTTTTCAAACCAGCTCTTGCACTGTACCACTCACATCGATGAGATCTAAAAGCCTTTTGAATCTTAGCTTAAAGTAAAATACTAAAATGATGTGATATTAATAGCAGAGGTTATTTTTTTTGTTCAAGAGATTCAAAGCCATTCATTATCCAAAATTTGACTATGCATATTTAGTTAATGAATATTAATAATTAAAAATCAAATTAAAGAATTTCTAATTTGATTAGAATTTTTTTAATATTGGGTTGCTTTAACCCACGAGAGTCAAGAGTATTAGCTCTAAACTAATTAATTTAATCTTACATGATTTAATTACTCAAAAAAAAAAAGAGAAAAAAAATAGTTTATTTTTTTTATCTCTTTCAATAACTAAAAAAAAAAAAAAATCTTTCGAAAGAAATTTTTTTTATAATTTTGAGTTTTCACATATGTATTTTAAGAAAAGTTAGAATTAGTTTTAAATTTTGCTTCTTCCATTTTTTTTTTTTCTTTCAATATGCATGTGTTATAAAATTCAACCTAAATATTTTCTTTTTGTGTAATAGTTACTAATTTATGCTATTAATATCTGTTCATCAAAGCCATTTATTTTATTATCCTTTTTTATTTCTTTAAAAATATTAAATATTAACTTTGATGTTTATTAATTTTAAAATTTCTTATGCCAACGTGAGTACACAAATTTTGTGAAAAGTAAAAATTTATGAATACAAATCCTTTACACCATTTTTTGTGTATCACTCTATGTTTCACTAATCACTATTTGCTATTATCGTGCACGTTTGGTGTGGTGGTCACTTCACAAGTATAAGTGCTTGTCGGGGGCAAGGGCCGGGATTCAAGTCTCTAGGAGAGAGCTTCACACACATATACACTTAGATTAGGTTAGAGTAGAAATTCTATCTTGTATAAAAAAAAATAAAAAATAAAAAATAAATAAAAAATTCACTATTTGCTATGTTTTAATTTCACTTTCCTTATAAAATAACTGAAGTTTAAAATAAAAAGCGATCATACACATAAAAAGTAGTAATTGGTAGAACATAAAGTAGTACAGAGAATTTGCATTCAATATTTATTCATGTTGGTTTCTATCCACTTTATAACCAAACAAAAAGTATCATTGTATAAATAAAACGTTTAAAATTATTTTTGAAAAAAAAAAACATATATGAAGAATAAAACAATAACTATGACAAAATTTTAGTCAAAATTACACATACAACTTTTAGCTATGGGAAGACTTTTGCTCTTATGATGAGGTGAAATTTTTGAATGAGCTGGGCGTATAAATTGTTTGTCACTTCACTTTTGACTTGCCGCCTTACAAACACAGTCACAAAATTCACTCTCTTTCTTCCACTGTTGTGTATAGGAACCTTTCTGGCTTCCGCCCCTCCGGTCGCGGTGGCGGCCGCGGCAGCAGCTGGGTTTCACAACAACAGCAGCCAAGAACTCTGAGACTGCCATTTTAAAGAAGAAACCTCTAGATGATGCTAAGAAGAAATTCAGGAGGCGTCCTCTTTATGCCATGAAAAGGAAGAATGAGAGTTATAGTGGATCATCAAAAAAGAAAAGAAAGCAAAACCTGAAGATCTACTCTGTACTGTGTCTAAAGAGGTAGAACTAGATGTGATACAGTAGATATGCCAAGGAGATTGAGGAGGCTAATAATTTTAATGAAGCTGATCTTGCAATTGCTAATTAGTAATTACTCTATAAAGACATTCATTACAACCTGGAAGGAGCAGTGTTGGGACCATACTGTGCCTGAGTAATATGTTAATTCATGTTATAAATTATGATTCACACCTATCCACTGCCTTATTTCTTTATCTGACGTAGAAAATTTTTGCTTTGTATGATTTATGTAAAGAATATATGTGTAAATTCATTTCTTTAAAATGATTTCGCAATATTTCTCAAGGTTTATAAATTTTAGAAATCTTCTTTCATAGTCTTAAGAGATTTTTACCACTGGGGGGTTGGAATTCTAATGATTTTAGTTGACAATGTAATATCTAAACTGTATTACAAATCCTGCATATCTAGTAGTGGGTCATTGACTTACCCTCAACTTGCAAGTTATTTTTTCTTTTTTTGACATTGGTGAGATAATGTTTATACCTACTTGACAACAGATAATGTTATTGAAGAACCTACCCCTATTCAAGCTCAAGGATGACCAATGGCTCTAAGGGGCCGTGATCTAATTGGTATCGCTGAAACAGGGTCAGGGAAGACACTTGCCTACCTGTTGCATGCCATTGTCCATGTTAATGCCCAGCCAATTCTTTGTAAGGGTGTAATGTTTGGGTTGATCCCCATTATATTTTCCAGCTCCTGGAGATGGCCCAATTGTGTTGGTATTAGCTCCAAAACTTGCTGTTCAAATACAAAATAAATGTACTAAATTTGGTGCATCATCAAAAATTAAAAATGCATGCATATATGGTGGGGTTCCAATGGGACCTCAAGTTCGAGATCTTCAGAAAGGTAGGTTATCAATTCAGTTTTAGACAACTTTTTCATTTTTTACTGTATTTTGATTTCCGTGAACTGGCTCTTCTGTGATAGATTGATACGATGTGAGATGACTTAGCTTTTTTTATTACTTTCATGTCTAGGTTTATGTAGTTGCTTACACTTTTTTATTTTGTTAATGTCAAATATATTCATTTTCTGGACCAGGCGTTGAAATTGTAATTGTGACACCTGGGAGGTTGATTGATATGTTGGATTCTCATCATACAAACTTGCGAAGGGTTACATCTCTTGTGTTGGATGAGGCAGATCGGATGTTAGATATGGGTTTTGAGAGTAGATTCGAAAGCTTGTTTCTCAGGTTTGAACTGTGCCTTGCTGTTTGAAACTTATGTCATGATCGTTACTGTACTTTTATCTCTGTTAAAAAAATAATTTTTGACAGATGATTGTTTCCCCTAGCTCTCATATTTCCTCTTCCTTATGCCTTTCTGTCTCCTGCTTTCATTTATGGATTAGATCTGTTAGAAAAGAAGGGCAGATTAGCAGATGTCTGATCTGAAATAGCTTGGCTGAACTGAGTTCTTGAATAGTGTGGAAGTTCTAATTGTTAGTTTAGAATCCCAATTTGATTTCTAGTACTTAATTCCTTGTCCAATAGAACTTGAGCTTGTAACAAGAACTTATTAGATTATTTCTGTATTTTTTTTTTGGATTTTTCGAAGGTCATATCATTAGTGAAACCTCTTGCTTACTTCCCTACCAATGAGAAGATATGATGTAGACAATAAAGAGATCGAGGAAAAACAAGATTAAACAAAAAAAAGATAGATTTGTGGACGCCTTTTGTTGTGGGGCCTTCTTAGAACATTTCATAGGCTACTTTCATTATTATTGAGTTTTAGTATTAAGTTTCTTTAGGATAGAAAGCTACTGGTTTAGTTTTAATTAATTTTTACTGGAGTAAATCTCATAAAAGAATACATGTGGCCTACTTTGACTAATTTTTTGAGAATCTATAGCCAACCCCAAAATATTTGGGACTACGGCTTGCTTATTGGTGTAGAATAAGGGCAATCTATTAAATTCCAGATTTTCAAAAAGGGCTGTTCTTGTCTCTACCAAAGGCCCATGAGTCTTATTTTGTATTTTGAGCCATTTTCCCATTTGGTTTAGAAGTTCTGAAGTACTTTTTCTAGTTATTAGTAGTCATAGTCCTTTTGTAGGTGTCCTAGTCTTTTGGATTTAGCAATTTCCCTTATTTTAGTCAATAACATTCATAGTGAGATTGATTTTAATAAAATTTCAGAAGCTTATTTTACGGTTTAAGGAGTGTTGAGGGTGTGATTGCCTTGTGATTGTTTCGGACAACGTAGGTATGGTTGCCTATGTGGTTGTGTAGTCTTTTATCTTATTTCTTGTTCAATCCTCTGTTTTAACACGTAACAGCCATCAAACATATTCAAAATCCAATATTTCTATTACTGAAACCTACCTAAATCCTTAAACATTTATCCTATTCAAGAACCCTTCACGAGCTCATCAAGAAATCTAATTTAGTGTTGAATTCCTAAAGATCTTATATCAAGATACCCATTACCCACAGGAGAACTTATCAAACAAGAGGTTGTTGCTTCTTAGTTGAGTGTAAATCATTGGTTGAATTTTCAAATTTTCACTAACAAGGGGAAATCTCCAAACATTGTGTACCCTCCAGTATTTCTCTTAATTTTGTTGCCTATTCATAATATTAGCCATATACTCTTGTTTACTTGAAAAGCTATTGGCTTTAAATGTTGGGTGCACGTGACACCCTTTCTTCCAGCCCACTTGTTTTGTCAAAGCTCATTAATGAGCTTGTGCCAAAAAGTCTTCATAACTAGCTTTTCATTTATTGAGCAGTGACCAAAGCATGGTCTAACTTCTCTTATTGAGAAGTGTTGCATGGCGTGTGAGACACGCTGAAGCTGAGGAGAAAAGAAAGGCTATTCGGCCTAGAGAGCTGAAGTAGAGTGTTATTCTTGGCTATTGTGTGTGTGAGTTCAAGAGAGAGCAAAAACACAGAGCAAAGGAGTGCCATTCGGCCATTGTGAGAAAAACACAAGAGAGAGCTTCAGCTGAGAGGTGCAGTCCGAAAATAGAGAGAAACACAGTGAGAGTGAGAGAGTGAAAAAAAAAAAGGAGACATTTTTCTTTGCTCAAGTTACACACAAGGAAGATAAATTGGTGGAGTTCTCATGGAGTTTTTGAGTGCTACAACCATGGAGAGTTGGAGTATTCAGAGGAAGATTTTGCTACTGGCTTTGTGATGAGATTATATTTACTCCTTGAGATTTATTTATTGTATATCCAATTTATTGTGGACTCAAGTTTAGTATAAACTTGATAGTTGTAATCTCTATTTTATAGTGGATGTTTTTCGGAGTTGCCTATGGTTTTTCCCTCTACACTAGAGGGTTTTCCACGTAAGATTTGGTGTTCTTGTGTGATTGTGTTTATGTGGTGCTTGCTGGAATTTTTTTCGTTTCCATAATATTGCTATTGCTTGGTAGTCATTAATTTTAATTCACACATAGACATAGAGGGGATTAAGATTTTTCCCCAACAAGTGGTATCAGAGCTTTTGGTTGCTTGAGTTTAACTAGCTTGTGTTGGATTAAATGGAAAATATGGCTATGAATACTATGGTTAAACTTTCGGCATCGAATTATTCGATATGGAAGCTTATGATGGAGGATGCCCTTTATTGCAAGGATTTACATGACCCCATTGAGGGTGATAGTGCCAAGCCTAGTGATATGTCAGATAGAGACTAGGAGAAATTAAATAGAAAAACTATCAGGTATATTAGACAATGCATCGATGTTAGTGTTTTTCACCACGTGTCTCAGGAAACAAATGTAGAGGTTCTTTGGGAAAAATTAAGGAGTCTTTATGAAAGAAAGACAGCTCAAAATAAAGCTTTTATTGCTAGAAAGCTTGTGAATTTGAAACTTAATGAGGGTAAGTCCATTGCCGAGCACCTTAGTGAGTTCCAAGACTTGGTTAATCAGATGGTTACAATGAAGCTAGTAATAGATGATGAGTTGCAAGCTTTATTGCTTTTGAGTTCCTTACCTTATAGTTGGGAGACTTTGGTAGTGTCACTTAGTAATTCTACTCCGAATGGTGTGTTACAACTTGCCATGGTTAAAGATAGTTTGCTTAATGAAAAAACTAGAAGAAAGGATATGGACAAGGATATTGCACATGCTTTTGTCACAGAGAACAGGGGGAGAAGTAAGAGTAGAAGTTCTAAGGAGCGAGGTAAATCCAGAAGTCGGTCAGAGTCAAAAGGAAAATTCAAGTGTTTTTACTGTGATAAAGAAGGTCACATAAAAAGGAATTGCAAGGCTTGGAAGAACAAACAGAAAAAGGATAAAAATCATAAAAAGGCAGATGATGAGAACACTGCTGCTGTTATAGTGTTGGAAGATCAAGTCCTAGCCATAGGACAAGATGATTGTTGTACAGTTTCAGATCCTTATGTTGAATGGGTGGTTTATTTAGCTGCTTCCTGCCATGTCACTCCTAGAAAGGAGTTATTCACTTCATACAAAGTGGGAAACTTTGGAAGAGTGAAGATGGGCAATGATAGTTATGCTGACATTGTGGGAATTGATGATATATGTGTTAGGATTAACACTGGATACACCCTGGTTTTGAAGGATGTGAGACATGTTCCGGATATTTGCCTAAATTTGATTTTCACTCATGTTCTTGATAAAGAAGGTTATAGCAATTATTTTCGTGATGGAAAATGGAGGCTTAGCAAAGGATCATTGGTTCTTACTAGAGGGAAAATTTGTTGTACACTTTACAAGACACAAGTAAAATTGTGCAAGGATGTTGTTAGTGCAGCTCAGGAGGATTCTTCGCCTAACTTGTGGCATAGGCAGCTGGCTCACATGAGTGAAAAAGGGTTGCAGATCTTGGCAAAGAAGTCTCTCATTCACTTTGCCAAAGGTACGTCACTAAATCCTTGTGACTTTTGTTTATTTGGTAAACAACATAAAGTTTCATTTAATATACCCTCTACTAGAAAACCCAATTGAGACTTTAGGTAGCAATAAATATTTTGTTACATTTATTGATGATGCTTCACGAAAGGTGTGGGTTTATGTTTTGAAAACAAAAGACCAGGTATTTGAGCACTTCAAGAAATTCCATGCCATGGTGGAAAGAGAGAAAGGGAAGCTTTTGAAGTGTCTCCGTAGTGATAACGGAGGTGAATACACATCTAATGAATTCAAGAGTTACTGCTCCGAGAATGGCATTAGACATGAGAAGACAATTCCTGGTACCCCACAGCAAAATGGTGTGGCAGAAAGGATGAACCGCACTATTGTTGAGAAGATCAGATGTATGTTGAGAATGGCTAATTTGCCTAAGTCATTCTGAGGTGAAGATGTTGTGACTGCATGTTACCTAATTAATAGATCTCCATCAGTTCCTTTGGATTTTGATATTCCAGAAAGAGTATGGACAGGGAAAGATGTTTCTTACTCTCACTTGAAAGTATTCGGGTGCAAGGCATTTGTTCATGTGCCTAAGGAACAAAGATCAAAGCTTGATAGCAAATCCACTCCTTGTATATTTGTTGAATATGGCGATGCAGAATTTGGCAACAAGCTATAGGATCCAAAAGAAAAGAAGATGATTAGAAGTCGAGATATAGTTTTTCATGAAAATGAAAACTTGGCAGACTTTGAGAAAATTGAGTAGCCTAAAGCTACAGTTGAAGGTGTTCCTAATCTTACACCTACCTCTTCTTCCTTAGAAAATGCCACAAATAGGGAAGAGGTACAAGATGAGAATTATGGTAATGAGCCAACTGAACTTGATGCTGATGAGCCAGCAGGTGTTGATGGTGATGATGTGACAGATACAGATGGTGTTGAGCAGGGGGAGCATCCTCCTTCACTAGAGACGGTAGAACTTGAGGTGAGAAGGTCTACTAGAGAGCATCGTCCATCGACTAGATACCCCACTTCTAAGTATACTATGATTACAGAAGAGGGGGGGTCAGAAAGTTTTCTGAAAGTACAGTCTCATAAGGATAAGCAAAGCTGGTTGAAGGCTATGCATGAAGAGATGAATTCTTTGAATAAGAATAAGACTTATGACTTGATGGAACTTCCTAAAGGCAAAAGGGTATTGAGAAACAAATATTGGGTGTTCAAGTTGAAGAAAGATGGTGATAAGTTACTAAAGTACAAAACTCGATTAGTGGTTAAGGGTTTCAGTTAGAAACAAGGGATTAACTTTGATGAGATATTTTCTCTAGTAGTCAAGATGAGTTCCATTCGGGTAGTTCTAGGATTAGTAGCTAGCTTGGATCTTGAGCTTGTGCAACTTGATGTAAAGACAACTTTTCTTCATGGTGATTTGAAAGAAGAAATCTACATTGATCAACTAGAGGGATTCAAGGTGAAAGGGAAAAAACAAATGGTTTGCAAGTTAAAGAAGAGTTTGTATGGCTTGAAGCAAGCTCCAAGACAGTGGTACAAGAAGTTTGACTCATTCAAGGTGGGTCACAGGTACACAAGGACAAATGTAGATCATTGTGTATATGTCAGAAAATTTCCCAATAGTAAATTTGTTATTCTTCTGCTATATGTAAATGATATGTTAATAGTAGGACAAGATGCAATGTGATTGGAAATTTAAAGAAGGACTTGTTCAAGTCATTTGATATGAAAGACTTGGGTCCTGCAAGGCAAATTTTGGGTATGCAAATTCTACGTGACAGCAAAACTAAGAAGCTATGGTTATCACAAGAGAAATATATTGAGCGGATTCTTGAAAGCTTCAATATGAAGCATGCCAAGCCAGTCAGCACACCTTTTGGTTCTCATTTCAAGTTAAGAAAGAGATCTTGTTCTTCATCCAAGAAAGAGAAGGGAGACATAGCATCAACTCTTTATTCTTCAGCAGTTGGGAGTTTGATGTATGCTATGGTTTGCACATGACCAGATATTGCTTATGCAGTTGGTGTTGTCAGCAGGTTCATAGTTAATCCTGGTAAAGATCACTGGGAAGCAGTGAAGTGGATTTTCAGGTATTTGAGAGGTAGGTCTAAATTGTGCTTAACTTTTGGTGATTCTAAACCAGTTTTGGAGAGGTATGTAGATGCAAATTGGGCAGGTGACCTTGATGGTAGGAAATCTACATTGGGGTATTTTTTTACTTTTGTAAGGGGGCTGTATCATGGCAGTCAAGATTGCAAAAGTGTGTTGCCTTATCTACAACTGAAGCTAAGTATATTGCAGCTAATGAAGCAGGTAAAGAAATGCTTTGGTTGAAATGGGTTCTCCAAGAATTGGGTTTGAAGCAAGATGGGTATGTAGTTAATTGTGATAGTCAGAGTGCTATAGACTTGAGCAAGAATTCTATGTACCATTCACGGTCGAAGCACATTGAGGTGAGATACAATTGGTTGAGACTAGTTGTTGAACAACAGTTATTTGAATTAGAGAAGATTCACACGGATGAAAATCTAGGTGACATGTTAACTAAGGTTGTGTCTAGAGAAAAGCTAAAGCTTTGTGTCGGGTTGGCTAGCATGAATTCTATCTGAAGACTTGGGTTGGAGATCTCCTCCGTAGTGTGCTGGAGGGGGAGATTGTTGGGTGCACATGACACCCTTTCTTCTAGCCCACTTGTTCTGTCAAAGCTCATTAATGAGCTTGTGCCAAAAAGTCTTCATAACTAGCTTTTTCATTTATTGAGAAGTGACCAAAGCATGGTCTGACTTCTCATATTGAGAAGTGTTGCATGGCGTGTGAGACACGCTGAAGCTGAGGAGAAAAGAAGAAAAAGAAAAGAAAGGCTATTTGGCCTAGAGAGCTGAAGCAGAGTGTTATTCTCGGCTATTGTGTGTGTGAGTTCAAGAGAGAGCAAAAACACAAAGCAAAGGAGTGCCATTCGGCCATTGTGAGAAAAACACAAGAAAGAGCTTCAGCTGAGAGGTGCAATCCAAAAATAGAGAGAAACACAGTGAGAGTGTGAGAGAGTGAAAAAGAAAAAGAAGACATTTTTCTTTGCTAAGTTACACACAAGGAAGATAAATTGGTGGAGTTCTCATGGAGTTTTTGAGTGCTACAACCATGGAGAGTTGGAGTATTCAGAGGAAGATTTTGCTACTGGCTTTGTGGTGAGATTGTATTTACTCCTTGAGATTTATTTATTGTATATCCAATTTATTGTCGACTCAAGTTTAACATAAACTTGATAGTTGTAATCTCTATTTTATAGTAGATATTTTTCGGAGCTGCCCTGTGGTTTTTCCCTTTACACTAGAGGGTTTTCCACGTAAGATTTGGTGTTCTTATGTGATTGTGTTTATGTGGTGCTTACTGGAAATTTTTTTTGTTTCCATAATATTGCTATTACTTGGTAGTCATTAATTTTAATTCACACATAGACATAGAGGGGACTAGGATTTTTCCCCAACATTAAAGACTAAAGTTACCAACATTTAATTATATATGCGCCTATATTTGTTAGTATTGTGCAATATGTATAATATAAATAGCAGGTATCATAGGTGTGTATCGACCATGCTCATGAAACTGATGATACTTATATATGTATTGTATGAATCATATCGATTGTGTATGATTTATAGAAATGTAAGTTTAAATTGGGGTTTCTGTTTAAATTTGTGCTTTGACTTGAGTCCAACTAGTAATTGGACTTGTTTTTAACAAAAAAATTATTGGATACTTGGTTGAGGCCAATAAAATAATATTACTAAGTAACAATCTAAAACCTAACAGTATTCTCCTACACTTTTCATTTGTATTGTAAATCTTATTATTACTAGGGTTTTTCTTTTTAAAAACTCCTATTTCTTATTACTATATTTAATGCCCTGCGATGCCCATGTATGTTATAATTTCGTTTTGAAACAATTTGTTGAAAGTTTTAATGGCCCATATGTAATAATCTCAAAGAAAATATATCAATAATATAATTAAAATTGAATAATAAAAAAATAGTAATATATATATATATATATATTTTTTTTTTGAGAGAATATATATATATATATATATATTTTTTTTTTATAGAAAAAATTAAAATAATTTTAAGTTTCATGATAAATGCACCTCATGTAAGTTTAAGTTTTTAAATCACTAATCCCCACCTCCTGGATATTGTCACTCTTTAAACAAAAACATACACAGACACGGAGAATAACGGAGTTGAAGCTAAGCAGCAATTTCATCACCTTAACTGTCTATGGTGATTGTCCTTTTATCTACAACGGCACCACCTACTGTGGTCGCAATTCCACCATCGATGTTGGAGTTAGCCTCATCAATCTCATTGCTCGGCTTCAAGGAGAGCCACACGGTGTCCATGGTGGCCCCCCAACATCAATCCCTTGTGGTGCTTGTGGAAGCCAATATCATACAAATTGTCTGTTTGGCTAGCTTATTTTTTGCTAATTTATTTTACTATTTAGCTTATTTTTACTACTATTCATGGGTCTCACTGTACTATTTTAACTAACATTTACCTTTGTCTACAATACTTTCAGTAAAAAGTTTTAGGGATAATTACACTTTACCAACCTGTGGTTTGCCTCTAATTCTATGTGCCAATCCGTGGTTTCAATTTTGACACTTTGCCCACCTGAGGTTCTCTCCGTGAGTGTGCCGTAACCCACCTCTCCACTTTCCGTTACTCTAACACAGAATAAGTAAAAAACAAACCCCAAAACGGATCAAAACACTCTCACTCAAATCTTGAACATGAAGAACATGAAGAATATACCCAAAATAATAAAGATCACAAAACAATAAAGACTAAAGACTAAGAAATAAACACTAAAGACTAACAAATCAAGCTAATCTAAAATAAAGACTAAAGACTAAAGACATAACAATAAACACTCTCACCCCTATCAAAAAAAAAAAAAAAAAAAAAACACTCTCACAACACATAAGGCCCATTTTTCTTTTTTTTTTTGCTTTTTTTATGTGTGATCTGTTGTCCAAATCAAGCTTATATACAAGGAAGGTGTGATCTGGTGTGTATTGGTGAAAAGATACAAGGAAAGTGTCCAAATCAAGCATATATACAACGGCCAAGATCTCTTCCCGAAACCCACAGTCGACCACCAAACTTCACCCACCGCTCCGCTGAAGGCCATCGAAGAGGTCCTCATCAAGATCCCCGGCGCCATTCTCAACCTCATCGACAAGCACTACAGCGTTGAGGTTGAGAATGGCGATGACGCCGAGAATGGCGATCTCATCGAAGATGTCCTCATCAAGAGGATGACTGTGAGATCCCCAGTGAAGACAATCTCGCCGAGGATGACTGTGAGGTCCTCATCAAGAGGTCCTCAGCGACAATCTCATCAAAGAGGTCCTCATCAAGATCCTCGGCGATCTCACAGTCGTCCGTCTTCGCCGTCAAGCTTGACCACTCGCCCTGTGTCGCCGATGAGATCCAATGGCCTCTGGTGAAAGACGAAGCTACCGTCAAGCTTGACCACTCGCGTGGGATCGTGGTGCTGTGGGTGGACCTGGGTTCGTGGGGGCGTGGGTAGCAGCTCGCCGTGGGTCTTGGGATTGAGATCTGTGGAGTGGTTGATTTAAGTGTAATTTTTCTGGGTTTGAGAAGTTTGGATTTGAAATTGGGGTTTCAAATATATGTCTGGGTTTGAATCCGTTTGTTCTTAAGTTCTTGGGATTGTATATATGCTTGATTTGAATTCATTTGTTCTTAAGTTTTGTTCTTAAGTTCCTGGGATTGTATATATGCTTGATTTGAATTCATTTGTTCTTAAGTTCCTGGGTTTGAATTCATTTGTTCTTAAGTTCTTGGGATCAAATGTTGTGCTATATTTTGGGGTTGTATTTTGATAAATTTATGTTTGATAGTATTGCTTGATTTGATTTGTATTAGTTTTCTGGATGCATGTTCTTCATGTTTGTGTGTGTTCTTCATGTTTGTGAATGATGAGAAACTAATACCATATTTTAATCTTTTTTTTTCTTTTGTTTCTTTTGTTTTTCTTGTTTTGGTAGGAGAGAGATATAAAATGGGCATAAAAAGACTTATTTACCCTTCTTTTTTAACAGAGGTGGGTTACGGCACACTCACGGTGAGAACCTCAAGTGGGTAAAGTGTCAAAATTGAAACCACGGGTAGGCACATAGAATTAGAGGCAAACCACAGGTGGGTAAAGTGTAATTATCCCAAAGTTTTAAGTTTCAGCAAAAAAAAAGCAGATTTCAAACAGACACGTATATAATTTTCCAAACCAATTTGAATCTAAACACTTCTGGTTGTGTTCACATCAATTCGTTTTTCTTGATTCTTGATTTTTTTTTTTTTCCTTTTCTGGGGGGTGGGGGGTGTAAAGTATATTTTAATAATAGGTAAAATTAAAATTAGTGGACTTAACGAAAAGGTTAACATATATGAATGGAAGAGGCTAGGTGTGCTTTTAAAATTGGGGGTGTATATTGATACTTTTAGAATTAGAACACAAGAGACTCACGGTGTAATATTGATACTTTTAGAACTCGAGATCACAAGGGATTTTTGCTAAATTTTCATGTACATATACATAATGAGTCTCATGGTGTAATATGTTCTACGCCTTGTAATACTTACATTGAAATAAAAATTTTAGGTAGTAGAATTTTTGTTATATAGCCCATTTTCTATTGTTGAAACAAAAATTATGATACATTACTAAAGAAATATAAATAGATAATAAATTTTCTTTTACAATTCTAAAATTCTAGGTAGTAGAATTTTAATTGCAATAATATTTTAAAATTTTTTTTGAAACAACGACAACAGATCTTCCCTTGTAGTAGATATGTAAAATAGTGAGAAACAGAAGAAAATGAATATAAAAAATTAATGAAAAATGAAGATGGCATATAGTGAGAAACTATGACGTTTCGCGAGGCTTTAAACTCCTGAATCAGAACGACGTCACATCCCTTAAGTGCGTATTTTAAACCGTGAATCATGCATGAGTATGTATGTACTTGGTTATTTGATTACTGAAATGAAATCCACAGTTTCAATGAATAATTGAATATTGAACAATCATTAACATGTATGATTAGACAATAGGAGTTTAGGTGTATTTTGTCCATTGGACTTTCATTTATGTTGATTTTTTGTTCATTTACGTAGAGGAGGACCAAATGTAGTTATTGTTAGACTGTGTAAGATAAAACATCTGTTTACATCATAAAAGGTTTTGATGAAGAAGATAAACAATTGTATTTTCATTTTCCTTTGCCCTAAAGTAGTGAAAGTATGCACACAATATTCTTGTTCTTATTTAACTTAGCCAAAAAGGAAATTGCTGTAGGTGCTTTTGTTGATGGAGGTAGAGGTGGTCTTCTATCGAGGATGTAGCGATCATTCTAGTTGGTAGGCACGATGGGCTAATTTAAAATCCTAAGAGCACTAGCATTAGGAGGTGAAAAAACCCTCCAATTGCTATTTTACCACCTGAACCCTTAAATTCCTTCCACATACCACATCCGAGTATGCAAACCCAAAAAGTTTTACATCTTAGCTACAGTAAGGTTGCAAATATGCAACCTTACTATTCATGAGGATGTAAAAAATTTATAATTTTTTATTCTCTTCTCTCTCTTTCTCTCACTTTAGAGTTCAAACTCCTCTTCCTCTCTCTTCTTTTTCTTTCTTTTCTTTTTTCTTATCTCTTTCTCTCACACTCTCTACTCTCTTCCTCTCACGGTGAAGTCTCCCACTTCTTAAGATCGGCTTTGGGAGTGAAGAAAAAGGCTTCAGATTTGCTTTGGGTGGCTTTAAATCGGTGTCAGGTTGTCAAGGCTATAGGTTTGTGGGTAGGCATGGGTGGCTGTTGTTGGGTGGTTTTCTTAGTCGTGGGGTCATGGGCCACCATGGGTTGGTGGTTTTGCTTGGCGTGGGGTTGTGGGTTTTGCTCGCCATGGGTCTTGTATGTTTAGATTTTGGTTTTTGTGGGTATTTTCGATGATGAATCAGTGTTTAGATTTGAGTATTTTGGCACCTGGGTTTTTGTTGGAGTGTTTCTCGGTGGTGATGCTGTAAGTGGGTGTTTCGGTGGTGTTGTTGTGGGTTGCTGTTGCTGTTGGTGGTTGTCGTTGCTATGGGTTTGGTGTTACAATGGTGGGTTTGGGGGTTTGGTTTGGTGTTTTAATGGAGTTTCAGAGGTGGTGGTGGTGGTGTTTGGTGATTCTGGGTGGTTAAGTTTAGTGTTCAGTGGTGCTGGTTTGTTTATGGGTGTTTGGTGTTTTAGCAAAGATAATAATTTTTAATATTATTTGTTGGTATAATTATATTATTTTAATGAGTTGTTTGTAAAAATAGAAACTGGAATGTTGGGAGAGTTGTAAGGAGAGTTGTAAAGTGAGATTGTAAAATAGATAAAGTAGATTTTTAGGGTGTAAAATAGAACTTTTTTAGCATCCTGGATGCTAATGCTCTAATGTTCTATAATGTAGAACAATTGTCATTCAAGCTTCAGTAGGATGCTAGCTAGGGCTCTTAGATAGAAAATACTAGAGCTTTACATGGGCACTTTTACTTATTGGATTGTTAAGCTTCTAAAATTTTATGTTCCAACTCAATAACATAATATTATTACTTATTTTTTAAATTTTGGTGGTAAATCTCTCTCTCTCTCTCTCTCTCTCTCTCTCTCTCTCTCTCTCTCTCTCTCTCTCTCTCTCTCTCTCTCTCTCAACTTGGTCACCAAACTCACTTATAGTCTATGTTGCACGAACATGCTTATTTTGGCCAAGTACCCGACATGTGTCGGATATGGATATTGGTAAGACACTCCCCAAATCCATACCCAATGCATACCAGATTTTTTATTTTTTTTAAAATCTGGGTATGACCCGAACACGATTGTGACATGGTCGCAACACGTTTGTATGTCCTTGCAATGGTAGATCTTAAAATTAAAAATAAAAAATAAAATAAAATTGACAAGTGGACAAACCACTCACCGTCTTAGTTCTTTCTTCTCTTGCACTGAAGCCTCTCAACCTCTCTTTGCTCTGTTCTTGCCTTGTCTGTGTTGAGCGAGTCACTCTACCTTAGATCAACAACAAAAGAACCCCCACTGGCGACCCCGATGCTCCCTCTCTCCCCCTCTGCCATAGAACGAAGTTTCTCTCTCCTTCGGGTTTCAATTTCTCTCTCTTTTGATCTTTCTTTCTCAGTTCTTTTCTCTCTCTTTTTTTTTTTTTTTGGTTGGGTTTTATCATTTTAGACTTCTATATTTTCTTTTATAGGTTTAGTAATTAGTAATTAGTGATTTTGCCTTACACGTTTTCTTTTATAGATTTTAGCCTTCTACATTTTCTTTTATAGGTTTAGTAATTTAACTAGTTGTTTTGTTGACATTGTTGTTTAGTAAAGTAATTGATTATTTCTAATTTTATGGGGTTTTTTTTATGAGTTTAGTAAATGACTAATTGTTAGTATTTGCTATTTTTATGAGTGTTATTGTGCTTCTTTGCTGTTCTTATTAGTTAATTTAAATTCTAAAATAAATAAAAGTTATGTTTGAAAGAATTTAAAAATATACCTAAATAAATATTATTTAATTAATCGTTGTACCCTAGACGTGTCGTACCCTTGTTTTTCAAAAATTGTCGTACTCCCGTACTAGTACTTGTATCATACTCATACCCGTGTCGGTGTCCATGCAACCTTGCTTATAGTGCTAGCACCTCATGATATCACGCTCTACAAATACCACAAGCTCAAGAACCTAGCTAGGAATGGCCACATTTTCTCAATATTTCAAGGATTTGAAGGTCGTACTACTTGTGTATGATGGGCGCCAAAGACATGTATGCAACTTTCAACTATTGCAGGACTATAAAGAGTTTTCCATAAAGTAGCATCAAGTCAGTTGGCCCTAGGGTCTCTGATTCGTCTTTTCAATCATGACGAATAAATTTGTAAATGAGTTAAGTCATTACAAGTATTAAAATTTTAGCACTGATTCATTTAATTTTAATAAATACAAGCTAAGCTTAAGTTGATCACTAAACTAGGTTATATGTTCAAAATTGATTAAATTCCTTGTTGAACAAATTTGAACTTGTTCAAAATCTATTTGATTAACCACTTTTTTTTTTTTTTTTTGGTATAGTGAACTCAAGAGTCAAGCCTATAAATTTTTTGGAAAACAATTAACTCCAAACCAATTTGTAACCATCTTCATCAAACCAACCATGTGTTGATGTAAGTGATCATTAATGTATAATTTTAGTTACATAACTTTTCTAGTGAGTTTTGTGACTTATTTAAATAATACAAATTGATAGTCTTATAAAATAATCAAAATTAGAAATTAGAAACATGATATATTACCATTACTAGAGCATAAAGTAGAACATGAAAAGTAGGATAGCAGATTCTTATTCGGGTTCAGAATTTCTTTTCCAATGAATTGACACCCATTATCATACAGAGAGGGCTAGGCAGAAAAATAAAGGAGACTGAGGATTTCTTTTTCCTTTTTGTAATGAGTTTGCACCATTATTACATGAGTTAGGCAAAGAAACATGGAGGGAGTGGGAGAGGACTTAGGAGACTAATTTTCGGGTCGCCCATTAACAAAAAGTTATTTTAAAAAGTTAATTAAAGTCTTTCATTACAATTTTTTGATTTAAAGAAAAGAAGACCCATTATTAGTCTAAGTCTCCCACTAGAGAAAAAAAAATTTCTTTTTTTGGTGCGTCAAACAAGTCCCAGTAGTGGTAGACTGTTTTGTAATACTTACATTAAGTAATAGTGCAAGTCCAATGTGTATCACGACTTTTATTATTACAAAAAATAATGGTGGATCAAATAGGAATATAAATAAATGGTGAAGGTTCTTTTAAATTTTTAGAAATCTATGGTAGTGGAATTTTAATCAAATAATATTTTATTTTAAAATTTTTGAAACTTTGACAATGAAATTTCACTTGCAGTAAATATTTTTGTTGGGTTCTAAGAAATTAGGAATTAATGTATTAGAACTTCAATTTGTATTTTGTTGGCAAACCATGATCAAAACATTTAGTCTAGGTTTAGGCTTGCTCAAAGTATGTTTATTTGTAAAATTGGAATCGAGTGATTGCAGAATTTATTGGACTAAATCTATAAGTCTCGATTGATCGAAAATTAGACTCGATCGATCGAACCACGTACAGATTTATTTTTCTGCAGAGTTTCAGTTCAGCCCAAACTCTATTTAAACGTCTTGGGGTTCAAGTAAAACACTCCTATATATAAGGGAAACCTTAGAACGTTTTTGAGACTTTTGAGAGAGAGATTAGAGTGCCTCTTGTGCCTCCTTTTATTTTTAGGGTTTTGTACTTAAACCTCTCTAAGTCTTTGTTGCTCATATTTGCTGTTTATGTGAATCTCTTGTGAGATTCTTGAGAAGTTTTCCTTCACATAAACTTAGGGTTTTCAAGGTAGAGATATTATCTACATCTTGATGATCAACAAGGTTGCAGCCATTGAAGCTTAAAGATAAACAAGCGGGGAGCTTGTAGCTGATTGAAGAAATCCAAGAAAGAAGGAGTCCATGGATTTGGAGCTTGCACGTGGTCGTGTCAGTAAGTTCTACTGGTGGGTAGCATTAGGAAGTCAAGCGGGGAGCTTATAAGTCCTTTTGTATGAACTTCGATTCTTTCATAGTGGATTCAGGTTTGCCTTGAGGATAGGAGGGTAAAATCCTCCCCAGGTTTTTTACCGGTTTGGTTTTCCTGGGTGATCATATCTTGTGTTATTTATTCTTCCGCTGCTATATATATTCTTGATATGATTGTTTGATTGTTTTAACCTAGAATTGCTTAATTTGACTAAGTAACAACTTGGCTAATTAACTAGGCTACGCAATCTAATTGTGGTTTAAGGGGTCTAAATTTCCATCAATTTTAAATTGTTTTGATATACTTATAATGTGTCACATTGCAGAGGGAGCAAGAGTAACAAGTAGAAAACATGAATGAAAAAAAGGAGAGGATATCTACTAACTACAACATGCAGAACACAAGTTTTATTATATAGTATATTAGATATGATTTGCATATGATCTTATATATAATATGTAAATTCTTGAGATTTTTTTAATTACAAATATGACTTAGTGCCATATAATTCCAATTCACATATAATATAGTAGTGGTTCACATAGAATGGTGTTATATATATAAATAAAGCATGGTTAGAATATCCTATCACTATCTGAATTCATTCCCTCCCCTCACACTAGGGAGCTGCCGATAGACCATTTATGTGGTTGGCTTTGTTTAGATATATTTTAGTCACAACTCACGTGGAATAATGTTTATTTTAGTTAATTGAGAGTTTTCTCAAAAAAAAAAAAAAAAAAAAGTTAATTGAGAGTGTATATTGAAGCAATTCTAATTTAATTAAAATTTTAGGGATAATTACACTTTAACCACCTGTGGTTTGCCTCTAATTCTATGTGCCTACCCGTGGTTTCAATTTTGACACTTTACCCAGCTGAGGTTACTGCCGTTTATTCTCCGTAACCCACCTCTGTTAAAAAATAAGGGTAAATACGTCTTTTTACTCTTATTTTATATCTCTCTCCTCCCAAAACAAGAAAAACAAAAAAAAAACAAAAGAAACACAAGATTAAAATATGGCATCAGTTTCTCACCATTCACAATCACGAAGAACATGCATCCAGAAAACTTAAACCCAGAACATGAAGAACAGGCATATATACAATCCCAGAACTTAAGAACATGAAGAACATGCATATATACAATCCCAGGAACTTAAGAACAAATGAATTCAAACCCAGACATATATTTGAAACTCCAATTTCAAATCCAGACATATATTTGAAGACTCTCAAACCCAGAAAAATTAAACTCAAATCAAGCAAACCCAAGACCCACGGCGAGCTGCTACCCACGGCCCCACGAACCCAGGTCCACCCACAGCACCACAATCCCACATTGATGTCCACCGTGACAACCCAAAATCTTAGATCGACCACCACCAAAACCCAAATCGCAACCTACACATCACGCTACTCAAAACCCAGACCCAAATCAGTGATGCTCCTCCTCCTCCACAAATCAAAACCCAAACCCATAGATGGCTTCGCCGGCGACGGATCGGAGATGTTGGAGGTGGGTATGGAGTGGGCGAAGGTGAAAGAAGAGAAGAAAAGGGAGAAAACTCACCGGATTGGCGTCGGAGTGTGGGGTGGAGCTGCGTCGGAGTGTGGGTAGACTTCCGACCTTCGACGAAGTGTGGGGTGGAGCTACGTCGGAGTGTGGGTAGGCGTCGGAGTGTGGGTAGACTTTGGACCTTCGACGGAGTGTGGGGTGGAGCTGCGTCGGAGTATGGGTAGGCGTCGGAGTATGGGTAGACTTCGGACCTTCGACGGAGTGTGGGGTGGAGCTGCCTCGGAGTGTGGGTAGGCGTCGGAGTGTGGGTCAACTTCGGACCTTCGATTGAGTGTGGGGTGGAGCTGCGTCTCTCTGTCTTCGGTGCGTGGGTGTGGAGCTGAGGTGAGCTTAAGGATGAGTTTCAGGGAGAGAAGTGTGTGAGGAGTGTGTGAGGAGTGACCAATCCGGAAAATGGAAATGAAAATTCAAGTGGGTGTTATTGTAGCACTTAATTTCTTGTTTGATTCAAGTGAGAGTGCGTGGGAGAGGTGTGTTTGATCTGATTTCTTGTTGGATTTTTTTACGAAACTTGTTAGAGTAACGGAAAAATTAGAGGTGGGTTACGGAGGATAAACAGCAGTAACCTCAGGTGGGTAAAGTGTCAAAATTGAAACCACGGGTAGGTACATAGAATTAGAGGCAAACCACAGGTTGGTAAAATGTAATTATCCCAAAATTTTATGATCAAGTCTTAATGAAAGGGTGGCCACTTTTTGCGATAAAAGTTTTAAATTCCTGTCGGTATGGATGCAAATAATATAAAACTACATGATAATAATAGGAAAGTGAAAGGTCATTTTAAAGGACTGAGATCAGTGTTGCACAATGTGTAGTTGCTTGCAATGGTTCAAATTGAGAGTTAAAAGAAAAATAACTTTCAATTTCAACTATTCAATAATAATAAAAATGGTTAGAAAAAAGAAAGTAAAAAATAAAATAAAATAAAATTGTGAAAGTAGTGAGAGTAATTACACATGGTAGGGATCCTGGTCCCATTTTAAACTACGCAGGAATATTTAATTATTGCTAAAATATATGTTAAATCAAATAATGGATGTAATATCACCGCATACTCTTAGTGCGATAGTCATTCCACAAATATAAATACTTGTGGAGTGTGGGCGGCAAGGGCCGGGGTTCAAATCTCCAGGAATGAGCTTTACACACTTATACACTTAAATTAGGCTAGAGTAGAATTTTATCTTGTATAAAAAATAATAATAATAAAAATGGATGTCATAAATATAATTAAATCTTTTAAATTAATGTTTTAAATATAATAAAAAATATATAAATGCGTTTGTAGAACACTGATGTGAAACTTACAACTTACAAGGAGAAAGTTTTCCAATTTGTATTTTAAGGAGAGCATATCACATGGCTAAAGCTCAAGCCATCGTGGGTTAAACATCAGTCGAGCCAGAGGATCCTTCCAACTTGAATCGACCCATCAAACAGCACTCAGTTCACCTACACACACCCAAAAAAAAAAAAAAAAAAAAAACCAACTTGAATGGAGATGTATTTAGTGTTGGACTGTGTAAGATAAATCATTTGTTTATATCAGTAAAGGTTTTTGAGGAAAAAGGATAAACAATTGTATTTTCGTTTCACTTTGCCGCCAAAAAAGAAATTGTTTTTGGTGCTTTTGTTAATGGCCGTAGAGGTGGTCTTCCATCAAGGATGTAGCGGGCATTCTTGTGAGTAGGCACGGCGGGCTTATTTAAGATCCTAATGTCCTAATGTTCTATGCTAAGCTTCAACTTGTCGTTAGGCTTTTTAAATTTTATCTTACATATTATTACTTATTTTTAAATTTTGGTGGAAAATGGGCTCTCTCTCTCTCTCTCTAATATTTCAACTTGGTCACCGAACTTACATCTAGTGTTGGGACCTCATAATCTTACACTCTACAACTACCACAAGCTCCAACAACCTAGGAATGGCCACGTTTGCTTAAGATTACAAGGACTTGAAGCTCGTACGACTCGTGTATGCTGGGTGCCAGGGGTGCCAGAGACATGAATGCAACTCTTAATCAACTATGAATTAATCTTGACTTGATCACTAAACTAGATTACACATGTTCAAAATTGATTCAATTCCTTGTTGAAAAAAATTGAGCTAGTTCAAAAGTTATTTGATTAACTCATTTTTTCCTTGCGTATCAAACTCAAGACTATAATTTTTTTTGGAAAAAAATTTAACTCCAAATCAATTTTTAAGTATCTTTATCATACCCACTATGTGGTTAATGTAAGAGATCATTTCATGTGTAATTTCGTCAAGCCCACAAATGAGGTCTTGTAGCTTGTTAAATTAAAACACATGAATAGTCTTATAAAATAATCAAAATTACAAATTAAAAATAAAATCAGACACATGATATATTATAATTAATTGAGTATAAAGTAGAATATAAAAAATTAGGATAGAGGATTCTTGTTCCGGTTAGAATTTCTTTGCCAATGAGTTGACACCTACTATTATACAAAGAAAGTTAGGAAGAAAAACAAAGGAGACTATAACAAGTTAGCACCACTATTATAAGAGTAAGGCAAAGAGACATGGAGGCAGCGGGGAGAAGAGACTAAGGCCCCGTTTGGTTTAGAGTTGACTCAATTCTCAGTTCTCAGTTTTCAATTCTCATATCTCAAATCCAAAACTCATAACTCAATTCTCAAACTCAGTTTCACTCAAAAATTGCGAAACATATGTTTGGGTTGAGTTCTCAGCTATATATTTCTACCACTTTCCCCCAAACTCGTGGATCCCACCACTGACACTACACAGAACGGTCATATGAGTACCCACGTGTGACATTTTCTCTCTTCATTTTACTGCTCTTCCTCTTGTCACAAAACCCAGCAACTGATTTCACCCCTCTGTACACCAGAAAACCCATTTCCCATAACCCAGCAAGAGACTGGTTCCCTCCCACTTCTGGCACTGTTTCTCCTTGATTTTTTTCTCTACTCATAGCACATATTTTCCCTCTTCCCTATTCCAAATTTCATTTTTTTTTTCTCTTATTCACAGACCGAAAACCACATATACATTGGCAAATTCAGAACCCACCACTGTCAACACCACCAAAGGCCACACAAACCCACCTCAATCACAGGCCAAGCTTCAAACCACAACTACAAACACAGAAAACCCAAACACACCAACACAAAATCTTCAGATTGATGATCCAAAATTGCCAACTCAAACCCACAAACACAGAAAACCCAAATCCAAACCCAAAAATCCTTAGATTGAAGACCAAAATCATGAAAATGAGAAGTGGGTTTCTGTTTCTGGGTATACATTTATGCGTGGATGAACATGGTGAATGGTTCTAAAGAACAAACAAACAAAGAAAGAAAGAAAGAAAAAGAAGAAAAGAAAGAAAGACAAAACCAGGAAGAAGATAAGGAAAAAAAAAAAACCCCCTGTTGGTGGTGGAGTGGGTCTGATAAAGAAGAAGAAGAAAAAAATGTTGATGGTGGTGGAGTGGGTATGAAGAAGAAAGAAAGAAGAAGTAGAGAAAAAGCAAAAAAAGAAAAAAAAAAAAAAAAAAAAAAAAAAAAAAAAAAAAAAAAAAAAAGAAAAGAAAAGAAAGGGAAGCCGATGGAACTCAGTAGAAGAAGAAAGAAAGAATGAAGAAGAAGAAGACGAAAAAGTGGGTGGTGCTGGAGTGGGTACGAAGAAGAAAGAAAGAAATAGAGAAAAGGGAAGAAAAAAAAAAAAAGAATAAGAAAAGAGGAAGCCGGTGGAGTTGACAGCACAAAAGCTGTGGGCTCCACAAAGTTTGAAATTTTACAATCCTGCCACTGAGTTATGTAACTCAGAAACTGAAAACACCAATTTGGTGTTTTCAGTTTTTTGCACTGTAGCTCAACTCAAACTGTAACTCAAATTGAGTTTGAGTGATGAAAACAAAGAGAGAAAATCAAGCCAAACACAAGGTTTTCAGTGGGTCCCATGTAATTCTCAGTTTGAGTAATGAGAACTGAGTCATATGACTCAAAACTAGGCTAATCCAAACAAGGCCTAATTTTTGGGGTCGCCAATTAACAAAAATTTATTTTAAGAAGTTAATAAAAGTCTTCCATTTCCATTACAATTTTTTGATTGAAAGAAAAAAAAACCCATTATTAGTCCAAGTCTCCCACTCAAGCAGTTAAAACAAAAAAACAAAAAAACTTTTTTGGCTCGTCAAACAACCCAACTTGAATGGAGATGTATTTAGAGAATGCTTTGCAAGCAGCTAGGTCTAAAAATTTTTGTCTTTTTAACGCTAATGCTATAGATTTGGTTTTCTTGGGACTCAGTTCAGACCATCAAATTAACAAGTTTCAGAAGCAAGTTTCATGAAAGAATGTTGACAATTTTTTTTTTTTTTTTGGGTGGTTTGTGGTATTAAATTTCTTTCAGCTCTGTGATCTGAAGGAAATTAAGAATTTTTATTTTATTTTATTTAATATTGTTTGATTTTACAGCAATTGTGAATTTTGTTAACATAGTTCTAGTCACTGAATAAGAAGACATTAAAAGCAAATACAAGGAACATATTCATAGAGCAACGGTGAATTTTGTAAATATTTGATGTTTCTTTTTTGGTCATGTTCATTCCTATGAAATTATGAATACCGTAAGCACAAAATCTTTCACTTTGTGAAGAAGTGTGCTGCTTTATAACTTTCCGTGTCTTTTCCTTTTAGTAATCAATAACAGCCACTGATGTTTCTTCTATAATGCCAACTAAAGTCCCTCCATGCAATATTTTATATCATCACTATAAGATTTTTCCGCTGCACTTGATTACCAATGTGATTATTTCTATGAGACTGGTTTTATAAAATTTGAGAGCAATCAATTATTTTGTTTGACTGTTTAACTTGTCCCGTATTCAATTTCAGGTAGGAACTAAGGAAGTATTAACTAATGCTATGCTTTCCTGTTGCATATGTTTTAGGCTATGATGTTGCTTAATTTCGTATACTTGTCTAATTTTTTGGTGGGTTGATGATGGCAAGCCCCTCTGATCAAGGATATAAGTGAAAAACAGAAGGCCTTTGCTAACTAAAACTTTTGATGGTCGTGAAATAACAGATAGTGAGCTATCAGTTAATCAGAATGTAAATGGAAAATATGGTTCAAACAGCAGATGTAAATGGAAAATTTGGGGAATTGTGATATCCTTAAAAAAAAAAAATTTTGCATACCTGGCTTTATAAAACAAGTATCTTTAGTATAAAACAACAATAGCAAACAGAATCATTTGATGATGAAAACATGTTAATAAGGAAACGGTGTCGCCAAATGCTTCAAATTTCATAAAGAAACCGTGTCGCGTGGCTTAAGTGACTCACCGAGAGGATCACTTGTATGTCTTTAATTGGTCAAATGTGAAATTGGTGGAGTCGGTTACAAAGCAGTTAGCTTTAGTTTAGTGAATTAGTGACATTTTTCCTTCACTTAGTCTCTGATTAGTTTATAAATAGAAGAGCTTAATCATAATGTAATTTTTTCTCTTTTTCAATAATAATTTCAGATTCTATTTAGTGAGTGACTTTTAAAATGATATTAGAGCTCTGATTTTGCTCATCCATGACTTCCAACATTAATACTATTGCTGCAAATTCGAGCACGTTGCTACATCTATGGCAGAGGATGCTTCTAATCCTTCCTTTCTTCATAGCGGTGATAGTCTTGGCACATTGCTGGTAACACAACCACTTGTTGGAGCAGAAAATTATTCAACTGAGTCTAGATCTCTGATCACGGCATTGAAAGCCAAAAATAAAATTGAATTTGTAAATGGATCCATTCTTATTCCAAAATTTTATCCTCTACAGTTCAATTCTTAGATCGTATTTTAGGCCTTGGTTGTCACAAAATTAATAAACTTTTAATCAATTAATTAATTATGATCTTGATTAAATTGATTAACATATCACACACGCACATGTCACATAGATACTAGAAATAATAACCTAAGAAAAACAATGAAACTACTGGCCTGTTTGGAAGTTTAGAGAGGAAGGAGAGTAGAGGGCAATGGTTCCCCTCCACCTTATTTGGATGTTTTTAAAATTAGTAAGAGGGAAATGAGTAATTAGCTCTTCCTCTTGTTTGAATGTTTTAAAAATTAGGATGGAGAGGAGAAGAAATGATTAAAATAGACAAATTTACCCATATTTGAAAATGGACTTGCAACATTAGTCTATAATTAATTTGTTAGAAATGGTAAATTAGGAAATTTACTTGGACAATAATTTATTTACTCTACTCTCCCTCCAAATCTCTCCAATTTGGGGGAATTAAAAATGAGGGGTTAGAGGGAGTTGAAACCCCTCCAAACCCCTCCCCCTCCTTTTTAAAAACTTCTAAATAAGGTAATTGGATTACTCTCCCTCCCTCTACTCCACTTCCCCTCATTTTTTAAACATCCAAACATGCCATACATGTTTTATAGCAAAAAAGCTTGAGGAGGATTTACCCTAAACAATCTTCAAGGCAACATATCCATTAATAGAATTGAAGTTTGTAAAATAGACTTAACTCTAAATTTATTACTACCTCATGTAGTATTTACTAGCATGTCCACATGTAATTTCAAATCCTCGAACTTCGAGATATTTGCTCAAAGATTTCATTAGTAACTATGTTTAACTGATTGCAGTAACTTTGCTTTATAACTAGATATGATGTTTGCACGTAGTCTCTAGTTGTAGCTTCAAAAGGGTTTGGAAAAACTCCAAATTTGTGTACAAAACTCTACCCATTTTTCTATCCAAAGACATGATCTAGGGTTTGTATTTATATATACTTAAGTTCTATCAAAATCCTAAATCAAATTATTGAGAATCCAATTTGCACAAATCTCAATTGGTCAAGAAGTGCAGTTCGTCCAATTGAGACAAGTGGATTTCAACCTATCAAGCTACAATCAAAATGCAATCTTCCACCAGTCTATTTTCTGAATTCTTGAGTTTTCAACTATTTAAAAATTGATTTTTCTAGTTCATAGGGTTAATTCAACACTAATCAACTAGGCAAACTAAGTTATAAAGGTTGTTCATGGTTGCCAGTCTAAAAATATAGACTTTACATACCGCAATTTAATTCATGTAATATACATTCTCCACATATTAAAATTAATATTAAAAAAAAAAAAAGACATACACCATCATCATCAAAATTAATAGATTTGTTCCATACCGATCAGTAAGGCCCAATGATTTCCTATTAGTCACCAAATTAGTATGATTATGTCCCTTACAACATTTCAAATATTTTCCCTAATTTGTCTTGTACCATTCATTTCCACGCGTTTTGACAATTCTAGATAGTAAACACAATTTGGATTCACAGAAATTACACCCCTTTTACTAATTTACTTCTTCCTCTTTTCCTTATCTCACATCTCCCTTTATATTTAGAGTACCATAAATACGTATTCCCTCTCTCACATGAATGATGGGTCATATCATAAATTTAATTAGTGTAACCTACTATTTATATAAAAAAAAAAATACATTTTTGATATTTTAAGAGTACACAATAATTTTCCGTACCAATCACCCACGTTGTCAAGCTGCTTTCATCGTTATGTTCAAGAAGAATACTTTAATTATCATTTTCCAAATAAATAAAGCTAATAAAACAAAAAGTATGACATAAATTTTTCTGAGTGCGAGCCCATTCAAAACAGAAAATAATAAAATAGAAAGTGCAATTAGTGCTTTATGACTAAACAAAAAGTAGAGCCCACATGTCAAGTTGAAAGATACCAATAAGATTCGGTAGAACCCAATTACACCACGTAGCCCATGAGATTCTTTTGCCCAAAGACTTTAACCAGAAGTTTACCATATTATATGGATTTAAATAAGAAAGCCTTCTAACTTTCTCTATATAAAGGCTCGTGGACTTCCCAACTTTCTTGTCTTGGGTACTAACACAGAAGTTGGTTTACCTAGAAAATTTAAGTAGGAGTTTCACAAAATGTCTCAATGGGGTGGCCTTTAGTTAAATCTTTGCTGTGGTCTTTACTACTCTTTGTTCAAATTCATGAGCACAGAGCTTGTATTGAGGAAGAGAGGATGGGTCTCCTAGAATTGAAAGCCTTTCTAAAATCCCACACTAATTATAGCAAGCCCTTTCTTCCGACATGGGTTTATGAGACAAAGGGTGGGTGCTGTAGATGGGAGCGGGTCAACTGTAGCACCACCACTGGTCATGTAATCAATCTCGCACTCTCCAATATAAACGATGAGCAACTTTATCTGAAGGGGACTTGGTTCCTAAACGTGTCATTGTTGCAGCCTTTCAAGGAGCTAAGAATTCTTGATTTATCTAACAACGGAATTGCTGGTTGGTTAGGAAATGAAGGTACGTGAGCTCTTGCACCTACTATCATACACCCTACTCCTAAAACACACACACCACAAAAGAACTTTATGTTTAATAGGAAAGGCTTGGGAAAATGGTAAGATTCGATTAAGTGTCCGTTTGGATACAGTTTATTTTGCTGAAAACTGAAAACTAAAAAAACTATAGTAAAATAATTTTTAAATGTGTGAATAGTGCTGTGGGACCAATTTTTAATATTTTTTTTTCTGAATAAAGTGGTTGTGGGTCTCTCGTGAACAGTGCATAAACAGTGCGCTATGTCTCCTAAAATAATGAAACGCGTCCATCAATAAATAAAATAAAATAAAAAAAGGAAACGCGCAGACGTGAAAGCGTAGACGCAGACGTTGACGCTGAATCCAAACATGTACTAAATATCCCTAATCAAATTAAAAATATAATAGTTTGTCATCTGCTCACAAAAATTTTTTTTTTGAGAGATAATTATAACATGCTGCTAACTCCGTAGCTCGAACCATTTCCCCCCTAGACCCCCAAACACTTTATGCATGAGGAGGTGCTCTCAATTTGATTAATTAAATTTATTTTAAAGGAATGGTCATTTTAATAATTAGATTAGATATAAGTTCTCTATTCTAAACTTTTTTTTTTTTTTTTTTTGGAGTCTCATTTACTCTAAACTTTAAATACAGTCCCTCAAAAAAACTTTAAATACAAATATTTAGACTATAAACTTTACATATGTCAAATATGTATAAGGTAATTTATTTAAAAGTATTTAAGGAGCCTCATTATGATGCGTCATAAAAATATGACGTATACAAATTGTTGTTTTCCATA
Source organism: Quercus gilva (assembly GCA_023621385.1). Lineage (NCBI taxonomy): Eukaryota > Viridiplantae > Streptophyta > Magnoliopsida > Fagales > Fagaceae > Quercus > Quercus gilva. The sequence goes on from CM042477.1 coordinate 15,245,071, forward strand.
TAAAAAACATAGGTTTATATCACTCTAAAAGATAACACATGTAATTGCCATATGCATCGACTAAGGGACACATAAAATGGTTCCGTCTGGCTTCTAATTCCCCTCTCTCAACGTTTGTTAAAACCAAATAAAAAAGTGCAACAGTTCTCGCAAATTCTCTTATTATTTATATTTGATTTCATCCCTTCCTCTCTCGAACCTTTCTATCTCCACTAAACCCAGTTTGCGCCAAGCATTGTTTAGAAATGAAGCATCTTAAATAAACAGTGTTGTAGCGCCAAAAATGTGGGAGTGCTCTGTTTAGATGAGCTCTAATTTCAAGTATCCAGGACCAGCGGCTGCGAAATACATGACTCACATATACCCGCTATCGTAATAGAATACAGAATTCCATGTGTATAACTTAACTTGGAGATGTTTGGTCAATTTAAAAACTCAATGTATTATTTATGTTCTTTTGGTATTGCATTCCAATGATGCCATACGTTGGATGAAATTTGTCCTAAACTTGATATGAGTTCTCCTCATTCATAGATACAATGATTATGAACCAAAATTTTAAACTAAGGAAATCATTTTTCCTGTCAAAAAATTATTTTGGCTAATTTTGTTAGAGCATGGGTATGGCTATTGTTATATTCGTTAGCTAGGAGATAAAGTTATAAATTTTTGAAGGTTATGACAGATTATTCTTAATTGATAAATTGGTCCTCTAGGAAGTCTCACCATGTTTGAAACAAGCAAAACCAAGTAATGTATCTGGTGTTAATGCTAAATCTTCATTTGTTCGACAATACGATTAAGCCTAAACTCAAAATGGTCGATAAACACATGCACAGAGGGTAGAGGGATCAGGGAAGCAGATTTTTTAAAAAGTCAAAAACGGCCTAACTCTTTTTTTCTTAATTCTTTTTTATTCAAAAAGGCCTAACCTTTTTTTGGAGTCAAAACATATGCGTAAATATTTTAGTTTGTCTTTCGTTATTGTATAATTGCTTTAGTATTCTATTGCTTTTACTTGTGTGTTATGATCAACAAACCAATTCAAGAACACGAAATGACGACAATAAATGCCAATCATTAATAAATTGTATTTTATATGGTTCATTACTTGTTTTTTCTTACAAATAAATGTTCGTAAAATTAGATTGTAAATTGTTACTTATTTTAATACTGTCCTTTACTTATGCTTTCTCACTAATTGCTACCTGTAAGTGCCCAAAAAAGAAAGTATGACCGAGTTGTATTTATGCGGTAAGACAAGCTTTCTCAGACTCAATACAATAGAATTTGGTAGAGGTGGGCTAGAACAACAAAAACCGAATCCTCCACAAAGGCCCCAGCCTTCCCTTTATATAGCCCCTGGCCCTTTAATCTGCTCCGTTCATCTTTAGCTGTCCCTTCCCAATTTCCGACACCTGTCTCCTATCTTCTTTCTAGGGGCAGGCGACAGTAGTAGCTGGTGCAGCGGCGATGGGCATCCTTTCAGGTCACCTCTGCATTTAATGCGGCTGACAGGGCTGGTGTGCGCTATTTATTGCTGATTTGACTGGGAGCTACTGCCCTGACGGCCGCCTGTCTGCCACTGACCCACGCCTCATTCAGCTGAGGAGGCTCTTCTTGTGGCGCGTGACGTGGCGCTGCGTAAGGTTTGGTTCTCCCCTCGGGATCCAATGCTCCTCGGGCCTTACCAGTCTCTTGCTCGGCCAGGTGCAGAGCCCATCCTGCTCCTCCTAGGGCCTCGGCCCATTGGTCCAGCCTCCTTGGCTTCCTTTCTCGTTCCTCGGGTGCCCACAATAGCCCCCTAAAATTTTCACTTAATTTGTTCGAGGTATAAGTGAAATTTTAGCTCCGCGGATGAGTCGTACGTGCTGTATGCGTTCACACGAGCCTACGTCTTTTCAACTGTCATTCGCACGCTCCTGACGCTTCGGATTTCGCGAGCTCCCATTTATGGCGTCAGGCGGCTGCCTGTCTCCCCACGTTCAACGGTATGATGGGGATCGTGCGGCCCTTGCTGATTCTCATTTATGGGCAGGAATTTTACCGCTCATTTTCGCCTCCTATAAATGGAGCGATCAAGGCAGCGAGGGTTCATTTCTGGCATTTTTTGGCGTTCAAACTTTGGCGAAGCAAGATTCTACTCCCGAGGAGCGTCTTTTTCACTTCCGCAGTAGGTGTGTTGGTTCCCTTCTTTGTCTCGATCCTCTTTTTTTTTCTATGGGTAGGTACGCCAGGCTGGTGGACACCGAGGAGGCTAGGGCGGCCTTTAGGGCCAAGTACAGGATTCCTGATAACGTGGCCTTTAGACATTGTGAGGAGGGTGAATGGCTGGTCATAAATCGCCCTCCTGAGTCAGTGGTAATTCCTATGATCGCCTTCATCGAAGGTGGGATGGAACTTCCCATGAGCCCAGTGACCAAGGATTATTTAATCAACTTTAGGCTAGCCCCCACCCAGTGTTCCCCCAACGTTTTTAGGATCCTCGGGTGTGTAGACGCCATCAACCGTAGGATGGGGACCCGTCTCACATGGCATGATGTGAACTGGGTGTACAATTGCCAAAAAGGGGAAAAAAACCAAGTACTATATGAAGAGTAGGATCCCCACTGTTAGGTTAATCTCCTGCTTGCCCGATTCGAGCAAGGGCATGGACAAAGACTTCCTTCTCGTCTCGGGCGAGTGGCATGATGGGCGACACTGCCCCACCCAGGAAGGGGAACCAGGTAGAATTCCCAGGGGCTTGGGTCGCCGCTCTAGGCTTTTTCGTTTTAGAGGAGCCCCTGCTCGGCGTCCCCCTCCCCCCTTTTTTCCTCTTTTTTTTTTTAGCCTTCATTCGTTTTGTTGTTTGTTTTCTTTTTGCTAACCATGGTCATGTTTTTTCATGGCAGACGAGTATCATACAGCCCCCGCCCGCCACCTGGTGAATTTTCACGACTTGAACCGGATTCTCCAGGCCGAGATCTTTCTTCATCGGGACGGGCAACTCCGGGCAGCGCACGTCATCCTTGGCTACAAAGCTTCGACCAAACGTTTCCAGAGTCCGAAGAACGTCATCAAGGCTCGCGACCCGCGATTGGCTAGGATAGACGTCGCCATCCCAGGGTTTCTGCAGGCAGGACCCCCCCCCCCCCGAGGGAACGCAGGACGCCGCGCTCCCTGGGCCCTTGGCCGCTCAGCTTTTAAACGCCCAAGAACCTCCCCTGCCGTCAGACGAGGAGGCGGAGGGATCCACATCAACCTCCGTCCAAGAAGTGGCCGAGGAAGACTTCGAAGTCTTTGACCGCCCCGACGCTCCGAGCGCATCTACCGCCCGATCCTCATCGTCGGCCATGGGATTCCAGGAGAAGACCCCCGACCTCCTGGCACTACTATCGGCCCATGCTGGGGGGTCCTCCTCGGCGGCGGTGGTGCCCGCTTGCTTGCCAACTCCACCCGCTCCCCGTACATCTCCTACTGATGCCGCGGACAAGAAACGCAAGCGCGGTCCCAGCGGAAAAGGGGTAACTACGCCCGAAGAGGGGGAGATATCCGAGCCCCCAACTAAAGAGGCTCGTGCCGGCAAGGGCTCGTCGAAGAGAAGGCCCGACCCCGTGGTGCCCTCGCGGGAGAGCGGTGGGGAGCAGTCTAGGAAGGCTTCCGTCTGGAGGCCCACCTTTACCCTCAGCTCGGGATCTCCAATCCTAGATGACGCCAATCTGAGGGACCCTTCTAAGGGAAGCTCTGGCCTGGTGGCTGAATGCTTGGAGAGGGCTCTGTGCCTCCCCGAGGATATGGAGGAGCTGAAGTCCTTCAGGAAGAGGGAGGTCTTCCTTTCTCTCAAGCAAGACCTGGCTAAGGTACCTTCAGGCGTTCTAGTCAACTTCTTCATCTGTCGAGTATTTTTCCTTTGACTACTAACTCTTCTTTTCGTTTCCCACCTTTGCAGGCCGTTCAAGCTGCCTTTATGGCAGAAGAGTGGGTTGATCATTCCCTGGATACGGCCAGGAAATCTGAAAAGGCCTATGAGGTTGCCGAGAAGGCCAGGGCCGAGTCAGAGAGGAGATTGAAGGAGGCCCTCGCCCAGCTGTCTGCGGCCGAGAGGGCTTTCCACGATGCTGACTCCGCTCTGAAGAGCTTTGAGAGGCAGGCTTCTGATGCCTTGGCGGCCCAAAAGAAGGCCGAAAACGCCCTGGCCCTTTCAATGGTGGAATTGAAGCAAGCGCACCAAAAGCTAGCGGAGAAGGATGCCGAGAAGGACCGGGCCGAGCAAGAGGCCTATGATGCAGGCGTGAATAAGACTGCCGCATCACTCACTGCCCAACTTCGCGACGTCGCTCGCGCCTTTAGCCAGGAGGTCTGGGGGGAAGCACTGAACGCGGCGGGTGTTAGTCCTGATTCGGAGCTCCGTGCCCCCGACCGGGTTTATTACCCTCCGCCCCTGCGTCTGCCGTCTTCAGCCCCCAGCCCCCCTGTGGATCCGAGCTCGGCTCCCCCCGTGGATCCAAGCTCCGTACCTCCAGCTAATCCGAGCTCCGCTGTCCCTGTCTCTGCCAAGCCCCTGAATCCTCCTTTTTCGCCTACTTCCTCCCAAGGTTTACCTCCTCCAGAAGGCGTGGTGGACTTGGAGGCTGAGGAGGGGGTGCCAGAAGGAGTTCCTTTAAAAAAGAAGAAGGACAAGAAGGAGAAGAGCACTAAGGACAAGGAGCCCCAAGCTTAGCTTTTCTCTATTCTTCCCCTCTTTGTACGCCCTTCCCTAGAGGAATTTTTGTAGCAGGGCGTCCTCTTTGTAACAAATCCCCCTCCCCCTTTTGTAAGGGTGCATTCCAGCATCAGATCCTCATTTTGTAATCAGCTTTGAATGAAAAGTTAAGCTAAGTTTGTCTCTCTTTTTTTCTTTGTCTTGCTAAGTATATTTGCAATATTCCCAATACTTGGAATGTTTCCTGCTCTTGATAATTTTTTCTGAGCTTATGGCCGAGGAACCAGACTAGCACTAGGCTCTCTTTTTTTTTTTTTTTTTTTTTTTTTTTTTTTTTTTTTTACTTAGAACTTTTGCAAATGTTAACCCTTAGAATTTTTCTTGCACATGTTAGTTTTCAATGTGCTTGTGGCCGAGGAGCCAGGCAAGTCCTAGGCAGGTTCTAACACTTAGAATTTTTCTCGCAAATGTTAGTTTCCCCTAAGCTTGTGGCCGAGGAGCCAGACTAGCGTTAGGTTCGTTCTAACACTTAGAATTTTTCTTGCAAATGTTAGTTTTCAGTGGGCCTGTGGCCGAGGAGCCAGGCAAGTCCTAGGCAGGTTCTAACACTTAGAATTTTTCTTGCAAATGTTAGTTTCCCCTAAGCTTGTGGCCGAGGAGCCAGACTAGCGTTAGTTTCGTTCTAACACTTAGAATTTTTCTTGCAAATGTTAGTTTTCAATGTGCTTGTGGCCGAGGAGCCAGGCAAGTCCTAGGCAGGTTCTAACACTTAGAATTTTTCTTGCAAATGTTAGTTTCCCCTAAGCTTGTGGCCGAGGAGCCAGACTAGCGTTAGGTTCGTTCTAACACTTAGAATTTTTCTTGCAAATGTTAGTTTTCAGTGGGCCTGTGGCCGAGGAGCCAGGCAAGTCCTAGGCAGGTTCTAACACTTAGAATTTTTCTTGCAAATGTTAGTTTCCCCTAAGCTTGTGGCCGAGGAGCCAGACTAGCGTTAGGTTCGTTCTAACACTTAGAATTTTTCTTGCAAATGTTAGTTTCCAGTGGGCCTGTGGCCGAGGAGCCAGGCAAGTCCTAGGCAGGTTCTAACACTTAGAATTTTTCTTACAAATGTTGGTTTCCCCTAAGCTTGTGGCCGAGGAGCCAGACTAGCGTTAGGTTCGTTCTTAATTTTTTCAAGTATCTGGTGCATCGATTCTTTAAACAGTGAGTTGACCATATGAACCCCTTCCGGGGCCTGCCGCCCGAGGAACTCCCTCCGTGGCCGGTCGTTATGGTACCCTCCTCCCCGAGGATCTCTCTTCTCCGGGTACAACCCGGCTTTGCCTCTCCCTTGGAGTTGGTCTTCTTCCAATCTTTTGTACGTTTCTATGCGCTCCATGAGCTGGCGCATGCTGGCAGCAGGTTTTATAGTTAACGACCTCCTGAGGTCGTGGTCGGTCGGAAGGCCGACCTTGAAGGTCCTTACCGCGACGTCTTCGAAGTCACCATCCACCTCGTTATACATTTCCCAGTAGCGGTCCGTGTAGGTTCTGAGGGTTTCCCCTTCCCTCATTGCCATGGATAGCAAGGCGTCCAACGGCCTGGGTGTCCTGCTGCAGGTGATGAACCTCGCGCCGAAAGCTCTGGTCAGCTCCTGGAAAGATCCAACGGATCCCTCGCCCAACGCGTCGAACCAACGCATGGCCACAGGCCCTAGGCTGGAAGGAAAGACCTTGCACATGAGAGCCTCATTGCCAGCGTGCACGGCCATCTTTTGGTTGAAGTGGCTGACGTGTTCCACGGGGTCCGTTCTCCCGTTATATATGGTGAATGTGGGCTGGGAGAAACGATGCGGGAGCCTGGCCTTATTAATTCTCCTGACAAACGGTGACTTGGAGATTTGCTTCAAAGCTTTACTCATGGCGTCGTTTCTCCTATCGTGACGCGGGGGCAACCTCTCCTGCCCGTGGTCGCCCTCGTCCGAGGTGTCCGAGTACGTTTCACTAGGTGGGGTTCTGGACCTGCGCCGGTACGGTGGGTCTGGGCTTCCCCGCGAATCCACACTCGACGCCGGCGACGGGCTCCTCCTGTCTCGCTGTTTCCGCCTCAATTTCCTACGCAAGTGTTCAATCTCTCGTTGTAACGCCAGCGGGTCCTGCCTACGCTGAGCTCGACTCTCATGGCGGGGGCGGTCCTGCCCTTCTCGCCTCGAGCGGTGCGGCCCTGCTGGCGTGCTGAGTGCCCGTCGCCTGTCCCTTCTTCGTTCCATGTCAAGGAAAGGGTCCCCACCCCGAAGTCCAATCGACCCCTGCTCACTTCTACCCTCATTCGCCATCGCTACCCAAGGTATATTCACAGGTGCTTGTTGTTCCCACAGACGGCGCCAATTGTAAGTGCCCAAAAAAGAAAGTATGACCGAGTTGTATTTATGCGGTAAGACAAGCTTTCTCAGACTCAATACAATAGAATTTGGTAGAGGTGGGCTAGAACAACAAAAACCGAATCCTCCACAAAGGCCCCAGCCTTCCCTTTATATAGCCCCTGGCCCTTTAATCTGCTCCGTTCATCTTTAGCTGTCCCTTCCCAATTTCCGACACTTGTCTCCTATCTTCTTTCTAGGGGCAGGCGGCAGTAGTAGCTGGTGCAGCGGCGATGGGCATCCTTTCAGGTCACCTCTGCATTTAATGCGGCTGACAGGGCTGGTGTGCGCTATTTATTGCTGATTTGACTGGGAGCTACTGCCCTGACGGCCGCCTGTCTGCCACTGACCCACGCCTCATTCAGCTGAGGAGGCTCTTCTTGTGGCGCGTGACGTGGCGCTGCGTAAGGTCTGGTTCTCCCCTCGGGATCCAATGCTCCTCGGGCCTTACCAGTCTCTTGCTCGGCCAGGTGCAGAGCCCATCCTGCTCCTCCTAGGGCCTCGGCCCATTGGTCCAGCCTCCTTGGCTTCCTTTCTCGTTCCTCGGGTGCCCACACTACCATTACGGTATTTGCATCAATCAATGCAAAATAGAAAAATGTATCAATTTTAGACATTCAACTCTCAAAATCATCCTCATCAAAAATGTTAAAAATTTGTAAATTTACAAAATTATTACAGTAATTGTGTAAATTTACACAAACACTATTCACTTTACATATATTTATTTTATTTTATTTTTTTATTATTATTTTTTTTTTTTTGTATCTCGAGACTGAAAGGAGATAATAGGTGGTAGTTATAGTATGTGAAAAAAAAATTAAGAAAAATTGATATTTTAATGTAATGAAGTGTAAAATAGATAATGCGATGTGAAATTTTTTGAAAAGTGAATATGTAAAATAGAAAAATTAAATTCTTATACTAAAATAGAGAAATTTTTTGTACAAACTGATGTTAATATTGTTACCGATACTTTATCTTTTATTTAACATCTACTACCGAACACCTATAATAACGGTGGACTTTGACGTAGACTTGGTCTTTCTCTTGGCTTCATAAATAAGAAAGGCAAATACAACTGCCAACAATTCATATCTATATGATAAAAGTGCATTCCTATGGCTTACAATCATAAAACTGCACACCTATCCAAAAACATGTAGATCTATTTTAGAAACATATTTGATTCTTGATATTATATATATATATATATATATATTTTTTTTTTTTTTTTTTTGAGAATGACTTTCCGCATTTTGTGGATAAATTTTAACAATGGATTTTTTTTTTTTTTTTTTTTTTTTTTTTTTTTTTTTTTTTTTTTTTTTTTTCAGAATCCAATTGTTTATCAAATATGAGCAAGCTAACACAATTAAATTTAGGAGATAACAACTTTGACAAGGAAATTTTAAGATCCTTAGGTGCCCTTCCAGTTCTTAAATCTCTGGATCTAAGTCGCAATAATATGTGGCATCTTTCTAGCAAAGGTATGTGTATATCTGAATTTTCTTCGCAAGAATACCATGAAAAATTTTACACAAACTGAAATCTTATAACCAATATTCACCTCTATCAAAATTTACTCTCTTCATGTTAAAAGGCACAAAATGCTTCAGTGCAATAACTAATCCTTTTGATATATACAAATGATAGTAGTAGTATGCCTTCAATATTCAATGAGCATTTTAACAGAAATTTTTGTCCATTCCAATATAAAAGTGTTTAGTTCTACTAGATCTTTCTTCTGTACTATTGGTTTCAAGCTTATATACGAAATTTTGAATATCTCTTCACCGGTGATGTAGAACTGGTTTATCTAAGCAACTTGGAGGTCCTTATCTTGCAATATTGTCGTCTTAATGGAAGCCTACCATTCAAGGGTAAACATTCCAACATCTATTTTTATTGATTTTTGCTCAATTAATCTCCTTAATGGAAGCCATTTTAAATACTTTCTCCTAACATTACTGTCGTCAATTCTCCTGGTAGATATGGCAAATTTCAGCAGTTTGGAGATTTTAGATTTGAGTGGTAATGATTTCACTGGAAGCATTACTCCATATATTGGAGCGTTATCTTCTCTCAAGGCTATATCATTATCTTATAATAGACTCAATGGAACTTTAAACACTCCAGGTGAGAATCTACAATGAATTCAGTCATTTACAATTTTGATTAGGAGTGTGAGAACAACTGAAAGAGAATGGTTAGTAATTTGATATAGATCAATCCTTATTTGCTGCAACTTGGAAGCATAACATTTGACCATCCACTTTTTCTGAATGTAGAAATTATTATACTCCCCTCTTCCCCACCCCCCCCCCCCCCCCCCCCCAAAAAAAAAAAAAATCATTTTAATCCCACAAGACCGACTCTACCCTTTGTTAATTCATAATTGAGCCAATTTGCCTAAGGCAGCCGTATAGAATAAGGTCCCATAATTTTGGCCCTAAAGTAGTACAATATTATATTTTGTAATAATTTTAAATAAATTATGTCACATAATTTTATTTTTTTTTTTGGAAAAGTGACAAACCTTAGCCACTCTTTTTCTATTTCACATCTAAACTTATCTCCTACCTAAAATCAATTATAACAAAAAAAAAAAAAAAAATTAGGAGCATTAGACATAATATCAATAATAAATAAGTTGTTAACAAAACTTGAATACAATTCTTCTCAAGAGAAAAATTTGAATACAAAAATTTAATTAGTAATTTTACATCTAAAAAACAATAGTAACGAATTTGAAGTAAAAACTTATAATATAGAAATTTATATAAACAATATTAAATTGATATCAAAATATAAGAGAATATTTGACTTAAAATTGTCTTTCTTAAGCCTCAAATCTTTTTTCTCTAAAAAAAAAAATAAAAAAGCGTCAAATCTTATTGAGCGTGATTTCATATATTAATTAGGTTGTGTTGTTGATTCTTTCGGTGGCACAAGTTTAGTATAGACACCGCTAATCTTTTATTGCTTTTGACAGAGTTTTGTGCGCTGAAGAAACTTGAAGAGATAGAGCTTGCTGGTAATGGCTTTGAAGGGAAACTTGAAGAGATAGAGCTTGCTGGTAATGGCTTTGAAGGGATGCTTCCTCCATGCCTAAACAATTTGACATCTCTTTTGTACTTAGATATATCTGGCAACCAGTTCAATGGAAACTTGTCTTCATCTCCAATAGCCAACCTAACATCCCTTGAGTACATTGATTTGAGTTATAATCTTTTTGAAGGTTTATTCTCATTCAGTTTATTTGCTAACCACTCCAAGCTTAAGGTGATTCAATTTTTGAGTGATAACAGCAAACTTGATATAGAAACTAAGAATCACAGTTGGGACCCTTTGTTTCAATTAAAGGTCATAGTACTGTCTAATTGTAATCTCAACAAGCTTACTGGCAACTTTCCTAAGTTTCTCTTGAACCAGCATGAATTGCAAGTCATTGATATCTCTCACAGTAAATTGAATGGAAGCTTCCCCTTATGGTTGCTTGAAAACAATACTGGACTACAATGGTTAAATCTTCGAAGTAACTCTTTCACGGGCAAGTTTCATTTGCCATCAGATCACTACATGAATCTTCGTTGGTTGGATCTCTCCAAAAATCACTTTGATGGGAAACTTCAAGAAAATATCGGAAAGTGGATTCCAAAATTAGAATATCTAAATTTATCCCATAATCAATTTGAAGGTAATCTTCCATCCTCAATAGGTGACATGAGTAATTTGTGGCTTTTGGACTTGTCCTTTAATAATTTTTATGGAGAGGTACCAATGGAATTGGTTGCTAATTGCACCTCCTGGGAAATTTTGAGGTTATCTAATAATAACTTTCATGGTGAAATTTTTTCAAAGCACTTTAACCTATCCTTGATTTCTTTAGAATTGCAAAATAACAATTTCACAGGCACTCTTCCAGTGGTACCCCTAAAGATCTCGATAGTCCTAAATATTAGCAACAACCACATGACAGGTACAATTCCTCTATGGATAGTAAATCATAGTACGTCACCATGGGATGTTGACTTCAGTAGCAACTCTTTCAAAGGCCAGATTCCATGTGGACAACCTTCATCTAATATAATAAACCTTTCTCATAACTTGCTTTCAGGATTGTTACCTTCTTGCTTGAATCTACAAGATGTTAGGCACTTACTTTTGGAAGGGAACAAACTCACAGGGTCATTACCAAAAGCTATTCTCAATTCATCATCTCTTGTGACATTGGACATTAGAGATAATCGCTTTATCGGCAACATCCCTGATGAAATTGATGGACTTTCCAACTTAAAAGTGCTTTCGTTAAGTGGCAATCATTTTAGTGGTGCGATTTCAAAGAGGCTGTGTCAGTTAAAGTGGATAGGCATAATGGATCTCTCCAATAACTCTTTTTCTGGCACAATATCGTCCTGCTTTAATAACATGTCCTTTGGGAAGCTAGCAGTTAGTGATTTTGTCTATAAATTTGGCTTTGCTTTTGGGATAGGAGATTTGTCCTTCCCATATAAATCTCTTCTAAATAGGGATTTTCAAATTGAAGGGTCATCTTTGGGCTTTTATGACCAAGTTGAGATTGAGATTGTGACGAAATATAGGCCTGACTTGTACAAGGGTCTCAACCTTGATTTGATGTCTGCATTGGATTTGTCATTAAACAAGCTAATAGGAGAAATCCCACCAAATCTAGGACAATTATCTTCACTTCATGGACTAAACTTGTCTCACAATCAGTTGACAGGTTCTATTCCAAAATCGTTCTCAAATTTGACTCAATTAGAGAGTTTAGACCTTTCTCACAATAATTTGATTGGGGAAATTCCTTCGACATTGATTGATATTAACTCTCTCGCTGTTTTCAATGTGTCTCACAACAACTTATCAGGTAAACTTCCAGACTTTAAAGCACAATTTGGAACATTTGAAAAGAGTAGCTACGAAGGAAATCCATTTCTTTGTGGTCCACCACTAGAGAAAAGTTGCACTGAGAAAGATGAGTCACCTCAATCATTGCAAAAATCTTCAAAGGCAAGTGGGGGAAAACGTTATGAAGCTGATCTTCTATCCTTCTATGCAAGTTTTGGAGTATCATACATTATTTTCTTTTTCGGTGTGATCAGTATTCTTTATATTAATCCTCATTGGCGGCAACGATGCTTTATCTTGGTTGAGGATCAAATGTACTGGTGTTACCATTTTGCTCTAAATTCTCAAAAGCTGCTAAACCGTACGTGTATTAGATGTACTCTATTTACATAGAAATCGTTGGTGATAGTATTGATAAATACCTATGTGTATGTGTATGTTTGGTTATGAATAATGGTTATCATGCTCTATTATGGAGGAGTTCACTTGCACTTTTTCATTTGTATTGAAATTCTTGTCACAAGCCAATGTTATAATTTCATTTTAAAATAACTTCTGGAATGTTTTTTACATGTATTTATTTTGTTGCATACAATATCATTTACATTTTGAAAAATAGTTACAATTATATTATATTTCATGAGGAAAGAAAAAAAAAAGAGCATACAATATAAATTGGAAGAATTATTATATGATTATTTTGTTGATATATTAAGATATGACATATCACTTCAATGAATTAACAATTTTTTAAGTACTAGCCCTATGGTCTAATGATTGAGGCATGGTTCTTTGAAAAAGATTATACAATTTTTTCATGGAGTGATTAACCAACATTTTCAGTTAAACTAAACACTAAAAAGAGAGTCAAGTGTCTTATAACTTAACTGATTGTCACTTCTTGGTGTTTCTAATGAAGACATCTATCGGATTTGAGTAAAAATAATTTCATTGGAAGTATTACTCCATATATCAGAGCGGTATCTTCCCTCAAGGCTATATCATTATATGAAAATGAACTCAATGGAACTTTAAACACTCCTGGTAAGAATCTACTATGAATTCAGGCATTTACAATTTTGATTAGTAGTGTGAGAACAATTGAAAGAGATTGATAACTTCATATAGATCAATCCTCATTAGCTGCAACTTGGAAGCATAACATTTTACCATCCTCTTTTTCTAAACTTTGAAATTTTTTTACTCCCACTTACCCAAAAATAAAAACAAAAAATTTTAATTTTAATCCAACGGGACCGATTCTACCTTTTGTTAATTCATAATTGAGCCAATTTGCCTAAGGCAGCCGTATAGAATAAGGTCCCATAATTTTGATCCTATAAAGTACAATATTATATTTTGTAACAATTTTGAATAAAATATGTCACATACTTATTTAATTTTTTGCTTTTGAAAAGTGACAAAGCTTAGCTACTCTTTTTCTATTTTACATCTAAACTTATAATCTCCTACCTAAAATAAATTATAACAAAAAATTAAGAGGATTAGACATATTATCAATTATAAATAAGTTGTTAACAAAGCTTGAATACAAAAATTTAATTAGTAATTTTGCGTCTAAAAAGCAAAAGTAATGAATCTTAAGTAAAAACTTATAATATAGAAATTTATATAAACAATATTAAATTGATATCGAAATATAAGAGAATATTTGACTTAAAATTGTCTTCTTAAGCTTCAAATCTTATTGAGGCAATAGCATGATTTCATATATTAATTAGGTTGTGTTGTTGATTCTTTTGGTGGCACAAGTTTAGGATAGAGACCGCTAATCTTTTATTGCTTTTGATAGAATTTTGTGTGTTGAAGAAACTTGAAGAGATAGAGCTTGCTGGTAATGGCTTTGAAGGGATGCTTCCTCCATGCCTAAACAATTTGACATCTCTTTGGTCCTTTGATATATCTAACAACCGGTTCAGCAGAAACTTGTCTTCATCTCCAATAGCCAGCCTAACATCCCTTGAATACATTGATTTGAGTTATAATCTTTTTGAAGGCTTATTCTCGTTCAGCTTATTTGCTAATCACTCCAAGCTTAAGGTGATTCAACTTTTGAGTGATAACAACAAACTTGATATAGAAACTGAGAATCACAATTGGGATCCTTTGTTTCAATTAAAGGTCCTAGTACTTCCTAATTGTAATCTCAACAAGCTTACTGGCAACTTCCCTAAGTTTCTCTTGAACCAAAATGAATTGGAAGGCGTTGATATCTCTCATAGTAAATTGAATGGAAGCTTCCCCATATGGTTGCTTGAAAACAATACTGGATTACAACGGTTAAATCTTCAAAGTAACTCTTTCACGAGCGAGTTTCATTTGCCATCAGATCACTACATGAATCTTCGTTGGTTGGATGTCTCAGACAATCACTTTGATGGGAAACTTCAAGAAAATATCGGAAAGAGGATTCCAAAATTAGAATATCTAAATATATCCCAAAATCAATTTGAAGGTAATCTTCCATCCTCAATAGGTGACATGACTAATTTGTGGGCTTTGGAATTGTCCTTTAATAATTTTTCTGGAGAGTTGTTAATTGCACCTCCTGTAGAATTTTGAGGTTATCTAATAATAATTTTTGTGGTGAAATTTTCTCGAAACACTTCAACCTATCCTTGATTTCTTTAGAATTGCAAAATAATAATTTCACAGGCACTCTTCCAGTTGTACCCATAAAGATCTGGGTGGTCCTAAATTTTAGCAACAACCACATGACAGGTACAATTCCTCTATGGTTGGTAAATCGTAGTACGTCACCATTGTATGTTGCTGATCTAAGTAACAACTTTTTCGAAGGTCAGATTCCGTGTGGACTAGCTTCATCTAAAATAATAAACCTTTCTCATAACTTGCTTTCAGGATTGTTACCTTCTTGCTTGAATCTACGGGATGTTAGGCACTTACTTTTGGAAGGGAACAAACTCACAGGTTCATTACCAAAAGCTATTCTCAATTCATCATCTCTTGTGACATTGGACATTAGAGATAATCGCTTTATCGGCAACATCCCTAATGAAATTGATGGACTTACCAACTTAAAAGTGTTTTTGTTAAGTGGCAATCATTTTAGTGGTTTGATTTCAAAGCAGTTGTGTCGGCTAAAGAGGATAGGCATAATGGATCTTTCCAATAACTCTTTTTCTGGGACAATTCCGTACTGCTTTAACGACATATCCTTTGGGAAGCTAGCTGCTAGTGATTTTGTCTCTACATTTGGTTTTGCTTTTTGGATAGGAGGTTTTTCCATCCCATATAAATCTCTTCTAAATAGGGATTTTCGAATTGGAGGGTCATCTTTGAACTTTTATGAACAAGTTGAGATTGAGATTGTGACGAAATATAGGCTTGACTTGTACAAGGGTCTCAACCTTGATTTGATGTCTGCATTGGATTTGTCATTAAACAAGCTAACAGGAGAAATCCCACCAAAGCTAGGACAATTATCTTCACTTCATGGACTAAACTTGTCTCACAATCAGTTGACAGGTTCTATTCCAAAATCGTTCTCGAATTTGACTCAATTAGAGAGTTTAGACCTTTCTCACAACAATTTGAGTGGGGAAATTCCTTCGACATTGATTGATATGAACTCTCTCGCTGTTTTCAATGTGTCTCACAACAACTTATCAGGTAAACTTCCAGACTTTAAAGCACAATTTGAAACATTTGAAAAGAGTAGCTACGAAGGAAATTCATTTTTTTGTGGTCCACCACTAGAGAAAAGTTGCACTGAGAAAGATGAGTCACCTCAATCACCGCAAAAATCTTCAAAGGCAAGTGGGGGAAAACGTTATGAAGCTGATCTTTTATACTTCTATGCAAGTTTTGGGGTATCATACATTATTTTCTTTTTCGGTGTGATCAGTATTCTTTATATTAATCCTCATTGGCGGCAACGATGCTTTAACTTGGTTGAGGATCGAATGTACTGGTGTTACCATTTTGCTCTAAATTCTCAAAAGCTGCTAAACCGTACGTGTATTAGATGTACTTTATTTACATAGAAATCGTTGGTGATAGTATTGATAAATACCTATTTGTATGTGTATGTTTAGTTATGAATAATGGTTATCATGCTCTATTATGGAGGAATTCACTTGCACGTTTTCATTTGTATTGAAATTCTTGTCACTAGCCAATGTTATAATTTCATTTTAAAATAACTTGTGGAATGTTTTTTACATGTATTTATTTTGTTGTATACAATATCATTTACATTTTGAAAGATAGTTACAATTATATTATATTTCATGAGGAAAGAAAAAAAAGAGCTTACAATATAAATTGGAAGAATTATTATATGATTATTTTGTTGATATATTAAGATACGACATATCACTTCAATGAATTAACAATTATTTAAGTACTAGCTGAGGCATGGTTCATTGAAAAAGATTATACAATTTTTTCATGGAGTGATTAACCAACATTTTTAGTTAAACTAAACACTAAAAGGAGAGTCAAGAGTCTTGTAACTCAACTGATTGCCACCTCTTGTTGTTTCTAATAAAGACATCTATGGTTCAAATTCCCCCCCTCCCCACATCTAGGGCTGTAAATGAACTAAGTCGTTCATGAACAACTCGAGCTTGGCTCGATAAAAAGCTCGTTCATGTTCATTTGTTTACAAATAAACCAAGCTTAAGCCTTAGTTTTAGGCTTGTTTGATAAATAAGCCAAGCTCAAGCAAAAAAAAATTGTTCATGATCAAGCTCGTGAACAATAGGGCTCGATACAAAACATGCCGAGCTTAGGCTCGTTAATAGCTTGATATATGTTTACTAAATAAACTCATTATTATGACATTACACATATGCTTTGGAATAGTGACTTATAGCTTGTTTATTCATATATGTTTTGGAATGTTAGTTTATTTAGATTTGGGAAGATTATAGTTGCACAAATGAAAAATGTGGATGTAAAAATTGTATTTTGAACAATTACTCAAGCTATAGACAATGAATGATGATGGATGGATTTAATTATGTAAAATTGTAATTTAAACAATTTCTAATCATGAGTGTTAGAAGCATGATAAAATGAGTATATTATTTTTTATATATATATATATATATATATTTGTTTACTTGATTTTTTGGTGATATAAGCATTTGATGATGCAATTTTTTTGGATACCAAGCTAAAAAGCTTGACTTGAGCTCGAGTTTGAGCTTGATATTAAGCTCAAGCTTGGCTTGACTAATTAATCAAGCCAAGCCGAGCTCAAGCTTTTTGGCACTCTCATGAGCTCGAGTTCAAACCTTGTTTTTAGGCTTGTCTCAAGCTCAAGCCAAGCTTGAGCATTTGATTTTTATTAACGAGCCAAGCTCAAACACACTACTCGACAAAGCTTGGCTCATTTACAGCCTTACGCCACATCATATATGTGTGTGTGTGTGTGCGCGCGCGCGCGCGCGCTAAAAAATGAAATAAAATACATTTTGATCCCTAAAGTTTATCTACTAAAC
Source organism: Quercus gilva (assembly GCA_023621385.1). Lineage (NCBI taxonomy): Eukaryota > Viridiplantae > Streptophyta > Magnoliopsida > Fagales > Fagaceae > Quercus > Quercus gilva. Next base: position 15,262,514 of record CM042477.1, read on the forward strand.
ACTTTTAGCTCCTAAAGTTTCAAATCAGTATTATTCATTTCCTGAAGTTTCATAAATCGGCACTATTAACTTCTGTTAATTTCTTTGCCTACAAGTACTTTAACAAAATAATGACAAAACTCTTTTTAAATGATATGACACATATTTTAACCAAAACATTTCACTTAGATCGAGTCTAAGAGGGCAACCCATTCCTATTTGGATTTTGCCTCAAATTAATCCTAGTCCTTCCAAAATCTCTGTTTTAAGGAGAGAACGTAAAATTCTTTGTTTTCCAAGAGCAAAGATGTGATACCTGAAAACAAGCGTACTCAATTCCAACTTATAAAAGCATTTGCATAAGGTGTGCTAAAATAGCATAAAACTTAAAATATAACTAATAAAGCCCAAAATCACTTGCATCAGATCATTATGCAAAATAGGATTTTCCTACTGTGCTTGGCCAAATTTAGGAGGCACTGTAACATATGAAATCTATTTTAATTTTATTAATTCTTTGCATATGTTGATGGTGAATAGAAAGAGTGGATAGTCGTTGTTGTTATGTGTGGAAAAAGATAAATGAATAAAAAAATTAAGAAAATTTGATATTTTAATGAAATAAAGTATATAATAAATAGTCAAATGTTTCAGCAAAAAAAAAAAAAAAAAAAAGTCAAATGTGAGTGTTTTAAAAAATGGTTGGCTAAATAAAAAAGTAGGTTTTTATTTTAAAATAAAAGGTAAGTATGCGCTGGTATGAATGCTTTAAGAACTACTAATATGGAAAATCTTTTCACAGTTCTTTGGTGTAGTAAATCAATAATTTTAGGATCACAATTTTTACCACACATTTACTTACAACTATCCTATATGATTGATTGTGAGTTGTGTAGAAAAAATTGTAGATATATATGAAAATGATAAACAACTAATCATAATCTATCACGTAGAATAATTGTGAGAAAGATTATAATCCCAAAATAAATATAATTAATTATTAACGGTAAACATAGAATGCTTACTAGAATAGCCTTTTTACATTAGAACACCTCGTTTTATTTTCTTCATTGGGGTGGGGGGAAGGGGGAATTGGCACCTGGAAAAGATTCTATTCTGCCTTAATTGGTACTTTGATTGGGCAAGAGGGTTCAGGATTTTCGGGTGATTAATGACAAGTATTACATTTTTTTTAGGTGATTTTGTGTTACAATATTTGATCCAGTCCATTAAAACCCATCAATCTAAAATTGAAAGCACTTGTTTATAGCCAATATTCTGATATTGACTGTTCAATTGAAATCGGGGCAGCGACCAAGGTAATGGGAAATAGAAAGGGGCAGACAACTACTGTGTCAAACGGTATTGCATGGGGGCAAAGCTCTCTCTCAGCAGCTTATTTTGTATAATTTTTTTTTAGAATGTTATTTTGGATAATTTATTTATATAAAGTTTATCAAAAAATTTATAATTTTTATATTAAATTTATTACAAAATATTAAAAGTTATTTTAGTTCAAAATAAATAAATAAAAGCTAGATTATTTTAATATATATATATATATATATTAGTTAAAAATCCAAAACTGACGGTTTCATTTTTTGTTATTTCAGCCTTTTAAATTTCAATTTTTACCAATTAAGTATTCAGTTAAGCTTCTGTTAGCTTTTTCTGCTTATTAACCGAAACAGCGCAGTTTTGAGCTTTTATTTTTTATTTTCTATATTATGTAATTAAAAAAAAGTGAAACAAAAATATTCACAAGCAGCTTCGTTCAGAAACCTTGTTGGCTTTGCAGAGAGCTTAGAGAGACAACAAACTTGCTCTACTTGTACACCACACCCAAACAAAAATGGTTTGTACCTCTTCTCTTTCGATGTTGTCGTTTTTTGTTGGTTTTTTTTTTTTTTTAATAAAATTTATTTTAAGGATATGAAATTGGCTAATGAATATTGTGGGTTTTGTTCACTGTCCAAATGGGTTTTAAGGCGTTCTATTCGTTTGGGATTTGGTTATTTCAAATGGGTTCTTTTGGGTGTTGAAGATATGTTAGAATCCGAATTTGGGTGTTCAAATATGTAGATTATGTGCATGGTTTTTTTGATCTCTTTGCAAAGCCACCAAGGTTTTCTGATCGAAGCTGCTGGTGAATATATTTTGTTTTCAGGGGCACCAGTGGAACGACGCCGTTCCCCTTAGCTGGTTTTTTTTTTTTTTTTTAAATAACAGTTTAGCTTTTTTTAATTACAAAATTGAAACTTAGACAATTGAAATGACAAAGGACCGAAATGATAAAACTAAAATTTAGAGTACTGGAGACTCAGCCACCTCAGTCATTTGCTCGGCGTTTCAAGTTTCTCTGGCCTATGCTTTTGGCTGTCAACCTTGCTGTTGGAGGTCCCATTCTTTTTCTTATTCATCAGCTTTGTAATTCACTATTTATCTTAATTTCCTATACATTTATGTATGTGGGTGTTTATAAGTATACAAAGTGATTAAATTTATAAAATGATGCAATAGGTTTTGAGAGATTTCAACTTAAAAGAATGGTTTTTTAAGATTATCGATTGCTTTTCTTGATATTGTTTTTTGATGGGTATTCTGTTGTTAGGATAGGGATTATGGTTTTAGCATCATTTTATGAGGATTCCTTGATACAATCAATCATAGGGTGTGGTTTCTGATTAATGGTTTTGGAGAGAAGTGAATGTGATTAATGGAATTTGGTGTTCCAAGGTTGAGCTTGTGTGGGATTTATGATTCTTTCTAGTTGAGAAATTGTGTGAGAATATGTTGACTTTAGTCTTTATGGATTTAGATCTTAATTGTTTATGTGACATCTAATTACTAAAGCTCTTGCTCTTTGCTGCTCCTGTGCACTAAAGAATCTAGAAACGCAATATAGGGCTAATACACTGTTCTATTTTTTTGACAAGTAAATTATATATTTATATATACTGTTCGGAAATAAACATTTTATGTCTTCTATGGGATTTATGGTTCTCCTTTTCTTCTACCCAAGTACAAAGGGGGCTTATTTCTGGTCCCCAAAACCCTCCCCTCCCAGTTAGTTGAAGCAGAGGCAAGATCACTACTTGAATACCATGTGGTTACTTAAACTTTTAGTTTGCTACAGGTTTTGATCCATGCATGTTTATAAAAGGATGCATATTCCTTCATTTTGGAAATCCTGGAGTTTTTTGTCAATGAAATTTCTTCTTGTTTTGTTAAAATGGTAGTAACTGCAATAGCTCAAGGCATTCTTCATTGTATTAGTACAGCCTTATGCTTGCCTAATCAGAGTAATGTTTTTGGCTATTTATCATTAATCTTATAGCCCATGACCAAGTAAAAAACATATTTGTCTATCTTTCTAAGTGACAAACCATAATCACAATCCTTTTCCCTCTAGCGTAATCGGTATTGATTATTGTGATGTGGAAAAATACATAAACATAATCATTACAAAAGGTGGGAGAAAAAGATAAACAAAAAGATAAACACAGAATGCAATTCTTGCATAATTTTTAACTGGCCAGCTAAAGCTCTACTACTTGATATGATTAAAGTCATATGATAAGGCAATGAGCAATATGTTGAATAGACAAAGTATCAATTTCTTTGGGTGTACATGGTATCTTGCATACTGTAACAATAAGTACGTTGGAGTCATTCAAATGGCTGATTAGGAGCTTATAATAATATAGGTGAGTGGCAACATATTCTATTTGCTCAAACTCTCTCACCTACTTAACTAATCCCTGAACAAATATTGATGGCTTTATAATTAGGTGTAAGGAGGCCCGCCACTCATCTCTCTCAGACCCTGCAAAAGTGGTATCTTTGTGCACTATGTACAATCTTTTTAATATATAGGACCTATATCTGGTGATCATTTTTAATATCTTGTTTGTGTCTTAGTCAGGTTTGAGAAAGAAAAACTGGAGTATACAAGAAGACTTCAGGGGTAGTAAATCTGGTTTCGTTAAATTTACATGGAAGTTGACTGAGTGGTCTGATAAAGGAAATACATTATTTGCATGTTATTGTCTTATATAGTTTGAGAGGAATTCATTACTAGCTTTATGGTCAAACTTTCTCTTTTATCCACTCTCTGTTTCTGTGTAGCTTTTCTATATAAGTTGATAGTTCTTAACATATATAAGATAGACAATTGCATTTTCATTTTGCTTTGCCCTAAAGTAGTGAAAGAATGCAAACAATGTTCTTGTTCTTATTTAACTTAGTCCAAAAAGAAATTGTTGTTACTGCATTTGTTGATGGAGGCAATAGTAGTCTTCGTTTGAGGATATAGCAGGCGTTCTATAATGTGGAGCTCTTGTCATTCATGCTTCAGCAAGATGCTAGGACTCTCACCTGAAACCTTTTACCTATTGGATCATTTAAGCCTTTTTAATTCTATCTTACATCTTGTTAACATAATATTATGTTTCTTCTATCTTGGCAGAACATTTTTATTTAATTCTATCTTACATCTTGTTAACATAAAGGCATTTAAAAATAAACACATTTTTTAATCATAAAAGTACACATAATTAATTGATTTATTAGAAAAAATAGACGTAATTAAATGTATATTAAAATTCTTGCCTAAGTTTACTAGATATAATCATTTTTATTCTAATTTTTAATATAATAGAAAGTATGGTGATTTTTATTGAGTAGATATATAATTAATTTTTTATGATTAAGAAATAAAGGTACGTGAGCCCATGGTTTTACTTTCAAGCATTTCAATAGCCCGAATGGTCCCATAAGATTTTTACTTCCACAACCTTCTTTGTAGATGAGAACCTTGACCTTGAATGTAAGGTGCAATGGGCTTCATGCCCAGTCTGTTGGAAGTATTAGATATTTGGACCTTTAAGTCCAATTCGCGTGATACGGAGAATTGGGCTCCTATGCCTACTTGTGTTGTGATGGATTTTGGGCTATCAAGTCCATCTGGTCATTCAGTGATAAAACTAGGGCTTTTGAACCCGTTCTATCATCTATGTACTAATGAGCTTGGGCCCCATTTTTTTTTTCAAAAAATATGAAGACCTTGGGACCAAAGGCCGAAAACGTGTAGCCTTAGGAAATTCTGGGCTTTTTTGGGCTTTAAACAGATATGGCCAAACATTTCATAGTTTATTATTATTTTTGTTGTGATTGGGCCTACATGCATGGACTATCCAATAAAAACATGCCACGACATATGTAAAAGGAAAAATGAAAACAGCCTGAACACCCCTTTATAAGCTAAGCAACCTAATCAAACAAACGATAAAATACATGTAACAACCTGAGATTTGGGCTACTATCAACCAAATTCAAGACATTTTAAAACTGATGAATTTAGTCCCTAATCATTATAAGAGAGAGTAGAAAAATGAGTAACAGTTTAGGGACTAAGTTGGATTTAAAGATCAAGTTAGTCACTTTTGAAATATCTTGGACTTGGTCGGCGTTAACTCAAACCTAAAAAATATTGACTGTATTTTTCCCTAAAGCAAATTTCCTAGTCATCCTATCTTTAAAAGTGTAAAAAACTAGTGTAGTTTTAATCACTAAATTAGACTACTGCATACCAAATTCAATTTTTCAAAAAATTCAAAGCATACGAACCATTTTTTTTTTTTTTTTCACTATCTTTAGCTGTATTGTTAAAGTGTGTACTTATTCACTTAACAAAGCATCCACTTAAAGTTTAATAATTATTATTTTTTTATTCAGAATCAACTTAAAGTTTATTTCGTATGTTTAAATATAGAAATAATTCTGAATATTTAGTTTTCAACATAACTTCTTTAAAAAGCAATTCATTGATTAAATTTAATTAAAAAATTGGATTGTGTAACCTTATAATTTTTTAGGTGCAATCTAAAAAGAATGAAAAAGTAATTCAACAATAAATATATATATATATATATATATATGTAGGGTCAAGTTTTGTAGCCCAAGCCTAAAATGTTTGGATTATAAGCCCAACGAGTCCGGAATAATGAATTTGTAGAGAATGGGTGAAAGAGCTATGCTAGTTATGAATTTAACAACAGTTAACTATGATATACAAGGAGGAACTCACGTAAAAACACACTTGAAAGCTAAATATACAGCTATCCGAAGAGGTACGTTATTGATTGAATGGTGAAAACAGTTCTTAGAGCTACAGTAAAATCCTTTTTCTCTTTTTTCTCTCATTTTCTTTAGAGGCATATTTCATTTATATATCCTTCTTCTCAATCATCTTCATCGTACACCTGTTTTTTATCTAAGCATTCACTTGAGTACATGTCACATCAGATATCTTCTTTAGTTTCCCATGAGTGGTGGTAGCTGAGGTTGCACTATTCAGAGGTCTTTTCCACATAAATGCGGCTAGGAAAGTTGATGCAGTGCATTAAACACGGTGGTAGCAGCTTTTCCTTTTAGATATTTCTCCGTTCTTATCATCTCCAGGCATGCCCAAAGCTTATCATTATTATTGAAGTTGTTAGGAAGATCACTCGAACTTTCCAGATATTTGCTTGATCAAGACCCTTTGTATCTGAGGAGAATGACCTCTTCGGACCACTAGTTCTCTTTTCAGACTATACTCCTTGTTCATTGCCAGGAATATCTCTTCCACATGGACTTCTTCTCAACCACTTTCTTCTCTTCGGACACACAGTAATATTCAAATAGGGCCCTAGGCCCAACACGTGATGTTGGGCTTTTACCCTCACAATAGCCCCTCAAAATTTTAATTTTTCCCTCTCATCTGAGAAGAAAAAATAGGATTTTGATTTGCTGCGAAATAAAAACTTAAAACACAAAAATATCTGAGTTCACACGTGTATGAGCATAAATCTAGGCGCTTCATCATTGCTGCTGTCGTTTCAATATTCCCAAGGCGCTATTAATTACTCCAGGCAGCGATTTGTCTGTGGTATCCAACGGTGGACTATTGATCCAACGAACGTGGTTCTTCCTCAGAATTTGGGCGAGATGACTCCTACCCTTTCGTTTGTCCCTATATAAAGCCTTAGAAGAGGTTATTTCTCCTTTACTTTGCAGATTCTCAGATTCTCCAGCGAACTCGAGCATTCACATCCACCAAGCTCTTCCAGTCATCAATTCTAGTTCTTCCCAGAATCTGTAAGAATCTCTCCACGAGTTTGAAAATCATTCTCCGATTTAGTTTGTGTAAGTTCTCCTTTATTCAAACCTTTCATCTTCTCTTCGGCTAGCTTCCTCGGCCTTCGAGTAATCACTCCCCAGTCACTGCGTTTAGCATTTCCTCCTTTTTGTTTAACTGAGATGGGTAGATTTCAGTATATGGTGGATAGCCCCACCCAGATGGAGGGATTTAGGGCAACATATCGCATACCTTAAGATGTGGGTTTGAGATATTGTCCCCCAGAAAGGCTACTAACAGATTGAAGGGTGGGCGAAGTTATAATCCCCATCATCGCCTTCCTAAAAGGGGGAATGACTATCCCTATGGGCCCCATTACTAGAGATTACCTCCGAAACCATAGGCTTAGTCCTGACCAATGTGCGCCTAACGTATTTAGAATCTTAGGAGCAGTTGATGATTTGAACCGACATCTAGGATTGAGACTCACCTAGCTCAACGTGGTACATATGTACGAGTGTCATAGCCAGAAAGGAGCGGGATACTATCTTAAATCTCGATTTGACGTTGTTAGGCTCGTCTCCTGCCTTCCCAAATCTAACAAATGGATGAAAGATGACTATCTGATCGTCTCGGGCACGTGGCATGATGGTCTTCATTGCCCAACCCAACTAGGAGAGCCAGGTAGGACATCCTAGATTTAGGTTTCCTAATAATAGATTTAGGATCTCCGTTTTTTAACAATTTTGTCTTCTCTTTGTATCATTATTTTCAAGTTTCTGACTAAATTCTATTGTGATGTTAACAGATCAAGAACACGTTTCTCCTCGGCTTAGCTTCACAAACGTCACCACGCTCAATTACTTACTACGTTCACAAATTTTTGTAAGTGAAGACGGGCAATTTCGGTCTGTGCCCCTTATTCTTGATTTCACGCCAAAATCAACCGATTTTCAGCCCGTCGGCAATGCGATAAGACAGGGAGACCATCGCATCAACCGTATAGACGTTGCTCAGAAAGATTTTTTAGCTTCGTTTGACCTTGCCCCCGTGCCACATCCAAATCCGCAGGGTATACCATTGCTCCTCCAACCAATTCAGCAGGTTCCCCTTGAACCAGTAGCAGTAGGTGAAAGAGTTGCTTCTTCAACCCCTTCACTTGACGAGCAAATTGATAAGTTCAAGTTCGAAGGAGAAGTTTTAGGAGGGGTTCAAGTTTTAGACGCCGAGGAAGAGACTGACAGGCAATCCAGTGTTCTCCCAGAAAGAATAGACGTACCAAACGATTCTTCAGAAGAAGACATGGCAAGCCTGAGGGACTTGATGAAGAATAGAAATAGAAAAGCTGGGCCCAAAAAGACTGGTACGTCTCCACCAGTGGTTAGTCTTCCTCCACCACCTCCTCAAGTTTCTTCAGATCTCGGCTCAAAGCAATTGCCAGATCCGAAGCAGAAGAGGCCCCTCACCGATAATGAAGAAAGGGAGGTGGCGCCTCCAAAAGGAACCAAGCAACAGAAAGTGGTCAAAGACCATCGGAGCAAAAGGGCTTCATCTACCGAGAGCCGAGATGACTCTCTTATAGCAAATGTGCACCGAGGACCTCGCACCTGGTCTCCCAGGCTAGAATTGGATGATGCTCCTATCCCCTGGGAGACCTCCCTCAGAAGTTATAGTGGAGGGAAAGCAGGTCTCGTTGCTGAGGCCCTGGAGCAACCACTACTCCTCCCACGAGACATGGAGTCATACAGGCGCTTCAGCCAATACGAACTCTTCTTATCCCTTAAAAGGGATTTAGCTATGGTAAGTGAATTGATCCACTTCCTCAATTTAAGATGCTAGTCTTTTTCATTCACCCCTTTTCTTTGCTTTATATTAAAGTTTTTCATTCTGCAATGTAGATTACTCAGCAAGTTTATGTGGCCGAGGAGTGGAACAAAAAGTCCTATACTGAAGCCCAAGCAGAAGCCCACTCTCGGTCTGAGGCAGAAAAATCGCTGGGCAGTTTGAAGGAAAATTATGCTTATCTGTCCGAGCAGCTGAAAGAGATGACCAAGTAGAGGAATAGTCTAGATGCGGGTCTTAAAAATGCTGAAAAGCAGGCCGAAGACCAACGCCAGCAACTGAATTTGACTAAGATTAATCTGGAAACAGAGAGAGCACTGGTGAAGGGTCTTCGGGCTGAGCTTCAGAAAGCCAGGGAAACTGCCAAGTTGGCCAAAAAGGACACTCAGTTGGCCAAGGAGGCACTCGAGGCTGAAAAGCAGGCAGCCTATAAACTGGAGGTGGAAGAGACCCAAGTCAGACTTACTAAGGAGCTTGCAAAGGTCTGCAGAGAGTACTGTGATGTAACGTGGGACAAAGGCCTTGACGTTGCTGGGGTCCCTCCAGAATCTGTCTTGAGGTAGCTTGGGAGTGTTTACTACCATCCGGACATTTGCGAACTCCTAGAAGCTTTGGAGTAGCCCCTAGTTAGCTAGACCCCTCCTGCTCCTATTGATGCAACCCAAGAGCTTGATCAGGCTAGTGGTACGGGTAAGCCATTCGAGGATGTTCAAGGCTCAGACGCTGCTGCTGCTCAGCCTGGCGAGACAGTTGACTCCTCAGCTACCCAGACAAAGGATTAGATATTTAGGAGTTTTCATTTTTTACTTGTATTAGTTAGTTTTTTTATTTTTTTATTTTTTTTATTATTTTATAAGGGATTGCAAACTACTTTCTTTTGATCAATGAAATCGTTTCTTTTTTATTTTTAATGTCCTCGTGGCACATATTATAACTCATTATCACTGCAAATAACTATAACTTGTGACCAAGGTAATATAGGTAAACTTAACCACCATATTATACTGATGATGTAAATAACCTAAATTAATACTGAAAAGAGTAGTTTGTATAAGAATTACTAATAAGCAATGAAAGTAACGAGTGATATGGAAGTTTCACAGGTCTTCTCGAACATGCATAGAGAATGTTACTACCCATTGATTTTGAATTAAACATGACTAAGGAGGCCTATCGTAAGTTAGAGTTTACTTAAACGCATCCGAGAATTTCAGGCGTGATTCATTTTAAATCCAAGCATTAATAATAACTGTATGGAGGTGTTAACTAGCCCAAATCATCTGGTCCGAGGACTTCAGGCATGATTAGATTTAAGTTTAAACACTTATGCGAATTGTAAACGAGTGTTAACTAACCCAAATCATCTGGTCTGAGGACTACAGGCATGATTGAATTTAAGTTTAAACACTTAGGAGAATTGTAAACGAGTGTTAACTAACCCAAATCATCTGGTCCGAGGACTACAGGCATGATTGAATTTAAGTTTAAACACTTAGGAGAATTGTAAACGAGTGTTAACTAACCCAAATCATCTGGTCCGAGGACTACAGGCATGATTGAATTTAAGTTTAAACACTTGGGAGAATTGTAAATGAGTGTTAACTAACCCAAATCATCTGGTCCGAGAACTACAGACATGATTGAATTTAAGTTTAAACACTTAGGAGAATACTTAATATAACGAAATAGCATATTGATTGAAGAAAAGATTCGATTAATAATAGTACCTTTTGAGGTTATTTACATTCAAAGGGCATGGTATTACATGACTATCTAGGTCTTCTAAGAAATACGCCCCAATACCAGCCCCTGAAGTAATACGATATGGTTCTTCCCAATTTGGTCCTAACTTTCCCTAAGCTGGGTTCTTTGCAGTGCCCACAACTTTCTTCAGCACCAAATCGCCAGGTTCTAGAGGCCTTAGCTTTACGTTGGTATCATAGCCCTGCTTGAGCTTTTGTTGGTAATGTGCCAGTCGGACCATTGCATTTTCCCTATTTTCCTCAATCAAGTCCAAACTCTTCTTTAGCTACTTATTGTTGCCGGTCGGACTGAACGAACTAGTTCTCAATGTTAGGAACCCAGTCTCCAAAGGTATGACAGCTTTATCCCCATAGGTCATTGAAAAGGGAGTTTCTCCAATAGACCTACGAGGCGTAGTTCTGTATGCTCAAAGTACATGTGGTAATTCTTCCACCCATTTACCCTTCGCGTCGTCTAGCCTTTTCTTTAATCCATTAACTATGACTTTGTTAACAGCTTCTGCTTACCCATTCCCCTGGGGATAAGTAGGGGTGGAGTATCTGTTTGTGATTCCCAGTTCGCTACAATAATTCCTAAATGCTTTGCTATCAAACTGAAGACCGTTGTCCGAGATGAGGGTATGAGGGATCCCAAACCGAGTGACAATACTTTTCCAAATAAATTTCTTTACATCTACGTCCCTAATATTAGTTAGAGGTTCAACTTCAACTCATTTGGTGAAATAGTCTGTGCCGACCAGAAGGTACTTCTTGTTTCTTGCAGCCTTAGAAAATGGACCCACGATATCTAATCCCCATTGAGCGAAAGGCCATGGGCTTAATAGTGGATTAAGGGTTCCACCTGGTTGGTGTATGTTTGGCGTAAACTGTTGAAACTGGTCGCATTTTTTAACATATTCATGGGCTTCTTTTTGCATATTCGACCACCAATAACCTTAAGTAATGGCTCGGTGAGCTAAAGACCTACCTCCAGTATGGCTCATGCAGATTCCTTCATGTAATTCTTCTAGTAGTAACTCAACTGCTTCACGATGCATGCATAATAAGTATGGCCTTGAATAGGAGCGTTTATACAGTTTCTGGTCCTCGGATAGCTAGAATCTAGTTGCCTTCCCCCGAACTTTGTCAGCTTCCCACCTTTCTTCAGGCAAGATATCGTCCTTCAAGAATTTAATTATAGGATCCATTCAGCTGAGTTCGGCCCTGATTTGATGAACTTGGACTACCTCTCTTCTTGCCTCCGTAGGCCCATGCAAATCCTCGACGATGATAACTCTTGGCAAATCTTACACCGAGGAGGTAGCGAGCGAGGCCAAAGAATCAGCATGTGTATTACCACTTCTAGGGATGTGCAGCAAATTAAAAGATTCAAACTCTGACTGCAGGCATTTAACTCGGCTCAAGTACCTCTGCATTCTTTCATCTTTCGGCTCAAACTCACCTTGTACTTAACCAACGACTAATCTTGAGTCCGAGAACACCTTCACTGACTTTCCTCCCATTCGTCGAACCATAGTCATTCCCATCAATAAAGTTTCATACTTCGTCTCATTATTTGTTGCCGAGAAGTCCAGCCTTAACGACTTTTCAATGATGATTCTTTCAGGGAATATCAGCACTAGCCCCACTCCGGAACCTTTCTGGTTCGATATTCCATCCACGTACACTTCCCAGTGTAAGGGGCCTTGTTGAGAAATTATGCCAACTGATTTTTCATCCATGTCCGGTGTTGGCATTACTTCTTCTAAATGGGGCTTCGTGAACTCAACCACCAAATTCGCAAGGATCTGTCCCTTAACTGATGTGCAAGGCATGTATTTGATATCGAAAGCCCCTAAGATCGTGCCCCATTTAGCAATCCTTCTGGAGTATAGCCTTGAGTGGGAGCTGGGTGAGAACAATGACTGTATGGGCTTGGAAATAATGAGGCAGCTTCAGTGTACCAAGCACCACTGCCAGGATAGCCTTCTCCAGTGGCAAATAACGAATCTCGGCTTCATGCAGCAACTTACTTACATAATAAACTGGCGTTTACACACCACAATCTACTCGTATTAACACCAAGCTCACAGCATAAGGAGCTACAGCAATGTAGGCAAACAAGACTTCATCTGGCTCAGGACTGGATATGATTAGTGGCCGAGCTAGATAGTCCTTAAGTTGCTGAAAGGCTACAGCACATTTCTCAGTTCACTCAAATCCCTTCTATTTGTTGATCAACGAGAAGAAAGGTCTACACCTATCTACTGATCGGGAGATGAATCGTTTCAGGGCAGCAATCATTCCGGTCAGTTTCCGAATTTCCTTAGGATTCCGAAGAGCTCGTAAGTTGTTGATGGCCTTTATCTGATCAGGGTTAACTTCAATTCCCCTGTGAGTCACCATGTACCCCAAGAACTTGCCTGACCCCACACCGAATAAGCATTTGGAAGCGTTTAGGTGCAACTTGTACCTTCTTAGAACTTCAAAGGTACTTTTAAGGTCCTTCACATGTTCAGCAACAATCTTGCTTTTCACTAGCATGTCATCTATGTATATCTCGATATTTTTACCCAGTTGTGGCTTAAACATCCTCGTCATCATTCTTTGATAGGTCGATCCCGCGTTTTTCAAACCAAATGGCATCACCTTATAGTGGTAGTTACCGATAAGGGTGACAAAAGCAATCTTCTTCTGATCATCCAGGGCTAGTGGTATTTGGTGGTAACCTTGGAAAGCATCTAGGAAACTCATCCGGGGATGGCCGACAGTGGCATCCACTAATTGATCAATTTTTGGCATAGGGAATGGATCTTTAGGATAGGTCTTATTTAAGTCAGTGAAGTCTACACATACTCGTCATTTCCCATTCTTCTTCTTCACCACCACTGTATTTGCTAGCCACTCAAGATAAAAAAACTTCTTTAATAGCCCCAGCTTGTTTGAGCTTTGTTATCTCTTCTCTTACTGCGTCGGCATGTTCCTTGGATGGGCGCCGAGGAGGCTGCTTCTTAAGAGTAATCAATGGGTTGACCTTCAGATGGTGACATATGAATTCTGGATCTACCCCTGGGGCTTCGTAAGCGTTCCAGGTGAATACGTCAAGGTTTCTCTTAAGGAAATCTACTAGCTCTTCCTTCTCTTGCGGAGGTAGCTGAGATCTAACTTGAAAGAATTTTTCTGGATTGTCTCCGATGATAACTTTTATCAAATCTTCACACCTAGCGCCCTCATTCGGATCTTCGATGGGCAATACCCGAGGTTTTAACTGCTATAAACCCCTTTCGGCCTTGGACAAGGACTCAGTTTCGAGCTCATGTTGGATGGCAGCCACTACGCATTGTCTGGCTACAGATTGATCTCCTCGGATTTCATAAACTTGTCCTTCAGATGGATATTTAACTTTCTGATGCAAAGTAGAGGAAACAGCCCCTAGTGTATGAAGCCAAGGTCTGGCTACAATTGCCGTATAGGGCGAATACACATCTACAACTATGAAATCCACCTCTGAGCCGGTCTGCACAAGTAATCGTATCTGGCCTTTCGGGATAACAACTCTTCCTTCAAAACTCACCAGGGGGGAATTGTATGGTGTTAAGTCTTGAGCCTTTAGGCTTAGCCCCTTGTAGAGATCAGGATACATTATTTCTACAGCACTACCCTGGTCTACCATTACCCTCTTCACATCATACCCTCCAATTCTGAGGGTGATTACTAAAGTGTCATCATGGGGTTGGATGGTCCTAATCTTGTTCTCATTCGAGAACCCTAAAATCGGTTGAGCATCCGATTTAGCTCTCTTTGGACCTTGGCCAAAATCCCCTGCGGGTAATCGGGCTACCAACATAACCTTCGATGGCCAGGATCCCGTTCTCCCTGGTGCGGCGAAGATAACATTGATAGTTCCCAAAGAAGGTTTTGAAGAGTCATCTCTTCCGGGTTCCAAGCCTATCTGACCTCCTCGGCTGCTGGAATGGTGTAAGAGTTGTTTCAATTTACCCTCGCGGACAAGTTGATCCAAATAATCCCATAGGCTCCTGCAATCCTCTGTGGTATGCCCATAGTCCTGATGGTATTGACAATAGAGATTATGATTGCGTCTTTCAGGGTTTTCCACCATCTTACTCGGCCATTTGAAGAATGGTTCACTCTTGATCTTTTAACTTGGTGTACGGGCTCTTTGAATACAGCGTTGACCGCTTGAGGATTTGTTGATCCTGATTGTCCAGCAAACTCCCTCCGCGGTTTACTGTTATGGTGACGGTCCGACCTGAAATCCCTCATCTCCTGGGGGATAACTTTGTCCTTTCCCTTCCCTTGCTGTTGATCTTCTTTAACTCTTTTATACTTTTCAATGTGGTCCATGAGCTGACGCATGTTAGTAACTGGCTTACTAGTTAAGGACTTCCTTAAACCGTGGTCAGTAAGGAGGCCGAGCTTGAATGTGCTGAGGGCCATTCCATCAAAATCGCCCTCCATATCATTAAACATCTCCCAGTACCTATTTGAATACGTTTTCAAGGTTTCACCCTCTTGCATGCTCAAGGATAGCAGTGAAGATAAGGGCTTGGCCATTCTTCGGCATGTGACAAAACGGGAACTAAATGCTTGAATGAGCTCTTTGAAGGAATTGATGAAGTCTGCTTTTAAGCTGTCAAACCATCTCATTGCAACCGGTCCAAGATTGGAGGGGAAAACCTTGCACATCAGAGCTTCATCTCTGGAATAGATAGCCATCCTTTGGTTAAAATGACTCACATGTTCCACAGGGTCTATTTTACCATTATAGATGGTGAACGTCGGTTGATGAAAACAATGACGGAGCCTTGCTTCTTCAATCTTGCGTGTAAAAGGAGACCTGTAGATTTGATTCAAAGCCTTGCTCATAGCATCGTTCCCTACGCCTCCACGTGATAGGCTTTGAGGCTGCCTCTTACGACAATGCTCTTCTTCATAGGAAAAGGATTCACTGACTGGTGTTCGAGATCTCTGCTTATAAATGACATCTTGTTCGTCATTAGAATCTTCATCAGAATACAAAGAAATCTGTTTCCTCTTTGCATGGTGCAGCTCCCTCTTTAGCCTTTCAATTTCTAGTTGCATGTTCTGGTTCTTCTCTGCATGAGACATGTGACTTCCACCATGCGACTGACTTCGATCATTATGCGCGGTGTGTACACTACCTTCACGATCCTATCTCTACTCCAAATTAAGAAAATGATCGACATGTTGAGATGCCCTAGATTTTGCTAGTTGTTGCCCTGATTCAGCCATTATGAAATGTTGCTTCCACTTTCGCTCAAGCTCTTCCTACAGATAGCGCCAATTGTAGGGTCAAGTTTTGTAACCCAAGCCTAAAAGGTTTGGATTATGATCCCAACGAGTCCGGAACAATGAATTTGTAGAGAGTGGGTGAAAGAGCTGGGCTAGTTATGAATTTAACAACAGTTAACTATGATATACAAGGAGGAACTCACGTAAAAACACACTTGAAAGCTAAATAAATAGTTATCCGAAGAGGTATGTTATTGATTAAAAGGTGAATACAGTTCTTAGAGCTACAGTAAAATCCTTTTTCTCTTTTTTCTCTCCTTTTCTTTAGAGGCATATTCCATTTATATATCCTTCTTCTCAACCATCTTCATCGTACACCTGTTCTTCATTTAAGCATTCACTTGAGTACATGTCACATCAGATATCTTCTTTAGTTTCCCTTGAGTGGTGGTAGCTGAGGTTGCACTGTTCAGAGGTCTTCTCCACATAAATGCGGCCAAGAAAGTTGCTGCAGTGCATTAAACACGATGGTAGCAGCTTTTCCTTTTAGATATTTCTCCGTTCTTATCATCTCTAGGCATGCCCAAAGCTTATCCTTATCATTGAAGTTGTTAGGAAGATCACTCGAACCTTCCAGATATTTGCTTGATCAAGACCCTTTGTATCCGAGAAGAATGACCTCTTCAGACCACTAGTTCTCTCTTCGGACTATACTCCTCGCTCATTTCCAGGTATATCTCTTCCACATGGACTTCTTCTCAACCACTTTCTTCTCTTCGAACACACAGTAATATTCAAATAGGGTCCTAGGCCCAACACGTGATGTTGGGCTTTTACCCCCACAATATATATATATATATATATTAAAAAGAAGAAGAAGAAGAAGAAGTTTTTGATATTTTGTGATATATTTTGTATATGATTGCATTAGTTTATTATTTTAGTATTGATTGTTTGAATAGTTGCTAGATGTATATGTAGTTTTTTATTGCTTTTGTTTGTTATGATCAAACAACTAGTTCAAGAACACGAAAACAATATAATTGAATAACTGTCAATTGTTCCAAAAAATTAATAATTGTTTTATTATTTGATTAAGTTTATTTTATAAAGGTTCATTTTAATTATAAATAATTGTTTATAAATTACAATGTAAATTTTCAATTATCTTAATATTGTCTTGCTTAACCTAAAATCACAACCCTGTCATTACAATCAGGGGCGAAGCCGGGGGGGCGGAATTGCCACTCTTGACTCCTCCAAAACTTTGCATATGAGAAGAGTTTGCCCCCTTTGATCCATTAACATAGGCAAAAAGCAAAACAACACTCAGTAAAAGGAACCAAAAACTGACATAGTCTACTAAAAAAACAAAAGAAAGGAAAACAAGTTATAAAGGGAGCAAGAAGTTCCCTGACACATCAAAGTCTTTTATCCAGACACATCAAATTTAATAAGTCAAATGAACTTTTAACTTTGGCTTATTTCACATTTTCACTTTCTCACTAGTATACTATCATAGAGCACTTCTGCCTTTTATTCTTTTTTTTTTTTTTTTTATTGCAATAAACACAATAAATTTTACAATACTTGAGTTAGTAAATTTTTACTTATTTTTATGTGGACCCATATTTGACATTATTTTTTTATTTACCAATTAACAATTAAGCACCTTAACAATTATGAAAACTTTTGTGAATCTAGAATTATTGAAAATTTTTCATGTCTCTCACCAATTTAATTAGTGGATTCCATATTTTACCAATAATAATAATAATAATAAAACTACTTAATGTTCAAACCACTAGAACTCCAAAGCCACCAATATTTTTTTTTCTTCTATCTCTGGGTGCTTTTACAATTTCAAACTCTAGTGTTTTGCTATTAAATTAGATTTTAATTAATTTTTTATGAGAAACTTAAATACTTAGAATAATAGAGATTTTTTTTTTTTGAGTTCCATATTTTTTTTGAA
Organism: Quercus gilva; assembly: GCA_023621385.1. Taxonomy (NCBI): domain Eukaryota; kingdom Viridiplantae; phylum Streptophyta; class Magnoliopsida; order Fagales; family Fagaceae; genus Quercus; species Quercus gilva. Next base: position 15,280,446 of record CM042477.1, read on the forward strand.
AGTAATCAAAGAAAGTAAAGTATATATACTATTTTGTAGATATTTGCTATACTCTTAAGGGTGACAAATTATTGTTGTTTACATTTAAATCAGATTGTGTAAGCAAACTGGTTTATCCATTCACACGTCTCTCTTCATGATCATCTTTCGATAAAAAAAAGAAATGCATCTAAGAATACCAAACTGGTTAGTGACACTGGAAATAGAAAGGGGGTCTCTTTTACAAAAAATAAAAAATAAAAAATCATGTCAATTACATTAGTTTACCATTGAAAAACAATTGTCTATTTATTTTATTATAAATAATTATTAATTTTTCTTTTAATTTTGCCAAAAGAATTGAAATCCTAGCTCCGTCACTAGTTACAAGTCTACGATTGCTACTATTACCAGCACTTGCTACTTTATCCCTTCTTTAGCAAATACTACCAATAACATACATATCATGGGCTTTTATGTAGTCATGTGGAGTTGATCTTCACTTCATAAAATAAGAAATGCAGAAACAAGCGCCAACCGAAGGAAATATACACGAAATCCCCAAATCTATGAGATGCAAAAATAGAGAAAAAAATAATCACACACAAGACAGTATTTACTTGGTTCGGCAATTTGCCTACTTCAACGGAGTTGCAGGGATTTCACTATTCTCAGGGAAAAACACAAGATGCTGCAATATAGTTTTCTCTCTTAAAAACAACAAAAACCTTAATCTTCGAAACTACAGTTTTTTTTCCTATCCTACACACAAGATTCATAAAGGGCTACGGCTTGGGCTTCCATGGACTAAGCCTCAAAAAATCTCTCATTAAAAACCGTAACAATATTATTTCGGGTTAGGTCATAATCCGGATCAAACACAACTAGGCTTCACAAACCCCAACACCAACACATCATATTTATATGATAAGTGCACATACTTTCTATTTCTTTCAAAGTTACATATGGTTTACAATCATAAAACTGCCCAAAATAACAATGTACAATGTAGTAATGATTGTACTAGAATACATCTATGATTCTTGATAGATTTTTTTTTCCTCTCCCCCGTGGAGCTCTCTCTCTCGTGTATACGAGTTTCTTCCTCCCTTGACTTAGGTCTAGGGCATCTTTCTTGCTTTGGGTTTTAGCTGTGTGAGTGATCTTAGTATACCATGGCTGATGAGGTCATTAATAGTATGGAGAACATGAAGCTGACTACGGAAGAGGAGGAGGTGATTACCATCCCTGATGAAGGACGTTTGGAAGCTATTGAGGACTGCACCCTCAGTTTGATGGGTAAGTTTTTGACATGCAAATCCTTTAATAAGCAAGCAACGAAGAATACTATGAGATGGGCTTGGGGATAGAGGACAGACTAGGTATCACAAAAATAGGGCCAAATCTTTTTCAGTTTAAATTCAATTCTGAATTTGATCTAAATCGAGTCTTGAGAGGAGGTCCATGGACTTTTGATAATCAATTATTATTGCTTAAGCGTAGGAGGAGAGGTATGACTGTTGAGAATATAAGAATAGAGATGGCAACTCTCTGGATTCAAATCTGGTGGGCGCCGCTGGACATGTTTACATCACAGGTTGCTAAGGAAGTGGGGAGTAGACTCGGGGAGGTTGAGGAAGTTGAGCAGAGAAGAGGGCAGGACGAGTTGCAATATTTCATGAGGGTTAGGGTGGCATTACTTATCTCAAAGCCCATTCGAAGGGGAAGCTTTATTGCGGGGTCTGATGGAGAAAAACACTGCGTAAAGTTCAAATATGAACGGTTGCCGCTGTTTTGCCATTTTTGCGGCATGCTTGGCCGTGATGTAAAGAATTGTGCTGAGCACTTTGCAGCAACTAAGAAAGGAGGCATAGTAGACTACCAATATGGAGACTTTTTAAAAGCCATGGGAGGCCGAGCAAGAGGTGGTCCGTTTGACAGGAAAACAGAGGGGGCTGAATATGGTCAAGAGGGTGGTAGTGAAATGTTCGGCACTGGTTCAGTCAAGGCTAAAGGAGGTCCGATCAGTTGTGAGGCGCTGCTGCAATAAAGTAGAGCTGTGGCGATGGCAGATGAGCTACGTAGAAACCCTAGCAACGATGATGAAGGACAGTCCAGATTTTCAGGAATCATGCCACCTGTTCAGGAACGTAATCACGCCCATGCAGATTACATGGTGAGTGAAACTGCTGACGTGCACATTGCAGCAACTGGGCTGAAGGAGAATCCGATACAGAAGGAGGATGGTTTACCTAGTGGGTTGGAAGGCAAGGCACTTGAAAGTAACGTAATGGGCTTAAGTGGTGTTGAAGCTATTTCTGGAAAACAATCAGTTGGGCTGAATAATGTAAAGCCCAAATCATCGTGGACTAGATTCAACAAGATGGACTTTGGGCTTGGTAATCTACAAAAGGTGTTGCTGCCGTCTAGTGGAAAAAGGCCACTACCAGCAGAATTTGATGGGAACCAGATTAGTAAGGGAGAGGAAGGAAGTTTTAAGAGGGGGAAATTTGAGTATGAGGAAGTTCCTAATTTTGAGAGATCGGCGGGGGTGGATGACCACCCTTGCCGGAAGCAATGAGGCTGTTATGCTGGAACTGCCAAGGGTTTGGGAACTCTTAGACAGGTTGAAGCCTTCGCAAACTTGTGAGGGAATAAGCTCCCACTGTGTATTTTCTTATGGAAACATGTCTGGATAAAGAAGGATTTGATAATTTGTATGGAGATTAGCAGTTTTAGAATAAAATTATAGTTAAACAGCCAAACACAAGAGGTGGTTTGGCCTTATTATGGAAGAAGGAGGTCGTGATGGATTTGATTAATTATTCACCTAATCACATTTTGATGAAGGTCACTGAAGTGGATGGGTTTGTCTGGTTTTTTACTGGATTTTGTGGTTGGCCTGAGGCTCAGCATAAAGAAAAATCCTGGCAGCTGTTGGAACATCTGAGGAGTTTTGTTAATGGTGCATGGCTTTGTGCGGGAGATTTCAATGCAATTCTAAATAGTGCAAAGAAATTAAGTTTAAGGCCACCTAATGCTGCAAAGATTGATTCTTTTAGAAATGTTTTAAACTCTTGTAATTTGGAGGATTTGGGATATAGAGGGTATACCTACATGTGGTCTAATAAGAGGCCTGGTGATGCTAATACCAAATTGAGACTTGATAAGGCTATGGCAACTATGGAGTGGTGGGCTAAATTTCAGGTAACTACAGTTTCTTACCTTCCCCCCCATGCTTCGGATCATTTGCCAATTTTGGTGCATGTGAAGTGTGTTCAGAGGTCTCAGCAAAAATTCCAAAAAGGGTTTAAATTTGAAGAAGCCTGGTTACTGTGGGAGGATTGTGGCGCAGTGGTTAAAGATGCTTGGGATATGGTGGGAGGGGGGGCGTCTAGTTTAGCTTCAATAAAGGAGAAGATTAAGTTTTGTGGTGAGGAATTGCAAGCATGGGGGTTTTCAAAGTCTGAGCCGAATGAAGTAGCCATTAAAAATCTTCAAAACCGGCTGGAGGTTTTAAATAAAGCTGAAGTGGTGACTGAAGAATCTAAGGCCGAATATTTGAGCACCAGCAAACAGTTGGATGACTTGCTATTGAAACAGGAAATTTACTAGGCACAACGGTCTCGGATCCCGTGGCTTAAACATGGGGATAAGAACACTAAATTCTTTCACTCAAAAGCCTCCTAGAGAAGAAGGAGGAATTATATTATGGGGATTCAAAGTGCACAAGGAAATTGGGTGGAGGAGATGGAGGAGATAGCTAATGTGGCTACTGGTTATTTTGACAATTTGTATTGTACAGGTAATTATGATCAGATGGAGGAATGTCTCAATGCTGTCCCAAGGAAGGTGACACCGGAGATGTATGATACCCTGTCCAGTGAGTTTACTGCTGAAGAAGTTAAAATGGCGTTGTTCCAAATGGGACCAACAAAGGCATCTGGACCTAATGGTATGAATGCTTTATTTTACCAAAGATTTTGTCATGTTGTGGGTGATACTGTAATTGATGCTGTGTTGGACTTCCTGAGTAATGGTCATATGTTGCCTGATATTAACCATACTTACATTGTGTTGATTCCTAAAGTGAAGAACCCGGAGAAAATGTCTGATTTTAGGCCCATAAGTCTATGTAATGTGATTTACAAATTAATTTCTAAAGTATTAGCCAATAGACTGAAGCAGGTGTTACCTAATATCATTTCTCCTACTCATAGTGCTTTTGTCCCTGGGCGCCTTATTACTGATAATGTGTTGCTGGCATATGAAACACTACACACTATGCACTGCAGGAAGAAAGGGAAGAAAGGGTTTTTGGCTTTGAAACTTAATGTTAGTAAAGCATATGATAGGGTGGAGTGGCCTTTCCTTCAGGGGGTTATGCAGCGGTTGGGTTTTCCAAAAACACGGATAGAAAGGTTGATGAATTGTGTCACAACGACTTCATTCTCTGTTCTTGTGAATGGGAGACCATTTGGTAATGTTCTGCCTTCAATGGGAATTCGTCAAGGTGATCCTCTCTCACCTTATTTATTTCTGTTATGCACTAAAGGGTTTACTTCGCTATTGGACAAGGCAGTGGTTAGAGGGACTTTGCATGGGGTGTCTATCTGTAGAAATGCACCAAAGATTACTAATCTTCTCTTTGCAGATGATTCATTGATTTTTAGCAGGGCTTCATCAGTAGAGATTAATTCTATTGTTGAGATCCTTCAAGCTTATGCTAAAGCCTCTGGACAGTGCATAAATTTGGAGAATTCTTCAGTGTATTTCAGTAATAATACCACTGTTCGACAGAAGTAGGAGGTTTTGGGGATTCTTGGAGTGAAGGAAGTGTCTCGATTCGACTCATATTTAGGTTTGCCTACTTTAGTTGGAAGGGCTAAATACCATACTTTTTCTTTCATTAAAGATAGGGTGTGGAAAAAACTATAGGGGTGGAAGGGAATGATGCTTTCTAGAGCGAGGAAAGAAGTTCTCATCAAGGTAGTTGCTCAGTCTATTCCAATGTATACAATGAGTGTTTTTCAGCTCCCATCGAAATTATGCGAGGAATTGGAGGCTTTAAGCGCCAGATTTTGGTGGGGCCAAGTTGGGAATGAAAGGAAAATTCATTGGAAAAGCTGGGATGAACTGACATTGTCAAAGAAGGATGGTGGAATGGGATTTAAGGACCTTAGAGCTTTCAATTTAGCCATGTTGGCCAAGCAAGGGTGGAGGCTTTTAAAAGATACAAATTCTCTCCTCTATCAATGCTTCAAAGCAAGGTACTTCCCTAGAACTTCAGTACTTAAGGCTATAGAGTCACCAAACTGTTCGTTTGTGTGGAGGAGCTTAGTGGCGGCCTTACCTATTTTAAGATTGGGACATTGTTGGCGAGTGGGTGATGGACTGTCTATTAATGTCTATCGGGATAGGTGGATTCCAAATTACCCTACAAATAAGCCTTTTTTGTCGGTAAGGGATGATGAAGAGGAAGTATGGGTGTCAAGTTTGATCAACCAAGACCTCCATGTATGGCGACGTGACTTTATTATGGCTCACTTCAATAGGGAAGAGGGGGAAGCTATATCTGATATACCTTTAAGTCGACGGCAAGTCTCTGACTCTGTTTATTGGAAGCATAATAAGGATATATTCACAGTGAAGTCGGCTTACAAGGTTGCAAGAGCTCTATTGAAGAAGGAGGATTGGGCTAAATGATCATCAGGGAGTGGAGGCAGTAAGGTGTGGGCTGCTATATGGAAGCTACAGATCCCCAACAAGATAAAGGTTTTTGGGTGGAAGGCGTGTCATGATATTCTCCCAACTAAAAGGAACCTGAAGAAGAAACGGATTCTGATGAATGAGGTGTGTCCGTTATGTGCTTTATTCCAAGAATTAACTGTTCATGCTTTATGGGAATGCACAGTAGCACAGGATGTTTGGCATGGTAGTGTAAGGGCTTTGCAGAAGTGTGGGACGGGCCAACTTGATTTTGTTGCTCTGTTGGAGTACCTGCTGGATAGGCTGAGCAAAAAGGAGGTGGAGCTTTTGCTGGTGCAGGCATGGCTGATTTGGAATCAGCGGAATCGAGTAGTGCATGGAGGAAAATTGCTGGAACCAGGCTGGTTGAATAGGCGTGCAGCTAAGTTGCTTGAGGAGTACCAGCTGTCACAGGCCAGCTTACAAGCAGATGCGGTGGTAGGTCCGACTCAGCAGGTATTACAAAATGATGGAACACGTTGGACACCTCTACCGCAGTCAGTGTACAAGCTCAATTACGATGCCACGGTGTTTGTGGATTCTGCTAGTTCTGGGTTCGGGGCTGTGATTAGAAACTCCACCGGCAAAGTTATGGCATCGATGACAGTTAAGGGGCCGGCAGTCCAGGGAAGTGACGTGGCTGAACTACTTGCATGTCGTAAGGCGTTGGAATTCACCATTGATGCTAGTTTCACGAGGATTATTGTGGAAGGTGACAGTACTAATGCTACGAGGTGTATTGCTTCAGGTACGGACTACCAGTCAGCTATTGGGCATGTTGTTGGAGACATCAGGCATCTGCTAGAAGCTTTGGAGTGGTCTTTGGTGAGTTGTACTAAGAGAAATGGTAATAGGGTGGCACATGTGCTTGCTAGATATGCCCAAAATGTTAATGTTGATTTGTTTTGGATGGAAGAAGTTCCATCTGTTGCTATTGAGCATGTAAACATTGATGCATTCTTGATTTAATTGAAAGTTTTCTTCAGTTTCAAAAAAAAAAAAACATGTTATGACACTCCTTTCTCATTGTCTTCGTGAATTTAACAATTGGTTGAATTTTTTTTTTTCAAAATCCAGCTGTTTGTCTAAATTGGGCAAGCTAACGCACTTAAATTTACGTTCGAATTTCTTTGACAAGGAAATTTTGAGATTCTTAAGTGCCCTCCCAGCTCTTAAATCTCTAGACCTAAGTTCCAATGATTACATGGAAGGGCCTCTTTCTAGCAACGGTACTAGCATATTTAAATTTTCTTCGTCAAGTATACCATGAAAAAGTTTAGACAAAACTGAACTTTTATAACCAATTTTACCTTTATAGACATTTTTACTTTCTTCATATTAAAAAGTATCAAGAATTACACATAGAAAGCTTTGAGAGAAAAATTTCTGTATGCAATTGTATAAGCTTAGAGAATAATACATGTACTATGCTCTTTATATAAGAATCAGAGTGAAGCGGGAAAATAGGAATTGATCTAACAACCTATGCACATGTCACTAACCAACTAACTAATTTCTACATTTTAAGCTAATCTCTATCTACATGTCGTTTAGAACTTAAATTTACAAAACTACTTGAAGTTTAGACGGCAAACTTGCTTGAACTGTTTCTGCACTTGATCTCATCTTCAAAAAAAAGCACAAAATGCTTGATATATGCAAATGATTGCGGCAGTGTGTCTTCAATATGAAATGTGTCATTCTACTAGATCTTGCATCTGCACTACTAGTTTCAATCTAACAAATGCATCTCTCTTTACCAATGACATAGAACTGGTTAATCTAAGCAGCTTGGAGGTCCTCATCTTGAGAGGAAATCATCTTGATGGAAGCCTACCATGGTAAACATTCCATCATCTATTTTAACTGCAAGATTAATTTTCGTGTGACAGGTAGTTCTTTTAGTATAAGCCAATGAGCCATTTTAAATATTTTCTCTTGACACTATCTATCGATGATTCTCTTTGTAGATATGGCAAACTTTAGTAGTTTGGAGATTTTAGATTTGAGTGGAAATGTTTTTACTGGAAGTATCCCTCCATATATTGGAGCATTATCTTCTCTCAAGGCTATATCATTAGGTGATATAGAACTTAATGGAACTTTACCCATTTAAGGTAAGAATCTACTATGAAATTGAACTTTTCAAATTGTTAGTTCAACTTGAATGCACAACAATTGATCATTCACTTTTTCAAGATGTAGAAATTAATTATTTTGATCCTGTATACTAATTCACTTGTTTTGCTGATTCTCATGGTAAAAGATTTTTAGGATAGATAGAACTAATTAATCATTTCACTTTTGACAAAATTATGTGCACTAAAGAAACTTGAAGAGTTTGATCTTGGTGGTAATAACTTTGAAGGAATCCTTCCTCCATGCTTAACAAATTTGACATCTCTTAGGTTGTTAGATATATCTCACAACCGATTCAATGGAAACCTGTCATCATCTTTAATAGCCAACTTGACATTCCTTGAGTACATTGATTTGAGTTATAATCTTTTTGAAGGTTTATTCTCCTTCAGCTTATTTGGTAATCTGTCCAAGCTTAAGGTGATTCAAATTTTGAGTGACAACAACAAACTTGACATAGAGATTGAGAATTCCAATTGGGACCCTATGTTTCAATTACAAGTCCTAGTATTGTCCAATTGTAATCTAAACAAGCCCACTAGTACCATCCCTAAGTTTCTCTTTTACCAGCATGAATTGGAAGTAGTGGCTCTCTCTCATAGGAAGTTGAAAGGAAACTTCCTCATTTGGTTACTAAAAAACAATACTAGACTAAAACTGCTAAATCTTCGGGATAATTATTTGGATGGTCAATTTCGTTTGCCTCCAGATAATTGCAAGAATCTTACTTGGTTGGATGTCTCAGGCGATCACTTAGATGGGCAACTTCAAGAAAATATCGGCAAAGTTATTACAAACTTAGAATATCTAAATTTATCCCAAAATAATTTTGAAGGTAATCTTCCATCCTCCATTGGTGACATAAGTAATTTGCAAAGATTGGATTTGACCTTCAATAATTTTTCGGGATGGGTACCAATGGAATTGGTTGCCAATTGCACTTCATTGATAATTTTGAGGTTATCTAATAATAACTTTCATGGTGAATTTTTCTCAAAGAACTTCAGCCAATCCTTTTTTTCATTGGAATTAAACAATAATCATTTCACAGGTACTCTTCCAAAGGCACCCTTAAGCTTTTGTATCCTCCATATTAGCAACAATCACATGTCAGGTATAATCCCCTTATGGATGGGAAACGATACTGTGACATTATTGGGGATTATTGACCTTAGTAACAACTTTTTCGAAGGTCAACTTCCATGTGGACTAGGTTCATTTGAAACAATAAACCTTTCTCATAATTTGCTTTCGAGGTTGTTACCTTCTTGCTTGAATCTACAAAACGTAAAGCATCTAATTTTAAGAGGGAACAATCTCACAGGAATATCATTAGCAAAAGTTGTTCTCAATTCATTATCTCTTTTAACATTGGACATTAGAGATAATAGATTTTTCGGTAGCATCCCTGAAGAGATTGATAGACTTTCCAACTTAAGAGTACTTCTATTGAGTAGCAACCATTTCCATGGTATGATTCCAAAGACGTTGTGTCAGTTAGAGAAGATAGGCATAATGGATCTTTCTAGGAACTCTTTTTCTGGGACAATACCATATTGCTTTCGCAAAATAACTTTTGGGCAGATAGATGCTAGAGAATTTGTTTATATAAGTGATGATTCTTTTTCCGCCTTTGGTTTTCCCCTCCCATATAAATCACTTCTATACAACAATCTTCAAATTCAAGGGACAAAGTTTGGGTTCAAGAAACAAGTTGAGATTGACTTTTTGACGAAGTATAGGTCGAACTTGTACTTGGGTCTCAACCTTGATATAATGTCTGCATTGGATTTGTCATTCAACCAGCTACTAGGTGGAATCCCACTAGAGCTAGGACAACTATCTTCAATTCATTCACTAAAATTGTCTTACAATCAATTGACAGGTCCTATTCTGAAAACATTCTCAAATTTAACTCAGTTGGAGAGCTTAGACCTTTCTTACAAGAATTTGAGTGGGGAAATTCCATCAACGTTGATTGCTTTGAACTTTCTAGAAGTTTTTAATGTGACTCACAACAACTTATCAGATAAAGTTCCAGACTTTAAAGCATAATTTGGAACATTTGACAAGAGCTGCTACAAAGGAAATCCATTTCTTTGTGGTCCACCACTAGAGAAACGTTGCACCATGTTAGATGAATCACCTTCATTACCAAGACAATATTCAAATGCAAGCAACGAAAACTGGTATGAAGTGGATCCTATTTTCTTCTATACAAGTCTATCTATATCTTATATTATTTTCTTTTTGGGTGTAGTTAGTGTTCTTTATATTAATCCTCACTGGCAGCAACGATTCTTCAACCTGGTCAAGGATTGTATGTACTGGTGTTGTAATTTAGCTGTAAACACCCTGAAAGGGCTGTCGGGCTGTATGTGTCATTAGATGTATTCAATTTCTATTGAAATCATTTTTGGTAGTATTAATAAATTTATGTTGGTGGGCTGGATTGGAATTAATCTACTATCTTCTTTCAAACTTCTACTATGTGGAGCTCTTGTTATTCAAGTTTGGCAAACCAACTCTTGCGGGGTCCTATATATATCTACCAGATCTAAAGGGCTTTTGAATCCTAGATTAAAGTAAAATGACGTAATATTAATAGAATATGTTATTTTTATGTCCAACTCTCCAAGAGATTCAAGACCATTTATTATACAAATTTCGAGTATGCATATTTTATTAACTAGTCGCTAACCTGTGCGATGCACGGGATAGTTTTTCAAAAATTATATATATATTTACTTTAAGCATGCTACAAAAGTATAATTACATTTGAAATATAATCAAACATTAAACGAAAATTAAACAATTGCATACAATTACTGCAAAATATGTAAATGAAAAAAAAAATGTAATAAATGAATGCTTCCTCCATACAAATCATGATAGGCAAATATATCATTTTTTATTTAATAAATATATTTCTTATACTCATCTCATATTCTACATGAGCACAAAGAAGTTTAAAATATAAGAGACATGTTGATGAACATTATGATTGTTTGTACCAGGTTCATACATAATTTAACATGAAAACCATACTATAAGAGGTCAATCATAAAAGTTTTAAATATGCAATGACAATTACCATATTTAAACTCTACACATATGCAAATAATAAACTAAAACTTTTTATTTTGTATATGAATTAAACCATTTTAAGCAGCCATTAAAACAAAAGAATTTATCAAACTTCTATATACAAAGATTCATTTTAACCATAGAAAATTAATCATCATTCTAAAAATCTTTCTATGTAAAATTTTCTCACTTTAAATATATATTTGCAACACATGCAAAATTCTAAAATTGAAAATCCATCATCAAATTGAAATTTAAATTGCCTATAATTCGTACCTTGAATGTTTAATCATGAACATGACTTTCCACCCTCCTTGTATTTTGTCTTATCGACGAAGATGATTCACTCCTCCAAGTCTTGCTTTATCAACCGGCCTAAACTAAAATAAAATAAAAATTCATATATATATATATATAAGACCATCAAAAAATAAAAAATTACATACTTATAGTTTTACACACAGCAACCTTGAAGATTCAAGACAAAGTCACATTAATAAAGCCTTACCAGTTGGAGCGAATGCTTCAAATACTAAAAAATAATATTACTCTTGGTTCCTGAAATATATATGTATTAACCATCAACATCTCATGTAGAGAAGGCAACGTAATTGGCTCTTTATTCCTAACCTCGATCTTCTCCTCCTCCAAAAGTTGACAGAGTAATGCTTGAAACATTATAGAAGACAAGTATTGGTTAGGAATCACATATAGTTTACGCTTTTCACCCACATGCATGGCCATGAGGTTTTTCTTGCTCTTCATTCGTAGATTTGCAAAGAGTCACTACACTTTTTCTATAACTTTTGTCATCTTCAAACCCTAGTACCACAAGCAAAGAAAATTTAGAAAAGATAGGAATTCTTAAAAAGCATGAAGTTGATGAACTATGTTGGGATCCTGGGGATTATATATATGTGTGTGAGAGAATACGTATTATAATAGGATTAGGTTTTGTGTTATACTTAAACCACTGCTAGAGCCTATATGTCGATTTATATCTTTTTTATTGATAATTAAGATTAACTTGTTTATTCAAATTTGACCATATATGTAGTAGTATAGTATAAGTGTATAATTTAAAGATAGATTCAAAGACTGTCACAGAGTTATCTACGTTGGAATTGGATGGCTAATATAATTTTGCTTAAAACCGGTTTTATAGTAAAATCAAAATTTTTGTTTTTATTTATTTATTTAAGTAATGTTAATGTGGAAAATTGTGGAGAGGCCAGAGGCCTCGGTTTTATATATATATATATATATATATGAATATTTATAAATTAAAAATCAAATTGAAGAATTTTGAATTTAAATAGAATTTTTTTAATATTGGATTACTTTAACCCACAAGAGTCAAGACTATTAGTTCTAATTAGTTTAAACTTACATGGTTTAATCACCAAAAAAAAAATCTATGGTGTACTTTACCCCTATTTCAAATTACATTTTTTCAATAACTCAAAAAAAAAAAAAGAAAAAAAAAAGAAAAAGAAAGACAATTTTTAAAATTTTGAGTTATCACATATATATTTTAATAAAAGTTAAAATTAGTTTTAAATTTTTTGCTACTTTTTTTCCCTGTCAATATCTCTTAAAAATAAATATTTTCTTTTTCTGTAATACCTACTAATTTATGTTATTAACATTTGTTCCTCAAAGCCATTTAATTTATTATTCTTTTTTATGTCTTTAAAATTATTAAATATTAACTTTTATGTTTGTTAATTTTAAAATTTACTATGCCACGGATACTCAGATTCTGTGGAAAGTAAATATTGCGTAAATAAAAATTTTAATTTTTTTTTTTTAAATAATATAAATGGAAGACTTTTACTCCCGGTTGTGATATGTGCTAGCATACTAGCCTGTAGCCACCCATGTATGTGGTGGGTTGTACAAATTTAAGCAAAATGATTCTTTTCTCTCTTGAAACACAATGTGACTGTCCGAGTAGAAAAATGTATTGCACTAACGTAATAGTTATCGAGGGTTGAGATTGAGAATTGAAAAAAAGTAACTTTGAATCTCAGTCGCTCTTGAATAAAAAAATAAGTAAAAAAGGTTAAATTTAAAAAGTAAAAAAAATGTTTGTGAGCGGAGAGAAGGGTAATTGCAGGGAAAAATGGACATTTATCTATAATTTACAAACTATGCAGCAAAATGTTCTATTTCTGAATCTTGATTTTAACAAAATTAAGTTGCTGGTGGAACTTGACATTAGCAATGTCGAGTTCTGTGTATATTTTGCCACATAAATTTTTTAAAAAATTTAAGTTTAACTCGACATTGTTAATATCAAATTCTACTTAAAATATACATATAATTTGATTTTGAGAATATCGAGTTTTACATAGAACTCTATCTTAAAAAATAGAGACATTTTGCTAAATAGTTTCAAAATATGTGCATTTTGCTGTATAGTTTATAAATTATAAGTAAATACCCATTTTCCCCCGGTAATTGCATCCCATCCTCACCCCAATTCCTAACATCCGGCAGCAGATCACTTTACAGTGAGATCAACTTTGTCCACCCCTCAAGAGAAGCTTTCCTGAAAAAAATCAGCCACACCAAAACGTTGCTGTTACAAGTCCGAAGGGTTTTTTAGAAGAAAGTGAGCGAGATAAGAGAATTTGAAGAATCTGTGTTGCTTGAAATGTTGATTGATGGTGGGTATGGTGCCAGTTGTTCAGACTCTTTTGTTTTCTTCTTCTTTTTTTGGGCTGATTTGTGTTGTTGTTTAGCCCTTTGGGCTTATTTGTATTTCTTTGAGCAATTTTTTTTTAACCTTTTATTGGGCCAAGATTTTGGAGGATCAAAATTTATTTCTAATGGACTCAGATTATTATTTAGGGTGTTTAAGTTTTTCTTTAGGGTTTGTATATTTGCTGAGAAATTGATTAATTTGTAGTTGATAATTACGTGGATTTTTTTTTTCTTTCTAAAGGTGTTTGGTTCCTTCCGGTTAGATGTTTCACAATATTTAAATGTGGATTATAATGAAAATTTTAATGTAAGGTGGCTTTGCTTAGCACATGTTTGATGTTTTGTATTTCTAATAACCTGCACATTCATCTTTTAAGGAATAGATGTTCTGATCTAAAAAGCAAGGAAGCTGGTGCAGCCGTGCAGGTATGACTGCGGGTACAATATGGTGATACGATAATTTTTTTTTTTATAATAGAGGGCATAGGTACAGCGAGACACGTCTATTAAATATATTTTTAATTTTATTTTCTATATATTATTAAACATTTATTTTTCATATAATGTTAAATATATATCAAATTAGGAGTAACAATGGATAATAAAGCAAATCTATGACTACTAAAGAATGTTTACAAACTAGAATACAAGTCAAGAATAAAGATATCTATTAATTTTCAAATACATTATTACTATTTAGAGTATGAGTGTTCTCTTTCTTTTGTAAAAGAGTATTTAATTTCTCTTGTTCTCGGGTCTCGGTTGTGTCCTGATTTTTTTTTATAAAAAAAATAAAATAAAATAAAATAAAATGATTGGGACACGCATGCAAAAGTATAGTCTTAAGTATATCAAGTGTCTAACACAAGTATGACACCTTAAATGAAAATATATGTGCTTCCTAGGTTCTGATTGCTCTTGTCACAGGAGTCTTGTAGGACGTATCTCAAAAGAAAATGTTGAAATTGCATCCATACTACCTATACATCTTTGCAAATAGAGGAAGTTCTTGCAAAATTCTATGAGAATCTTTTCAGGGAGTTCTCAAAAAGCATGTTATGACTTATTGTCATGCACTGGCGGAGCCAGGGCAAGCGAGGGGGTCAATTGACACCAGAGCTTCCCAAAAATTTGTTTATAGTAGCACTAGTTAGAATTAGTTTTCACTGACAAGTTCAAAAGACCTCTTTTATACTGCTGCACATACTTTTTTTTTGAATTTTAGGAAGAGTTTTACCTAAGAGTAATGTATTTACTTAGTAATAAAAAATAAAAAAGTTAGAGTCATAATATTTTTTGAAACAATTTCACAATAAAATTTCAGCGGTAAACTATTAATAGCAAATAAAAAAATAATATCAATAATAGGTTTGGATGAGAACAAATAATAGCTTATTACGAAGGCTTTGTTGTGAAATTATAGTGAAATTGTTATTTCCAAAGCAATTATAAAGAAAAAGAAAAGTGTATTTTCTTGTCAGATGTCACTTTCTATTCTCATGGCAAGTATTAAAATAATGGGTCTCAATTTATAATAATCATACTTTTTGTTGAATAAGAATCTTAAAAAATAAAAAAAATCCTACTATTGTGTCCATGTAGGCTTGTACTGTATAAGACACTAAACATAGATTCATAGGCTCCCACTAAATTTTTCTTCTCCCATCTTCTTACTTTTTTATGGTTTCATAGTTTTTGCTATAAACCCAAAGTTTAACTATTAAAAAAAAAATCTCTCAAACCAAAAAAATAAATAAATAAATAAGAAAGATTGAAATTTACACTAGTTTTTGCTTTTGTTGATGGAGGTAGAGGTGGTCTTCCATCGAGGATGTTATGAGCATTCTTGTGGGTAGGCAGGCGGGCTTTTTTAAGATCCTAATATCATATACTGTATAATAAAAGTTCAGTTTAAAAACCATAATTGCGCCAAGTAATTTCACCAAATTGCAAAAAAAAATTTAAAGATTTTTCAACAAATTCATTCACTTAAGTTTTTAGATAAAAAAAAAAAGTTTTTGATCTTTATCAACTTCTTTGAATAAAGTAACAATAAGTGTTCTAATGAACTTCTTTTTCTTCTTCATTTCTTAAAAAAATTCTAAAGTAACAATTTTACTAGTTTATGTTAGTTTTTTTTTTTGGATAAACTTTTATCCTACATCATCTATTTCCTAATAATAAAGTAACAAATTGAAAAGTATTATTTTTCTTCTCAAATTTTTTTTCTTTTGGAATAAATAACAAAAAAAAATAGCTAATATTTATTAACTTTAATGTAAACTAAAAAAAAAAAAAAAAATTCTGATAACAATCTAATAACATTAACTATTTTTTTGGGATAAAGTAAAAAAAAAAAAAAACTAATATGTAATTAACATAAACTTCTTAATTACGTAAACTCATTTTTCTTTCTGTTCATATCAAGTTATCAACTTCTTAACTACTTAAAATTATCTAATATAAAAGTGGGGGTATATATACAGTTTGGTATATTTTTCCCTTTTCCTACCGTATGGTTTCATGATGTATTATTTCCCTCTCATACTTACCTATGAAACTTGCATGTATGTATTTTCCTTCTTCTTTTTGTTTTTCATAAAATTCCCTTCTTTATTTATTTTTTCATCAAATTGAATATGTTTTGTGTGCCGGTTGCCTTTTGTTTAAGTTATTTTTGTTAACTTTGATCTAATTTATATGATTATTATGGTCTTCAAAATCAAGTGTATATCTTCCATGAAAACTAACAGATTAATTTTAACAAAAATTTTATTCACTTTTTGAAAGATCTATTTTCCAATATGTGTAGATCCCACAGGTAGCCACGAGACCAAGATTTGAGCATCCAAAACCATGATAATGAACATCACTCTACAAAGAATGGAGACAGAAAATTGATTAAATATAAAAAGGGTGATGTAAAAACAATGAATATTTAAGTTGATGTGAAATCTCTATGACTTTGCTGCCTCCCCGTTGCTATCAAAGTTAATTCAATTTTCATGTGAGTATCTTTACTTTAACTCTAATTCCAATTTTTTTTTAATTTTTAGAAATTAATATTATTTGTAAATATTGAATTCAGAGTTTCTTTGCGTCTATATATTTATGTGTGTGTTATTGTGAATTTTGCTTTCAAATTTTTTTTAAAATTTTATAAATTTGGGTAGTTTTAATTTGGAAATTTGAGATGATTGCTTGGGGTTAAAGTAAAAATATTAGGCCAATTTTAATCATAATTCATGCAATAGTAGGGTGTTAGATGTTGATATTAATTTTATGCTTATTTACATTAATTAACATAAACATCTTAGCATGTTTAGTGTTGATATTAATTTGATACTTCGAGATGCAAGCACTTCATTATAATTAAATATAAATGTTATTATGCCGGTATGTTATAATTATTATTTGTTGTTCCTCACCCTACTTCACCTTAATTGTTTCTCTTCAATCATTAATTGGTGTTTCTCAATAAAGTTATCCATGTTATAAGTTTATGACCAAAATCATTCAAAACCCAGCCCGTTTAGTACTAAAAGCTTTTAAAAAAATTAAAACTTGCCATAATTTTTAAAATATTTTTACTATTTTATTTGTTATTAAATTTAATTATATTATAAAAAATATATATATTTTTTAAACTTTACATATAATTCTTTTATTAAGCCATGCATCGCACATGCATAAAACTAGTATATATATAAAACTGAAACTTTTGACTTTTAGTTGACCTCTCCATAATTTTCCACTTCATCATTTTTTATTTATATTTTTTAATTTGATTTAATTCAATTTAATTCTTTCAATTTTATAGCACCAAATTGCAGAAGATTTATTAAATTTCTTTTAAAAAAAAATTAATTTAGTTGTTTGGTGTCATACAACCACTATACTTAAAGGAGACCTAAATTATCACCTAATCAGGGAATTTTTAGATAATCCTAACAAACTATATAATAACTCCATTAATATAAACCTATTCCAAAAAAATGGAATATATTTCCATTAATTTGATAATTATAATTTCAATAGGATTTAAACTCTATAATTATAGCAAATGAGACTCAACAAATATATATCATTTTTAATTTCAATAGGATTTAAATTTTATGTCAAATGGACTCTACCAACATATTCATCCTTTAAAAAAAATAATATAACCAAATTTGATTAGGAATACATAACCCTAACCAAATTTGATTAGGAATCCAAAACCCTACATTATATTATAAATAGTTTTTTTTTAGGGATTATTTGTTACAATTTCAACTTAGCATTTCATTCCTATATTATATTTTAAATAGTTTTTTTTTTTTTTTAAGGGGGGATTATTCTTCCAACACCACTTTACTGTACAGTCTCTTGCATTGATTTTGGTTCTTGGAGTGCCTTCAAAACAAAAGGTATGTAAAGTTTTCTTATCAAGTTTAATGTTAACATATATGAGAGATATTTTGGTCAATTAGAAAAATTTTAATGAAACATAAAAGGAAAAAGAACTAAAGAACGCACAATTTGAAAAAAAAAAAATATATATATATATATATATATATTGATCGTATTAGGTAAAGGCTTTTGGAGATTGTTGTTTTTATTTTTGGAATTCTTTACGTTCACGTGTATGTATGTATGTATTGTCGATGCCCGGCCTCGATTGGGAACGGCAGCGGAAAAACCACTGCGGCCATCGCGGGCCCTCGCTCGACCACCCACCGTGGCGACAGCTCCTGCGCGTGTAGGGCTCGATGCATGTGCGTGGGGTTCGCGCAGAGCTTCGGGTGCTCTCTCTCTCTCTCTCAGTGGAGGAAGGTAGGTCTACCTTTGGCATTATGGCAAGAATCTGGGCCAAATTTTAAGGGATTACCAAAGGTATGGAAATTTGGTGGATGGCAAAAAATCTTGATTCTTTGGTCTAGAAGTTTGGTTACTTGCAGGCAAGGTGTTAGGCACCCTACAACGCCTATCCAAGGATAGTCCTTTGTTTTGATAAAACCTTAATTTTCAGAAATTGGCAGTAAAAACATGATTTTGGAATTGGCTTTTGGGGCTTTGCTTGCATGGAGGTTTTGAGGTTTGGATTTTGAATGGGTGTGTTCCCAATCTATGCTTTCCAACGACATTCGACAAAGTACCAAATTTCCACAGTGAAAATCCGGCGACATGTCACCTTACTTTCACAGCAAAAATTAGGCATCGCTTGCCTTAGGTGACATGGACTATGATGATCACACCGAGATGGGGTGAGCCGGTATATATATACATGCATCATACACAATGCAAGCACATAGAGCGAGAAAGTAAATGCCTACATCCTTAGAGCATGGCCCAAAATATAAGTGCTAGAAAATAAACAAGGGTTGCCATACTCTAGCGATGAGGACGAATGGTACATGGCATGATATACCTAATACAACCCATCTAAGAGAGGAAGGGAGGAGGAAGAAAGGGGTTTAAAAAAGTACATAAACAAAGGGAAAGGCTAAACTCCTAAACCTACTAGATGTAGCCGCTTGGCTTATATCTGCATGCTCGCGCCCGCGCCCTAGGGGATCATGCCCTAGCTTCATGCATCCTTGCTCCATGTGCATACATGCAAAAGGCAAAGACAAGAAACCAGCAAACAAGCGACGGAAGAAAAATGCGCAAAGTGTGCATGAAATAGGCATAAAGCAGATAAGCACAATAGACATGGCAAATGCAACATGCGGCAGGAGACATGACAAACAACATGATAAACAGACAAACAAGAAAACCAACAAGGCAAGAAAGCAAGCAAACAAACAAAAGGTGGTGTCCGCAAGGGACAAATGTAGGTTTAGATCAGATGTCCATAACTTCATTGTATTGAAGCATATATGACACACTAGCAAGTAAGACTCATGCATGGACTTGTAAGCAAGTGTGTAAAGATGCATAAAAAGCCAACAGAAGGCACAGACAAGCATAGCAAGCATATCATCGCACAGAGCGGAAAGGGAAAAGGTTTGCATGGAGCGACCCGGCATCCCGGAGATGCATCCCAAATGGTTACACCTAAACAAGGCCTCGTGGGTGTCAGATGTAACCACACAACCACAAACCCGCTAAAGGCGTCAAACATAACAAGGCCTAGAGCAAGAGAGGCCGACACAAGCATAAAGCATAGAAGCAAGCAAGCATAGACATGCAAAATGGGAATGATCCAAACCCTTTGATGTGGGTCGAGGTGTATGAACGATGACAAAGACCAAAGGGTCTTGATCAGGTCCTAACCAATAGGCCAAAACACAAGAAAATGCGATAAAATGAACAAAAGGGCTACAATAGCACATGGCATGACAAACAAGGTTTAGGCCTAAGTACATAAACATGGCATGGAGTATAAAAACACATGGAAGATAGTATAAAGCATGTAGAGAACATGGATCCAAGAACACAAACATGTGAAAACATAGATCTAGACATATAGTCATAAAAACATGCATGTAAACATGTAGATCTAAGCAAGGCAGAGCAAAAAATGTGATATCAAGCATGTGAGCATGTAACCCTAACACCAACATAGAGCAAAAAGTGAAACAAAGCATAGGAAAACATGGCATAAAGCATAAAGCATGTAGATTTAAATATATAAGCATGAAAGGATGTAGATCTAAGCATAAAAGACGGCATAAGGCATAAAAAGCAAGGAGATTAAAGCAAGAAACATGCTAGAGAAAGCAATAAATCATGTTATTCAAGCAAAAAGAAAGGATAAAAAACTTGATGAAGCTTTAAAGAAAAAAGGGGTATGAATAGTAGCTAAAAAGATACATCCATACCCCTTAAATCTCAAATCCAAGGTATGGAACCAATGAAAGGAAGATGGAGGGTATGAACACTACCTTTTATTTTTGGAGAAGAGAGATGAATCAAGAAATTTTATGTGTTTTTGTGTTTTTTGGAGAGAAATATGGTAAGAAAAAAAAAAAAAAAAAGAAAAAAAAAACCCCAAAAACGCCTAAAACAGCTCCTAAATACCCAATTTTTCAGTTCTCACCCAATCTTGGGTGCCAAGGGCTATTAGTAGCCCTTGGCATGCTTCCCAAGGCTCAGCGGCCCTTCAAGGGACACCAGGTCGAGTCGGAGGCCCTTCAAGGGCCGCCGCTAATGTCATCGTGACATCAACAAATTCGTCTTGTAATGCTTTTTCAATTTTGACTTTGAACGTGCATTTAGAGGTCTTCCCAGACTCGGATTTAGGCAATATTGGTGTCCCTGAAAAGATCCGGATGTCTAGTTTTTGGAAAGCTA
The DNA here is from genome assembly GCA_023621385.1 of Quercus gilva. Classification (NCBI taxonomy): domain Eukaryota; kingdom Viridiplantae; phylum Streptophyta; class Magnoliopsida; order Fagales; family Fagaceae; genus Quercus; species Quercus gilva. The sequence continues at coordinate 15,301,386 of CM042477.1, forward strand.
AAGAAATTAAAACTCCAATGGTTGGATCAAAAGTTATGACCTTAAGAAGCGTGCTGACGCGCTTTTTACAGTTTTCTCAATATATCAACTGTTTTAACTCTGATTTCAACCCATGAATAGTCATTGGAATAAGAATTTGATTATCTTCGCAATGGTTTTGGTTTCAACTCGTTCTGACAGCCAGATCAAAATTAGGATTTTTGGAGCCCACCAAGAGTCAACTCTAGGTCAAACTTGGTCAAAGTTGCCAAAAATCTCCAAGGAGCTCGGGTTTGATATAAAATCGTGAAAAATGTTGTTTTGTGAGGATCTTGACCTTGTTTAACCTTTGGTCAACCTAGGGTTGACTAGGGGCATTTTGGTTATTTTGGCCGAAAAAGGCACTTTGGACGCTCCGATGTCTGAACGGGTTGCGTCATGCCATTATATATGTTCTCATGACCCCATGGAGAGAAAATAATATTTTTGGATTTTTTAGAGTCTAGTACGCAAATCGAGGGCGGACAAAATATGGTATCAACATGTATTGGGTTTAATTAAATTGGAATTATCTTTGAAGCTTTGGTCTTGATTGAATAATGAAAATGACAAAAGAAGTATGTTCCAATATTTGGAGTCTTCTGTATATGTGTTGTTGGAGTCTTCTAAAAATACCAATATTTGGTATTTGAATTGTTAAGTTGTTAATTCACAGTTTCATTGTTCATCTATTAATCATGAAATAATATTGCTATTTGCAACCATCACAATATGGTATCAATGATGTGATCATTTCAAATGCTTTCCTTTAGAGTTTAGACATAGTCTATCTTATGATTAAAAAAAATTACAATTAAAAGACTTTGAAAATTACATTTTTGTTTTGAAATTGGATACGTTGGATCTTAAATGACTTCTATTAAACTTCATCCTTTATGGCATCATTAAAAAGAAAACTCATATAGATAGGTATTAGGATATTATTTGGAACTATCATAATGGACTAACGTATTACACATGGTACGAATCTAACTATAACATCCTATGCTATAAAATCAAAATTGGGCCTATGATTATCTTCTCTTTGCAAAAAATGGTTAAATTCTTATTAATTATGATAGTTCATTTTTAGGTAAAATAGAAACTCTATAAGGTTGAATTTAATCAACCATCTTGTTGGCTATATTCCGTGCCAAATTTGCTTGTAATTCAGCATTTAGAAACCCTGTATTTAGGTGGGAATCTTGTAAGGGTAGTGTGTGAGAGAGTGTGAAGAAATGCTTAAGAATGTGCAGTGAAGTAGGGACTCACGACTGGATCTCGCGGGTGACTCATGACTGGCAAGCCGCTAAATGATGCACACGAGCGAAGCATGCAGAGAAGCTGAACTGTCATGCTAGCTGTTGCACTACAGGACAAAAAGTCCAATTTGGCCATTCAGTTAGCTCGCAACTTGAACTCGCGACTCAGTCAAGTCGTGAGGCCAAGTCGTCAACCAGCTCTGTTTTAGAAAAACTGACTCTTCGCATTCCTTTCTCACCCTAGTATAAATACCCCTTATACTCACGAAATGTAGAGAGCTTCCAGAGAGAATTTTGAGAGAGAAACCCTAGAAAAAAATAAGATTGACTCATCCACAATCTTTACATAGAGACTTTTCAAATTCCTTTACCCTCACTCTCTCCATTGTTACATCCTTGAAAGGTTCTTGGCCAAATCATTTTCTCACCATACCCACATTTGTGAAAAAGCTTTTTGGTGCTTTGGGAAGCAGTTAGGAAGGGACCAATGGTTATTAGTTGATGCTATGGGCTATAACGGAATTCGGTAAGATAAAGAAGACAAAGGTTCGACGCAATCTCGTTGGAGCAAAACGCTTGGAGGGCTTAGGTACACTGGGTAGATTAGGCTTGGAGGGTCTTGTTCATGTATCCCAACTTCATTCTTTAGTGGATTATTGACCGCTTGGAGGGCGGCGGAGAGGTTTTACGCCGAACGCTTCAGTTTCCTCTTCGATAACACATCTTTGTGTTGTCCTTATGTTTACATCTCTCTTCCCTTAATCTTTGCCATTTAATTTCTGCTGTGGTTGTGATTTTATTTGGTTTAGATTGGTTTATCAATTTAGATTTAGCTTATGTTCATATTCTGCACATACATTGTTTGATATTAAGCTTGAATTGGTAATTTGTATATTGGGCGTCTAAACGTTCATAGTGTTTTATACGCTATTTGAACTTTCAAACTCTATTAACTAAGTTTTAAGAAATTTTAAATTATATTTCAAAAAATTTCCAAGACGTTAGATTTTATTTTAATTATTTTAATAATTTTATATTGTAAAGGAATAAAATTTATACATTACATACAATCATTGCTTCAACTACCTTCTAAATGATGGAGGATATGAGAATGCAATTTGTAGATCTATTATCAAGATAACATATATAGATTAGATTGGTGGTGGATTGTAGATTTAATTGTAGTTGAGTATTGTGTGAAGTCATCACCATAGAATAGCCCACACCGGGATGTGTCCTGTGGAACCAATGATTTGAAAGAAAAGGAATTTTTCTGAACCATTACATTGAACAAAAAATTACTTATTTTCATTCATTTTCAAGTTATACATTTTTTTTTTTTTTTAAATCAAGTCATAGACCTTTAAGCAAAATAAATACTTTTAATTTTTATTTAACTATTCCGTGAATCACACAGGTAAGCGACTAGTGTTCTATAATATGGAACACCTGTCATTCAAGCTTCAACAAGATGCTAGCTAGGGCTCTTACATGGACCGTTTTACTTTTTGGATCATTTAAGCCTTTTGAATTCTATCATACAACTCATTGATATAATATTATGTTTCTTTTATTTTGGCAGAGAAATTTTCTTGCATTTTTAAATTTTTGGTATAATGGAAAATGCTAGAACTCTTACATCGGCTCTCTCTCTCTCTCTCTCTCTCTCTCTCTCTCTCTCTCTCTCTCTCTCTCTCTCTCTCTCTCTCTCTCTCTCTCTCTCTCTCTCTCTCTCTCTCTCTCTCTCTCTCTCTCTCTCTCTCTCTCTCTCTCAACTTAGTCACCAAACTCACTTCTAGTGCTGGGACCTCATAATATCACAATCTACAACTATTACAAGCTCAACAATCTAGGAATGGCCACATTTGCTCAAGATTGCATAGACTTGAAACTTGTACGACTTATGTATGCTGGGAGCCAGAGACATGAATGCAACTCTTTATCAAATATAAACTAATCTTGAGTTGATCACTAAACTAGATCACATGTTCAAAATTGATTTAATTCCTTCTTGAACAAATTTGAGCTAGTTCAAAAACTATTTGATTAACTCATTATTTCCTTGAATATCAAACTCAAGACTATAAAATTTTTTAGGAAAAAAATTGAACTTCAAATTAATTTTTAAGTATCTTCGTCAAATCTACTATGTGCTGATGTAAGAGATCATTCATTTGTAATTTTAATTATATGACTTTTCAAGTGAGTCTTGTGGCATGTTAAATTAAAATGTATGAATAGTCTTATAAAATAATCAAAGTTAAAAATTAAATCAAACACATGATATATTACAATTAGTTGAGCATAAAGGATAACATAAAAACTAGAATGGAGGATTCTTATTTCGCATTAGAATTTCTTTTCCAATGATTTGACACCCATTATTATACAAAGAGAGTTAGGCAGAAAAAGAAAGGAGACTAACAAGTTAGCACCATTATTATACGAGTTAGGCAAAGAGACATGGAGACTAATTTTCGGGGTTGCCCATTAAAAAAAATTATTATAAGAAGTTGATAAAAGTCTTCCACTTCCATTAAAATTTTTTCATTGAAAGAAAAGAAGACCCATTATTAGTCCGAGTCTCCCACTCAGGCAATGAAAACTAATCCTCACCCATTATATATACTAGCGTATAACCTGCACAATGCGCGGGATACTTTTATTTATTACAAAAGACATATGATTACTAAAAATTTAAACGTTTTATATTAAGATAATACTAAAAAAAAGCAAATAATTACTTGCAAAGAAAAAATAAAATAAATTCAGGGAGTTTTATAATAGAGATTTCAAAATCTAATCTTGAAATTTGTGCCTGTTTCAACAAAATTTTAACTAGATCTCTTAGAAAAAGAAAAAAAAAATTCCTTTACCACCGATACACTTAAGTAAAAAGAAAGTGTTTTTTTTAGTCCAAGAATTTATTATTCAAGAGAAATAATAGGTCTGTTTTTTTTTTTTTAGAATGTAGTATAGAAAAACATAAAAGCACAATTAGTTGTAATCAGGGATCAAAATTAAAACTAATATTTAGGATATATATTCTGAATACAATAAATTCTAGTAATAGCACAATACAATTTAATTGAGTGTTGAAATCAACCAACTTCAGACTTTAATTGTGTAAACATTAGATCATAACAATTCTATTAACTATGAAAAAAAATCAACAATGAATAAAGAATAGACAAACTCATGGAATAGATTTGAAATTTTTTCATAAAGAAAGAAAGCCTTAAGTGAAGTTTTGTGAATATGATACCTTATGTTTTGTGAAAATGAAGATCATATTTATATATTTCATAAGCAAATAAATATCTAACCACTTAATGAACTAGATAAAGAAGAGGTTCAAAGTTTTTAAGGTTGGACCGAGATCAAACCAAAGTTGAATTTAATGACATTATAATTAATTTAATAATTATTTAAAATATAATAAATATATTAAATTGGTAAAAGTTGAAAATTTGACTAAAATAGTTCAAATAAATATAAAAATCTATCTTTCAAATATATTTTTAAAGCACAACTTTTAGGTAAATAAAAATATTAAATTCTAAGTAAGCATATATAGATATTGGAGTTTGATAGTCTAATAATATGTTAAGTTTTTAACCCATATTATCTTGTTCTCATAGGATTTTATATCCTTAACCAAAAAGTCTCCAGTTAAGTGGGCGGACAATCCAAGGAAGCTACTAAAGAAAGGTAAAAAATATTAACATAAAATGAAAAGTGATCAAGTTCCAAGAATGTGTTGGCAGCACAACATCCACAAAAAGTGCTTCAAACTTTCATAGTTGGCCTTTTTATTTTCTTTCGATAAAAAAATTTCAAACTTTCTCTTCATCTTATCTTTGAAAGTTTCAGACCATGTATAATTAAATTATCAGCGGCTGTGAGTTTCTGTTCTTTTTTTTCCATCTTACTTCCCCTGTTTTTTTTTTTTTTTTTTTTTTTGTCAACAATTTCTTTCATTTTCTTTATCTCATCTCGCTATCTCTTCTCTAGCATATGAACAAAAAAGACCCAAATTTTACGGAGAGACACATGAAATGGAAGATCTGAGAGCAGAAGGAGAAAGAGTGCAAAGTCTGAAAGAGACTGAGATGCAAAGAAGGAGGTTTTGTGATTTGTGGGTTTGGTTTGTATTTGTGATTTATGGGTTTGGTTTATGCTGCTTGTGCACTATGTTTGAGGAAATTTATGGGATGAAGATGAAGATGATGAAGAGATGGATGAGATTATTTTGGTTTTGATGATTTGTGGGTTTGGTTTGTGCTAGGTGTGTAATGTGTTTGAAGAAATTTATGGGATGAGGAGAAAGATGACGAAGCCGGAGATGGGGTGTTTTGGTTTATGCTGAGTTTGTGATATAGAAGGAGATGGAGATGGGGATAAAGGAAGAGAGAGTTTATCGGTTTTTTTGGGGAGGGAGAAGGCGATAGGTAGAAGAAATTTTTATTATTATCGGGTTCTTGTTTTAGTTTTTAGAATAAGTATCGGTGGAGAAATAGGGATAAATAGTTTTTTTTTTTTTTTTTTTAATGTTGAAAACATACAACAGAACTAATTTAACTTTAAATTTATGGAGGAAAAAAAAGTCAGAGAAAGAATTATCCGTCGGAGTCATTGTTAACCAAAAAGTCAAAGGGAACTCTTTTTAGTCGACTTCATATGCCTTCTTCTTCTACTTCTTTTTCTGGAAAAATCAAAAACCAAAAAGGTCGTTTTACTGGGAAGGAGTTCTCTTTTTTCTTGATCGGAATGTCTGGAAACAAAGATTGAAACAGGTCTTTAAGTTTAGAATGATACGTGATCCTTCCAACTAGTAAGAATTTGGGCTTGGATTGTCTTACGGCTTGATGCAGTTGGCGAACAGATTTCTCTCTCTTCAGATTTCTCAGTTTTTTCTCTTTCTCCATTCTTTACGACTCTCCCTCTATTTCTCAGATTCTTTCAGTTTTTCATTGGGAATGTAGCGTTTGGGTTTGTGTTTTTATAAAGAAGATTGATATGAAGACTCTCAAACGGTTGGTCAAAAATATTAAAAAAATTCTTAAATGGTGTACAGTGCGGTTTTTTTAAGATGAACTCTACACGTGTTAGTTTTTAAAGGGGCCTTTTTCCCTAACATGGCAACACCTCCTTAAAGATTCTGCTATTATGTATAGTATTAGATATATGTCTGTGTGTGTGTGAGTTTGTGTAAAATGGTTTTATTCCATGACAAAAAGTGTTGTAATTGCATTAATTTTGTTCTTCGTATTTTGTGGGATTTTATTGTATTGGGTTTAGTATTAAGATGGTGAAGAATCGAGCATAAAATAAAGATCAGTGCAATTTCGCAACTAACTCTCCAAAAGCTTACGAGTAAAGGTTCACGCAAAAAGGGTACGTGAGAAGCACATGCTGGAAGCTAAAGGGTCAAGTGCCAGGTTGCTTTTCGCAAGTGCTTCGCGAGACAGGCCATCTCATGAGGTACCCACGAAACGTTTTGTCTGGAGGATTTTAAGTGCGACTTTTTTACCCTTCACCCATACTATATATACCCTCATTACCCACAAAAGTAAGAAAGGACATATAGAAAGAAAACCCTAGATAGGTTTCTACATAACACACCCACTTTTAGAGAGAGAGCTACTCATCCTTAGTGAGAAATCATTGTAGCCTCTTCTTCTTCCCTTTCCCATTGTCATACTTTGAGAGGAGATTTGCACCCAAACACAATACACAACCAATCTGAGTGTAGAGAGCATTTTAGAGCTTGGGAAGTTTTGGAGATTTGCCAAAAAAAGCTGGTGAGACTTGGTAAATGCAATCGGGCGTATTGCGAGATTTGGATAGCTAGTGAAGACAAGACTCTAAGAAGTCCATTGGTAGTAGGAGCTTGGAGGGCTCAAGTATATTGGGTAGACTAGGCTTGGAGGGTCTTTTTTTATTTGTGTACTCCAACTTTTTCACTAGTGGATCGATTTCGACTTGGAGGATTGCAGAGAGGTTTTTCGCCGAGTTCTTCGGTTTCCTCTTTGATAACATGTCTTGGTATTATCTTGTACTTACATCTCTCTTCCCTTACTCTTGTGCTTTACATTTATTGTTTGTTGTTCATATTTATGCACTAGAGTAGTTATCGGTTCATTGCACATATTTACTCTTGTTCTGCACTTAGTATTAAGTAAGAGTAAAAGCAATCTAACCGTAATTTAAAATTTGGGGCTAAACAAGCTCATGTGTTTTTAGCACAAATTCATGCCCTTTCACATGGTATTAGAGCGGGTACACTTGTTTTAGTTTCATTACCTAAGTGTGATCCTTGACCCCTTGTGTTTATTGCCATGGATAGTGCTTTGTATGCTTCTAAGTATGTTATTGAGTGTAACATGCTAGGTGAAAATAGCTTAATTTTGCATATTTATATCATTATTAGAAAGTATTATCATACTTATTTTGAGTTAATTCATGCATTTTATAGTTGGTTTTGGATTAATGTTGTATAATCAATTTTGTGCTTAATTGAATTTTAATGCGAGAATTTGTCTTTTGTAGGATAATAAAATTAAATAAATGGATTTGTGCAAAGAAGAAAACTAATGGACTTTACTTTTACAAGGGTCATGATGAAGTCAAAGAAGGCCAACCCAATTAAATTCAAGTCCAATTGGGATTAGGATTCCAGCCTACGCACTAGTTAGTATTTGGAGCATAACTTTCGGTTCAGATGTCCAATTGAGATGTTTCAAGTTGGGCTGAAAAGCTAACTTAAAGGGATACAACTTTTTAGTTTATCAAAAGTCCGAATTCTAAAGTTAAATAGGCCTAAAACGTCGGTTAAGGGAAGCCTAAAAACCTGGGATTTTCTCCAAACAGGAATTCAACTTGTAATAGGATTTCTTGACCTATTTAAAGGCTCTTTAGGGCAAAATTCAGGGGGGAGCTGCTGTCGAACATAATTTAGGTTTTCTTAAAATTTCTTTACAGTTTTTAGAGTTTTATTTATGTTATAGTTTGCTAGAAGTCTTGCTAAGGCAAGGGGTGAAACCCAATTCTTTGATTTATCATAGACTCCGGGCACATTAAATGCTTAGTATTCCTTGTGAACTAATTCACTAGTTTTGTTTTGCCTAAAATCAATCAATTTCATAAAACTACCTTAGACCATTAATTCTTAAGCTTTTATTGTTAAATCATCCGACTAAGATCATCTTTCGTATGAATTTTAGTTGAGTTATAAAATAAATATTGTTAAGACTACCAATAGATGTGTTGTGTGTGGATCCCTAAACCTTAGTGTCTTAATATATTGTTATGTTTTTTCAATTTAAATTACCTTTACTAAACCATCAAAAATCTCTTCAATTATGTTAGGCCACAAACTGAATGACCCCTTGTGATTTAAACTAATTAATTAATTTAGCCAAGTTATTAATTAATCAATTTAACATGCAAATACGTGGCAGCACAAACAAATCACCGAATAACTAAATATGCAGCGGAAAAAATAAATGACACGGTGATTTATTCACGAATGGGGAAAAACCCTAACGGCAAAAACCCCACCGGGTGATTTTCAGGTCACCACTCCCGAAACTCCACTATTATCAAATCAAGCAGTTACAAATAAGGAATCCCAAGTACCTTATCAACCTACAGTTGAACTCTTACCCCAATACCCAATCGGACTTGATCTGTAGTGACAGTTCCCCCTTTTGATGCACGGCTCCCAAGTACGTGACTAACCAGATGCGCGGATCCCAGTACGCGACTTCAAACACCAACTTTAGAAAGAGAGGTTGGCTGCAAAGTTCTTCAGATCATCCTATGCGATGAAGATCAGGAAGATGCTTGGTCACAAAACCCTACGGTGCAAAGTACACAGCAACTTCTTGAAGAAGATGAACTAGGTCAAGAACTTCGTCTCAGATCACAATTTGCTTGAACAAGGATTGCTCAATGCTTTTGCAACTTGTGTCTATGTTGACGGCTTTTAAAATAATCCTTTTATATGTTTAGGGTTAGAAGAAAAGAAGGCCCAAAAACACATTCACGGATCCCAAGAAAATCAGATTAGAATTCTGACTTTTGTAAATCTCGACAGCTAGCAGGTGTCGAGGTAGGTGTCGAGTAGGTGTCGAGATTTAAAAATTCTGCACTTCAACTTGCTTTTTCTTGGACAGACTTGATGACTTCAACACTTGATCTTGAAACATAGTTTCTTGAAGTATTAAATACACCTAGAACTACCCAATTACAAGTAGAGTGCGTTTTGTCACAGGATTAGCCAATTTACATAAAATGTGACATATGTTCTTAACATGTGAACACATATGTCCTAACAATCTCCCCCTTTGGCAATCCGTGACAAAACCACAACACACAAATGAACATATGAGAGAAGTCATAAATCACTCAACTCATATTCACTTGTTACATACAATAAAATCTATCCTAACACAAACTCTTGAAGAACTTTGCAAAAAGAGAGTTTATGGCAAGTAGACTTTGACAACCTGTATTTCTGAAACACTTTTAAACAAAACTCATCAAGGCATCTTGTGTGAAACAGAAATAATTAGATTGCATACAAATATAAAGAACATGTGTATAAAGAGAGAAAAGAAACAACACATGAAGAGGTAGGTGAAAAAGAAACATACATCCACATATATAGAAGATAAGTACAATGTATGTAAACTGATATACAAGACCAATGTATCTAATAATACTAGAAAAGAAAAAAGATACATCAAAAGCCTCACTACATCCCTCAAAAATATGAACACTCCCCCTATCAAAACTGTCCTATACTAACTCTCCCCCTAAGATGACTACTCTCATAATCCAAAACTACTCCCCCTTTTTGTCACGAATGACAAAGGGTAGAGTGTCATGTAGACATCTCATCAGTAGAGCTAGCATCTCCATCATCATCATCTGAAGCATCATCGTCATCACCATCATCATCATCATCCTCAGAGTCAGAATCTGAATCCACTGGAGGAGGTGGTGGAGGAGAAGCCTCAGAAGCAAAACCACCCATGGTCGCCTGCCGTCGTGCGATACGACCAACATGAACATTCACCTGATACAACTCAGTGGTAAGTGTATCGAGGCGAGCATCCATGCGCTGCAGCTGCGCCATAATGTCTCCAAGAGATACATCGCCCGAAGAAGGAGGAGCCGATGTAGATGGAGCTGATCTGGATGGAGCCGAACGGGAGGGAGGAGTGAAATCCGGCTGTCTCGCCCTGAACTGTGCCTCACTACGTTTTACGGTAGCGGCATCTATGGCAGAGATGTGTATGAAGTGGTCGGACGAGGGAAAAGGGATGGAAAAATGGCGTAGTATCCTCGTGATAGCAGAAGGAAAGATGAGCTTATCACGGGACGCCGCATCTAAATGAACATCTATGATAGAGAAAATGAAGTGGGAAGGAAAATCTATCGTGAGATGCTCAAGTAGAGAAAGCAAGAAACGAGCACGAGGCTCGGTGATAGAGTTATAATGGGAAAGAGGATGAAGTACAAAAGTCATCACCATGTTAAGGAATCTAGGACCTTTAGCAAAAGGTCTACATGATGTGTACATATGCTCACCCCACTCAGAAGGGCGCTCACAGAAAGCAGAAATGAGCTCATCCCTGGACACAGTCCTCAGTCGCTCACATGTAGGATAGTCAGGAAACTCTATCCTAGGAACCCTAAGCACATCCGCCACTAGCTGCGATGTGACAGGGATGCGCGTACCTCTAACGCGAGTGAAAAAGAGAGGTACTGAACGATCAATCCCGTGCATGTTGGAGTAAAACTCCTGAATCAGCACGAGAGGACAAGTGACCGGGATGTCACACAGTGACCCCCATCCCCGACTGTGAATGACAGAGGGAAGGTCAGTGTCGGCAAAGTCTGCCAGAACAATGTGGCGTTCCGAATGAACACCTCGTTTAGAAAAGTTCTCAGTAAATGCCTTGTAGGCATCTCCATCACGGAACCGAAGATTATGAGGAGCAATATCAGAAGATGAAGAGGCTCCAGAACGCAGAGGGTTCCGGGCCGGAGTGGATTTACGTTTAGGTGCCATCGATGCAACTAACGTAAAAGAAAAAGAAAAGAGATAGAGAGGGAGACAATCAGAAAAGTCTCAAACAGTTCAAATATAACAATATCTAGAACAAAAATGGACGTATGCATGGGAATGCATGGTCATGTGACATGCTAACATAAAAAGCATCATGGGCTCAGCCCAATCCAATCCTATCAGCACACAGACAAGAATCACACAACTAAATGCATGAACATATCATTCTAATGCACATGGAATGCAATGCATGTCATTCTAAACTCTTTTTATTGAAAACCCAACCCAAGATTTCAATAAAAACTCAATGATTTTGAAAAACCCAAAGTTTTCAAAGAAAAACCCAAAACCTAAGTTTTAAAACATGAAATGCATGAAAAACAAAGGATAACAAGATCATACCAGGTGATTTGAAGCAAGAAAGTGCCAAAAATCAAGTTGGATGAAGGTTGGAGAGAAGAAAACTGCACAGGAAGACCAACCGCCTCGGACAGATCGAAGAGAGATCGAGAGAAATGAGAGAAAAAATCGCGAACGAAGCTTATATAGGATCTCCAATAACTCTCGACAGCAGAGGTGTCGAGAGGTATCGAGATGCTGTCGAGGTAGGTATCGAGATAATATGCCTTCGACAGCTAAGGTATCGAGGAGGTATCGAGGTACCAAACAGCTCATTCAACATAAGAAGCTCGATCGATCGACGTGGTGTCGAGAAGGTATCGAGCAGACAGAGAGAATCTCGATCGATCCACCAAGTGTCGAGGAAGTGTCGAGATTGCGATAAGAAAAGGCTTAGAGGCTCGACAGCTGACCAGGTATCGAGGAGGTATCGAGAAGGTGTCGAGCCAGCTATGAAATGCAGTTTTTCGAGAAGTGAAAAACACAACCATGAATGCAATCAAGACATGCACCTCAAACATGATCCAACCAACATATAATATTCTCAAAAATCATCTCTCAATGAAAATTTAAGCACATGGATCTCCCAAGAACACACAACACACTAAACAAGTCTAACAAATTTTATATTTCAAAAATAAGTTATGACAGTTTAGTGAGCATACAAAAGTACATGTAAAACCTTTGTGATGGCCAAATCACATTGTACCTGCACATGTATCAAAAGTAGCAAAGAATATTGCGTGTTGTGTGTGAAAAACATCGCAAGATTGCATATGTGTATACATGTTATGATGATCTGAGATATGAGCAAATAACTTTAACTCACACACAATCATAACTGTTTGATGGGGACTATCACCTTCGAGGTACATCCTATAACTCCCACATCTCCTAGAATACACGCTTGCAACCATTTTAAAGCATTTTTAATCTTTTTGCTTTTTATTTCTTTGCATATTTTCTTTTTAAGCATATCATGCATGGGCTTATGAGAAAGAAAAGAAATACCCATTGATATTTTGACATTTCAATTTTGCTATGCCTAAGCACACAAATGTCATTGATGATTGGCGGGCAACAGTGGTGAGATGGTTATTTATGCCTTTCTCTTAGGATTTTCTAGTCCTACCCGTCAAAAAGAGTGATATGAGTGTTAAGTCTAAGAAATAACCTAATCTTACTCATCACAAACAAGAGCCACAAAGCTCACTTGCTTAGTTGTGCATAGAAATGCTCATCTAAGCTACAAGAGATACAAAGTTTAGAGAACTTTGTTTCATTGGCCATCTAAGGTACACAAGTACCAAAGTACACAAAACACACACTGTTTTTGTATTTTTCAATTTTTCAAATTTTTTTTTTTATTTTTATGAAAAACAAAATAAACAAAACTGAAGGTAAACACACAAAGACATGTTAAGAAAAAACAAAACAATGCATAAAACTAGACTGACTCAGCAAAAATGCAAAACACACAAGCAATGCAAAAAAAAACAAAAAGGGAGAAGAAAGTGATAATATCACTTAGAGTCCTTTTTCTTCCACACCTTGGAAGACCCTTTCCTTTGATTAAGACTTTGAAACGGCGGTGAGGGGGAAGGATTACACCCGTTCAAGTTCGAAAGGAACATGAGGGCTTTCAGAAGATCTCCAAGAGGAGCAAGAGAGGATTGAAGCTGATTTTGGCTTCCAGATGCTGTCATACTATTGCTCTGTTGGGTGGCTAGCCACTTGTAGCAATTAGGTCGAGTATGACCAGCAGCTCCACAATGATAACAGAGATGCTGCTTCTTTTGTTTAGGCTTTTGAGAGTTAGCCTTCTTATCCCTAGGGAGTTTAGCATCTTTCTTTTCTAACTTAAGGGGTGCTCCTAAGATTGATTTACCCTTGTCTATGTTCTCACTTGCTAATTCAGTTTTAACATCAATATTCTCAATTTTAACATTATTAGCAGGAGGAACAAAAACAGTAGAACTAGTAGAAGCAGAGTTAGAGATAGAAAGACCATACCCTAAACCTGTTCGATCTGAAGCAGATTTCTGGTTGCTGAGCATCTCATCAAGTTTTGCACTTGAAGTCCTCTCCAGTTGAGCTCTGACTTGAAACAGCTCTGCTTCAAGCTTCTTGGTCTTCTCAGCCAGGAAGTTGTTCTCAAACCTCAGTGCTCCAATAGTTTGATTCGCCTCATCAAACTTTGTGGACAACTCTTCACGGTCAAGTTCCACATCACTGAGCTTCTTGGTGGCCAGCTTGTATAGCTTCTCATGCTTTTCAGAAAGCTTGTAAAGCTTCTCATAGGCTGAATGGATATCATCTTTGTCATCCATCTTTTCACATTCAGTGTCCACCAATTCTTCTTCTTTTTCTTCAACAATCCCATCAGTAGAATTGACTGAAGCAGTGAAGGCATTTAGGATTCCGTCATCCTCATCATCGGAATCATTTTCAGGCTCAGTGTCACTAAGGGTTGCAGCTAGAGCCTTGCTCTTCCCAATGCTCTTTAGATATGTGGGACACTCATTCTTCATGTGTCCAAACCCATGACACCCAAAACATTTTGGTCCTGCCGGAACAGTGTACTGACCGCCATCCTTGGCATCCTTCCTTCCTTTATCTTGGCTCTTGAACTGTGAAGAGCTGGATTGCCTTCGGTCCTTGTCGAAGTTCCTCCCATTGGCATTCTTCATAAACTTCTTGAACTGCCTTGTAATGTAGGACTTCATCTTGGAATCTTCATCATCGGAAGACTTATCTGTATCACTGCTCTTCGCCTGCAGGGCCATGCTCTTGCCCTTGGTTGACTTGCCTATTCTTGATAACCCTAGCTCGTAGGTCTGCAAGTTCCCAACCAGCTCAGTCAAAGGAATTTTATCAATGTCCTTTGATTCTTCAATTGCCGTAATCTTGGCATGAAATCTCTCAGGTAGAGATCTGAGCACCTTCCTTACAACCTTGGGTTCAGGGATGGTTTCCCCAAGATTGAAGGCTGAGTTCACTATGTCCTTAAGCTTGGCATAGAACTCATCAAACGACTCATCCTCCTCCATCTTTATCTCTTCAAAGCTAGTAGTGAGCCTCTGTAGCTTTGAATCTTTGACAGCCTTTGTTCCTTCATAGGTTGTCTGGAGGATGGTCCACGCCTCCTTAGCAGTTTCCGTTGAGGATATCTTCTTGAACTCCTCATTAGTGACAGCGCTAAATAGGGCATTCAACGCTCTGCTGTTGAAGTTTGCCGCCTTGATCTTGGCTTCATCCCAATCGACCGGCGCTTCTTTTGGCTTGGTCCAGCCAATCTCAACAGCTTGCCACACCTTCTCGTCTAAGGACTGCAAAAAAGCTCTCATGCGTACTTTCCAGTAGGCATAGTTAGTCCCATCAAATAAAGGAGGTATAATGAGGGATTGTCCTCTATCCATGACAGCAGGGGTCAATGGATCTACACAGCAAAGATTAACCTAATCAGAGTGTGCCTGCTCTGATACCACTTGTTAGGCCACAAACTGAATGACCCCTTGTGATTTAAACTAATTAATTAATTTAGCCAAGTTATTAATTAATCAATTTAACATGCAAATACGTGGCAGCACAAACAAATCACCGAATAACTAAATATGCAGCGGAAAAAATAAATGACACGGTGATTTGTTCACGAATGGGGAAAAACCCTAACGGCAAAAACCCCACCGGGTGATTTTCAGGTCACCACTCCCGAAACTCCACTATTATCAAATCAAGCAGTTACAAATAAGGAATCCCAAGTACCTTATCAACCTACAGTTGAACTCTTACCCCAATACCCAATCGGACTTGATCTGTAGTGACAGTTCCCCCTTTTGATGCACGGCTCCCAAGTACGTGACTAACCAGATGCGCGGATCTCAGTACGCGACTTCAAACACCAACTTTAGAAAGAGAGGTTGGCTGCAAAGTTCTTCAGATCATCCTATGCGATGAAGATCAGGAAGATGCTTGGTCACAAAACCCTACGGTGCAAAGTACACAGCAACTTCTTGAAGAAGATGAACTAGGTCAAGAACTTCGTCTCAGATCACAATTTGCTTGAACAAGGATTGCTCAATGCTTTTGCAACTTGTGTCTATGTTGACGGCTCTTAAAATAATCCTTTTATATGTTTAGGGTTAGAAGAAAAGAAGGCCCAAAAACACATTCACGGATCCCAAGAAAATCAGATTAGAATTCTGACTTTTGTAAATCTCGACAGCTAGCAGGTGTCGAGGTAGGTGTCGAGCAGGTGTCGAGATTTAAAAATTCTGCACTTCAACTTGCTTTTTCTTGGACAGACTTGATGACTTCAACACTTGATCTTGAAACATAGTTTCTTGAAGTATTAAATACACCTAGAACTACCCAATTACAAGTAGAGTGCGTTTTGTCACAGGATTAGCCAATTTACATAAAATGTGACATATGTTCTTAACATGTGAACACATATGTCCTAACAAATTAAAATTTATTATTCTAGTTTTATTCTCTTGTGGTTTGCTAATTAATTCCCTTTTCCCTGTGGATTCGACGTCCGACTTACCATATTATTACTTCGCGACAATCCTGCACTTGGGAGCATTATTTAAGTTGCAACACCATGTGTTTTTGAAAATGCCTCTATGAGTGTTAATCCTCATAATTGTGATGACATGTTACATGAATCTATGGGTGTTGTTAAAATTCCAAATGTCAAACTCTTGAAAAAAAAAGGCTAAGATTTTTCATGAGAATTTGTGCAAGTTCATTTGTGAAAAGGATGATTTGATTGATAAGCTCAATGAATCCAACAATTTGGTTAAAAAGTATAAGAAACTTGCTGAACATTCTCTTGAAAAACTAAAGGAGTTTGAATGTTTGAATATATACTTGGATGCTTAAGTTGTTTGAACGTTTGAATATATACCAATGAGACTTTTCCTATGATAATATCTTCTGAACTTGACTCCTTGCAAGAATATAAATTGAAAAATGTTTTGAGTAAACATAAAGGTGTCATAGGAAGAAACATGGCTAACATAAAAGGACTTAGTCCATTGGTTTGTACTCATAGGATTTATTTAAAAGACAATGTCAAACCATCTAGGGAGACTAAACAAATTTTGGAAAATAAGGTTAACCCAAATCGTAAAGATTGGTCTTTGAGGTTGAATGATGCACTTTGGGTGTATCGCACTACCTATAAAATATTCTTGGTATGTCTCCCTATAGACTTGTTTATGGTAAAGCTTGTCACTTACCTGCGGAATTAGAACATAAATCATATTGAGCAATAAAGATGTTTAACTTTAATTTAGAAAAGGCTAGTTCATTGAGAAAATTGCAATTGAATGAGTTGGAAGAAATTTGGCATGATGCATATGAGAATTCTAGGATTTCTAAAGAAAGAATGAAGGTTTTTCATGACAAACAAATTTTAAGGAAATTTTTTGAACCATCTCAAAAAGTTCTTTTGTATAATTCTAGGTTACTTTTGTTCCTCGAAAAATTGAGATCTAGATGGACTGGACCTTTCATTGTTAAAAATGTTTTTCCCCATGGTGCCATAGAAATTGAAAATCCTAAGAATGGTAACATATTTAAAGTGAATGGACAACGTCTTAAGCCATTTCTTGAGAATTTTTCACAAGAGGAGGAATCCATTAATTTGGAGGATCCCATTTATCAAGACTTGCCAAGCAATTAACATTAGTGTTTGTGTCGTATTTTAGATTTTTTTTTTCTTTTTATTATTTTTGTTATTTGGTTTTCTAACCTCTTTTGCAAGTGTTGAAATTTTTTTTGGTTCATTTATGTTCATCTCTTCAAGGTACTCTCTGTAATCTCTACTCTTTATGGTTTTTTCTTGTTAACATTGAGGACAATGAAAGTTTTAGGTTCGGGGGAGGAACTTGAGATAATTTGCATTTGGTTTTATTTTATGTTAAAAAAAAATTTGGGTTGTTTTTAGTGATTTTTGTTTTTGTTTTTGTTTTTAGTCCAATTTTCAAAAAAAAAAAAAAAAAAGAAAAGAAAAGAAAAGAAGAAGTGTTGCTTTAGCAAGAGTTTTAAGTCAAAGTTCTTTATGCTACTTCTATCTAAAGAATTCCACTGTTTTTCATGCTCAACTATTAAACACATGTACTTTAACCACATGAACATGTTTCTTGGTTGAGAGATTGAGATGACTTTGAAAATCTTGAAAATAAAATGTAGAGACTATAACCCAAGTGAGTTCTTGAGCCATTCATTTTTTTTAGAGGGTTATTTTCTTTTGATCTCTTTTTTCATTTGGAAGCACATAACTTTGTTGTTGCTTAGTCTCATTATTCTTTAATTTGGTTGAATGCTTAGAATTCATCAATTTTATACCACACTTGAATAAGTTAAAGTCATGGATTTTGAAAAACTATCCCAATCCTTAAGAGGTGGTTTTAGGCCATATTTGTTAATTTTGAGCCTTTATTATTTTCTTTCTTGATACATTACCGCTAGTCACCCATTTGAGCCTATTATTTTAGTCATTCTTTCTCAAACCCTTTCCTAAAGTATTCCAAGAAGGAATGCAATCAAATTGTCTTATTGCGGTAAATTTGTGGTGAAATAGTTGGAAGAAAAGGAGGAGTCACTCAAAAAAAAAAAAGAAAAAAAAAAAAAAAAGAACCATAAACAGAAAAGGAAAAACGTTGAAAAAAAAAGGGGAATGTGAAAGAGGAAGGAATAGAGAATGAATTTGTTGATGAAATTTTGAAGAAAAAGAGAGAGTGAAAGTGCAATATTCAAGAAACTTGAGAGGATAAATCAATTGTCATATACTTAAAAGAAGTTGTCCCTCTAATTATTCTTGGGAATAATTATTATTTTTACCTATACCCTTTGTTCTAAATTCCTCCTCTTTACCCTACATTACATCCAATGAAAGTCCTATTTGATCTTAAGAAATGTATGGTTTGGATCTTGACATGACTAATCAATGTGTGTGGTGTAATATTCTTAGTGTTTGGCATCCTTTCATGAGACTATAAATGTCTTTTATTTTGCTTCACCGTTCTTCATCTTATTTATATGTGAGATATTAGTCTTTATTCTACATTATTCTACTCACATATGTTTGAGAGTGTTACACCCTTTTCAGAGTGATTTTATTTGTTGAGTGTTAACAACTGTGAGATTTGAGTTAAAGCATAGCTTTAGATAGAAATTCAAGCCATATTTTATCTTAAGACTAAGGTTGTGTTTGTGTTGGCTAAACTATTCACACACGGAGTATTGATGGCATGTGGAATATCTTTGGTGGTTGTTAGTGTTTTGACCTTTGATTAATTATTTCTACTAAATTAATAATTTTTTGTTATTTTGTGTCTTTGTCTTGAGTCGTTTAAATTGCTAGGGACTAGCAATGAGTTGGTTGTGCAGTGTGATAATAGCTTAATTTTGCATATTTATATCATTATTAGAAAGTATTATCATACTTATTTTGAGTTAATTCATGCATTTTATAATTAGTTTTGGAATAATACTGAATAATCAATTTTGTGCTTAATTGAATTTTAATACGTGAATTTGTCTTTTGTAAGATAATGAAATTAAATAAGTGGATTTGTGCAAAGAAGAAAGCTAATGGACTTTACTTTTACAAGAGTCATGATGAAGTCAAAGAAGGCCAACCTAATTAAATTCAAGTCTAATTGGGATTAAGATTCTAGCCTACGCACTAGTTAGTATTTGGAGCATAACTTTTGGTTCAAAAATGTCGATTAAGTGAAGCCTAAAAATTTGAGATTTTCTCCAAACAAGAATTCAACTTGTAATAGAATTCCTTGACTTATTTAAAGGCTCTTTAAAGCAAAATTTAGCGGGTGTAGAACTTAATTTAGGTTTTCTTAAAGTTTTTATTTTATTTTATTTTATTTTATTTATTATTATTATTATTATTATTATTATTATTATTATTTTACAGTTTTTAGAGTTTTGTTTGTGTTATAACTTGCTAGAAGCCTTGCTAAGGCAAGGGGTGAAACCCAACCGTTTATTGGTATGTTCTTAACAATTATTTATTGGTTTTAATGCTTATGTTTTTATTTATTTTATTGTTTTACTCATCTAGAAAAGTATTTAGTTCTATATAATTCTTTGATTTATCGTAGACTTCGGGCACGTTAAATACTTAGTATTCCCTACGAACTAATTCACTAGTTTTGTTTTGCCTAAAGTCAATCAATTTCATGAAACTACCTTAGACAATTAATTCTTGAGTTTTTATTGTTAAATCATCCGACTAAGATCATCATTCGTATGAATTTTAGTTGAGTTATAAAATAAATATTGTTAAGACTACCAATAGATGTGCTGTGTGTGGATCCCTAAACCTTAGCGCCTTAATATATTGTTATTTTTTTTTCAATTTAAATTACCTTTACTAAACCATCAAAAATTTCTTCAATTAAACTTTATTATTTTAGTTTTATTCTCTTGTGGTTTGCTAATCAATTCCCTTTTCCTTGTGGAATTGACCTCGAATTTACCATATTATTACTTCACGACAATCCTGCACTTGGGAGCATTATTTAAGTCGCAGCACCATGTGTTTGTGAAAATGCCTCTATGAGTGTTAATCCTCATGATTGTGATGACATGTTACATGAATATATGGATGTTGTTAAAATTCCAAATGTCAAACTCTTGAAGAAAAATGCTAAGAATTTTCATCAGAATTTGAGCAAGTTCATTTGTGAAAATGATGATTTGATTGATAAGATCAATGAATCCAACAATTTGGTTGAAAAGTATAAGAAACTTTCTGAACATTCTCTTGAAAAACTAAAGAGTTTGAATGTTTGAATATATACTTGGATGCTAAACTTGTTTTGTCTAACAAACTTGTTGATGATCTTAAATGTGAAAGTGAAGCTCTTAAGATGCATATTGAGTGTTTGATTGCTGAACCTATTGCAAAAAAGGAAGAAAATCTTTGTTGCAATCATGTTGTGTTGCCCGATTTTGTGCCTATTGTAAGTTCTACCTCTAAAGACAAATCGGTGTATATTCCTCCACATAAAAGAAACCAAAGAGTGGAGAGAAAGACGCTAAAGCCTACGCCTTCGTTTAGGTCTCATCCTAGGGATTTGAATATATCTAAGTTTATTCCTACTTGCCACCATTGCAGTGTGATTGGTCACATAAGACCACAATGTTCCATGTTGGAAATAGAACAAAACCATGTTACTAGATCCCTCTTTAAAAAGTCTAATGGACCTAAACTCATTGTTTGTCACCATAGTGGTGCTTTTGGTCATCTAAGACCTCATTGCTCTAAGTTTCAAGCTCTTAAAAGAGTCAAAAGAAACGATAAACTTGAACTTCTTAGAAGTTGTGCTTTGCAAGCTAAACTGGATTTGATTGAAAGTGGTAAGTTGTTGAAGCTTGTGGTTAATGCTCTTACCTCCTTGTCTATGTGCATTTTTGGTTCTCATCCTTCCAACCCTTGTCTCACTTCTCATGAGACACTCATTCCAAACAATCATTCCATTTGGATGTGGAAGAATTCCTATGGTTGAGCTTATGCTTTTTTGATCCTAGATCTAATTCTTTCGATCTTTGTAGGACTCTTCATGCATTAGATATTTCATACTTATGCATTTGTGCATCTTGCATGTATGCATTGTTTTTTTAGTTTATCTTACTTTATTGCATTTGTTTTGTGTGAGTAAAAATCTAAAAACACATAAAAAGTGAAAAATTCAAAAAGTTTGATCGTATATGTTTGAGCACGTATCACATGTGAGTCTGGCCTAGTACCTCTGTACTAATGGCGTAGTGAATTTACGAGCTTAGCTTGTTATGTATGCACATTTTCTAAGTGTGAGTGACATCTAGAAATTTATGTTTGATTGTTGTAAATAGATTTTCAAGCTTGTCATGAATGATAATTAGTCAATAGTCTTGTTAGATCTTGATGCATACGTAGACTTGTGCCTATATATCCCTCACATTTTTTCTCTTTCAAAGAGCTCTACAAATGTTTATCTCTAAAAAGAGAAAAGAGCTGAAAAAGCCTTGCTTCGAAAACTGATTTGACTAGGAAAAGGTTGAGCAAATATGTATTAAAATGTATGGTGCCAAAACCAAAGGCTTATTCATTAAAAAAATATCAAAAGTTCATGGCACCATTTCTCAAAAATTTGAATGTATTGATCAAAAGTATGAAAAATGAAAGCCAAATGAAAAACTTTCAATCAAAATGTAATCATATTGGTGAGGGGTCATATATGTTCATTTCTACAAGTGAGATAGGTCACTTGACTTCGTGCTAGTTGCGTATGACTTGATTGAATTGATTATTGAAGTTTCATACTAGACTATGGACTAGTTCATACTTGATCCACACACACAATACACATGTTTAATGTTCAATGAATGCCTATTTCAATTGTGTGATTGTATTTGTTCAAATGTGATGACTGTACTCAATCATATGTGGATCAAACTAAAAAGATTTTTTATCGTTTTATTTATATTTGGAAGTGTTTTTCATCACTATTTGTTTCTAGGTTTTGTACCTACTTTGTTTTTCAATGTTTCAAGCTTGTTTTTGTGTTGAAAAATAGGGATCAGAGTCTTTCGCGAGTAGTTCGCGACTTGGCTACGAGTTGCGAGGATGAATAATGCATTTTTAGCATTTTTAGTCATCAAACAGAGACTTTCGTGATTGTCTCGTGAGCATGGTTGTCAAAATTGCGATCCGGATCGTAGGATCGCACGATTTTACGATCCCACCTCACTAAAACGTTTAAGATCGCACTGGAATTGTAAAAATGGTTGGATCGTATAGGATCGTAGAATCGTATGGGATCCTACTGATCCTACCAAAAACATAAATTTTTGGTTTTTTTTTTTGGTTTTTTTTTTTTAATTTTTTTTATGGGATAAATTTTTTGTTTTGATGAAGCTTAAAGGATTTTTTTTTTTTAATTTTTTTATTTTGATGGTATGGATTTTTATTTTTTATTTTATAAAATTATGTTAACCTAAGAAAATGTTTTCTAATTACTAGTTCACTTATAATCAAAATGAAGGAATGCTTCATCAATTCTAAATAAAGAATTTGATGTTGACTTTGCTACCTTTTAAGTTATAATGTTGTTAAATTTATTTGATCAATATATTAATTTGTGTTTTAATATTACTAAAATATTTTTTACATATATAATTTCATCAGTTATGCTTGTATTTGTATATTGATTGATTAATTTTTTTGAGCATGCTCTATTATTGTTGCTGAGCGGTATAACTTGAACAGTTGAGTATGAAATTGTATCTTGATGTCTTTTGCAGCTCTAGTATACAAATGTATAATATTTACATAAATGATGAAATGGATGATGATGATTAGGAATTTAGGACAGTGGTTATAAGAATCTTAGAATGAAAATAATTAAATGTTCACTTCACCTTAATATTCATCTTGCTCTTGGATTTCATATTGTAGTTAGCTAGTTTCCATTTGCTAATTTATTTTGTATTTCAAACTTAGAACTTAGAACTTGGAAAATATTTGTCATATGTTTTAATAAATATTTTGGTATTTGTTTGCTAAATATTAAACATTTATTGAAATACATTGGGTCAAAACTTAAATATATTTGTTTCGTTAGTATAGACTTAGCGATATATGACATGCAA
This sequence comes from Quercus gilva, assembly GCA_023621385.1. Classification (NCBI taxonomy): domain Eukaryota; kingdom Viridiplantae; phylum Streptophyta; class Magnoliopsida; order Fagales; family Fagaceae; genus Quercus; species Quercus gilva. The sequence goes on from CM042477.1 coordinate 15,324,813, forward strand.
ATTACATCATATGATGCAAATCTAAGTTTTTTATAGATGGATTTATAATTTATGTGATTATTCAACATACAAAGCCGTTATTAATGTATTTTTCGCTTTAAATCTAAAATATGTAGGATCTTACGATTCACGATCCGATTCTACGATCTACGATCCTACCTACCTTCAACGATCCTACATAGGATCTCGTTTTTGACAACCTTGCTCGTGAGTAACTCGCGAGAATGGCCTACCTGCGAAAATTCCTAGCTACCTGCGAAAATTTCCAAATCAGCTATTTTATAGATATTTCGTGAATTTTTGGTCCAAAATTCCTCATATGTCTCTATTATGACTCTGTCCTCTCCAAACCATATTTTTCAAAGTATTTACATTAAAACCCAACTAATTTCAAGTTTTTTACATTTCATAATCATCTCTAAGGTAATCTTTAATACTTTTAATTGTTTTTAATCCTTAGATTATGTTTTTGGGGGGTTTTATGTTCATAGTTGGGATTTTCTCAAAAGGGGGTTGGAAAACTTAATTTTTGTTAATCCTTTTTATTGAGTTTTGTTTTAAATGTCTATTTGCTTTGGATGTTGGGATTTTCTCAAATGGGCATAGATTTTCATATGTTCATGCATTGTTTATTATACATATATAGTGTGTGCACTCTAAATGTTTGATAAAATGTCTCTATGGTATTTTTTTCACTTTTTTGGACTCCGATGAGTAGCAATTTTTGGGGATTACCATGGTTATGCATGTTTATCATGTTTTGATTATTATTTGTGTGTTTTACACACTTTGCCCCATCAGTGCTTGCTCATGCATTGGTTTTGCATCTCATATGCACACTAGATGCACCATTGACGCACACACTCTAACACTTGACATGTTTTGCATTCACTCATACTAGTTAAGTCTTTTTAGACATTTTAGCATATATAACATGTTCTTGTGTCTATGTCATGCCTTAGTTTATACTTTGTTCTATTATCCTTAGCATGTCATGTTTACTCTATGATTTGTAGCATTGTGTTTTTAAGATGTTTTATCTTTTGTTTGAGCTTCATTTTCTGATTTTTCTTGCACCCCTCATGCATCATTACCCTTGTTCATATCTTCTTTTCTTTCCCTTGTTCCTCTTGATTCATTTGTCTATTCATGACAAAAAGGAGGAGAGTATACTAAAGAGTATACTGAAATGTATCGTCATTTCTATATGACTCATGTGCACATTCTCAGGGGGAGAAATTCTATCTCGTGCACATTCGTAGGGGGAGAAAGCCATAGGGGAGATGCATATATCAAGGGGGAGAAGACTTTTTTTTAATCAAGAAAACCTTGTTTTGTTTTTGTTTTACCCTATGTTTGTTTTCTTGTTTTGCTTTATGGTGCTTTGAGTTATATTTAGTATCTATGCTTTGTTGTTATCATTGCATCACGTTTATGTGTTGGACATGCATACATCTTTATGCTATTGTACTTTATTGGTTGCATGTTCGGATGATCATTTGCTTTGTTATATGATCATTGCAGTCATTTTCATATGACTGTCATGTGTTTGATCAAGTTGCTCATATATTTCACATCATGTTTACTTGGTCGCATTTTTACTTGTTACATTATACTTGTCCTTTTATTACTTGCTTTACTTTGAGAGTCTAATGCGTTTTGTGCAAATGTTTCAGGTTACAGGTATTGTGTTCCAAGTTCATCACAGGTTTTAGGTTTAGGTGTGAGTGAGTTTTTCCATTGTTCCCAAACTCACGTTTAAGTCTAGAGTCTGTTATAGGGTGTTTTGTCACGGAATAGCCAAATGAGGAGATTCTAAAATTGTGATTTACAACTATTTTTATGTTGGTTTTATTCCATGATAAAAAGTGTTGTAATTGCATTAATTTTGTTCATTATATTTTGTGGGATTTTATTGTATTGAGTTTAGTATTAAGATGGTGAAGAATGGAGCATTAAATGAAGATCAGTGCAGTTTTGCGACTAGCTTGCCAGAAGCTCACGAGTAAAGGTTCCCGCGAAAATGGCATGTGAGAAGCACACGCTGGAAGATGAAGAGTAAAGTGTCAGGCTATTTTTCACAAGTGCTTCGTGAGATAGGCCATCTTGTGAGGTGCTTACGAAACATTCTGCCTGGAGGATTTTAAGTGTGACTTTCTTACCCTTCACCCATACTATATATACCTTCATTACCCACAAAAGTAAGAAAGGACATTCAGAGAGAAAACCCTAGATAGGTTTCTACAACACAACACACTCATCTTTTAAAGAGAGAGATACTAATCCTTAGTGAGAAATCATTGTAGCTTCTTCTCCTTCTCTCTTCTATTGTCATACCTTGAGAGGAGATTTGTACCCAAACACAACTCACACCCAATCTGAGTATAAAAAGTGTTTTAGAACTTGAGAAGTTTTGGGAATTTGCCAAAAGAAGCTAGTGAGGCTTGGCGGATGCAATCGGGTGTATTGTGGGATTCGGATAGCTAGTGAAGATAAGATTCCGAAAAGTCTGTTGGTAACAGGAGTTTAGAGGGCTCAAGTGCATTAGATAGACTAATCTTGGAGTGTCTTTTCACTAGTGGATCGATTTCGACTTGGAGGGTCGTGGAGAGGTTCGGTTTCCTCTTCGATAACACGTCTTAATGTTATCTTGTGTTTGCATCTCTCTTCTCTTACTCTTGTACTTTACATTTATTGTTTGTTATTCATATTTATGCACTAGAATAGTTATCAGTTCATTGCGCACATTTACTCTTGTTCCGCACTAAGTATTAAGTAAGAGAAAAAAACAATCTAGCCGTAATTTAAAATAATCAAAGTTAAAAATTAAATCAAACACATGATATATTACAATTAGTCGAGCATAAATAATAATATAAAAAGTAGAATGGAGGATTTTTATTCCGCGTTAGAATTTCTTTTCCAATGATTTGACACCCGTTATTATACAAAGAGAGTTAGGCAGAAAAATAAAGGAGACTAACGAATTAGCACCATTATTATACGAGTTAGGCAAAGAGACATGGAGATGCCCATTAAAAATATTATTTTAAGAAGTTAATAAAAGTTTTCCATTTCCGTTAAAATTTTTTGATTGAAAGAAAAGAAGACCCATTATTAGTCCAAGTCTCCCACTCAAGCAATGAAAACTGATTCTCACCCATTAATAAAAGTCTTCCATTTCCATTAAAATTTTTTGATTGAAAGAAAAGAAGACCCATTATTAGTCCAAGTCTCCCACTCAAGCAATGAAAACTGATTCTCACCCATTAATAAAAGTCTTCCATTTCCATTAAAATTTTTTGATTGAAAGAAAGGAAGACCCATTATTAGTCCGAGTCTCCCACTCAAGCAATGAAAACTGATCCTCACCCATTAATAAAAGTCTTCCATTTCCATTAAAAAATTTTGATCGAAAGAAAAGAAGACCCATGATTAGTCCAAGTCTCCCACTCAAGCAATGAAAACTGATCCTCACCCATTATATATATATATATATATATATATATGTATCTTTTTTGGTGCGTCAAACAAGTCCCAGTATTAGACAGGTTTTTTTTGTAAAGCACAGGTTTCCAAAAAAGTCAAGTCAAGTTACCATGTCAAGCAAGTCATCTAGATGAAGTTCTTAAGGCTTAAATATTAAATTGAGTGATTAATCCTTAATTCACACATGTCACTAAACTAATCTAATGAGACACTAAATAAATGATAAAAAGAAAAACCAAATATTGTCAGGCGTCATCTAAAATTTTTCTAAGCTTAAAATCATATAAGGGTATTAAATTAAGAATTTTCATGTTATTGATATTTATTTCTAATAAAATGTAAAATAACAGATAATTATCTATAAATGCATGAGTTCTTTGAATTGTTAAATTTAGTACTTTTGAAACTTTTGATAATTGAGTTTTAATTAGAGTAGTATTTTAATTTGTTTCTTAAAATATTAGTAAAAAGTTTCACTTATAGTAATCTATATTAATAATCTTATAATTTTAATGTACTGATAATGAATCTCATAGTAAAATATGTTGTACAAATTTGACATACTTCCCCCAAAAAAAAAGAAAAATTTGTGATACTTACATTGAATCAAATAGTTCAAGCACAAAATAATCAACTTTTATTATTACAAAATAAAATAATGGTAGATTATATAGGAATATAAATAAATAATGAAAGTTCTTTTAAATTTATAGAAATCCATGGTAGTGGAATTTTAATCAAAATTATATTTTATTTTGAAATTTTTGAACTTTGACAATGAAGTTTCACTTGGAGTAAATATGTTAATTTATTTTAAAATATTTATAATATGTCGCATGGCAGAGGGAGCAAGGGTAATAAATAGAAAATATAAATGATAAAAAATGAGAGGGTATCCACTAACTACAAAATGCCAAATACAAGTGAAAAAAAAGTTTACATTAAAAAAAAAAAAAGAAAAAAAAGAAGAAGAAGAAATGAAGAAGAGAATAATGAGAGTAATTGCACATGCATTAGATCATAATCTCATTTTAAACTAATTAAGCAAGAATATTTAATCTATTGCTAAAATAAATGTTAAATGGAATATTGGTTGCAATAAGTATAATTAGCTCTTTTAAATTAAAATTTTAAATGTACTAAAAATATATAAATGCATTTATAGAATATTGATGTGTCTTGATCTGATGATAAATAATTATCATTATTAGCAAGTGTCATAAGTTAAAACTCTTTCTCAAAAAAAAATTACGTGAAACTTTCAATGAGAAAGTTTTCCAATTCTAAAGCGGTGATTGGGAAAGAAAGTTGACACAGACATTAAAAAAATTATATATATATATATATATATATATTAATAATAAATAAATTTAGAGACACGAGTGAGCAAAGGTTCAAAGCTCTACTCCAATATTAGTATATACCCGAATTTTTACCCCTTTTGTGGGTGATCAACTATTTTTTTATTTTTTTATTTGGGTGGTTTGTGGTATTAAATTTCTTTCGGCTGTGTGATCTGAAGGAAATTAAGAACTTTTTTTTTTTTTTCAATATTTTTTGATTTTACAGCAATGGTGAATTTTCTTAACATATTTGGACAACTGCTTTTGCACTGGAAAAGAATAACTGAGTAAGAAGACTTAAAAAGAAAATACAAAGAATATATTCATACAGCAACGGTGAATTTTGTACATATTTGATGTTTCTTTGTTGGTCATGTCAATTCCTTTGATCACCGTAAATACAAAATCACCTTTACCCTATATTGCTTTATTCTTTTGCAAATTCCTTCACTTTGTGAATAGGTGTGTTCTGTTGAATCTTTTAAATTACACAAGCCACAATCTCTCTTTTCTAGTAGGTGTCGCTTTATAACTTTCAATGGCTTGTCGTGTTTTTTCCTTAGTAATCAATAGCATCGACTGATGATTCTTCTATAAAGCCTACTAAAGTCCCTCCATGCAATATTTTATATCATCTGTGAGATTTTTCCGCTGCACTTGATTACCCATATGATTTCTTTCTACGAATAACCAGTTTCATAAAATTTGAGAGCTATCAATTATTTTTCTTGACTTTTAACTTGTCCCAAATTCTGGTGGGAACTAAGGAAGTATTAACTGGTGCAAATGCTTTTTCTTTGCAGATGATTTTAGGAATATTCTTTATGATCGATGTTGCTCAATTTCATAAACTTGTCTAATTTTGTGGTGGGTTGATGACGGCTAGCCCCACTGATCAAGGATATAAGTGAAAAGCAGATGATGACCCACTACTGTACACAACTAGTATAAAACAATCAGGATGTAAATGAAACATTGTTCAAACAGCAAATGTTGCTTAATTTGGGTAATTTTGAGACAGCTATCTAAAACCCACTACTGTACACAACTAGTATAAAACAACAATTAGTGTTTTTTTCTTTTTTTCTTTTTTTTCATTTTTTTAAATAAAGTCATAGTTGGGATCTCATAACAAAGTGTTTATAGTGTGTACGTGGAAAAATTGGGTACCAAAGTGTTTATAGTATGTTAAAGGAAAGCATAAGACTGCTGTATAACAAACGGAAACGTTTGGTGATGAAAACTTGTTTTTAAAGCAAACGATGTCGTCGGATGCTTTAAATTACATGCATATACGTAGAGAAACGGTGTCGCATGGCTGAAGCGACTCACGAGAGGGATCACGCGAGGCTTATAGAAGTTTGTTGGTACGGTTAGACAAGTGTATGTCTCTTGTAGGCCAAATGTAAACATAGTGAAGTCTATTACAAAGCAGTTAATTAGCTCTGGTTTATTAAGTTAGTGATATTTTTCCTTCTATTAATCATCATGTAATTTTTTCTCTTTTTCAATAATAAAGATCTCAGATTCTATCATTCTATTTAGAGAGCGGCTTTTAAGTTTTAACATATATCAGAGCTTTCATTTTGCTCATCCATAACTTCCAAATATACTACTATTCCTACAAATATAAGGAACTAAAAATTAAATCACGAGAAAACTCAAATGACGTGCCAATCACCCACAATGTCAAGCTGCTTTCATCATTATGTTCAAGAATAATACTTTCATTATCATTTTCCAAAACAAAAAGTGTAACAGATATTTGTCCGAATGTGCTCCCATTAAAACAGAAAATAATAAATTAGAAAGTATGATTTTTTTTTTTTGGGTAAGAATTAGATCGAAAGTATGATTAATGCTTTATGAATAAACAAAAAGTAGAGCCCACCTTCACCAAAACAAAAGTAGAGCCCACATAAAAGTTAAAAGACGACAATAGGATCGGATAGAACCCAATTACACCTACGTAGTCATTGCCCATGAAATTCTCATGTCCAAAAAGACTTGACTAGTAGTTTATCATATAATTAAATTATGGATTAAAATATGAAAAGCTTATAAATTTCTCTATATAAAGGCCTGTGGACTTATAACATTCTTGTCTTGGGTACTTACAAAGAAGCTGGTTTAGCTAGGAATGAAATTAGGTGTTTCACAATCATATTTGTCAATGGAGTGGCCTTTAGTGAAATTTTTGCTATGGGCTTTACTACTTTTTGTTCAAATTCATGAGCACAATGCTTGTATTGAGGATGAGAGGATGGGTCTACTAGAATTGAAGACCTTTCTGAAATGCAAAACTAATCATACCAAACCCTTTCTTCCAACATGGGTTAATGACACAAAAAGTGAGTGTCGTAGTTGGGAGCGGGTCAAGTGTAGCACCTCCACTGGTCATGTGATCAAGCTCACACTCGCTAGTATAAACCAAGAGCAAAATTATGAGGATTCTTGGTATATAAACATGTCTCTATTTCAACCTTTCAAGGAGCTAAGAAATCTTGACTTATCTGACAACAAAATTGCTGGTTGGTTAGGAAATGAAGGTATGTGAGCTTTTGCTTCTACTATCACTCACACACGCACGCGCGCACACATAAGAACTTTGAGCAAATTTATGTCTTGCTTAGGATTAAATATCCCAAATAAAATTAAAAATATTGTAGTTGTTCATCTTCTCAAAATTTGATTAATTGAATTTATTTTAGAGGAAAAATCTTTTTAATTATTAGATTAGATATAATTAGATTCAAACTATGTTTTTTAAGGATTAATTTGAGGACATCCATCTATTCTAAACTTTACATATGTCAAATATGTATAACCGTAATTAATTTACAAGTATTTTAGAAGGCTCATTATGATGTGTCAAATATTTATGATGTGTACAAATCGTTGTTTGCCATATGACATAGTAGGTTTACATAAATTTAAAAGATAGCATATGTCATTGTCATATGCATTGAATAAAGGACACGTATCATCATTTTGTACGTTCACCAAGTTGGGATTCAACTTTGTGTGTTCTAGTTAGCTCAACTGATAAAGTTTTCAATAATTAAATAAAAGATTTATGGTTTAATCCCTGTCTATACCAAAAATTGATTGGTGTCTTGATCTTATGACAAAAGGTACAATTATCATAAACAGACGGTATAAGTTGAAATTTTATAATAGAAGCCAAGTTAGACCCCTACACACGCACCTAATGAAAACAAATATAGTTCATCAAGCCTATCAAAAGAAAAAAAAAATCATCAAAGCAGAAGACAACAACACGTGTTGAAATTGAGAATGAGCTTGAGAAAAATTACTCAAATTAATAGTATATTATACAAATAAATTTATTATTATTATTAATTATAAAATCAGTTACACTTTTCTAAAAATAAAAATCAATTACACAGTGAGGACTGAGGAGGACTCGGCCATAAATTCAGGTACCTATCATGCCACCTTCCTATCTCTGTTTTAGCTCCTTTCATTCTTCTTATTTTTTGCAAATTTTATTTTCGTTTCACCATCTTAAACGTTTGTTAACCATCTTAATTCTTAATCATTTCGCAAACCGTATAACGATCCTTGCATGATTCAGGATTCTGTCCAAAATCAAAAACGTCATTCCGTCTTTCTTCTTAATTACCCTCTCTCGACGTTTGTTAAAGCCAAATAAAATGCTGTAAAAGTCCTTAAAATTTCTCTCATTATTTATATCTGATTTCATCTCTTCCTCTTTCGACCCAATTCTATCTCTATCAAACCCAATTTGAGTCAACCATTGTTTAGAAATGAAGCATCTTAATAAACGGTGTTGTAGACTTGTAGTGCCAAAAATGTGGGACTATCAAAACCTGCATGCATCACATTCGAACCAGCAGAAAATATACATCCTACCTACTATCATAACTTCGTGTGGAGATGTTTGGTCGATTTGAAAATTTTCAGTGCATTATTTTTGTTCTTTTGGTATTGCATGCCAATGGTGTCATACGTTCGATGAAATTTCTACTAAACTTGATGTGAGTTCTTTTCATTCAATTCCCCTCCCCCTCTCATCTTGTGATAAATCTGAATATGATTGGTTAATTTTGTATAGTCGTTTAATTTATATGGCCCATGATGGGGAGCCAAATTCATCCGGATATGAACGTGGTTTTCACTTAACAACATGATAAAAATATCGACTATATGTATAGAGCTACGTACGTACCTGCCTCAAACGTAAGGGCTTTTTATTTTATTTTTTATTTTATGAGAAACGTAAGGCCTTTTATCTATATGACGAGAAGAGCATTTGATATCATTTTTTATAAAGGTCTTTCTATATTGCCGAAGTGACCATAGATGGAATGATTATGAACCACAATTTTAAACTAAGGAAATTAATTTTGGGCCCAGCTCCCCTCCCGTTACAAAATCTCCTGTTCTCTCCATTTTTTTAAAAGGATGAAAGACGCGTTTTAAGTGAAAGATCTAAGGGCAGAGAATTAGAAACAAAGCCATCTCAAAACCCAATTTATCTCTCCCTCTCTCTATCTCTCTCAACCAAACCTTTCTCAGCAACCCATCTCCTTTGGTAAACCTATCTGTGGAGAGCAAATCCAAAAAAATCAGCTCCGATAGCCTTTTTAAAACTAAAACTTTTGCAAACTTTTTTTAGAACTGCTACAGTAGCTCTCTTGTGAGAGGTAGAGAGCACTCTAACAACTCCAAAACATTATTATCTCTTAAAAAAAAAGCACGGCTGAATAAAAAAGAATATTATTTCTTTTTCCTCCTTTCCTCTTTGTTCACTCTCTCCCTTCTCAACCGAACTCATTTCTCTCTCTCTCAAGTGTATCTAAACGGTAACACAATCAAAACTCAAATACAATCTAAAATTAGAAGAAATTTAATTAGAACAACAAATCTAAAATCAGAACCACAACAACAACAACAGATCAAAAACAGGGAAAAAACAGATTTGATTTGAACAACAAATCTAAAATCAGAACAACAACAGATCAAGAACAAGAAAAAGACAGTTAATTAGAACAACAAATCTAAAATCAAAACAAAAACAACAGATCAACAACATAGAAGCCGATCTGACCCAATCCCAGTTGCATGCACTCGGCAGTGGGAGGAAGACGAGCAGCGGTGAAGAGGCGGCAGTGGACAGGGATTTCTCTTAGCTTCTGTGTGTGTGTTTGTGTGTCTGACTATAATGAAACCAAAAAGGTTGGGGGGTAGAGAAAGAAAAAAAGGAAAACGTGTGGTGTGACTGTGGACTTCTTTTTTTTTTTTTTTATGATAATAATTATGTTAAATTTTTCTTAAGGAAATTAATTATAATTTAATAAATAATAAGAGAGAGAAAAAAAAAAAAAAAAAAAAGAATAGTCTAACCGTGTGGTGTGTGGTGGACTCTTTTTAATGATAAGTATGGTAAGTTTTTTAAAAAGTAATTAATTATAAATTAATGAATAATAAGAGAAAAATAAATGGTCTAAACATGTGGTGGACTTTTTTTAATGATAAGTATGGTAAGTTTTGTTTTAAGGAAATTAGTTATAAGTTAATGAATAATAAGAATAAAAATCCCTTAAGAAATATTACCATTGGAAAATATGACTATTGAAAAATTTGAAAATATTGTCGTTGGCAATTTAAAAATATAGCGGATAAAAATTTGAAAAATATAGGAAAAGAGGAAAGAATAAAGAAATAATATTTTAATAAGATAGAAAAATGATAGTAAGCCTATTGAAAAGTATATTTAAAAAAGTAAGTAAGTAAAAGGTAAATATGACTGTAACTGTTCACCTTCCAAAAAATACAAAAAATTAGAAAAGCTGCTGGAAATGCTCTTAGTAGCTACTACCAATAATACATATATCATTGGGCTTTGATGTAGTCATATACATTTGATCTTTCACTTCACGTATAAGAAAGGCAGAAACAAGAGCCCACATATCGTATTTAAATGATAAGTGCACATACCTTCTTTTGCTTTTAAAGTTACATATGGTTTTCAATAGTAAAACTTCTCATATCAACAACGCAGGTTGTATTAATGATCGTACCAGAAATCACATACGATTCTTGATAGATCATTCATTTACTTATTTATTTTCGTATTATGATTATTTTGATAATGAATACACTCCTTTCCCATTGTATTCATGGTTTTAACAATTGGTTGAATATGTTTTTTACAGAATCCAATTATTTGTCTAAAATGAGCAAGTTGGCACACTTAAATTTAAGTTGGAATCACTTTGACAAGGAAATTTTAAGATTCTTAGGTGCCCTCACAGTTCTTAAATCTCTCGACCTAAGTAACAATTTCATGGAAGGGCCTCTTTCTAGCCACGGTACATGCAAATTTAAATTTTCTTTTTCAAGAATACCATGAAAAAGTCTAGAAAAAAACTGAGATTTTATAACCAATTTTACCTTTATTGAGATTTACTTTCTTCATGTTAAAAATAACAAAATGCTTGATATATGTAAATGATTGTGGTAGTGTGGCTTCAATATGAAATGTGTTATTCTACTAGATCTTCCATTTGTACTGTTAGTTTCAATTTGATAAATACATATCTCTTTACCGATAACATAGAACTGGTTAATCTAAACAACTTGGAGGTCCTCATCTTGCAAGGAAATCAATATCAATATGTATATAACAGCAGAAACCTCATGTGAGAGACCATAAGGTCTTGCCAAGTGGCACATTATATGTAAAGAGAATTAAAATATTCTCGAGTGCCACATCAGAGATAAGAACAAATTAAATTATGACTTTTTGTTTCACTTGGTTCAATGTTTCAAGATAACTCTTTGCATTTTAATTCACCATTTTCACCTCTTGCATTTCTACCCCTTTATATATACCTACCCATAGCATTTCATGCCATCTCATGTCAAATACACATAGACCAAAAGTAATTTTATTTACCTTCAATCTTTTGACGATACCTACCTAGCTCTACCAATGTTGTCTTATCTAATCCTAACTCATATGAGTTGCCTACAACCAAGTAAAAGGGGCTTGCGTTTTATATTGAGTGATAACAGCAATTACTTTTGATGTTAAGATTGGATGTTGTGGATTTGTGAGTTTCGTAAATGATGTGATTAACTGTGAGTGTTTGCAATATGCCGACATGTATTTTGTTTTAGAATACATCATATGTTTACATATGTCAAATATATATAACAGTAATTTATTTAGAAGTATTTAAGGAGCCTCATTATGATGTGTAAAATATTTATGAACAAATCATTGTTTTCCATATAACATCAATATGTTTGCATGACTCTAAAATATAACACATCATTTCCGATTTGCCGTATGCGAGACACATAAAATGGTTCCATCTTGCTTCTTAATTACCCTCTCTCAACGTTTGTTAAAACCAAATAAAATGGTGCAACAGTCCTTGCAAATTCTCTTATTATTTATATCTGATTTCATCAAACCCAGTTTGCGCCAAGCATTGTTTATAATAATAATAATAATAATAATAATAATAATAATAATACACGTAGTGCGCACAACTACGAAGTAAAAGAAAAAAAAATTGATGGCAGTTGGCTCTGTTACTAAGGATATAACAGAGCAGTTGCACATTATATTTAATATTGATGAAATAAAATTTTCTAATAAAAAACAATTTCAAAATTAGAGCTGGATGTCATTTTTGTTGGACCGTAATTAGTGAATCATCATTGTTTAACTATGATGGTTGGAAAGTTTTCAAAAAAAAAAAAAAAAACTATGATGGTTGGAAAAATCTCATTATATTTTATCTACAGCATATTAGTTTATAATTCTAAAAGATCATGTTTTCAAAAAAAAAAAAAAAAATTCTAAAAGATCATAAATTTTTGAACAAAAAGGAAATTAATTGCTTTTTTATTTGTTAAAATATAAAGAGAACAATTTTTTTTTTTCATAATATCAAAATCTTGAACAAAAAAAGAATGAATTTTTTTATTCGTTATTATATGTAGAGAACACAACGTTTTCATTAGTTACAAAAAGAAAACAACATGACATCTTTTATTTTAGCTTAAAAAAAATAAAAATAAAAACTCTTTTCTTTTGGTTGGTTTTGCAAAGGATATATAAGATAAATGAATTTTTTTAAAATTAATAGTTCAATACGTCTAAAATGAAATATTCGTATGAAAAAAAACCCTATTATACTACTTTGTTATATTATAGCATTTCATTTAAATGAAAAAAAAAAAAAAAAAAAAAAACCGTTCCAAGCACTGGTCAATATGTAACATGTGAATATGAGTATCTTCTTTCCACATTTAAAAAAAGAATATCCGCATTTTAGACACGGTGTATAAGATGGAGAAACTATTGGTGTACCAAATTAATTCCTTCTCAAACTCAAATGTTTTAGCTATATTGTTGAAGTACCTACGCTGTAATAACAGAAAACAGCTTAAAGTTTGATTCATATGCATATGTATTAAAGTAATTTTGAATATTAAGTTGTCAACATATATATTTAAATTTAAGTTGGAATGAATTTGGCCATGAAAATTTAAGATTCTTAGGTGCCCTCCCAGTTCTTAAATATCTGGACCTAAGTTTTAATAACATGGAAGGGCCTCATTTTGGCAATAGTAAGTGCATATTTAAATTTTCTTCCTCAAGAATACCATGAAGAAGTTTAGACAAAACAGAAATTTACTAACCAATTTTACCTTTATTGACATTTATTTTCTTCATTTTAAAAAGCACAAAATCATTCAGTGCAAAACAAAATGCTTGATACATGCAAATGATTGCAGCATGCCTTCAATATTTACTGTGCATTTTAGCCCATTTTTTTTGTCCATTCAAATATGAAATGTGTTATTTTACTAGATCTTCCCTCCATACTGTTAGTTTCAATCTGACAAATGGATATCTCTTCACCGGTGATGTAGAACTGGTTAATCTAAGCAACTTGGAGGTCCTCAACTTGAGTGGAAATTATCTTAATGGAAGCCTACCATTCAAGGGTAAACATTCCATCTATTTTTAATGATTTTTCCTCAATTAATCGCCTTAATGGAAGCCATTTTAAAGACTTTCTCCTAATACTACTATCGTCAATGCTCTTGGTAGATATGGCAAATTTCAGCAGTTTGGAAATTTTAGATTTGAGTGGAAATGATTTCACTGGAAGCATTACTCCATATATTGGAGCATTGTCTTCTCTCAAGGCTATATCATTATCTTATAATAATGGACTCAATGGAACTTTAAATTCAGGTAAGAATCTACTATGAAATCGTGCTTTTACAATTTTGATTAGGAGTGTGAGGACAATTGAAAGAGAATTGTTGATAACTTGATATAGATCAATCCTCATTAGCTGCAACTTGGACGCATAACATTTGACCATCCACCCTTTTTTTTTTTTTTTTTTTTTTTTTTCTGAATGTAGAAATTAATTTATTATACTCCCCATTACTCAAAAATAAAAATAAAAAATAAAAAATTTCATTTAAATCCCACAGGACCGACTCTACCATTTGTTATATCATAATTGAGCCAATTTTCCAAAAGGCAGCCGTATAGAATAATGTTCCATAATTTTGGTCCTATAGTAGTAAAAAATTTAACAATTAAATATAATATGTCACATACTTATTTAATTTTTTGTTTTTGGGACAAAGCTTAGCTACTCTTTTTCTATTTTACATCTAAACTTATCTCCTACCTAAAATCAATTATAACAAAAAAAAAAAAAAAAAAAAAAAAAAAAAAAGAAGGATTAGACACATTATCAATTATAAATAAGATGTTAACAAAAGTTGAATACAAAATTTTAATTAATAAGTTTGCATCTAAGAAACAAAAATAATGAATTTTAAGTAAAAACTTATAATATAGAAATTTAAATAAACTTTATTAAATTGATATTGACATATAAGAGAATATTTGACTTTAGATTGTCTTCTTAAGCCTCAAATCTTATTGAGTCAGCAGCGTGATTTGATATATTAATTAGGTTGTGTTGTTGATTCTTTCGGTGGCACAAGTTCAGGATAGACACCACTAATCTTTTATTGCTTTTGATAGAGTTTTGTGTGCTGAAGAAACTTGAAGAGATAGATCTTGCTCATAATGGCTTTGAAGGGATGCTTCCTCCATGCCTAAACAATTTGACATCTCTTTCGTACTTAGATATATCTCAAAACTGGTTCAATGGAAACTTGTCTTCGTCTCCAATAGCCAGCCTAACATCCCTTGAGTACATTGATTTGAGTTATAATCTTTTTGAAGGTTTATTCTCATTCAGCTTATTTGCTAATCACTCTAAGCTTAAGGTGATTCAATTTTTAAGTGATAACAACAAACTTGTTGTAGAAACTGAGAATCACAGTTGGGACCCTTTGTTTCAATTAAAGGTCCTAGTATTGCCTAATTGTAATCTTAATAGGCTTACTGGCAACTTTCCTAAGTTTCTCTTGGACCAACATGAATTGGAAGTCGTTGATATTTCTCACAGTAAATTGAATGGAAGCTTCCCCATATGGTTGCTTGAAAACAATACTAGACTACGACTGTTAAATCTTCAAAGTAACTCTTTCACGGGCGAGTTTCATTTGCCATCAAATCACTACACGAATCTTCATCGGTTGGATCTCTCAAACAATCACTTTGATGGGAAACTTCAAAAAAATATTGGAAAGAGGATTCCAAAATTAGTATATCTAGATTTATCCCAAAATCAGTTTGAAGGTAATCTTCCATCCTCAATAGGTGACATGAGTAATTTATGGCTTTTGGACTTGTCCTTCAATAATTTATATGGAGAGGTACCAATGGAATTGGTTACTACCGTCCGGGGAATTTTGAGGTTATCTAATAATAACTTTCACGGTGAAATTTTCTCAAAGCACTTGAACCTATTCTTGGATAATTTAGAATTGCAAAATAATAATTTCACAGGCACTCTTCCAGTTGTACCCCTAGTGGTAATTGACGTCCTAAATATTAGCAACAACCACATGACAGGTACAATTCCTCTATGGATTGTAAATCGTAGTACGTCACCAGGGTCAGTTGTTGACTTAAGTAGCAACTCCTTCGAAGGCCAGATTCCATGTGGACTATCTTCATCTGATATAATAAACCTTTCTCATAACTTGCTTTCAGGATTGTTACCTTCTTGCTTGAATCTAGGGGATGTTAAGCACCTACTTTTGGTAGGGAACAAACTCACTGGGTCATTACCAAAAGCTATTCTCAATTCATCATCTCTTGTGACATTGGACATCAGAGATAATCACTTTATCGGCAGCATTCCTGATGAAATTGATGGACTTTCCAACTTAAAAGTGCTTTCGTTAAGTGGCAATCATTTTAGTGGTGTGATTTCAAAGCAATTGTGTCGGTTAAAGAGGATAGGCATAATGGATCTTTCCAATAACTCTTTTTCTGGGACAATACCATACTGCTTTCACAACATAACTTTTGGGAAGCTAGCTAGTAGTGATTTTGTCTATTCAAATGCCAATGAAACTTGGTTCAGTGATTTTTCCCTCCCATACAAATCTTTTCTATATACGACTATGGGAATTCAAGGGTTAAGCGTTCTCGTCCAGGAACAAGTTGAGATTGTATTTGTGATGAAATATAGGTCTGACTTGTACAAGGGTCTCATCCTTGATATGGTGTCCGTATTGGATTTGTCATTCAACAAGCTAACAGGTGAAATCCCTCCAACGCTAGGACAACTATCTTCAATTTGTGCAATGAACTTGTCATACAATCAGTTGACAGGTTCTATTCCAAAATCGTTCTCAAATTTGGCTCAATTGGAGAGTTTAGATCTTTCTCATAACAATTTGAGTGGAGAAATTCCTTCGGTATTGACCAATTTGACATTTCTAGAAGCTTTCAACGTGAATCATAACAACTTATCCGGTAAAGTTCCAGACATAAAACAATTTTCAACATTTGAAAAGAGCAGCTATGAAGGAAATCCACTTCTTTGTGGTCCACCACTAGAGAAAAGTTGCACCAACATGGATGAATCACCTCCATCACCACAAATACCTTCAAAGGCAAATGATGGAAAATGGTATGAAGTTAATCTTCCAGTCTTCTCTATAATTTTCTCTGTATCATACGTTATTTTCTTTTTGGGTGTGGCTAGTATTCTTTATATTAATCCTCATTGGCGGCAACGATGCTTCAACTTGGTCGAGGATCTTATGTACTGGTGTTATTTTTTTGCTTTAAATACCCTAAAAGGGCTGCCAGGCCGTTTGTGTCGTTAGATATTGAGATCGTTAGATGTACTCAATTTCTGTAGAAACCTTTTGTGGTAGTATTTAATACCTGTGTATGGGTATGTTTGGTTATGAATAATTATTATCATGCTCTATAATGAAACAAGGTGCTCACTTGCAGTACTTTTTCATTTGTATTGTAATTCTTGTGACTAGCCAATGTCATTTGCGGATCTGTTATAATTTAATTTGAAAATAATTCATGGAAAAGTTTTTACTTTTTATATGGGCCATGTGTAAAATTTATTTTATTATATATAGTATCATTAACAATTAGAAAAATTAGTTACAATTACGTTATATTTCATGAGGGGGGCAGACACTGTCAATTGATGAGAATTATATGATTATTTCATTGATATATGAAGAATGTGAAATATGACTTCAATGAATTAATAATTATCTAATTACCAATAGCCTTGTGGCCTAAGGATTGCCTCCTCCAGTGTGTGTTAAATTCCGGGGGTTTGAATCTGTCCACCTTAGGCTTAGCAAAAAATAATTGTTATTTAATTATCAGTTAACTTAAGCACAAAATATATCACAATTGAATAGGAGGAAACCAGATTATAGGTTGAAACTCTTTCAAAAATGTAATTAAAAAAAGGGTAAATTTTCCATACAAATTCTTTAGTGGTCATACTCTATCTTAGATTTTCGGGTATAGTTTTGGAAAAGATAAGTAGATAACACTATTTTTTATGCATTAAATAACCTTTTTTTTTTCGATAAGAATAATGGTATTCCCAAGTATTTTGTTCCTTGCTGAAGCGAGACCCCAATGGTTTTTGATCTGAGGAAATGAGAATGCACACCCTTGGAAGCAAACACCCCTGACTTTTCCAAATTTATGCTTTGCCCAGACCACTTGCATTACTCATCTAAGCATTTCACCAAATTCTGAATTTCATTCATTTTGGTACTACAAAAAGGCATTTACATCATCAACAAAAAATAATTTCGTTACAGCTGGTGCATTGGCAGCAACCTTCACACCTTTTATCGCATTTGACTATGCTTCTCTGTTTATGAGCCTTGCTAGCACCTCACTCCCAATAATGAATAGATATGGTGACAATGGATCTCCCTGACTTGAACTTTTAGATGGATTGAAGCTAACATCCTGGCTTCCATTCAACAATAGAGTAAAACTTACTGTAGATATACATTGAAACACTAGCTGCTGGAAATGCTGGCTAAACCCAAAGGCACCCAAAATAGCTAGAAGGTAGTTCCATTCCATTTTATCGTATGCCTTTTGGAAATCTAGTTTCAACCCCACACATCCTTTTTTTTTTCTTCTTCTTTGTGCTAAAGCTGTGAACTATTATCGAATTCTCTGTAATACATCTACCAGGAACAAAGGCTACTTGCAGGAAGGGTTTACAAAAAGCTTATTTCTGGTCCCATAGATATCCCTGGACCAAATGATCAAGTAAAAGACTTGTTTGTTTATCATTCTAAGTGAAAGACCACAATCAGTATGCATTATTGTGATGTGGGAAAAAAAACATAAACATAACCATTACAAAATGTGGGGGAAAAAGACACACAGAATGTAATTCTTGCGAAATCTTTTTACTGACCAGCTAATGCTCTACTACTTGATATGTAAAATAATATACTAGTAATCTTTGGCTTCGTCCATGTCTATGATGAGCAATATGTTGAATAGCGTAAACAACATTGTAATCCTATTTACAACAATATGTTGAATAGCCTAAGCATTTCTCAGCTTCCAGATGTGGTACACAGTAGCACCAAATCTAAGCTTACAAGTTGTAACCTTCAAACTCCTCCCTTTCTGATTGTTTCTGTTGGCATATGCGGAAGTTTTATTGATAAATTGCAATGGATTACAAGTTTTTTTGTGATGCAGAGCTGCTGCTCCTGCACAATGCTAGAGAGATTTTTTTTTTTTTAATCTGCAAAAGGCAGTACAGCACTTATCTATACTTAAAAAAAAAGACCTCGAGACTTCTAGATACAAAAAACTAACCCTTAGTAACACCATCAATTTATCACCCTGGAATACTAACAGCCATCATCTAGAAATTTCTTTATTAAAATTACAAATTAATTTCTAACACCCCTCTTAATTTGTAATCTTTTTGCTTCTTGAACCACTCAATTTTGTCAACTGTAGCTGCTTTGGTGAGAACATCTGCTGGCTGATCATTGGTACTGATGAATTCCAGTTGGATTTCTCCTTCACTAACCAATTATCGAATAAAATGGTGCCTAAGCTCAATGTGCTTTGTCCTTGCATGAAAAATAGGATTCTTAGTCATTGCAATGATTGACATATTGTCACAGCAAATAACAGTAGGTTCTTCAATAATATAGACACTTCACATTCGTTGTTGGGTTCGGCTTGGGTTGGACTTTACAGTAGTGAAAACGAAGGAAGCCGGGAAAGCTACAGAGGTAGATTTTACCGATGATGGATCGGATGAATTGGGTAGACGCTATGTCCAAGTGAGTAGAAGTTGTAGTCTTCAAATCTCTTATGTTTGGTTTTTTCTCTCCATGGATAAATCTTCCTAGACTATGGATATACAGTAGAAATATGAGAAGTTTACCATGAAGTCAAGGATTTCAATGAACAGATGGCATAGTTATTAAATCCAGAAGGCCAATAAATCCTAAATCTGATGGCATAGTTATGATATTTGATTATAATGATATCCCAAATCTGATGGCATAGTTATGAAATTAACTATATAAGACATTTAAGATTTTGTAAAAAGTAAATCTTTATAATAAATTATGGTAATCTTCAAGTAAGCTAGTGAATCTTGAGGATTGGAGAAATATATAAGAGCAAGAACACGAAGAGAAAAAAGGAGAAGCAAAAATAGACTATAGTTAGATTAAATAATTAATCACGGTTACAGTAATAGAATCTGAATCCTAACAACGCTGAACAAACTACAACGGTCATTAACGATCATAACAGACTTTTGAACCTAGCCTGAGAAATTCTCAACCCAATAAGTTCAAGTTAGATCGAAAAAACCCTCAAATCTGATTTAACTTTATCCATGCACATTTATAAGAAATTTTTTTCATTCAATATTTTTCCATGTTGGTTTCTGTCCACTTTATAACAAAACAGAGAGCATCGTTGTATAAATAAAACCTTTAAAATTATTTTTGAAAAAAAAATAAACATAAATGAAGAACAAAACAATAACTATGACAAAATTTTAGTCAAAATTACACATACAACTTTTAGCTATGGGAAGACTTTTGCTCTCACGATGAGGAGAAATTTTTGGATGAGCTAGGGGTATAAATTGTTTGTCACTTCACTTGTGACCAGGGGCATAGCCAGGAATTTTTACATGGGAGGCCGATTCGAAGTATTGATATAAAAAACATAATTCATAAGGTTATTAAATATGAAATTTGAATTTTGATATATATTACACATTAATGAACTAACAAAAACTGTCTAGTTTACTATAGACATATACAAAAATATCCACAAAAAAAAAAAAAAAACATTTCACATCAAAATCATGTCTAATGACGATTTTTCATGGAATAGAGTTCATCCATAGTCATTTCCATGGTGAAATTCCCAACAATTTCATTTTCTATATAAACTATCATATTAACCATAAAAGAACTTTAAAAAAATAAAATTTTAATTAGGAATTTTTATTTAGTTATATGGATGTTATTCATATTCAAGAAAAAAAAAAATTTCACTATAATTTAAACATTCAACCCATCATCATTCCTATTATTAAAATTTTCCTGTATTTTAATTTTTTTAAATTAAGAATAACCCCTCAAACAAAAGCAAAAATTAAACTAACAAAAGCAAAAATTAAACACACAAGTACACAACATAAACCAAACAATTTAACAATACCTACTGCCACATGATATATAACTAATCAAAAATAGGTAATAAATCAAAAAAATTTTACCTTTGAAACTTTGTCTTCACAAAGTGCAAAGATGGGGTGTGGGCCGTGTGGGTGTGGCAATGCCTAGTAGATCTTCCCTTCAAGACTCATCACAATCAACCTTCCCATGCCTTCAATCATATATTTCTCTAAAAATTTATGAAAAATTAAAGAGCATGTGAATATTTAAGTAAGTGTATATAGTTGAGAAAAAAAAAAAAAACACTAAAAAGAGATGAAGGTGTAGTGCTGAAGAAAGAGAAGAAAACTGAAAACTCACCCTCTGAATGATTTATTTTAAGAAAACAAGAAGAAAGAAAATAATGGTCAGGTTTTTTTTTTTGGGATCGTGAGGACTGAGTTTGAGAGGAGGGCTGAGCTAAGGTTTTGTTTTGTTTGGGGGTTGCTGGTATTAGTGGAGTGGGCAGTGGCGTGTACACAGAAGACAAGAAGAGAATAGACAAGAAGAGAATAAAAAGAATAGCAAAAGAAAGAGTCTTGATTTTGAGTTTAAGAATGGGTGACAAAGTGTTATTTTGTTGAGTAGTGCCTTTAGGTATTTAAATATAAGTGGGCCATGTTTTGTTTTATTAGAGAATAAAAGAGGCCTACAATTAAAACTAGAGAAAGCTGGGCTTGGGAGTGAATTGAACAGAAATGAGTGGGGGGCCGGATTTACATCATTGGGGGCCCAATTAAAATTTCTTTGGTGGACTTTTTTTTTTTTTTTTGGCAGGGGCCACGGCTCCCCACTCATTATAATCAAGGGGCAACGTGGCTCCGCCCCTGCTTGTGACTTGCCGCCTTACAAACACAGTCACAAAATTCACTCTCTTTCTTCTACTGTTGTGTATAGTATAGGTACCTTTCTGGCTTCCGCCCCTCCGGTCGCGGCGGCGGCAGCCGCGGCAGGTGGGTTTCACAACAGCAGCAGCCACGAACTCTGAGACTGCCATGTTAGAGAAGAAACCTCTAGATGATGCTAAGAAGAAATTCAAGAGGCGTCCTCTTTATTCATCGATGAAAAAGCAGCTCGATGATGATTCTAGTTCTAAAGATGAAAGGTTGCCATCACGAAATGTTGCAAGTTCTGTCCGCGCGAGTCAGTAGCTGTCCAAAGGCACTCTGCTACTGCTAGTGGCGGCCCAAAGGCAGAATGAGAGTTATAATGGATCATCAAAAAGAAAGGAAAACCTGAAGATCTAAGAGGTAGAACTAGACGTTGATACAGTAGATAATGCCAAGGAGATTGAGGAGGCTAACAATTTTAATGAAGCTGATCTTGCAATTGCTAATTAGTAATTACTCTATAAAGACATTCATTACAACCTGGAAGGAGCAGTGTTGGCACCATACTGTGCCTGAGTAATATGCTAATTCTTGTTATAAATTATGATTCACACCTATCCACTGCCTTATTTCTTTATCTGATGTTGAAAATTTTTGCTTCGTATGATTTATGTAAAGAATATATGTGTAAATTCATTTCTCAAGGTTTATAAATTTTAGAAATCTTCTTTCAAAGTCTAAGAGATTTTTACCACTGGGGGTTGGAATTCTAATGATTTTAACTGACAATGTAATATCTAAACTGTATTACAAATCCTGAGTATCTAGTAGTGGGTCATGGACTCATCCTCAACTTGCAAGTTATTTTTTCTTTTTTTGACATTGGTGAGATAATGTT
Organism: Quercus gilva; assembly: GCA_023621385.1. Lineage (NCBI taxonomy): Eukaryota > Viridiplantae > Streptophyta > Magnoliopsida > Fagales > Fagaceae > Quercus > Quercus gilva. The sequence continues at coordinate 15,347,552 of CM042477.1, forward strand.
TATACCTACTTAACAACAGATTATGATATTGAAGAGATTACAAAAGCTGGCTTTGTCGAACCTATCCCTATTCAAGCTCAAGGATGGCCAATGGCTCTAATGGGCCGTGATCTAATTGGTATCGCTGAAACAGGGTCATGGAAGACACTTGCCTCTGTTTATATTTTGTCAATCTCTAGAAATATGTTTCGTTGATCCCCATTATATTTTTCAGCTCCTGGATATGGCCTAATTGTGTTGGTATTAGCTCCAACCCGTGAACTTGCTGTTCAAATATAAAATGAATGTACTAAATTTGGTGCATCGTCAAAAGTTAAAAATATATGCATATATGGTGGGGTTCCAAAGGGACCTCAAGTTCGTGATGTTCAGAAAGGTAGGTTGTCAATTGAGTTTTAGACAACTTTTCATTTCTTGCTGTATTTTGATTTCCATGACCTGGCTCTCCTGTGATAGGTAGTTACTATGTAAGTTGACTTAGCTTTTTTATTTTTTATTTTTTTATTTATTACTTTCATGTGTAGGTTTATATAGTTGCTTACACTTTTTGATTTTGTTAATGTCAAATTTATTCCTTTTCTGGACCAGGCATTGAAATTGTAATTGCGACACCTGGGAGGTTGATTGATATGTTGGATTCGCATCATACAAACTTGCGAAGGGTTACATATCTTGTGTTGGATGAGGCAGATCGGATGTTAGATATGGGTTTTGAGCCTCAGATTCGAAAGCTTGTTTCTCAGGTTTGAATTGTGCCTTGCTGTTTGAAACTTACGTCATGATCATTACTGTACTTTTATCTCTGTTACAAAAATAATTTCTGACAGATGATTGTTTCGCCTAGCTCTCATATTTCCTCTTTGTTATGCCTTTCTGTCTCCTGCTTTCATTTATGGATTAGATCTGTTAGAAAAGAAGGGCAGATTAGCAGATGTCTGATCTGAAATAGCTTGGCTGAACTGAGTTCTTGAACAGTGTGGAAGTTCTAATTGTTGGTTTAGAATCCCAATTTGACTTCTAGTACTTAATTGCAGGTCTTGTCCAATAGAACTTAAACTTGTAACAAGAACTTATTAGATTATTTTTTGTATATATATATATATATATATTTTTTTTTTTGGAGTTTTCGAAGGCCATATCATTAATGAAGCCTCTTGCTTACTTCCCTGCCAAGAGAAGATATGATGTAGACAATAAAGAGATTGAGGAAAAGCAAGATTAAAATAAAAAAAGGATAGATTTGTGGTCTCGTTTAGATGTGGGGCCTTCTTGGAACATTTCATAGGCTACCTTAATTATTATTGAGTTTTAGTATTAAGTTTCTTTAGGATAGAAAGCTACTGGTTTAGTTTTAATTAATTTTTACTGGAATAAATCTTATAAAAGAATACATGTGGCCTACTTTTACTAATCTGTTGAGAATCCGTAGCCAATCCCAAAAAGGGACTAAGGCTTGCTTGTTGGTGTAGAATAAGGGCAATCTGTTAAATTCCATTTTTTCAGGGAATGGCTGTTCTTGTCTATATCGAGTCTTATTTTGTGTTTTGAGTCATTTTTGTATTTGGTTTAGAAGTTCTAAAGTACCTTTCCTAGTTATTAGTAGTCATAGTGTTTGTTTAGGAGTCCCAGTGTTTTAGGAAAAGATTTTGGATTTAGTAATTTCCCTTATTTTAGTCAATAGCATTCATAGTGAGATTGATTTTAATAAAATTCCGGAAGCTTATTTTAAGGTTTGAGGAGTGTTGAGGGTGTGATTGCCTTGTGATTGTTTCGGACAACGTAGATATGGTTGCCTATGTGGTTGTGTAGTGTTTATCTTAGTTCTTGTTCAACCCACTATTTTAACACCTAACAGCCATCAAACATATTCAAAATCCAATATTTTTATTACTGAAACCTACCTAAGAGAGTGTAAATCATTGGTTGAATTTTCAAATTTTCACCAACAAGGGGAAATCTCTAAACATTGCTTACCCTCCAGTATTTTGCTTAATTTTGTTACCTATCATAATATTAGCCATATACTCTTGTTTACTTGAAAAGCTATTGGCTTTAAAGACTAAAGTTACCAACATTTAATTATATACATGCACATACTTGTTAGTATTGTGCAATACGTATAATATGAATAGTAGGTATCATAGGTGTGTATTGACCATGCTTATGAATCTGATGATACATATATATGTATTGTATGAATCATATTGATTGTGTACGATTTATAGACATGTGAATTTAAATTGGGTTTTTTTGTTAAAATTTGTGCTTTGACTTGAGTCCAACTAGTGATTGGACTGGTTTTTAACAAACAATTATGGGATACTTGGTTGAGGCCAATAAAATAATGTCCATGGAGTTTTTTAAATTTAATTTAATTTTATAATTGTTTAGATTTAATAAATGCTTCATTCTAGGATTGACCCTGGTCCTGGGATACTGATTGCTTTAATGATCACTTTGTAATGTTTATGCCCAGTTACAAGTAGTTCAAATGTGGTATTTTGAAGATGCCAGCTAATCCACTGTTAAGTATCACTGATGGCAATGCAATGGGCCCTTTACTTCCCTCCTAATGTTTTGTTCAATGCAGATTCGCCCAGATCGTCAAACTTTGTACTGGAGTGCTACCTGGCCTAAAGAGGTTGAACAACTTGCTAGACAGTTTCTTTACAACCCGTACAAAGTAAGGTGCTCTAACTTAATTTTGCTACTGCCTACCGCAGTTGTGGGATTTATTCTGTTAGGATATATTCTTTTCTGTGTTTCGTTTTTATTTTATACTTTTGATGTGTGTAGTTGCCAGTCATAACTCATTTGTCATTTTACTCGTTTTGAGGCAGCTTGTTTTTTGTGAATTTTCTCCTACTCCTCCCCCCTCTTTCCTTTTTCTTGAAACTGAGGGTAATTTCCCCGGTTTAATGGCTTGGTTTGTAATTGCTAGAGTTCTGGAGGGCACATGCCCTTTTTGGAAGTTCCTGCTTTTGTGGTATGTGTATCTGTTTGTAATGTGCGATTATGTTATGTGATTGACTCTTATCTTGGACTTTGCATAGGTGATAATAGGATCTCAAGATTTGAAAGCTAACCATGCTATACGCCAGCACGTTGACATTGTTTCTGAAAACCAGAAATATAACAAGTAGGCCCCATTTCTATTTTGTCCTTGTATATTCTAATTTCTTCAAGATCTCATCATATGAGATTTGATGTGGTCATTTTACTGATAGGTTTGATTTTCCAGATTGGTTAAATTGCTGGAGGATATCATGGATGGCAGCCGAATATTGATCTTCATGGATACCAAGAAAGGATGTGATCAGATTACCCTGCAGCTTCGCATGGATTGCTGGCCAGCTCTTTCAATTTATGGAGATAAAAGTCAAGCAGAGAGGGATTGGGTCCTCTCAGAGTTTAAAGCTGGCAAGAGTCCTATAATGACTGCTACGGATGTTGCAGCTTGTGGTTTAGGTATGGAGATAAAACTCTTAAAGCTTGTTCAAAGACTTGATAGAAATTCTATTTTAGTACAGGAAATTGTGTTGGAAAACGATTTACTAATAGCACTCATCATCAGCATCTCATTTTGGAAGGAAATTATTATCTGCTCTTCTTCTTGTCCCTAATTTAAGTCTTCTTTTAATTTTATTGGATGGGCTTTATGGTATAATCCACCATTGGATTTCTTTCTTTTGAGCTGTATCTTACGTTATTATCTTTCAAGCGGTTTTTTTAAGGAACATTTTTAGTATTAATCATGTTTTCATTAATAAAACTGATGTGAACCATTTCACTCAGCTCTTTGCTGCGTATGTTGGATATTTACCTTTATTTTTATTTGCACTCATTTGTCATGTTTTCTATCCTAATGCTCGTACTCTGTTATTTTGAAAGATTCATTTTTTTTAGTTATTGTTTTGCTATATTTAGTGGTCTCTAAATTGTCTCATGAACACCTTTTTTTACCTAAGTTGGTGTTATTTGTCACATGGATCCTACTTGTATGTTTGTTTGAGCCACTTGTTTTCATGTCTATGGTTATTGGATATTGCCCTTTAGCACTTCCCCCCTGTGCATAATTGTAACCAGAATATGGTTTCTGGGGGTATTCATCTGACATTTTGTGTTTATTTGCTACAACAACACACTAGCATACATGCAGAAATGTGTTGAGATCATAGATTCTCTTATCTAAATAAGCTTCTGATGTGAGAGATCATTGGCCTAATGCATTTCTTATAACTTATAATGCTCTTTTGTTTCGTGGCAGATGTGAAGGACATGAAATATGTGATAAATTATGACTTCCCTGGATCCCTTGAGGACTATGTTCACCTTATTGGTTGAACAGGAAGGGCCGGGGCAAAAGGAACTGCATACACTTTCTTCACTGCTGCAAATGCTAGATTTGCAAAGGAACTCATCAGCATACTTGAGGAAGCTGGACAGAAGGTCAGTCCTGATTTGGCTGCAATGGGGCGTGGTGCGCCTCCAGGCCCTCCACCCCCATCAGGTTAGTTGGCTAGGTTGAATATTCTTAGACGCGCGCGCATACACTTGCACGCTTGTTGTGGTGTTTACATGTATGAGTGCGTGAATTTGATTACTAAAATTGACTGTTTCAATGAATATCAATCAATCAGGTCATGGGGGTTTTCGAGATCGTGGGAGGGGTCATGGTAGTGGTCGCTCATGGAACTAACTATTGAAGGTAAACCGGTTCTCACGTTGTATTTTGGAGGGAAACATTTAACATGTATGATTAGACAATAGAAGTTTAAATGTCTTTTTTCATTTATGTTGAATTTTTGTTCAATTACGTAGAGGACTAACTGTAGTTAGTGTTGGATTATGTCAGATAAAACATTTGTTTATATCATTAAAGGTTTTGAGGAAGAAGATAAACAATTGTATTTTCATTTTGCTTTGCCCAAAAGTAGTGAAAGTATGCACACAAGAAAGTCTACTTCAACACTCAGTATCTCATTAGGTTGATATCAAAGCAACCCTGGTTTGGATCATTGGAAAGTTGCGAAAAAGGTTGAGATACTTACAAGGAACCAATGATTACAGGTTGACCTACAAGCATATTAATCAGTTGGAGGTGATTGGTTACCCAAATTCCAATTTTACCGGATGTGTTGACAAGAAAGTCTACTACAACATATAATTTCCTTTTTATTTTTTGGAGGTGATATATCTTAGAGAACTACTATATACAATTGTTGCTTTATCTACCGTGGAGGCTATTGAATACTAAGCTACAACACATGCATTATTTATGGTTAAAATCTTTTTATCACAAATCTCAAGATTTTCAATTCTCTATCAAGACCTTTAAAAATTCTGTCACAATTTATTTGATTGCATTTTTCTTCTCTAAGAATAATAAAGGTTGAAGCCAAAGTAAGCATATTGACATAAAGTACACTAGTGTTAGAGAGAATGTTAAGAAACTAAAGGTGTCCATGAGCTCTTGATTATTGATCCCATAAGGTCATAACTAAAGGTTTGTTGGCTGAACCATATAAAGATCACGCGGAACATGTGGGACTTGTTAGCTTATTTGATGTTTAATCTCTCTTTACTTGTTTTATTTCACAACACTTTCACAACAAATCATAGGTGATAAGTTATTGACTTGTTATTAGTTCTAACTTGAACATATCACTGAAATTACTTTGTTTTTCACCAATAACTACTTGTAACAACTTGTCACTTAAGATTTGTTGTGAACATAATATTTCTCTTTACATTTAGGCCTTTATTTGGTTATTTATAGAGAATAAGGCAAAAAAAAAAAATTTTGTGCACAAAGTATAAATATAAAGAGAGTTTTATTTGCGGTGGATATATGAAGGGGTACTTGAATGGCTAACAGGTAGTCTATTCATAAATGATTGATGGCTAATAAAGTATTTGCACAGTAGCATACATTGTAATACATGGAAGACAATACTGGTTATAATTAAGAGTTTTACCGCTATGCTTTATGTATTGGATTGTTTATTAAAGTGTGAGAATTTCACAACTAGATGATATAGGTAATATCCTAAGTATGTTACAATGATCATCACTCATCAAGTTATTTAAATGCCATGTGGGCCAAGTGAGAGAATGTTAGGAGACTTATTGTGGTCCTCATACAATTGACTCTAATTGATTAATTACAATATACTTTGATTTATTTTAGAGTGATAGGTAAATAACTTCTTTCAGGAGTATATTTGTTAACATCACTTCAAATGTCATTAGTGAATAAACACTTTAAAATCCTGAGTGGGTGTGAGACCGGCTTAAGGAACTGCTTGATTGCCGCACCATTCTTGTTGCAAAGGAAAGCCATTCCGAAAGCGGCTACAACCTTCACGCTGGCATCCTTAATCAAGATGCCTCAAAAAATATAACAACAAATAAAAGAAGGTAGGTCTTCCATGAATGGGAAGGACGCATGCTAGGTGTTCCATTTTATAGATACTGGGCGTACATTTGTAGGTACCTTCTCAGGTAGGATAAGTAACTCTTAATTAAATTTTTTAATGACAGGAGTATTAAAGAGAACACACATTAAATTGGAAGGGACCCTAGTCTATCCTTTAAAAATTTGTGTTCTCGATCAAAGAGTTTTTAAGGTATAGGCCGTAAGCTAGAAAAGTTTCCTTCACAACTCATTCTTTTGCAGTGAAATTTTCTCTACAAATCAATTGAACAACATGGCTGTAGGTATTATTATTTTTTTCCTTCCACTGTTTTAGATTTCTTACATCCAATCCGATTCATGCTTACAGTCACTGCATTGGGAGGTGTTGGTCATTGGCCGGATTTGAAGGAATTACTCGTTTTATGCTTTATTTTTTCTTATTTACTTTAATTTTGGGTTATTTTGGCCTTGTACACTTTGATTTTTATTTCTTTTTATTTCCTGTGAAATGTGAGATTGGTTTTAATTTTGTTTCATTTTTGTACATTTAATTTGAGTGGAATTAATTTCGTACCACCTTCCAAGAGAGGGTTAGTTTTAGCTTCTTATCTCTTCATTTTCGATTTTAATCTTATGTAAAATGTATCGGTGGGACGTTCTATAACTTGCCTTTTTTATATTGATTTGTCAATCTTTTCAAGTGGAAATTTTGTACCTTGACTTAGTTTTTGAGATTTTTTTTTTTTTTTTTTTTTTTTTTGAACTAGCCATCATAATGGTTGTATTCGGCATAGTGGTGGGTTGAAGTTATTAGAATTATGGATTCAAAAATTTATTACTAGATTGACTAATTATGTTTTGTTACTTCTATTTTCTTAATGTAAAAAGGGGAGATGATTCACTAGAAAATTACTTTATTTTTTGAAAATTTTCAATTGATATTGTTAATTATTATTAATTTAAAATATAAATAATTTATTTATGTTATTAAATAAGTATAAATTTAATTGCTTATTACATCACGAATTTGACCATTGATTAAATCCAATCAACCAAAAAAAAAAAAAATGAGAAACCATTTTCTTGTTTGGGCAAATTACAAATTACCTACCTGTAGTTTGTCCGAAAATGAAGTTATCTATCTGTGGTTTAAAAGTTGGCACTTTGCCCACCTGAAGTTCACTTCATTAGACTTCCATTACCCACCTCTATACTATTAGGACATATGTGAATCATGTTAAGAACATATGTCATTTAAAATTGACTAATCCTTTGATAAAACGCATTTCACTTGTAATTGGGTAAATCTAAGATGTGTTTAATACTTCAAGGAACAAGAGTTCAAGTCCAAGTATTGAAGTCATGCAAATCTGTCCAATAAACAAGTGAAGAAGTGCTGGATTTTAAAGCTCGACAGTTAGCTTGATAGATAGCATCTATCGAGGTTTGAAAGGTAGTTTAGCTTAATGCTCGACAGTTACTCGAGAGATAACCTATCTATCGAGAATTATGAAAATCAGTTTTTCAGATCTGATTTCACTCCAATCCACGTGTACATGTTTAGGCTTTCTTTTCTCATAACCTTAAACATATATAAGAATTATTTTAAGGGTCGTCAAAGGTGGCGCAAGTGTGAAGCAAAGTTTTGTTCATGCAAATTGTGACCGGAAACAGAATTTGTCCTAGTTCATCTTTCTCTTGAAGAAGCTACTACGTTTGTGCGCCAATGGGTTTTGTAACCAAGGAGCTTTGTGATCTTCATTGTGTTAATGAATTGAAGAACTTTGCAGCCAACATCTTTCTCAAGTTGGTGAGTAAGTCGCGTACTGGGATTCGCGCATTGATTGGTTAGTCACGTATTGGAAGCCGTGCATTGAAAATGAGAGATTGTCACTACAGCTCAAGTCCAATTGTGTATTAGGGTAAAGTTTCAACTGTATGTTGGTATAAGGTACTGAGATTCTTTTACTTGTAACCGCTTGTTGTGATAATAGTGGATTCTCGGGAGTAGTGACATTAAATTCACTCAGTGAGGTTTTTGCCTTGAAGGTTTTCCCAATTCGTAAACAAATCACTGTATCAACTTTATTTTCCGCTGCATATTAACTTAGTTGGTGATTTGTTTGTTCTATCACGTGTTTTGTATGTTAATTGGATTAATTAATTAACTTGACTAATTAATCGGTTAATTTATCACAATGAGTTAATACATTCTTGGCCTATCATATACTTTTGCAGTTAAAAACACAAAAAACATAAAAATCACGATCTAAAAGTATATTTCTTAAAATGGTGAAGGTTTGGCTTAAGAACAATTTTTCTCTTCATAAGAACATTCTTAAGCCTATCAATCCGAACAAAACTCTCAAAGGGATATTCATCAATGAATGTTTGAATTTTGCATGTCTTGACTTATGGATGTTGTGCAAATCACAAATGCTAGCCTCTTACAAACTAATTTTTAGGCATATTTTGATATGATAAACTTATTCTGGACTACACAAGACCAAATTATTATATTCTAGGAGAGAGTCCATGGGAAGATTAAGGCTTTGGGCCATCTAATCCAATTGGTTCATCTCCAACTCTACTATTGTGTTTGAATGGAGTTCATTTTGGGTATTACCAAGAGTTGATGAAGATGAGATAGAAGCGGTAGATGTAATGATTTTTAATTTCATTATAATTTTAGTATTACTTCGAATTTTTATGAAATGATGAATTTTTAAAATTTTGAATGTAGAAGTCAGAAATGTACTTATTTTTTAAGTTGCTAGTGTGATATATTTCATGTAAGACTCCACTTTGTATATGTTGGTGCAAACACAATGATAATAGAAATAACACAAAAAGAAACTGAATAATACTTTTGAATTTTATTAATTTAAAGAGAGAAATTACACAACACTATTTGGACTGAGGCACGACACTCGCTCTCTTTAAGGAGATTCAAGCCCTTAGTTGGCTAAACTTTGTAACCAGTGCAGACCATCTCTAACTTGTCTCCCCCAGGATACAACAGTCCAACAAGTATCGTATGACTAGAACAATGGTTGCACAAAGTGTTCAAGTCTAAAGCTCCACTAGAAAGAACACCCTTCCCCTTGCCAAGAACCTCTCTATTTTTTTTTTTAGTGTATATTGCAGTAACTTGGATTGTGTCTGAATGAGTCTATTTATAAGCTCAATGGACCTCACGAAATTACTATCCAAATTAATCTGATTAATTAGGTCCATTATTATGATGTAGTGGGTGTTACAAGATTAATTGTTGCATATTAATCTGATAGGCTGGAGTTACACAATTAATGGTGATAAGGAGTTTCTGAAGAATGAAAAGGCCCAAACGGATAGTCCATTAAGTGGGTTAATGGCTCTTCATTTTTCATAATAAAAATGGAGTATTAATTCGAGCCATTTACTCACCAATGGATATGGTAATTGTTGTCAAGTGGGAGGATCCTAGAGGCTGATTCATTTTCATTTTTGATACCTCCACCCTTCACCTCCCCCTTGCGCACATATCTAGCCTAATATCTGAGACAATTCATGTTAGCCCATTAATCACCACAATTAAAAAGAATAAAATAGTCTCTCTCCTTTTCAATGTGGAATTAAACATTTTCACTAACTCCTCATCTTCTATATTCATTCCCATATTTTTACATTTATGTTGTGACATTTATTCATTTTAATTACTTAATATTAAAATGCTCCAACAATACCCCACTCATTTTAATATTAAGTTTTTTAGTTAAAGAGAGATTACCAGGCAAAGACGGGTCACTATGCATCATGAAGGTGTGCTCTGCATTGAACTTTCACTTAGTAAAACAGCGATCTCAACTCTAGAGTCGTAGTGGTCTCCGACTTGAACTAGGACTGCCTTAGGGAAATTTAGCATCACTGCTTACACATAACAACCCAAGTGTTGACATGAGCTTTTATAGCTAGCACTTTACGGTTGTGTACTGATCCCAGTTTCATGAGTGCATTTGAGATTAAGTCCAAATCTCATAGGGAGCGGCCCCACCTCCACACTCACATAGGTGAAATTTTGTCAATGGTGCTCCTATAATTCTGACACCCCACTCATACGAGCTACAAATTTCATTAAGAGTTTTTTACTTAACCTCTCCACATTACAGGATAAATGCACTTACATCATAGGGATGAACAATTAAAAAATTATTTACAAAATAAATAATTAAAAATAAATTATGCATTTCTTATGACCATTGTATGATTCGATTTGACCATTGAACCCAATTCTCAGGATCTCTGGTCCTTGAGTTGGGTATCCTCATACATGGCTCATAATTCTATGGACTTTAGTCCCATCCCCCTCGATGTATTCTAGACTCTATCTTTTGCCAAGGCCTTGGTAAATGGATCTACAAGATTATCATTAGATTTAATATAATCCACAGTTATAATGCCATTACTCAAATAAGATCGCATGATACTGTGCTTTCTTCTTATAGGTCTGAATTTATTGTTGTAGTAACGGTTTTAAACTCTACAAATTGCGGTAGTGCTATCACAGTGAAGTAATATAGGTGGAATTGGCTTTTCCCAAAGTGGAATTTCATATAACAAATCTCTAAGCCAATTTGCCTCTTCACTAGCTGAAGCTAATGCTATTAATTCAGCTTGCATTGTTGAATTAGCAATTATTATTTGCTATTTAGATTTCTAACAAATAGTACCACCACCTAAGGTAAAAATATAACCAGTGGAACAGAGAGAATCACCTGACAAGGTATTCTAATCGACATCGCTAAAACCTTCAATCACAACAGGGTACTTGTTATAAAATAAGCCATAGCTTTTGGTACCAATTAAATATCTCATGATTCGCTCAATAGCTAGCCAATGATCTTTACTAGGCTTGCTAGTAAATCTGCTAAGCACTCCTATTGCATATGCAATGTCAGGTCTAATACAATCAGTAACATAATGCAAACTACCAATGATACTAGCATAATCCTTTTGATTAAAAATCTCATCATCATTATTCACAGGAAATAAATGAACACTAGAATCAAAAGGAGTCATGAAAATTATACTTTCTCAATATTTTCTCAACATAATGTGATTGATCAAGATATATTCCATCACATGCTTTTGTAATTTTCATGCCCAAAATAAAATTAGCCTCACCAAGATCTTTCATATCAAAATGGCTTTTAAGCATATTTTTTTTTCTCATTTATAACATGCATATTTGAGCCAAAAATCAACATATCATCCACATAGAGGCTAATAATAACATGTAAATTATTCCATGATTTAGAATAAATACATTTATCACATTCATTTCATTTATAACCATTCTCAATCATGCAGGAATCAAACTTTTCATTACACTGCTTAGATGCTTGATTTAAGCCATATAGGGATTTAGTTAACTTACATACCTTGCTTTCTTGTCCATGCTCTACAAAGCCTTCGGGTTGATCTATATAAATCTCTTCCTCTAGGTCCCCATTTAGAAAAGCAGTTTTTACATCTATTTGATGAATTTTCAAATCAAAAATTGCAGCAATAGCAATTAACAATCTAATAGATGTGATTCTTGTTACCGGAGAAAATGTATCAAAGAAATCAAGATCAGTTTTTTGTTTAAAACTTTTTGCAACAAGTCTAGCTTTAAACTTATCTATTGATCCATCTGGTTTCAACTTTTTTCTAAGGACCCATTTACAACCTATGATCTTACAACACAGTGAAAGATCTACTAATTTCTAAGTTCTATTAGAAATTAGAGATTTCATCTCATCATTTACAGCATCTTTCCAAAATATAGCATCAGGTGATGTTAAAGCCTCTTTTAAATTTTGGGGATTTTCCTCAATGTTAAAAATATAATAATCAGGACCAAAATCCATTTCAACTCTAGCTCTTTTACTTCTTCTAGGTTCCATTTCAAAATTTTCTTGATTTTGTAGATGTGAAGTAGAAGAACTAGGTTGTGACAAAATATTTTCTTCACCTCCACTATTTTTCAATTTAAAAGGAAATTTATCTTCATGAAAATTTGCATCACCAGATTAAAAAATTATTTTGTTTTCAAGATCAAAAAATCTATAGGCTGCACTATTAATCGCATAACCAAGAAAAGCACAAGTAGTAGCTCTCATACCTAATTAAGGCATTTTCGGGTCAGTAAGCCTTACATAAGCAAGACAACCCCATACTCTCAATTATCCCAAATTTGGCTTATGTCCTTTCCATATCTCAAAAGGTGTGGTGTGTGACTTTTTATGTGGCACCCTATTCAAAACATGACATACAGTTAAAATAGCTTTACCCCAAAAATGTAAAGGTACACCAGATTCAATTAATATGGAATTTGTTAACTCAATTAAAGTTCTATTTTTTCTTTCAGCCACACCATTAGAAGCAGGTGAATATGGTGCAGTAGTTTCATGGATAATTCCCAAAGACTGAACAAATGAGTTGAATGCACTTGATTCATACTCACAGTCTCTATCACTTTTTATTCTTTTTATTTTTCTACTGAATTGATTTTCAACTTCTTTTTAAAAATCTTGAAATTTTTCAAAAGCATCACTTTTATTTTTCAACAAATAAATAGTTGTATATTTTGAGAAATCATCAATAAAAGTGATAATATATCTATTTCCTCAAGAGTTAAAATTCTCTCAAATTCACATAAATTGGAGTGAATTAACTCAAGCAATTTGGTATTTCTTACAACACTTTTATGAGGCTTTTTTGTAATCTTGGCTTGACTACAAGTTTCATATTTTTCAAAATCTTTTGATAGTCTTGGAATTAATCCTAAACTACTCATGATTCCCACATATCTACTATTTATATGACACAAACGAGCATGCTAAAAATTCATAGAAGAAAACATATAAACTGAACTGATAGATGCTTTATTATTCTCAACATTCAATTTAAACATTCCATCACAAGTATAACCCTTGCCCACAAATAATCCCTTTTTAGTGATTACATAATTATCAGATTTCATAGTTTTTTTGAAGCCAGCCTTGTTCAGAAAAAAACTTGACATAATTCTTCCTTATGGACGGAGTGTAAAGTACATCTTTCAATGTTAGCACACGTCCAGAAGTGAATTTCAAATCAACCTTACCACTCCCAAGAACCTTGGTTTTTCTAGAGTCACAAAGCATAACAGTTTTTTCTTTTTCAAAAGGAGTGTACAACTTAATCCAATTTTTGTGATAGCAGACGTGCCTATTAGCACTAGAATCTACCCACCACCCTTCAACATATTGCACCATATTGATGTCTGTAATCATAGCCACTAAAGGCTCTTTGGTTACGTTAGGCTGCAGGACAGATTCACGTTTTTGAAACTTGCAAAATCGAGTAATATGCCCACTCTTGCCACAGACAAAACAGGATCTATTAAATTGATCTTGTGAAGGGGGTCCTTAGTTCTTATTGTAATTTTTATTCGGGTTTCCCCTTCCTTGAAGTCTATTATTATTTTTAAAGGCTCTCTTTTTAGGCTTCAATTGACCATTTCTAGGAAAATAATTTTTGGGCATATTATTATTGGCTGAAATAAGATTTACCTTTGTGGTGGAATTACCATTGCTTTCTTATGTCATGAATGCATCTTGTCCTCTAGCCTCCTCCTCCACATGGATGTGTGTGATCAAAGTCTCCAAGGACGTCTCCTTTTATTTGTGCTGCAAAGTCTTTTGGAACTCCCTCCAAGATTGTGGTAGTTTATCAATTATGCCAGCTACCACCAAATTGTCTCCAATCTTTATGCCTTCGGATCTCAATTCTGCTACAATCATTTGGAAGTCTTGTGTTTGATTCAACACCGATTTTCCATCCACCATTTGGTAACGGAAAAATTTACTAGCAGCATACTTCTTTGCACCAGCCTCCTCAGTATCATACTTGCTTTATAAAGCTTTCCAAATTTTTTTAGCAGAATTATAAGTTGTATCATAATAATCATAGAAATGATAGGCAAGACAATTCAAAAGATAAGAGCGACAATTATATTCATCCTTTGTATACTTATCTATTTTTCTTGATGGAGACTATATTCTTCCTCACTCATCTCATCGGTAGAAACCTTTGATGGATTTTTGTCAGTGAGGATGTCGGCAACTTTGAGAAGACTCAAGTAGAAGAGGACCTTTCCTTTCCACCTCTTGAAGTGGGCTCCCTTAAAGCGAAAAGGCTTGTTAAGATCTCTAACAGGCTCATTTGGTTTCTCTTGTGTAGGCTCCATGTGTTGAATCTCCTTAAAATTGTTGGTGCAAACACAATGATAATAGAAATAACACAAGGAGAAACTGAATAATACTTCTGAATTTTATTAATTTAAAGAGAGAAATTACACAACACTATTTGGATTGAGGCGCGGCACTCACTCTCTTTCAGGAGATTCAAGCCCTTGGTTAGCTAAACTTTGTAACTAGTGCAGACCGTCTCTGACTCTTCATTTTCCATAATAAAAATGGAGTATTAATTCGGGCCATAACTCACCAACGAATATGGTAATTACTCTGAATGGGCTGTCAAGTAGGAGGATCCAAAAGGCTGATTCATTTTCATATTTGATACCTCCACCCTTCAACTCCCCATTGCGCACGTATCTAACCCAATATTTGAGACAATTTATACTAGCCCATTAATTACCACAATTAAAAAGAATAAATAGTCTCTCTCCTTTTTAATGTGGGATTAAACATTTTCACTAACTCCTCATCTTCCATATTCACTCTCATATCTTTACATTTATGTTGTAACATTTATTCATTTTAATTACTTAATATTAAAATGCTCCAACAGTATATTGTACTCCTTTAGCATTTTTCCGTACTTTCAAGAGGATTTCTAAGTTTATCTTGTTGTGAATTACGAATAAGTGATTTGCCCAACATCCACAAGTCAAGACATGCAAAATTCAAACATTCATTAATGAATGTCCCTTGAGAGTTTTGTTTGGATTGATAGGTTTGAGAATGTTCTTATAAAGAGGGAAAATGTTTTTAAGCCAAAACTTCACCATTTTAAAAGATATACTTTTAGATCTTGATTTGTATGTTTTTTTTTTTTTTTTTTTTTGGTATTTTTAACGCTGAAAGTACAAAGGTGGGTAATGAAAGCCTAACAAAGTGAACTTTAGGCGGGCAAAGTGCCAACTTTTAAATCATAGGTAGACAATTTAAATTTTAGTCAAACCATAGGTAGGTAAGTTATAATTTGCCCTTCTTGTTTCTTATTATTTGCCCAGGGGTTCAATTCATGCATAGAACAAAAGCTAATTGATGTCTTGGTCTGATTATAAAGAACACGATCATCAGAAGTAAACGCCATAAATTGATATTCTACCCAAAAAAATAATGAAATTTTTGACGTAAAACCACCTCTCATCAAGGTCAAAGGAATAAGGAATTTGCTTCTTGCAATGAAAAAAAAAAAAAAAAAAAGTGGCTTTAATTCTTCTTAAAAGTGACACACGTGCTTTAAACGTGAGAGATGGCCAAAATTATTGCGGCGCTAATCAATACAAAAGAAATCAAGCAACTGATTGCATGAATTCAAGAATATTGTGTAGCCCAAGTGCCGAACAAAACAAAGAAGTAAATTGTTTGGAAGGAGGCAAGCTGATCATGGTTGTTGGCTAGTTGCCATGCATCCAAAAAATTGGTTGGAATGTCAACTAAAAGGTAAAGAACAAATTAATACAAGCATTTAAATTTTTTTCGTGTAACAGGAGGAGCATATCTTTGATTTTTATTTTCCAGTATTTTTCAAATGAAAGATATTTAAATTAAAATTTTATTTTATTTTAGTTTTTCAAAAAATATTTTTAGTATTAATTTTCATTTAAAAAAAAAATGCAAACTATGTTATTGTGGAGGTTACTATCTACGCAATTCTAATGAAGACTAATAGGAGGCATGAATTGAATAAACTTAAAAGTTAAAAAAATTTTATTAAATAAAAATAGAGTTAAAGAAAATGAACTTTAATCAAAGTTAGAGAGTCAACATGTAAATTAGTAAAATATTAAATATTGACAAGTAAAAAGAATGGGAGAGAAATGGGGAAATTGGAATTTGAGTTGTAAACACTAAATTGTAATAGATTTTTTTCACAAAATATGTAGAGACAACTCAAAACTTTTCATTGTTCATTTCAAATTCCTAAACTTTAGGATTTTAATCTTAAGACTTCCGTATAAAATTGCCCCTACTCAAAGTCACATATTCTATATTTTTGGAAAAGTAGAGTCACTTGAATAGCATGTTTACCACATCAAAATAATACTACAAAATCAACATACCAAACATATCATCTTTTAACAAGTTGACTAAATGTAAGGCAATGTTTTAAATAGTCTTTTTTACCATTGCTCTTTGGTCCTGCAATAAAAGACAATGGCCGTAGAAATTTGACAAATCGAGGCGTGGTCATGAGAATGTTGGCACCCAGAAACAGGCCACTTGGAATCTGTTTCTCTATAATCACTACAATGGCCAATTGGTCATAGAAGCAGACCACATGAAGTGTGGCATGGAATATAAATACTCGGCATTTTCAAACTGGCTTTTATCCTTACGAACAGGGATGGAGTCAGGACTTGAAGTCAGGATGGAGTAAATTCCAAAATTTGAAACGTTAGGATACAAAATTCAAACACCCCCAAACTTTAGGGTTGTAATTTGCAATTTACCCTTTATTTTCTAACATTTTAAGTATATGGCAATCATCATTGAAATTGGTAATTTTATACCATATTGATCAATACAGGTTGGCAATTTTCATATTCGTCACTAAGCTGGGAACGATTATGCCCCTACTACATTTTAGATTCAGTTCTTTTAGGATGACATCATTTGCCACAATTGTTACCACATTTGGATGATATATGCAATTTTAATCGGTGAACTGACAATTTCAAATGGGCTCAATACATTTTTTCCACAACTCACAATTGCACACATATATTGTGGCAGAAATTATGGTACAAAACGTGTTTACACGTACTTTCTCTTTCAATTTAAATGCCAGCCATTTCAAGTACAATCATTCTAGCAAAGTTTCACCTCTTTTTCTTCTTCTCTCTCTTTTCTCCGTCAATTGCGTTTCCGGACTCCACACATACGAACTTTCCTTGTTCTTTCTATTTAGTTCTTTGTCAAATTAATGGTTGGTTGGTGTGTGTGAATGTATATGATCTTTTCATCCTTCTTGTTTCCATCACGTTTATGTGTAATATTTATTTATTTAGTGCTATATACGTTGATGTATCAGGCCACATGAAATTGGCTGGCATATTAGTCTGGGACGTGTGTGTTATTTATTTATTTATTTGCTGAATGTAAAAAGGAGGGTCTCCGATGTGGGCTTATCGATCCCACGTCACGTGATGGTAATGAATAATATCACATGTACGGCACGGGCCTTGTTTGGGCTATTGCTCGAACCGCTTATCTCTAGGAGTTGGGACCATTCCAGCCCTAGACATTTTAGGGCCTAAGTCAAGAACTAAAATGGGGCATTTTTTTATTTTTTATATTTATGTATTAATTAATTTAATATTTTTTCATATTATAATATATTTCATTTAAAATCTATTTTTCTTGCCTTTTGAAATGCAAATTGACTAATTAAAATTTTGTATTCAAGTTCTTCTAACATCTCATTTTCAATCGATAATATAGCTAATCGGCTAATCCACTCTAAATGAACCTCTTTCTACTAATAAATCTCTTAATTTTGTGTCAATATTTTTCCAATTACCTAGATCATAAATATTTGTAGGAATGTAATTCGACATGTCATTATTATATTTATTTTCTTCTAGTTGAACATCATTATGGTGAACTTGTTAATTTGTGACATTTTCATCATTATTTTCATTTTATTCTAAATGCTTTTGAAGTTCATTATCAAGATTTGTTGCATTGCAAAATTGAACATCATTGTTATCTTGCAATTGTATCATTTCATTATCTTCTAACTTATTTTGGTGGATTTCTTGCTCATTTGTGATATTTTCATCTAAATTTTGTGTTGTATTTTGTTTATTACTAATATCATTATTACGTTGGTGTAATCTGCTAATGTCATTCATTATGATAGAAAATAATACTTCATAGAAAGGGAACTGTTAACGAATGCCGTAAGGACATTTGTTAGTAAACTATTTTAAGAAAATTTTATGGGAAAAGAGAAAGAGCAATTAATATTTTGACAACTTATTCAATTTTCCGAGTGAAACTCACATGTCAGTGAGATATGGGTCTCTTGTTTTACTCAAACGATCATGTGCAGCTCCAAATCCACGAACTCTTCTATCTTGAATTTGTTGTACACAAACACCCATGTTTGTAACTTTGAGATCTCACTTAAAGGTTTTAGATCACCATCAGTAGTGGATATTGTATGCAGCAACTTCTACAATACAAAATCTTGAGATTCTTCAAGGAATATTGCCGGTAGAAGACTTTAGAGAGTTTTGGGTACAAAAACCCTAGATCTACAATGGGAGGCACATGATGCACTCTTTTCTCTCTAAAAACCTCCATCTAGGGTTAGCTTATAATGTCTTTTAAATACTGCAAAAAATGGATTGCGATTTGAGCTTCAAACGGACAAGTTATAGGCTTTTTATGTTTGCTAATTATTGTTGATTTGCAACTTCCAATCGATCGAACCCTTTCGATTGATCGAGCCTAATCGATCAAACTAGTCTGATTTTGACTTTTTGAACCTGCAGCTTGTATGTTCTTTGAATTTTGACTTGCAGCATTTTAGGCATTGTCTAATATGGCTTCATAGACTCTAAGATCTATATCTAGACAAGTTTATATTCATGCTTTACCAATTGTTCTAAACTGTTAGAACCTAATAATATCAATGCAGACTAGGATCCCATACAATACCTAGGGTATTGCATGGGCTCATTCGTCTCACACACGATTTTTATTTCTTTAATTTGTAATTTTATATTATTATTTAAAGATTGAGATTGAATTTTTTTTTTTAAAAAAAATTTAAATTCTCAATCTCAACAATAATTGAGAGCAATTGCACGTGGTAAAATACCCCTTAACTTGATCGGTGTGAATGCTGTCATCAATAAAGAAGCTGGTGTTCAGTGGAGGTTGACAAACTTCGTTTCCGACATTCAAGATTTAATTTACAATCAATGCAATGTGAACTTAATAAATGTTTTATTGGGCTTGGCCGGCCGCCCCTAATTTGTGTAAAGTCAATTCATAAGGATTGCCTAGGTCTTGCTTGACAAGAAAGATTCCTTCTCTATTGCATGGGATGTTTTGCTGTTTTGTTTCTCTCTTTTCCAGCTATAAAAGTTTTAGTTTCAATTTTAAAAAAATGAAAAAACCCAAACCGGAAAAGCTTTACTCATTTAATAAACTAGAAATATTAGTAAAGTAATATTACAACCACAAACTATTTTATAATATTTTTATAAATTATTATTGTGGGTAACTTCTTATTAACTTTCATCTAAGCCTACCATAAACATTACTTTTTTTATTTACTAATAACCACTCGCCATATCAACGGTTTGTAAAATTTTGTATCTTTAGCATTACTCATTCCGGTAAGAATGTAGGTAAATAAACACTATGCTTTAATAAAAGCTTTATTTATTAGATTCAAGAATTGTTATTATTATTTGTTTTTTTGGTTTGTGGAACTCATTATTTTATTTTTTCAGTTTTTGTCTTCATTTGACGTACAGAGGAGAGTAAACATGCGATTGTGTTTCTATGATTTTAGTTGACACCGTTTAGGTGACAATTTTGACTTTAACTTTTAGAAATAAAAGGATCAAAATGTAAGTTCAATAAACCTCAAGGAGCGGTATATAATTTTCTCTAAAGTTTTCTATATAAGAAGACTTAGCTAGAAATGAAAGTTGGTGCTTCACAATATTTCTCAATGGAGTGGCCTTTAGTGAGGTCTTTACTGTGGGTTTTAGTACTTATTGCTCACATTCATGATCTAAGAGCTTGCATTGAGGAAGAGAGGATGGGTCTGCTAGAATTGAAGGCATATCTGAAATCCAATACTAATTATACAGAACCCCTTCTTCCATCATGGGTTTACGACCTAAGGAGTGAGTGTTGTAATTGGGAGCGAGTCAAATGTAATGACACCACTGGCAATGTGATCAAGCTTTGGCTCTCCAATATAAACCATGAAACTCACGTCTATGCTGATAATGAAAATTGGTTCTTGAACGAGTCCTTGTTGCAGCCTTTCAAGGAGTTAAGAATTCTTGATTTATCTCACAATGGAATTCGTGGTTGGCAAGGAAATAAAGGTATGTGAGCTCTGTTTCTAATTTCAAACACACACACACAAAAAAAAAAAAAAAAAAAAAAAAAAAAAAAAAAAAAAAAAAAAAAAGGTTAAAAGAAGAAGAAACACAATAATTATAACTCTAGTTGGTAATATATACAATGCACAAGAAATTTTATTCTTTGTCTAAATATGAAATTTGATAATTATGTTAGTTATTAACAGTCTTTTATTTTTGTCTAAATAAGAAATTTAATATGGTAGTTATTAAAAAATAATTGTTATAGTTATTAGTAGTCTTTTATTTTAATTGCAGCAACAATTTACTGCAGATTTAAATATAGAATATGATTTAAACTTAATCAATATATATATTAGAAGAATGACATGTAAAATTGTTAGGTCTCAAAATCTTATATGACAAAATATATAAGGTCAACAAACATCAAATGTCAAGAATGACATGTAAAATTGTTAGGTCTCAAAATCTTATATGAAAAAATATATAAGGCCAACAAACATCAAATGTCCTTGGTTTTAGAGTAATGCTACGTTTACAAGATTTTCATAATAAATTTTTAAAAAACTTTTCTTAAAAAAATTTCAACGTTTTTTGAGTTAATTTGTTATTCTTTATTCTTGATTTACCTTTCTCTAAACTTGACAACTATTTTGAGATTGAGAAACATTTGAAAGGAAACTCAATCTTAAGGGGGGACAACCCACAATGTGTACCAACTAAGGAAGTCAATACTATACTGGTACTGGCCATACTAGGGAAATATACTGTATTGGCCATTAAACCGGTATTGATACTTCTCCAAAACGTACCGAAAAAATACTAGGTTGTACCGGCCTGTATCAGCATTTCAGCTAGTACAATAAAAAAAATAAAAAATAATTTACTTAATCTAATATATTTGTTAATATATTTAAGCTAATATGTAGGCTTATAAAATATGTGGATTTAAAATTTTTTGTTGATAAACATAAAAATTAATATATTCATACTTACATAAATAATACAAATATATATATATATATATATATATATTTATTTATTTATTTATAAAAATATATAAATAGTAGTAAACCCAAAATGTTACACCGATATCAACCGGTACCAAAATATTTCGTTCCTCTGACCAAACCCAAACAGCCTCCAGTACAAAATTGACTCACTTGGTACCAACTCCATCATTTCAATCAAACCTATTTCCTCACAAACATCAAAAGCTCAAAGCCAACAACTCATTTTCTTTATAAGCTTCATCCAAAACCCCTAACTCATCTATATTCCCAAAATACAAAAGGGAAATTACACTTTTCCACCCTAAAATTTACCTCAATTTACAGTTTTTTTTTTCCATGTACTATCAAAACGCATGATCGACCCCCAAAAAAAATACTTTGTAACACTTAACCTTCTACCATTTGGTTTGCTATTACATATAATGAAATTTAGTTTTAAAAATCCATTTTACTCCTCTACTATCAATTTTGGAGAGAGAGGTAAATTGATCTTTCAATACTGAATTTTGGCAAAGTTTGCACCAAAACAGATGGCAGGGAGAAATTGAAATAGAGTTATAACTTTGGAAAGTTAATCGTGCATTTTAATATTTCAGGAAATAAAGTGTAAAATGAAGGGTAGAAAAATGTAATTTCCGGTACAAAAAACCACGCACAGACCAAACATCAAACACCTCACTTTGAACAAACGCATAGCCAAGACTGAAGCCACAAGCTGAAACCACACCAGACCAATCAAGCCCACCTCTATCATTGTCATTGTGACAAAGCCAACCATGCCTCTAAATTTCACAATTTTTCATTTTAGTCCTATAAGTTTGGATTTTGTCATTTCAGTCCTCTAAGTTTCATCTCTTCCCAATTAAGTCCTTCGTTAGTATGCTGTTAGTTTCTACCGTTAACATTTATTTTATTTTTTATTTAATTTATTCTTAATTTTAGAAAAAACATTAATTAGAAAAAAAAACAAAAAAAAAACAAAAACAAAAACAAAAAGCCAATTAGATGAACAAAGTCGTTCCAATCCCTCCCACACCTGAATAACAAAAATGAAACCAAGATCACCACTACCTTACAAAAAATACCACACCTCAAAGGCTACATTCCACAACAAGTCCTCAAAACCCAACCCAACCGATTAGACCAAAACCTATTCTACCACCTTTCTCATGGTTTCTACATCTCCCACTCCGATGTCGTTCTACATCTCCCACTCCACTCTTTTTAGTCTTCTTTTGAAGCAGGTCATGACTAAGGAGAAGCGCATTAAAAAATTGGTTTTTCTTTTTCTTTGTTTTTGACTACGCTCCATACTTCCATAATTTTCTTGGGGAAAGTAAAATATTACTTGGTGTGACCGGTAATACCCGGTGATTTCAACTTTCAACCCTGGGTGACAGTGCACCACACGTGCATTCTTATCCCCCGTCATTGTAATATTCAGTTTTTGTTTCATTATTATTCTTTTTATGTTGAGGCAGTTTTTTTATTTTTTATTTTTATTTTTTAAAATTATAAATTTTATAAGTGTTACTCAATTGAATCCAAACAATTTGTTGTACTGATTAATTAAATAAAAAAAATATTTTTTTTAAAATAGCCATTCAATTTAACCAATTGTTTTTAAATTCAATTATAAAACATAATGTACTGCATTTAAATTTACTCATTTTATAAAATGGAATATGTTAATTGCGCTCGATTACAATTGGTAAAAAGGAACCGAACAAGTCCTGCTAAATTTATAAATAACAAAAATTAATAAAAAAAAAAACCTTTTCACCCTCAAAAAAAATAAAATAAAATAAAACCTTTTAACATAATGTTATCCAAGGAGTTGGATTTGATTTGGTGCGCTATTGCACCCCAAAAATAGCGTGAGAAATGAAGGTTAAAAAAGTTTTTTTTTTTTTAAATTGATCCAAGAATTAAGGCCAAATATACTTTTACTTTTAATCTTAACCCTTCAATATGGTGTTGTATAATGCAATCACCTTAGTCTGTACTTGACTATTACGCCGGATCTCAATTGGTTATACAACTCTCAAAAAGATGAATAAATTGTAACAAAAAAATTATTTCTTCCTTAACACGTACATTTTAATACTAGCTTACAAAATTTATGGGAATAAAACTTTATAAAAAGTTAAAAGTATTATTTCTTTCTGGGAGTTGAAGCCCCCTGCCCTGCCCCTCGTGGTGGTTCTCTGGGACCTCTATGGTGTGCATCAGACATTTGGTGTTAAAGTTGGTTACAGAGGGCTCTACTCCTCTAAACTTGTGGAGCTCAATCCTAAGCTAGCACATAGCTGGCACAATAAAGGTAGCACTGTTTTTGAGACGTCGTTCCTCTGGCTTTCTAGGTTTTTTATTTTTTATTTTTTATTTTTTAATTTAAATTAATGTCTTTTTCTAAAATTAAGAAATAAATTAAATAAATAAATAAATAAATAAAAGTTAACAGTAAAAACTATTAGAGCATTAGCATTGGAAAATTTCAATGCTACTCTATTTTACAATTCTAAAAAGTCACTTTATCATTATACCATACCATTTTACAATATCTTCACATTCCAAACTTCTATTTCTCTCTTTTACTCGTTAAAATAATATATCTACATAATAAAATAATATATCTTAAAATTATATCTTTTCTCTCTCATCTCTCTCCTCTCTCTCATATCTTAAAATATTATTATTTTTTTACAATTCTTGCTACAGTGCAATTCTATGTTTAGAATTACACTGTAGCAGTATTGCAAAAAAATTTACAATATTGTTATTTAGCATTTCCCAATGTAGATGGTTTTGGGGCTTAAAATTCTAAACTTTCCTTAGATTTAGCATTAGCATTTCCCAATGCTAATGCTCTTACAGTAACGAAAGACTTAAGAAGTATGAAATAACAAAATCCAAATTTACATGGCAAAAATGAAAAATAATGAAATTTAGAAGATAAATTTTACATTTTAACCTATTATTTAATTACGTGAAAAATTTTTCAAGTCAATATTGCCATCATCATGTTATTTTATTATTACTTGTCTTGTCACATGATTTAGTTTTAGGTCATGATACCATAAAAGCACTATTTGTTTGAGTTATCGTAATAAATTTGAATAAGAGTAGCATGTCCATTAAATAATTGATTAAACAAATAATAGCTGTTATTTACTTAGTAGTGACTAAGAGCCTATTTGGAATGTACTTATTTGTTTAAGCTAATTTGAGTTTTTAGTTTTTTTTTTTATTTATGGTCTCATTGCACTTTTGGTACTATTCATGGATTCTATTATACTATTTAGCTAACTTTTAATTTTTTTTTCTACACTTTTAGTAAAAAAATTTTAGTTTCAATTAAATAAGTTGTTCCCAAACGGATACTAAGTGTGTGTTTGGCAAAAAATATTTTTGCCAATTTATTTTACTATTCAGCTTATTTTTGTTACTATTCATGGGTCACACTACACTATTTGGTACTATTTATGGCCACATTGTACTATTTCAGCTAACTTTTACTTTTATCTATAGTACTTTCAGTAAAAAATTTTCAGTTTTAACAAAATAAGTGGATCCCAAACAGACCCTAAATGTTGGATTTCTTCCACTTTCCCATGGGATAATTTGATCACTGAACTTGTCCTCGAAGGAGTGTAGACTATTTTTATCCATGAAATTATTTCAAAATAAAATGTTTATTTATTTATTTTGTTTTTCCCTTTAAAAAAAATTGAAGGGCACCCTTTTTCTATTGCGTTCTAAGATTTAACAATTGGTTGTATACTTTCTTCAGAATGGAATTCTTGCCTAAATTGAACAAGCTAAAGCACATAGATTTAAGTTGGAATCTCTTGCAAAAGGACATTTTAAGGATTTTGGGTGCACTCCCAGATCTTAAATTTCTGGACCTAAGTTACAACGAAATGCAAGGGCCTCTTTCTAGCAAAGGTACATACATGTAAATTTGAATTTTTCTCAAAATTTCCCCCTAAATTTTCTTTATAAAAAATACCATGAAAAAACTCAAACAAAATTGAAATCTTATATGCCTTATTGACCTCATCTACATTTACGCTAATTGTACATGCTTTCCAGTGAATATTTCAATGCATTTAATAAGATTAAGATTCTCTAGAGTTTTTAGGATACTTTACTACAAAGAATTCTTTAAATCCTAATTTTTCCTTCAATATGACTAATGTAATTCTCTTCACCTATGATTTAGAACTAAGTAATCTAAGAAATTTGGAGGTACTCATCGTGCGAGAGAATCGACTCAATGGAAGCCTACCATTCAAGGGTAAAATTCCATCATACATTTTTTAATGGCTAAAATAATTTTCCTGTGAGAAGGAATGTCTTTTAGTATCCACAAGTATGCCATTTTAAATATTTACTCTTTACACTATCTCTTTTTAATTCTCTTGGCAGATATGACAAATTTTAGAAGTTTGGAGATTTTAGATATGAGTGGTAATATGTTCACGGGAATTCTTTCTACATATATTGGGACACTATCTTCTCTCAAGGCTATATCATTATCTCAAAATAAACTCCACGGGAATTTACATGCTAAAGGTAAGAATCTACTATGAAATCTGGCATTTATACTTTGTTAATGTTACCTGTACTTATCTGACATAGATTAGGAGTGTAAAAACTAAAAACAAATGAAGAAGAATGACTGAAATATAATTATTCATGTTAGGTTTTATTGGCACATTCCATGACAATGTAATCTTGTTTGAATATGTAATGTGTCACCAAGAGTTCAAAATTACAAGTCCAAAATGTAGTTCAAAAAAGACACCTGTTTGATTGATGATTGATCAATCAAACAAGTGTCTTTGATAGCCATTTGATCGTAGCTTGACCGATTAAAAGAAGATTCTCGAAACTTCCTTGATAGCAACTTGATCGATTGAAAATCTTGAAACACAGATTTTGACATGTTTTAGTTGAGTTAGTGCTACCTTGTTTTTCATGCCTAACACGCCAAAATATATAAGATACTTACTGACGTGCTACAAAAGATAAAACCTAAACCAAGAAATCATCAACCCGTGTGTCGAAAGACCTAAGATAATTATCATCTGCTGTGTTGCTACTAAAATGGTGCGGATCAAGAGTTGAAGCCACAAAGCCATCTCAGTGTGTTGTGTTGGGGATTACCAAATCAAAGCGTAACAATGAGAGAACAAAATGAACACATCAAGTAAATAGAAATTAGTGATTGACTTGGAGGCACAATTGAATGTTATCCTTAGACAATATTTGTCCCCATAAGCAAGTTGCAAAAGGGTTTTTACAAACTTTTCCCCAGGATACAACCAAGTTTATTGGTTCTACAAATAAAAATTTTGAAGAATACCCACAAGATTTCTTGTGTTTCTTTGTAACTTACTATTTTAGAGAATACCCACAGAATACCAAGTCATATTTTCAAGTGAACATTAACCTCTATTTATACCCATAGGGTTATAATCATTCAAAAGGTATGTATGAAGAGTTACGATGCCTCAAAAAACCATTTACAAGATTTAAAACCTTTCCCAATGTTCAGAATGGTTATCACAATTCTGCAGAAAATTCTGCAAAAAACAGTTTTAACGAGGCTTGATTGATCGATAGAAATTGAGCATCAATCAAAGGCTCTTTTCGATCGATCAAACAAGAATCAAGCATCAATCGAGTCAGGCAAAAACTTCAAATCATTTTTCTTGATCAATTCGATCGATCGAACAAAAGCTTTGATTGATTGAACATCCTGAAACTTGAATTTTCACAAAGAAAATTCCAAATCTCGAAATTCAATTTTATTCATTTTACAAATAAATAGTCTCCAAACTTATATCATTATTACAACCTATCCTTGTATATACCTTTATATACAACATATTGTTACAAATATAAAATCTTCAAGGTTTTACGCAAACCCTGTAGCGTTTTTATCTTTCAAGGTTCTCCATCGATTTTTCACTTCGTCACCATATTGCTGAATTTATCATGAATTACTTTTTACATAGGGTGACATGCTTGCTTGGGGTGATTAACCTATGATAATCTTGTTTACATAATTTTGTTAATTGGCTTAAATAGTTTAATCTATTGGT
Organism: Quercus gilva; assembly: GCA_023621385.1. Taxonomy (NCBI): domain Eukaryota; kingdom Viridiplantae; phylum Streptophyta; class Magnoliopsida; order Fagales; family Fagaceae; genus Quercus; species Quercus gilva. Next base: position 15,375,428 of record CM042477.1, read on the forward strand.
TGATAATCCAAGGGGTCAAAACATATTCTTTCCAATTACTATTCTGGCCAGTAAACTAATTGATTGTCTTGTTGATTTTTACATTGGCACATAATTAGGATGGACACTATTAATGTTATTGCTTTTGACAGATTTGGGTATGCTGAAGAAACTTGAAGAGTTAGATCTTTCTGACAATCACTTTGAATGGATCCTCCCTCCATGCCTAAGTCGTTTGACATCTCTTAGGTTATTAGATCTATCTAAGAACCAATTCAATGGAAATTTGTCTTCATTTGTGATAGCCAACTTGACATCCCTTGAGTACATTGATCTTAGTTTTAATCGTTTTGGCGGTTTATTCTCATTCAGCTCATTTGCCAATCACTCTAAGCTCAAAGTGATTCGATTTAAAGGTGAAAACTACCGGATTGAAGACAAAAACAAAATTGGGAGTGAAAGCAACACATTTGAGATTGAAACTGAAAATCCCAGTTGGGAACCTTCGTTTCAGTTAAAGGTGCTAGTGCTACCTAACTGTGATCTCAGTAAGTTATCCTCCAACATTCCAAAGTTTCTCTTTTACCAGCAAGAATTGGAATTGGTTGATATCTCTCACAATAGGTTGAAGGGAATCTTCCCCATTTGGTTGATTGAAAATAATACTAGATTGCAATTGCTAAATCTTCGGGATAATTATTTTGGGGGTCAATTTCATTTGCCAATAGCTCATTGCAATAATCTTTCTTGGTTGGATTTCTCTTACAATAACTTTAATGGGCAGCTGCAGGAAAATATTGGAAAGATGATTCCAAACTTACAATATCTAAATATATCTCAAAATCATTTTGAAGGTTTTCTCCCATCCTCAATTGGTGACATGAGTAATTTGGAGAAATTGGACTTGTCCAATAATAATTTTTCAGGAGAGGTGCCAATGAAATTGCTTGCCAATTGCACCTCCTTGATAGTTTTGAAGTTATCTTATAATAAATTTCATGGTCAAATTTTCTCAGAGGGATTCCGATTTTTTAACAATAGCTTACGTATTTTGGAATTAAAAAACAATCAGTTTACAGGTACTTTGCCAACTATGGTACCAACAGCTGGTAGTCACTTGGGGCTCCTAGATATTAGCAACAACGGCTTCTCAGGTTCAATTCCCAGATGGCTGGCAGTAAATTTGCGGTACTTATGGTCTGTAGACATGAGTAATAATTTTTTCAGAGGTCCAATTCCATGTGAATTGCATGCATTTATTTTAATAGACCTTTCTCATAACTTGCTTTCTGAATGGTCACCTTCTTGCCTTGATTTCTATATTATTCAACATCTATTTTTACAAGGCAACAAACTCACTGGATCATTACCGAAACTTTCTTTCAATTTTGCATTTCATCTGGTGACATTGGACATTAGAGATAATAAATTTTCTGGTAGAATCCCTAATGAAGTGGGTGTGCTTTCAAATTTAAGAATATTGTTGTTGAGTGGCAACAATTTTAGTGGTATGATTCCAAACAAGTTGTGTTGGTTAAAGAATATTGCCATAATGGATCTTTCCAGGAACAATTTTTCTGGAACAATACCGCATTGCTTTCACAACCTAACATTTGGGAAGATAGATGCTTTTGATGGCCTTACTGAACCGAATTCCACATTTTTGGAGGTCAGAGATATAATTGTCCCATATCAAAGTATCCTCAAAAGGAATTTTGAAAATTTTGAGGTAGAACGAGAGGTTGCTCCAGAAATTGGGATTGAGTTTGTAACGAAATATAGATCTTACTTCTACAAGGGTGGCATTCTTGATCTCATGTCTGGATATATTGGATTTGTCAGTCAACAAACTAACAGGTGGCATCCCTTTAGAGTTAGGACAACTATCTCCAATTCATGCACTAAACTTGTCTTACAATCAATTGACAGGTTCCATACCAGATACATTCTCAAAATTGACTCAGTTGGAGAGTTTGGACCTTTCTCATAACAATTTGAGTGGAGAAATTCCTTCAGCATTGATTGATCTGTACTTTCTAGAAGTTTTCAGTGTGGCTTACAACAACTTATCAAGTAAAGTTCCAGACATGAAAGGACAATTTGGAACATTTCAAAATAGCAGTTACGAAGGAAATCCATTTCTCTGTGGACCACCACTAGAGAAAAGTTGCACCAGGGTTGATAAATCACCTCCATCACCAATAAAATCTTCAAATGCAAGTCACAGAAAATGGTATGATGTGGATCCTTTAGTCTTCTCCACAACTTTTATCGTATCATACGTTATTTTCTTTATTGGTGTACTATTCTTTATATTAATCCTTATTGGCAACAGCAATGCTTCAATTTGATTGAGAATTGTATGTACTGGTGCTATAATTTTGCATTTTATAAGCTAGAAAGGTTGTCAAACTGTATTTGTCATTAGTTATACTTCATAGGTGATGATAGACACCTATGTGTCTATTTGGTTATGAATAATGGTTATTATGAATATGAAACAAAGTGTTCTAGCTGTTTACAATTTTCCAATCTCTATTGTAGTTTTGTATTGAAACAATTAGAAGGAAGTTTTTAATAGCCATATGTAATGCTCATCTGCTTATTAAAAAAACATGTAAGTCATTTTGTGGCATATGATATCTTTAAATGGGAAACTAGTTTCAATTGTACAGCATATCATTAAGAAAAAATGAAAATTAAATAACGTGATTATTAAGAATAACATAGATAATGTGAGTGAATTGTGAAAATTATGTTTTGACCCCTAACTGTTCTAATTAACATACTTGAATTTCACTTAGACGCAACATCAATTCAAATAGTTGTAAAAAATTGACATTGGTAAATTAAATACTCATGCATCACCACAATCAATAAAGAAGTAAAAAAAAAATCATAAAGAACACAAGGATTTGGTGACGTTGTGGAATGCTTCTGAAGGACTTCTTCTTCAGAAAAAAAAAAAAAAAAAAAAAAAAAAAAAAAAAAAAAAAAAAAAAAAAAAAAAAAAACCACTCTAAGGGTAAACCTATCCCATAAGGAATCCTCTATAAACGAAATTGTTATGAGACCGACTTACAAACCTTTTAGCTAGACTTTGTTAATCAAGCAAATGACCCTCTGGTTGCAAAATCTTTAGACCAATGTTATTAATTCCGTTTTGGACTCCATTTCGGTTTGTTTAGTTGAATAAAATATTTCGGTATTAGCTTATTTTGGCGTATAATTTTAGGGTGTTTCGGGGTTCCTAAATAATTATATATATATATATATATATTCTTATACAACATGAAATTATTAATTCAAAGAAGTAAATATCAAATAATACAATTCATCTAGTCTTTTTTTTTTTTTTTTTTTTTTTTGAGAGAGAGTTTTAACTTATGATGTTCGCTCCTAATGATAGCTCTTTATCATCAGACCAAGACACCAATCAGTTTTTTGTGTAGGCGGGAATTGAACCCCAGATCTCTTATACAACCATTAAAGACTTTACCAGTTGAACTAATTGGAACCCACATATAGTCTTAAGTCTTAAACATCAATATAATAATGTCACTCAATAAAAAGATTTATATAACAAGTCACTACTCATTACATAAGCCCATAAATATAATAAGCCAACAAAGTTTATAACATAATATTACTACTCATCATTATTTGCGAAAAAAAGATCAAATTCATCATCAAGGAACTCCCACAAGAACTACAAGGACCCATTAGAAAATTTGTCAAAATAGTACAAATACTGTATTTGGACTCTTAAAAAAAATTGAGAGCATATATATATATATATATATATATATAAAACAAGTAAAGGACTATGGCACATCTTTGAGTTGGACTGACTGTGCTGCAGCCCAAACGTTTTATTTTTTGTTCAGCCCAAACGTTGTAAAATGAGCAACCCAGATGATAACTCCAACATAAAAAATAATAGCCAGCTGGGTTCACCTTCCACACAAAGACAATCTAGACCCTTCACTCCACCGTTTAAAATCATAACCGTCCATTATCCACATTCTCGGTCTTTCTCTTCACTCGGTTAACTCAGCTGCACGCCCTTCCATCAACACCTCAGTGTTCTTTTGATGTGGATTTTGTGCCTGCAAAAAGTACTGAAAGGTGGTCAAGAAGAAACAGAGAATTATGGTCCAAATGGAGATTAAGAAGGAATGGTAGATGGTAGTGAAGGGCAGCAACTCAGATGGTCAGAATGTCAGATATGAAGTTGAAGGTAAAGAAAAAAAAAATCCCAAAAATCCATACCGGCCGAATTTTGAGTTTCGGCTGGAATTTACCGAAATGCCTCAGAATGCCCGAAACACACCGGAATGGCCTGGAATTTTGTCCAAGGTGGAACAAGGGCGGAACGGAACGGAATTCATAACATTGCAGTTTAGAATTCTTCTATATGATTTCCACCACGAATGTTGTCTGCATGAAATCAAAACTCAGGGAAGTTGTGGTTTCAACTAAGCTTACGCTCTTGAAGGTTCTTGCACAATGGTTCATCAATATAGGATCAAGAATAAAAGGAACCTCAGCTCCTTGATTTTGCACTGAAAGGAAGGCTTTTCTAGATTTTCTATGGTATGGTATGGCCTTCTTAGGTTAAAAGTTATGCTACATGGTGTATGCAAATTAAAAACCAGCAAAAGTCATTTATCAAGTATCTTGAGATCTCGAAAAGCAAACATCTAATGAGAGTCAGGAGAACTCTCTGCTTGGCTTAATTCCTTACTCAAGTGTATCCAAGTTCTGATTAAGCAAAACTTGCAGCTGTGCAATTCTACAAGCAACTCCTCACAGTGAATATCATTTAACTTAAACATGCTTGTTACAAACCTTTTTAATACAGAATTCGTCACAAGGAATTCACCAAAACTAAACCCTAACGAATTGTTTGATTGAATTCATAATTATTTTAATTATTCCCTCTAATTTAAGTGTATAATTATCTTTTTATTATTAATATGATTGTGCAATGCATGACATAATGCGAAGATATATGTAAACTAAATAAAATGTAATTAATTTTATCAAGAACGTTCTCGATAAAATTAATTACATTTTTTTTTTTTAAGAGAAAATTAATTACATTTTTCTTATGTTTTTAAAGTTTTATTTTATTTTTTTCTAATATAAGTAATGAATTTACTTATATATGCTTCCTCTTTAGGTCATTCAAAACGTATAGATGATGAATCGTTTGTAAAGAGTACTAGAACAAATTCCAACCATACATTACATTATTTACAAAATATCTAGTCTTATATAATAATTGAATATAAAATGCATTATGTTAATTTTGGAAAAAAAAAAAAAACTTTCAAATATCAAATATAGATAGTTTATTTATAAAATCTAACATATTGTATCAACTATACATTGTTAGAAAATAATTACATCATTTTAAAAATAGTTTGAGACTTACACTTATAAGTCTTACCTACTATTTTCATTTTTCACTTAACAAAAAAATAAATTGTCAATTCTTCCCATGCATCGCACAATTCTACGACTAGTATGTGATAAATTATGAATTCCTAGGATCCCCTGAGGTATGTTCACCGCATTGGCCAAACAGGAAAGGTTGTGGTGTTTTCATGCATGCAGCGTGTGCACTTGATTACAGAAATTGACTGTTTCGATGAATATTAATCAATCAAGTCATGGGGGTTTACAAGATCGTGGGAGGGGTGGTCGCTCATGGAACTAATTAATGAAGGTAAAATTGGCTCACACTTTGTATTTTAGTGGTCAAAATTAAGGTTAATATGTATGATTAGAGCATAGGAGATAGGAGTTTAGATGTCTTGTCCATTAAACTTTAATTTATGTTGATTTTTTTGTTCATTTATGTTAGAAATACTGAATAATTGTATTGTATTTCTTGATAAAAGAATGTACATAGATGCCTTTATATAGGAGGCATAAGTGTGCAGTACAAGTAAATATGTGTGCTATACAAGTAACCTAACTGGGCCTAAAGCCCACAACACTATATACGTTAACAGCCCCCCCTCAAACTCAAGGTGGATGTGAGACCAACTTGAGGTTGTCAACCAAAGTACGAAGGCGTCCCTTAGGATGTGACTTGGTGAAGATATCTGCAAGTTGATCTTTAGAGGAAACTGAGATCAGCTTGAGAGCACCATGAACAAGATGAAACGGATAAAATGACAATCGATCTCAATGTGTTTAGTCCGTTCATGGAAGACATCATTGTGAGCAATATGAATAGCACTCTGGTTGTCACAATAAAGAGGAGTAGCAGATGATGTAGACACACCTAAGTCTTTGAGAAGCCATCGTAGCCAAAGGAGCTCAGATGTGGTATCAGCAAGGGCACGATATTCTACTTTAGTACTGGAGCGGGCCACATGAGTTTGTTTCTTACTTCGCCAAGAAATTAGAGAAGAACCAAGAAGAAAGCAATAACCAGTGGTGGACCTGCGATCAGTAAGGTCTCCTGCCCAATCAGCATCAGAAAATGCACGAAGAGTAAGAGGAGACTGAGCAGAGTAGAAAAGACCATGGAAGAGAGTGCCCTTCAAGTATCGAAGAATGCGCAAAACAGCAGCATAGTGAGTCGATCGTGGAGTAGACAGATACTGGCTCACTTGGTGAACAGCATAGGAAATGTCTGGACGAGTGACAGTGAGATAAACCAAGCTGCCAACCAAGCGTCTGTAAAGAGAGGGATTAGACAATGGTTTCCCCCCTAAGGGAGTCAGATGCGCATTAAGCTCAACTGGAGTGTCCACAGTCTTGCTATTAGTGAGTCCAGCGCGAGACAAGAGTTCAGAGGCATACTTGGCTTGAGTAATATAAAGTCCATCTGTAGAATGAGTGATTTCAAGACCCAAGAAGTAGCTGAGATATCCAAGATCTTTCATCTCAAACTGCTGACTGAGAAAAACCTTGAGTTCTTGAATGCCACTGAGGTCATCACCAGTTATGATCATATCATCCACATATAAAAGGAGTGAAATAGTGCCTTTGTCAGTGCGACGAAGAAATAAGGCAGAATCATAGTGACTGGCCATGTAACCCAAGTGAGAGATGGTAGAGCTGAATTTGGCAAACCAAGCTCGTGGAGCTTGTTTAAGACCATAAAGTGCACGTCGAAGGTGGCAAACCTTGTTTGAGTCAACAGAGAGACCAGGAGGAGGTTGCATATACACTTCTTCACTTAAATCCCCATTAAGAAATGCATTTTTGACATCCATCTGAAAAAAGTTCCATTTACTGGCAGCAACAACAGCTAAGAGGGAACGAACAGATGAGATACGAGCAACCGGAGCAAAGGTCTCTTCATAATCAATCTCATACTCTTGTGTAAAACCTTTTGCAACAAGACGAGCTTTGTAGCGTTCAATGGACCCATCAGAGCGAGTCTTAATCTTGTAGATCCACTTGTATATAGTGTTGTGGGCTTTAGGCCCAGTTAGGTTACTTGTATAGCACACATATTTACTTGTACTGCACACTTATGCCTCCTATATAAAGGCATCTATGTACATTCTTTTATCAAGAAATACAATATAATTATTCAGTATTTATAATATGGTATCAGAGCATTATCAGATCGGAAAATTTTGATGTGTCTGGAAAACTGAGTTTCAACCATTTTTGCAAAATTAGAATATACTTCCAATAATTCAGAACGATGTTTCATATTAAAAATCCAACTATAGCGAGAGTAATCATCAACAAAGACAACAAAATATCTAGACCCACCAATGCTAGAGACAGAGGAAGGCCCCCAAACATCAGAATGAATAAGGTCAAAAAAATCAGTAGACATGGATTCACTAGTATTGAAAGGTAAGGCTGGTTGTTTTCCTAACTGACATGAAACACAATCAAAATTTTCTGTGGACACTGAACCTAACAAACCTCTAGAAGCCAATTGTTGTACCCGAGAGGAAGATGTGTGACCAAGTCGAGCATGCCAAAGTGCAAGGGAAGGAGTGGAAGAAACTGCAGCAGCTGCAGCAATAGAAACAGGAGCGACAAGTGGAAGACGAAGGTTGTCCACGGGAAACATACGCCCAACTCTAGGACCGGTCCCAAGCTCCTGTCCTGTCCTAGGATCCTGCACAATGCACCCAGAGTAATCAAAGGTAATACGATAACCCAACTCAGCTAATTGTCCCACAGAAAATAAATTATAAGAAAGGTCAGGAACATTAAAGACTCCAGGAACCGAGAGATTAGAGGTTGAAACTGAACCTATATTTTGACCAGACATTGTGGAACCATTTGCTGTGCGAATATTAAGAGGGTGCGGTGCAGGTTTAAGGTCAAAAAATAAGGACGAGTGAGGTGTCATGTGATTGCAACAAGCAGAATCCATAAGCCAAGAGGTAGGAGACATACCAGATAAAGCTGAGAAAGAAGAGGAAGAAGATGCATTACCAACCACACGTATGACATTGGCGATGATATTTATAAGGTCATCTCTGGAAATGGAGAAAGTGGATCCAGAAGACTTAGACTGTGCAGAGACAGGAGGCATTGGTTGGACACTCTCAGTGTTAGCAATAGTAGCAGCAGAAATTGAAACAGCTGATTTGTTGCAATGATAGCAAGTCTCAATATTGTGGCCAAAACGTTTGCAAAAATTGCAAAAACATTTAATGGATTGGCAGCGACGATTGTTGCAATAAGAAGAAGACCTGTCCTTATTCTTCATTTAGAAGCAAAATATGCAAAAATGGACTGCAAAAATGAAATCTACGCGAAAAACTGGGTAAGGAGCACCTGGACTGAAAAAAGTCAACCCGAGCAAAAAGTCAATAGTCAAAGTCAACGATCAAAGTCAACGCGGTCAACGGTCTGGTGCTGACGTAAGCAAGCTGATGTGTTGCTGACGTAAGCAATGATGACGTCACTAGGGCTGACGTGGCAAGATGATGACGTCAGCAAATCGTGTCTGGCGCGTGAGGCGCGTGGCCGGCACGTGTCTGGTGTGTGAGGAGAGTGGCCGGCGCGTGGAGGCGCATGAGGAGAGTGGCTGGCGCGTGGAGGCGCATGGCTGTGACGCCGAGAATTGAAGTGGCGCGTGGGGGCGAATGTCTGGTCCGATGAAGACGAAATTTCACAGAAAAGTAGATCGGAGATATTGCTTTCCGATGGTACTATCTGTGGTCTGATCGGAGAGGCGGAAGCGATGGTGGCGGCAAGGCAGTGGTCTTTGATGTACTGGAGTCGCGGTGGAGGCAGAGGTGCTGCTCACAACAACGGCTGCAGATGACACCCAAGAAGACAAGACTGCTTAAGAGTGACACACCAAAGGATTAGAGCAATGGCTCTGATACCATGTTAGAAATACTGAATAATTGTATTGTATTTCTTGATAAAAGAATGTACATAGATGCCTTTATGTAGGAGGCATAAGTGTGCAGTACAAGTAAATATGTGTGCTATACAAGTAACCTAGCTGGGCCTAAAGCCCACAACATTATATACGTTAACAATTTACGTAGAGGACTAACTGTAGTTAATTAGTGTATTGTGTAAGAGAAAACATCTGTTTATATTATTAAAGGTTTTGTGGAAGAACATAAACAATTGTATTGTCATTTTGCTTTGCCTTTATGTAGTTAAAATATGCAGACAATGTTCTTTTCTTAATTATTTAACTTGTCCAATAAAGAAATTGTTGCCTCTTTTAGTGATGGGTAGAGGTGGTCTTCATTTGAGTATGGTGGACATTCTAGTGAGTAGGCAAGGCATGCTATTTAAGATCCTTGTTCAATGTTGTGAGGGTCCTTTTTGGACAACACCCAAGCCCAAGTAGAAACAAGGACCCTAGGCCCTCTTACTTGTTGTTTTCAAGGACTAGGCTTGGTTCATCGCAGCCAAATGGGTTGATTACGAACCAGGTGGTGCACAGAGCAGGAATCCTACAACACATACATACTAGCAAACAAGAAATATATGCATTGAATAGCAAAAAACAATAAAGGGGCAATGCAATAGAGAAAGACACGAAGTAAACATTAAGGGTCTTTAAGATACTGTGAAATATTTCATTAATTTCTCAATTGTGCAATACATCATGCTCACTAGGACGTATTATAAGGTCCAAATAAGTTCAAAAATCACAGACTTAGATGGTTCTTCAGGCCTCTATGACTTGCAAAATTTGAATCCCTTTGAATCCAAGTGTGTTCTCTAGTGGCTGTTCGAGGATACCTGTGGTATTTCTCTCTCTTTCCTTACTTTCTTTGAATTCTAACAGAGTTTTCTCAATGATTCTACTTTAATTCACTATTGCTGAATGCCCTTCACTCTTGGTTGCTTGCCCCTTTTATAATGTCATTCTAGGGTTTCCAGGGTACAACTAATTCCCCGCATTTGCTCCCATGGGTACCAGAACCAATGTTATGCCAGCAACATTGGTGGCTGGTCCCTTCCTTATTTCTTATAATCTTCTTCTTTTGGTGTTTCTTCCTCAAAAGTATCCTGCTGCCTTTCCATTCTGGTATGTCTTGAAGAGCTGACCTTTGGTTTTCTCCTTTCAAGGCTTCTAGTTCCCACCTTTTCAGACTCAGCTTTTGGCTGCCTTTCCCTTTGTCATTTTTCCCAAGCGAGTTGATTCCTTCCTGCCAGGTTGAAAGTTTCCCAGCCACTTCCCTTCATGGTTCTTCTTTCTAGGTTCCTCGAGCTACCAGCCCCTTGTTTATGGATTGTTAGTTCCCAAGCTTTCTGATTCCTTTCTGCATCATTGGGTGGCTGATAGGGACATATCTGTTCTCGTTCCTTGTGTTTCTTGGCATCCCCTTTGAACTGTCCTAATCCAACCCTGGCTTTGCTGCACGTCCCAAGGATCTCAAGCTCCTGACAGTCCCTAGGTATCCCAGCCCAAGTCATACCACTAGGCTCCCTAGCGATTTTTTTGACCTTGGCGGGCTGGGCTTTTCTTCTTACCTTCGTTTCATGAGTTCTAAAGCTTACTCATTCGTGGTTTGGGTTCCTTCTTAAAACCTTAATGGATTTGGGCCTACCATCCTTTTTCTTTATTATGGGCTCAAGTATTTTTTTATAAAGTTCAATCCTCTAAGCCATTTTAGGCCTTGGTGCAACTTCATGACTTTTTAGACCTCAATAAATGTTAATATGGAGCTCTTATCATTCAAGCTTCAGAAGGATGCTAGGGCTCTTTCATGGAACTTTTTACCCATTGGCTTGTTTAAGCCTTTTGAATTCTATCTTACATCTAATTGATATAATATTATGAAAAAAAAATTGTTACACACATTTTTTGAACTAAAATCATCAAATGAAAACAAGATTTCAGTTTTGAAATCGTGTTTTCAACTTCAATTAAAAAAAAAATTGGTGTGTAACAAATACTCACTACAACAAACTTGAGCTTTTTCAACATAATTTTATCCGCAATCATTTGAAAATGTTGATAAAAGTCTTTAGTTTCTACATTTGCACTCAAATGTTGAAAAATTTACATATTTGAAAAATTCACATAACAGTTGAAATAATTGGTGAGAAATTCAGAAATAAGTGGTAAAAGAAGATTAAATAGGGGTAATTTATCAACAGTGTTTAATGTTGAAAAAAAGAAATTAAATATTTTTTATCAACGGGTTGAAAAAGTCAAAAATAAAAACAAGGAACTTATATACGTATTGCTCCATATCTCACTCTCACTCACACTCTTTCTATATCGCTCTCTCTCTCTCTCTCTCTCTCAGCTGCAAGCTTTTCATAGGTCTTGGCTGTCAATTTTCCTATTATTTTCTAGACAACCAAACAGAATTCTTGACTCAAATTTTCTATTATTCTCCCTCCGATTAGGTATTTTTTCTATTTCTCTCGATTTCATTGTTTTAAAAACTTATTTTTGATCAGTTTGTTCTTGCTTAGACTTGAATTTTGTCCATACTCTGTTATTCGCTTGGAAGATTTTGAACTTTTGTGGTTTTCGTTCTTGAATTTGTGGTTTTGTGTATTGCGTGCTTTCAATGTGATTGCAGGTGTTTTGGGAGTTCAGCTCAACGAATGGTTAGGTAGAGTTCAAATTTCACTATATGTAAGATTGATTGAAAGCTAGAACATCTATGAGTTCAAATTACAATTGCTTGGTTAGTTCTTTAGCTGAGTTTCATGCTTATTGTGGTTCTAATTTTTAATTTGTTAGTTTTTGAATTTTGACCAAGTTTGTGATGAATCGTACGTAGTAGCTGTGACCTCATCACTATGAATTATTATTGTCTTGCCTATGGTTCTAGAATAAATTCTTTTGCAGTGGACACTAAGACAAACCCATATATTCTAGATTTTGCTAGTTATTGACAATGAAACAAGGGTATGGCCTTCGGTATGAAATTGAGAGCGGAAAAATTATCAAGTCAGTGAAGTCTTAGAGGGTTATGGCCTTATGGATTTTGGAGAAGGAAAATGGATCATGTATAGGTTGGAGCTATGTCTTAGCGTGTATGGGCTGTTTAGTGTCCATACTAAAGCAACAAAAACAAAGGTAGGGAAAAGCTCAAGAATGACTTAAAGGAATTGGTTTAGAAGAGAGAAATGTTATGTTGGTAATATTTTCACAATATTTTTACACAAATTTTAAGTGACAGATTATTATTGATTGTCATTAGTAGGTGAAAAAATAATTTTAATGGTAGATTTAAATTAAAACTAATAACAACTTACTACCTATAATTTGTTGTGAAAGTATTGTGAACGTTTTTCATATTTATTCTAAAAGTAGCATCAAAATTTTTCTAAAATAATCTATTTATAAATCTCTTTAACCGGACCCATTAAAAAAAAAAAGAAATACATGCAAGGCCGGCATCTATTTAACAATTCACATGCTCTATTTATGTATATCTACAGTTCATAGAAGCATTTAATCAAACACATATTTTGCATTACAAAGCCACAAACGAAAATAGAAATAGAAAATAAAGATAAACCCAAAATAAATCATTGAAAATACTATGAAATAGAATGCATAAACAAATCAAACAAAACCCACACACAAATTACAAACGAAAGTTGCTCTTACTTTTGAAATTAGCTATCATTTAATATTGTTAATTGCCAAATAGGTGATGATGGTGCTATAGCAAATATATTATCACTCTAAAAGTCGATGGAATACACATCCAATGATATATGCAAGCCTAAAGAAAATAATTACGAAAAAATTTATTTAAAAAATCCAAATTTCACTGTGCTTGACAAATCGCAATGAGATAGAGATGTAGTCTTCAGCCTAATATCTTCCCATTCTGTCAATTGTTGCTAAGCATGCAAGTAGGTCAAAATAGCTTCTGGTTCATTATAAGATTGGGCGAGGAAGAGAGAGCGTGATAGAGTTGAGAGAGACAAACTGTAATACCCCAATTTGATTTTATGATCATCACTGTCATTGTCATTATTAATATAGAGTTGAGGTACTATATGTGCGTGCATAGTAAGATGGGAGTAGATAATTTTGTGATGCTACAATATAGGTGACAAAATTAAAGTTTTAGTGCATACAATTTAGGGCAGCAGTTAAAATAGTAAAAAAAAAAAAAAAAAAAAAAAGGAGGAAGATGTTTTATGGGCTTTTTGGAGACTAAAGAGATAAGTTCTAGTGGGTTTTAAACTCCAGCCCACTACTCCACCAAACCTACATCTCTGATACATTAAATATAGGGTAGAGGAAAAGATAAATTAGGATTTTCATTCGAAGAATTTCTTAGTAAACATGGATGCCAAAGAAAATTTGAGAGGGAGAGAGAGAGGTGGCGTGATAGAAGGAGGAGGCAAAATTGTTTAGAGGCATAAGGTTTGGCTACGAAATCAAGGTGAGAACCCCATCTCAATATTACTATACTGTTTATAAATCTTGAGATATATTTATGGTTTTGGCAACGTGGTAAGATTAAGTCATGTCAATTCGATTATAGTGAAAAGATGTTTATATATTAGCATTATTCAAATAAAGATCTAATGGTAATACTCTTAAGTTTATGGTAGTGTTGTGATTTGTAAATTTGTGATTTCCAATTAGTCTTTGTTGGCTTTAATTTTGTGCCAAATTTGATTGTAATTCAGTCAATCATTTCCCTATATTTATGTCGGTTCAATTGTAAAGGATGAGTGTGAGAGATTGGAAAAGAATCAAGCATGCAATGAAGATCAGTGCAATTTCGCGACTAGTTTGCGAGAAGCTCGCGAGTAAAGGAACCTGCGAAAAGGCCACGTGTGAAGCACATGACTAAAAGATGAAGTGTCATGCCAGCCTGTCATTTCGCGAGTACTTCGAGAGAAAGGCCATCTCGTGAGGTACCCGTGAAACTCTTTGTTTGGTAAAAATGAAAAATGCTTTCCTAAATTCTTTACATACACCATATGTACCCTCATTACCCACGAAATTGTAAGGAGTCATTTTCAAAGAGAAAACCCTATCAAAACACTTAAGAGTTAGTGATTGTCATACTCACAATCATCTACACAAATTCTCTTGGTTTTTCTCTACTCCTACCTCTCCATCTATACATTCTTGAGAGGTTCTTAGCCCAAACATTTACCTCACACATCCTGAGTGTTGAGAGAAGTTTTGGTGACTTTGAGAAGCATTGGAAGAAGCCATTGAGTGGCGGATGCAATCAGGCATAATTGCAAGATCCGGAAAGCTAGTGAAGACAAAACTCTGAGAAGTCCGTTGGTAGCGGGAGCTTGGAAGGCTCAAGTACATTGAGTAGATTAGGCTTGGAGGGTCTTTTTGATATTTGTGTACTCCAACTTATTCACTAGTGGATCGATTTCAACTTGGAGGGTCATAGAGAGGTTTTTTGCCGAATACTTCAGTTTCCTCTTCGATAATACGTCTCGGTTTTATCTTGTATTTGCATCTCTCTTCCCTACTCTTTAAGCTTTACATTTATTACTCGTGGTATGATTAAGTCATGTCAATTCGATTATAGTGGAAAGATGTTTATATGTTAGCGTTATTCAAATAAAGATATGATGGTAATACTCTTAAATTTATGGTAGTGTTGTAATTTATATTGGTTACCCGTTGAATTTGAGGACTTTGGGTCTAACAAGAGATGATATATATTAGATTTTATTGTTAGTAGTCAATACACGATTTCACTAGGTTGCCTACGGTTAGTATTTTACAACAAAATCATGGAATTTCAAATCTTAATCATGAATATGGCTTTAACGTTTGGGGTTATATATACTAGGATTTGTAGAGAGGAAAAATTCCCAACCTATCACAAGCTGACACGTCACACTACCAAGTCCACAAATACAGCCAATTACAAAGTATCACGTATTGCTGTTAGGTTTTGCTATCACTACTCAGAAACCAATAGAAATTTGCCAAGTGTCATGCAAAGACCAATCACACATCAGCACGTGTAAGCGATGACATAAGCAGCCTCACACGTGTAAGCGATGACATAAGCAGCCTTGCACATGTAAGCGATGACATAGGCGGACCAATCAAGCTGTGACATGTGTCACCAATCAGACTCCACTACGTGTCACTCATCCACCTCCAAATTCCTATAAATAAAAGCCTTCCTAAGACATTTAGGAGGACACCAAGCCATTTGAAGCACAAGCAGCATCAAAGAAGATTCAAAAGCATCAAAAGTCCAGAAGCTCTGCAGGAATTAAGCCTCAAAGCCTTCGAGATCTTCAAGAACTTCAACCTCAAAATTGAAGAACATTCGAAGTAGAATCATCCAAACTATCTACCTAGATCCAAAAGTTTGTGGGAATCAAGCTCAAAGTGTCCGAAAACATCAACAAATCACAAATCAGTGAAGCTCTACGGATCCAAGCTCCTAAAGCCCCGAAGAACTTCTACCACAAACTTCCGAAGACGAAGAACGCACCAAGAACACGAAGAACATACGAAGAACACGAAGAACAAAGAATTTCTAACAAGCTCACAGCCAGAGATTCATTGTAATTCCATTTCAAAGATCTTCGATTCATTCTTCAGCCAAATTGAAGTATATTTGGTGTTCAAATCAAAATCACATTACCACAATTCTAATCAACAAATCTTTCAAGGAGATCAAATAAGAGGATCACTCTTTTGTAATCACAGAGAGTTGTACCACACAATCATCAATACGAATTCGCATTTGTGAAGCTATTTTACTTGTTTGACTCATTTCGAACTGAGAAATTTAGTCGTCCACAGGATGGCTTTAATGTTTTTCATTGGTTATATATATTAGGATGGCTTTGACGTTTTTCTTTGGGGTTATATATATTAGATTCTAATTGCCCACTATGTGTATATTCTAGAACAAAGTCACAGTTATAGAGCCAAATTCATGTTGAGGTTTTACTTTTCATTTAGGGCATATATTAAATCCTAAAGTTTTGGATACTGCCTATGAGTTTTGATAAATTTAAGGAAACATATTTTTGGGTAGAGATGCCTTACATTAGTGTTATTATTTAGTTCAGCAAATTATAATCCTAGTGAGTCAATTTGTATAATTCGATAAGTTTTATATTTTGTGGAGGATATTAAGTAATTTCCATGGTTGATTATAGGTCATATTTAAGAGTGTTTTGAGACTATTTGGAGGGTGTTTCAGATGGGCTTTCAAAGAAATTCAAATATTATAAGTAATTATGCATAACATGCACAAGTTTTGTTCTTTAGGTTCTTAGAAGTTAAAGGTTTTCAAAAGTTATGTTTTTAAGCTTACGTTTTCTAAAATTTATCAAAAGCAATTTTTCATCATTGAAGAGAAACTTCGACTTTTAAATAATTTTTAAAGAGAAACTTCGAATTTTAAATATCGTTTTGAATGTCTGAATCTCATTTAAAAGATTATTTCTAAACTAAAATATTTTCAAAAAATAATTGAGTTTCAATGTAAGTTGTCTAAAAAGATTCTTGTTCTTTAAGTTGTTTAAAACCAAGTGATTTCAAAGTCGTATTCCTACCTTTTTCCAAATGGTATTTAACGTCTCTTTTAGCAAATTGATTTTTCAAATTTACTCAAGAATTGTAAAAATATTTATATAAACTCCTCAGTTCCTATTTGTTCCTTAAGAGAGTCAAGCATCCTTTGATTTATATTCAATTCGATATTGTGAAATTCGATATGCCTTTATATTTGGAATAAATGTTAATATTAAGAAAATTATTCTATTTTGTATAAACTTTGCTTTTGTGATATGTGACTCAAAATAAGTGTTTTTAGAATTGATCAGGTATATGTGTAAGACCGCTCATAGGGTTGTATGTGAGAATAAGTGTTGATCCCTTACTAGCAGGGGTTAGATGTTGGTATCTGCTCACATGATTGTATATTAGAATATGTAATATATATGTGACACTGTGCTCTGATCAATTATTTGTATGTGTTTTCAAATGATTTTAAGATTTGATTACATATGTATTAAGTGGTTCATTATATGCTTTGGAAAAACTATATTTGATATTATTGAATGAGTTTGTGAAATTAAAATACTCGTGCCCTGCTTGACACTATTCTGCTGTGTATTGTGTGTAAGTGCTTACTAAATGTGTAGCTCACCCCCATTAATTACAATTTTTAGATTAAAGTTTAGTTGGGAAACAAAAACTTTGGATCTCTTCATAAGCTGCAAGGTAGAGCGTGGGAGTTTTTAGACGATGTCAATAATGCTTGAAGTTTTTAAGGATTTTTAGTTATTTTTATTTCACTTAAGATTTTACAATTTGGAGATTATTTCTAAATTGTGGATTTTAGTAATGTAAGAGATTTATTAAGAGCATTGTTTATTTGGATTTTATTGAATTATGTTTAAATTAATTATGTTTATTAAGTTATGTAAGATCAGCAAGTTAGTCATGCATCTAAATTCATGTTCCATGAATTTGAGTTGTGACACAAACCTTGCTGTGAGAAAGAGAGAAAGAAGAAAAGCTTGGGCGAGGAAGAGAGAGTGTGATTGAGTTTCTAGAGCTGATGAAGAATTGAGAAGAGAGAGCTAGCGTGAGGGCGAGGAATTTCTAAATTCTTGGATTTGGACCCCTAAAATCCAAGATGGATTTGGGCCAAATCCAAATCAATTTTTTTTTTTTTTTTTAACTTACCCAAACAAAAGATTTGGATTTGGCCCCCTCAAATCCAAATCTAAATCCTAATTTATGCCATCCAAATTAACAAACCATTAAGTCATCATACTAGTACTATTAATGCCCCTACAACATGTCAGATAAAATTAGAGCCATTCAGCTAATTGTACCAGTCATTTCCGCGAGTTTGGAGTAGCAGGACAAAAATAAACTCTTCTATTTCTGTTCTTTTCCTTTTTTTTTTCTTTCTTTTTCTTTTCTCCGTCAATTACGTTTCCCCTTCTTTTTCTTCTTTGTCCCACTGTCCACGCACATGAACTTCACTTTTTCACCTCTGTGTTCTATCATCTTAGTCAAATAAATTGGTTGGTATATAATATATATGTAAGTCTATCATCGTAAGATCTTTCAATTTCCTTCTCCCTCCCTTCACGTTCACGTTAATTTTTCTTTTTAGTGTTAGATACGCTCATTTATTAGGGCCACATTAGTTTGCCAAGATTATATATGTACTAGTCTCTGAGCACGCACTCATGCACGTGCTCAGAGGCTTTTCTATTTTTTTTTATAAAAGTTAATAATTTGCATCTATTATAATATAGAAATATATTTTTTATTTTTCAAATGAATAAAAATGATAAACTTTAGAGATAAGCAGTAACTGTAATTTTTTTTTTAACGTGAAAGGAAAAAAAATCTAAATTTTAGCAATTCTCTTTTTGAATTCAAAATGAAATTTGTTATTTGACATTTATGATCTTATTTCTAAATGAAGTTACCTTTCATTAATGAGGGTATTTTTGAACCACAAAAAGTTCAGTTAAATGAGGGGAGTCCTCTTATATATAGTATAGATAATTAGAAGTATGTTGTTAAATGATTAAATTTACCATATTGCAATATCTTAAGTTTTTTAAAGAATCGGTAATTTAACATGTTATTGTCATAAAATTAGAAATTAATTATTTAAAATAGTTGGCATATGTTGTGAAATTTTAAAGTACTCGCAAGTGTACGAACTGTACCGAAGTATAGTTTGACAAGAACGAGGTCGAACCCACAGGGACTTGATTGAACATAGGAAAATTAAATCAAATCTTAACCAAATTAATCATAATCTAGTTTAATAAAAATTGGTTATTTTGAAATTAAATAAACTAAGCAAATAATAAAATTAAGCAAATAGTTAAACTAAGCAAAAGATATAAAGCAATAAAAAGATGTAAACAATCAAGGGAAAGGAATTAAGGTTTTGGAATCCGCCTTGTAAATCATATCAGCATATATTTATGATCATTAATTTTTCCTAACCATTACATGATAATCTAGAAATCAATCTTGCTATCATGGAAATTATCATCATTAAAACTTATTATGTTTAAAAATAAGCATGTTCTTCTTCGCTTCTTAAGTATAAAACCAAATCATCAATTGTATCCGTAGCCAAACAAATCACAAGATATATCCAATTCTAAAAATCAAATCATAAATTGTATAAATTGATCATAGAAAAATCACAAACGATATCCAATTTTATAATCAAGAATTAATAAACCAAGCATTCAATTAATTAAGACAAATCCTAAATCATGAGAAAAACATGATTGAACTCATATCTAGAATCCCATCTTAGTCAATTGATATGAAGCAAGAACAATTTAAATCATTAAAGAACAACTATTGTGGGAAAAATCAAATCACATAAATATTACTGATAATCCTTAACAATGTTTCATCCTCAACCTTAATTGAAAGTTTAGCTACTCATGGTACTTGAGATAAAACATAAAAATAAAATACTAAACATTTAGCTAGACAAATAAAATAGAGAAAGAAATTGTCACAATGCTAGAGAAAGAAATTGTCACAATGCTAGAGAAAAGCCATAAAAGAAACTACGTTCTGCTCCTGTGCTCCAGTCCTAGCCGCCTTGAATTTTGCCCTAAAGAGTTTTTAAATAGATCAAGGAATCATATTACAAATTGAATTTCCGTTTGGAGAAAATCCCAGATTTTTAGGCTTCACTTAACTGAAGATTTTGGCCCATTTAACGTCAGAATTCGGACTTTTAGTAAACTACAAAGTTGTAACCCTTTAAGTTAACTTTCCAGCTCAACTTGAATCATCTTGATTGGAAATCTGAGCTGAAAGTTATACTAAAAATACTAACTGATGTGCAGGCTGGAATCCTAATCCAAATTGGACTTGGATTTGGTGCAAATTTCCTTGGATTCCTTGCTCCAATTGAACTTAATTTTAATTGGGTTGGCCTTCTATAACTTCATCATGGCCCTTGTAAAAGTAAAGTCCATTAGCTTTCTTCTTTGCACAAATCCACTTATTTAGTTCCATTCTCCTGCAAAAGACAAATTCACGCAATAAAATTCAATTAAGCACAAAATTAGCATTATTCTAAAACCAAATATAAAATGCATGAATTAACTCAAAATAAGTATGATAACGCTTTCTAATAATGATATAAATATGTAAAATTAAGTTATTATCAATGCACATCAGCATATTTCAAGATTTTATTAGTGGAACATAGAGTGGAGCAGAAAAAATACTATGCTACAATTTTTTTTACTTTTTTTGGTAATAAGTAATACTAACATATACTTCATTGTTAAACACTCACAACACAACAAATTCCATTTGCAAACCACGCAAATTTAAGGGAAACAAATATGAACATTGTGACTTCTACAAACCAATCTTTCAAAAACAGACGTATGAAAGACAGAATACCACATAATTACAGAAAGCAAGATCACTGTAGAGAGAAAAAGATATAAGCCAATTAGGCAATTACAAGTCCAGTTACCGTGTCAGGCAAGTCGGCCTTGAAAATGATGTTATTCACTAATTGAGCAATCAATCCTAAATTCAAATATAATACTAATTAAATTGATCTAGTGGGAGACTAACAAGCAATCACATGGGAGTAAGAGAATGTACAGTGGAGTTGAATAAACTTGAGATAAGAAGGTTTTTTTTTTTTTTTTAAGATAATTACAATATGTTACTAATTCTACCGCTTAAATTCTTTCCTACTTACATCTCCTAGTACTTTGTGTGGGAGGAAGTGTCAATTCAGTTATAATCCTATAGCTCAAATTCTTTCCTCCCTACACACTCAAATACTTTTCGTATAAAGAAATGTCAATTCAACTACAAGGCTTTTGGCAAAAAGGTTTTTAGATTCATAACCATGATTAATGTCTCCACATGCTTGGTTGCAATAATTAACCGGTCAGAGCTTCAAAAAGTTGTTAGATTTGATCCATGCAAATATCTATGGTTTTAGCTTAACATATTCAAAGAATTCAATTGGAATACAAAAATTGATTTAAAAAATAGTTTGAATTTATATAGCTGAATAAATAAGTTTGGGATGAGGCTTTTCAGTAAAATATTTTGTAAAATCAGAATATTTGGCAAAAATAGATTGAATTTGAATGTGTAACTGGGTATGTTTCTAGTATTATCTTATTATTATTATTTTTAAGAAAACCAGCATAGTAGTAGCATTATTCTTTGATTACATGAAAAGAAGACCCATTGGCATTAGTCCTTGGTCTCCCGCCAATAAACGAAAGCAATCAAACATACGCAAAGGCAAAACGAAAACGCCTTTTTCGGTACGTCAGAAAAGCCCATTCAATAAAAGACTGTTTTCTCTAGTACCATTTTCCCAAAAACATATATGATCAGAAATGATAAGTATTGTTGTTTAAACAATAGTTTAGTATTTAAATACCACATCAAAAAAAAAAAAAAAAAATTTAAATACCACATCATGTATTTTCATAATACTTTTTAATTCATATGTATTTTCACAACACTTAAACAATGTTATTAGAAATTTCTTACTAAATGAGTCCTAAAATTTCGTACTTATCTCAAATAAAAGTTTCTTAGAACCATGCGAGGATTTTTGTTTTTTTTAATATTATTTGTATAATATATAGTATAGTATATATAATATACTATGTTGTTAAATGCACATAACGGATTCCATTAGCAAATGAAAACTAGTCAATTTTAAAAAAGAAAGATTAGGTGAACATTGCGAGTTGTGACTTCGCCTAGCCAATCTTTCTTGAAAATGATAATAAGCCAAAAAAAAAAAAAAAAAAAAATTAGAAATAAGAGGATCAAAGTGTAAGTTCACTAAACCTCAAGCAAGTTTTTGTCATTTTTTTCTAAACTTTTCTATATAAGACCCTAGACTAGTGATCAATTTCTCCGTCTTGGGTTCCCACACGAGAGAAGATTTTGCTAGAAACTAAAATAGGTGTTTCTCAATCATTTTTCTCAATGGGGTGGTCTTTAGTGAAGTATTTACTGTGGGCTTTACTTCTTATTGTTCAAATTCATGAGCACAGGGCTTGTCTTGAGGAAGAGAGGATGGGTCTGCAAGAATTGAAAGCCTTTTTAAAATCCAATGTTAATCATACCAACCACCTCTTTCCGTCATGGGTTAACGATGTAAGGAGTGAGTGTTGTGGATGGGAGCGGGTCACATGCAACGACATCACTGGTCACGTGATCGAGCTCTCGCTTTCCAGTATAATAAATCGGAGTTATTATAATCGTTGGCTCCTAAACGTGTCTCTGTTGCAGCCTTTCAAGGAGCTAAGAAATCTTGATTTATCTGCCAATGGAATTCTTGGGTGGCTAGAAAATGAAGGTATGTGAGCTCATGCTTTTATTTTCAGACATTTCTATGGCCCAAATGGCCTATTAGGCCCGTTTGGTAGAGGAGTTTGAGTAGTGTTATTTGTAATTTTTTAAAATACGTGTATGAAAATGTGTGTAATATTATTGAAAAATTAAAAATGAATGTTTGAAATGCCCTACCAAACGGCCCTTAATCTGTTGAGTAGGATTTTGCCTTCCACAACCTATTTTTTACTAATTTGTTTGTAGATGGGGACTCGGCCTGTGGTCCCTAAAGCGCAATATGTGAAGCAGTAGATGTTTGGCCCTTTAAGCCCAATTCACGTGGGACATTTGGACTCCTATGCCTACTTGTGTTGTGATCGATTATGGGCTATCGAGTCCATCAAGTCATGCAGTGATACAACTTGGGCTTTTGAACACATTCTATATTAGTAATGAGCTTTGGGCCCATTTTCGCAAAAAAATATGAAAACCTTTGGACCAAGGTTGAAAACGTGTAGCCTTACGAAATTCTGGGCTTTATGGGCCTTGAACAAATTTGGCCCAATATATATATATATATATATATATTTCTTTTTCTTTTCTTTTTTTTTTGCTACGTGCATGAACTATCTAATAAAAATATGCCGCATGACATATGAAAAAGGAAAAAGCGTAAATATTGCAGCCTTAAGTTTTGAGGTGTCTGAATTTTATATCATGAAATTTCAAAATTTGGATTTCATTTCTGAAGTTTAGGGGTAATTGGATTTTACACTTAGTCTTTCAGAATTTGAATTTTACTCCCTAACTTTTAGGAGTATTTAGATTTTACTTCCTAAAATTTGGAGATATTTAGATTTTACATCTTAAAGTTTATCTAAATTGAGCAAGCCGACGCACTTAAATTTAAGTTCAAATCACTTTGGCAATGAAATTTTATGATCCTTGAGTGAGAAAATTTAAGGGCCTCTTTCTAATAACGGTACATGCATATTTAAATTTTGTTCCTCAAAAATACCATGAAGAATTTTAGACAAAAAAGAAATTTACTAACCAATTTTACCTTTATTGACGTTTCCTTTCTTCATGTTAAAAAGTACAGAATGCTTCAGTGCAAAACAAAATGCTCGATACATGCAAATGATTTGGGCTAAAATGCACAGTAAAATATGAAGGGTACGTTTGGTACACTGAACGAGGATTACGATAGGAATTGTAATCTTTATTATTAGTAATAAAATATGTTGTAATGTAATAACTAAACATATTCATTAGTTTGGTTGTAACTTATAACATTAGAATAAAACTTAACATTTATTTTAAGAAATATCTCCTTAAAAATTGTTATTTTTAAATTTAAGAGGGATATGTGTTATTTTTTATGATTTTTTATTTTTATAATTGTTAGATGTATATAGAAAGTTTGTTTATTTGGAAATATATTAAGTATAAAAATTATTGCACTTACTAAGGAATAACTAATACCACCTTTTAAAGAGGAATAATTATTCCTCATTTTGAAGAATAACTATTCATAAGGAATGACTATTCCTTGTAATAAAAACATAACCAAACTAAAGAATAATTAAACCTTAGGAATAACTATTACATTACAACGCCTATTACAGTCTACCAAACATGCCCGAAATGTGTGTGCCTTCAAATTCAATATTTACTGTGCATTTGAATGGACAGTTTAGAGTTTTTTATTTATTTATTTATTTTTTATTTATATGAAGACAGCTTAGAGTTTGATTCATATGCTTATATGTAAAAGTAATTTTGAATATTAAGTTGTCAACATATATTCTTTAAGAATACAATTGATAATCTAATTTGAATTTCACATTGTAGCTTTTGAAGTGATCCAAAAAAAAGAAAAGAAAGGGAAGTGATATTGAGAATCTTATAAAGAGATAGAGGGGAATGAAATTTTGAAAAAACTTATAATATTGGGGTAGAGGGAAAAGGACTTTTCAAAAACTTACAATACGGTACACATCTAAAATGGCCTAAATCTTTTTTTTTTTTTTTTTTAAATGTCAAAAGGGTCTAACTCTTGAACGTGTAACGCAAATAATTATTTTAGGTTTCCTTTGGTTATTGAATAATTGCTTTACACATATAGTATTTATTGCTTTTACTTGTGTGTTGATCAATAAACCAGTTCAAGAACACGAAATGATGAAAATAACAACCAATCATTACAAAAAGTTAATGAATAAATTGTATTTTATATAGTTCATTACTTGTTTTTTCTTATAAATAAATGTTCGTAAAATTAGATTGTAAATTGTTATTTTAATTTTATCCCTTGTCCTTTCTCACTAATTGATAGTTGCTACTATTATCGGTGCTTTGTCTTTTCTTAAACAACTACTTCTAACACCTATAACGTTTGGGCCTTGACTTAAACTTGGTCTCTGGCTTCAAAAATAAGAAAGGCAGATATACAATTGCTAACAATTCATATTTATATGATAAGAGAGCATACCTACGACTTACAATTATAAAACTTGACACCTATCCCGTATATGAGGATGGTAATTATAGGGGTGTGTGGTAATTATTTTTCTAGAAAACATATTTGATTCTTTATAGCTCAATTAATTAATGCATTTTTCTTATATTACTATTCTTGTCCTAATGACTAACATGATATGCCACTCTTTTAGCATTTTGTTGATAAGTTTAACAATGGATTTTTCTTTTCTTTTTTTCAGAACCCAATTGTTTGTCAAAATTGAGCAAGATAACACACTTAAATTTAAGAGAGAACAAATTTGACAAAGAAATTTTAAGATCCTTAGGTGCCCTCCCTGTTCTTAAATCTTTGGATCTAAGTTACAATAACATGTGGCCTCTTTCTAGCCAAGGTACGTGCATATCTGAATTTTCTTCCTCAAGAATGCCATGAGAAAGTTTAGACAATTGAAGGCTTATAACCAATATTTACATTTATCACCATTTACACTCTTTGTGTTAAAAAGCATAAAATGCTTCAATGCAAATGATCGTAGCAGCATGCCTTTAATATTCAATGAGCATTTTAACCAAAATTTTTGTCCATTCCAATATCAAAATGTGTTTAGTACTACTAGATCTTTCTTTTGTACTAATGGTTTCAAGTTGATATATGGAATTATGAATATCTCTTCACTGATGATGTAGAACTGGTTTATCTAAGCAACTTGGAGGTCCTTATCTTGCAACAGAGTTGCCTTAATGGAAGCTTACCATTCAAGGGTAAATATTCCATCTATTTTTCAATGATTTTCCCTTTATAGATCAATCAATAGCCTCGATGGAAGCCTACTATCCCCTATATGCCAACGAGCCATTTTAAAGATTTTATTTTGACACTATCTCTTTTTAATTCTCTTGGTAGATATGGCAAATTTCAGCAGTTTGAAGGTTTTAGATTTGAGTAAAAATCATTTCACTGGAAGTATTCCTCCATATATTGGAGCGTTATCATCTCTCAAGGCTTTATCATTATCTTTTGCAAATCTTAGAGGAACTATAGCCACTCAAGGTAAGAATCTATTATGAAGTATGAAATCGAACTTCTACAATTTGTTTGCATTAAACATCTATAGCTCATTAGGCGTATGAGTGAGAACAAGTGATAGAGAATGGTTGATATAGATCAATTCTTGTTAGCTGCAACTTGAAAGCATAACATTCGACCACCCACTTTTTTTCTTAGATTTTTTTTTTTTTTTTTGGTGTGCATAAACTTAGAAATTATTTTAATCCCACTTAGCAACAAAAAAGGGGAGAAATTATTTGAATTTCATACGATGTGGGTTCTAGTTAACTCAACTGATAAAGTTTCCTTTCTTTAAATAAGAGATCTGGGGTTTGACCCCCGCTTATACTAAAAAATCAATTGATATTTTGGTTTGATGATAATTTGGGGTTCGATCCCCTCCTACACTAAAAAAATCAGTTGGTATCTTGGTTTGATAATAAAAGACAATTATTAGGAATAGACGCTATAAGTTGAAACTATCTCTAAAAACCAAAAAAACAAATCCCGCACAACGAACTCTACCCATTGCCAATTGAGGCAATTTGCCAAAGGTAGCTGTAGAAAATAAGGTCTCATAATTTTGGGCTTATAGTACAATATTATTTTATGTAACGATTTTAAATAAAATATGTCATATACTTATTTAATTTTTCTTTTTGGAAAGTGAAAATGTTTAGCTAAAAATTGAAGAGACTCAAACAATGATAATCTTATTTCTTCTGACAGATTTGTGTACACTGACAAAACTTGAAGAGTTAGATCTTGGTGGTAATAACTTTGAAGGAAGCATTCCTCCATGCTTAACCAATTTAACATCTCTTCGGCTGTTAGATATATCTAACAATCGGTTCAGTGGAAACATGTCTCTCTCTCCAGTAGCCAACTTAACATCTCTTGAGTACATTGATCTGAGTTATAATCGTTTTGATGGTTTATTCTCTTTCAACTTATTTGCTAATCACTCAAAGCTTAAGGTGATTCAGTTTTTGAGTGACAACAACAAACTTGACATAGAAACTGAAAATATCAGTTGGCACCCTTTGTTTCAATTAAAGGTCCTAGTAATGTCTCATTGTAATATAAACAAGCCCATAGGCAACATTCCTAAGTTTCTCTATGACCAGCATGAATTAGAAGTGGTTGCTATCACTCACAGTAGGTTGAATGGAAGCTTCCCCATTTGGTTGCTTGAAAACAATACTAGATTGCAAGTGTTAAATCTTCGAAGTAACTCTTTCACTGGTGATGATGCCGAGAATCTCACCAGTGAGTTGCACGATGCTTGTATGCTCGAGAATAAACCTGCACAATAAAAGAAGAGAGAACCTTGCGAAGAGCACCGGTGTGGTGCCGGCCGAATACCCTCCGAAGGTTAAGTCAGAAAGATTCTCACAACTCTAGAGTGCTAGAGAGGGGTTTATTATGCGTACCTTGATTTATGAGGGTATCGAGGCTTTTATAGTAGTAGAGGGTTGAACTCTCTTTCTTGGAGTAGAAGTCTTTTCCATATAAGAATCCTTTGTCGCGTAAATTACGGAATCTTTTCCTTATGGGGTTCTTCTTTTCAGCATCGTAGACTTGATGGACAAGGTTTTTTCCTTATGGAGAGAAGTCATTACTGTGCATATCATATAAAATCTTTGTTGCGCTAGGGTTCCAGCCGTGGGCCTAACGGCCCAACTAGCCCATACTAATCTGGCCCATCAAGGCTCTGACCCGTCAATATTATGGCCCGTCATGAAGGTAGCCCGTCATAAATGCGCGCGGATTTTTCCATCTTCAGTTGCCCCCTCGCTCCGTGAATCCGTCAGGATTCATAGGATTCACGGGGCGAAAAAGGTTGATATGACGGTAGACATTTATGACGGGTGAGTAATATGACGGGTAGGCTAACAAAGGTCCGTCGGTTTCCGCGCGCACAATTAATTCCGATCCGAGTACTGTGACACGCGTCACGGTGCTATTGGGGGTTGTAATAAATCGAAGCGTCGCTTCGTCTTCCGTGCACCCCTTTATAAATACCAAATCCTTGCCTCTCATTTCTCATATTTTTGCCTAGATATACTGTCAGAGCGCAATCCGTCGTAATTGTCAGGCTAGTAATCCGCATTCGTCTCCATCAAATTTCTTCCGTTCATACTCTACTGACCGGTAAGTACTTTTTACCATTTAGTTCCTCCGTCAGATTTTTATTCCTCATCATATATCCGTCATCATCACTATAGTTGTCAATATCTAGAAATGTCTAGTGCGTCGAGTAACCAATCATTCGTCCGTGACGGGGCGGATTATGAGGATGTACACCAGTCAGGTCATAGGGATCTAGAGAGTCTTAGCGATGATAGGAGTCCGTCTTCATCTTCTCCGTCCTCAACAAGTGAGGACGTAGACCTTGTTGAAAATGTAGAGCTCGACGAAAACCAAGTAGGACCCGTCGTAGGGGCTGTCGGACCAAGGGAGTTCGTCATGCTACCAGAGTGGACGGTGAATGATTTTGTATCAAAAATTAAGGAAAACCACTTCAAAACACTTAGGGATAACTACCAAATTCCAGATAGTGTCTCCATCCGTCTACCTTACAAATCAGAGAAATGTTACTATGAAGGGGTGGACGGTGTCGGTATATATGAGCAGATGTTGAAGGCTGGACTCAGATTCCCACTGAGCTCCCTTCATCGTGAGCTGCTTAAGTATTTGGGTTTGTCCGTCAACCAAATATCCCCAAACGCCTGGAGGATCTTCATTGCGATGGAGGTTCTGTACGGAGCTATGTCGGACGGAGCTAGGAGATTGACGGTACGAGAATTTTTACATTGCTACCGTCCAGACGAGATCGACAAGTCTAGGGGTATATACAGTTTTGTACCTAGGAGTACGCTACTAAAGGTCATATATGAAATCCCAGACTCCAACAGAGACTGGAAGAGTAGATACATTTTCTTAGAAGGTGACGGATGGATGTGCCGTCCAGGAGAGACGGACCATATGCCTGTCGATACTACTTGGGGCATTTTATCTGAGAATGGTATGTGTCCGTCCTAGTTAGGATACCTCTTAAAACTGTTCAATTCATTTTAAGATGTTTTTCTAACCGTCCTCTTTGTTTGCAGTCCGTCGGCGCCCCCAAGTAAGTATTGAGGAGTTTAGTTTTCTTGAAAGGATTTTCAAAAAGACTACGCCGGAGGAGAGGACTTGGGCGAAATTAGTAAACCCTGACACAATCTGCTGGTACTGTGACGGGCCCGTACCTTCACCACAAGCCATTAAGTACGAAGAAAGGATCCGTCAACGTAAGTCCGTCAAATCTCTTTTTGCTTTACTACGAGATTTTCTTGACGGAGCTAACTCTTCCTTATTATTTCAGAAATGGATGCTGCCAAGAGAAGGGCACTCATACGGGACAATGCAGCAAAAAACAGGACGGCTAAAGGCGCTGAACAGAAAGATGCGACGGGCTCCAAGCGCAAGCAGCCGTCCAAAGGTGACCGTCCGCCAAAGAAGCCCAAGGTCCCGCTTGAGCCCGTCGTGGGACTCATGGCTGAAGGTACTAAGACGGTCACCCCAGCAAAGCATGGAGCTGGCAAAGGGCTGATGAAGGGTCCGTCATCTGAAGCAAAGAAGCCACCTCCCCTTCTTCGAGACGACCCCAGTTATGCTTTGGAGAAGCTGTCTACCCTTCTCACCTCCGAGGATTATGAAGACCTGGGTAATCACTCGACGGAGGCCATGGGTGAAACAAGCCTATTTAGCATCGCTCAGGTAAGCCCGTCCACCTTATATATGTTCACTTATTACCGTCTTACTATTCCTGATTTTCGTATGTTTAACATATTTCAGACCATGGTCATGGTGAAGGGACTCATGGGACGGTGTCTTACCCATGAGACGACCCTAGGCCGTCTGCGGGATAAGGCCAAGAAGACGGAGGAAGAGCTTCTGGAGCTGAAGGCATACAAGGTGGCTCAGGAGAAGAAGTTCAAACTGCTTGAGACGGATAGGAACGAGTTGTTCAAGTTGACGGAGGAACTGAGGATAGTCCTTCATGACAAAGAGAAAGAAAACCGTTTGGCCAAGGAAACAGCTATCCAAGAGTACCGTGATTCTGACGCCCTGCTGTCCGAGCTCGGGGATTCTTTCAATGAAGGTTTTGACGAGGCTATCCGTCAAGTCAAGGCATTACATCCGGAATTTGACGTTTCGTCCGTCAACGTAAACGCTCAAGAACTTACTTCTACCCGTCCTGCTAACTCTGAGAATACGGACGACCTCTTCGAAGAGGACCCGCCCGTCAGTGCTCCAGGAGATCCGCAGATCCTTCAACCTGCCCCCAAGGACGGTGAAAGTGGCCGTGCTGATCAACCATCCGTCGAGACTGGGTCTAAAATCATCATCCGCGAAGAACAGAAGGATATGCCCGTCGATGTTTAGTTTAGTTTTTTTTTTTTTTTTTATGTAAAATATTTGGAGAACAGTTTATGACTCCGTCCTTTTTCTAATGTTTAAACATTTAAGGACATTTTGTCCGTCAATGCTTATTATTTACTCGTCTTATATTTTGACGCTCTGTTTATCTTTGTGTGATTGCACTTGTTATCCGTCATAAAAAGGAAACACCGTCTTGCTTGACATTAGGTGTTCAAAAGGAGCTCGTCTAGACAGGTTTTATCTTGATTTCTGGTTAGGAGACCCGTCCACATTACGGATCGTAGTTTTTACCTGTCCTTAATGGCACTTTGTGTTTTCATCTCCTAGGGATGACCGGACCGTCATAATATCTTTGATTTTCCTCTGCGTTTGGGCAAATTTTTGATCCGTCGTATTCTAGTTCGTGTACACAAGATTCTGAGAATATCCGTCCAATCTATGGTCTTGATAGAATTTAGTTTCCTTTTCGGCTTAATCCGTCTAATTAATGGCTTTACGATTCGTCCGTCCTCATTGCGGACATTGTCCGTCTATTTCACGGACTTTTGTCCGTCCACTTCGCAGACAGATTTAATCCTCTTGGGGCCGTCCGTCTATATTGCGGACTTGTAATCTTATCCTTCTTGGGGAGATCCGTCCACTTTGTGGACTTTGTAAAAATTTTAACCCTCTCGGGGTTGTCCGTCTATATTGCGGACTTAGGATCTTGTCCCTTGTGGGGAAATCCGTCCATTTTGTGGACTTTTGCCCGTCCACTTTATGGACTTGGTAAAAATTTTAACCCTCTCGGGGTTGTCCGTCTATATTGCGGACTTAGGATCTTGTCCCTCGTGGGGAGATCCGTCCACTTTGTGGACTTTTGCCCGTCCACTTTATGGACTTGGTAAAAATTTTAACCCTCTCGGGGATGTCCGTCTATATTGCGGACTTAGGATCTTGTCCCTTGTGGGGAAATCCGTCCATTTTGTGGACTTTTGCCCGTCCACTTTATGGACTTGGTAAAAATTTTAACCCTCTCGGGGTTGTCCGTCTATATTGCGGACTTAGGATCTTGTCCCTTGTGGGGAAATCCGTCCATTTTGTGGACTTTTGCCCGTCCACTTTATGGACTTGGTAAAAATTTTAACCCTCTCGGGGTTGTCCGTCTATATTGCGGACTTAGGATCTTGTCCCTCGTGGGGAGATCCGTCCACTTTGTGGACTTTTGCCCGTCCACTTTATGGACTTGGTAAAAATTTTAACCCTCTCGGGGATGTCCGTCTATATTGCGGATTTAGGATCTTGTCCCTTGTGGGGAAATCCGTCCATTTTGTGGACTTTTGCCCATCCACTTTATGGACTTGGTAAAAATTTTAACCCTCTCGGGGTTGTCTGTCTATATTGCGGACTTAGGATCTTGTCCCTCGTGGGGAGATCCGTCCACTTTGTGGACTTTTGCCCGTCCACTTTATGGACTTGGTAAAAATTTTAACCCTCTCGGGGATGTCCGTCTATATTGCGGACTTAGGATCTTGTCCCTCTTGGGGAGATCCGTCCACTTTGTGGACTTTTGCCCGTCCACTTTATGGACTTGGTAAAAATTTTAACCCTCTCGGGGTTGTCCGTCTATATTGCGGACTTAGGATCTTGTCCCTCTTGGGGAGATCCGTCCACTTTGTGGACTTTTGCCCGTCCACTTTATGGACTTGTAAAAATTTTAACCCTCTTGGGGTTGTCCGTCTATATTGCGGACTTAGGATTTTGTCCCTCTTGGGGAGATCCGTCCACTTTGTGGA
This sequence comes from Quercus gilva, assembly GCA_023621385.1. Lineage (NCBI taxonomy): Eukaryota > Viridiplantae > Streptophyta > Magnoliopsida > Fagales > Fagaceae > Quercus > Quercus gilva. Next base: position 15,407,895 of record CM042477.1, read on the forward strand.
CTTTTGCCCGTCCACTTTATGGACTTGTAAAAATTTTAACCCTCTTGGGGTTGTCCGTCTATATTGCGGACTTAGGCCTTTTATCATGTAGGGGAAAACACAGTTGAATCTGAATAAAACATCATGCATTCGTAGAGAGTATGTGCCCCCTTAGGCTTAAAAAACATACTGTAGTAAAACCAGAGTAACAAACACGCCCGTCGGGCTTATTGTAGTAGCTAAAAAATAAGCAGTAAAAATCTAAGAATAAAAAGATAGGTGTTGTTCTTTAAGACATCGCCTCTACTGGTAGTACTTTCGCAGGTGCTCAGCATTCCAAGGGTGTGGCAGCTTCCGTCCGTCCAGCGTCTCCAGGTGATAAGTGCCTTTTCTCTGCCATGTCGTGACTCGGTAGGGTCCTTCCCAATTTGGGCCGAGCTTTCCTTGGGTTGGATCTCTTGCTGCTCCCATGACTTTCCTTAAGACGAGGTCTCCTACCTGGAAGTCTCTGTGCTTGACCCGGGAGTTGTAATGCTGGGCCATGCGGTCCTAGTACCGTGCGAGCCTTTGTTCCGCCGCTGTCCTAACTTCGTCCAGTAGATCGAGCTGTAGGCGTATGGCTTCGTCATTTTTCTTTTCATCATGGTTGTGCACCCTGTAGCTTGTGAGGCCGACTTCGGCTGGGATGACGACTTCGGCTGGGATGACAGCCTCGCTTCCGTATGTTAGCCGGAATGGCGTCTCCTGTGTTGGTGTTCTTGCCGTCGTCCTGTAGGCCCAAAGTATGCTTGGCAATTCTTCAGCCCATATGCCCTTTGCCCCCTCGAGCCGAGTCTTGAGGATCTTCAGCAAGGATCGGTTCGTGACTTCAACTTGTCCGTTGGCTTGAGGGTGGGCGGGAGAGGAGTAATGGTTCCGTATCCCCAATTGCGAGCAGAAGTCTCGGAAGGCCTCGTTGTCGAATTGCTTCCCGTTGTCTGAGACTAAGACTCTAGGGATGCCGAATCTGCAGATGATGCTTCTCCAAACGAAACTGCGTACGTTCTTCTCCGTAATGGTTGCCAAAGCTTCAGCTTCTACCCATTTCGTAAAGTAGTCGATGCCCACTACCAGAAACTTCAGTTGTCGTATAGCCGTAGGAAACGGTCCCATGATGTCCAGGCCCCATTGGGCGAACGGCCAGGGCGCCGTCATCGGGGTAAGTTCTTCAGGTGGTTGTCTGACGATATTGCTGAACCTTTGGCACTTGTCGCATTTCTTTACGTAGGCCTCGGCATCCTTCTGCATAGTTGGCCAAAAGTACCCCGTTCGTACCAACTTGTGTGTTAATGATCTAGACCCTGAGTGGTTTCCGCAAATTCCTTCGTGCACTTCCCTCATGATGTAATCTGCTTCTTCAGGACCCAGGCACCGTAGGAATGGGCGGGAGAAGCCTCTCTTGTACAAGGTGTCTTTTATCAGGACGAACCTCGCTGCTCGGACCTTCAGCTTTCGTGCTTCCTCTCTTCCGTCCGGTAGTATGCCGTTTTTTAAGTAGGCAACTAATGGCGTAGTCCAATTACTCTCGGTCCTAAGCCCCTGTATATTGACAGAATTTATAAGCGGAGAGAACTGAGTGAAAGAGAGTACGTTACCAAGGGTGGCCATGTGCTCAGCTGAAGCTGCTTTGGCTAGGCGGTCAGCCTGTTCATTTTCCCCTCGCGGGACCTGTGTGATTTCGGCCTTCAGCTCGTCTACCCTCCGTCTGGCCTGTTCCAGATATTTCTTCATCCTTTCGCCTTTGCATTCATAATCCCCGTTTATCTGGTTGACCACAACTTGAGAGTCGCAGTGAACGATTACCCTTTCGGCTCCTGCTGCCTTGGCGAGGTCAAGTCCTGCTATGAGAGCTTCGTATTCCGCCTCGTTGTTAGTAGTAGGGAATTCAAAGCGGATCATACATTCGACCATGTCTCCCTCGGGTGAGTATAGCACAACGCCTGCCCCCCCAGCCTGCCTGTTCGAAGACCCATCAACATGTATGCTCCATGGGGGAGACTCTGTTGCCCCCCCGTCGTCTCCATTTGTGAATTCAGCTATGAAATCGGCAACGACCTGTCCTTTAATCGCGGTTCGAGGCCGGTATTGGATGTCGAACTCGCTTAGCTCTATTGGCCAGAGGGCCAATCTCCCAGCCGCTTCAGGGCTGCTCATTGCCCTCCGCAAAGGCTTGTCGGTAAGGACGATGATAGTGTGGGCTTGAAAGTATGGCTTCAGCTTCCGTGCTGCTGTAACCAGTGCAAATGCAAGCTTCTCCATTGGCGGATATCTCTCTTCGGCCCCTCGTAGCGCCCGACTGGTGTAATATACTGGCTTCTGCACTCTCTCTTCCTCTCTGATTAGGGCAGCACTGACGGCCGCTGGTGAGACGGCTAGATAAAGAAAGAGTTGTTCACCTGGTTGCGAGGGACTGAGCAATGGGGGGGAAGAGAGATAATTTTTCAGTTCTTCGAATGCTTGTTGGCACTCGTCAGTCCACTCGAAAGACCTCTTTAACGTGCGAAAGAAGGGTAAGCACCTGTCCGTCGCCCTCGAGACGAACCTATTTAATGCTGCTATCTTTCCGTTAAGGCATTGTACCTCCTTCACATTTTTCGGTGGCGTCATCTCCATTATAGCCCGAATCTTATCCGGATTGGCTTCAATGCCCCTTTGGGAAACCATGAACCCTAGGAATTTTCCAGCCGTCACCCCGAATGCGCATTTTCCTGGATTCAGCTTCATGTTGTATGAGCGGAGGGTGTCGAATGTTTCCCTGAGGTCGTCCAAGTGATCTTCTTCCCTCCGGCTCTTCACTAGCATGTCGTCTACATAGACTTGGACATTCCTCCCGATTTGCGGTGCAAACATCTTGTTCATGAGCCTCTGGTATGTTGCCCCTGCATTTTTCAAACCAAAAGGCATTACTTTGTAGCAAAATAGGCCCTGGCTGGTTACGAATGATGTCTTTTCTTGATCGTCTTCGTGCATTTTGATTTGGTTGTAACCGGAGAAAGCGTCCATAAAACTTAAAAGTTGGTGTTGAGCGGTAGAGTCAACTAAAGTGTCGACCCTCGGGAGAGGGTAGCTGTCTTTTGGGCACGCTTTGTTCAGATCGGTGAAGTCTACACACATCCTCCACTTCCCGCTGGCTTTCTTGACCATCACTACGTTAGCTAGCCAGTCGGGGTAATAAACCTCCCTAATGAAGTTTGCCTCCTGCAGCTTGCGGATTTCCTCGGCTATGGCTTGATCCCGTTCAGGGGCGAACACGCGCTTCTTCTGTCTGACGGGTAGGAAGGAGGGTGATACATTCAGCTTATGCACCATTACTGAAGGGTCTATCCCTGGCATGTCTTCGTGATTCCAGGCGAATACGTCCCGATTTTGTCTGAGGAATGCTGCAAGTGCTTGTCGGGTCACGGGGCTCGCGAGAGTCCCGATCTTGGTTGTTTGCTCAGGTCTGGAGTCGTCAAGGGATACTTCTTCAAGCTTCTCTATCGGTTCCGTCGTACTCCGATGTTCTTCTATGCTCATGGCTTGGAGTTGATCGTCCATTTCCATCATAGCTACATAGCACTCGCGTGCAGCTATCTGGTTTCCACGCAGTTCCCCTGTCCCGTATTCCGTAGGGAACCTGACCATCAAGTGGTAGGTCGATGTCGCCGCCTTCCATGCATTGAGGGTTGGTCGCCCCAGGATAGCATTGTAGGCCGACGAACAGTTGACTACGAGGAACGTCACGTTCCTTGTTATCTGCTGAGGATAGTCGCCAGCCGTTACAGACAATGTGACCGCGCCAAGGGGAAATACCCTTGTTCCTCCAAAACCGACAAGTGGGGAATCCGTCGGAATCAATCGCTCCTTGCTGATTCCCATTTGCTGGAATGCCGGGTAATACAGGATGTCCGCCGAGCTCCCATTGTCGACCAACACCCGGTGCAAGTTGTAGTCTCCCACTGGCAAACTGATAACGAGTGCATCATCGTGCGGGTGGTGAAGTCGCCGTGCATCTTCTTCGGAGAACCCGATGACGGGGCTTTCCCTTCGCACTACTTTTGGTACTGCGCCCGTCAGCTGAACATTCTGGACCATCCTGAGGTATGTCTTTCGAGCCTTTTTGGATGATCCGGCGGGCGTCCCTCCTACAATCATTCTGATGTCGCCAATGGGCGGTCTAGGGCGGTCATTGTCCCGTCGGGGGGGCTGTTCCTGATGTGGTTGATCCGTTCTTTCCTTGCGTACAAACCTCTGCAGTTTGCCTTGTCTAATGAGGGCCTCAATCTGCTGCTTTAAGTCGTAACAATCGGCTGTGTCGTGGCCGTGATCTCGATGGAAGCGGCAGTATTTGTCTCTGGAACGCTTGCTAGGATCTCCCTTTAGCTTTCCAGGGAAGGTCAGATCCCCTTCGTCCTTGATTTGCATTAGGACTTGATCTACCGGGGTGGTTAGCGGGGTGAAGCTTGAGAACCTTCCGCCTTGAGGCTTAGGATGCCTCTCGTCCCTTCGATCTCCTATTCTCGGTCTCTTCCGCCCTTGATCTTGTCGCTTATCCTCCTGCCTTTCCCTTTTTCTTGGTTTGTCCTCTCGGGCCTGCAATGCGTCTTCAGCGTTCATATACTTAGTAGCCCTGTAAAGTACTTCCGATATGGTCTTCGGGTCATTCTTGTATAGGGAGAACAAAAATTTGCCTTTTCGTAACCCGTTTGTGAAGGCTGCTACCAGTATTTTGTCGTCGGCTTCGTCGATCGAAAGCGCTTCCTTGTTGAAACGCGCTATGTAGGATCTCAGGGTCTCGTCCTCCCGTTGTTTGATACTCATCAAGCATGCCGTGGACTTCTTATACCTGTGGCCCCCAATGAAGTGTGTTGTGAACTGAGCGCTCAGGTCCTTGAAGGTGCTGATGGAGTTGGGCGCCAGTCGGCTGAACCATACCCTCGCGGAGCCCTTGAGTGTTGTAGGGAAGGCCCTGCACATGATCTCGTCTGCGACCCCCTGTAGGTGCATTAGGGTCTTGAAGGTTTCTAGATGGTCCAGGGGGTCTTTCAATCCGTCGTAGCTGTCGATATGTGGCATGCGAAATTTGTGCGGCAGGGGGAAGGAATTCACGGCTGTGGTGAAGGGTGAGTCGGTGCGGTTAACTAGGTCGTCAAGGTCACTAGAAACTCGCCCTTTGAGCGCGTTCATCATAACCTCCATCTGTTCTTTCATCGCTTGCATCTCTGCGAGGACGTGTGGAGGGGTTGCATTCGTGAGAGATGGCATGCTTACGTTCTGTCTCTCCGTCCCAGTTGGGGCGTGGCTGGCTTCAACTCTCTCCTGGTTTTTTATTGCTGCACTGGTCCCTTCCTGGTCTGCTGGTTGACCATCCGGTGCTGCATCCTTCCGGCGCAGCTGTTCTTCTAAGTCGTGGTTTTGCTTGGTGAGGCGTTCCACGGCGGCACTGAGCGTCCGAACTTGCCTCTCGAGGGCAGTCGTAGGCGGCTCTTCTTCTTGAACGTTGTTAGTGGTTGCCATCGAGCGGGTGAGTACCATGCAACCTTTTAGTCCGGGAAGAGATAGTATGGCTTTTAACTAGTCGTTCCCACAGACGGCGCCAACTGATGATGCCGAGAATCTCACCAGTGAGTTGCACGATGCTTGTATGCTCGAGAATAAACCTGCACAATAAAAAAAGAGAGAACCTTGCGAAGAGCACCGGTGTGGTGCCGGCCGAATACCCTCCGAAGGTTAAGTCAGAAAGATTCTCACAACTCTAGAGTGCTAGAGAGGGGTTTATTATGCGTACCTTGATTTATGAGGGTATCGAGGCTTTTATAGTAGTAGAGGGTTGAACTCTCTTTCTTGGAGTAGAAGTCTTTTCCATATAAGAATCCTTTGTCGCGTAAATTACGGAATCTTTTCCTTATGGGGTTCTTCTTTTCAGCATCGTAGACTTGATGGACAAGGTTTTTTCCTTATGGAGAGAAGTCATTACTGTGCATATCATATAAAATCTTTGTTGCGCTAGGGTTCCAGCCGTGGGCCTAACGGCCCAACTAGCCCATACTAATCTGGCCCATCAAGGCTCTGACCTGTCAATATTATGGCCCGTCATGAAGGTAGCCCGTCATAAATGCGCGCGGATTTTTCCATCTTCAACTGGTCAATTTCAGTTGCCAGCATATCAATACATTGATCTTCGTTGGTTGGATGTCTCAGACAATCACTTACATGGGGAGCTTCAAAAAAATATCGGAAAGGTGATTCCAAAATTAGAATATCTAAATTTATCTCAAAATCATTTTGAAGGTGATCTCCCATCCTCAATTGGTGACATGAGTAATTTGTATAGATTGGATTTGTCCTTTAATGATTTTTCAGGAGAGATACCAGTGGAATTGATAGCTAATCGCACCTACTTGAAATTTTTGAGGTTATCTAATAATAACTTTCATGGTGAAATTTTTTCAAAGAGCTTCAATCAATCCTTGTTTTTATTAGAATTGAATAATAATAATTTCACAGGGACTCTTCCAGTGGTACCCCTGCATGTCGGGATGGTCCTAAATATTAGAAACAATTACATGTTTGGTAGAATTCCCGCATGGATGGTAAACGATAATTCATCCAAGATTGTTGACCTAAGTACCAACTTTTTCGAAGGTCAAATTCCATGTGGACTAGGTTCATTTGATGTAATTAACCTTTCTCATAACTTGCTTTCGGGATTTTTACCTTCTTGTTTGAATCTACGAGATGTGAGGCACATACTTTTGCGAGGGAATAAACTCACAGGATCATTACCGAAAGTAGTTTTTAATTCATCATCTCTTTTGACAGTGGACATTAGAGATAATAGCTTTCCGGGCAGCATCCCTGAAGGAATCAGTGAACTTTCTAACTCAAGAGTACTTTTGTTGAGTGGAAACCATTTTAGTGGTATGATTCACAAGCAGATGTGTCAGTTAAAGAAGCTAGGCATAATGGATCTTTCCAAGAACTTTCTTACTGGGACAATACCATTTTGCTTTCACAACATAACCTTTGGGAAGTTAAATGATATTGATTTTGTCTATACAAATGACTCTTTTATAGAGGGCTTCGGTTTTTCCCTCCCATATAAGTCTCTTCTAAGTAGGGATATTGACATTAAAGGGACATATTTGGACATCCATGAACAAGTTGGGATTCAAATTGTGACGAAATATAGGTCTGACTTGTACAAGGGTCTCATCCTTGATTTGATGTCTGCTTTGGATTTGTCATTAAACAAGCTAATAGGTGAAATCCCAGCAGAGCTAGGACAGTTATCTTCAATTCATGCATTGAATTTGTCCTACAATCAATTGACAGGTTCTATTCCAAAAACATTCTCAAAATTGACTCAATTGGAGAGCTTAGACCTTTCTCACAACAGTTTGAGTGGAGAAATTCCTTCAGAATTAATTGATTTGAATTCTCTCTCAACTTTCAATGTGGCTCACAACAACTTATCAGGTAAACTTCCAGACTTTAAAGCACAATTTGCAACATTTGGAACGAGTTGCTATGAAGGAAATCCTTTTCTTTGTGGTCCACCATTGGAAAAAAGTTGCGCCGAGATAGTTGAATCAACTCCATCGCCACAAAACTCTTCAAAGGCAAGTGACGGAAAATGGTATGCAGTTGATCTTCTAGTCTTCTCTATAAGTTTTTGGGTATCTTACACTATTTTCTTTTTAGGTATAGCTAGTGTTCTTTATATTAATGTTCATTGGCGGCAACGATGCTTTAACTTGGTTGAGGATCGCATGTATTGTTGTTATTATTTTGCTTTAAATGCCCTAAAAGGGCTACAAAACTGTATGTGTCATTAGATGTACTCAAGTTCTATAGAAATCTTTGGTCTTAGTATTGATAAATACCTATGTGTACGTATATGTTTGGTTATGAATTATTGTTATAATTCTCTATTATGAAACAAGGAGTTCACTTGCATTGTAACTAGTTGATCTCATGCGACGCGCAAGACATTTTAAAATATTTTTTAAGAAAATATCTTATGTTTCATCTACATTTTGGATGACTTTAATTATAATACATGTCATTAAAAAGAGGAAATACAAATTGTTAATATTAAAATAGTTAAAAATTTGAACCTGTTGCTTTGAGTGATTAATTAAACTAAATACTTATTTTCCTCTAACTTAAGCATAGATTTACTTTTATATTTTATTCTTTGATTGCAAGTTATTAAATTTTCTTCTCTCTTTTTCATCCAAAAAAAAAAACTTTATCTTTTGTTGGAATTTGTTTTTATTATTTCCAATACAAAAAATTTGAGTAAAAATAACATATTCCAATATGTTGTGTTTCTTATATAAATTTAAGGGAAAATTGCACTTTACTTATCTGTGATTTGGCCTGTTTTAACAGTACCCACCCGTGGTTTAAAATTTATTACTTAACTCACCTGAGGTGGCATCCGTTAGACCCCCGTTACCCACCTCTGCCATTTCACCATTAAAAATAAGGGTAAATGTATCTTTTTCATTATATTTTATGTCTCTCTCCTCTTTTCTCTACTTCTTCTTCTTCTTCTTCACATAAAATATAAAAGAAAACCAATACACCTACGGTCACAAACAAAGCCACAAATCCATGTGAACATACACCCACAGATTCGCTAGCCTTCCACTGCTAAATCCAAAAATTGACTACTTAATCCTTCATAGAACAATCACAAAATCAAACTGTAACCTTCTTTCTTTTGCTGGGTTCTCTAAAAGAAACCCAGATTTGCAAGTAAAAAAAAAACCTAGCAATCTGTTCAAATTGACTACTTAAATCTTCATAGAACAATCACAAAATAAAACTCTAACTCTCTTTCTTTTGCTGGGTTCTCTAAAAAAACCCCAGATTTGCAAGTAAAAAAAAAAAATTTGCAAAAAAAAAAAATTGCAAAAAAAAAAAAAAACCAGCAATCTGTTCAAATTGCTAGGTTCGAATTTTTTGGGTTTAATACCATGATAAAACATCACATGCTGTGAATGAATGAATAATGAATAAATATAATAAAACATCTAAACCCAAAAAAACATAGAACCCAGATCTAGCATATCCAGTACCGAACCCAACTCTTTCCAAAACGGCGCCACTCTGAGCTGGTCCAGGAGCTTCAGCAGGTGTACTAATCGAAGATGGAGGACTCACCGGAGCCTTAGAAGAAGCTAGAGGAGGAGATGGTGGAGAGTTCACCTCTACCGAAGACGGAGCAGGCATTGGGCTGCGAGATGGAGCAGTTCACCAAGGCCTTCAATTTGGACTTAAAGGCCGATATCTTGAAATTCTGAGACGTGATCTTTTGGTCGAGTATCAAGCACCTTTGCTCCATGGCCTTGATATTTGCATGCTTTGACGCCAAGACCTGAGACTTGCTTGCTTGCAATTCTCTCTTTGCTAGCAATCATTTTTTTTTTTTTTTTTTTTTTTTGGCGTGGTGAACACAGGTTGATAAAATTAGGGATTTACTCTTGTTTGGTTGGTGAGAAAATTTATAGGAGAGGAAAACCCAAGCTTCAATACACCTCCTTGCTTACAAGTGTTCAGATTTCACTTTGGCAATCTAAGTGAAGAGAGAAAGGGATTATGGGTTTGGGGATTTTTAAGGGTTCTAAGGTAGAGAGAGGAAGAGAGCTCGTTCCTTCTTTTTTTTTTTTTTTTTGGTTCTAATTTTGACTTATATAGTAAAGGAAATTTTCTAACGGAAATGGCAGAGGTGGGTAACGGGGGTCTAACAAAGGCCACCTCAGGTGGGTTAAGTGATAACTTTTAAACCACGGGTGGACACTGTTAAAACAGGCCAAACCACAGGTGGGTAAAATGCAATTTCCCCTACATTTAACAAGTAAAAATAAAAATAGTAATTCATTTTGTATAAACAATTAGCGCACCATGTATAGATAATTAATACACAAAAATAAATGCATTTACCCTATTTGTAATCTTTGTAATTACATAGCATAAATTGAGACTACTGAAGTTTTATATACACTAAAAAATTTGTCAAGAGTCTTGTAACTCAACTGGTTGACACCTCTTAGTGTTTCTAATGGAAACGTCCAAAGTTAAGATCCTCCATCACAGCAATATTGATGTATTAAAAAAAAAAGGCTAAAAAATGAAAGAAAATATTTTTCGATGAGTATTTTTGGCCTAAACAAACACAAACACATGGTAAAAAGAGTGTTGACAAAATAAAATGGCCAAAATATGTTGTTGGTTCCAAAAGTTTTCCTACAGAGTGCTTTTAGTTCTTAAAGTTTCAAATGAGCATTATTTGTCAGCCAAAGTTTCATAAATAAGCATCATTATTCATTCCATTAACTTCTGTTTTTTTTTTTTTTTTTTTGCTTACAAGCCTAAAAAATAATGACATGACTCTTTTTAAATGATATGGCATATTTTTTAACAAATTTTTTTCACTTAGACCAAATCTAACATGGCGACCTATTTCTATTTGGATTTATCCCAAATCTTCCAAAATCTCTGTTTTGAATAAGAGAACATAACATAGTTTGCTTTCCAAGAGCAAAGACATGATACCCAAAAAAGAAAAAAAAGCCTAATCAGTTCCAGCCTATAAGAACATTTGCATTTGGTATGCTAAAATAGCATAAACTCCGAAATATAATTAATGAAGCCAAAAATCACTTGCATCATATCATAACTCGGCTATGCAAAATAGGATTTTGTTAACATGCTTCTCTAAATTTAGGAGGCACTGTAACCTATGCAAATCTATTTTTTATTATTTCTTTTCATTTGCTAAGGTAAATAAAGAGAGTGGATGATCGACGTTGTTATGTGTAGAAAAAGATAAATGACCAAAAAATAAAGAAAATTTGATATTTTAATGAGATAGAGTATGTAAGAGCTAATCAAATGCGAGTATTTTCAAAAATGGTTAGTGTAGGGACACAAAAATCAAATGGTACAGGCCCACTTAGAATAGCAAGGCTTGTACAGTTTAACTAGGCTCAAATCAATATATTTGTAAGAGAATGGATTGAACAACAAGAGAGGGTTTCACCTGAGGACAGGAATGAGGAAAAAAAAAGACTTATTAATGTGGATTATGTATGTGAAAGGCTTGTTACAAGCTTTCCTGAGGAGGCCAATAGTACACAAAAGATACATTGTTCACGTTCTTCTCTCAATCTTTTGGTTTTCACTCTCCTATTTCTTATACTTCTATCCCATCTCTCTTTCTCTGGAAACTTTCTTTCTTTGTATACTATCCCCCTCTTCACATCTTGACCCCCCATCTTTACCTAACTAGATTTTCATTGTGACACCTGCCCTTTAAACATCTAATGAAAGTAGTAGAAGGAGCTGCTTAGCTGTGAATTACACTGTTCAGGTCACTTCCTCATCAATGCAGCTGATAAAGCTGTTGCCCATCATTTAATGCGGAGGTAACAGGCTACTTCTTGTTGAAAACTTCTCATACCCTTCATGATCCTCTCTCCTCAACCATTCCTACCCACCTGAAGCTCTTAAGCATCTTTCGTTTGTTTTCCTCTTGTCCTCAGATGAATTCCCTCCTTGGGTAGGTAGTGCCCTAACACCAGCAATAAAGTTTACTGATCCCTTCCTCGGTCCTCGAGCCCACACAGTTAGCTAAAAAAAAAAAAAAATCAAAAGTTAGTTCTTATTCTAAAATAGACAGTAATTTTTGCATAAGCTGATATGAATCCTTTAAAGAACTACTAATATGGAGAAACTTTTCATGGTTCATTGGTATATTAAATTAATAATTCTAGGACCACAACTTTTACCACACCCTTACTCATTACTATCCTATCTGGTTGACTATAAGTGGTGGGAAAAAAAATGGTGGGTCCATGGAAAATAGAAAGGGGCTAACAACAACCGTGTCAAACGACATTACATGGGACAAAACTCTCTCTCTCTCTCTCTCTCTCTCTCTCCAAAATTTGAAATTTTGGAAGCACTGGGTTTAATTTGAGGCAAAACCCAAATTGAAATGGGTTATACCATTAGACCAAATCTAAGTGTAAGTTCAACAGCTTATTTTCAATAATTTATTTATATAAAATTTATCAAAAGATATAATTTTATAATGTTTATATTATATGTGTAATAAAATATTAAAAGTTTATTTACTTTTAAGAAAAATATAATTTTTTAGCAAATAAGAGCATTCACACTACAGAAAGTAAAAGAGCTAAAAAGTTATTTTACACCTTCAAACAATAAAAGCCACCCAACACCAATGGTGTTATATCTAAAAAATTTTGCATACATGCTATAATAAGTTGCTGCTAGTTACTAGTAGCAACTTATTTTAGCTTGTTCTTATCAATATTTTATTATATTTTGTGTTCATTTGGCAAAAATTATTTTTGTTAACTTATTTTACTATTTAACTTATTTTTTTTACTATTCATGAGTCCCACTGCACTTTTTGATACTATTCATAGGTCCTACTGTACTATTTCAATTAATTTTTACTTTCATCTACAGTACTTTCAGTAAAAAGTTTTCAATTTTATTAAAATAAGCGGATTCCAAACAGACCCTTTATCTTCTCTTTCCTCTACATATTTTATTATAAGTGCTATAGCTATTTTTATTGTGTTGGATATATTATGTTATTGTATTATTTATACTATTTTAATTTGTTGTTGCTAAAATAAAATATTGATGTTGCGTGTTTTGTAGAGTAAGATAGTAAAATAAATAAAGTAGGTTTTTGAAATGCTAAAAGTTAAAATTTTTAGGCCTTTGAAGTGAATGCTATTGCTAAGGTTGCATTTGGCATTGACTGAATAAACTAACTTATTTTTACTATTTAGCTTATTTTTTTTTTCTATTTATAAGTCTTATTTAACCTTTTAATACTATTTATAAATCTCGCTATACTATTTCAGTTAATTTTTAGTTTCAAACCAATGTTCCGAACTCTAGAATACAAATACTCATTTTTTAGGTACACAGTAAAAACAAAAAACAAAAAATAAATAAAAATAAATAAAGAGAAAAACAATGAGAGCGAAGCTGCGAAGGTCTACTGGCGTAAACTCAAATAATTTCTACCTTTCAATACAAGCAATTTTTTAGAAACAGAAAACGAGGGCTGTTTGGAATAATAGTTTAGGTAACATTTTTTAATTTTTAAATAACATTAAACATATTTTTATATATTTTTTTACCCACGTGAAAAAATACAAACAACAAGTGCAAAGGGATTCCAAAACCACCTTTAGTGCTTTTTTTACCCACCTTCAGGGTTTGGTTGCTGACTTTTGATTGATTGACTGCTTGCTCTTTCACAAACAGCACAACTGAAACAATTTCCAAGAGCACCAACAGAAACCCGACTAGTTTTCTTCACCATCAGCAATGGAGGCTCAGTCTTCAGCACTGCCACCTCAGCCACCACCAAAAGAGTCATTTGCTCGGCGTTACAAGTTTGAAGTTTCTCTGGCCTACGCTTTTGGCTGTCAACCTTACTGTTGGAGGTCCCTTTCTTTTTCTTATTCCTCAGCTTTGTAATCCACCATTTATCTTAAATTTCCTATACATTTATGCATGTGGGTGTTTATTAGTATACAAAGTGATTAAATTTATAAAATGGAGTAATAGGTTTTGAAATTTCAGCTTAAAAGAATGGTTTTTTAAGATTATTGATTGCTTTTCTTGATGTTGTTTGTTGATGGGTATTCTGTGGTTAGGATAGGGGTTATGGTTTTAGCATCATTTTCTGAGGATTCCTTGATACAATCATTGGGGGTGGTTTCTGATTAATGGTTTTGGAGAGAAGTGAATGTGATAAATAGAATTTGGTGTTCCAAGGTTGAGCCTGTGTAGGATTTATGATTCTCCTTAGTTGAGAAATTGTGAGAGAATATGTTGACTATAGCCTCTGTGGATTTATAGATCTTAATTGGTTATGTGACATCTAATTACTAAAGTTCTTGCTCTTTGCTCCTCCTGTGCACTAAAGAATCTAGAAACGCAATATAGGGTTAATATACTGTTCTATTTTTTTGATAAGTAAATTATATATTTATATATACTGTTCGGAAATAAACATTTTATGTCTTGTCTTGTGTGGGATTTATGATTCTCCTTTTCTTCTACCCAAGCACAAAGGGGGTTTATAAAAAGCTTATCTCTGGTCCCCAAAACCCTCCCCTCCCAGTTAGTTGAAGTAGAGGCAAGATCACTACTTGAATACCATGTGGTTACTTAAACTTTTAGTTTGCTACAGGTTTCGATCCATGCATGTTTATAAAATGATGCATATTCCTTTATTTTGGAAATCCTGGAGTTTTTTGTCGATGAAATTTCTTCTTGTTTTGTTAAAATGGTAGTAACAGCAACAACTTAAGGCATTCTTCATTGTATTAGTACAGCCTTATGCTTACCTCATCAGAGTAATGTTTTTGGCTATTTATCATTAATCTTATAGCCAATGACCAAGTAAAAAACTTATTTGTCTATCTTTCTAAGTGACAAACCATAATCGCAATCCTTTTCCCTCTAGCATAATCGGTATTGATTATTGTGATTTGGAAAAATACATAAACATAATCATTACAAAAGGTGGGAGAAAAAGATAAACACAGAATGCAATTCTTGCATAATTTTTAACTGGCCAGCTAAAACTCTACTACTTGATATGATTAAAGTCATATGATAAGGCAATGAGCAATATGTTGAATAGACAAAGTATCAATTTCTTTAGGTGTACATGGTATCTTGCATACTGTAACAATAAGTACGTTGGAGTCATTCAAATGGCTCATTAGGAGCTTATAATAATATAGGTGAGTGGCAACATATTCGATTTGCTCAAACTCTCTCACCTACTTAACTAATCCCTGAACAAATATTGATGGCTTTATAATTAGGCGTAAGGAGGCCCACCACTCATCTCTCTCAGACCCTGCAAAAGTGGTATCTTTGTGCACTATGTACAATCTTTTTAATATATAGGACCTAAATCTGGTGATCATTTTTAATATCTTGTTTGTGTCTTAGTCAGGTTTGAGAAAGAAAAACTGGAGTATACAAGAAGACTTCAGGGGTAGTAAATCTGGTTTCGTTAAATTTACATGGAAGTTGACTGAGTGGTCTGATAAAGGAAATATATTATTTGCATGTTATGGTCTTATATAGTTTGAGAGGAATTCATTACTAGCTTTATGGTCAAACGTTCTCTTTTATCCACTCTCTGTTTCTGTGTAGCTTTTCTATATAAGTTGATAGTTTGTAATATATATAAGATAGACAATTGTATTTTCATTTTGCTTTGCCCTAAAGTAGTGAAAGAATGCAAACAATGTTCTTGTTCTTATTTAACTTAGTCCAAAAAGAAATTGTTGTTACTGCATTTGTTGATGGAAGCAGTAGTGGTCTTCGTTTGAGGATATAGCAGGCGTTCTATAATGTGAAGCTCTTGTCATTCAAGCTTCAGCAAGATGCTAGGACTATCACATGAAACCTTTTACCTATTGGATCATTTAAGCCCTTTTAATTCTATCTTACATCTTGTTAACATAATATTATGTTTCTTCTATCTTGGCAGAAAATTTTTATTTAATTTTTCATGTTTGGTAGGGTGGAGGCTAGGTCTTTTACATGGGAACTCCCACCAACTGGATCATTTAAGTTTTTCTGAATTTTATCTTACAGCCGACATTATATAAAGTGCTTTTTTTATGGATGGAAAACGTTTTCTACATTTTCCAACATTTGGAATAATATGGTTCTTGTCTTTAAAGCTTCAACTGAAGGTTGCTAAGGCTCTTACATGGGCCCTTTTACCTATTGGATTGTTTAAGCTTTTTGAATTATATTGTATAGTTCTTTGACATAATATTATGTTTCATTTATTTTGATAGAAACTACAAATATAGACTTTTACACGTAGATTTCTTTTACAAATATCACTATTGGAGTTTAACCTGAGTATTAATTTTGTCTTTGAATTTTTTATTTCAACAATCAACACCTTGTACATTAGGTTTGTAACAAATCAAAACATTTGATAGTGTTTTTTGTTAGGCTTTAATTGAAAATACTAATAACAAGTAGGCCCGATTTCTATTTTGTTCTTGTATAATCTAATTTCTTTAAGATCTCAACATATGGGATTTGATGCAGACATTTTACTGATAGGTTTAATTTTCCAGATTGGTTAAATTGCTGGAGGATATCATGGATGGCAGCTGAATACTGATCTTCATGAATACCGAGGAAGGATGTGATCAGGTCACCCAGTAGCTTTGCATGGATGGTTGGCAAGCTCTTTCAATTAATGGAGATAAAAGTCTAGCAAAAAGGGATTGAGTCCTCTCAGAGTTTAAAGCTGGCAGGAGTCCTATTATGACTGCAACAGATGTTGCAGCTTGTGGTTTGGGAATGGAGATAAAACTTTAATGCTTGTTCAAAGACTTGATAGAAATTCATTTTTAGTACAGGAAATTGTGTTGGTAAACAATAACTAATAGCACTCATCATCATCATCATTATCAACTCATTTTGGAAAGAAATCATTATCTAGATATTATTGTTGTCCCTATTTTAAGTCTTCTTTTAATTTTATCAGGTTTATAGAGAACATTTTTTAGTATTGATCATGCTTTTCATTGATTAAACAGATGCGAGCCATTTCACTCAGCTCTTTGCTGCACATGTTGGGATCCACCTTTATTTCTTATTTGCACTCATTTGTTATATTTTCTATTCTGATGCTGCTACTTGGTCATTTTGAAAGATTCATGTTTTTTAGTTATTGCTTTGCTATATTTAGTGGTCTCTAATTGTCTCATGAACATCTTTTTTATCTAAGTTGGTGCTATTTGTCACGTGGATTCTGCTTGTATGTCTGTTGAGCCACTTGTTTTCATGTCTATGGATATTGCCCTTGAACACTTATTTTCAGCTACAGCAACACTCGTGCATGCAGAAATGTATTAAGGACTTAAGGTCATAGGTTCTCTGATCTAAATAAGATTCTGATGTGAGAGGTTGTTATCCTACTGCATTTCTTATGACTTGTGATGTGCTTTGGTTTTGGGACAGATGTGAAGGACGCAAATTATGTGATCAATTATGACTTCCAGGAGTATATTCACCGCATTGGTCGAACTGGAAGGGCTGGGGCAAAAGGAACTGCATTAACTTTCTTCACAGCTGGAAACACCATATTTGCAAAGGAACTCATCTGCATACTTGAAGAAGCTGGATAGAAGGTCAGTCCTGAATTGGCTGCAGTGGGGCATGGTGCACCTCCTCCCCCTTAGATTAGTTGACTAGTTTGAATACTCTTAGGTGGTGTTTATATGCATAAGTGTGTGTACTTGGTTACTGAAATCAACTGTTTCAGTGAATATCAACCAATTAGATCATGGGGGTTTTCGAGATTGGGATGGGTTATGGTGGTGGTAGCACGCTATATTTTGTGGGAAACATTAGCATGTATGATTAGAAAATAGGAGTTAAAAAGTCTTGTCTCCTATAATTTATGTTGATTTTTTGTTCAATTACATAGAGGACTAACTATAGTTAGTGGTGGACTATGTAAGATAAAACATCTGTTTATATCATAAAGGTTTTGTGGAAGGTGATAAAACAATTGTATTTTCATTTAGCTTTGCCTTAAAGTAGTGAAGTATGCACAAAATGTTCTTGTCCTTAATTAACTTGGCCAAAGTAGAAATTGTTGTGGCTGCTTTTGTCCTTATTTAGTGGGGATAAATACATTTTTCTAGTTTTATATGTAGATGACATTTTACTTGCTATTAGTGATTTGAGTTTGCTAAATGAGAGAAAATGGTCTCTCTCAATATTTTGAGATGAAGGATTTTGGACAGCCTTTATGTGTCATTAGCATTGCCATTTCAGAGATAGATCGCAAAGAAAGTTAGGATTGTCTCAAAAGGCCTACATTGAAAGGGTTTTGAAGAGATCTGGAATGAAATGTTGTACTCGTACAGTAGCACCCATTTTGAAAGGAGACAAACTTAGTTATAATCAATGTCCTTAGATTCAATTAGAGTAATAGAAAATGAAGAACATACCATATGTATTTTCAGTGGGTAGCTTGCTGTATGCACAAGTCTCACAAGGCCTGATATCAGTTTTGTAGAAGGTCAATATCAAAGCAACCCTAGTTTGGATCATTGGAAAGCTGCATAAAAGGTCATGAGATACTTACAAGGAACCACTGATTACAGGTCGACTTACATGCAGATTAATCAGTTGGAAGTGATTGGTTACTTAGAAAGTCTACTTGAATATATATATATATATATATATGGAGGTGATATATCTTAGAGAAGTACTAAACAAACAATTGTTGCTTCATCTACCATAGAGGCTATTAAATACTATGAAGCTCAACACATGCAACATGGTTAAGGAATTTTATCACAGTTCTCAAGATTTTCGATATTGAATACTATGAAGCTACAACACATGCATTATGGTTAAAGAATTTTGTTACAGGTCTCAAGATTTTCGATTCTATATCAAGACCTTTAAAAATTTTGTGACAATCATTTTTCTTCTCTAAGAATTATAGAAGTGGAGCCGAAGTATAGTGGCATAAAGCACCCTATTGTTAGAGAGAATGTTAAGTAATAAAAGGCTACTTGGTATAAAAACCACGTGGAACATGTGGGACTTGGTAGCTTATTTGATGTTTAATCTCTCTTTAATTGTTTTGTATTTAGGATATATATTTGGTTATTCATAGAGAAAAAGGCAAAGTATTTATTTTCTGCATATAAAGATTGCATTTGGAATAAGCTTATATTGGGCATTTTTTTTTTTTACTATTTAGCTTATTTTGGCTACTATTCATGGGTCTCGTTACACTTTTTGGTATTATTCATAGGCTTCATTGTACTATTTTAGCCAACTTTTAACTTTATTTACGATATTTTCAGTAAAAAGTTTTCAGTTTCAACTAAATAAACTGTTTCTAAATGGGCCCAAAATATAAATATAAATATAGTTTTATCCGTTGGCAAGATATGAAGGGGTACTTGAATGGCTAATAGATAGTCTATTCATAAAGAATTAATGGTTCATAAAATACTCACACAGGGAGTGCCATACATTGTAATACATGGAAGTACTTGTTAAGAGTATTACCGTCATGATTCATGTATTCGATTATTTATTTGAGTGAGAGCATTTCACAACAAGATGGCATAGGTAATATCTTTATATTACTATGACTATGACTCATCAAGTTATTTAAATGTCATGTGAGCCAAATGGGAGAATGTAAGATTATCTCTATTAGGAGGCTTATGGTCCGCATAAAATTTACTCTAATTCATTAATTACAATATATATAAATTTATTTTAGAGTGATAGATAAAGACCCATCTTTTTAGAACGTATTTGTTAACATCACTTAAAATGTCACTTAGTGAATAGATGTTATTTAGTAAATAAACACTTTAAAGTAACTCTCAATTAAACTTTTTGATGGAAGGAATATATATTAAAGAGAACAAACATTAAATTGGAAGAGTCCCTAGTCTAGCCTTTAAAAGACTGTTTTCTATCAAAGAGTTTTTAAGGCATTGGCCATAGACTTGAAAAATTCATTCACAACTCATTCTTTTGCAATGTGATTTTCTGTACAAATCATTTGAACAACATGACTAGAGGTATTTTATTTTTCTTCGACTGTTTTAGATTTCTTACATCCAATTGATGCTTAAAGTCATTGTGTTGGGAGGTGTTGGTCATTCTAATTTTTTTCTTATTTGCTTTAATTGTGGGTAATTATGCAAGATGGGTTTTGATTTTGTGTGATTTTGTAAATTAATTTGAGTGGAATTAATTCTGTACCATCTTCCAAGAGAGGGTTAGATTTAGCTTTTCATCTCTCCATTTTCAATCTTAATTTTATGTAAAATGTATTAGTAGAATTTTCAACGACTATCAATCTTTTCAACTGATTATTTTATACTTTGAGACAGTCGTTGAATTCGCCATCATAATGGTTGTGTTCGGCATAGTGGTGAGTTGGGGTAATTAGAGTTATGGATTCAAAAATTTATTATTTTGTAATTATAAATTTACTAATTATGTTTTGTTACTTCTATTTTCTTAATGTAAAAAGAGGAGAAATTTCACTTGAATTTTTTTTTGAAAATTTTCAATTAATATTATTAATTTATAGTTTAATTAATTAATTTAGTTATTAAATAAGTATTAATTAAATTGCTTATTAAATCACCAATTTGACCACTTATTAAATCGGACCAAAAAAATGAGAAACCATGTTCTTATTTATTTTCCTATAAAAAAAAAGTTCTTATTTCTTATTCTCTGTATGATCCGATCTTTAAATTCTTGCTATGGGAATAGATGAAATTGGCGAAAAATCAATGAGCATGTTAGAGATATATTAGACATATTAGCCTAATGTAATAGGCCCAAGTCCACTCCTGCTTGTACTAGTAGTCTAGGGTTTAGTCGTCTATATATACTCATATTAGGGTTCATTGTAACACAGGTTATCATACTATACTCTTACATAATAAAGATGTAACCCTTAAGGGATTCCTTCATGGATGTAGGCTGATAAGGCTGAACCACGTAACCCTCATGTTCTCGGTGTTCCTATTCTATGCTTCCCTTTCCGCATCCACTCTAGCATATACAACATGGTATAACGCATCGCATTGCTAATAATATATTTAACATGGTATCAGAGCAAAACTTCGTTCTTGTCATCAAACAAACGTCTCTAGCAAGCAAAGAAGATTATCACATACACATCACCATTTGAAGTCACACATGATTGCCTATTGGATTTAGACTCCACAACATCTCGCAGCCACCGTGACTTTGTGCTGTGTCAAAATCCAACAACCAAGCAAGCCACAACTTAACTTATTAGATCTATGCAAATCCAAGCTTCGCCTGATGAAACCAACACCACAGATGTGCTCCACAACCTCCCGCGACCAAAACCTAGGAACTCGACCCCCAACGGCAGCCTTACGCACCAGCA
This sequence comes from Quercus gilva, assembly GCA_023621385.1. NCBI lineage: Eukaryota > Viridiplantae > Streptophyta > Magnoliopsida > Fagales > Fagaceae > Quercus > Quercus gilva. The sequence continues at coordinate 15,428,929 of CM042477.1, forward strand.
CGCACCGTCAACGGCTCCATAACCTCCCCACGCTACGCCGAAATTCTTGACTCCCAGGTAGGTTTATGCTTACATGCGCCACTTTGTTGGCCTCGTAGCCCGCCGATCTACAAAACCCGAAAAGTCCAGTAGCTGTTCTTTCCAACACGCGCCTACACTTGCCAACTTAGTTTCTGGCTTCTCGTGCACACGCTGGTGGAAATCACACGCGCCAAAGAACTACGTCAGCTTTCTGATGTCATCCATGACGTCAGCAAATGCCACGTTAGCCCTAGCTACGTCATCAGCCACGCAGCTCACCACGTCAGTAGTGTCGCCTCGTCAGCACCACATCACCTTGCTGACTGTTGGCCCAGACCACCTGGATCTGACCCGTTAGCACAGACCGTTGACTTTGACCAGGATCTATTGACTTTTACTTTTGCATTGACCTTTGTCTAAAAGTTAAAATTGCCAAAAGAGTCTATCTTGCTCAGTTTTTCGAGTAAATTCCAATTTTGGACTCTGTTTCTTCATTTGAAGCTCCGAAATTGGTCAATTGGCATATTATTCATTGTGGTTTCTTCAAAGGCATTCTTCAAGGCATCTCCAAGGGATCTTCTCATGCTTATCCAACCTCAAGCCTTCATCCAAATTCCGCCTTGAGTTTGAGGGAGGGTGTTAGAGATATATTAGACATATTAGCTCAATGTAATAGGCCCAAACCCACTCCTGCTTGTACTAATAGTCTAGGGTTTAGTTGCCTATATATACTCATGTTAAGGTTCATTGTAACACAGGTTATTGTACTACACTCTTATATAATAAAGATGTAACCCTTAAGGGATTTCTCTATGGATGCAGGCCGACAAGGCTGAACCGTGTAACCCTCATGTTCTCAGTGTTCCTATTCTATGCTTCTCCTTCCGCATCCACTCTAGCATATACAACATGGTATAACACATCGCGTTGCTAATAATATATTTTACAGAGCATAACAAAAACACTAAAAAGATTACTCTTTTTTTTTTTTATCAATATTAATTTAGGTGTACTAATAATTTATTATTGTGTAACAGTTGTATATAACGTATTTGTTACATGCGAATAGATTTTTCCTTAAAAAAAAAAGCGAATAGATTTATGAAACCTATGGCGTAAGGAACACCACCTCTTACGGAATTTTTTTATTGCATTGAAAAAAAAATCTCTAGCATTATTCTTCTTTTTTTAAAAAAATGAGACCCCATCACCCATTCTTTAAATGTGAGAGATGGCCAAAATTATTGCGGCGCCAATCAACACAAAAGAATTAAGCAACTGATAATTGTGAAGCACAACAGGTGTTTGTGGAGTCGACAAAGACTTTGGAAGATTATAAAAGGTAAGTAGCGTTAACAAACCGAAGATAATTGTGCCTTTAGATGATTAGATCAACATTTTTATTGTTATCAAAGAGGAAAAAAAAAACATTTTTATTTGTTTATCAACTTATTTATTTGTGTAATTTTTTTAAAAAACTATTTAATTTGTAAGTAGAATTATATTTTTATTTATAATTTAAACAAATAAGAAAAAAAAATATTCCCCTTGGATTCCCCATGTACTTGGACTAATAGGTTTGGGGAAATAACTTAGTAATTGTGCATGTGGGAAATAGCACTTGGAGTAATACGTTTGGTGGAGCATTCACAGTAAGAAAATTAAAAAATATAGCTTTTAGTAACTCAAAACACTAATTTATTTATTTTAACACCCTACTTTATAGTACATCCTACATCAAAGATTTTATTTTAACATTCAATATATTAAAATAATATAAACAATACAATAAAATAATATATTCAACATAGTAAATAACAATCACAACCATCAACACATTAAAATACTATTTTTTTTAACACCACACATTAATGAGCTACTATCTATAGCAGCTCATAGCTGATACTCAAATTTTTTTGAGTTTACCTCCTTTGCTGTACAACAAATTTTGAGAGTATTGGTTGCTAAATTAACATTTTAGTCAATTTAGAAACCTTACAAAGTATAACTCTCTCCCTAGTTTTCTCCCAATTTTGGGGAGAAAACATTTTGGTAGGTTCGAAGAAAAAATACCCGGGTCCCACCACATTTTTTTCATTTTCCCTTCCCAACCAAACACCCATTAAAACTTCTTTCTCTCCACTTTTCTCTCCTAAAATTTCCATCCTCTCTTAAATCCCTCCAAACAAACATACCCTTAGTAACATGATCCATGGGGAGTTACTAGTACCACATCCATAGTGTGGTGGAGTTATACTCTAAGGTGTGATTGGTGAAGAAGTCACGGTCGTGGTTGTAGTGGATGGAGGAGACGCATATTGTGTCTGAATTTTTTTTTTAAAGAATTAAATAGGAAAAACAAATGGTGCAATTCTAATAGACTAGATGAAGTTTTGAATTGAATAAACTTGAAAGTTAAAGAAATTAATTGAACGAAAGTAAAATTGGGGGACTGAAATAAATTTTAATTAAAATTAGATGATCTAATTTGTAATTTAGGGAAATATTAAATACTGAGTACCGACAAATAAAGAGAATGTGATAGATATGACGCAAATAGTATTTGAGTTGTAATAGATTTTTTCACAAATACGTGTTAAAACTCAACAATATTCTTTCTTAAACTTTAGGGTTTTAATATTTAAGATTTTGTTATCGAACTCCCCCTACTCACATATTCTATATCTTTGAAAAAGTGGAGTCATTTGAACTGCATGTAATTACTAGAAATTCAACATAATCAACATACCAAACATTCTCTATTATCTTTTAACATCTAGAATAAATGTAATGCAGGATTTTAAATAATCTTTTTAATCATTGCTGTTTGGTCCCACAAATACAATTCAAGACAATGGCCGTAGAAATTGATAAATAAAGTCTTGGTCATGGGAATGTAGGAATCCAGAAACAGGCCACGTGAAATATGTTTCTCTGTACTCGTTCGTTTCAATGGCCAATTTGGTCATAGGAGTTTGATAAACCAAAGCTTGGTCATGGGAACCTAGAAGCAGGACCCATGGAATGTGTTATACATGCTCAGCATTTTCAAACTGACTTTTATGCTTTATACACACGAAACGGATTGTCAATCGAATCAAGATTCAAAATGCTTTTGTGTTTTTGTTTTTTATGAGCTAGAGCTTAATTGTAGAGTTTTTATTTTTTTTGGGAAACAGCTTAATTGTAGAGTTAAAGGTTGCTTTCTCGTAAAAGTTATTATGATTTTTTTTAGTTATTATAACTCAACTGACACTTCCTATTATTTTCAATAGAAATGTCCAACGTTTAAATTATTATTCCTTAACTATTGAATTATATGCTATAAAAATCACTCTTAATAGAATGTTTGAGAAATTATAAGAAAAATAAAATAAAATTTAAAGCTCAGTATTTATAAAATATGAAGTGTAATTATAAAGGTGTTTTTTCTTTTTTGAAAAACTCTTAATTTAGCTTTACCTAGCTATAAAGCTAAAGGACCCTTTAATTATCTTCAGCAAAATTATAAAACGTTCAAAAATTTGTACTAAAAAAAGCTTCAAGGTTTTTAAACCATTTTTCCAATAGTGCGTAAACACTATTTTTTTCTTGTAGTTAGTAATAGAGCTTTTGTGCTATAGAACTTCAATTGTAAAGTCTTTATTATTATTATTTTTTAGGATTTTAGGTATATGGCAATCATCATTGAAATTGCTAATTTCAGACCATATCGATCGATACAAGTTGATAATTTTCATACAACATTTTAGTTTTAGTTTTAGTTTTTGTAGCAAGATACTATTTGCCACAATTGTTACCTATCTAGAGATGACATGTACAACTATAATTGATGAACCACCACTTTCAAATGGACCCAGTAACTTTTACTACTCACAATACTCACAATTCCATGTGTTATGGCAAAAGTTGTTTTCACTTACCAGCCATTTCAACTTGTACCAATTATGTCCGCGTGTTTGGGCTCTTCTAGCTTGCAAGTAAAATCCGGTCAAATTTCACCACTTTTTCTTCTTTCTTTTTTCTCCGTCAATTGCGTTTCTGATTATATTTCTTCTTCATCCCAATGCACACCACTCCAAGTCCAACCACGTGAACTTTCCTTTTTCTTTCTATTGTTCTTTGTCAAATGGTTGGTTGGTGCGTGAATGTATTCCATTTTTCAACCTCGTTTCAATCAAGTCTATGCGTAACATTATCTAGATACGTTGATTGATTAGTCCACATATATATAATTGGCCAATGGAGTATATGATAATCATTGGTCAGCGTATTTGTTTGGGATGTGTTTGCTTAGTTTGCATAAAGTCTGTTCGTAAATTACTGATCTGTCATTAAACAATCACGCCGTTTATTATGTTGATGAAATCCACTAATCACATTTATTGTTGTGAAAGTTTATAGAACTCATGTAATAATATTTTTAATGGTTTTAGCATTTCCCATGTATGTAGCTGAATTCCAAAAATGACATATTGGTATTGATTGTTGGATACAGTTTTTCTCCATACAAGTTTGAAGAAAAATTCTTCTAACCCCCTACCACTACCTGGCATATACTTGTAGTCATATGAATTTCTTAAGGACGAAGTTTAACTACAAATTTAGTTATAGATAATGATACAACTACATTTAATATCTTTTTATTGGATATAAAATTTGAAAAATTCATCATTGGATTACATTTTTTTTTCTTCTTATATCCTTCATATTTGCAAATTTCCAAAATATCAAATATCAGTAGTTATATTATCAATCAAATGTTTAAAGTTTAAGTTTTTGTACTCTAAAATTATGTATAAAAAAGAAGTTTATGAATCATATAGTAAATAACATAAGATTGACATGAAATTTAACATGCGTATTAAAAACATAAAAAATTGTAATCCAATCATTAGACTGTTAAAATATGTAATCATGTTTTTTTTTTTTTAATTATTAAGTGGAAGTTGTAATCATTGGCTACATTTAAGTTTATAACCAAACTTTGTGACTCTTGTCTATTTTTTAACAAGTTATGTGACTCACTGACTTCTTTAAATAATATAAATTAATATTTTTATAAATTGTCACACAATAAATTAGAAGAGATACCCTCAAATTGATTTAGAGGTAATTAATTGTTATTTTTATATTTCGTTCCCTTATCAAACTGAAATGACCTTCTATACGTTGTTCACAACTTTTATCAAATATCTAGTTCGAATGAAAAAACCCAAATTGAGAGTGATTCTAAGAGCTATATGAACGCTGTCACGAATAAAGAAGCTGTTGACAAACTTCGTTGCCGACATTCAAGATTTTATTTCGAATCAAAGCAATGTGAACTTTTGATGTTGGGCTTAGGCTTGCCTACTTTTGCAAAGTCAATTCAGAAGGATTGCCTGGGTCTTGCTTGACCAGGGAGATTCCTTCTCTTTTTCTTGGGATGTTTAGCTGTTTTGTTTCTAACTGTAACCCTTAGAAATAAGAGGACCAAAGTATAAGTTCAATAAACCTCAAGGAGGGTTTTCTAATTTCTCTAAACTTTTCTATATATATAAGAAGATCTAGCTAGAAACAAAAGTTGGTGCTTCACAATATTTCTCAATGGAGTGGCCTTTAGTGAGGTCTTTGCTATGGGTTTTAGTACTTGTTGCTCACATTCATGAGAGCAAAGGTTGTATTGAGGAAGAGAGGATGAGTCTGCTAGAATTGAAGGCCTTTTTGAAATTCAGTACTAATTATATCAAACCTCTTCTTCCATCGTGGGTTAATGAGGTGAAGAGTGAGTGTTGTGGTTGGGAGCGGGTCATATGTAATGCAACCACAGGCCACGTGATTGAGCTCTATCTCTCCAATATAAACCAAGGAACTCATGTCTATTCTGATAATGAATCTAATTATTATCCAGAAAATTGGTTCCTAAACGGGTCTCTATTGCTGACTTTCAAGGAACTAAGAATTCTTGATCTATCTCATAATGGGATTGGTGGTTGGCTAGGAAATGAAGGTATGTGAGATTTGTTTCTACTTTCAAAACCCCCCACCCCCCCCTAAAAAAAAAAACACTAGAAGAAGAAGAAACATTATTTTTAGTGTTTTGATTCTAACACATTTTTTCATCAACTTTTATGTATTAGAACGTGGATATTTTCGTAACAATTGTGAATATGAGTGTGAATAGTAGATTAGAACGAGTGTGAAAGTATTTTTTTTTTCCCTATCATTATGACATGTTAAAAAGATGCCTTTATAGAAACTCTTCACTTTTCCCTCCAATCCAAAATTAAAAATAAAAATAAAAAAATCTTTGAGCTATTCATGTCTTGTTAAGGATAAAGGGTAATGCATAATAGATTTGAGTCAAATGGATTATCTCTAATTTGAATGGATTGCGAGATTTCAATTTACTCAAATTATAAATTTTCCAAATTTAATCCTGCCAAAATAGACCATTCTTCTTTCTTTCTTTATTTTTATTTTGGTTGAGATACAAAATAATCAAATGAATATGAAAAGAAATAGAAGCACTGTTATGAAAAAAAAAAATTATTCTTATATTCCATGACATTAATGGCCATGGTTGTTATACGTATACTGAGGGTACATATGTATTTGATGGTTTAAAACACCCATATATATTTAGTAGGAAAAAAATGTTGAAAGAGTGTGGGTGGTATCTTCTACAGCGTCGTGTGAGTGACTCCACACGTGTACCAAACACAAGGGTGTTTTAAACTCGAGTTACAATAATTTCACAATATTTCTAAATTAGCATGCCAATTCACACATTGGCTCACTATAATCTCTAATTAATTTTTTTTTTCCTATGCTAATTTAGAAATATTGTGAAGTTGGTGTGTCCATAGCATTACTCAAAAGAATTTTTTTTTAAATAATGTTACATTAAGAACATTTTCACAACAAATCTTATGTGGTAGTTTATTATTGATAGATAAAAAAGTAATGTCAACAGTGAGTCCAAATTAAAACTAATAACAGATTACCACCAAGGATTTTTTTGTGAAATTGTTGCGAATGTAGCACAATTTTAATTGTTTATCAAAGACAAAAAACTGTTTTTGGGGGGGGGGGGGGGGGGGGTGGGGGTGGTGGGGGTGGGGTGGGATTAGAAAAGTGTAGGTGGATTGATGTCCACTAAAGGATTCTCTAGATAATTTGTTACTAGCAATGAGCACAATATAATATTGATGTCCACTAAAGGATTCTCTAGATAATTTGTTACTAACAATGAGCACAATATAATAATAAAAAAGGGTGAAAATCTCAAAAATGACTAAAAACAATTTCCAAAAAAATCATTTAAAAATTTAGATAAACAACTCACATATGAACAAGAAAGTCATTAAAAAAAATTATAAAAATTTTTCATCCAAACAAATTAGAAGAATAGATTTTAAGTAAAAATAATAATATTAATCGAATTGAAATATATAAAATGCCTCAATTTAAACCTCGTCTTAAGCTCCAAAATTCCATGGGGTGCCCCTGTCATTACTTGTCAAGTTGCCAGATAAACAATTTCATTTGCGACATATTCACCTGACAGATTATACCATTTGTTACACTCGCCTGGATACAATTTCAAGAGCAACTTTTTTTTTTTTCAATTACATATTCGCCTGTATAATTCGTACTTAGGTAGCACTATACTTGGTATCAGGTAATATTATCCTAATATAGGTAGCTTTATTAGAAATAAAAAATGCAAAAAAGTTGTCAAATGTCTTATACCTCAACTATCATTTTCAAAACACTCATGGTTCAAAATTTAAATCCCCCTAGACCTCCTTGTAACTATCAAATAACAATAATAAACAACAACAACAACAACAACAGGTAGCATTGTGCTGTCTCAATTCATCGCCCTTTGCCAAATAGTTGGTCCTTGCTTATGTTCATTTCTTTACACTCTTTATGTGGCCTTATAAACCCTAAGTCCGTATGTCTTGCTTGGCCATGTGGAGCATAATTTGTATTTGACCCGGTTTGTGACTTGACTCGGCTTGGAAGTATTATGGTTATAAATTGTATTTTTTAAGAAGCTTAGTCTATAGAACAGAGGCTTGGGCCAACAGGCCCATTTTGGACCCATTTTTTGGATCCTTTATTTGACCCTTCATATTAGGGTTTATTATATTTTAAACCTTACACATTGCTTCATAGGTTCTAAGAATTAACTTAAATTCCTAACATTTCTTGGTGGCGATAGTATTAATTGACAATTTATACCCACCTCAAGAATTTTGTATATAAATATGCCCCTTTATACATACGATTATGAAGTGGTTTCAAAAGTTTTTTTTTTTTTAATTTTAATTTTTTATACAAGATAAAATTTCAATTTTAGCCTAATTTAAGTGTATATGTGTGTGTGAAGTCTTGGAAACTTAAACCCCGGTCCTTGCCCTCCCCTAATCCCACAAAAATTTTGTACTTGTAAAGTGACCATCACACTAAGAGTACGCAGTGATGTGGTTCCAGAAGTTGAATTGTTTGTATATTTTTCTTATGAATTTCAAGTGTGTGAGTGTATATATATATACAGTATTAGGGTTTTAGACCCTAGTTGTCCCAGATTTTATCAAAATCTTAGCCAAATAGTTAATTAAATTAATAATGCATTAGATTTGAATCAATTAAATATTAAACAAGTACAAATCACATGAACACCAAGAATGATAACCCAAGAAAACTTTTGAAATTGTGGTTTCAAAGTAAAAAACCTAGGGAAGATTTAACCTAAACAATCCCCAAGTCGACATATCCATTAAATAGAATTGAAGTTTATACAATAGTCTTAACCATTAATATACTGCTACCTCATGTTGTACTTATTGGCATGATCACACGTAACTCCGAATTCACGAACTCTTTTGTTTGTAACTTTGAGATCTCCACTCAAAAGTTTTAGATCAGTAACTGTGGTTAACTGATTTCTCTATGACTTCATTTAGATTTGCACTATGGCAGCAGCAACACTGTGTTGATGTTTCTTTATGTGCTCTTGAACTCTCACGGGTTGAATAAATAGAGGCTTAGATCTACTTTGAAAGTCTCAAGTATAGTGAGATTGAGAGAAAATTGGTTATACAAACCCTAGCCGCACATACGGTGATTTCTCTCTTTGAAAAACCTCTCTAGGCATAACTTATGATGTCCTTTGAATAGCACAATAAACGAATCATGAATCGGCTTGAAACGACCAAGTTATGGTCTTTTTCACGTTTTAGATTTTTGTTAATATTGCAATCTCGGTCAGTTGAGCCAGGTGTCGAACTTGTAATTGAAAATCTCGATCGATCGAGCCAAGTGTCGAGCCAGGTGTCAAATTGACAAAAACTTGTTTTCTTGCTTTGAACTTAATTCTTTCTTGATATGAACTTGTGTCTTTGTCTTGGACTATAAAATACACCTTTAACACACTCAAGACTCACCAAAAACACTATAAATGAATTACATTTGATTATGGTTGCCAACTACAAAAATATGAACTCTACATTTAGTACAGGTTCAAAAAGCTTGTCAAGATTGGGGAACTTGGAGACATTAAATCTTGCTGACAACGGCTTCAACAAGAGCTTTATCAAATCATTGAGTGCAATCAAATCCCTTAAGAATCTGAATCTTAGTTGGAATTGGCAGGGACTGGAAGGATCCTTTCCTGCCCAAGGCATGTCTGTTTTTCATATTACTTTACAGAATCTGTAATAAATTCTAATCAATTTAGTTTTCCTAAAATTCTCTTTTTTACAGAATTATCTGCTTTGGAAAACTTGGAGAAGTTGGATTTAAGTTCTAACCTACTTAATGGCTCCATAACAACCCAAGGTAATAAAGAGTACCATTGCAACTTATGATAGCTTCATGGCTACTAAACGCTGTCTCTCTCATTTATTTAAAACAAAAATTGCATGTCTCTAGAAGAACTGTTTTCTCATATTAGAATTGCAGTGCTGATGAATAGCATGATATGGCACTCTTTTCCTATTGTGTTCTTGGATTTAACAATTGGTTGTATACTTTCTTCAGAATGGAATTATATGTCTAAATTGAGCAAGCTAATGCACATAGATTTAAGTTGAAATGTCTTTGAGAAGGACATTTTAAGATTCTTGGGTGGTGCACTCCCAGATCTTAAATCTGTTGACCTAAGTCACAATGAAATGCAAGGGCCTCTTTCTAGCAAAGGTGCGTACATATATTTTTAAAATATCTTAAAAGTTTTCAGTTTAAAATTTTCTTTACAAAAAATACCATGACAAAACTTACAAAAAAAAATCTTATCATCCTTATTTGCCTCGTGAACATTTATTTTCTTCATGTTAAAAAAAAAATAAAAAAAATAAAAAAAAAAGGGCAAAGAATGCTTTTAGTGAATACTTCAAGTCTTCAAAGCAATAAAAAAATGCTTTTGGTATATGCTAATTATACCAATAGTATTAGTATGTCTTCAATATTCAATATGCGTTTTAAAATGAAAAATTTTCTCCATATAAAATGTGTTTGGTAGTTCTAGATCTTTCGCTCTATACTTTCAGGGTCAACCTTCAATATGACTATTGTAATTCTCTTCACCTTTGCTGTAGAGCTGATTGGTCTAAATAATTTGGAGGTACTCATTGTGCGAGAGAATCAACTTAATGGAAGCCTACCATTCAAGGGTAAAAAATTCTATCATCCATTTTAAAAGCCTAAAATAATTTGCTTGTGAGAAGGAATGTCTTTTAGTATCAACCAGTATGTCATTTTAATTAATTATTCACTCTTGACAGATATGACAAATTTCAGTAGTTTGGAGATTTTAGATATGAGTGGTAATGGGTTTACTGGAATTCTTTCTTCATATATTGGGGCACTACCATCTCTCAAGGCTATATCATTATCTCAAAATAAACTCAATGGGACTTTGCAATTGCATACTAAAGGTAAGAATCTACTATAAAATCTAGCATATTTATACTTTGTTAGTGTTGTTTCCTATATTTATCTAAAATTGATTAGGAGCGTAAAAACAAGTGAAGAAGAATGGTTGATATAGAATTATTCACACACATTGATTGCAACTTTATAGCACAATGGATGACTATTCACTTTTTCCAGACATTGAAATATTTTTGTTAGGTTTTAGATTGAAAATATCCATAAAAATGTAATCTTTTTTGAATTTGTAATATGTCATCAAGAGTTCAAAATTACAAGTCCAAGATGCAGTTCAATGAACAAAAAATTGAAGAATTTGATTGATCTTCGATCAATGCTTGATCGATCAAACAAGTGTCTTTAACAATTTACAGTCTTCGATCACAACTCAACTGATGGAAAGAAGATTCTCGACACTTCCTTGACAGCGTTTAATTAACGTTGATCAAGAATTGTGGTAAATATTTTGACTCAGTGTTTCCTTGTCTTTCATGCCTTAATTACATGTAAAAATATAAGGCACTTATAGCACAATTACAACAAAGGTTTTAGAGAGCTAAAGCCATGTGCTATAAAAGAGAGAACCTAAATTTAAAAATTAATAACTTACGAGTCTAGAGAGCTAAGACCATTATCATCTTCAGTGTTGTTGCAACCATTGGGTTGATCAAGAGCTAAAGACATAAATCCATTCTCGTAGTGGTTTTTCATTTTAAGCTTCTCCATTGGTTTCCACTTCGTCGCTATACTTCTTTATTCTTTACTATTTATTGCTTTACATTGGCAATATGTTTGCTCATGGTGACTAATATATGTGATAATCCTGCATACACAATTTGGTTAACTGGCTTAAATAGTTTAATCTACTACTTAATAATCTAGGGGGTCAAAACATAGTCTTTTTCAGGTGCTATTACCATAAATTAATTAAATTGTCTTGTTATTACGTTGGCAAATTTAGGTATGTTGAAGAAACTTGAAGAGTTAGATCTTTCTGATAATAACTTTGAAGGGATCCTCCCTCCATGCCTAGGCAGATTGACATCTCTTAGGTTTTAAGATATATCTAAGAACCAATTCAGTGGAAATATTCCTTCATTTGTGATAGCCTGCTTGACATCCCTGGAGTACATTGATCTTAGTTATAATCACTTTGGGGGTTTATTCTCGTTCAGCTTACTTGCTAATCACTCTAAGCTTAAGGTGGTTCGATTTAAAGGTGAAAACTATAGGGACGAAGATGATAACAAATTTGTGAGTGAAAGCAACAAACTTGTGATAGAAACTGAAAATCCTAGTTGGGAACCTTCATTTCAGTTAAAGGTGCTGCTACTGCCAAATTGTAATCTGAATAACTTCTCCTCCAACGTTCCTAAATTTCTCTTTTACCAACGAGATTTGGAATTGGTTGATATCTCTCACAATAGGTTGAAGGGAAGCTTCCCCAATTGGTTGATTGAAAATAATACTAGACTACAATTACTAAATCTTCGGGACAATTATTTTGGGGGTCCATTTAATCTGCCAACAGATCACTACAAGAATCTTTCTTGGTTGGATTTTTCTTACAATAATTTTGATGGGCAGCTCCAAGAAAATATTGGAAAGATTTTAAACTTACAATATCTAAATATATCTCGAAATCATTTTGAAGGTAATCTCCCGTCCTCAATTGGTGACATGAGTAATATGGAGAAATTGGATTTGTCCAATAATTATTTTTCGGGAGAGGTACCAACGAAATTGGTTGCCAATTGCACCTCCTTGGTAGTTTTGAAGTTATCTAATAATGAATTTCATGGTGAAATTTTCTCAAAGAGGTTCCAGTTTTTTAACAATAGCTTACGTGTTTTGGAATTGAACAACAATCGTTTCAGAGGTACCCTTCCAGATATGGTATCACCAACTGGTAGTTACTTGGGGATCCTTGATATTAGCAACAATGACTTCTCAGGTTTAATTCCCAAATGGCTAGGAAATATGCAGTTCCTTTGGTCTCTTGACATAAGTAATAATTTTTTTGAAGGTGAAATTCCATGTGAAATGCATGCATATATTTTAATAGACCTTTCTCATAACCGGCTTTCAGGATTGTCACCATCTTGTGCCGATTTATCCATCATTCAGCATCTATTTTTGCAAGGGAACAGACTCACAGGACCAATACCAAAAGTTACTTTTAGTGTTTCATTTCATCTTGTGACATTGGACATTAGAGATAACCTATTTTCTGGGAGAATCCCTTATGAAGTTGGCGAGCTTTCAAATTTGAGAATACTGTTGTTGAGTGGCAACAATTTTAGTGGTACAATTCCAAAGCAGCTGTGCTGGTTAAAGAATTTAGAGATTATGGATCTTTCAAAGAACTATCTTTCTGGAACAATACCGCACTGCTTTCACAACATAACCTTTGGGAAGTTAAATGCAATTGATGCTTTTGATGGTCTTCCCCAACCAAATTCCACTTTTTTGGAGTTCAGACATATAACTATCCCATATCAAGGTATCTTAAATAGGTATTTTGAAATTTACGAGGTAGAACAAAATGCTGCTGCTGATTTTGGAATTGAGTTTGTGATGAAATATAGGTCTTACTTCTACAAGGGTGGCATACTTGATATCATGTCTGGATTGGATTTGTCATTCAACAAGTTAACAGGTGAAATCCCTCTAGAGTTAGGACAACTATCTCCAATTCTTGCACTAAACTTGTCTTACAATCAATTGATGGGTTTCATACCAACAACATTCTCAAATTTGACCAAATTGGAGAGCTTGGACCTTTCTCACAATAATTTAAGTGGAGAAATTCCTTCAATATTGATCGATCTACACTTTTTGGAAGTTTTCAATGTGGCTTACAACAACTTATCAGGAAAAGTTCCAGATATGAAAGGACAGTTTGGAACATTTCAAAATAGCAGCTATGAAGGAAATGCATTTCTTTGCGGTCCACCACTAGAGAAAAGTTGCACCAGGGTTGATAATTCACCGCCATTACCAAGAAAATCTTTAACTACAAGTAAAGGAAAATGGTGTGAAGTAGATCCTTTAGTCTTCTCCACAAGTTTTTGGGTATCATACGTAATTTTTTTTATTGGTGTATCTTGTATTCTCTATATTAATCCTAATTGGCGACAATGGTGCTTCAATCTGATTGAGTATCAGATGTATAGGTGTTATTACTTTTCATTTAATATGCTGAGAAGGCAATTAAACTGTACGTGTCATTAGATATACTTGATTTTGGTAGACAGTTTCAATGGGATGTAATTATGGAGACTTATGTGTGTATTTAGTTATGAATAACTAGCATGTAACTCATGTATACGCATAAATGCATTTAAAAATAAACATATTTTTTAATCATAAAAATACACATAATTGATTGATTTATTAGAAAAAATAGACGTAATTAGATGTATATTAAAATTCTTGCCTTAGTTTACTAGATATAATCATTTTTATTCTAATTTTTAATAAAATAGAGAGTGTGGTGATTTTTTTTTGAGTAGATATATGATTAGTTTTTTATGATTAAGAAATAAAGTATGCGAGCTCATGCTTTTACTTTCAAACATTTCAATAGCCCGAATGGTCCCATAAGATTTTGCCTTCCACAACCTATTTTTTTGGTAGATGAGAACCTTGACCTTTAATGTTAAGGTGCAATGGGCTTCATGCCCGGTCTGTGGGAAGTAGTAGATATTTGGACCTTTTAAGTCCAATTCGAGTGATACGGAGAATTGGGCTCCTATGCCTACTTGTGTTGTGATGGATTTTGGGCTATCAAGTCCATCTGGTCATGCAGTAATAAGCTTAGGGCTTTTGAACCTGTTCTATCATCCATGAACTAATGAGCTTGGGCCCCATTTTTTTTTCAAAAAATATGAAGACCTTTGGACCAAAGGCCGAAAACGTGTGGCCTTAGGAAATTATGGGCTTTTTTGGGCTTTAAACAGATTTTGGCCAATCATTTCTTATTTTATTATTATTTTTGTTGTGATTGGGCCTACATGCATGGACTATCCAACAAAAACTTGCCATGACATATGTAAAAGGAAAAATGAAAACAGCCTGAACATCCCTTTATAAGCCAAGCAACCTAATCAAACAAAGAATAAAATACAGGTAACACCCTGAAATTTGGGCTACTACCAACAAAATTTAAGACATTTTAAAACTAATGAATTTGGTCCCTAATCAATATAAGAGAGAGTAGAAAAATGAGTAACAATTTAGGGACCAAGTTGGGTTTAAAGATCAAGTTGGTCACTTGTGAAATGTCTTGGACTGGTTGACATTAACCCAAACCTCAAAAATGTTGACTATATTTTACCCTAAAGCAAATTACCTAGTCATCCTATCTTTAAAAGTGTAAAAGACTAGTGTAGTTTTAATCACTAAATTAGACTACCCCGCATACCAAATTCAATTTTTCAAAATATTCAAATCATAAGCGCCAAAATCTTTTTTTTAAACTATCTTTAGTTGTATTGTTAAAGTGTGTACTTATTCACTTAACAAAGCATCCACTTAAAGTTTAATTTTTTTTTTTTATTCAGAATCAACTTAAAGTTTAATTCGTATGTTTAAATATAGAAATAATTCTGAATATTTACTTTTCAACATAACTTCTTTAAAAAAAAAAAAAAATCATTGATTAACTTTAATTAAAAAATTGGATTGTCTAACCTTATACTTTTTTAGGTGCAATATTCTAAATAGAATGAAAAAGTAATTCAACAATATATTATTTTTTTTAGAAAAAAAAAAAAAGAAGAAGAAGAAGAAATTTTTGATATTTTGTGATATATTTTGTATATGATTGCATTAGTTTATTATTTTAGTATTGATTATTTGAATAGTTGCTAGATGTATATGTAGTATTTTATTTCTTTTACTTGTTTGTTATGATCAAACAACCAGTTCAAGAACACGAAAACAATATAATTGAATAACTGTCAATTGTTCCAAAAAATTAATAATTGTTTTATTATTTTATTAAGTTTATTTTATATAGGTCCATTTTTTATTATAAATAATTGTTTATAAATTGCAGTGTAAATTTTTAATTATTTTAATATTGTCCCGCTTAACCTAAGTGTATATGTATGTGAAACTCCCTCTTAAATACTTGAACTCTGGTCCTTTTCCTCCACACTCCACAAGTATTTATATTTGTGGAGTGACCATCGCACCAAGAATGAGTGGTGGTATGCCTTCAAAATTTTAATACAAAAGAGTATGATGTTAAAAAGACTAAGTGAAGATGTTAATTAATGTTTTAATTTGCATTTCATTTAATACTAATAAAAAATATAGAAAATACTTAAGCGAAGCTTGATATTGGATTAAAAAGAGTAAATGGTTTTTTTTTTTTTTTTTTGGAGAAAAAAAGAGAGTAAATGGTTAATATAATATAATTAGGCTCAAACCTATTATTAGTTTAAACTTTTAGGTTATTTGATGTCCATATATGTCATTTAACTCATTTAACGCTTTAACTATGATTATTAACAAATCTAATATACTTTTAGCAAACAAATATACATTTAACATTTAACATATGCATTTAACCAAAAAAAAAAACATTTAACATTAATAATAGACACTTCACAATTATGTCAGGCCTAGTTTGGGTTGGACTTTACAATAGTGAAAGGGAACGAAGCAGGGAAAGCTACAAAAGTAGATTTTACCGATGATGGATCGGGATTGGGTAGACGCATAAATGTCCAAGTGAGTAGAGGTTGTAGTTTTCAAATCTCTTATGTTTGGTTTTTTCTTTCCAAGGATAAATATTCCTAAGCTGTGGATATACAGTTAAAATACGGGAAATTTACCATGAAGCCAAGGATATCAATGAACTGATGGCATAGTTATTAAATCAACATGGCAATAAATTCCAAATTTGATGGCATATTAGTTATGATATTTGATAATAATGATATCCCAAAGGCTGAAGTAGTAAATTATGATAACTAATTTTAAACGATATGAAACTATATAAGACATTTATATAAGATTTGGTAAAAAGTAAATCTTTATAATAAATTATGGAAATCTTCAAATAAGCAAGAGAATCTTGAAGATTGGAGAGATATATAAGAAAAAGAACACGACAAGAAAAAAGAAGGAGAAGTAAAACCAAATGTAGTGAGATTAAATAATTAATTGCGGTTATAAAAAAAAATAATTAATTAATCGCGGTTACTGTAATAGAATCTAAATCCTAACAACGCTGAACAAACTACAACGGTCATTAACGACCATAACAAACCTTCGAACCCTGCCTGAGAACTGTTTGTGAGAAAACAATGTCGTTTTTGCTCGGGGCTCTAAACTCCAGAAGCAAAGCGAGGTCGCATCACTTAAATAATGTCGATTTTTTTATTCAATTACGTAGAGGACTATACTAACTGTAGTTATGTCACTTACGTGCAGGACTGTGTAAGATAAAACATTTGTTTATATATCATTAAAGGTTTTTGAGGAAGAAGGTAAAACAAATGTATTTTCGTTTTGCTTTGCCATAAAGTAGTGTAAGTATGCACACAATGTTGTTGTTCTCATTTAACTTAGACAAAAAAGCAACTGTATTGCTGCTTTTGGTGATGAAGGTAGAGGTGGTCTTGGTTCGAGGAAGTCGGGTCCTTCTAGTGGGTAGACATATAAGAGAAAATTTTAAAATTCTTGTTGATATCGATCGACCAATTAATACGATTTTTCAAATGACTTTTTTTGTTTGCTTTTCTATATAATTTTTTTGTGTAAATTACAAATTTGGATATATTTTTTCAATTGGGAGTCCAAAAGACCGAAACAATAAAAATGTTTTCCTAACTGGGGTTGTTTTCATGAATAAATAATCTTTTTATAAAATTGTTTGGAATTATGAGAAAAATAAATAATTTTAGTTGCAAACTAAATAACAAAAAAAATATTTTCTAACTTATTTTAAGATTTGCCAACCAAACACAGGAAAACAAAGATTTTTATCTTTTGAGATAGGTTTTTTTTTTTTTTTTTTTTTTACATATATTTTCTGCTGAAACATACTATAATAACCAATAGTAGAGTTTAAAATTTAAATTCAATAAAGATTGGTGTAATCACATACATTTACACCCTCCAATAATGTACTGCCAAATCAAATTATTTCACAAAAATGAATAGAGCATTATACCTTATCATAATTTCCTTAAATATATCAAAGTATATAAAAAAAAAAAATCAGAGCAAAGAATCGTTAGGAATTAGTGGGGTCATCATTAACAACCAATGTTGATATATATGTCGTCGGAGACAAACTAGCAAGACGAGTTGTCGTACGTCATGCATATGCAGGGACGGACCCAGAATTTCAAGTTGAGGGGGGCCGGAGATAAGCGAAATTTTTTTTTTTTCAAATACTCATCCATAAGTGAATTTTTTTTCAAGCTGCATAAAATTTTTTCTTTTTTTCCTTCAGTTCTGGCTTTTCCGTTTGGTTTTGGGGTCGTACTAACTGCAGTTTGCTGGAATTTTTTTTTTACATATATATATATATATATATATTTTAAGGTTTTCATGGGCTTTTGAACCTGGGCTGGCCGGCTGGGATAGGTATGGTTGAGGTGAAGGGGGGCCCAAGCTAAAAACCAAGGGAGGCCCAAGCCTTCTTTTGAAAATTTTACATACATAAAATTTTTTTTTGGGCCCAGGGGGGCCCGGGCCCCCTTTGCCTTTCACGTGGGTCCGTCCCTGTGCATATGTGTCATCGAAGAGGAAGCTAGAGATGAAAATCTCCTAAGCCCAAGGCCGAATGATGATGAAATGATTTCATCAAAGGTGGCAGCTCCTAACTCCAGCGTCATCTCTGATTGTTATGGTGGTTCTTCTGGCACTTTGTTTTGGACTTTTTGTTTTGTTTTGTTTTGTTTTGTTTTTTTTTTAATATTTGAATATATTTATTAAAAAAGAATGTGATAATATGTGTTATTTTCTATTCTTTTTTGTAAAAAAAAAATGATGTAGCAGGACACTATTGATGGGAGTAAAAAAAATGATGTAGCAGGACACTATTGATGGGAGTAAACTTCTAGGTTCACACCACATTCTTATTGAATTTAAGCTTATATGTAATAATTGTTTTTCTTTAATAACTTCCCACGGCACTCAACTTCAAGGCCTTTATTTAAAAGAAAATCAAGGTTTAAAGAATGGGAGAAAAAAACTTAAAAGACTTAAATTAATGGGACGAATTTTTTACCACAAAATCATTTTTAAAAAATTATTTAAGTACTATACGATAGTAAACATTGAAGTTTTCTCTCTTTTTTTTCTTTTTCTTTTTTTTTTTTTCCATTTTTTTGAATATTTTATAGCTTTAAATTCTTGATTTTTTCTATAAATCCAAAATTTAAGTACAGAGAAGAATAAAGAAAGAATGTTTCATTTTAAATATTTTTTTTAAAAGAAATGAAGGTAGTGAGATTATGTGTATACAACTTTGTAAGTATATTACTATACTTTTAACATTGTTTTATTTTCTTGATTTATTTTAAAGAATCATATTAGATGTTTAAACTTTATACATGTAGATTAAGCTCTTATTTTTAAGTTATTTTTTCTTTTATACTTTGTCTTATAATCTTAATTTTTACTCCCCTAAATAAAAATTTTGGCTCCACCACTTCCTGATCCAAACATATTAATTGTGAATCAGATGCAACGAACAATTTCAAGAAAAAATTGATAGGAAACAAATGTCAAAGCAGCATCATTTTTCCATGCTTTTTTCCCAACCAGTTGGCCCCATCATACTACAAACGGAGGGAGTGAGAGAGAGAGAGAGCTAGATAGTAGCATTTCATTAATAAAAACAGACCGTTTTAATGGCACTAACAGTTACAGAAATGGACAAGCAACAAATGGCAAAAATTAGAGAAAGAGATGGTTTCTTTTCCAGTGAATTGGCAATGAAACTAATTTTCAAAGTGGTCAATTAGCAAAAATTGATATATTTTTTTAAAAAATCAATAAAAGTCGTTCATGAGAATTTTTTTGATTTCAGTCCGCCCACATAGACAGACTCACGCCCAATTTTATAACATATTTACATGTCAATTTGTGATGATTACAGTAGTTGCTGAAAAAAAGTACACCAATTACAAAAAAAACACTTAAGTATGTTGTGAATTTAAATATATAATTAGGTGTTCCTAACATTATTATTTTCATTATTTTAAGAAAACTAGCATTATTCTTTTAAAATATTGATATTCTATTTGATAGTTGAATAAGAGATCTGAAGTTCAATCTTCATCTACACCAAAAATTAATTGGTGTCTTGGTCTAATAATAAAGAGCTACCATCAGGAGTAGACGCTATAGGTTGAAACTTTCTATAAAAAAAAAAAAAAAAAAAAAAAAAATCTCTAGTACAAGATTCTGTAAAACATACTATTAGAAAGAAGAAAATTTTCGAACTTATCTCAAATTACTAAAAGTTTCCTAAAACCATGCCACTATCTTTGTTTTTATTTTTTTATAACATATACTACGTTGTTAAACACACATTACGGATTCCATTAGCAACTTAAAACTGGTCAATTTTAAGGAAGAAAGATTAGATGAACATTGCGAGTTGTGACTTCTACAAGCCAATCTTTCAAACTAGACTAAAGTAAGATGCGTGACATTAACAAAGGATTCCACTAATAATATATTCTTTTTACCAACCCGTTGGAAAAATTGGATATTTTTGTAGAAAAAAAAAAGGATATAAGCCAATTACATGTAATGAGATTCTCATGCCCAAAGACTTAAACAAAATTTTATCATATTAATTATGGATTAAAATATGAAAAATTTCTAACTTTCTCTATATAAAGGCCCATGGACTCATAACATTCTTATCTTGGGTACTTACAAAGAAGCTGGTTTAGCTAGAAATGAAACTAGGTTTTTCAAAATCATATTTGTCAATGGAGTGGCCTTTGGTGAAATTTTTGCTGTGGACTATACTGTGAAATTTTTGTTGTGAAATTTTTGCTGTGGACTTTTTGTTCAACTTCATGAGCACAAAGGTTGTATTGAGTATGAGAGGATGGGTCTACTAGAATTGAAGACCTTTCTGAAATCCAAAACTAATCATGCGAAACCCCTTCTTCCAACATGGGTTAATGAGTCAAAGAGTAAGTGTTGTCGTTGGGAGCAAGTTAAGTGTAGCACCACCACTGGTCATGCATGTGATCAAGCTCATGCACTCTGGTATAAACCAAAAGCAAGATTATGAGGATACTTGGTTCCTAAACATGTCCCTATTTCAACCTTTCAAGGAGCTAAGAAATCTTGACTTATCTGAGAACAAAATTGCTGGTTGGTTAGGAATGAAGGTATGTGAGCTTTTGCTTCTACTATCACTCACACACATTCACACATGCGCACGCGCACACACACAAGAACTTCAAGCTATTTATGTGTCACTTAGGATTATAACAGGGCTAATAGTTACCTATCAATTTTAGATTTAATAGGAAAGGCTTGAGATCATGGTAATTGGATTCGATTAAATATCCCAAATCAAATTAAAAATATTATAGTTGTTCATCTTCTCACTATTTGATTAATTAAATTTATTTTAGAGGAAAAGTCATTTTAATTATTAAATTTAAATTAGATTAGATATAATTAGATTCAAACTATATTTTTTTAAGGAGTAATTTGAGGACATCCATCTATTCTAAACTTTACATACGTCAAATAACCATAATTAATTTACAAGTATTTTATGAGGCTAATTATGATGTGTCAAATATTTATAACATATACAAATCGTTGTTTTCCATATGACATTATAAGTTTACATTACTCTAAAAGATAACACATGTCATTGTCGTATGCATTGAGTAAAGGACACATATCATCATTTTGTACATCCACCAAATTGGAATTCAACTTTGTAGGTTTTAGAATTAGCTTAATTGGTAAAGTCTCTGATGGTTGAATAAGAGATCTAGATTTCAATCTCTGCCTACACCAAAAATTGATTGGTGCTTTGGTCTGATGACAAAGAGTACAATTATTATAAACGGACATCATAGGTTGAAACTTTATAACAGAAGCCAATTTAGACGCCTACACATGCATCCAATGAAAACAAATATAGTTCATCAAAGCATAAGACAACAACACGTGTTGAATTTGAGAATGAGCTTGAGAAAAATTACTCAAATTAATAGTATATTATACAAATAATTTTATTATTATTATTAAATTATAAAAATCAGTTACACTTTTCTAAAAATAAAAAATCAGTTACACGGTGAGGACTGAGGAGGACTCGGCCATAAATTCAGGTACCTATCATGCCACCTTCCTATCTCTGTTTTAGCTCGTTTCTTTCTTCTTATTTATTGCAAATTTTATTTTCGTTTCTCCATCTTAAACGTTTGTTAACCATCTTAATTACCCTATCTGATTTCATCTCTTCCTCTCTCGACCCAATTCTATCTCCATCAAACCCAATTTGAGTCAAGCATTGTTTTCAAATGAAGCATCTTAATAAACACTGTTGTAGTGCCAAAAATGTGGGACTATCAAAACATGCATGCACCACATTCGAAACGGCAGAAAATATACTTCCTACCTTCTATCATAACTTCGTGTGGAGATGTTTGGTCAATTTGAAAATTTTCAGTGCATTATTTTTGTTCTTTTGGTATTGCATGCCAATAGTGTCATACGTTCGATGAAATTTCTACTAAACTTGATGTGAATTCTTTTCATTCAATTCCCCTCCCCCTTTCATCTTATGATAAATCTGAATGATTGGTTAATTTTATATAGTCGTTTAATTTATATGGCCCATGATTGGGAACCAAATTCATCAGGATATCAACGTGGTTTTCACTTAACAACATGATAAAAATATCAACTATATAAGACCATTAATTGAAGATTTTAACTAAATGCCAAAACAAAATCTATTAACTTACTACTAAGACCATTTTCATATATATTGCATTATTTGAATATTTTAATTGAAGATTTTGACAAATTAGCCTACAAATTCAAAAATAGATCCAAAGCTTTTCATTGAAGATTTGGGGGATTTGAATTTGTGAGAATGATTCCAATAATGTAGTGGTTTCGGGGTTAGATATAGCATCAAAACTTTACTTTTCATTTACCTTTTTTAACTATCATGGTTGGAAAAATCCCATTATATTTTATCTATAGCCTTTCTGTTTATAATAGTAAAAGATCAAAATTTTGAACAAAGAGGAACTAATTTTTTTTATTTGTTATTGTTATTATATTTAGGGTGATAGGCCAAGAATGTATTGACCACTTGTGATATATTAATTGATTAATTAGCCAAGTTTATTAATTAATCAAATTAACATGCAATGTATGTGGCAACACAAACAAATCACCAAATAACTAAGTATGCAGCGCAAAATTAAATTGACACGGTGATTTGTTTACGAATAGGGAAAACCTACACGGCAAAAACCCCATCAGGTGATTTTAAGGTTACAATTTCCGAGAATCCACTATTATCAAAACAAGCAGTTACAAGTAAAGGAATCCCAGTACTTTATACCAACCTACAGTTGAACCCTTACCCCAATACCCAATTGGACTTGTTCTGTAGTGACAATCTCTCATTTTCAATGCATAACTCCCAGTACGTGACTAACCAATAGATGCGCGGATCCTAGTACGCGACTTGATCACCAACTTAAGAAGGATGTTGACTACAAAGTTCTTCAGTTCATCCAGACGATGAAAATCAAGAAGCTCCTTGGTCACAAAACCCTACGGTGTACAAACATAGTAGCTTCTTCAAGAGAAAGATGAACTAGGAAAAATTCTGTCTCCGATCACAATTTGCATGAACAAGACTTTGCTCTACACTTGTGCAACTGTGCTACCTTTGACGGCCCTCAAAATAATTCTTATATATGTTTAGGGTTGTGAGAAAAGAAAGTTTAAACACATACTCACGGATTAAATGAAAAACAACTCTGAAAAACTGAGTTTCATAGACCTTGATAGATAGCCATCTATCGATATAGCTGTCGAGCCACGGGTTTCAGCAGCTTTTAAACCTCAATAGATGCTAACTGTTGAGCTAGCTGTCGAGTTTTAAAATCCAGCACTCCATTACTTGATTCTTGGACAGACTTGCATGACTTTAACACTTGAACTTGCAACCTTGTTTCTTGAAGTATTAAACACATCCTAGATCTACCTAATTACAAGTAAAGTGCGTTTTGTCAAAGAATTAGCCAATTACATAAAATAGTGACATATGTTTCTAACATTGAATCACATACGTCCTAACAGAAACAAATGTTAAAATAGCGTCATTTTTCAATAGGCTTTTTCCTCAGTTGTTCCCATCATCTACAAACGGAGGGAGGGTGAGAGAGTTTCTTTTCCACTTTCCAATGACTTGGCAAGGAAACTAATTCTCAAAGTGGTCATAAGCATTATTCTTTTGATTTAAAAAAGAAAAGCAGACCCATTAGTCCTTGGTCTCTGGTGTACTGTCGCAGGCAACCAAAAATAAAACCTATACTCCTAAAAATATATGTAGTAGTGCGAGTAAGGATCGTTCCCACGGAGAGTATCTAGCCTAGTTTTATTCTACGTGAACAAGGAGGGGGGGGGGGGGGGTTTGAGTATAATGAAAACAATTTTAAGAAAAACAACTAAGGAACAATTCAAGTTAAAGTATCGAATGCAATCAAAAGAACAAACCTTGGTCCAAGTCAACATCCACCATCGGAGTTTTACAACTGATCATCGATGCAAGTATATATCAATTCACACTTTGAATATTCACCGTTGGAACTATTTTCCAATCTCTCCTTAGTCGTAGTTAATTAGAAAACAAGCAATCTAATTAACCCTAACTACTAAACAACCCAAGAAAAGCGCTAAAGGTTTAATTTAGTAGTAGCCTTAAGAATTAGAGAGATCGATGAAGCTAAACAACACAAACACAAGCGGTTGCATTTAATTTAGTCGAGCGTTCTTCCTAAGATCTAATAATTTCTGACACAGCAAATCATTAAATCTTGGTTGCTTTACAAGTTAGATAGATAAAACAATTACGGATTTGATATCTAACCTAGCAGTAGATTGAAATGAATAATAAACTAGTAAGCCTCCTAGTAATTAAACGAGACAATCGTCAAAATAGGCACAGAAGAACATCTGATATTCAAAGCATAAATTGAACAATAAAAACAAATTAGATCCCACAGTTTTATTGATTTCGAGGCTTCCGTTTCCTTCGACCAAGTATAAAAGTTTTAGCCACGCAAGGCCATGATGAAAACTCAAAGGAGAAAATCAGAGAAGAGGGGAGAGAGAGGCATGTATGTGTTTGTGTAATTCTGATTTCTCCTCCCCTTTTACATGTTAATTCCCCCTTTCCCAAGCCTCCAAAATATTCTAAAAATATTCTAAATAATAATATCCAAATCTGACTATGAAAGTTCAATATGGGTATGAAACACCCTTGAACGTTTAAACCCCAATTACAAAATTATCAACTCAGGCTTAAAATCAAACGATTAATGTGCGGAACATGAAAATAAGCCAAACACAGAATTGATAAACAATCTAAGCCAAATATAAACACATCCACAGCCGTAAATATAAGGCAAAGATAAAGGAAGAAAATATGCAAATACACGGACAACACACGATGTGTTATCGAAGAGGAAACCGAAGCCTTCGGCGTAAAACCTCTCCGCTGCCCTCCGAGCGGTGAAATAATCCACTAAAGAATGTAGTTGGGATACATGAACAACAGAAGACCCTCCAAGCCTAATCTACCCAAGTACCTAAGCCTTCCAAGCTTCTTGCTCCAACGAGGTTACGCCGAACCTATTTCTTCTTTAGCTTCCCAGATTCCGCTACTAGACCATAGCATCAACCAATATAGATTGGTTCCTTCCTAACTGCTTCCCAACAGCACCAAATAAACCTTCTCACAGACGTGGGCGTGGTGAGATAAGGATTTGGTAAAAGGCCTCTCAAAGGTATAACAATGGAGAGGAAGACAGAAGAGGAATTTGTAGAGTCTCTAAGGTAAAGATTGGGGATGAGGCAATCTTGTTTTTCTCTAGGGTTTCTCTCACAAAATTCTCTCTGGAAGCTCTCTCAATATCGTGGGAATGAAGGGTATTTATACTGGAATGAGAATGGAATGTGAAACGTCAGATTTTCCCAAACAGGGCATTTTGGCGACTTGACCTCGCGACTGGGTTTAGTCGCGAGTTCAAGCCGCGAGCTAACAGCCTGGCCAGCCTAGGACTTTTGTCCTGTAGTGCAACAGCTGGCGTGACTCTTCAGCTTTTGACATGCTTGGCACGTGTGCAAACTTTTGGCGACTTGCAAGCCGCGACTCACTCGCGAGATCCAGTCGCGAGATTCTATTTTTTTGCACAATCTTGAGCATTTCTTCACACTCTCTCACTTACTACCCTTACAAGTTTTTCACTTAAATACAGGGTTAATAATTGCTGAATTACAAGCAAATTGGCATGGAATAAAGCCAACAAGATGGTTGATTAAATTCAACCTTACAATCTCCCTTTTTGGCTATTCCGTGACAAAACCTTACAACAGACTCTAGACTTAATGTGTGAGTTGGGAACAGTTGAACAAAACTCACTTACACCTAATCTCTAGATTCTGAAAAGCTCTTGAACATATGAATAAGTAACTCCTGAAACACAACAACACAATAATATCATTGTATGCAGAAAACTTGAAATGCATATGGAGCAATAGAAGCATGATCAAGCAAAAATGAACTTAAGCATTAAAGTAATAAATCATAGCTAGATCAACAAAGCAATCACTTAAACAAAAGTGATTACTATGCTCATTCACACAAGGAATGAACATCCGAATATGCAAAGTGATAGGCTCAATTGAAGAGTATCATTCGCAAGTCCAACACTCAACCAATGCATACAAATATATATGCATCTTGGAACAATCCTACAAGGGCACAAGAGTGTTGTACTTAAGAAAATGCATAGCGTTAACAAGTACTAAAGCACAAGGCATAAAGGCTGCATAAACGAAGTGTTGCAAATACATGGTACAAACCATAAAAGCCTACAAACAACACAAGTGCATGGAAACAAACCCTTAAAACTTACAAAAGCAACATGGGTACAAAATAAACAATTGCTGAATAAACTGAATAACATCATATTATATATTTAATAACTACAGAAATAAATAATTGTACCAAAGAGCCCACAAGTTTTCCAAAAGTACCACAAGTTTTTAAAGGCTCTAAAAACAGCAAAGTATGAATAACAACTATAAAAACACAAAACACTCCCCTTTTCAGTATGCACCCTCCTTTTCATGCATAAGCTTTCTCTTCCCCTTAAGCTGCTCTCCCCCTTTTTGGCACGAATAGCTAAAGACTGTTTTCCAGCTTCTGTTGGATGTTATCTAATTGTAACTCAATGGTTCTAAAACGCATTTGAGTTTGACTGTGAAAGGAGTTGAGAAGCCGTTCCAAATCAGAAATCCGCTGAAATACATTTTCAATGAAGTAACTTTGCCTAGAAATTTGGAATCCAGGAGGAACAGATGGGGTGCTGGTTGACTGTACAAGAGTAGCTGTAGTAGGAGCAGATGGAGATGCCTGAGTGGATATTTCACTCTTAGGTTTCTTGGAGGAGTGACTCTTGCTTGCTTGGAGAGAGTACAGAGATATTGGTCTAGGACGAGACAAGAATTTCTCATCTGATGAAGGACTAACACCTTCATGAAGAACAATCTTCATGACTAGACTGCAGAATGGAAGAATTGTTCGTGTTGCTGAACGAGCCGATGTTTTTCCAATGATTTGGAATATATGAGCACAGATGTCTATTGGGGCACCAGTAATAAGATCACACAGAAATTGAGCCCTTCCAAGATTGATGAAGGTAGTATTTGACAGAGGGTAGAGATTGAAGAACATGATCAACTTTAAAGTTGTCAGTTTGAGCAAAAACAATGCAGTGCTTATTAATGACCCTGTGCTTCCCACTTCATGTTCATTCCCAAGAACTTGGAGGATGTCATGTGCCCGAAGCACTCTGTCATTGTATGGAGTTCGATCCACATTATTTGGTCTAGAGATGCTAAGTACGTTAGCAATGTAGTCTGCATTTAAGGAAAATTATGTTCCTCGCAGCCAGCATTTCAACTCTACACCTGTGAATCTGGCATTAGAGTAAAATTCCTTAACCAGTTCTTCTATTGGATCCTCAAAGTTTCCAAAAAGGTCAGCCCAATCTCTGTCTTTAAAAATGGTAGGAATAAAAGTTGCCCCTAGGGTATCAAACTTTACGACTCGTTCCACAATGGGAGAAGACTCTTTAAAGATGTCTGTGTAGGTCTTTGAGTCAGTAGGAGTCCTGAGTCTCTCAATGGCAGAGTCCCTGGATGACTTAGACGATAATCGTGTCTGTTTAGCAACTGGGGTTGACGAATCATCAGTTACAATGCCTTTGCCTCTGGATGAACAACAAGTTAACTGCAACAAAGCAGACACACGGAAATAAACTAAATACAATACCACAAAAACTCAAACCAACATCAAAACACACAGATTCAAAAATATGACAGTAAAATCATGAAATGTGAAGGGAAAACAAGAAAACCCATACCTTTTTCTAGAAGATTGATGCAGAAATGATGCAGAAATGAAGGATTTTCACAGATGAGCACGGAGTGTTTGAGTGAGAGAAGGAAGAAGACAATGAACAGTCACTGATATTCGAGGGAAAAACTAAAAAAGAACTTTTTGAAAACTGACTTTAAAACACAAAACACGCGTTTTTCGCAACTGGATCAAGTCGCCATTAAGTCGCCAAGGTAAGCCGCGAAACACTATGAAGCAAGATTCTTGAAAAATCTTCTAAGTCCTTTTCGCGCCTAGAGCTTTAACTCGCCAATAAGCCGCGAAATATCTTTAAGTGGGCTCACGACTAAAACATGCAACTGGGTTTACCCGCGACTTAGTCGCCAAAACAGGGCAACACTGTTTTTGAAAATTTTGACATTTTTGTAAAAGTAAAGTACTTTCCAAAAACAACTAAAAACACTCAAAAATCTTTTTGTGTTTGATCAACAAAGATTGAGCATGTGAAAACACATTTAATCAAGTACAATCACACAAATGAATATGGCATTCATTGAACATAGACTTGTGTGTTGTGTGTGGATATCAAAAATAGTCCTTAGTCCAATGTGAAGCTTCAATGATCAATTCAATCAAGGCACACACAACTAGTACTAGATAATGTGACCTATCTCAATTATAGAAACATGCATATATGACCCCCCACATGCACTTGATAACAATTCTTTGAAGCTTTTCATTTGGCTCCATATTCAACAAATCATTTGCACTTTTTGAGCAAAGAAAATCTCATTGTGAGATAGATGCCTGAAATTTTTTATATTTCAATTGATGAGTTAGCCTTTGGCTTTTTGGGCATCATACATATTATTTTGGTCGCTTTCCTTTTTTCCTAATCGAATACTAGCATGTGCAACAGGCTTTTGCAGCTCTATATCTCTTTTTATTTAGAGATTTACATTTAGAGAGCTCTTTTAAGCATAAAAATAAAAAGTGGGAAGATATATAGGCATGAGTCTATGCGTGTCTCAAGATCAACAAAACCATTCACTAATCATTCATGACAAGGTTGAAGATCTATTTACAACAGTCACATAGATTTCAGAATTTCTTCCACAATGATATGAGTGCATGAGAGACAAGCTAAGCTCATTAAATGCACAAAGCCATTAGTACAAAGGTACAAGGCAAAACATGTTTTGAGACAAATCTCAACAAAGCTGATCAATCTTTTTGGATTTTCTACTTTTTATGTGTTTTTGGATTTTTGACACAAAAGCAGTAAAATATTGATAAAAAACATAATAAAAATAATGTAAAAACATTTGAAGCAAAGAAAAAAACACACACAAAAAAAAAAAAATCCTAAATACTAGCAAGAAGCACACAACCAAGCATATTCACAAACATGGGAAGTATTGATGCATGGACATGTTGTAATGCTTATGCATGAGTACCCTTAGTCACCCACATATCACGTGCGTTTGGGGTGATATCCTTAACGGATTGGGCACGAGAATTAGGATTATCAAACCTTTGTGTGAAGCTTTCCAGGCAATTTGTGAAGGCACCGATCATCTTCATTATGTCCATCATTCCTGGATCATGGTTTTGACTTCTTGGTCGCTCACTGCCCCAAGACCTTACGTCATTTCTTCTTCCTCGTGACCGAGATGCACTAGCATTGTTGTCTGCTCTCAGCTTTTGACAGTTGGGTCTGGTATGTCCTTGCAATCCGCAATAGTGACAAACATATTCCTTTCTAGGACCCTGTTGTGATCTTTGAACTGATCTCCCTCTAGCTCCATATCTGGATTTTAATTGATTACGGGACTTATTTAACACCCATTGATCAGCCAGCTTCGTCTTCTTCTCAACCTTAACATCCTCAGGGATGGGCTCTTTTACAATCGGCTCAATGGCCTTCACAAATTTCACTTCTTTGGTAGCTTTGGTCGATGAGCTACTCCCTCCAGTATATCCCAAACTAGATTTGTCAGAGAAGTGTTTTTGAGAAGAGATAACATCTTCCAGCTTCTTGGAGGAGACCCTTTCTATCTTGGCTTGTGCTTGCACCACCTCTTGCTCAAGAAATCTTACTTTGGTATAAGCTTCCGATAACTCGCCTTGAGTGTCTCAATCTCACACTTAGCCTCCTTATATCTGGCCAGAAGACTTTTGTAGTCCTTTTCAGCCCTTCTCATCTTCTTCACAGCTGCCTTTGCAACCCTTACATACTCACTCGATTTCTCAAGGAGTAAGGCGTAATTCTCTTGAAGACCCGATGTACCTTCATCCTCTTCAGCCTCCGAGTCTTTAGCAACTCCAATAGACTCCAAATTAGAATGCTCACCAAGCTCCTTCACAAGTGTATCCAAATCATCTGAGGATTCCACATGAGCAATGGTCATGAATGCAGAGAAATTTCCTTCTTCATCACAGCTCTCTTCAGAGTCA